>CM075476.1:28402500-29677500 GCA_037950665.1 Hypophthalmichthys nobilis | reverse complement strand
ATGATTTAATGCAGTATAATAAAGTGAGTAATAAAGTGAGAATCATGAAAAATGACTCTGATGTCAAGGCTGTACTGATTTAAAAGCAAGCTTTGTACATATGGTCTGGCTCAAGGCCGCCCATCAACAAGCTGATGAATCGGAGGTCAAGTCTGTCCCAGGCCCTGGCCTTGGGTCAGTTATAAGCCGTTTGCAAACACAAAGATACCATCTTCTCCTTCACTTCACATCCGCTAAATACCGTTAAACTAAACCTTCATGACCATGACCACAGAATTTGATATCGGTACAAAATTAAATTTGCTGCAATTTAACCTCAATTCATTGGGTCATGGAAAAGGATCATGAAATAATTCCATAAGAATGTATTCCTTGCATTATCAACAACCTGTTTAACTTGGAATTTCACATTGCACATACTAATAGTTTTATTGCAATATTATGTCTATATTTAACATTTTAACGTTTTGCAAGGCTGCATTTATTTGTATTAAAATACAGTAAAATATTGTGAATTATTACAAATAAAATCTTCAGTGTCACGTGATCCTTCAGAAATCATTCTAATATGCTTATTTTCTTCTCAGGAACCTTTTCTGATTATTATCAATGCTGAAAATGGTTGTGCTAGTTTATACAATAATAATCATCAATAAATTAAATGCATGTCACACCTAACAAACACCATATTATGTCCACATAGCATAGCTTCTCATACATAGATTGCCTTTTTATATTCATGTAGGTCACGTGCTAGAACATTGTAATAACAATGACAAGGGTTTTATTCTCAGGCAACACACATATAGGTAAAATGTATAATTTATGCACTCTGTGTTGCTTTGGAAAAAAACATCTGCTAAATGCAAACATTTACATTTATGTAGCAGATGAAATACAAATGAAAACATCACTATTGAAAATTAAACTTGTATAAACTATATAATTATTTTCTAATAGTTATATAAACTGCACCTACATTAACAAAATTTAGCTACTTAGCATTAGCTCCCTACCCAAATCAGTAATACTTTGGTTATTGTCCTCTCCTAACTCTTGAAAATGTTTAGACAGCAAAATATGTGTATATGTGCATAATGAAAAGGAAAGGTTAGCATCTGGGAGCTCTGTAGGTCTGGAACCAGGGGATTTGATTATCTGTGTGTGAACGAGGGTCCTGCTGCTCCAGAGGAAAGCATCTTACAGTTGAGAGGCACACTTTGACACCTCCCTTTAAGACTCTAGTCCAAACAAGCCGCTCGACAAGGTGAGGCAGGAGTCCTGCTTTTGTTTCACCCAGCGGGAATCTGAACATCATTCATCACTTACGTCAAGACTTCCAGCACCAAAACATTGTGTGATTAGCATGTCAAGATCATTATGCCTGATAACATGATATGGTCAGGCAGCCAGTAGGTGCTCCGGCTAATCAATTAATCAAAACTTTATCTAAACAGATGACAATCTTAATATTTGTAGTCATGGAAATAATTATCAATATTGAATTGTCTTGCTGGTGTAATTATGAAAAGACTACTGAAATCCTGTTATAATACACAGACATACATGTAAACACACACTACCATTAAAAGATTTGGGGTCTGATGTTTTTGAAAGAAGTCTCTTCTGCTCACCAAGGCAGCATTTATTTGATCAAAAATACAATAATATTGTGATATATTTTTTTACAATTTAAAATCACTTTTTTCTATTGTTAATATATTTTAAAGTGTAATTTATTCCTTTGGCAACAATTAATTTTCAGCTTTTGAAATTTGCTGCTCTAGAAAAATGTATTTTTATTATCAATGTTGAAAACAGTTGTGCTGCTTAATATATATATATATATATATACAGTGGTGGTCAGAATTATTGGCACCCTTGGTAAATATGATCAAAGATGACTATAAAAATAAATCTGCATTGTTTTCTTTTTGATCTTTAATTCATAAAATTAGCAAAAATCTAACCTTTCATTGAAGGAAAAGAATTGAAAGTGGGGGAAAATCACATTATGAAATAAATGTTTTTCATCAAAACACGTTGGCCACAATTATTGGCACCCCTAGAATATAAAATATCTCTGAAGTATATTCCCATTCATATTTATTTATTTATTTATTTTTATAGCACACTAGGGTGATCATGAACATGAAATTGTCCAGCCATGACTTCCTGTTCCACAGGAGTATAAACATGAGGAAACACAAAGGCCAAATTCCTGTAATCATTCATCACAATGAGTAAAACCAAAGAATATAGTTCTGATGTGCAGCAAAAGATTGTTGAGCTTCACAAAATAGAAAATGGCTGTAAGAAAATAGCTAAAGCATTGAAAATCCCCATTTCCACTATCAGGGCAATAATTAAGCAGTTCCAATCAACTAAAGATGTTACAAATCTGCCTGGAAGAGGACGTGTGTCTAAATCGTCCTAATGCACGGTGAGGGGTAAAGTTTGAGTGGCCAAAGACTCTCCAAAGATCACAGCTGGAGAATTGCAGAGATTAGTTGAGTCTTGAGTCTCAGAAAGCCTAAACAAAATTATCAAACAGCACCTACATCCCCACAAGATGTTCGGGAGGGCTTCAAGAAAAATCCTCTGCTCTCATCCAGAAACAATCTTCAGCATATTCAGTTGTCAGACAAGACTGGAACTTCAAACAGGACCGGCTTCTATGGTCAGATGAAACTAAAAAAGAGCTTTTTGGCAGCAAACTCACCAGATGGGTTTGGTGCACACATGGATAGAAAGTACCCCATGTCCACGGTTAAATATACTGCTGGATCTTTAATGTTGTGGGCATATTTTTCTGTTGGAGGTCCTGGACATCTTGTTCAGTACATGGTATCATGGATTCTATCAAATACCAACAGATAAAAAAATCAAAACCTGACCGCTTATGCTAGAAATCCAATAATGGGCCGTGGTTGGATCTTCCATCAGGACAATGATCCAAAACAAACATCAAAACCAACACAAAAATGTGTCTCTGAGCACAAAATGAAGCTTCTGCCATGGCCATCCCTGTTCCCTGACCTGAACCCTAAAGAAAATGAGTGGAGTGAACTGAAGAGAAGAAGCACCAACATGGAGCTGGGAATCTGAAGGATCTGTAGAGATTCTGCATGAAGGAATGGTCTCTGATCTCTTGTCAGGTGTTCTCCAAACTCATCAGGCATTATAGGTGAAGACTCAGAGCTGTTATCTTTGCAAAAGGAGGTTGCAAAAAGTATTGAATAAAAGGGTGCCAATAATTGTGGCCAACGTGTTTTGGAGAAAAAATGTATTTCATAATGTGATTTTCCCCCCACTTTCAATTCTTTTCCTTCAATGAAAGGTTAGATTTTTGCTAATTTTAGGAATTAAAGATCAAAAGGATTAACAATGCAGATTTATTTTTATAGTCATCTTTGATTATATTTACCAAGGGTGCCAATAATTCTGACCACCACTGTATATACATATATATATGTGTGGTAACAGTGATACATCTTCTCCAGAATTCTTTGGTAAATAGAGAAACAGCATTTATTTGAAATAGATTTTTTTATATATGCATTTTTGTGTATTTTTTTTAATTTTTTTTAAATGAATGTTTTTAATGTCACTTTTGGTCGATTTAATGAATCCTTGCTGAATAAAAGTATTAATGGATTAGTTCACTTCAGAATTAAAACTTCCTGATAATTTACTCTCCCCCATGTCATCCAAGATGTTCATGTCTTTCTTTCTTCAGTCGAAAAGAAATTATGGTTTTTGAGGAAAACATTACAGGATTTTTCTCCATATAGTGGACTTCAGCGACTACCAACGGTTTGGTATTGAAATATTGCAGTTTCAGTGCAGCTTCAGAGGGCTCTACACAATCCCAGATGAGTTATAAGGGTCTTATCTAGTGAAACGATCAGTCATTTTCTATATATATATATATATATATATATATATATATATATATATATAAACAAAGTCAACAAAGTTGTCCTAAAACTTTGTTCTTAGGACAACTTAGTTATTAGGACATCTTTGATGAACTTTTTTGACTTACTTTAAATGTTGACTACTGTACATATATATATATATGTATATATATATATATATATATATATACACTACCAGTCAAAAGTTTGGACACGGTAAGATTTTTAATGTTTTTAAAAGAAGTTTCGTCTGCTCACCAAGGCTGCATTTATTTAATTAAAAATACAGTAAAATTGTGAAATATTATTACAATTTAAAATAACTGTTTTCTGTTTGAATATATTTTATAAAGTAATTTATTCCTGTGATCAAAGCTGAATTTTCAGCATCATTACTCCAGTCTTCAGTCACATGATCCTTCAGAAATCATTCTAATATGATGATCTGCTGCTCAAGAAACATTTATTGTGTACAATTGTACAAAATATTTGTGTACAATATTTTTTTTTCAGGATTCTTTGATGAATAGAAAGTTCAAAAGAACAGCATTTATTTGAAATATAATCTTTTGTAACATTATAAATGTCTTTACTGTCACTTTTGATCGATTTAATGCATCCTTGCTGAATAAAAGTATTCATTTCTTTAATTTCTTTAAAAAAAAAATAAAAATAAAAATTCTTACTGACCCCAAACTTTTGAACGGTAGTGTATAATGTTACAAAAGCTTTGTATTTCAGATAAATGCTGTTCTTTTGAACTTTCTATTCATCAAGGAATCCTGAAAAAAAAAAGTACACAGCTGTTTTCAACATTGATAATAATCATAAATGTTTCTTGAGCAGCAAATCATCATATTAGAATGATTTCTGAAGGATCATGTGACACTGAAGACTGGAGTAATGATGCTGTAAATTCAGCTTTGCCATCACAGGAATAAATTACAGGAATAAACAAATTGTAATAATATTTCACAATATTACTGTTTTTACTGTATTATTTTTAATTAAATAAATGCAGCCTTGGTGAGCAGACGAAACTTCTTTTAAAAACATTAAAAATCTTACCGTGTCCAAACTTTTGACTGGTAGTGTATATATACTTCTTAACTACAAATGCTTAATTACATAATCACGTTGGAAAGGTCAAGCATGACGTAGGCGGAAGTACCGTGGTAGGGTAAAATACTCCATCTCATGTTCTTCTCCAACTTCAAAATTGTCCAACATCTTTGTTTTACTTTTTTTTTTTTTTTTTGTAAAGGCCGTTTGACTTTGCATGTTCGCTTTGGAAACACTTGCTCGGTACTTTCACCTATGTCATGCATGACCTTTCCAGCGTGATTACGTAATGCGTGGGGCATCGCAAGGCAGTGCAAGATGGTAACCATTTGTGGTTAAAAAATATCATTTTTATTTATTTATTTATTATTATTTTTGTTTTTAAATGACTGATCGTTTCACTAGATAAGACCCTTATACCTCATCTGGGATCATGTAGAGCCC
Organism: Hypophthalmichthys nobilis; assembly: GCA_037950665.1. Lineage (NCBI taxonomy): Eukaryota > Metazoa > Chordata > Actinopteri > Cypriniformes > Xenocyprididae > Hypophthalmichthys > Hypophthalmichthys nobilis. The sequence continues at coordinate 29,672,074 of CM075476.1, read as the reverse complement.
TTTGAAGCTGCACTGAAACTGCAATTTGGACCTTCAACCCATTGGTAACCGTTGAAGTCCACTATATGGAGAAAAATCCTGTAAGGTTTTCATCAAAAAAAAATTCTTTTTGAATGAAGAAAGAAAGTCATGGACATCTTGGATGACATGGGGGTGAGTAAATTATCAGAAAATTTTATTTCTGAAGTGAACTAAAAATATATTTATCTGAACTTAAAAATATCTTACTGACCCCAACCATTAGATAGATAGATAGAATGACAGATAGATAATACATTGTCCCAGTACTTTTTGGTCAACTGCACTGTCATTATATTGATCATCAGCCACCATTCCAAATCAGTTACTGAAAATCTTTCAATAACTAACCCATTTTCAGAATCAGAATCATTGGCAAAGTAAGACAGACATATGAGAAACACAATACATGATTGTTTATCTACATCAGCAACAACTGTAAAGTCATTATAAGTGAGTGAAGAGTCAGGGGCTGAAAGAGAAACACTAGTAGAGGTGTGTTCTCCCCTGCTGAAGAGTAAACAGAGACTCCTGCTGTTAAACAGTAGCTGTGCCATGTAGCTCTGCAAGTGTCTCTTCACACCCTGGTGAGTGAACAGCAACATAAAACCTTCCCTGGGGAGGTGTGAGATCTCTCGCTGGCCTCAGCAGGGGAGGATCTGCCCGGCGGGCTTCTCCACCTCGGGTCGTACTCCCTGGTGTTTGGCCCTGCAGCTAGAGGAAGGTGTTACTTTAATGAGGTGCTAATACTTGGGCCCTGGAGGCTGCTGGACTTTATTTTCACGGGGCAAGTGTACGACCCGGTGGTCATTTTAAGTACACAACCATTAGCTGGATTGATGTGAAACTTAAAAATGCTGAAATTTTTGACTTTTGAAATCTAACATTTTTACATTGAAATTGTTGTGCAACCATTTTGCCATCTTTCTTGAAGAATATATCTGAGTGAAAAGCATTTGCGAGAGGATCAGGGTTTTTAACTAAAATTATTAAAAACAATTTGATCATTGAAAAATAAAGCTGAAATAAAATATAAATATTAGCTAAAAAAAAAAAAATCAAGTAAACGAAAGTTGCCTTAAAGAAGCACTAAATTTACTGGAAACACTGGAAAATAGACTAAATAAACTAAAATTTTAATAAAAAAAAAATTGAAATAAAGTTAAATTAAGTCTTCATTAAAAAACAAAAAATCCAAAACACAGCAAATTTTCTAAAGATGAAAATAAAATTGAAATCAAAACTGAAAATAAAAAAGCTAATTCAAAATATTGATAAAAACTATTGTATATAAATAATACCAAACTAAATGAGAGGATGAAACATTTGTGTTAACTATGTCATTTAAGTTGCAATTTATACATAACTTGCAGGTTCATCATTACATCACATCTACACTCAAAATATATGATTTTTGCATTTCAATTGCATATAAAATTTCAATTCATTTGGATTACAGAGTTTTAACCATAAACTAATAAATGTAATGTGGTGAATATGTATCAATCATGCACAAATGAAACAAGAATGAGATTTATGTAATGGTACTAATAAATTGAGTGTTTTAAATAATTCTTAAATTCAATTCTTAAAATGAAACCTCATTAAAATGTTTTGATAGATATTTTGTTTTCATTACTTTAAAATATTTTAATCTTTAATATTTTGTCTGCCAAAAAGTCATAAATTATAGTATTTGAGCTTTTTTGACATGGCAAATTAGGTTGTAAAATGTCATGTGTTGCCCACCAAAAACAAAGATATTTATGATTTTTTTTTTTTTTTTTAACTTAAACAGATTCAAAAACCTTTTTGAAAGTAATGTGTACATGTATTTAAGTTGTAAGGAAAATATGTTATTACTTACTACATAAGTTACAGGTGGATTGAGGTAATCTCCGTGAAAATCTCTACAACTAACAAAGCACCATTTCCTCTCCACAATTCCTTTTTTTTTAGTATACCATTGTTGTGTTATAATCAGCAGAGCACAAACCAGTAATAAAGTTAAGATGCTTAGCCAATCCCATATTAGCTTTGGGCTTTTTTTCTATGGATCCTAATTAGTACAAATTGTTGCAGTACTAAGTCACTGCAGAAGCCGCCAAAGACTTCCTAATCTCCCTCGGAGTGAGAACCTGTCAAGCCATTAGCTGAATTACCCCCAAAGCTACGAGTTTAAAACAAAAGAGGTTTTTGCTGCAGGGTGGAGAGTAGCAGTTGTACGTAGATCTGCATGACAGTTCGGCCCACATTAGCACAGCAAAAAGGTCCGTTACAGCTATTGTTGGGTCATGCTGTGAGAAAAGCCTTTGTGCAGGGCCATCTGAAAAGCATTGTGAAGCGGTTGGCACCTTGGCTCAATATTCCACGGCATTGCTGCATCACAAAGAGAGGTGTGTGTTCTACCTTTGGGGGCTGAAGAATTTAGCACATTTAAAGAGCTTGTTTCCTAACAATAGCACTCCTTGCGACGTCAACATGAACGCAACTCCATGAAAGCAAGGCTGTACTTTGGACACAAAGGCCCTAATATCTAAGGAATAACTAACAAGGTTTTACAAAAGAACATGACTGGTGTTAGTTGATCACAATATGGACAACAGTATTTTGGAATCTTTCAAACACTGATATAAAGAATTCGACACCAGCTACAGCCTATTAACGTGAATGCGCTTTCACCATAGTAATGGGTGCTATGTAGTTTCACACATTGCGACATGCTGTTTGAGTAAACATAGCGTGGGTCAATGTGATATGATGCGTATTTTCTATATATTCTTCGTCTGAATCTATAATTATTTCAAAATATTTATAGATATTTTGTGGGACATAAAGTAAAATGCCAGGGCGGTACAACTGTCCTAATTTTATAATGAAGAAAAGAACTAAATGCTAACGCATACTTGTTACAGATGTTACATATAGCTATTTATTTATAATTTTTTAAAATTTAATTATAAATTATGCAGAATTACATCCAACTAACCTAATCCTAATCTAACTCTATAGTAAGTACAAATAGATAATTAATATTACTCAGTATTTAATATAATTACACTGAAACAAGGACACCTTAAAATAAAGAGTAACCAACTAAATTCTTGAAATGTAAACATTATTTGTCCACTAAATCAAAGTCATGTGGTGCAACCATGTATACACATACAGGAAATAATTGCAGACTATGACTGTGTGTCAAATCTCTTAAAATATTAGATAATTTGACTTTTTATGACAAGGTTAGGTCAGGTGGTAAAGTGTCATATGGTGCGACTCCCAAAATATTGAAATTCATGATATTAAAAAAAAGCGGGAAAATTTGAAAAAAGCTATATATAAATATTTCGAAAATATACTTGATGGTTATACCTGTCACACTTAGCAGACGATGATGAAGAAGATTAAGATAAAAGTCGAATACATCAAATACTGACGAAATAACAACTGATGCATTAACGAGAATGAGAACTGAGGAGGGAACAGACGGCAACTTAAGTACAATACAAATGAATGAAATAATGATAAACATCTGTGCTGATTAAATCAATCACCATGACAACTGATAGTGAGTGGGAAAACTGAACAAAGGAGCACATGTGACTGAAAATAAAACTAAAAGTCCATGAAAATGAAACTAAGAATGAGTGTCTGTGACATTACCACGTTACATTAAATTTACTTCTTTTTTAGTAATAGTATACAAGTATACATTAGTATTCAAGTTTTTCAAAAACATGAAACCAACATGAATACAAAGTACTTTTCTATGAGCATGGGACATGCGTAACTGTAGTTTACTGCATATAATAATATAAAATTCAAATGACATGCACTCACAAGTGTGCATATGTTGGACATATTTATACTTGTGAAAGAGAAGTACACTTTAGCGTTCTTTTAAAAAGAGTACTTATAGAAATAATGTACTTTAAAAGAATATACTTTTTAATAATAATTAGAATTTATATTAAATGTAATTAACAGAACTTTAGAATGCATTTTGTACTTAAGTACATCTTTATATAATAATAAGTTGAATAATAAGTTTTATTTATAAAATGCCTTTCCCAAGCTCAAGGTCACTGTACAAAGAGATAATACATAAACACAGCATCAAACATAAATACATGCATCATACAGTACATACTGTACATACATATACACATACATGCATATACAAAGTAACTAAACAGCAAAACACTATACAGAGGAGGGCTGGAAAAGATTTTTAGTCATGATTTGAATGAAAATAATAGTAGAAGTGTCACGAAGAGTTAGTGGAAAAGAATACCAGAGTTTCAGAGGCACAGCACTTAATGATCTACCACCCTATGATGAAAGACGAAAACGAGGTACAGTAAGCAGTTTTAAGTCAGATGACCGAAGAGAGCGAGGAGGTGAATAATAGTGCAGTTTAAAAGACATTTAAAAGTAACAAGAGAATGTATAGTGAACGCGGACAGAAACAAGAAACCAATGTAGATTATAGAGCAAAGGGGTAATGTGATCAGATTTCTTGACTTGATTGATGTCTCTGGCAGCCGAATTTTGAACATATTGTAATCTAGTGATTTTTTAGCAGGCAGCCCAATAAGAAGCGAGTTACAGAAATCGATACGAGAGGTTATCAAAGTATAAATTAGAGTTTCGGTGTCTTTAGTGCTGAGAGCAGGGCACAGTCGGGTAATATTGTGATGGTGGTAAAATGCATTCTTGGTAGTAGAACTTATATGAGATTGAAATGTAAGTGACGAATCAAATGTTACACCCAGATTTTTAATAGTATGAGATGGAATTAATGTTGCCCCATCAATAGATAAACTAAAAGGAATGGTGAACCAAAAACAATAACCTCAGTTTTATCATTATTCAATTTTAGGAAGTTGCTATATATAACCAGATTTTGATATCAGCATTCAATGAGTCCAAAGGAAGAGCAGAGAGGAGCGAGTTGATATGTAAATTTGCAGGTCATTGGCATAACAATGATAGCTGAGATCATGACTACGGATAAAGTGACTAAGAGGTAACAAATAAATATAGAACAGAAGTGGTCCAAGAACAGAGCCTTGAGGGACACCTTGAGAGAGAGAACACGAAGTTATGAACAGTAATAAAAAACTGTCTATCAGTGAGATATAAACCAAGACATAGCATACGTGATGCTGATGGCCAAGAGGTAAGTATGTGATGAGATACAGAGTCAAAGGCTGCTTTTAAGCCAAGCATGATGAGAACAGTAAGACAACCAGAATCAGCAGTATGGTAAAATTAATATGTATTTTCATAATTACTTCACAGTAAAACCCGATAAATTACTGTATCTCAAACCATTTGAGGAAACCGATTGCTGCAAACCATTTAAGTTTTAAAACCAATAAGTATGAGTACTGAAAACTCATATACATTGAGTTAAATTCACTTATATTTTAGTGTTGGTTTAGTCAATCATTAGAGTAAACTCAACTTGAAGATTTTAAGTTTATTTTATTTATTCAGTTTGAATACAGGTAACAAATCTAAATAAGTCTTACCAACTATATCATTACTTAAATGGTTTGAGAAAACCGACTGCCGTAAATGGTTTAAGTTCATCAAACTCAAAGTAAAAAAGTTACATAAGACTAAGCAAAACCTAACACTGGCACAAAATGATGACAGAACAGGAGCACTGTAAAACTCAATAAGTTCAGAAAACTCAAAACATTTAAGTAAACTAACTCATTTTGTTAAGTTAGTAGAACTTAAAATTTTTGTAACAAGTGGGGCGGGGCCGAGAGCTGTGGAAGCAGAGCAAGGCCAGTGTGGTGCAATGGTGTCTCTCATTAACAATCACGTCACCAGCATCTTTCTCAGCCTCGCTCCATTTATCAAAATGTTAATTACATACAGTTCATTCACATAAACATCACATTCAGATCTTCATGGTTAAATGATAGATAGCAAATAACACATGCTATTTTATCTATCAAAGAGACTATCATTATATACTTGCATGTATATAATCAAACAACATACAGTATATGTACTACTCTTCACCACAATGGTAACACTACAAAACATAACAGATCCCCCTGTAAATCCCAACATAACACAACATTAAACACTAACTTAAGTCTCCCTATGTTAATCTTGAGCTAAAACACTTAATTGCAACATTTCTTTTCCTTATACAGTCTGACGCAAAGCATGCTGGGAATTAGAAAGCTGCTGCAACTCAATCACATTAAGTTCAGCTTAATACAATTAAATTTTGAGTACACACAACTTTTTTCTATTAAGTACAATGAACTTTCATTATTATTTGACTGAAACAAACTCATTTCATTTAATTAATTTCACTGTTCGGTTTTACAGTGTTCTACTGTACTGAAATACAGTTAAAGTGTACTGATGAATGTACTGATGAATGTGAAGCATTTATGGTAATTTCTATTGAAATTTGTATGTCATGTATTCAAATATATTTATAATTACACATTTGTAATGATGAAGCTGCAATTAGTACATTTAAAACATATGAATTTTCTAACTATTAAATAACACTCTACATAAAATTATTAGTGTTAGTCAAAACATCAAAATGAGTGTACTTCTTTAAAGCATGACAAAGGACAACAATATAATCTTTTAAAACATACTTTAAAGTAAAATGTTTAATTTGACATCCAAGTGTACATAGCCAAAAAAGTGTACTCTCTGCAAGCATTTAGATTTGAAGTAGAAAAGTGCACGGTTGTTTTCCACAAGGGTATTTTTGCCATAATTACAATTACTCATATACCATGATATAAGATTTTGGTCATATTGCCCATCCCTACTTCAAAGGACGACCTTTTAACTTCCTGCGCTCTGTCAGCTGCTGTAGTACTGGCATGTAGGAAATACTCCAGCTAACATGCTTCCAACAAAATACTTAGAAAAATAAAGTATCAAAGAGTTCTACAATAAAACAAGAATTATATTTTGACTACTTCACAACTAAACTTACTTCTATGGCAGAGTTCAGATGCCCCTAGTGAAAGGTCATGGATATACAATGTGACTGATTACAGCTGACAGATCTGATCAAAGACAAATGCTCATCGTAGCACAATCAAGTGAAAACAGGCCAGGAATCTAAACTAGAACCACAGCTGGGTACAGAAGAGTCTATGGCCCCTATGACAGGCACATACCAGCTGTAACAAAATCAAGCTTGAATCCCAATATTGCCACAAAGAGTGAATGATCCATTGCTAAACATGAGGGCACTGATGAGAGGAAAGGCCTTTAAAGAATGTGCCATTTCACTGGGTATGCTGGAAAATTCCAACTTTTTAGATTTGTTCATGTTTTTCACAGTACATTAAGGGGTAAACTAAGGGTACATTTACTCAACAACAATGTACTAAAAGTGGAAAAGTTTTCCCTTTGCGTTTTTCATACAGAAGACAAGACGTTGTCAAAATAAGCCCCATTCACAGGGATCCGAGAAAAGATAAAAATGTTGTATAATTCATGCCAGGCCAGTAGTTGGTGATGTCACTTTGTAAAGAAATACTATGCCTCTATAGATGCATGTGCATGATGTCACTGTTTTCATGAATTCATGTTTTTATAGCTTGCATGGAGATTATAATGGTATCGTTTTCACTCTTCCACTCTGAAACCCGTTTTCAAAAGTTTGTGCTTTCAGGCCCCCAAAACGCCGGTGTCATGTAAATTAAAGGCCAAAACGCATAAAAAGTCTTTCGTTTTTAGTTGATAATGGTGTTGTGTAAACAAACCCTAAGGGTTACAGTTGCCTTAGTGGGTGTTTTGCAGATTCATGTCATAGCTGTTGCTATTTGGTGTGTTTTAGCTCATTAGATATTGTCCAGTCATCTTCTAAGAGCACAAATATCCACTTAACTGATCAGTTTCCCTTCGAAAAAGCACACTCACGCAAAAGCACTGCTAAATTCGCACCAACATGCCAAGTCACCGGTCACTATTGATGATTTAAGACTACACCAACCAAAGATGCTGATGGTTCCATGTCAAATAAGGCTCAATAATCAATTAAAGCATTGATCATCCCTAATGAAAGATCAATTGCATTAGCTTCCCAGTCAAGGGCCTCCTCAAACAGGAGACAAACACAATCTTTGTATATGCTGTCACAATGAAGGTTATCTCTGCGGGCAATGGCAACCCAGGTGACAGCTATTTCCCATGATGCTGCAAAAGCAGTCAAGCTGTCCATCTAGCTGTCAGCTGACCGCTGGTTCCCATGGTTCCCCCTGCTGCCACTCAACAGCACTGAAAGCCTCTATTATCTGGTGGAGCTGGAAAGGAACTGCTCGGGCTTTGATAAGCTATCACCAGTCCCAGGTGAGAGCCGGCTAACAGCACATCAGGACAAAACAACGCCTGGCAATGAAATAGGCCATCTTTATCAGCCAACCATGCTCAAAGAGACTCTGGTTTCATCTTGCAGGTGTTCTTAACACATTTATGCGAATAATCTGAAGAGATCATTTGTTGTAAATCCAAAAAAATCTTTTTGGAGTTTTTGTAAATCTCATTTTCAGATTATTCAGACTTATGTACGGTAGACTTTTTAGTGAAATTTATTTCTAGCATTTTCCCCCCAAATTCGACAATTTATTTTTACACACACACACACACGTAAAAAAAAAAAATATACATGTAAAAATAAAAAAAATCTGAAATCACTTGTGAAAATGCAAAAACACACATTGATTTTAGAATGTTTGGTTTGTCTCTATATAAGATTTTATTTTATTGTTTTTTTTAATTAATATTTTTATTCAACAAGAATGTATTAAATTGATCAAAAGTGACAATAAAACATTTATATAATGTTATAAAATATTTCTATTTCAAATAAATATTTTCTATTCATAAAATAATCGTGACAAAATGCATCACAGTTCACAAAAATATTAAGCAGCACAACTGTTTTCAACATTGATACTAGGAAAAGTTTTTTGAGCACCAAATCAGCATGATTGTTAAACTAGAGTAGAGGAATGGCTACTGAACCTTTTCCATAACAGGAATAAATTACATATTACTTATTTATTAATTTTTTTTTTTTTTCTATTTTGATATAGTCTATACTAAATGTCTGTATATAGCTATTGAACGTTTTATAAAAATGTGTACACTTTATATAGGGTACGAATAGCTACTTTGTGAATACAAATGAGATCACCCCGGTATAATGATTCCTCCCTGTGCTGTTTTTTTCCCGGTGAAAATCTGACAGGGGCGAGGCTGACTGTCATTCACTTACTCGTGGCTGCCAGAAAAACATTTCATTTGATTTTAATTAGTTGTATTCATGGACCTCAATCCCATAAAATAAGTGTAACTACCACCACCTTGTGTACAAACATTTCCCTGCAGAGCGCGTGAGGATCAGCCTGGATAGAAACATGACACCTAACAACGTTACCAGACCGGTGAGGTGAGTTTACTTCATTCAGCCCACGACATGAGGTTTTTATGTCAAAGCAAAGCACTGCTTTTCTGACACAATAATAAATTGAAGGTTGGCTGGGTACACCGTTTCATTACCTGAGGTGCCTCGACGCAGCAAAAATGTCAGATTGTCTCAGTTCCGCCAAGTATTCGAATAATTGTCATCCAGCCTTTCTAATTCATTTTAACAGCTTCGGTATTGTAACAGTTTCTGATCATTACAGAGTTGATTGCGCCCAGAAATTCTGGACGCAGCCATCCAGAACCGCGAATGATACCCGCTCGCGCTCTTTAGGAAGGATAAACATTAAAAAAAAAATCTTTCGAACGAGTGACGAGAGGGAAGCGAGGGCAAAGCGACATATTCTGCATTCGGCGCGAAATAATACGCTTTCCGGGCGCGAATCACAAAAGAAAAGGCGTCAAATAATTGATTTGATTTTCCTGTTTTTCCTCCCGTGTGAAATTTCCTTTCGCTATCATCTAATCTCATATCTTCGCCACAGTCTGAATTACACTTTTTCCACTCTGGTAAGGCGGTGAACGGTTGTTTGTTCTGCTAATTAACTTTATTACCCTGATAGCTCCCTACAGCCTTTGACGAAAACAATTACCATTCTTTATTTTTTTTTTCCTCGCTGGCAGAAAGACTATTAATTAGAAACGGGCCCTGGTCTCTGCCATGTTCCCAAGCCCTCAAGCAGGATAGCATTACATTGTCAGTAGTAATTTAGCTCTCATCTGTCTCTGCTAATTATTGTCACATTCATCAAATTCATCAAGGAAAGTGCTCTCAGAAGGATTGCATATTTGCAGTTAATATAGCATAAACTGGTATTACCCATCACCACATTTGTGATGATGAGAGGGACACAACTTATTCAGCCCTAATTAGAGCAAGCTGGGTAATTAATTATACATTCCGCCTTATTACTTCTGAGTCCCAGATATTGTTTGTGGAAAAACTGGAGAGGGAGAGAGAGGAGATAGCGGGAGAAGCCAAGAGGCACGGCGAGGGGGGGGGAGGTCGGTATTGGGAGGGGCAGGGAGGCGATGTGTTTTGTCACGTGCGCTTCACCGTAATTCCCACCTGACAAACGTCCGAAAATCAGGGGAAAATTGCAACTTGTCAGTCGCCGAATAACCTGCGTAATAACTGATTAATGAGCAGCACCTGTGACAGGTGCATGTTGGGAGATGTGCGGCGGCAACAACAACTCTCGAACGTTCCTAAAAAGATGCTTTACTTGAATTTAACATTGCTTTGTTTGATTATGTATCAATATTATGTATATAAAAAATAAAATGTTCACTGCAGTAAAAAGTATGACAAATAGCCCCAGTCTCATCCAAAAAAACAGGACTAAGCTAAAAAAAATCCAGTCCATTTGCTTGTTACCAAACATATTTTACATGACACGTTCTTGTAAGTGTGGTTTGGTGACACTGAGGTGTGTGCGTATATATGTATGTGTAGAAGATCCACTGCCAAACCCCTGCGGGCCCTACAGGGACCTGGCATTGTCCTTCTTTCAAATCCCATCTGCACCTTTCCTGTGAGCGCTTCTCACCGTGCTACAATTACACATGACACATTTAATCACATCACACAGTGTCGTCCTGGGACCGTCTCTCATGGATCTGTGTTTACTCTTGAGGTCAAACCTGACCTGCTGACGGCTACTCTATCTGTCCTGAAAGGATGGAGGCTTTTTATCACAGCTTTCAGGGAAGGTAACGGCATGGATAGAGGTATTAACCATCCCGATATCAGATAACCAGATGAGGAAATACTGTATATAATACACTATACACTATCCACACAAATGATAATGGATATGTAAGCTATAGGGCAAACAGCACAGGTCTCATCTGACTGCAATTCAGTAAACCTAAATGAATATAGTTATCAGAACCTGTAAAAGTGCAGTAATGGTATTATTATTATTTAGTATTATTTAACTTAATCACAAAACTATAAAACTGTCTATAATAACAACAAAAGAGCAACACCTACAAAAAAAAAAACCCAAAAACATTGATTTCATAATGTGTGTTCAATTTCTATTTTGTAAAAATATACACTTACAAGTTCAAGTATATACAGTAGCAGCATAACATTATAGTCTGTTCTGTTGTGTTTAATTCTATTCTTCTGTATTCTTACACTTTGTTTGTTATATTCTATTTTGCTACATTTGATCTATTCTATTAAGCAGTGCTATATTACCAAAGCTATTCTATTCTATTCTATACATCTGCTGTATTATTATATTATATATTAGTATCAAAGAGCTTTTCTGCTCTTTGATGTCACACTTTATTTTATTCTATTCTGCTGCGTTTTATTCTGTTCTGTACTACTGTGCTTCTGTTTAATTCTCCTTTGATAATGTTCTGTTCTATTCTATTTAATTCTTCAGGACCAGTTTCTGTTCTATTGTGCTCTATTTTGCTGTGTTTTATTTTATAAATGTCTACTATGCATTATTCAGTTCTGTTGTTATTTATCTATTATATTATTCAATGTATTCTACTCAATTACACACTAGTCTGTTGCACTCTGTTTTCTTCTGTTGTTTTTATTCTCTGCTGCACATTATTCTTTATATTCTTGAGTGTATTGTTCTACTCAGTTCAACTATAGTCTGTTTCACTCTATTTTATTCTGTTATGCTTTATTTTCTGCCGTTCAGTATTCTAGTCTATTCTGCTGTGTTTCATTCTATTCTGATGTGCTTTTGTTCTGTTCTCATTCAATACTTCTATATTCTGTTATACCTATAACACTTCAGGTAAGTGTACCCATTAAGCCCACTTTCAACTCTTAAGTCAAATAAAAAAAAAGAAAAAAAAAAAAAAGAGAGAAAATCATATTTTACGCTGCTCATTATTTTAACAAATCCAGTGATTTGTTACTTCCCTTACATTTTTTTTATTGCATACCAATCACATTTGGCAATGTGTGTGCTGTCTCAGGGGACCTCACACAAACTTTGGTCTTTCGGGACCCTTCAGAAATCAACACATTTCTGCAATTTTCATCCATTTCTTTGGTAAGTACATTGATATTATGTCAAATAAGAGTTAAATGTATTGTTTGTGTGTGTGTGTGTGTGCTCTTGTATACATGGTTTATGAGTACACAAATGTGTATAATGACATGGGTATTACAACGTAAATATGGTTTACTTCCTGTGTCCTCCTAAACCAAATGGCTTAAAAAAACATACTAAATGTTTTTTTTTTTTTTTTAAATTAAAAAAATGCAGACAGTTTTCTGTGATGGGTAGGTTTAGGGGTAGGGGTAGGGGTAGTGTAGGGGGATAGAATATATACAATTATACAGTTTGTACAGTATACAAACCATTATGTGTATGGAGAGTCCCCATAAACCACAAATACAAGTATGAGTGTGTGTGTGTGTGTGTGTGAACAAATAGTACTTAGTGTCTAGTACTGGTATCAATTTATATAATTTTCCTTTAAAGTAATTCAAACGAATTTGCGGATTTTATTAAAATATCTGGATTAAGGGGTTAGTTCACCCAAAAATGTAATTTCTGTTCACTCACCCTCATGTCGTTCCACATCCGTAAAACCTTTGTTCATCTTTGGAACACAAATTAAGATATTTTTGATGAAATCCAAGAGGTTTTTTATCCCCCATAGACAGCAACTTAATTACCACATTCAAGGTCCAGAAAAATAGTAAAGACATCATTAAAATAGTCCACATGACTACAGTGGTTCAACCTTAATGTTATGAAGTGACAAGAATACTTTTTGTGTGTAAAAACAGAACAAAAATAACGACTTTCTTCAACATAACGCTTTACTCTATTTTGTTCTTCTGGGCTAGTTTCTATTCTGTTGTGTTCTATTTTGCTATGTTTTATTCTATTCTGATATGCATAATATTTTCTACTATACATTCTATTCTGTGTTAATCTATCATATTCGATTCAATTCCACTAGTCTGTTGTGCTCCATTGTATTCTTTTATGGCTTTTTCTATTCTGCTATGTGCTATTGTGTTGTGTTTTTTCATATTGTATTCTTTTCTGTTCTATTTAAACAGTAAAGTCATTCTACTGTGACTGGGAATTATTTGCAGTACATCCTAGTAACATATCACATGGTTTCTGTCAAACCCGTGGAAAATTAATAGATGAGAGATGACATGTTGGAAGGAGAAAGAACATCCCAGATTCAAAAGAGAAGAGACTTCCACATGCCTTAAGAATGTCAGATTAAGCGAACATGTGCCAGTGACCACCATCACCTCTGAGGCAAAACTATTAAGTCCAACATTCCCCCTGTAAGTGTTTATCTGAGGAGGGCGACTTACATGTCCTCCGGAGCAGATATTGAAACTGATTGGACAATGGCGGAATACCAGACAGGCGTACCACAAGGCCAACCCCAGCAAATGGGAAGAAAAAATCTTAATCTGCAACACAATAGCATGCTCTTGAAACCCTATCATTTTCACTTCCTGTGAGTCGGCTGTCTGACTGTGAATGAAGTCAAAGGAGTGGATAGTGTTGAAAATTGGATCACAGCTAACATTCGTTCATTTTTATCAGCAGCTGCCAAAGGTCATCTGGCATAATAGCTGATGAATTTAAACCCCACGGATTTCATTTGCAATTTTCAATTTAGCAAGGCCTCCGAACCCAGCGGCGATAAGGGTTTCCACCTATCGTGGCCTGTCACAAACATCAAGGATTGTTGTGAACCCACAGGAGAAGAAGGAAGGAGTGAGGAAGATAAGACCAGGGGAAAGACGGGAATCATATGGAAAAGTTGGGGGGCTCCCCGCGTGGTTAAGTTCAGAAAATGCCAATTGTGACAAGCAATCACGGAGACTCACGGGGCGACAAATAAACTATTCTACCAGTCATCTTACATCTTGTTTGAGGGAACAGCCAACCCCGTCATCTTTTGATGGTAGAAGTTGACCATTATACCAAGTGAACAGCAGCAGAGATGGTCCATTAGCTCAAGATATATTTGTTGTGACATCATAAAACCCTAAATACATTTGTTACATAAAACCCTATACACATTTGTTAGACTGTAAATAATAGCTCCTGTTGGATTTCCCACAATTCTTTCTGCCTCAGTAACCCTTAATCACCATTGCTCGCCCATTCTTAATATGCCACATCCTGGTATGATGCATTATCAAGAATTATTACCCTGTTCAGGCAGCTTTGGAGGGGAATCCAAAAAAACTGCTCCATCAAATTCAATTTAGTGCTGGTTAGGAACAGCTGACTGTCATAGAAATAAGGCAGTGATCTGACAGGAGGTTCGGATGAATGGGAAGAGGCTCTCAAAGACACTTGGCAAGCCCTCCTGCGCCAGAGAAGGAATGGAAATCACAGTGAACAGCTGTGACTAATACCATCTTGTAAGTGCTGGCCCCAAAGAAAATGTAGAGTGCTTCAGAACAATTCACCGAGAGCAAGGGAGGAGGATGCAGAGAAAAAAAGGAGATTTTCCTCAAAACCTAAATGACGGACTGTGTCTTAACTGTAGGAGGTGTACGATAATAGGCCTGATTGAGGCATACTTCGAATTTAACGGCAAATAAATTGTGCCGGAGGCGTAGCGTGTCAGAGTCGGCGGCAAAACAAATAAAGGACGTAAAACATGACGGAAAACGATGAAAAAGCCTCATAGACGGAGGACAACACAAGTGTATCAAAGAGGAACTAGTCCTAATATATCTTCATTAGGCTCATAGAATGCTTAAATGCACTTAGTGATGTTGTAGACCACAGAAGGCCATTAATGCGACACACAACGGTTTCATTATTCATGAAATAAAACCAAAGGAAGGCGCTTGCGAATAAAGATATCAAGGCCTCAGAGTGGAGAAAAGGGGTCTGGGTAAAGATCATGCAAATCCATTTGTTTCTGATGGCTGGTTGAGTAAAAGACTACACTGTGTGCACGAAGGTGTGTGTGTGCGTGTGTATCCTCGGAGAATGCCTCGTCTTCCACAGCCAGGAACAATGCAGATGGATGCAGCGGGACTCTGGGACGCATGACAAGTGTCTTCATCCTGCATTAATTGCTCAAATTGAAGCAGTGCCACATCTCTCCAAACTAGACGTTGCTGTGAGTTCCCTTTGATATGATAATGGCATGCTTCTTAGCGAAGGGAAATGCAAATTGCAGGCGGTAATTTGGTGGCATGCACCTGCCGACATGGCACTCTCTCTCTCTCCCTCTCGCTACGGCAGCGGCTTCATCCACGCACACAAAAGCGGCCCACTGGTGAAATTACGCTCATGCGGCCCACGTTACCGACAGATGCTCCCCTCTGTAGCCATTGTGTGGCTGCTCTGATAGAACCTGACAGTAGAGCACACATAGATTTAGCGGCATGCTAATAATCAGTCAACATTTCGCCCGGATAATTCTTGCATTTAAATGCATCCCGAAATGAGGCACAATAACATTTAAGCTTGGCCGTCAAATCAAATATTAGATTGCGAATGATAAAGACATCAGTGTTTTAAGCACTTGCGGTGCCATTTTCAAATTTGGCCTTTCGTTCAAGGAAAATGGCCGACCGGTTCAGCCACGATCAATCCAGGTTTATACAAGGTGAAGTAACTTAAATTCATTCATGTCAACATCAAACAGCATTTCCAACACATTTTACTACTTATAAGAGTGCAAAGAGTATAAAATATAAAGGAAAAAAAATCTTTAAAAATCTACTTTAAAACATGTTTTTAGAAATATACTCCTTGAAATTATGATACTGAATTTTTTTATACCATTTTCAAGAATACATTCAATTTACTGACTAAAAATGTGTATCCATCAAGTAAAAGTTAAAAACATTTTTTTCTTTACACCTTGAATACATGTGAGTTAATCGTTATTTTCAAAGATATTTTTAAATACATTTTACAAGATAATTTTTTTTTTTAAATATTTTTTATTTTTTTATTTTTAATAATTCCTAAATATCATTATGTTTTAGGGAGTTGCTCCACATGACATTTGCCTTAAAAACTGTCAAATTATTTGATATTTTAAAAGACTCACTGACCTTTACACACAGTCATGAGGGTCTGCAGGTGTCCTTTCTATAATATTATTTCCTGTTATGTTTAATTTTCTGCATGTTGGTTGCACCACATGACTTTGATTTTGGTTAAAATATATATTTCTTAAAATATCAAGAAATATATAAAAATATATAAATAATAATACAATATCATAGCAAAACTGCTAAGGTTTTAATGAGGTATTCTTTTCTTTTAATGAGGCTTTTTTCTTCGTCATGACATCTTGACATTTCCCACGAAAATATCAATATATCATTTAATTGTGTTGTACATACAGAAACAATTACTGACTGAATGGAAAGGTAATTGAATTCAATCTCTTGTACTGTCCTGTCAATAGCCTTGAATAATGCCTGTAACCATAGTGACAATGAGTAAGGTACCGCAAGGTAAACCAAACACATTTTCCATCGTAGTGGCTTGACTGGGCCAAACATAACAACTTAATGACTCAACCAATGGCTTGAGTAGCTAGGAGTAGCTGTTTGTCCAAACTGTGGTAGACAAGTATTTATGCAATTATTCTCTCAAAATGCACGCATTCCACTTTGAATGTATCTGTCAAACTGTGCTTCAAATGCTTCTTAAACTGTTTTATTCTTTTACTTCAAAAGCAGAAAGTTTTTTTTTTTTTTTTTTGTAGTGTACTTTACAGTGTAGACTGAGTTCCCTTAATACATCAACCAACTGAAAACGTGAAAAAGAAGTGCACTTAATTGAGTAGAATGTGCACATGTTGTGTACTTCAGATCTTAAAAGTGTTTTTAAAAAGCTGTACTTGCAAATAAT
Source organism: Hypophthalmichthys nobilis (assembly GCA_037950665.1). Classification (NCBI taxonomy): domain Eukaryota; kingdom Metazoa; phylum Chordata; class Actinopteri; order Cypriniformes; family Xenocyprididae; genus Hypophthalmichthys; species Hypophthalmichthys nobilis. The sequence goes on along the minus strand of CM075476.1, from coordinate 29,654,696 downwards.
ATATTAATACAAAGGCTACTTAAGTGTGTGTGTGTGTGTGAAGAGAGTACACTTTCATGACACTTAAAGGATTAGTTCACTTTCAAATGAAAATTAGCCCAAGCTTTACTCACCCTCAAGCCATCCTAGGTGTATATGACTTTCTTCTTTCTGATGAACACAATCGGAGAAATATTAATAAATGTCCTGATATATTTACCAAGTTATGAAGTAAAATATCTAGCTTCCGTCAGACCGCCTTCAGTATTCAAGTCACGAAGAAAGTGTAAGCTGGCGTCGTGTCAGTTAAGTTTTTCTGTAAGTTGAATAGGAAGGCATAGGACATAGTGTAAGCTTTTTGAACTGCAATAGTTTTACACTTTCATCGTAAGTAGAATACGGAAGGCAGTCTGGCGGAAGCTAGATATTTTACTTTGTAACTTGTTAAATATGGATATTTTTTTACACAAACGCATTGCTTCGCTTCGGAAGGTCTTTATTAACCCCCCGGAGCCATGTGGAGTACATATTTATGATGGATGGATGTGGACGGAGGCACTTTCTTCATCTCATACTCGTGAACCCTGTTCACTGCCATTGTAAAGCTTGGATACGTCAGCATATTTATTATTATATAAGGGTGAGTAAAGACTGGGATAATTTTCATTCGAAAGTGAACTAATTCTTTAAGCACACCTTTAAAAAATGCACTTGAAAGTTTTTACATCAAATCATTATGTTTTAAAGTAAATTAAAGAAGTGCACTTATTTTGATGTGTTGACTAACATGATATATGTAAAGTACATTTAGTTTTATTATAATTTTAACTGTAGTGCGTTATTCTATATTACATTTAATTTTAATATATTTCAAATGTACTTAATTGCAACTTCTTCATTAAAAATGTGTAATTACAAATATATTTAAATACATGAAACACATGAAGTTTCAATAGATATGACATTACAGTATATTTTAGTTTATCATAAATGCTTGTCAGTACATTCAGCAGTCCACTTTAAATTACATATAAAGATGTAAAGAAGTCCTGCTTAAGTGGGTCAAAAATGATGGTAAAGTTCAGCTATTTGCATTTAATATAAATTTAAACTATAATACATTTTTATTTAATTGCAATTAATATCCAATTAAGTGTCTGAAAACTGTACATTCAGTTCACACTTAAGTATATTCTTTTACACTATATTATTTCTGTACTCTTTTTAAAAGTGTGGTAAAGTGTACTACTTTTTTACAAGGGGAATTCATTCTCAAAATTCATAGTGACTTTTGTTATACAATGCAGTTGTCTTTCTCAACAAAATGTATATGAACATATTTAGTGCTCCAAACAGGATTGACACCATATTCTCATGATGTGTGAATGCAATTGTGAACCAGTTTTACAGTAAATACCACAGTACTACCTGCAATATAAAGTGCCACAGTCTCAGTTGACCCTGTGTAACTCAAGACTTTGAGTCGAGTCTGGTTGATGAAGTAAGACTTTTGTACTCTGGTAAGTCTCCTCCCCTTTGGCGGAAGACATCACGAGGGGACGCTGTAAAAAGGTTCCTCTGTCTGCCTCTGACTCACACCCGCCTGGGTGCTAAACAAAAGGCTTGCTTCACCAACGCCCGGCAGATCCACTCAAACCTCAGCGGTCAGGAATGCTCTGGATCTGCGGAGCGTATGATGAAGAACGTGAAGGATGACAGGGCATTTGGGCCAGTCGTTCACTAACAACTCTTCTCAGCTTGAGGCTTCCTTTTTTTTTTTTTTGGCACTGATGGCAGTGAGGTCACTATAAACTGAATCGGATGTGTTGATGGGATGGAGATGAGTGGAACTTACTGGAAACAGTGAGTCAGGGGATGTGCGCTTGTGCATCAGCCTCTAGTGCCAACTCACTGACCTTACAACTGTACCCACACGAGAGCAGTTTGCGCCTGCCTTAACTTAACAACTGAGATGGAGATTAAAAATCAGTACCATCATTCTATATGGGTCCCTCAAAACATTTTAGAACTTAATGGCTACTATATTTTACAGTGTCCCATTATGCTGTTCTGAATATTACCTGTCATGCAGTGTCTGTGAATGTAAACGAATGTGTCGTGAAGCTGAAAGTGCACGATAAATAAAGTTATTGTCTCTCAAAAGAAAAAATCGACTATGAACAGCCTAAACAAGTCATCAGTAATTCAAATCCCACTTCCGTGGTGGATACACGTCACTGGGTAACACATTTGCCTAATGTCCGCCTGCGAACAACTTGACCCGCCCTCAATCACTGTAGCTTTTTCGTGTGGTTAACATCACGTCGAGAAGACACTGTGTCCTACACTGTAAAAGTAAATTTGTTTTATTTTCACTTTCGAATGATGAGGATGGGAAAAATCAGTGGTTAAAATTAATTTTTTCAATGATACTACAGCAGTACAATCCCAATCTTTTGTTGTGTTCCCATCATTTAACTGATGACTGCTTCTCAAATCCTGGGGAGTTAAACGCGGAATTCGCAAAATGCTTGTTCTTAAAAGATGGGTCAGTACCCAGTTTATTGGGACCAGCTTGCTAGTCTGAATCACAACCTGTAAGTACGATTAATTAAAAATATGTAGTTTTGTATGTTATGTTGTGTACACCCAGTGCAGCTGTAGGTGTCTGGCTAACCGGCAAAACTCACATTGTAGTTCTGCTAATCAGCTGTGGGCCCACTATTGTCTAAAATATGTTGATTAATGTCTTATACCACAAACTAAGTTGACACTTACCACTGAGAAACGTCCTGCTCCAGTCATGCTTGCGACTGAGTTTCTGGTTGATCAACTAGTTTGGACGTTTCATCATCGGGCTCAAATTGATGAGGTAAAATCGATGCCATCTTTTCTGTCCAGAGAGACTGAATCTTCCAACTGCTTTGAATGAATCGTTTAAGAATAGTTTTAGCATGTTACTGATTATGAAATTGTTAATGTATTTGGTCTAGGTGGTCTAGATCTAATACTCTAATACACGGACACGCTGCTGTGAGCATGCAAGATATGCTGCTGCATAGACATACATAAATTCTGTATCAGATCTAGGAAGGTGGAGCTGGGGGAGGTGGAGGGGTTCGGAGGAGCTCTGATAGTTCGCTGCAGGACTAGATTACAGCGAAACACTGAACCAGATTATTTAAATTTTGAGCAAACAATCTCACTGGCTGCAGGATCAGCAGAGGCCAGTAAGCTTGTGCCATGCGGTAATGATGTGATTGCTTGCAGATTGCATGTAAAGAACTCCTGATCCTGCGCCCTGTAGAGTTTCATGAATGAACTAGATATTTTTATATTTCCTGAAGACATGTTAGTGGTGCTTGGGCGGCTAAACTTACTACCATGAAATAGGGTATTGTGGTTGGCTGCAAGGCTATTGCTAGTTTCTATTGCGGTTTCTGACTCAAAAGAGTCAACACCCTTAGGCTGTATGACATTATGATCTCTAGATAAGGCTTGGGTCAAGAGTCCGGCTTGAGGCAAAAACGGCAGTGAAAGTGACAAAAGTTACATCAGACTCTTATAGCCCCTCGCCCTTCACTACGTAATTAAAGCTGTGACAGTTGAGTACATGAAGTGTCCAACATTCCACACTTAGTTTTTTTCGGTTCATAAAGTGCATCATCTGAGTATTTAAAGTGCACTTTTTCTTTTACGAATTTTCAGTGTAAACACACTAAACAGCATAAAATAGTTCATAAGTATGCAAATTGGGACACACCTCTAGATTTTTAAAATATGCGAGCTAAAAATGCAACTGTAGAGAATTATACTCTTTTTGTAACATTTTTATTATATTTCATAATATTCTATTCTAGGCCAATCAACTGTAGTAATGAACTTAGACATTGTAAATGGATTAATTCATTTTAAATGTAACACATAAATGGATAACACATTTCTCTTGGATCAATGACATTAGATGTCCATAATATGTTTTTAATCCAGTTTAAAACACCAAGTTCTTAGAAATGTATTCTTTGTAGTCATGTTGGTTTCATATGGTTTTGAAAAAACATTTATGCCATTTTCAAGAAAAAAAAAAAAAACAAAAAAACGCTTAATTACTCAAAAAATGTCATGTGGTGTAACCATAAAGTAAAAAGTAATAGAATGGCATTGTACAACCTGAACTAATAATGAAAAAAAAAAAAAAAAAAAAAAAAAATCATGTAATCTTCCCATCTTGAGACCACTTGCAAAATGTAAAGTTTAACCTTTGAGGATCACTGATTGAATCACAGCCACTGTCAGAGACTATTAATAGTGGGATTATATCATAATGAGTCTCGGGTCTCAGGAATGACTTGGGCTAGAGTTGGTTCACTGCCACAACCCATTTCTCAGACCAAAGCTAACAATGTCCGCAAGTGAGAACTTTAAAGAGCGGACCCTCTCAAATGGGAGTCTGTATGAATATTAATGAGGGCTGAACTGTGTCATAGGTCACAGTAGTGCTTCAGATATACTCAGATTATTATCTGGGCTGCTGCATACTGCCCTCTATGGCCTCATTAGAGAAATGTTTGTCTCACAAGCCGGGGAGATCAACAAATGTGCCTCTGTTTTCAGCCAAGTATCATACTTGTATGTCACTATGACCACCAGAACCCAATATATATTGTTCACCCAGGCAGTTCAAAATACATCCCGACTAAACACACAGCTGAGTGAGATGTGTCCCAAACAAGTTATTATAAAAATACTCGCAAACTTCTTATGCGAGTTGATGAAATTGCACTGATATCTGACAGATATAACCGATAATTATTTATATTCTAAAGCAATATTGTAACCAATATTGACTTATATTAGATATCAATGTACATTCAATCTACAAAAATATCCTAAATGTGCTTCAAATGACACCAAACATTAAATAAAAACTTTTAACCTTTTAAAACAAAAACTAATTTATTTATTTATTTAATAAAAATTAAATAGAAAATGTAAATTTCTCAAAGAATAAACTAAATCTGTGCCATGGATATCTAATTTGCATTTTAGTAGTTTTGTTATATTTCTATTTATTTTTATTTAATTTTAGTTCAGTTTTTGTTTTAGTAATTGTAGTATTTCTACTTAAACTTATTTAATTTAAGTAAGTTGTAAGTTTCAGTACATTTTTTGTTTTCCATTTAATATTTATATTTCATTTTATTTCAATTAACAAAAATGATTTTAATAGTTTTCTTTTAATTTTAGTTACTGATAACAACACTGCCATCTATTAATAAAATTTTACTTATCAATACCATTAAAAGGTCACATTTATCAGCCGAAACAGGTATGACTACCAATATTTTGTGCAACCCCAATTAATATTACCTCTATCACCAGTGAATGAACTTAAAAGGAAGAAATGAAGTCTGCATAATACTAATCACAAGGAAGATTCTACTGTAACTCAATGCTACCACACCAAACCTCAAACCACCTGTCATATTTCCCAGCCATACGATAGATTTTGGCCAAATGAATAATTATTGCATGGTATTGCACCAACTCGGATGTTATTCCCAACGTCTTATCAGAAATATGGCCTTATAGGAGGTTCTTGCATGAGCTATCTTTAAAACAGGCAAAAATAATGGACATGGAAGAACAACAACAACAGGTTTAGTTTACAGCCCATTGAACAGTCACCAAGTCAACAACACAAGGCCTTATCCATGCAAAAACCCCAACACTGTGACCTAAGTTCATATCTCAACTAAGTGTGTTTAACATACGCCAAACTCCAGAGCCGGAGCTTTCAAGACCTCATCCGATGGCGTGTTTTGCGAACCTAGCAACAGTGACCGTTATTCTGGGGGCCGCGGTTTGACATTAACTGAAGTCATGATGGGACTCAGACTAAATGGGTTGAGGGATGTGAGTTGGTAGCAGACTATCAAGGCTGGCATAGCGCCAGTCTCCTGCCCACATATGCGAGAGGGTCATTCCTGTCCCACTAGTCTGAATGAAAGGACTCCTTTCACTTGACTGCAATGGCTGGCATGATGCCCCTTTCAGAGCCTGAGCTGACAGTCACTTTGGACCAAACAAATTGGTACATTCTCAGAATAATAATTAGTGCAGCCATGAACATACTATTGTTTCCACTGCATAATGAAGGAACTGCCTTCTAAGCACGTGATGACTAGCTGTTGCCTTCCCTTAACTGAAAGATAAACTGGATTGGGGGTTGGCGGTTAGAAAAACAGAAATTCAGCTACAATAACAGGCCAGAAAGGTCTAATTCTAATATGTTTATCGGAAACATTTTATTCTTAGTATACCTGCAATGTACAACAACATGGTAATACATGAATAAGTGCAACTGTGAGAAAAAAATATAAAAAAATATATGAAGAATTGGTTGGAACTGTCCATAATTTTATATCCATTATAAAAATCCGTTTGAATGTCTGCTGAGGGAAGCGATTTTTGTATTTGTTCTTTTTACAGTTAAGGGAATTTTCCATAACACCGCTAAAACAACGTCCTTTGTTTACAAAAGTCCCTTTCAATTTAAAGTCGGCATGAAATCAAAATTGACAACTCTTATTTTTTTATGGAATATTGTAGTATTTAGCAGCCATATCACCCTGTAGCCCAAGACTGGTTGCCCACTGAAGCTAAGCAGGCTGAGCCTGGTTAGTACCTGAATGGGAGACCTCCTAGGAAAACTAGGTTGCTACCGGAAGAGGTGTTAGTGAGGCCAGCAGAGGGTGCTCACCCTGTGGTCTGTGTGGGTCCTAACACCCCAGTATAGTGATGGAGACACTATACTGTCAAAAAGCACCGTCCTTTGGATGAGACGTTAAACCGAGGTCCTGACTCTCTGTGGTCGTTAAAAATCCCAGGATGTCCTTCGAAAAGAGTAGGGGTGTAACCCCGACATCCTGGCCAAATTTGCCCATTGGCCTCTGTCCATCATGGCCTCCTAATCATCCCCATATACTGATTGGCTTCATCACTCTGTCTCCTCTCCACCAATAAGCTGGTGTGTGGTGGGCGTTCTGGTGCAATATGGCTGCCGTCGCATCATCCAGGTGGATGCTGCACATTGGTGGTGGTTGAGGGTTGAGGAGATTCCCTCTTCCGTATGTAAAGCGCTTTGAGTACCCAGAAAAGCGCTATATAAATGTAAGGAATTATTATTAGTAGTAGTAGTATTTATTATCAATAATTTATCCATGCACTTCATTATTTTTTTTAAATTCATGTGCCCTTGTAATCTTTAATCAAAAAAAATTAACCTGCTCTCCCCCTCAATACGACTCATCGTCTCCTCCGGGCGGAGCTATCTGGAACTGCCAGCAGATCCAGTGAAGTAAGGGGAAAATGCTGTCGCTGGGGCTGATGCCAGTCATTGGGGTGTACAGTACCCTCAAACACGGAAAGGAACCTGATGGACCACACGCTTAGTCAGTCGACCAGAGCGTTTTTAGATTCATTCCTATGGAAGTTGAGCGTCATGTTTAACTGAAGTGCGAGTGTGAGACTCAACTTCCATAGGAATGAACCGAAAATGCTCGCTCCGCGCCAACGGACATGCACCGTCAGTCAGTCAGTCTCTCTCGCGCGCACTCTCTCGCTGTTTAGTGCCGTTGACCGTCATCGTCGTCCTCAATAAATAAAGTTCTTACAGTAACGTGAGGATGCTCGCAGTGAGTCCGGTGGAGAGAAATCCCCCACTGACTGCAAAGGGGAATTCATATCTGCCTCCATTTTAGCAACGCCCAACTTCCAGTGATCCAATCAATTCCCGAAGGATGAAATCAAGTTCCGCCCTCTCATTTCAGATGCCGTTTAACTCAGATAGACGTCACAGTAGAGAAGAAAAGACAATCGCAACTTCTGCTTCATGCCGACTTTAAAAGTCTCTTGCGACTGACTCTAGTAAAGTTTGCCGCCATCTAATGGCATATTAATGTAACTTTCACTCAATCCATATCACGCACAAATGGACCCTTTCTCAATACCAAATACAACATATTATTTATATGTTATTTATATTTATATTAAAATAATAATTATTGGACAACAATATTTAAATTAACAACAATAGCCATTATAAATGACAACAGGAAATAAACACAATTGTACAATTCAGTCAAACAAACAAAAGCAGTGCTCTACAGGATGTAAGTTAAATATAGCCTTAATATTAAATAATTAAATTTAACATAGCCCAATTCGATTTGCTCTGGAACAAGTAATAGATTAATAAAACCAAAGATTGCCCATTTTATGTACCCAAAATGAATTATATCTCATGTTTAACCACTATAAGAGACAGCGGCAAATCCCCGAAGCACTGGCCTAGATGAAGCTGTTCTCGGCGGGAACACAAGCACTGAACGGCTGCTGACAGCCTGGGGCATGCATCTCCGAAAATGTCTAAACAAATTGTAAAATTGTCACATATTTCAGGTCTAAACAACTACATTCTCACCTAAAAAACTCTTAAAACTACAGTTCGTGGTTCAACAAGTGTAGTATTTGTAAAAAATGCGGTGAATTTGCTCAGCCGCCATTACAGTCGCTTCAAGCGGAGTGATACATAGGTGAAAAGGTAGGAGTGCTGTTTTCCCTAGAATATCACACGAATATCGGCTCAGCCAATCAGATTCGAGAACCAGAAAAAAACTGTTGTATAAATATATGAGCAATGTCACATGAGTAGGTGTGCGATATAGCTGTATACAGCCATATTGCACAGCTACTCGTGTGATATTGTGTTTATACAACAGTTCGATGGCACAAGTGTGTAAATAAATAAGAACAACAATGGCGTGTCTTTAAAAACCCTCTTTTGTGCAGAACTACTTCCTTCCGCCATGGATTACAATTTAGTCAAACGTACAAAAGTAGGATTTAAGGATTTAAGTTAAATATAGCCTAAATATAAAGTTATGAAATTTGATTTTCCCCTTAAACCAAATTGTTTTGCTCTGGAACAAGAAATAGATTAATAAGACCAAAGATTGCCCGTTTGATATACCCCAAATGAATTATATTTTTAACCACTATCTACATAAGAGCCAGCAGAAAATACCCGAAGGACTGATGAAGCCGTTCTCTGCGGGTACATGAGCGTTGATGGCCTGGAGCTCGAATCTGCTCGGATCCTTATGATTACCATATGATTTCAAACATACCTTGCAGTAGTGTTATTTTAGTATTATTCATACACTACTATGGTATTTATTAATATTTTGAATTAGATTTTTTTCATTTGTTTTATTAATTTTATGTTTTGTCATTTTTATTAGATTTTTTATTAGTTTTATTCTATATAGCTTTATCATTATTTCAGTTTAAGTTTTAGTAATTTTAGTACTTCAGCTTAAACTTAATTCCCTTTCAAGGGAACTCACGCTGTGTCGAGAATTGATGCTGTGGGAATGCTCTGCGTGATTGCGTCGTGAAGCATGTGTGAAATGGCGTGACAGTAGGCAGGCCACGTCATGACCAGGAAGCTATAAAGTGCACCCAGCGGCCACTTCAGTCCACTATATGGTGCATGTTAAGTGTAGCTACACCAATTGGAAACATTTTAAACAGATGCACATTGAAGCACTGGTGTATATGTCTCCAATCACCAAATTCTGCTGAATATTGAAGAACAAAGCTGTAGGATTTGAGGGTGAACCAGACACAAAAAGGTCGAAAAGGACTTCACATTGCGACTCACATGAGGGAAACCATGTGTTAACGCCAGAGTCTTTTGATCTCCTGAGGCAGATAAATAAGACAGACCTTCTTTTCCTACAAGACCTTTGAATGACCTCTGAAACACAGGATTCAAATCTCTTAAAACCCCCAGAGATTCAGACTTTACATATCAAAAATGCATCAGATCATTCCAAAACATTTCTAGATGGACTTGTAATCAAACATATCAAACTATATCATGTCTAAAACCTATACTTGTGACCATTATGCTCAGATCACTCACAATTCATGTAATTGTTATAACTTTTGAATGGTTGATTGGAAGAGTGTGTTATTTACTATGTGCTTGATTGATTTCTAATAACTGCATGAATGGCATGAATGAAATCTGTGTAAAATGTATTGTATTCTTTTTAGAGAAATCATGTCTAAACTGTGCTCTCTATACTCTCTGCCAAGTGCGGGGAAGCTGAGAGACCAAGTGACCAGTTAGATAACATGTAATTTATGGTGAGAGGAGGAGAAAAGTTTAATCAACGACTCTACAGTCTTTGTCCGCCTCAAAACTTCAAACTTCAGCCACAAGGGAGACTCCCTTCATCCGCCAGCACACCAGAACGTGATTGGCTTCCCACGACATCAATCCAGACACGAAAAGACCTTCAGCAAATCAACAAACCAAAGACGCTGAAAAAAGAAATCCCCATTTAAAGACACAAACAACAGATGCAAGTATACCTCCAGGTTCTAGCTGAACTGGTGCATTGATATAAAGTCTAATAGCCCTGCCTAAGAAGTGATAGAAGGGTTAAATTAATGATTGATGGTTCATTCAGATCAGGTCTTATTAAGTCCATATATTGCTAGAAACCTGGGATTTTATCATCTAACTTAAAACTCTTTCTTTCCTCTCTTTCTTTTTGCAACTCGTGTGAACGTGTGTGTTTGTTTTAGAATAATCAATAAAGTCTCATTTTTAAAAAGAAGTGTCTTGTGTCATTTGTGTCATGTCTTAAACTGCCGATCTATGTTACCTTGCTAACAAATAGTGTTTTCACTATAGTTTGGATATTCATATCCGCTACAGAGCTGATAGTTACGGCCCGTTCAAATGAACGTTGGACGATTAATTTGTTCGGTCGTAAAATAAGTGACTCTTTTAAAATTCCCTATAAATTAATTCATAATTCCCTTTGAGCTAAATTTGCCTGTTTTCCTTACAAAGCTCAGGAGAAATAAACAATGGACTGCGAGGCAAGCTACGAGACCTCAGGCTACTATGCGAACCAGGCCCTGGGACCACGGAATTGCTTGATGCTGCTGGTCAGAAGAGAGTGTGCCGGACACGGCTTGCGAGGCTGTGGAAGCGCGGAAAGCGAGCTGGCATACGTACTAGGCTAAAAGCTAACCCAAGCCGTCCAGCTCTACCAACCATTCTCCTCTCCAATGTTCGCTCTCTCGATAATAAACAGGACTTACTCAAACTACAGTTAACTACCCAGCATGAAATCGAGGACTGCTGTGTTTTCATGGAAACATGGCTCAACGACAGCATTCCGGACACAGCTATTCAGCTAGCCGGGCTAACTGCACATCGCGCTGACAGGATAGCAGCACTGTCCAGTAAGACTCTCTGTGTTTATATAAACAATGAACATGCTCATTGTCGTGGTGTATATTCCACCCCACGCTAACATCAAGGAAGCGCTAAGTGAACTCTATGGGACTGTAACCTTCCTATCTATCAGTAACCTACAGACAGCGCACCCTGATAGATTTTTCATTGTTGCCGGAGATTTTAACCACACGAATACATGATGGTAAATTGGAAGTGGGTGAAGAAGAGGGCCCAGCGAACCTGCCGGGGTTTAACCTCTTGGCACTTCGGAGATATTCCAGGTTCTTGTGGTCTGTGATAACCGTAAAAGGGTGTTGAGCTCCCTCCAGCCGATGTCGTAGTTCCGCTCCGCTGGGGAAAGCTTCTGTGAGAAGAAAACGCAAGGGTGGAGTCGGGGAGGCTCTCCGTGGGACTGTGACAGCACTGCTCCCACACCTGTGGTGGAGGCGTCCACCTCCACGATGAATGGGAGCTTGGGTTCGGGGTGTGTGAGGATGGGAGCAATGCAAAAGGCCCCTTGGAGTTTCTTGAAGGCGGCTAGAGCTTCGGGGTTCCAGGACAAAGACTTGGGTTTCTGACGGAGCATGGAAGTGAGGGGAGTTGAAAGGAGACTGAAGTTCTGGACGAATCTTCGATAGAAGTTTGTGAAGCCGAGGAATCGGTGAAGCTTGGACCATCCCCTGGTCTATCTGGATACCATCCGTACCAAGGATGTAACCGAGGAACTGGACCGTGGGGCGGTGGAACTCACATTTCTCGACCTTCAGGTAGAGGTGGTGTTTCCTGAGTTGGTGGAGGCCCTGCGTCACGTGGTGGCGATGTTCAGCCAGGTTCGGGAGTAAATCAGGATGTCGTCAATATATACAATGACGAACCGATGGAGGAACTCCCGGAACACCTCGTTTATAAACCCCTGGAAGACTGACGGTGAGTTGGAAAGGCTATACGGCATGACCTGATATTCATAGTGGCCGGAGGGGTTAATGAACGCCATCTTCCACTCGTCGCCCTCCCGGATACAAACGAGGTTATAGGCGCTCCGCAGGTCCAGCTTCGAGAAGATGCGGGCCCCACAGAGTTCCTCGAGGGCGGCCGGGACCAGGGAAAGAGGATAAGGGAGCCTCAGTCCTTCTTGCCCACGAAGAAGAAGCTTGAGGCCGCAGGTGAGGTGGAAGGGCGAATAAACTGTTGTTGGAGAGCCTCCTTGATGTAATCCTCCATAGCCTTGCGCTCCGGGATGGACAGGGGGTACACTCGACCCTTAGGGAGTGTAGCACCAGGCAGCAGGTCAATGGCACAGTCCCATGGCCGATGGGGTGGCAACTTCGTGGCTGCCTGTTTGCTGAACAGATCCTGGAACGTCATGTAGTCAAATGGGATCGTTGAAGTCTCACGAGGTTCGGGACTCTCCACTAGAGTTGAATGAACTTGTAGCTTAGGGCTACCGATGAGGAGTACTGGAATGTTGGAAAGACAGTTCTGGATACAGGTAGGACTCCATCTTAGGATCTCGCTTGTATCCCATCTGACTTCGGGGGAATGTTGAGAGAGCCAGGGGCGTCCCAGGATGATGTCGACGGTGGGTCCCTCCAGTACCAGAAAGGAAATATTCTCGCTGTGAAGACATCCTATTTGCAATGAGATGGGCGGAGACCGGAACTTGATGTGCCCACGTCCGAGCAGTTTTCCCTGAATGGTTTCAATCTTCAGTTCTGCCTGTCTCTGGCAGGGCAAATCCAGCTGTTTCAAAAGGGCTTGTGAGATGAAGTTGCCGGAGGATCCCGAGTCGACGAGGGCGTGTACTGAAATGAAATGACGTGGGTTGAGTAGTTGCACCATAAGCAGTGATAAGTTAGAGATGGCAGGCTCCAATTGGAGGGTACTCACCACTGGATGTGGGGGACATGAGGGGCATGCCCGAATGAAGTGCCCCGGAACTCCGCAGTACAAACATAGACCAGTGGCGAGACGTCGAGCACGTTCCGTGCGGGAGAAGCGAGTCGAATCCATCTGCATGGGTTCCGGTAAAGGACAGGCAGCTGGTGAGGACGGAGAATGAGCGGTTATTTCCGGTAGACAGGCTGTAAGATGTTGGGAGATCTTCACGGCTTTCTGCATAAAACTCTCCAATCCGACCATGTCATCATAGATCGCCATTTGGGCTCTGAGCTGAGGATCTAAACCCTGACTATAAGCAGTCAGCAGTGCAGTTTCGTTCCATCCACAAGAGGCCGCTAGAGTCCGAAACTGCAGAGTGTAATCGCTGGCCGAAGAACTGTCTTGCCAGAGACGGATGAGCTGGTCGGAAATGGAGAGGTCCTCCTTGAAATGAGAAGAAAAAGCATTGATATATGATAAAGCATTAATAATGTTTGTCTGAGAATTTCAGATGGCTCGTGCCCAGAGTAATGCTCATCCGGTGAGCAAGGAGATCAGGAAAGCCACTTTAGTTTGCTCGCTACATTTTACCGCCTCACCCAAATAGTTGGCAGGGATGGCCATGGGACTGGCAGAGGCAGATTGATGATGTGTGACCGGAGAGAGAGCTGCTCGAAGAGCGCTGACCAGCTCTTCGAGGGGATCCACAGCAGCGGGATTCGGGAGCTCCATCTCCGGTTGTTTTCAGGTCTGGTTTTCTGTCAGCAAAGAGATATGGGACACAGAGGTAAGTGATATATATACAGCAAGTTTATTAGACAACAACGGTGGAATAACAGACGAGTAGAATATCCAGGTAAGCAGGCGGGGAATGGGAAAGTCATATGGGGCTTATCTGAATCAGATTGTCCTTTTGTGTATTCCAGGGGCTCCAGAGGGAACAGTGAAGTGTGGAGACGGTGGAGATCTGTACCGGTGGAGAACAACGAGGGAACACTGGAACAACAGGTAAGTAACAAACGGCAAGTAGGTCAGGTTTGGCAACATAGTAAGGTTGAGACCAGACAGTGAGTGAACGGGAGGAGTGCAGATATATAGTGCTGTTGATGAGTGCTGACAGGTGATGGTGATCAGTAATCGGGGGATTGGGATCTGGTGAATGTAGTAAGTGGAGACTGTGGTGAATCTCTGACAGGCGAGACATTAATAGATTTAGATGGAAAAAAGACAACCTTCATAATCATGCTGAGCAAAATCACATTCATATTTTGTGTTTGCCTTGATACCTTTGACAACATTATATCTTCTGACAAGGCAATTTTCAAAATTCTTAATACTCATAATTTCAATCAGTCGTACCAAAATCAAAATCTCAATAGAATGTTCTAGCAACTGTACTTCATATGAAACAAAATTACCTAAACAAACTAGTTTAATTTAGTGAATGTATTCTTGATCAAATGAGCATATTAATATACTTAACCACATTAAATATTCTCAAAATGAACAGAGTTCCCTGTTGTTGTTTTTATTAACTCAAAGCTGAAAACATATAAATTCTAATCGGTTTGAACTGACACAGATTTCCAATAATCATTCACTACTGAGGAATTAAATGTGTTTGGCCTCCTAATGGATTACTGAAGACAACAGCTCTAAACGACACGTATCTGCACTCTTCCCTTCGAGAGTGACAGACAACGATGTCGTTTCCATGGTAATGCAGTTCCTATTCTTTCTTTTATAAGACGCCTGGAGTTCTTGAACCCTGAGCACATTTCCCATCATGCTTTGTATTTCAAGACATACAAAAGGGAGTAAAATCAAATCAATCTCTCAAGAGCGTCCTTTAGAAATTTGATTTCTTTGGGGTAAAAGTAACGGATAGGTTTTCACAAACATGCTATTGCTGTGTGTATGGATTATTAGGAAGACATATCTGATTGACGAGGCTTTTTAATCATAGCACCATTTTCTAATATGTGAAAATCAGTCGTGAATCATAAACTACATCATTTCAACTGTCATTTTACTACAGGAACTACTGGCCAAAGCGGCAGGCAAATTGCATATGGGCTATTTTCAACACTCACGTCCTCTCCTGCTCTCTTCATTATGAAATGATAGGCTGAAGCCCACTTGTGCAGTGGTCTCTCGAGGGGAAGAAGCAGATGGGTCAATGAGATCTATATATCCACCATTACAATGACATCTCACTGAGTACACCACATTGCTGTTCTATTCTTCAGCTGTGATTAACAATGCACTGTGGGATAAATTTGAAGGTTCACATGTGGACACAAATGGCAAAAGTTCACTGGGAGTCACCTAGTAAGAAGAAAGAAGGCAACATGGGACATTTTTGTAAACTATTATGGGTGAAAGCTGTCAAGAAGGCTTGGGTCATATTTTCCTCAAAATTAAAATAAAAAAATAGAAATGACCATATCAGGGTTTTTTTTTTATATATAAGAAAAACATCCTTCTAAGGAGCAATAATTTATTTTCATTGTGACATTATGTTAATAACAATCAAGCACAAATTTCCATTACTGTAATGTGAGAATAAAATTAAATTATTCATTTATATATCATAGTATTATTATCTGATGTACTGCATTTAATGAATGCTATGTAAGTTTAAAATATGTTTATCTATAATACAGTAAAAATTTTGCATAACAGTAATGTTATAGTAATGCTCTTTTGCAATAACTGACATCTGGATGGTTTGCGATAATGAAAATGTGAGGGAGAAATGTGCTTGACTGGCATTTTTTGTATTATTATGTGCATTATTTGTATTATTTTACTATAATACAGTGAAAATATTGCATTACAGTAATGACAATCATCATTTGGAATAATTAAAATACTAAAAAAAGTAAGTCATCTGGATGCATTGTGATAATATAAATGTGAGGGGGAAATGTTTTATTTTTAATTTTATTATTTTATTATTTTACTATAATACAGTAAAAACTATTGCATTGCAGTGATGACAATTATCTTTTAGAATAATTAGAATAAAAAAACTGTATGCACTGTAAAAATGAAAATGTGAGGGAGAAATGTGCTTAATTGACATTGTTTTGCAATGCAAAAAAATATTGCATTATTGTAATGACAAGCATCATTTGGAATAATTAAAATGAATAAAGTAAAACAAGTAAAACATCTGGATGCACTGTGATAATAAAAAGGCTATAGTTTCTGTGCATGTGAACAAGTTGTTAATCTCACAAAGGATTTTTTAAAATGGAAGAATTTTTGATAATCAGCTTATAACAAGTGAATGTTGCTTGAAAGATGAACTAAAACACTGTGTTCAGGAAAGAGTATTTCACTTAGAGAGCAGGGGGAGGTGTGGAGCATTTATAATGCTTTTTACGAGCATCGACTAATTAGTGTCATTTGAGCATGGCCTTGTTCTAACCTTATGATTCTTTCTTTCTCTGAATCTATAGATTACGAGACTTCATAATGGAAGCAAATACTGTCTCCCATGAGAGCGTCGCCTGCCCAACCTCCCGTCACACTCTATCAAAGACAACCAAGAGGTCTCCGGCACCCACCTTTACAAAAAAACACTGTTACAAAAAAGAAATTCAAGAGTTTATGGGGCAGAGATCAAAAATAAGTGATGCTCCACGGCGAGTTTTTGGGGGGGGAAATAATTTCACATTCTTTAATTTTCAGAGTAAAATGGACAGCCATTTCAGGTCGAATAATTGTTTGAACCAAGGATTTTATCATTAATCCAGAAGGGCTGGCGGATCCGGGGTCACGCTGGGGGTTGATTAGGTACGAGGAGCACAAAGCTCTCCTCAGTCGATGCCATTGAAAAGAAGCAAGTAATTTAGATTCAGAATTGGTCTAGGGGCTGTGAAGCTCTCTCCATTACCAACCATTTTCAATTTCAGCCTCACAATAAACATCAGGTTCGTGAAGGAAATTAGAGCATTTGGTAATGTACTAGAGGAGATAGGTAAGCCTCGACAAGCTGACACAACCTCCTAAAGCCTGTCTGAAAGAAAATCCTTGAGATCGCACTCATATTTGACTTGTATGGACACTGTGTGTTCCTTGATTTTTTTTTTTTCTACTGAATAACAAGTTGTAAGAGGCCTTGCCTTTTCAATATGGCTTCCTTAAATCAGGGCGAATATAAGCAAGACAAAAGTAGAAAAAAATCCCCATCGTACAATGTAAAAAATCTTTTTTTTGTTTGTTTGTTTGTTTGTTTTTTATTTCAAAGTTCAAAATAAAACACAATATTGAAATATCTTTTACAAGAAAATACTATTTCTGTTTTTCTACTTGAAATTTTGGTTACTTGGCATTGCTTTATCATTTTTTGTCAATTTTACTAGCAATTTCTGAGTGAAAACTGTTTCTATACCCTTTTTTTCATTGTGTATGTCTTAAAATATTGGATAAAACATTTTATAAAGATGGAAATCCATATATATATTATCACAAGTGGTGTTTCTTTTTATTCCTCTAAGTGAAATATTTCAAACCAAACGCATGTTATTTTTATTGGGAAACGATTTTCAGATTTTTCTTGTGTTTTCAGTATACTTTCCAGTAACATCCTTACTAAACAAAAATCAGCTTTCTTAGCATAATACTCCCAGAAGTGATAACATTTTGGTGGGGAAAAAAAACAGCACAAAGATCAGTAAGCATTAGAAATGGAATTGGTGACTTGTGTGATGTTTCAATTGAAATCCATCCTGTTTAATAAAGTTGTTGAAATCAAAATATGGTTAAACTGTTAGTTAACTAAGTGTTAAAAGTTATCACTTAAATAATGGAATCAAATACATATACAGAAAAAAAAAACTTGATGGTGAATTTTTTTAATGGTCATTTGAAGATCTACGTATTCTGGACTGTCTTTTTTGGACCTGTGATAGGATAGATACCATATTTTGACGACTAACAGCGGATGGAAGAAATCTGTTTGAAAACAACCATTATTTTTGCAATTTGGTGACGTTAGTGGCACAGAAATTACACACTTCAGTTTTAATACAGTACAACCTATTGAACGACTGTAGGTCTATCCTTACAAAAATGACAACATAAAAATGGTGTCTGCACTAAATACAGTGTATTCAGCACAACAGCATCCAGTACCCATCAGCTCCTTAAGATGGCTACTAAGTTTCCAGGTTTCCTGAAGGTTAGGCTATTAGACTAGTCTCTCGGAGCGGCCTTCCAAGGGTCTCCAAATAAACAGTAATAGGCTCAAAGATGCCTTTCTGGGAATTAAGTACATTATGTGAGCCATTCTATAAACAGGATCAAATCAGCAGGCGTATACTCAGAGGCTAGGGAGGGAACTCATTTTCTCCAGCATTTTCCCTGCTTGAGGATCTGAAGGGAAAAGTGACAGAGAAAAAAACTGGGCTTAAATGAATATTATCAGCATGAAAACAAAGTGACTACCTGAACAAAATCCATTTTACACTCGGCACTTCAATAGAGTTCATCCATCAAAAAGAAAGGCTGAGCTGCTCTGTGGAAAATAAGCCTCCACTTCTGGTGGAAATGTGAATAGAGAATTCTGTGGACCACACTCAAACACACACACACACACACACACACATCCCCACTGAAGCTGAGATCAGACCCTGGGAATTACTTTCTTAATGAGAAGCTTACAGATAGCAGATAAATACAAATTAATGTTGCTCCTAAAGCAAAGTAACTAATTATGTAACGTTACTTTTTTTATTTGCCACCGTCAGATATAACAAAACAGTTAATATTGACAATACTTTTTGCTGATGTATTATATAGTAGGCTGAGTACGTTTTACCAACAAATCCATTTTGTATGCAATTGCTTAAGGTAAGCATTTAAAGGTAAGGGATTAAGTAACCCAATCTTTGTGTGTCCTATGTATTTTTTTTTTTATTATTATTATTAGACTAGCATACTGTTAGTAACATGCTAATGTCTCCCTTTTACACACATACAATTTTCAAAAGGCTGGCGGGAACTGGGATTTCCGGAATTTTTGTGAAAACGCTCTAGCCACAGATGACCAAGTTCAATACTCAGACATAACAATCCTAATGTTAGACTTGGATGTATATGTTTTTTGTTGTTGTTGTTTTTTTTTTTTTTTTTAATGTAGTTCTTTAGTGCAAGGTTATTCATTGCTGGTCCTGGAGAGTGTAGTGTAGTTTCATCCCGAATCAAATACACCTGCCTGTAATTGTCAAATAATCCAGGAAACCTTGCTTTTTAATCTTGATCATTAGAGCTAAACTTTTTAAGAACTTTTTAACTTTTTACTACTCCAAGACTGTCACAATCTACATTATGGTATCTTCATAGTGATTTTTGGCTTCATTAACGCCCCAGGGATGGTTTTCTAAACAACTACATAAAAATTGTTATCTTTGCGTAGTGATTGCAGCGTTAAAATTCACTGCTGGATTCACACACACACACACACACACACAAACTGATACATATTTAATAGATACCCCTTGTAACGACCAGTCAACTCACAAACACCTCATCTCCAAGCTAATGGAAAAGGCATGTTATTTACGTTCTTACTGATCAAAACAGATATCAAAAGACCTCACATGTTGAATTGGGCCATTTGGACAGAGAGGACAGTGGAAATGCATCAGTTTGGGCATGAAGAACTAATCAACACTTCAAACTTACTGCTTGCTTGACCTTAAACTGTATCCACTTCTACCTCTAAGCCCACACAATTTGCTTTGAAAAGTTAAACCCCTGAATGGTGTCCTTTGAGAATTGAAACTAGTCAGTGCTTCCACTCCACTGCCTCCAATTTACCAAAGGTGGTCAACTCTGCAGATAGTGTCGCCATCTAAATTATATGAGCCAGTTGGTTTGGGGAAACACCAAATACCCTTTCCTTTTTTCTGAGCCAAAGATATGAAATTAATTATTGGCTTGATTAAGGTGTAGGATGTTAAGACTGATCTGGGGCACCTGGATGCCCCCAACAAAGGGGCAGTGATGGAGAAAGATGTGCACAAGCCATCATGGTCAGGCAATTTCCTAGAGGGAGTTAACTGTGGTCTGTGTTGGGATTTAGACACATCACAAAAGCAGATTCCTTTAAATAAGACCCACTCTTCCGTATCCTCCAACAGTCCTGGAGAGAAGATGTTTATTTTAGCACAGCTTAGACGCCTCTGTTATGACATTGGTTGTGTTATATGACAACCATTTTCACCCAGTTTCATTACATCACTTGCTGCTGCTTGGTTTGAGTTTGGAGCTCTGTCAAGCTGATTCTAAATCCTCGGTTTTCTTCTATATATTAATTTTATAAACTTATATTTTCTATAAACTTATAAACTAATATTTACCACAAATACGTGGTAATACTATCACTTCAACCAATTCTCCTCCGTGTGTTTTTTTCTGCATAGGGCACATGCACCCAAAACACTATCATCCCAGCCCTCCTTCACTCCGGCACTGACACACCACGAACCCTGGGTGCTTCAGCAGCGGAAGGCGAGAGCCAGGCCTCGGGCCAGGACTTCTCCATCTCCACCACCCCCTGTCTTCGAGATCTCCACCCGGAACCGCTTCTCCCCTCTTCGCAAGACGGAACATGATGCTGTGGTTATTAGAGACGTCCATGCTACCTCAGCTAAAGGTAAGGTGCGCAGTCACTGCTTTCCTGGTGCTCATGTTCTTGATGTCACTGCGCAGGTACCCGCAATCCTGAATGGTGACAAGAGCATCAGAGCTGTCATGCTGCACTCGGGGGTAAACGACATCAGGCTGCGGCAGACGGAGATTCTGAAGCAGGACTTCAGGAGCCTGATCGAGATGCTACACTGCACATCGCCCAAGACGAAGATCATCATGTCCGGACTGCTTCCGACATCCCAAGGAGGACATGATGATTATTTGCCTTAAATGAGTGGTCAATGTCTCGGTGTAATGAACAGAAACTGCTCTTTGTAAATAATTGGAATCTTTTCTGGGAGCGACCTAGGCTTTTCCGTGCTGATGGCCTGCACCCAGTAGAACAGGACGCTATGCACCATATGTCTAGTAAGTCAAACCTCAAATCACAATCTTTATTCTAGCCACTTAATTGATAGAAATGAGTGTAGTACAGTCTATAGAAACTGTGTCTATTCCCCAAATAGTGAGGTCAAACAATAAATATATAGGATCTAGAAAAAAAAACTGATCTTGATTAAACCAGAAAATCTACTTTCTCAGACCTATTAGTCAACGTTGATAAAGCATTGATTGACGGAGATTTTAACATTCATGTAGATAATACAAATGATGCGTTAAGAGCTGTGTTTACAGATCTACTTAACTCCTTTGGGATCAAGCAAAATGTCACTAGACCAACTCATCATTTTAATCATACATTAGATTTGAGTATATCGCATGGAACCAATCCTACCAATATAGTAGATATTCAACCCCAAAATGATGATGTCACTGATCACTACCTTGTAACGTGCATACTGCGCACTGCTGATATTTGCCATATTGTGCCACGTTATCGACTAGGTAGAACAATTCTCCCAACCACCATAAGTAGCTTCACAAATAACCTGCCTGATCTGTCTCAGCTGCTCAGTGTACCCAAACACACAAATAAACTTGAGGAAATGACTAATGATATTAGAAAGTACATTAGTAAATTATAAAAGTACATTAGAAACTGTTGCACCCACTAGATCAAAAAAGTTTAGAGACAAAAGTACGGCACCATGGTACAACAGTATTACCCACGCTATCAAGAGAGAAACTCGTTATCTAGAGCGCAAATGGAGACAAACTCATTTAGAGGTCTTTAGAATTGCGTGGAAAGACAGCACTTTCCATTATAAAAAGTCTCTAAAAGCAGCCAGGGCTGAGCATCTCTGCAAACTCATAGAAAATAACCAAAACAATCCAAGGTTCTTGTTTAGTACAGTGGCTAGATTAACAAATAAACAGACATCACCAGAACAAAATATTCCAATAAAGGTTAGTATTAATGATGCTATGAATTTCTTCACTGAGAAAATCGAAAGCATCAGAAATACAATTGTAAATGTACAACCTTTGACAGAGTTTTATGATTCAGCCCCAATTATTGTCCCTCAAGAACAATTGCTGTGCTTTACAACTATAGGACAGGAAGAGCTAAATAAACTTATCATTGCGTCTAAACCAAAAACATGTTTGTTAGATCAAATACCCACTAAACTAATAAAAGAGTTGTTACCTGTTGCAGAAGAGCCTCTTCTCAATATTATTAACTCATCTTTATCTCTAGGTCACGTTCTAAGACCGTTCAAGCTGGCAGTTATTAAGCCTCTCATTAAGAAACCACAAATAGATCCAAATGAATTAGCAAATTACAGACCCGTTTCAAATCTTCCATTTATGCCTAAAATACTAGAAAACGTTGTGTCGGCTCAATTGTGCGCCTTCTTGCAAAAAAATTACATACATGAAAAATTTCAGTCAGTATTCAGACCTCATCATAGCACAGAAACTGTGCTCGTTAAAATATTTTAAGAAAACATGGAATTAGTTTCCACTGTTATGCCCATGATACTCAGTTATATATTTTAACATGACCAGATGAAATCTCCAAATTATCCAAGCTGGCAGAGTGTTTTAAAGATATAAAATATTGGATGACCAATATGGCACCATCCATGTTATGTCGACAATACTGTGAGTACTACAGAACTTTAACCACCCAAACCTTATATGTACAGTTTGACCCTTAAGTTTGACTTGACTTTGTCTGTCCCTATTGTATTGTGAGAGACCTAAAAAATGCAAGATCCAAGAAATACATTTTACTATAATAAGTGTGACAGCAAATATGAGATTCATAAAAGCATCCCAATATCATGAGAATTTGTAAGTATTTTAGGAGTTGGTGAGTTTGAGTGAAACAACTTTGTTTTACAACTTTGATGCAACTACAAATCATTTGTTTTTGTACAACATCACCATGAAGGTCCATACATAAACCTAACCTTTAAGAAGATTGTACTAAAACATTTGAATGAGATTGTACAATTTTATACGAATTCACCACAAATTCACGAAATTGTAAAATACTTACAAATTGGCATGAGAATATGTTGAATTGTAACTTATCATTAGCAGTTCACTTCCACAAGTTAGGGTGTACTGAGTTTCAGAAAAATTGTGAAACCACCTTTTCAAGGGGACCCTGATGTGTATCCGAGTTTGGAAAAACAATTTCACACAAACCAAATTCTGCAAGATCAAGACAAAAGGATGCACATCACAGACAAAAATATGCTCAAAAATGGGTGCTCGACCAAAAAATATTAATAAAAAGCCAAAGTTCCAAAAATAAGCGGTAAATTTAATATAAATTTAAGTTTCGTTAAGTTAAGTTTCAACAAGTTAAAGCATTTACCTAACAAGCCTTTATAGTCACAGGTGATTAATTAAGGATCACATGACAAGAAACAAACAAAAGAGAAAAAAAGTATATATACATCATAGAACACAAAGGCAAACAGAAAAATATAAGATATTAAATGTGAGAATAAAAATTTAAACACGCAAAATTAATAATAAAGAAAATCATGATACCTGCATAAACTTATAGAAAAAAACAAAATTCTCATTTTTTTCCTTTCTTTTTTCTTTTTCTTTTCCTCCCTTTTAAATTTTAAAGATTTTTTTAAAGAAATATCAATATCAAAATCTTTGATTTCTGATAGCGCATGCGGGTTTTTAAAGGTCTACTAGTTTTACCACATAACAGAGACTGCAAGGACAACGCAATATATAAATCACATTGGCAGTTTTGCACGAAATAGTGCCTCTTATCTTAAAAATCTTTCCAGTATTAGGATGTTTGAACATTTGAGTTTTATAAGTAAAATTACGTTGTTGACAGTTACCACATCTGTAATTGCCAAAAGGCACTTTATTTAAAAAACAAACCAAATTCTGTCATAAAATAGACTTCACCAAAAGATGTATCATTAAAGCACATTGGGAGCTGAGTTGCATGGTAAAACTCTATAAACTCTACAAATACTGTATAATCATTTCATTCCCAATGGCAATATTGGTTTAATCATAAAATTCTGATGTTTTATTTAAGTGGTTATCACTCTAGATTAGCCAGGGAGCATAATCAGTGTTGTTTTCCTGCAGGAAAAATGAATAAAGAACCAATGAAACGTGCAATCAACTGTCCAGAAAATCTTTGAAGCACTTCATACAGCAAGATTACTTTTGACTTTACGTCATTACTTGTGAGAGTATGAAGTGATTATGGCTCATTTACTGCTTTTGCACAAGTTTCTATTGCTAACTTCCACTGAATTGGCCACTTCCAGTTTACCCTTAAGAAGAGCGAAAAGGGAAACTGTTTGACACTTTATGAAAACATACATATTTCATGAGAACCTCTAAAAAGAAGCTGGCAAGCCACAAAAGGACTTTCCTCAATAGAGGTAATGCATACACCAGATGGCCTTTTTTTCTAGCAAAATTGTCTGTAATTGTTTCAATTCTATCTCAGATTGCTTTGTTTCATTCTCATTTTTTGCATCCTGCTAGATCCACATCTGTGTGATACTAACAGGTGTGATGTAAAATAGACGGAGACATAATAAGGGAGGATTGGAACCCGGCCTGCAAAGCATGTCATTGAGCAAATCAAAAAAGAAAATGGCACCATTTTGTGTCCACTTGAGGAAGATGTAATTTTTCAGTTGAGTCCTCTGTCTCTTGAGCAGTGCCAATGTCGTCAAATTCTCAGACACTTGTAAAAGTTCTATTTTTCCAGTACTTTAAGAATTTGGATACACTGTTTATGAGTTCATTTGGTTCATGGTTAATTTGTTGTAAGTAATAATAATATAAGATTATTATAATAAATGTATAGGTATTCAAGTCGTATGTATGAATTTAAACACTGTACACTGTAAAAAATGATATTTTTTTAAGTTAAATAAAACAGATTATGATTTACAAGAAAATATTATTTTAACCCTTTCTACTTCAAAATTGTTACTTGCTGTTTCTTTGTAATTATTTGTGAAATTTACTAGAAATTTCTGAGTGAAAATTGTTTCAAAGTAAACATTTTTTTATTGTATAAGAAAGAGCACTGAGTGAAGATCAATAACTATCTATGCTGAATAGCTGATGAGATACAGGCCAAAAATATTGGGCTTCTTTAAAAATCTGTAGTCTAGCGATTATCCTCTAATTTCCACTGAGGAAAACGGCATCGCATTATGCTGTAAAATTACACTGCGAATGACCGGTATGCTTTCCAGCATCTTGAGCTTACAGAGTTTATGAGAATAGAAGAAAAGTCAAAGTTTTCTTTAAAGTCAACTGGTCCACCATGGCATGGTCCCAACGGCGCCCACGGATAACCAGCAGAAGATTAGCTTAGCATCTGAGCACTGTCTCTGGTACACCATCTATTAACACAAGCTGGTTGAAACTGAGATGTCTCATTTTTTTTACGTTTTATCATGGCTGTGCAGGCCAGCCAGAACCATTTCATTCAGGCAAGTTCTTGCAGACAATCTCAAGCTTCCACAAATCTTTGCTGTCACAGTCCCAAGATGTCCCAAAAAAATCAGGATATTTCCAATCTTGGCTTGATGGGCCGCACAGAATTAAAAAAGGCAATTACAGAAAGAAGAAATCTTGTGTTTTCTATACAAATATGTACCAGTGGGAAGCAGATTATGGGAAATCCGAATTGCTTGTGAATTTGCTGGTCCCTGAATGATAGAACTTGTTATTACTGAATGTAAACACTGCCAAGCTGATGATATTGTGGTAAAACACATCCCACATAAAACAACTCTGGACGTGTTCAATTACCCAAAGCACATTAATAACCTCATGAACAGCAGTCAAGATTTTTGGTTCTAATCTTCTTTGGACAATAACGCAAGAAGATCGGTCTAAACGACTTTGAGTAAAGCCAAAGTGAGACCGTTAATGAGCATTAGCCACTTTCAAGATTTCGACTGACGACGCAGAGACGTCTAATCACAGTAAATAAGATAAGCTCAGACATATCATAGACAACAGACATGCTGGACCGCAACCAAACTGCAGTCTTACATGGGCGCTGACGCGGAAATGACTGTTATCAACTATATATCCAAATAAAAATGACCACAAAGCAGCTCTCTCAAACTAGAGTAAACTATCTGAAAGACTGAAAAAATAAGTTATGTTATTAGCGTAGCTAATTTGATTCCTGTCACCCCTGAAGTGTTAATGCATCACATTATTGAACTGTAATATTTAATAACATTTGCGGTTTAACAATGGCCAACCGAATAACGCTGAGTTGGTTCATGTTCATTTAGCCTTCTCCCCCCCACCCCCTCATTTTCTCTTCTCATGCTTCAGATACTGCGCTAAATACTTTACTCAGAGCAGGAACTCCATATTTTCATTATTCATAAGCACTGTCTCACCAATGCAGGTTACAGTAACCATCTGCTGTGGCAGATTAAAGCTACGAAACCTGTCATTATCTAGCCTCCAGCACCGACATGTTCATTTCTATGCGTTTCAGAGTGTGGACGCGTCAGAGATATTCCTGCTCGCCCCCCACCCCGACATATCAACCTGGAAGACCATTAAAGCCTAACCATGTGAATACCACCTATTCACGGCAAACTCATTGTTCACAGCAAGGTAAGTGGGGAACCTTTAGACTGTAATCACTGCTGGAGCTGATTTCCAAATGCAAAAGACGGAGAAATTGGAAAAACGAATGTTGAGGTACTCAGCTCCCGTGGCTTGTAAGATAGGGTGTGCAGAGGAGCAAGTCTAATTCTCGCGCCCTCTTTTTGACGCCAAATTAGAGAACCGTGCCAAGTAAAACATGGCAAGTCACTGACATTTCGGGATGTATATGTGCAATCACAACATACAGTACACCCTACCTATTCGCTGTTAAAGGTGTGTGATGCCTGCTCGAGTCAATGAAACCCACAGGCTCGAAGCAAATCAAACCAGGTCAGAAGTTTCAATGCAAATATAGATAAGGCGTTTACTGTATGAACTAAAGCTGCTTTTAATTACAAAAACATAATTTTCTAAGCATGATCATAATCTTTAATAAGAAAAGAATATCCAAAACTAAAAGAAAAAAAGGTTATTCTTAGTAAACGGTGCCATTTGTGTGTTATGTGCGTCCTCATGACTTGCTACTGATATAATGAACGGGATACTGAACTTAGTCAAATAATTTGATAGATTTAGTGTGTAATGCAAAAAATTAAAAAAGTAGTCTGTGAAGTAATTTGACTAATACTTTTTTTTTTTTTCAATTTCAGCAGCATTCATCATAGTTACATTTTAAAGGGGTTATATATAATATTAAAAAATATAAATTTTTGGCTCAATTTTAGTAGCACTATTTTATAGCCCTGTTCTTTATAGGTTAACACAAAACATGATTTAAATAAAAAAATCTTTAAAAGCAATAATACTTATCATTATAAACATCATGAAACTTTTCCAATTATAAGTCTTGGTTACACTATATTTGTCCTTGTCCTTGTTACAGTGTAATTACGTTTATGTACTGATTAATATTAATTAACAGAATGTACTTAGTGTTAGGAATAGGGTTTGGTTTAGGGTTAGTTGCATGTATTTACACATAATTTAGTGTTATTACTGCAGTAAGTACATGTAACATGTAACAAGAACACTGTATAATAAATGTTACCTAAGTAATTTATTACAAGGCACACCAAAACTGTTATTCATATTATTTGTATATAAATTCCAAACTTACCGTAACATAACTCAGCGCTTTAAGTTTATTAACAAAATATTTATTGGTACTTTGCAAGATGGTACCCATATGTAGGGTTAAGGATAAATGTTTAAGAACATAAATACCACAGTTTCCTGAAAATAACCAAGCAACCTTCATTTTCAGCAGAATATCAGATTCCAATGAATCATGCACAGTGATAACAGACAAAATACTTTGGGCCAAATAAATACAAAATACATTTCATGTAGTCTTTATACTCTGAAAAAGTGGGAAAAATAGGAAATGTCCTAATATGGAGTGAACCTGTTGGCAGTCAAGATTAACTAGATTAAATTTAGTTAAATTTGCAATAAGTTCTTTTCAGGACGGGTGCACAAACATTTGCATTGTCTGAATTACACTGGTCTGTTTCATGGCCGTAAGCAGCTAATATGACCAACCTGTCTGCTTGTGCAAAGCCTGAGGCAAACATTGATGATAAATAACATGCTGTGCTTCATGGCCTTGACCTACATCAATTAATTGCTAACGTTATTCATAACTGTCAAATTAGATTAGCACTATCATGACTTCAGCAGCCCTGAATCATATATCATATCACTCCTTGAGGAAGAGGGATTTCCAAACTTACTCCAATATCTTCTAACCGTGCTGATGTTGGTGTACATTTTTTTTTTTTTTACACAAGCAAAATTGTTTTGTGGTGTTTCTCAGGTGATAAATTATGTTAATCCTTGAGGGGCACTGGGGCGGAAATGAATAAAGTGCGAGTGAAGGCAAGATTAGCATATTCCCTAAATCCATTTACAGAGTGCCAGTGTTTTGGAGCAGGGCTTCCATTTCATCAGCTATTATTCTATCATTGATGCTTCATTTCACCAACCCCCACCTGCCATGGACCTACGGAGGCCCCCCTCTTTTCCAACTGCCTTGCCAAACCACATTTTAAGCCTTGCGCTTAAATTTGACCAATATTTGAGTTGGATTAGCACGTAACCTGAGCAGGGCCATTATAGGCCATCACATCAATGTTCATAAATGGAATGACAATCAATGTGAAAACATATTAACTCATATCACACTAAAACTTTATTCTATACGTATTTTTGAACACTGAATAATCAAATGGATCACTTTGCTTAATAGCTTAATAAAGTCACCTGAAACACACTGCATTATATTGGGATGGAATGTGAAGAATGGATTTAAACACTGTAAAATGTGTTAAACAGAGCTCATTTACACAGTTATTGTCAAAGTTTTGTCTTTTGATCAAAATATCCTTTAAATTCTGTGAATGTTTTGTCATGTCATATTATTATTCATTTTAGTCAGTTTTATTCTGACAAAAATGGCTTCTAATTATAGCTGATGAGAAAATATAAAATTATTCAATATAATTTCATTTTTTATATTAATTTAAACATATCAACATTTAACAAAAATATGGAAACTGTCCACATTTCCAATTTTCCATACTTGGGAAAATTTGAGCTCCTAAAATGAAAATTAAAAATTGTTCGCATTTTATTGTCGACAAAACAATATTCCCATGAGTAATTTCTTGTTAAATAGAAAGTAGACTCTTATTGGTAGCCAAAAGCATTATCGTTTTCATTATCCTTGACAAAATCAAACATTTCCATCAGTAATTTCATTGTTAAAAGCACAATATGTAAGTTTTTTGCATTAAAATATCCAAAAACCACTAGAACAGTGCTATATATTTTGTTGACTTGTGTACTTAAATTATCCCAGATGTTTCCAAGATTGTTTAAATCCAGAGAAATAAGCTAATTTAACTGGACACGGACCGTGTCCGTGCGTCACTTACAGTATCAATGACATCATACCTGCGTTACCCTTGATTACCCTTGATTTAATATATTATATGTTTTATTAGACAAGGGAACAACTGTTTGGATACATTTATAGACAGGAAACTAATCATTGTTATTATAGCTCAACACTTTTAGTCTTATTGTTTGAATCTCGTTTTCTTGATTTTCCGCGAGTACCATGTTTTTATCATGCCTCAAAGACAACACTATCAAGTGGCTAACATAGCATAATCAGATGCAGCTTTATTTTTAGTAACAGCAATACAGCATTATCTCCGTTATACAATATGTTTTAAAATGAATTGCATGCCGTTTAACAAGCCATCCAGCATTTATTAATATACTGATCTAGCTTACAACAAGAGTCTCATAGTATCCAGCACAGCGAGCAAACGCACAGAGTAACGTTATAACATAATTTTCAACACACTAAAATGTATCTAATATGATAAACAGAGCTGCGTTGCCCCACATACGTTTGACCGGACGAAGAGGAAGCAGCAACTATGGCATAATAAAAGTTCCGATGATCTGGAGCCGTGCATCTCATTAGCAATCACTCCAGCGGCCTCGTTCCGCTCCCACAACACTTGGCCCTGCTCTGTTTCATACTATAGTAACATTAATAATCTCATCCATGAACATGATTTCTGCCCGAGTCCCGTTCCAATTCTTTTCCACTGGCTGTGAGTTAAAGACGACATCTTCCATGATTCCCTTTGTTTTGAATAGGTGAACTCTAGAGGCGAAAAATTACATATTGTGTCTTTAAATGGAAAGTAAAAGCAGAATCATTTTCATTTTCCTTGACAAAATCAAACATTTTGGTCAGTAATTTCATTGGTCAATGGGGAGAAGACTCTATTTTTTTCTAATAGCATAATCATTATCGTTGATGAAATCAAACAATTTTGTCAATAATTTCATTGTTAAATGGAAAGTAGACTCTTATTGGTAGCTAATGGCATAATCGTTTTGTCATCCTTGACAAAATCAAACATTTCCATCATTAATTTCATTGTTAAATAAATTTTTTGAAAACATTTAGTAAACAAACACACAAGAAGCAGGAAATATGTAGAACGTTATTAAATGTCAGCGCAACTGTGGAGTTCTGCGGGAGCAGATTTCGCACTGGCCCGATGATGACCGAAACGCTCCAACAAGCCAACACAAGCACGAAAAGTGCCATGGTGAGGCTTAAAAGCGGAATATTCTTATTTAGAGCAAGAGGCGTTGTGCGATTCCACAGTCAAAACTAATCAGCTGCGTCCCCGTGCCGCTCCCCACTTGCGGCAGCCCACAGCCAGCGAAAACATATTTCCATTTTAACGCCTTGAGATGATCAAAGCATCAGCTTAATATAATCAGCTCAAACCCCATTTACCACAAGCCCCACCGCTGCGTCTGGGGAGCGCTTCTCTTCCCCGGCCTATCTATTCGGAAACAGGTGCTATAATAGTAAATTAATTAGACGGAGGCGATGCACCTTGTTCTTTGTGGGCGCCAGCCCCTTGTGGGTCACAGCCTCCAGGAAAATGCCATCTGGGCTGGAATTCCCCTTAGGGACAGGAAGGGAGAAGGGGGGCCGTCCCCGGCCTGCAGTTGACCGTGGCATTTTTTACATAACAATTAACCCTATTAGCCTCTTGCTCGCCGTGTAGCCTCTTTACTTTTCTATGTCTCTACAGAGGTACACGCACTTCAACGCAACGCTTTCTGCAAATGTTTGAGCTGCATCTAAATGCCAGAAAGGTGGAGGCGATCGGGAGGAGGTGAGTGGCCTTTAACGTAATGTCTGACATCTCGCACCGCAAGTCTCGACTCTCCGATTCGGATGGTTTATTCTCAGGATGGGATCAGTCACGCTGGAGAAACAATTGTCCAGGCAGTGAAGATAATACAGTACATGAGCAGCAAGTGATGCAAGATTGGGAAGCACTTAGCGTTGCTAAACACACAGATGTGCGCTTGTGCTTCTCGACGGCAGCGGGATCGCTCCAGTGCAGCGCTCACTTTTTGACTTTTTAATTGCTTTGAAGAATGCTAAGTCTTTTAAGGTAGCTAAGTCTCAAACAGCGAGGTGAGAGCTTAAAAGCCTCAGTCTGTCTGATGCTAGCAAAGCTAATAGCACGTAGCAGGCGAAAATGTGCAGAGGAATTTGACTCCACGGCCTGAAATCTGAGCGTCAGTTTGTTTTCAAGCCTCCTTTCTCCATGAAATACAGATTACTGGAAGCGGCTTGTGGCTAATGAGAGGAAAAAGCCTGAAAATGTATGCCTACAGGATTTTTTCTTTCAGGGAAACTTGATGTAATTAGCAAGCCACCAAAGAAATAGATGCAGAAGTGGCAGTGTTGTGAAGAAGTGAACAATGAGGCACGCAAAAAAGAAGCTCAAGATTGTGTATTGTCATGATACCATCATGCCATTGAAGGGTTCAGCCATGTGTTGTGTCTTTCTGGGAGTTCCTGTGTTTGCAACACAGATTAAGTGATTAATCAGCGGATTGGATCAGTGAGAAGAGGACTATAGGATTGCGGTCCTCTGAGGTCCCAGGATCAGGCTCTGTGCAAACATCGGGATTTGACGGTAGTTGAGCATTAAACCCACAGCAGATGGTGGAGGATGTTGAGTTAAGACAGCGACTGATCTGGGGAAACAGATACTCTCTCGTTAGGTTGAAAGTACCTCTGGGACGGCAGTCAAGTGTTGGACTAACCTCCTGTGCCAAAAACAAACGGAGGCAAATGGTCGATCAAGCTCCAGAGGGGAGAGGAGAGGCTCAGCCCCCATGATGTACCCAATAATGGGGGCATGGCTGAGGGAGAAAATTACCCCTCTCAGAGAGAGAGAGGGGCAGTTTGAGCCAAACGGGGGTGGGTCTGTAAATACGGAGGAAGGTACCTTATCTCCGGTCGGTTTATGAAAATGAACGGATCACACACACACAGACACACACACACACACATGGCATGAGGCATAATATAGAGCTGGTTTGAAGAACCAATTCTTAACATTTTATGTTTAACAGCTGAACTGACATACTAAATTCAATGCAAAAAGTGATGTATAAATGGTTTATTAACCATTTACCAAATTTTTCCAAAATATATACTGTAAAAACAATTGCTCTGGGCTCATGTTATTGCTAAACCGAATATCATCATAAAGTGTTATTCTTTACATATTTGTGAGCATTGATAAATCGAATGGATGTTTTGACTTAATGGCTCAATAAAGTTGCCTGTGTTGATCAAGAAAATGTTTATAGTTATATTGTGATCAAATATGCAAAATGAATTTAACGGTAAGATGTGTTAAACAGTGTTCAGTTTCGTTTTAGTCATAGTCTTTGTTTTTTGATGTTTTGTCATGTCAGTTCATTCATTTTAGTCAGTTTTACTCTAAGTTGGCATATAATTTTTCATTAAATACCAAATATTCAAACATTTTATATATTAATTTAAATGTATTGACATTTAAGAAATAAATGGTTTATGAACATTAATTTTTACCAAATTTTACCAAAATCTACCGTAAAAACAATCATTCCAGCCCATTGTCTTTACATTAGATGAAGTTATTCTCTGACACATCAATAATGTTGAAGCAAACAATGTCCTTATTAATATAAAAACAGAAAAGATAACATATATAAAATGTAAAATTCATGTGTCTATTACAATATGGCGTGATTCAATATGCAAAAAAATATATTCTTTATAAATGTGCAAAATTAAGTAATTTCAAACCTGAAGCATTTTAATCATCTGTAATTTAATGTAATAATGTGTTAATCTGTATAAATTCATTTTAAATCATTTCAAATAATTTCAGACTGAATAACTGATTATTCATTTTTAAAACAAATAGCTTTTGTTTGTTTGCTTGTTAAATGCATAATATAATATATAATAATTTGAGTATTGAATGCTTATTAGACGACAAACAACAGGAAGTAGAATGTGTGTATTTAGTGAATGCAATTTGTGATAAGGGTTTGAAAAGAGATATTGTGCACAAGCATGTGTGTGTGTGTGTGTGTGTGTGCGCGTGTGTTGTGGCCTCTGTGAGGTCACACTTCTCATAGACTCAGAGTGTTGAACACCTCGCGCAATGTTGAAGCCCTTCACCTGTATGGTAAGAATGCAGCTTCTATATCACATCTTTATACACATACAGTGGATAGAGGCACTGTATTATGGTACAGTTATTGATTTTATAACAGATTGGAGATTAAAGTTGGATATATGTGCAGCTAATGACAATAATGTGCTATTTGTAAAAATATGTATATATATAAAAAAAAAACTGAAATATTTTTCTCATAATTATCTTATTTGGTTGATTATAAATGTTATGATAAATTATGTAAATATGTTCTATTGTACATTCATATTTAAAAACTAAAAATTAATTGATATTCTAATATCAATTTTATTATTCAGAAGCAAGATTTTGATTTGAGGAAAAATAAAATGGCACACATGCTGATATCAGCATATGTGGCTCAGAATGAATATGCTCTCGAATCATTAGACATGGGTTAGACTCATTTTCATCGGGGCTGATAATTTCAGGTTGCTTTTCTCTGACATACTCGGCATTGTGTATGATCATAAAGAGCTAATAATCTGGTTAAGAGGATTTGGGGCTGAAGTGTCTCACTCAATCTTGATTTGAGATTCCACATATTTCTTTAATAATCAAAGAGTGGATCTTGATAGAGGTGCGCGGATACTTTTGGGAGGGTGTGGGTCTATCTATAATCAATTTTTTTTCCCTCAAAATGCACATTAATTTGCAAAAATGATAGCCTTCCATCAATATGTCCTTAAAAAGCATGCTGCCGGTATTCTTTTTTTCTCTTTAATTCAATCAAATCATTGCCGCAACTGGCCTCTTTCAGAGAGATAATGTGGTTAGGCTTTTGTGTTCCAATACCACGAACGGCTGATTCTTTTCAAAGTGCAAAAACTTGAGAGGTTGAATGATTTCTCCTATTATTCCTTAAAACATTTAAAGATTACAGAGGAAAGTTAGCCATTTCAAAAGCAGCACTATAATGAAACCCAGACTGTGAGTTGTAATATTCTTACAATATTACTGTTTTTACCCTCTGAGCAGCACTGTAACTCTATTAAAAGCTTACTGTACATGAGTTACAGATATCATGGCAGTATTAAATAATTCCCAGTACAGAGAAAATGCATAAAAAAAGAAGAAGAAATCACAGCACTTGCATGTCAGCAAACATTAAAAAAAAAAAAAAAACATTTTAGTGGATGAAAATGTGGAAACAAAATATTAAAACATTTTGTATATTAATTTAAATATATCAACATTTAACTAATAAATGGTTTAATTAACAAAAATCTACCAAAATTTACCAAAAATCTACCTTTTTTTTTTTTTACTGAAATCTACTGGTATTCTGGCCCATTGTCTTTACAGTGTATGATGTAATTCTCTGACATATCAATAATGTTAAAGCAAGCAATGTGTTTAGTATTATATAAACAATAGACAAACGTAAATCATGTATTTATGACATTTAATATGATAATTCAGTTTATC
Organism: Hypophthalmichthys nobilis; assembly: GCA_037950665.1. NCBI lineage: Eukaryota > Metazoa > Chordata > Actinopteri > Cypriniformes > Xenocyprididae > Hypophthalmichthys > Hypophthalmichthys nobilis. Next base: position 29,619,284 of record CM075476.1, on the reverse strand, counting down.
AAAAAAATAGAGCAACATTCTTTATAAATATACCAAATTCATTATGTAATTTCACATTCTAAGGCATTTTAATGAATAAAGACCAAGTCATATTTTATGTTTTAAATGCAACATGATAAAGATAATCTGTATCAAACATATGCAATCATTTGAATTAATTTGAAACTGAATACCAGATTAAAGACTGTATAACAGATTATTCGTTTTCTACATAAATTGTATATAATATAATATAATATAATATAAACGGCTGATTCTTTTAAAGGTGCAAAAACTTGAGAGGTTGAATGATTTCTCCTATTATTCCATAAAAGTTAGCCGTTTCAAAAGCAGAAACCCAGGCCGTGAGCTGTAATATTCTGACAATATTACTGTTTTTACTATCTGAGCAGCAGCGTAACTCTTAAGTAAACTATTAAAAGCTTACAGTACACATGGAGTTACAGATATCATGGCAATATGAAAAATTCCCAGTACAGAGGCAACACATACAAAAAGAAGAAAAATTCTTGCATGTCAACAAACAAACAAAACACATAAAAAAAACACAGATAATTGCCTATCCTCAAAATATTTCATTTTCAACGTCTTTGAAATGTCACTCCGCCAAGGGAAGTGAAGACAAGTGTACGTTGCTGTTAAAATGTCATTCTGTCAAAGGCAAAATGTGTGTATATTTCAGAAAAAACACACACACAGCAGCAGGGAGCGAGTGCTCGCTATCGTGAAACAGAGTGCAGGGCTAAAAGGGGCCGATTCCAAGCCCAGATAACAGATGGAAATTGCCACTGGAGAAAATTAGGGTTGTTCAGCAGCTCGCCGATAAGCACCTATTTGCTTTTGGTCATAGTGGCTTCTCACACTTTATAAACCATCATTTAATTACACTGACGAGGGCTGATTGTCAGCGGTGCCGTAAGGTAGAGGGGCCCCGGGTGCGAGAGCAAGAGAGAGCACTCGCAGGGGCCGAGAGCACAAAGAGGTAAATTATACGTGTCCTTGGCATTTCAATCACCATCCCTAATGCATTAGAGTTCAATTACATTAGACACTTCGGCAAACGAGAGAAAAGAGAAAAAAATTAAAGACAAAAGTAGTTTTAGAGCGACGGGGAGAAAAGAAAACATTTGTGAAGGGCATTTTTTTTTAAGCTGGATGCATTGCTTCATTCAAAAATAAAATATTTATCAAGATGATCAGTTTGATTATGTGTGTAATTGTATTACCAATTTATTATTATTATTTTATTTTTAATGAATTCATTCTGTAAACAATACAATAATAATTGCAAAATATTGTCTGTATTAATAAAAGCAAAATAGCAGTATTTAATGAATTAATAATTATATCAAATAGTGAGATTAGAGATTACACAGAAATAAAACGGTGTAGAAACAATTGCTAGTAAATTTCATAAACAATCACAAAGAAAGGGCAAGTAACGCATTGAATTAAATGTTAAATTTTAAGTATAAAAACCGAATGTAACACTACAATAAGGTTCCATTTGTATACATTAGTTACTGCATTAGTTAACATGAACTAACAATGCCATACCGTTACACGTTATCTTCAGGTGTCCTTGTTACAGTGTAATTATACAGTAAGTACACGTTATTACTAAAAATATGTAACAAGGACATTAAAATAAAGCATTTATTAATCTTAGTTATTGTTCATTTCAACATTTACTAATACATTATTAAAATCAAAAATTGAATCTGTTAATATTATTTAATGCACCTGAGCTGACACAAACTAATAATAGTTGTATTTTTATTAACTAATATTAAGAAAGGTTCATAAATACTGTAACAAATGTATTGCTCATTGTTAGTTGATGTTAGTTAATGCTAAATAATGAGACCTATTACCTATTTTCTTGTAAAATCTACTTCAATATTCTTTTTTTTTTTATTATTTAAAACTTTATATATATTAGAATTTAAATTTTTAGCATTAGAACTACCTTTTTTTTCGTCATCAATTGCTCTTAATACACTTTAGGTTTATCTCCTCTAAGGATTATCAAATGATCAATTTCAGCAGAGGTCTTCTAATGAAGCTCTTACACTGAGGGAATTATGTTTGATGTAATTACTGCATTGATGTAGGTAAGACGTATATCATACTTTAGTGATGTGCCTGTGCTACACTGCTGGATCTCTATATGTTGAGTTGTACTGCAGGCTAGTGTTTTGTTGCCATCTATTGGAGTAAAAGCTCATCTTATCTACAAGAGATGAACAAGTCACTGCTGTCAAGAGAAGAATCGCTGATGTGATGTGAGGGAAACAAAAGCTATTTATAATTGTAAATGAACATCATTCTGGGTAATTCATTTATAATTAATTATTGTCTCACTAAGAAAATGTATTTGTAAAATGCTACATTAATTAGCAAATTCAGTTTTTAGTCTATATATGAGAGTATCGTACAATATGCTACTGTACTGTGAATTTAGACTAACTGACATAAATCTAAATATATTTAGAAGATATTTTGAAGAAAGTTTGTAACCAGGCTGCTTTGTGCCACCACTGACTTCTATAGTAGGAAAAAAAAATACTATGGAAGTCAACGGTAGCCCAGAACTGTTCAGTTTCCCACATTCTTCAAAATATCTTCCTTTGTGTTCAACAGAACAAAGAAAATTATACAGGTTTGGAACAACCTGAGGGTGAGTAAATGATGACAGAATATTCATTTTTGGGTGAACTAACCCTTTAAGGTGAAAAAGGTTTACATTTGGTAACACTTTCCAATTAGTTAACATGAACTAAAAATGATAAATACTTCTACAGCATTGATTAATCTCAGTTAATGTTAATTTCAACATTTACTAATACATTATTATTAGTCTTTGTTAATATTATTTAATGGACCTGAGCTAACATGAACTAACAGTTGTATTTTTATTAACTAACATTAAAAAAGATTATTAAATACTGTAACACATGTATTGCACATTGTTAGCAAATGTTAGTTCATGTATTAACTAAAGTTAACTAATGGGACCTTACATATACATACATTTACCCATACATATAGTTTCAACCAATTGTGTTATTTAAGAGTAAAATAAATAAAAAGAACTATAATTATTTTATAATGTTAATTAAAATAAATAAAATTGCACCCCAAAAATGTTACTTATATTATATATTCAAGTAAAATTAACTATATATATATATTGTTATATATATTGTTTATGTGTACACTAAAATATGGCAAACGACAGCTTTCTTATTCTAGTCTATACTGTAGGGGGCACTGCCTCCATACTAATATACATCATGGCTAATTACTCAGCTTCATTAATTAGACTAAAGCAGACAAGAGCAGTCAAACACAAAAATAATCCTGTGTTTCTGTCTGTATTGCTTATTCCATCATTTGACAGACAATCAATAAAAAAGTGAAATCACAAGATTTATAAGGGGGAAAAAACTGTTTAAGAAAAGTTTCATTACAAAAAAAATCACATACAACATACATAAAAAAAAAAAAAAAAAGATTAATAAATGTAGTAAATGTATAACTATACTGTATCCCACACAATGCAGTGGGCTCATAACCTTCCCTTTCCAGTGTGATAAACAAACAGTAAGTAATTTCATATATATGATGTGCAACATTTTGTTCTTTACTAATTATATCTGTAAATTTCAAGTTCAATACACATCTTTAAAGGCTGTTCTCTCAAAATGAGTTGTTTTTTTTTTTTTTTTTCTCCACTTCAGCAACACTTACATCCATCAAACTTTACAGTTTTATTCCTATCTATGTTCTGAAGATTTTTATAGAGGGGTGTGTTCATACTGTACATCATTGACCTGATTTATATAACTTTTTATTTCTAAAAATATGGTGAAATGCATTTTTTTTCCCTGGCTGTTGACAGTATTTTCTGATTTATCAAAAATAAATGCAAATTAGTACATATTTAATTAGATAGTGTGTGTGTGTGTGTGTGTGTGTGTGTATATATATATATTTATATAGTGTCTTACCTTAAAATAACTGTATTTTTAAGACAATAACTGGACACTTCTTAGAGTACATGTGACGTGATGAGTAGCATAATACTGTATAAAATGTTTATCATCACAAAAAGCACTCTTTTTCACATACTTTTAGTAAAAACTGCACTATTTAGGTAGTAGTAAGTTAGAATTCCATTCCGCTTACAGTCAGAGAGAGAGAGAGAGATCACAAGCTGACACTTCCTCTCCCCTGGACTTGGGGCCACGGCTGAAACAGCCAATGGGTTCATTTGGAAATTGACTGGCACGTGATTGGTGCAGTCCATTTAAAGGCGCGGCAGGCCGCTCGGATCGATCCCTCTCCCTGCAGCCTTTCATTTCAATCACATGCTGATAGAGGCTTGACATTAATTGGTGAAAGATGTGCAATTATATATGTGGTTGGGGAGGGTAGCATTTGGTGAAGAGTGCTTACAGCGGGGAAAATGGCTTTAAAAGAGGCCAGACAGATAGACACCAAATTACCCATGAAGAGAAACAAGAGTGTGCTTTGAGTGGACTCTATATTGATGGCTACTATAGTATAGGTGTATTATAAGTATATTATTACACTCACAGTGTGCAATAGATGGGTGAAACACATGAAAAACATGACCAGTTTACATTTCACTCCAACTCAAAATAAAATTAGACAGACAAACAGATAGACAGCAGATCAGCATATTAGAATGATTTCTGAAGGATAATGTGACACTGAAGACTGGAGTAATGATGCTGAAAATTCAGCTTTGATCACAGAAATAAATTACATTCTAAAATATATTCAAATAGAAAACAGTTATTTTAAATTGTAATAATATTTCACAATATTATTTTTTTACTGTGTGTGTGTGTGTGTGTGTGTGTGTGAATGACATTTCACATTATAGTACTAAGAAAATTAATGCAAAATATCATAGGCCTATATGCACAAGAGTATAATTTCTTATTCTTTTATATTTGGGTGAGAGGTGACAGTGATAGGTTACATGACGGTCAGTGTAACAGTCTCTGATCCAAAAACGTGCATTAAATCTATAAATATTCTAAGTCTAATATATATTTTTTTTATTACTGAGCTGCTAATCCATCATTCTGTTTGGAGCAGTCAGATCTGTGGATGACTGTACCATTCTTTAAAACCTGGGCAACTATGACAAATGTTATTGGTATTGATGATTTACATGTAAATGAAATATGAATCCAAGTTTAAATGATTTTATTATGTGAAAAGGAAGAGAGAGTGGTGAGACACCAAAGTATCACAGCTAAGTAGGAAATGTCTATTTGTCTGCTGAATGTTGTGCTTGACCAATCAGAATAAAGTATTCCAAGAGCTGCTATTAAAGGTACCCTAATCTGATTGGACAAGCAGCACGCTTCATTATGAATGACTTCAGCTGCGCTCAACACAGAGATCAATCTCTCATCAGTACATGTGCAGCACAATTAATCAAATAATCAACAGCGATAACATTTCATAACATAGGTATAAAAGTGAGCAATAAAAAGCTAGAGTAAAATATTGCAGTTGCACTTTATTTTGCAGTGTACATGCCCAAGAAGCTCCTGAGTAACATAAGGTAACTATATGTTCAGGGTTAGTACCTAGTTATTACACAGTAATTAGTACTAATTACTATAGTAAGCATGCAGTATGTACACGCAGAATATTCTATATCATGACCAAGGGCAAGTATGGAATTTTACACATATAGTACAATAGAAAAACTATTTGCCAGTGGGATCAAAAAAGTAAACTTAAATATACATTTTCTGAAAAATTGTGTTATTATTTTAATGTGATAATAAAACATATTTTTACACAACACCCACATATACATGCATACACTTGAAATGTACTTACAGTTTTATTATAATTAATATATTTATCGTAATGATATATGTATTGTACCTTTTTTGTCTTCTTTTTTTCACATTAACATGAAAATGACTTATTTGTAAATTACGTATTTGTTTTTCAATGAAATTGTGAGTTTATACGTGTGTATCACATTATAATATAAATTAAGTTGCCATATCAATTTGTCCTCCTGTTTTATTTGCTGTAGTTTGTTTTTCTGCACAAAACATTAGTGTGATAGCATTACAATACTAAATTCTTGTTTCTTTAAAATGTCAGTTTAAAACTTTGTTAATGTTTAAAATGTAAAGATTATATAGCTCATAGTTCTAAAAGGGAAAGGTTGAGAATAAATTGCATTTCACTGATAACTACAATGTTGCAACATTTCCCTGAAAATGTTCCGGCTCGCCGATGTTTATTGCATGTCATTTTCTATTCTAACTGTCACATCTATGACAGACAATTACCACATCTGTGATCAGCCAACCTATAATCAACATTATTATTTAACAACTGCCACAATAAATGCACTTCTGTTTATCAGATATTTTGCCTTTTGACACGTTTTCACATCTGCTCTCTGCATGGTTCCTTTTAATGGTTGCAAAGTGCAATCCTTAAAAAATGCTACAAGGAAAATGGAAGGAAGGAAAATGTTTCGTGTGTGTCATTACTGCACATTACTTAGCCTACTCATTTTTGGCAAAATGGCAGCCATCATGGTGTATATTAATCATGCAAAGACAGGCAGCATCTAACCTTTGATATTTAATTGATGTTTTATATAATAACAACATTCAGTACTCACAAATGCATCTTTGGATCACCAAATGTTGTTTTTCGAAACTGTAAAACAGCACTGTTACAGCTAAAGCTATAGGTGCATAATGACATCACTCATGAAAATGATGCAATGTGATATTGAAGGGGGAGGAGTCACAGAAATCACAGATGTTACACTTCAGTCATAATAGCAGGGTAAGAGCTAGTCAGAAGATGCATCGTTTTACCATCTTAAGACAAGACACTGAACAATAATACAAGAACGATGATGAATTCAACAACATTAATGATAACGATGTTTTTTTATTACATGTAGCAGTTTAACAAAGAAATTAATACTTTTATTTAGCAAGGATATCAAATTGATCAAAAGTGACAGTAAAGACATTTTTAATGTAACAAAAGATTTCTATTTCAAATAATCCTTTCTATTCATCAAATAATCCTGAAAACAATAATTATCATGGTTTCCACAAAAATACAACTTTTTAACATTGATAAAAATCAGAAATGTTTCTTGGGTAACACTTTACAATAAGGTTTATTTGTTAACATTAGTTAATGTATTAACTATCATGAACTAACCATGAGCAATACATTTGTTACTATTTACTAATCTTAGTTAATAAAAATGCAGTTTGTTCATGTCACTTCACAGTGCAATAACTGTTAACAAATACAACTCTTGAGTTTAATAATGTATTAGTAAATGTTGAAATTAACATTAACAAAGTTTAATAAATGCTGTAGAAGTACAGTTCATTATTAGTTAATGTTAATTAATGAACCTTATTGTAAAGTGTTACCTTTCTTGAGCATCAAATCAGCATATTAGAATGATTTCTGAAGGATCATGTGACACTGAAGACTGGAGTAAGGATGCTGAAAATTCAGCTTTCCATCACCAGAATAAATTACATTTTACAATATATTCACATAGAAAACAGTTCTTTTAAATTGTAATAATATTTCACAATAGTAATGTTGTTACTGTCTTTTTGATCAAATAAATGAAACATCTTCTAGCATAAGAGACTTTTTGTTGAATTGAATGTTCAAAAACACACACACACACACACACACACACACACATATATATATATATATATATATATAACATGTTAGTAACATGTTAGTTGCATTTGGTCCAGTATATAGGCCTACACAAAATTATATGATTATATAAATAGTATTAGTAAATATAAATAATAGTATATTGAGCAGACTTAGCAAGAAAAGTGTATTTTGAGTAGTGAATGCAAAGTGCAGTAACAAGTAAATTAATTTAGTCTTAAACATTTCCTGTATTTGTTCTACCAAAATGATTAGCTTACAAATTAATGTTTGTGAATGTTTGATGTGAAAAATTCTTTGCAAGTCAATTTACTGTACTTCCATAATCTGGCATATTTTTTCTGAGTGAAACATTTAATAAGAAAAAATGTTGGATGGCACTTTATTTTATCCATCAACTGAATCATGAATAATGGTCAAAACATTTCATATAGTTGGTTGGAGGGGAGGGGTTGAAAGATAGGAGAGATGTGTTGTCAGCTATCGCTTCAGAGGCGGAGCAAATATTTTTATTTTTTTTTAACATGCACTGAAGTATCATTCAAAATAAGTGGAACAAAAATGCAGGAACAACATGCATTAAGAAAGTAAACAGGGTCACTTTCATTTGTGCATTCTGTTCCAGGGAAAACACAGTAGCAATAAAAACTGAACAGCTTCACCAATGTGTACCCATCTTAATGCTTACTTTCTGACAAGTGCAGCCTTGAAAGTCCATTTGCAGTCGGGTGGTTGAGACTTTAGCGCATTTTAGGGTCAGCCCAGCATGTCTTATGGTTCTGTTTGCAATTTTAGCAATGTCATGCTGCTTAAAGTTGGTTGAAATCTTATTTCACACAGCGCTAATGAAACATCACAGGCGCAAATTTTTGTGCAAGGCAGATAAATTTTACCTGCTAGCATCAGTAAATTTAATATTAAGCTGCCATAGCAAACGTGTATTAGCCTACGTATTAGCCTGCTAACTGCTTACTATCACCATGCCTGTAGTTCCTGTATCAGGTGAAGGTGAATCTGACGTCAGCTGAAAAACCAAGATTGAGGTCCTAATTCTGCAGTTTCTCCTGGACGTCCGGTAATATCAGCGCTAAACCCCTCATTTACATTCGAAGATTACGGAGAGGTGAGACTTCAGTAGGGTCTTTGGCCCTATTAATTACAGCTTTCCAGGTGGAAGCGCTACTTCTAAGCTTAAATATAGGGTTAGGGTCCTTTTTGCTGGGGTTTGTCTATAAATCGTTTTAATTTCTGGTTTTAAGGCAAGTAGGTGCTCAAGACAGCTTGCCCAGAGAGCTTTGAGAGAGACAAAGTGGTCTAAGATTAGTCCTACATCAATGTTCCTGTATTTAAGTCTAATCGCACAGGCACCTCTGATTGCGCCTGCAAATCGCCACGGATCATTTTGGCCCATTTGGACTAAACCTGCATTTAATGAACTGAAGAACGCTATAGTAGGGATGAAAACATGCCAGAGTCATGTTTTAAGACAAAATTTAAAAAGAACACAATAAAATATAATACTTTGCTCTAAAAAAATAAAAAAATAAATAAGACCCCCCAGGTAAATAGGGTAAAAACTTTAACTATTAGATATCACCATACTTCCACAATTGATTGATTACATTAAGAATTGCAGACATTGTTTTTCAATACAAGTTGAAATATGCTTAAATATGGAAATGAGGCATTATTTAATTAAATATGCACTAATTTAAATTCATTTCCAGAACATAAATCTGAACATTGGATAAAGCCAGGTTCAAAATTAATGTTTCATTTTGTTGACATATTAGGTTGGGGATTTTGGAAATCTTTTTTTATCACTCCATAAATACAGAAAAAAAAAAACTACATTTTAACCATATTTTTAGGAATCAAATGTTAAAATCAGATGAATAATAAATGAACAGACTCTTCTGTAAAAACCTTCAGAATATAGATAGGAACAAAACTGAAAAGCTTAGTGTATTTAAATGCTGTTGAAGTGGAGGAAAAACTAATTTTGAGAAAGCAGCCTTTAAAGATAATTGCAATTGAAGTCTACAGATGCAAATAGATAAGATGCAATAGAATAAACACTTAAAAGTGTATTTTGGATGACTTCTTTCCACTAGTCTGAAACAAAACCTGAATAAGTTCAAAAGCTTAAGCATGACAAGCATGAAACAACAACATTTTTGCCTTAAGCATATTTTACCCACATTCTCATTACATTAAATGTAGATTCCATTAAAATGTATTACTTTGCACTACATTATAACACATTTATACTCTAGAACACTGCTACGATGTCAGATTAACCAAAATAACCCTTGCAAGCTATTATAATTTGCATAACCAGCCCAATATTACTAACCTACTTCATATGAGCATTAGGAAGCTTCTAGATCAAAATGGAGGGTCAGAAGGTTGAACCCAGACACGTTTTGAGCCGTTGGGTCTTGTGAAAATAGGCTATGATCATCAGCAGTTGACTGGCCGCGGCTCATTGGGCTGTAATTGGCGGTCAGTACCGCCCATCCACTCACACAACCCCCCTTCCTTTAGCAGCCCATTAAGTCACTGGTATTGACACCCCTGAGGGGGATGCGTTCATGACACATAATTGAGACAGATTTATCCGATAAACCTCAGCTGGTAGCGTAAAACACCAACGGGTGACAAATGATTACACAAATTAAGGAACGCGCCACTAATTTATCAGCTTTTATTAGTGGCAGCTTACTGGCGGAAAATACATGAAACACTTTCATTTTTTATCTTTTAACATATTTGAAACATAATTTAAACATTGTCAGTCACCACAAGCAAAAAAAAAAAAAAAATTGACTAGTGACTCAGTTTGTAAAAACAAACAAATCAGTGTTGATAGTTATTCAATTACAATGGAAGTCTAAGGAACACAGAGTTGCCACATAGACTTCCACTGAAAGTGCGTTTCTACGCACATGTTTGTTTTGTTTATTTAAACCGGAATAAGAAAGTATGTTTTTTAAGCATGAAAATGAGGGGTAAAGGCCAGGATTTATAATCCTTTATCAATACAGATTGCATAATTCCTGCTATAATGCACACATGAATGATCCCAGAATGTATTATGTACAGAATGAGCAGTAAATGATGCACTCCGCCTGACTGACTGCCTCTCCCATGGGCGGCCTGATGCGGACGCTGCTTATGGTTGGGTGGCAGTAGAGAGTCGACTTATTTAATATTCTATTCAGACTCAGATTGAATTTTGCCCTGGTTTTTGTTCCAGTGCAAATTTTGACATTTCAATATACCGGCTCATTTGAATGTGCCACAGTTTGTCTATTGTTAATGGATGTGTGAGAGTGAAACTACAGCTTTGAAACTTGGCTAATTAGAATAAAAATATGTATAAGTGAAAACTTTTTGCAGATAAAAAGGTAAATCATGCATAAGTTGAATATAGCACAGTGTGCATATGCATTAAGCATTGTTCAGTGCCATTTAAAGAAAATATGTTATAAATATGTTATAAATATGTAATAAACACAAATCCCAAAGATGATTTGTTCATTGCAACAAGTAAAACTTCAATTATAGATCAGGGTTATGTGGGAATTCATTCTCAAAATTAATCAACTAAACCAAACACAACAGTCCTACTTAATAATTGAACAAACATAGTATGATCTCTCAACAACCAGTAAACTTTCTAATAATAACTGTTAAACAATTTTGTTGTGACTAATCTCACCGAAGAAAACATTTGGACTAGTCGATATGACCCTATATCCCACAATTATGCTAATTTCAGTCAAATGATCAACATATTGAGCTGTAATTTCACAGATTGTGGTAAAAGCCCTTGAAGTAAGAGGTTACCCGCTCTGCCCTCTACAGCCAAGTGAATGCACACCACACTCCTGTGCCCAGCCATAAATCACTGCTTATCTTTATAAAAAAAAAAAAAAAAAAACTCATTTACATTTTGGCACAGACAAGTCACGGACTGATGGAAATCATCAGGAGAAGAAATCCCAAGGGACTCACCTTCAGACAATCTTCCACCGTGAAGCGGCAGGGAAAAAAAGTAGCAACGGCTCCTTCTGTAAGGATTGCGAAGGGAAGTAGGCTCAAGTCCTTTTAGATTCCCACATGTTCAGTAACGGTTTCCAGCTGAAAGCAGGCGTCCTCCTTCGCCGACTCACCCTGTGTCCGTACTGCGTCGAAGACTGGATCTGCTCTTCCCACAAAACAAACACACGCAGGTTTTTTAGCAGTGTAACCCTGAGTCAGGCCTGCCTTTGAAATGCTCTCTAGCCCACAACACAGACGGCTTTCATTATCTGCGGAGTCGCAGCGAGGCCTAGCTTTAAAAGCTACTGATTTCTTTTTTCCTTTAGCCTCCCACACAAAGGAAGGGCAGTTTGTAAATTACTTGCTCGTTTCAGCCCAACAAAAGGTACTTTCATTGAAACTCCCCCCTCCATTTGATTTTGCTCAAATTTGATTACAAGGATTGAAAAAGGAGAAGAAAAAAGAGGAAATAGAAAAAAAAAAACAGATGGCGTCTGCATTCAGCGCCTTGAATGGCTTTATCTGGGTGCCTTTTTAAACTGTGGCAATCCACAAGCATTTCGGTCGGCTTCAAAAAAGAACTTGACAAAAATGATCGGTTTGCCATTTCTCGTACGGAAAAGCGCAAAGAAAAGCCTTTTCTCCCTCTTCCATCCTTTTCTTCTATGCTATCGCCCACCTGGATCAAAATAATGGAGATTAGGTATTTCATTAGAAATTATAGCTGGATATGGAGTAGGCTGTCATATTAATAGCAACCTGCCCGTGGCCCTTCACCATGTGCAATTCACCTAGACAATAGACTGAGGGAGACCATATATTGAACCTCTGATTCAAGTCTGATCAATTTTCCATCATCAAGACGTTTAACAAAGACGTTGCGCTCTGCTGGCCTGCCGAGAGCCCCCTCCTTGCCAAAATAGTTCAAACTAAACTAAACACACATTCTCTGCCACAAAAAAGAAGCATTCTTTCTGCAGAGAAAGGAAAGCGACGCGGGCTATAATTCCATTTCTATGGCCCAATGGGCATTTCAGCATGCACTTGTTTTCAGCTGTAGATAATTACAGGCTGTGGCAGACCAAAAAAGAAGTGGGAACAAACAGAGCGCTGGGCTGCATTATTCTGCACTTGTGTCGAAACGCTTTCAGCTTGAGCAGAAGATGGTTGCGTACTCAAACTCAAAGAGTTGGTGGCTACAAGACCGCCAAAACATGTCACTGATAACTGGAACTTTCAAAATGATATTTGGCAGGTGCTTTTATCTGGAGTGACCTACAGGACATTCAAGATATACATGCTATGTGTAGGGTGTATTCAGGTCGATTGGGAAACTTTTCCCAGTCATCTCAAAGGCAAAAGAGTCCTAATGAACCTAATTTCACCCTTTGTGTTTCCCTTGGGAATCAAGCCCATGATCATACCATTACAAGCACCATGCTTGTTAGTTCACCTCAAAATGAAAACTCTGTCATCATTTACTCATCCTCGTGTTATTCCAAACCCATAAGTTTGAACCTTTGTTCATCTTCGTAAAACACAAATTAAGATATTTTTAATGAATTCTGAGAAATTTTTGTCCCTCCATTGTAAGTCTAATCACCCAACACATTTATAAAGTATTGTAAAATAAATCCACATGAATCATGCAGAATAATCAAAGTAATCAGAAAAGATACAATTGCTTCACAAGATGAACAGATTTAATTTAGGCTTTTATTCACAAATATACATTGATCAGCGAACACATAGAGCTGGTTGATGCACAAGAGCAAACCTCATTGGTTTATGCAGAAGGTCAAATGTGCTACATAACATGTGAGAATGAACCTCATTGGTTCTCATACTTGAGCTTCTGTTTACCGAATCTGAATACTGTAAACATTGTTTGCTGATCAATGTTTATATGTAAATAAAAGCCTAAATTAAATCTGTTCGTCATATAAACCATTCAATTCTTATGGATTTATTTTATTTTTCAATTCTATTTTTCAAAGGAGGGACAGAAATCTCTCAGATTTCATTAAAAAAAATATCTGTGTTTGTGTTCCAAAGACAAACGAATGTCCCTTGAATGGGTGAACATGCAAAAGGAAACAGACCATGTTCATGTAACTTCAAGGGTAGTTTAGATGCAAAACATCTAAAATGTTCACATTTGTGTCCAACCAATGGGAAACTGGCGAGTTTGGCATTGAAGTTTGTACGTGCGTCAGACCGTGGATGAGTCTTGATCTGCACCAGATCATTTAAGAAACAAAAAGACACCTCTTGTCATAGTAGCGCTTTTTCTTAGAGTGACTCGCCTCCAGAAAATACCTGACAGATGCCTCCCGTAGCGAATGCTTTAGGGCATTCAAAGATGTCATACCTGGATCTTCCACTCCAAGAGAATCAGGCTGAGAAATCAGATCCAAGGGTGTGTCCAGTTCTTGGCCATACAGCACCATTGAGGGACTTAGTCCTGTACTCTCATGCTGAGCTATCCATAGGGCCAAACAAATGTGGGGAAGAAAGCGATCCCAAGTGGTATGCTTAGCTCCAACATACAATCTAATGGTCATTTACAGAATTCGATTTACTCTCTCAGTGGTAGGCTGTTGTGAGTCTGTGCCCCAGTACCCAAAGTAGAAACTGTGTGTTAGAAAGAACCCCTTGTTTCAAGAACCCCTGTCTGATATTAGGTACTCTGGAGCACCATTCCGAGCAAAAAAAAACCTTCACTGAGCAGTTTACTGCAATATCAAGAGCAGTATCTTCTCTCACAGCACAAACTTTGATCTACTTCGAAAAGTAATCTACGAACACAAGAATGTATGCATTACCACTCTGCATCCAAGGCAAGGGGCCCACAAAGTCCACCCCTATGTTCTCCCAGGGATACTGGGGGCGGATTGTAACTATGAAACCACCAGGCTTTTTCTGGGATGGCTTACTGAATTGGAACGCAAATGTCAAGCGGCTGACCACAAAAAGGTAAGGGGTTTCTGGATAAACTGTTAGGAACGCTGTTGGACACTCCAGATTTATGGATAATCTCAAAATCAAAGTCCTGCAACCAAAGTAACCACCAAGCCAACCTACCAGTTGGGTTTGGTCGTCACATCAACAACTGCTGTGGTCACAAAACACTGTAATGTGCAGTCCCTCAATGTACGGTCTGAAATACTCATGAAATACGCATTTAGCACGGCTAGCATAAGCAACTGCACAGTCTCTACGTTCCTCATCCCTCTGCATCAAAACAGCACCCAGACCAACACCACACACGTCCACGTAAATGAAGAATGGGAGTGAAAACTGTGGAAACCTCAAGATAGGCGCAGACATCAGTTTACTTTAGAGGAAATTGATAGCATTTTTACAGTCTTGTATCCACACAAAAGGAGCACTGGTTCTCATAAGCGCAAAAAGAGGTTTAGCATGCCCTGCATATTCATGAATGAATGACCGGTAGTAACCCGTCAGGCCCAAGAACTGTCTCACCTACCTAGAGTAACAAAATCAACCACAGCCTCAACCTTCTCCTCGCTAGGTAGGATACTGTCTTTGGTGACCCGATATCCCAAGAAGGTAAGTTCCTTCCTACAGAGCTGTCACTTTTCCAACAGACCAGCAGACTTAAGCCTACCCAGGACCTACTCTAGGTCTATCAGGTGTTGCTCAAAAGTGGACAAGGTGAATACAATATCATCCAGATAAACTGTGCATGACTTGTAGATAAGGCCCGCCAGCACCGTGTTCATGAGCCTCTGAAAAGTGGCTTTGGCATTACACAGGCCGGAAGGTAGAACAAGGTCTTTGGTCTTGACGATTCCACCACGGCCACCTGCCAATAGCCCCTGGCTAAGTTGATCGTGGACACAAAATTGCCTCTGGCTAGAAAATCAAGGGACTCATCTACATACATACATACTACATACTTGTAAGTGGATAGGAGTCTCTCACTGGAAAACAGTTAAATCCTTGACAATCTACCAAAAAATATTGGTTCACCAGAAAGCTTTTGAACAATGACAACTGGTGCGGCCCACGGCCCCGATGCTGGTTCAATAATGCCTTCCGCCAACATCATGTCGATTTGCCTCTCAATCAGCTCTTTCTTTGAAGGTGAGGTATGGAACAAGATGGATAGGTCTGGCCTGTCCCGTGTCAATTTTGTGCTTGACCAAGGATGTATGGCCTAGATAGATAGATAGATAGATAGATACATACATACATACATATATACATAGATACATACAGTACATACATACATACATACAGTTTAGCATTTACCAGAAGTGCAAATAGTAGCATTGTGCAAATAAGCAAACGTGCAATTGAAAAGTATACATCTACAGTAATAAATAAATAGCTGAATAGTAAATATATACAGCAAAGAGAGAAAGTTAAAAATGAGTTTAGATACCATGCAGTAATATAACCCTTGGATAGATTACAGTTAAACATCAGTGCCTAGTGGTGTAATGTAGAGTTCAATAGGGTGATGGTTGAAGGGAAGAAGCTGGCCCTAAGCCTGCTAGTTCTAGTCCGAATGCTCATTTATCTCTTCCCAGAGGGGAGCAGTTTGAACAGTTTATGGTTGGGATGAGAGGAGTCTCTTATAATGTTATGAGTTCTGCACAAACACCTACTGCACAGATGTTCAATTGCTGGTAATTGAGTGCCAATGATACGTTTGGCAGTATTCACCACCTTTTGCAGGGTTTTCCTTTCACCCACTGTGCAGCTACCATACCACACTGTGATGGAATTGGTCAGACTACTCTCAATGACACAACAACAAAAATGTGTGAGGATCTGTGGGGATAGACGGGCTTTCTTGAGACTCCTTAGAAAGTACAGATGTTGATGCGCCTTCCCAACCAGAATTGAAGTGTTCTTATGCCAATTCAGATCCTCAGATATGTGGATACCTTGAAACTTGAAGCCGGAGACACATACTACTTCGGCCCCATTGATGTACTGTAGACAGAAGAGTGTTTACTGCATTTTGATTCCTGGAAGTCCACAATCAGCTCTTTGGTTTTCACAGCATTAAGAGTAAGGTTGCCATTTAAAAAACGTGATCACAACCTATACAGAAATTTCCAATCTTGCAGAAACGCAAAATAAATGTATTTATGCAACAATATGCTGCCTGTCTCTTTAAAAAATCTGTACAAAATAGACAAAGCAAAACATCATAAATTTCACTTGCATGCCTTTGTACTTGCAAATCTGATTCAGGGACTTTATGTGCAAGTCAAATCATTACAAAAAAAAATTTGTGCCAACTGGGGTTAAAATTTTAAACAGAGAATTTCAAGACTGAACTAGTATGCTGCACATTTTTATATTTTGGAACTGTAATGTGTTGTGTGGGATGGAAGTTGTGTACTGGCCATGTCATGATGTCCAAGACAAATTTCTCAGGAATGGGACAACAAAGTATATTCTATTCTATTCTATTCTATTGTATTCTATTCTATTCTAAATCCAGTCGATCTCAAACAAGTCTTTAGAAAACAGCAGAAAATCCTTGAAATGCAATTACAGATCCATCCACCGGATGCTACGTGGCCTCCACGGTTAGCATGCTAGTTGCTTTGCCTGGATACCATGCCATAGCACAAACACATCCGTGAACAATCCGTAACAGCTGGGAGAGAAGAGAAAGATGAGATCCTTGGTAGATCCAAACGGTTCGGGCGTCAATTTGTAACGCAAAGTTGAAATGTTCAGTTTTTTCTCCCAAAGAGAAAAAAAAACAATATGCACGAAAAGATGCACGTGAGATGAGTGCTGGCGTATTTCCCCCGGGTTTAATAAAATGAGTTAAGGGCCGTCACACTCCTCCGAAAACATTGGGATTAAATGAGAAAAAGTATGCCTAAACATTCAACTTAAGTCACAAATAAAAAGAGGAAAATAAAAAGAAGAGAACAGTCAGCAGAGCGGTTATCTCTTCTCCTGCTCACCTGCTACATTTCCTACAGACAAACCTTTACGCACATGAGCAGTTTTCATTCTACCACAGACAAAATGCTGTAAGTGACCGTTACAACATGCATCGATGTCATTGTGATATGTGTGGAATGTTTAGGACTGTACTTAGATGGATATCGCCGAATTGTATAGCATTAACTCCTTTTTTTCCTCAAAGCTAGGATAACAAATACAGCAGAACAAACTGTAGGCTGTTAGACAAACAGACTTAACTTGTGAGCATGTGATGCAAAGCGCTAATATTTTGATGCGCTAATATTTTGTAAGAGCTGCAAGCTGTCATTGACTTGTGCAGTTTAATTCTTATACTTAAAGGCTACGTTCACGCTGGTAGCCTTAATGCTCAATTCCGATACAAACAAGGTTGCAAGGTTTTTCCACAAAATCCACTCAATTGCTTCTCAAAACTAGTCCAAAACTAGCCTAATAGTGTTCCGTGAGGTATCCCGGTGAAATCCACGGAGTTGCAAAATAACCCGCGGCAACAGTGAAAAAGTAACCCAATTCTGCGGGAAAATCGTGGACTTGGCAACACACACAACACGATGTCATACGAAAGTAAACATGGAGGGCATTAAAGTAAGCGATTACACGTTTATTTATAGTGTGATCTGCCAGCGAAGCCAGCGAAATTATGCGCAGACAATATGAAAAATAAAGACAATGATGTGACAAAAGAGATGATGATGCAATGCAAATGATATGAGCCTTCATGCTTTGCTTGTATTATAGAGCTGTCTATGTAATACTTACGAGTTCTGACACATCACTGTCCTTCTACTGACTACCTTTCGCAACTGTCATGAGTGCAGAATCATGACGAATGTTGATCTCGAGTGACATAAAAATCGCATGAATTCTGATATGAATGTTCACACTGCAGCTACATTACAAAACATATGACATTGGATTTAGTACGACATATGGAAGTGGCACATATCGGAATTGAAAAGATCAGATTCCATATGGTTTGTACTGTTCACACGGTCATGGGGAAAATAGATATGAGTCAAGTGTGGGCAAAAAAATCAGATTTGGGCCACATTTACCTGCAGTAGGCCTATTTATGGCTATAACTTAATAAAATAAGCTGTATTACTATGAAGACTCAAAATGTAGATCTGTAGCCTATGCAGGTGCGAGGTACTTTATCTGCATGAAATACACTATATTGCCAAAGGTTATGGGACGCCTGCCTTTATGTGCACGTGAACTTTAATAACATCCCATTCTTAATCCGCAGGGTTTAATTTGGAGTTGGCCCACCCTTTGCAGCTATAATAGCCTCAACTCTTCTGGAAAGGCTTTCCACAAGGTTTAGGAGTGTGTTTATGGGAATTTTTGACCATTCTTCTAGAAGCGCATTTGTGAGGTCAGGCAGTGATGTTAGCAAGAAGGCCTGGCTCGCAGTCTCCACTCTAATTCATCCCAAAGGTGTTCTATCAGGTTGAGGTCAGGACTCTGTGCAGGCCAGTCAAGTTGCTCCACACCAAACTCACTCATCCATGTCTTTATGGACCTTGCTTTGTGCACTGGTGCGCAGACATGTTGGAACAGGAAGGGGCCATCCCCAAACTGTTCCCACAAAGTTGGGAACATTGTCCAAAATGTCTTGGTATGCTGAAGCATTAAGAGTTCCTTTCACTGGAACTAAGGGGCCAAGCCCAACCCCTGAAAAACAACCCCACACCATAATTCCCCCTCCACCAAACTTTACACTTGGCACAATGCAGTCAGGCAAGTACCGTTCCCCTGGCAAACGCCAAACCCAGACTCGTCCATCAGATTGCCAGACAGAAGCATGATTCGTCACTCCAGAGAACACGTCTCCACTGCTCTACAGTCCAGTGGCGGCGTGCTTTACACCACTGCATCCGACGCTTTGCATTGCACTTGGTGATGTAAGGCTTGGAAGCAGCTGCTCAGCCATGGAAACCCATTCCATGAAGCTCTCTACGCACTGTTCTTGAGCTAATCTGAAGGCCACATGAAGTTTGGAGGTCTGTAGCTATTGACTCTGCAGAAAGTTGGCGACTTCTGTGCACTGTGTGCTTCAGCATGCGCTGACCCCGCTCTGTGATTTTACGTGGCCTACCACTTCGTGGCTGAGTTGCTGTTGTTCCCAATTGCTTCCACTTTGTTATGATACCACTAACAGTTGATCGTGGAATATTTAGTAGTGAGGAAATTTCACTTATTGCACAGGTGGCAACCTATCACAGTACCACGCTTGAATTCACTGAGCTCCTGAGAGCGACCCATTCTTTGGGTCACAATGTTTGTAGAAGCAGTCTGCATGCCTAGGTGCTTGATTTTATGCACATGTGGCCATGAAAGTGATTGGAACACCTGAATTCAATGCTTTGGAGGGGTGTCCCAATACTTTTGGGAATATAGTGTATATACACCTCTCCCCTTTTTGCTCATGTTCCAGTGATTACCCCTCTGTGTGCCAATGTTGTCATGTGTGCCATAGGTTGCGGACCTCTGGCATAGGCAATTTGCAGAGTGAAAATTATCCTATTGCACCAATTAGCATCCAACCAGCACTAATATTGGTATAATCGGTTTGAACATGGATATCATACCGGTGTGAAAATTATGATATTGTGGAAATTCTATTGCATACCAAATGCAAATTTTTGCCCCAAGCTGCAACAGGTAATTGCTAAAAAAGTTTGCCAGTTGGTCATAAAATTCAGCGTTGACCAACAGAAAGCTGCTTGGTTTAAAAGTGGCCTCAGTATAGGGGCTTTTGCACCGAATAGTTCTTGGAACTTAGTTCAAGGAACTAGCCACTAGGATAGTTCCCTGGGAACTAATTTCTCCCCCAGGCCATGTTCCTGGTTGCATTCGCACCGGGAATAGGAACTCAGAAACGCCGACAGTGGCGTCTTTAAGCGCAGCATTTACAAACGCTAAAAACTGGTGGATGGAAGACGCTGTGATAGGAGCTGTGTTTGCTGTGTGTCATGGGTTTTGTGATAACGAAGATTGTAAACGCATATGTAAACGCATAATTTACGTGACTGAAAGAGCAAAAAGTGGGGCTAAGACACAAAATCTCCTATGACAACTTTTATTATCAAGGCTAAGGAAAGAACACAACCCTGCAGACAACAGGTAAATGCCATTATCGCTGTTTTCCATGTTCGTGAAGTAAATAAGTTTACACGGCTTTTTAAAAATGGCGGGTGCTGGTGTTTGACATGCGTTTGACCAATCAACAAACACTCACGTCACTGATAGTTCCCATAGTTCTGGTTTAGACCCTACTCTGAAGTTGGAGCTAATTTAGTTCTCCCAAAAGGAGTTCCTAAAACTAAAATCGTTTCTAGTTCCAGAACACGGCAAAATCCGAGTACTTCAGCCAATAGTTCTAGGAACTATGAAAAGGTTCCTCTGGTGTGAAATTATACACTCCTGACAATGGACCTTTTTTAGTTTAGCAGAAATTTCAGTAATGTGAAAATAATATGGACTTTTAGGGAGTAACTAAGCTGCAGTGTTACTAACTCAACTACATTTTTCTTTTCTTTTTTTTCAGAATTTTGACTTTTGACATAGCTCGGTTGTTTTCAAGACGATGTAGCTTTTTGACTTACAAAACATCTTCTTCCAACTAGTAGTGGTGTAGCCAAAAGTCCAAACGCTACATCAATGGTTTTAATGTTTTGCACATGTAGCTTTACAGCTGAGAAAACTAATAATATTCAAACAAGACCTGTTCACTGAATTGGTTAGCAAATCGATAATGCCTCCTTAAGTAGCTTCAATGGAGCTAGAGACTTTTTGTTAGCAGCTAGTACCATATAGCTAACTGCTTTTTTTAAACAACAGTTTGACTAAATCAAATTATGTGCAGTTTGTAACTTGTAACTAAATCAAATTATGAGCAGTTTGTAAGCAGTTTGTAACTACTCACATAACTTGATTCATTCTCTCCTAAAATAATATCAGTGTAGCTAGCTACTTTTTGTTAGCAGCTAGTATTGTAGCTACTACTTTTTGCTAAATTGCAGCTTGACAAATCTTGAATAGCTTGTAACTTGGAAAGCTCCAGTTACAAGGTATCTTCCCCAACAGTAACAATATGAGGATTTTGAGGGAAGGAAGGATGGAAGGAGGGATGGTGACTGCTCAGTAAGCGAAACATTCACATGACACTTCCTGTTCGAGATGGCTGAATGAACAACTGATTCAATAGGCCACCTGTAAGACGTTCACTTACAGATGGTCGCGGTGTCAAATGCTGTGCAGAGCAGATGCGGAAAATGTAATTCCTGTAATTACAGACTTTTGCCTTCGTCCCCATTTGCATGAGCTTTTGATAAGCTGAATAGAAAAAGGTCAAATGTTGTTGGCAGGAATTTCGATTTGGATTCATTTCAAATCATACAAGCCAAAAACGTGTCATTTTGAGGGGCAGCTGTTCTGATGTCATCGATACGTGTTGTAGCATGAATGTAGGACCGCTTTAAGGGCACTTGATGGAGCATCTGATGCATAGGAATGCTGTTTGAGGGTGTAGAGTGGGTAATTTTGAAAACTGTCAATTTAGATATAGCTCAACTATTTCAGCAGAGTGCAACAATGTCAGTTTCAAAGCAATGGACCAATCAGATTAATCTGGGGGCGGAAAAAGCATATTTGCATGTGGAAAAGCATGTGAATGTTTATATGAGCAATGGTAGTATGTGTTATCTTGTTTTTGAACACAAGAACTCTGTTATGAACGCCCCCATTAAGGTGCGGACCGACTTACCATTGTTCGGCCAATTTTTGCGGACTAAAGTCAATAAAAATTCATGTCATAGTGAATTTTGCATTAAGGGATGCAATATTTATGAACTGTGCTTCATTCATACTCTACACTACACTACTCTATTGACAATAGATAATGGGCCTTTCTGCCTACAAAACTTTGGAAACTTTTGCTAATGAAATCTCACCTTTAAACTGACGTGAAGCGCAGGATGATACACAAAAGTATTATACAAAAAAGATTGATAAATGTCCCACTAACTTAACATATTATCATTGTGTGAACTGCAGGGGTTTTGAGGGTTGAATGTACCCAAAAGAAGTCAAAATGAAAGTTTGACTGTTTTAATTCTGCACAAAACTAGTGGAATTCTAAATTAATTCAACAGCGCTGATTCCGTTACATCATCAGTATTGAGTGGTACTTCAAAACAAATGTAATTTCATACTTTCATTTATGTAACACAAGTAGGCTACATCACAATTTTGTTTAAAATTTCAATTTTAAGACTAATGCGCTGATTTTTGGCTAGCTGCCCTTACATATATCTAAAACAAATTCCATTTAAAGGGTTACTAAGGTTGTTCTTTGTAAAACTGCTTAAAACAATTTGTATTGTAAAAACATACACTGAAATTAGTGTGTAAACATTGAAATGTGCAAACATTTTTATTTGACAACTGTAATTTCTATTAAAAATATGTCTTAAATACAAGGAAGGCACAAAGGAGATGGATATGAAAATGTGAAATTAACAGACTGAGAACTTTATCTTATTAGATATAAACGTTTCCTTTGGGCACATTTGCAGTTGAAAAAAGTACTAAACAGCAATATATCGCAATATATTTCATTGCGATACTCAGCATATCGCAAAATGTTTAAAATCACGATATTGTATTGTGGCTTAAGAATTGTGTTAATCATATTGTGGGGCCTCTGGTCTTCGCTCACACTCACTGACCACATACCAAAAATCTTTCAGTTTTAGGGAGTTTTTTCACAAGTATGATATGTGAAAACATTTGGTAAATGTCTTATCTGCTGACACACTGGCTATCTTAAGTCTGGTATGAAGTTTGTTTAACACAAAGGCATATATCTTATTAATCAGATATAAATGTTCATTATTTAACAGTTCTAAAAAATTATATATATATATAAATATATTAATTTTGACACTACACTTCAAATTCTCAGTAATTTTTGTCTCCTAAGATATATATATATATATATATAGCTTCCAATAAAAGCACTTAATCGTAAGATTTGATAAAGGGATTACTGAAGCACATTACGCTGCTGCAGACAAATCTGCCAATTTGATTCAAATATTTCTTGTTTCCTTTTTGCACACGTGGCAGTCTTATTTCTGTAAGTAAAATCCAGCATAATGTGAGACTGATGTGTGTGACCTGGAGTACAGCCATTATCTGTTTAAAGAGAAACTCTCCAAATCCATAATACCCACAAATGCAGACTGTCACGTGTGTTTTAATAGTCAATTCTAATTTTAAAAGTGATGGCCTACACCTCAGACCTTTAGATGAAGCTTTTCCCAAATTTGCAGTCAGTTTTTGTGTGTTTTTATAAGTACATCAGTTATTTATGTAGAAATAAAGACTTATTACAACTTTATAATGCAACCAATGTGTTTAAATAAATCATAGGTCAACTGTAGTTTCATACTTGTAGATAATCATAATCATATATTATAGTCATAATATTTATAGGTTTCTGACCTAGTCAAATCTAGCTTTCATATTTTTTTTACTTGTCACTGTAGTTTCAAAGACATTAAAAGCAGCATGCTTGGCAAAAAAAAAAAAAAAAAACTTAATATTTTGTGAAGATATCACATAATGTAAATCCATTTGTAAAATTTAAGGCATTGAATAATAGGGCATCAGTACAACATTTTATTATTGAATAAAAAGTAAGTAATAATCAGTTAATAATAATAATGTTAAATAAATAATAATAATAAATAAATATAATTAATGAATTTATTAATTCTAAAAACATGAAGAGTTGAGCAATAACATAAACCTTCAGGTCAGATGGAAAAAAATTTAGTCTTTTGGATTCCTTACAAAGCTGAAATCTTATTGCATAATAATGTTGATAAATAAATATGCACCCAAATACTAACCATTTGAGTCTTATAACACAGAAGAGCAAAGAGCAAAATAACCCCCAAACTTCCACAAGTCAACATGAATATAAACAGCAAGCTCTTAAAATGCATTTGTAGAAAACCTCCCCACACACAGCAAGAGACTTGAGCAAATGGCAAATAAACATCTCACGTCCCTGAAGTCACATTGTCAAGCCCAATTATCAAAGTGCGCATCACAAACAAGCCCAGAACTTTTCATTTCGACTCCATTCAAGAGCCTCCCGGCAGGAATAGCCTTTGATATTAAAGCAAATAATTATCCAAACAAACAACAACAACAAAAAAAAATCCCCAAATACCTTGAGATGCCCAAAGGAAGCCTGCGGCCGGAGAGATGGGGCGATACATTTCTTCCTCACATTCTCAGCAGCTTCCTCTCTCTGCGGCAGAAAGCGAATGCTTTGAGACTCTGTGGCATATTTAATTAGAAGCAAGCTGTTTGCACTATCAGTGTAAGGATCTACCTCGCCAATCTCTCCTGAGTCAATCTTCCCCATCTCTGATTTTCTTTTATATTTATGCTGGAATATTTAATTGTAGACAAAAGGTTACTCGGGCTGCATTCACTGCACACAGGCAGAATAATCTGCTTTAAAAGGCTTGACATTTCAGGCTTTTGAAAAAGGCTGAAAAAATTATATCCCTGCTTTTGTTAATCAATGAAGTAGAACTCTCCTGAACAAAAGAATTAAATTGCTTGGTTGGTTTAATAAAACCAACAGAAATCGCTGCTTCCTCTGGGCTTTTTGTGTGAAGATGCAGCACATGCACCCGCCACTGTAATTCCATATGATTTGGGGGCAAAACTCTCATTTTTTGCACGCCATTGGCTTTTGCAATCCTATTGAAGCTTCAGTCGGTGTGCCAGGAGCTTGCAGGGGAGCGTTTGTCATTAGACGTGACTTTCGCTGACTGCGGCCCCGTCCACTACAATTTACAATTTCTATACTGTCCTTTGCTTGTGAAAAAATGCTGTAATTATGCAAATGAGGGGGGCAATAATTAGGACCTTCAACCGTTCATTGTGTTGCTGCAGTGAAATCCATCCCAATGGGAAGAGCCCTGCATTTTGCCTTGTGTTTCCCGTGAGTCTGAAGCGAGCCTGGTGGTTATGATGCCTTATTTTTGGAAGTCCATTTCTGCCATAAGAAAAAAAAAAAATCTTGGTTACTTAAAGAGTCAAAATTGTGATTATTAGATAAAATGTCTAAATTATGACATACTAATTCATAAATGCGGGCAGCTCTCTTCCACTCCCATTACCTACAACTGAGGTGCACTTGAGCAAGGCACCTAAGCACCAATCACCCACGAGTGCCTCAGCAAAAATGGCTGCCCACTGCTCTGGGTGTGTGTTTATGGTGTGTGTGTGCACTTGGATGGGTGAAATGGAGAGCACAAATTATGGGTATGGGTATGGGTATGAGAATGGGACACCATACTTGGCTACATGTCACGTAACTTTCTCTTTCACTTTAATGTGAGATAAAAAGTCAAAATTGGGAGTAATAACTGTGAGATAAAAAGTCAAATTTATGACATACTAAGCCATGACTGTGAGATAAAAAGTCAAAATTGTGACTTTTTGAGATAAAATGACAAAATGATATATATTTAAAAAAATTATAGTTTTATACAAACAGACTTTGTTTCCGTTTTCAAATGGACAAATTCATTAATAATCTCAGCTTGTCATTTATGAGATAAAAAGTCAAAATGACAGTCATAAGTATGACCAAAAAGTCGAAAATATGAGATATGAAGTCAAAAATGTGAGATTGAAAGTCTAAATTGTGAGTCATAATTGTGACAGTCAAAATTTTAAGTCATAACTGTGAGATAAAATTCAAAGTTGTGTCATAATTATGAGATAAAAAGTCAAAATTGTGAGATACTAAGTAAAAATGATAAAAAGTTGAATTTATGAGAATTTATACTTATGAGATAAATATCATAATGATGACAAAAAGGTCAAAATTAAAAATACTTTTTACTGATGTATACAGATGTATTAATACAATTGTTTTTTTTTTTTGTTATTTTTGAATTAAAGAAATGACAATGCAAATGTATGTGTGTATGTATGTATGTCTTTAGTGAAAATGAGCTTTGCCAATAAGTTTGGCTGTTGAATCAGTGTAAATAAACACTGCCATAACTATCTGCATTAAGGTTATATAGTGAAGGGATTAGGATTTTTGCATAACAGTAATGATTAAAGCTGCAAGCAGCGATGAAAGGGCCCTCGCAACCGGGCTCACCGCCACCCGATGGCCTTAGGAAAACAGTGAACAGTGCGCTACATGCATGTAAGCGAGTAAATACAAGGGAAATATGGCAAAGTCATTTCAATGTGCCACACTTCCTGCTGCCAACAGGTGGCGCTTTGACTGTAACTGAATATTGCCATGTAGATGTCTTTAGGCCAGGACTGTTATCAAACGTGAAGTTTGGAGCAGATCAGACATTGTATGCCTGAGTTACAACAACTTCCCGTTTCGTGGCGTTTTTCGCATACATTAGCACTTAGCCAAGTGTCGCATGATTTAACATGTTTCTAGTATGTTTGGCACTTCGTGGCATATTGAAATGTTTCTCTGGGAGTGAATTACAGTGTAAAGCATGCCATTTCCTGTTGCCAGCAGGTGGCGCTATGACTAACTGAATATTGGCATATAGACAGGGCCGCATTAAGACTACAAGGGGCCCCTGGGCTTTACCTCTTGAGGGGGCCTCCATCCACCAGAACTATATTCATTAAGATTATCTTCTTAATCACAAAGTCCAAGTTGTCAGCCTTTTATTCTGCATGAATAAATGCCATTTCCAAAACATTCGAACCTATAGGTCTGTTATAAAATATAAATATCACTGCATGAACTACATATTGGCACATAGTCTGAACTATTTGTACAGGCTACTTACAGTACTTATAACTACTGCCTACATCAGCTCCATCTTCCTATCAAATCAGCCTTTTGTTTTGCAGAAATAAATGCAATAAAGCTCTCATATACAACAATTCACTCAGTTTTATAATTTTGTATGAAAATATACAAAAATGTTCCTTTCTGAACGCTTTTTTATAATGCTGAAAATGTAATCAGATCATGGGGGCTAACTTACAAATGTTTGCTTAAGCTTTTTCAGGACACAAAATCCCTAATGGTGTCAGAAAAGTTCTACTCCCTCACTACGACACTTTCGATTTACATGCATGTCAGAATAAGTCTTTCTTCTGCCATTGCTGTTTTTTGTTGTTGTTGTTGTTGTTTTACTATGACAGCTTTGAAAAAGAACGTTCTACATATGTATTTTTGACTGGTAAAGTTTAAAAATCTCATATATTCCATATTCTCGAGATGTTATTATGACATCAACTCGTCTATCATTAGGAATTCAACGCGAGGAGCTACGTCAGGTGAGTTCAACAGGCCAATCATTAGGGTGGATAGTAGGCACATTAGGATGCAGGGTCAGTCTCTCTAAACCCCTCCTTTCCGAGAGTCTCCTCTGCTCTGATTGGTCAGATGGCCCAGTCTGTTGTGACTGGTCTACAGCTTACATCACATGTCGGAAACCAAACAAATGACCATATTTGAATTTCCGGAGGCTTCCTTAGCACTTGATACACGATAGCTGCATCTCATTTTAAAGGCTGCATCCTCAGGAGGTTGCATTTGAAGGCTGCATCATTGAGGCCAGCTCATTTAAAAAAAAATAACCGTTGGATTGCAAAGTAAGAAAGAAAATACAGCATTTTGCACCTCACGAGGAATAACCATCAATTTTATTATGGTTACTTTTCTTAAAAAAGACATCCTTAATGACGTATGCAGCCTTAAAATGCAACCTCCGGAGGACGCAGCCTCTAAAATGAGACGCAGCTAGTGATTCGAACAGTAACAATGGCATCAGTTTTACCGTATCAATTCCAGCGCAAGACCTCGTCTTTTGGAAGTGCATGCAAAGTGGATTTGCTTTCGCACCGTTAAAAAAAAAAAAAAAAAAAAACAGAAAAAAAAAATCTTCCCAACATGTCAACAACACAAACTAAACTCTTCCAGTCTCAGCTACAACAGTGTTCGAAAACAGGTCAAAATAGATGTTGTGAGCAACCAACGAAAACCATCGGCTGCCATTATGTAAATTTTTACATTGTTATGTAGGTTTGTAACAGGAAGTGAGACTGGAATTGCTGACGACTCATTTCAGCAGTTCAGAATCAATTAATTCTTTAAGGAGAAAATTACTTTATTTATCCTGCACTTTGATCTTTAAAACAATGTGACAAAAACACACGCAAGTTTGGCCAAAATGTTTAATGTCATGATTGTTACCATCTATTTGCATTAGTTTATATCCAGCTGGCTGCTTTTATCGAATTGTTGTGCAGCAAAGTTGCATATTTAAAGCTAGTGTCATGAGAAAGCAAAGTCTATCTTCATGCAGCAGACATAAATATATAAACAAATCAGAAATGCATTCGATTTCAGTCTTTTATCTCCACTGTAATACAATACAAATCTTATTTAAACAATAATCAGTGTTCTAAAATGGAAGCAAATGAAGTATACATACATACAATATGTGTATAATGTCAATGCTATGGCCTTTGTGTAGATATAAAGATGGTCATCTTTAAAGGTACAATATGTAAGAATTTTGCAGTAAAATATCCAAAAACCATTAGGCCAGTGTTATATATTTTGTTCACTTAAGTACTTACAATATCCCAAATGTTTGCAACTATTTGTAAATCGTGAGAAAATTGCAATTTTAACCAAGGCTCCGGGACGTGTGAGGAGTCGCCTGTCAATTGCGTCATACCCGCGTTACCCTTGGTTTCCGGTTTTATTTTGCAGAAACCATGGAAACACCAAAGACGCTTTAATAAATATTAAATGTTTTAATAGACAAGGGAACAACTGTTTTGATATATTTATAGACAGAAAACTAATTGTTGTTATATAGCTCAACACGTTTAGTCTTATTGTTTAAATCTAATTTTCTTGATTTTTTGTGAGTACCATGCTTTACAATGCCTCAGAGAAAACCACTATTTTGTCAAGTAGCTAACATAGCATAATCAGATGCTGCTTTATTTTTAGTAACAGTAATACAGAATTTTCTCCATCATACAATACGTTTTAAAATTAATTGCATGCCATTTATCAACACAAGCCATCCAACATTTAATATGATATTCTAAAATCTTACTGCAGTGTGCAACAGTGTCTCACAGCAGCCGCCGAGCGAACGCACAGAGTAACATTTTCAACACACTCAAATGTATCTAATATGTTAAACAGAGCTGCGTTACCTCATACTCATGACCGGAAAAGCGGAAGCAGCGCCGGTGAATGTGGCATAATAAAAGTTCCGCTGCTCGTGAGGCATGTGTTGCGCAATCGCTCCAGCGGCCTCGTTCAGCTCCCACAACACTCGGTCCTGCTCTGCTTCATACTACAATAAAGTTAATAATCGCATCCATGAACATGATTTCTTCCCGAGTCCTATCACAATTATTTTCCACCGGCTGTGACGTGAAGACCACATGTCCCAAGATTCCGCTCTCAAACTTGGCATCATCAAGCTACGCCTTTGTTTTGAATAGGCTTCTAGCGACCTCTAGCGGACAGAAAATATTACATATTGTACCTTTAAGCATGACTGTTTGGATTTACATGAAATGGTAACACTTTATAATAAGAGTCCATCTGTAACATCTGAAAGGTTAATAAAAATATTGTTCATAGTTAATTTCAACATTTTAAGTACAGTACCTCATTGAACCTTTTCAGAAACTGTAAGCAAACTGTATGCAAAGCAATGATTTGTATTTTTATTGGACTTAAGACAGAACATTACTGACGACTGCAGGGTTCAGTGAGTTTTCTTTGGTGCTGTTCACAGAACGTTTTTCCATTCCTATGCGCTACTTTTTCATTGTTTTTCTATGTAAACATGCGCTAGAAGGACGTGCAGAACCGTTGCGCTCACGTCTTCTGCAGCATCTCGCGCATGACATGGCGCTCTAAAGCCATGAATCAGTTCAGCTAAGTTAAAATCAGTTAAAAAAAAAAGTTTAAAAGTTTAAAAAAGCGTCTCGAGATCTTGCGGTTTCCCCCATTCCACTGCCCGCGTCTCGCGTTTTTCAAAGCAAAAACGCGTTCTGTGTGAACGAGCCCTATGAGTGTACGCACACAGGCAGCGCCTCTCGGTCTGTCCGCGTTGTCCAGATACTGATACTGTGAGTTGCTTGCTGCTAGACTCAGCGCGTCTTGACGCACTTCACGCGCAGGACTTGAAACACCCGCACATGTCTTCAAAGCAAAGCGATGTTAAAGGGACAGTCATCACATTATAAAATACGGTTATATTTTTTCCGGCATCACCAGGGCCCTCCCTCAGCCCGGGGCCCGGCCTGGGCTTAAGCCCAGGTAAGCCCGTGCATTAATGCGGCCCAGCATATAGATGTCTTTATGCCAGGACTCTTATCAGTTTGGGGCAGTTCGGACATTGTATGCCTGAGTTACAACAGCTTCATCGTTCATGGTGAAACTTCAGACTTTGTCAGTCCGCCACGGACACGCGCTTCAGTGAAAACTCTAGATCTTCGCAATTTAACATCGCTAAGGCCTTAAAGTCGGCATGAAATCAAAATTGACCCTATTTACTTTGTTAGTGCATATTACTAGTCTTGTGGTGAACAATTAATCCGTGCGAGTTAATTCACAGAAAAAAAATTATTTGTCGTGGTAATCTTTAATCAAAATCTGAAAAGTTACTTCCGGTCTGGAATGGCGTTCCTTCCCTGATGACGTCAGTTTGACCTTTAGTCTGCTATGAGCGAGAGATGGAGAGGAGGAGCACTAAAGTAAAACCCTGCCCTCTATTCAATATTCCGTTTCACTTGGAAATACGTCACAACACTGGAGAAAAGTCGTTTGCAACTTCTGGTTCACGTGGACTTTAAGATTAGACTGACCAAATATGATGTGGTTCTGTTTAAATGTCTATGAAGAGTTAATCACAGTGTAAAACATGGAATTTCCTGTTGCCCGCAGGTGGCGCTATGACTATAACTGAATATTGCCATCTAGATGTCTTCAGGTCAGGACTCTAATAAAACATGTGAAGTTTGGGGCAGATCAGTCATTGTATGCCCGAGTTACAACAACTTCCTGTTTCATGGCGAAACATCGAACTTTGTCAGGCCTCCACAGACACGCCCTTCAACGAAAACTCAAGACCTTCGCAATTTAACGTCGCAAAGGCCTTTAGATTAGATTGACCTAATATAATGTTGATCTGATTAAAGCTCTAGGAGGAGTTTGTTAAAGTAGAACGTGTGGAAATGGCAAAAACTGCCAAAATTTTGCAGAGAAAATTCAAAATATCTCACTTCCTGTTGGGTTTTCAGATTTTGCATCGTTGGGCTTTTTTGTAGGTATTGGGCTGTTAGATGTGTCTACCGAATTTTATACTTGTACATGAAACGTAGCACGAAGGGCGCTTAATTGAAATTTTGTAGGTGGCGCTATCGAGCCATTTTGCCACACTTAATTCTGAAACACAAATCAGACGTAAATTTTCACCACTTTTGACGCATGTGCAAAGTTTCATGAGTTTTCGAGCACGTTTAGGCCCTCAAAAATGCAATTCATTTCGGAGAAGAAGAATAATTGGCCAAGCAATTACAATAGGGTCCTCACACCATTGGTGCTCGGGCCCTAAATATTTGAGATGTCTTGTGCCTTAATATTGATTTTGGGTGAAATATGACCAGTATATGGGACTCATTCATAAAGTAGTCCTTTGTAAAGTAGTAACGTTACTCCTGATGATATCAGTAACTTTCGTCTGTTTGAAGGCTTTCGCTAGGTCATATAGAGAGTATGTATTTATATTACAGTACATTATATTTAGTCTATATATGATATATTTTTATACAAACATACTTTGTTTCCGTTTTCAAATGGGCAAATTCGTAAATAATCTTAGCTTGTCATTAATAAATACCATTAGGCCGTAGCTACCTTCACATTTCTGCTCCCTTGCCTTTTGCAACTGACGTTTTACGACGTAAATTCGGCTGTTGCGACGTGCTGGCTCGTTTTGCGGCAGGTCGCTGTTTGAAGTTCAGAAGTCACCATAACAACAACACATGAGCCTGACATTTAGCAGCCAGTTATGATTAAAGTTATGACTATAGACGCTCACAACACAGGATATTAGCAGAGAAAATGGTAAGTATTTTCTTCTTCGCTTTAACAGTCTGGTGTAATTCTGGAGCGTTTATTATGTAATTTAATAGAAAATGAAAGGTAGGAGCAGTGCATTGCTAACTGATTGTGACATTCGTTGCTCTTACAGACCGACTGTCTGAGCAAATCATTCATGTTTATAGTTATATGGCGTAGAATTACATTCTAGACCTGTATTTTTGTACCTGTATATATCTGTATAACATAGTATATGTTTATTTAATATGTTATTTGTAAAACATGAAACTTTTGCAGCTTGGATAACCGTAGCTGGTGTAATATTGTCTGATACTGTAAATTGGTGAGATATGATTATGATGCATGTAATCAATGTAGTGGATGATATTTAATTTGTAATATAAGGGATGTTTTATGATTGACGTGTCTGATGTGTGGTTGCATTGAATAATGCAAATTGCCTCTCAATTAATGCAAATTGCACAATCAAGGGTTATTGTTTTGTGTATTCTAGGCCAGTACCATGGTGGCCGTGGGCCTTACCCTGGCAGCAGCTGGGTTTGCAGGTAGGATTCCAGCAGAATATGATAAATTTGCAAAGAAACATTATACATTTCCATCTGTTCATTAATTAAGACTGATTGTTTTCTGTTGGCCCATTTTTACAGGTCGCTATGCAATGCAAGCCATGAAACATATGGAGCCTCAAGTGAAACAAGCTCTGGAAGCATCCAAATCTGCAAGTTATATTTCTCACATTATGTCTCAGTAAACTCAAACAAATAACTTATTTTTTTTTAACAAACAAATTATATATGTGTGACAGGCTTTTGGTAGCGGATATTACAGAGGTGGTTTTGAACCAAAGATGACCAGGAGAGAAGCTTCCCTTATTCTTGGTGTCAGGTAGTCTATGTTTTCATAAACCGTATGATATTGATCAACAAGGAAAATATCATATTATATACTAAATAATATACTAAAATTGCTTGTATTAAGTTTAGATATAGCCTGTATTTACACAAAAAAATACAAATATTTAATCATTAAGAACATGGTTCTTATCGTTAACTAAACCCATCAAAAATTGCTACTTGAAATAAAATAATAGTTAATTAAATAAAATATAATAACAACATTTTTAATTTAGTTTCACTTGTACTAAAACAACTAATATACAAAAAGCATAAAAACTATACAGATATATTTGATAAACAAAAATGACTAAAAATAATGTTGATGTAAATAAATATGTAAATAATGTTAATGATAAAAAATATCAATGATACTAACATAACACAGATTAAGACATTATAATTACTGTTATATCAGAGTGCTATATGTACTGTATGTACCGTTAATATGTAGTTGGTGTCAAATGTCCACCGTTAAATAAAATTTCAAGAGAAAACAGTTAACTTCAAGACAAGCCGCTGACCCTAAAATATCTTTTTTTTTTTTTTTTACATTTTCAGTTTTTACTTAACAGCATTTTTACTTTACATTTCCACCATGTTATGATCCACCCTGTTACACATCAGTGTAGAATATATAATACAGTGTAGTTGTTTTTAATAAGTCATTAATTTGTAGTCAGAGAATATGTACAAAATGACAGAATGTCAGAATTATTAGGAAAGTTGATTTTCTGATCAACCTTAACTACTAATAATTTTGTATTTAATCATTTATAAGTGATATATAATTGTTCATGAAGGCTGGAAACGCCTTATATTCAGGTGTGCATAATTATTAGGCAGGTTTTCTTTTACAGATAAAATGAGCCAAAAAAGGGATTTAACGCAGACTGAAAAGTCAAAAATTATTAAATGCCCATGAGAAGGATGCAATACTAATGCATTACTAGAAATTGCAAAGTTAATGGACAGCGAAATGCTCATTGGGTCAGCAGGGTCAGGTGGAGAAGAAAAGACACGTTAACTGCTAAAGAAATAAGAATTAAGGTGAAGAATGAAGTGTGAAACCATCAGGAACCCTTTAGTCTCCAGCGCCACCATTTTCCAGAGCTGCAACCTACCTGGAGTCTTCATAGTGTCATAGTGTCAATGTGTCAGGATCTCAGAGACTTAGCTTAGGTAAAGAATCCAAAAAAATGACCCCCACTTAATAAGAATCACAAGCTGAAGTGTTGTAAAATACATGAAGACTGTTTTTTGTAGGCTTTATAGACAGACAGATTGACGGAGACTCTTGAAGGACCCGCACCACATCCTCTTGTACCACTGTTTGAAGAATTCATCTTCCAGAATATGGCAGTAAGGTGTGGGAGTTCATTTTTAGTCCATCTTCTATCCTGAAAAGTGAAAATATCTTGCAGATATGGAATAAAAATTATCTTCCAAAACTTACTGCCAGATTCTGAAAGATGAATTCTTCAAACAGTGGTACAAGAGGATGTGGTGCGGGTCCTTCAAGAGTCTCTCTCAATCTGTCTATAAAGCCTATTATTTTAATAAACAGTATTCATGTATTTTACAACACTTCAGTTTGTGATTCTTATTAAGTGGGGGTCATTTTTTTAGGATTCTTTACCTAAGCTAAGTCTCTGAGATCCTGACACCTTGCACTTCTGGAGACTCCAGGTATGTTGCAGTTCTGGAAAATGGTGGCACTGAAGACTAAAGGGTTCCTGTTGGTTTCACACTTCATTCTTCACCTTGATTCAATTCTTTTGCAGTTAACATGTCTTTTCTTCTCCACCTTGTTTTTGGCTGACCCAATGAGCGTTTTGCTGTCCATTGGTCATGCTTTAAATTTGTTATTTCTAGTATTGCATTAATATTGCATCCTTCTCATGGGCATTTAATAATTTTTGACTTTACAGTGCAAATTAAAATCTTTTTTTTTTTTTTTGGCTCAATTTGCCTGTAAAAAAAAAAAAAACTGCCTAATAATTATGCACACCTGAATATAAGGCATTTTTCATTGCTAGCCTTCATGAACAATTATATATCACTTAAAGATGATTAAATACAAAAGTATTAGTAGTTATTAAGATTGATGTGGTTTGGAATTGGTAAAATGTGCCTGGAAAAAAAATATCAGAAAATCAACTTCTGTGTACACGGTGTGTATATATTTGCATCCACGTTAATGTTGTTTTTATAAGCGGAAAAAAAAAAAACAGCCTGAAAATGATTCCAACGAGCTGTTGCTCTGTGTCCTTATAGCTGTGGTGTGGATGTTGCTATAGAATTATAACAATTATTATAACTTTATAGTTATATCTAAGACCCATTCACACCAAGAACGATAAAGATAACTATAATAAAGTGAATTATATTAGCGTCCACATCAACACACAATGCCGTTGTTTTATCACAAGCGTGCTACAATTTTATCATCTGCCTCTTTAAATGCTTGCACTCTTTTAAATGGGGCTGTCAATGTTTTTATAATTCATCAGCTAAAAAAATAAAAACATTCGGAAAGTAATTCCAACAATATTTTTCTGTCATTATCATTATAGTTGTGGTATGGACTCATAGAATTAGAATGATTACTAAAACTAGTTAGACTTCTCGTCCTTTGTGTTAGCAGGCCTTTAATCTGCTTTCTGAGCCATAAACTTATGTTAATAAATGTAATTAAAATTAATTTAAAACATTAGATTGAAAGGACTGCACAAAGTTTTCATTTCATTCAAAGGTTTTCATTCTCTTTCCATTAGTCCTACCGCTAACAAAAACAAGATCAGAGAGGCACACAGAAAACTGATGATTTTAAACCATCCTGACCGAGGTGAGACTTTCTTCAAGGCTTCATATTTTGTTTTAGCTTAATCATAAAATACAAAAGGTGCAAATCTCTGCAGTATTTAAATTCCTCTGAGCTGTCAGTGTCATGTCTTCGGCAGGTGGATCCCCATATCTGGCAACAAAAATCAACGAGGCTAAAGATTTACTTGATGGACAAACAAAGAAATAGATCAATCATTGAATGTTTGAACGAGCCCTGTCTGATGCACTTGAATTCTTACTTGATCATTAAACACCATGTTGTCATCTCAATCAGATCTCCTTTTGTATGAAAATATTTATCATTTAAATTCAGTTCCAGTGTGGGCCACTATCATGTGTATGATGTATGAAGCGCAGTTCACACCAAGGAGCTTTCTGTTGAACACAGTGAATCCATGTAACCAGCTTGAACCTGTTGTGAAATCACATTTAATCTGAATTCAATGTGGGCCACTTTCATCAGTGTGAACAGTCAAGTCAAAAAGTAAATTCCCCGTCTTTTCTGAAGTTTCAACGAGCAAATCAACATCTAATTAAGTCAAACGACTACTAGAAGAAAACTGACATTGAAAAATCTATATAATACAGTACAGCACAACCAGTGTAGTCCAATTCATGAGCAAATGATTCCTATGAACGAGTTCTTTTAAAAGAATCAGTCAAAAAGACTCTTGAACTGATGAGTTCAGTTTGAATGAATCTGTAAATACATATACGTATTCAAAACAAAGTAATTGCAGGTAAATGTAATGAATGATTAAAAAAAAAAAACATTGCCCAATATATATATATTTTTATTATTAGGATTAGGATTATTATGGTGTGGATGTCCTCAACAATACTGAAAAAATCATCAGTTGAATTGCTAAGAAATTGAAAAGGTTAAATGGAATCTGTTGCAGAGTGTAGCATTTGAACTAAAGGTGCAGTCAGTCATGAAATTTTCACAAAATTTTGCAGACCCATTGTCAATAGTGTAGTGATGTATGAAGCACAGCTCTCACAGAAGTCACTTTCAAACCAAACAGCTTTCTGTTGGTCAAGGTGGCGAATCCGTGTAACCAGCTTGAACCCGTTGCAAAATCTGTGTGGTAAAATCTTTCGCCCTCACAGAAAAATTACCGCACCTTTACACAAAGGAAAATTGAAATATTCAGGGGCCTTGTTTGGACAGGCAAAGACCAAAACGACGGAATACACCAACTTTAAAAGGTTGGCTGGAAGATCAAATGTTTATTTATGAACTACCTGCATACAAAACATATTGCACATCAAACAACCAGAATGATCTTTAAAAAAAACCCATAAAGACTAACGAACGTAGTTTACAGAACAGAACATCTGGAAATTGATCTTTCAGTAGTCCAAATTTGCAGTTTGCGTGCTAGAAGTTCGGACAGCTTAGTGTTAAAAACAACTGCCAAGTTAATTTTAAATACTGTACATTTTAAAATAAATAAACCAAAAAAAAGGCTCCTTTAGCAAAACTGTCTCGGTTGCCACCATTACAACCCAACAAGAAAAAGATGAAACCCAAATTCAATCTTTCAGGAAGTGTTTTACATACAGCATTTAAAATGGACAGAGTTAGCACACCAGTTTCCAGACTAACGTTATTCCAAAGGTCAAGAAATGACTATTCAGTGCAAAACATCCTTTTTCCCCATAACCCCTCGTGAAGAAGTGGTTGCATATTAAAACGTAACAAAAAGCAGCTAAGGATGTCTGGGAGTCTTTCAGACAAGTTGTTTGTTTGTTTGTTTTCTGTTCGTTTTCTCTATAGCCAGCCAACATTATGTTGAAACTACGCTCTGAAGGCACAACATCTGATCAGGAACATAGGTGTGACTTAAGGTTTTTTTTTTTTTGTTTGTTTGTTTTTTGTCGTCTCTTTTTTTCCCCATTGTAATTATCTGTTCCATAGTGAAGGAACTGAAAAGTGCAATCGAGAATGTGGAAGTCCGTACGTCTATCTTTGGCAAGCTTGTACAAGCACTATTGTAAAACTGTAAAGGTTATGAGTTTGGAGAAATAAACCGAACTGATTAGGAGACTCCGTTGACGACGGCTGGCTTGGCTTTGGGCGCCTTCTCGGCGGAAGCTTGTGGCGTCTTGCTCTGATCGTCTGCTTTGGTGGGACCATTGCTCACAGCTTCAGTAGGGCTATGCTCCGATATGAACTCCACTTGACCCTGCGGAAGACGGGAAACAGATTTAATCGAAATACAGCACCTTGACCAATCGGTTTCCACAACTTTTCCAGTTCTGGTGATTATTGCACAAGGGTTTTTAAAACTACTTTAAAGCTGTGTAACTAGAAAACATCATGGGAATTTCTATAGGTTTTATAACATTTTTCATGCCTTTCCAAGCTTAGAAATATTTACAGGTTTTTTCATGACTGAGGGAAACGTAAATATAACCTTAGATTAGAAAAGCATCAACATTATAAAATAATGTAAAATTTTAGGCCACATTATAACTGATAAATGAGTGATATTACAAATCTAAACACTTTTTTTTTTTTTTTTAAATAAATAAGGCAAATAGTTTGTATATGCTACAAGTTCACTCAGGTATCACATTTTAGTATAATTGAGATACTATTACTATTGATACTATTTTATTACTATAAAACTATTGAGGTTTTATTAATATTTTGAATATTTTTATATTTTTCATTGCAAGGTCTAGTAATTTTGTTTTGTCTTTTTTTTCTTAAAAAAAATACTATTTATAGTTTAAAGTTTATTATATAATTTTTAATCTATTTCAATTTTAATTATTTTAGTGCATTAAGTTAAACTAAATGAAAATGAGAAATTTAATTTTGAATAACTGAAATAAAATAAATGTAAGTTTTTAATATTGTATTTTAGTTAAAGTTTATTTTATTTAAGTTATGGAAATGTTTTGTTTATTCTTAGTGTTAGTTAACTATAATAACCCTGATCACAACATGAAAAATGGATAAATATTCCTTTTGAAATATGCTATAGACAAAAAAAATAGTTAAATTGTACATATTTGCTATAATTTATCGCTTAAAATAACAAAACAAATATCCAATATGCAAATTAAATACCATTACAATTATAAACATTATTAATAATTATATTCATTAATGTGTAATTAGTAATATGTTATATGCATAATAATGCACTCCTGTTCTCCAATTAAAAGCTTAATCACAGCGAGATATGAAAGAAGAAATCTAGAGTCACCATATCCTTTTTGTTCTTCCTCAGGTCTCTTGGGTTTCTCTGTCTGCTTTGAGATTCAGCTCGTGATATGTAGTCAGCCACAGTAACTGCAAGAAATGTCAATGATTTCATTCGTAAAACATCTTTATTATTCTTAAATGAGGGTAAAACAGCTTTGTATGTGGAACAGGCCTAAAATGAAGTACTGAAAATGTTCCTCTGCCGAAGCTCTCAAATCTCATTTGCCCTTCCAATTGGATGCAGGATTCAAGAAACCTTGAACCTGATCCGATATGTGATGTGGCACTTAGATTCGAGAGCTGTGGCGGAGAGGAAGATTTGATTTCACTTTATGTAAATGGGCAGCTTGGACAATCTCCTTTATGACTGAATCTTCTAGGTTGAGAATGTAAAAGACCTACATGCATTTACATCAACCATGCAAATTAATACCTACAGCTTTACAAACCAATGTTATCTGCAATTGTGTAATCAATAAGAATAAATGGATTCAAAAGTTCAAGATAAACATCATTTTTGGATGTTATTTCACGCAAATGTCTGTAATAATGTAATAAATAGCTGATGATAGCTTTCCTCAACAAAAAAACAACTATTGTTGTGATCTGGCATGTTGCATGTGGGCTCTAATTTAAAGGCCTGATGTTATTCAAGGCATTCAATGCCATGCAGTTTGGATTAACACAAACCCAGTGTTAATTCATACCGTCATTACCTGGCTGCCTCTCCTCAGGAGGGCGGAAACGGCGGCGGCGGCTACGATTGCGCCGCTGTGGTTTAGCTTCAGTGTCATCTACAAAAGATCGGTGCAAAACCTGACCTTAAATATTGATAACCGTTTTGAAAGCCATTTGAGAATGTTGCAATTTGTGGAATTTGTCTCAGTGTTTTTAATTCCAACTAAATTCCATAAAAACCTAAAAGCCAATGATAATTTTAATTAAATTTTAGCAAAAATTGTGCATTTAGTGTATTGCATTTATATTTATTAATAGCATTTATTTTACACACTATTTAGAGGAGAACATTGCGCAAAATAATCAATAAATGAAATTAAATCAACAGATTAATCAATACTAAAAAGACTGATGCAGTAAATCCTCTGAGGCTGTGTCCTTACCAAGGCCATTCTCGCTGAGGGAGGCGTTGTCGGACTCACTCATGCCATCCATCACTGTGGTGTCTTCATCTGTGCGGCGGCGACGGGAGCGTCTGCGGCGGTTGGTGTTCATCTGGGAGTCACTGGCATCTGTGTCTGCTGTCTGATCAGTCTCAGTGTTCTCCAACAAACTGTATGGGTTTCCATCTGGATCTTTCAGGACTGAAATAAAAAAAAATTATATATAATAAATATAAAAATATATATATATATATATATATATGTTTACTGTACAATGCAGCATGCATTTTTGGTAACATTCTATTTTTATTGTCCCTTTTTGACCATTCTGTTGACTATAAGTAACTTTGCAACTACATGTCAACTAACTCTCATTATAGTATTATTAGACTGTCTGTTTAATATCTGCTAACTCTTTGTGATGCTCCGTGGTCACAATTAAGCATTTGTTCCATTTTGTGGAAATGATTTATTAACTCTTTCCCCGCCTTTGACGGAGGCTTTGTTCTTTATTTTGATATACTGCATGTTCAGATATATTCATACAACAAAAATATTCTGGGGGCCATGAAATTATTGTGACAATTATCAAAAATGCTGGCACTGGCTGGCAACTTAAAAAAAAAAAAAAATGCTGTTTTTTAATATTTTAGTTTAGGTACATCGTGGCCATTTTATGGAAGTACTTTTCACTAGATCTTGCAGCGATGTTATTAATTTAAACACTTTTTCTCACTGGATTTCCCACTGCTATGTAATAACAGTGTTGCGTAAACCTGTACTGAGCTTGTGCTGTGCTGTCTATTATTGGTCCAAGCTGATAAGCGGTCCATGTTTCTCATGTGCAACAGAAATGACAGCTCTTATCAGTTGGGAAATGTGGTGGTCACACTAGAGCGACCTCTAACAAAATTTACTAGCACCAACAAGAAAAAGGTCACAGTCTGGAGCCCTGTTTAACCTTTCTGAATCAAGTATACAATTTTTTGTGTGTGTTCACATAGCAAGTGCCTCAAAAATTACCAAGTGTCATACCAAAGAGCACCCAGTTTTATGCATCCATTTGATTATCACTATTTTTGATAATAGGTTTGTAATAACTCATAAAAACACAGAATCCTGAGGAATTTAAACAGTCAGAAGAAAAATATAATAAATAAAAAAAATTACACATTTTTCATTGGGCCTATTATTGCTA
This sequence comes from Hypophthalmichthys nobilis, assembly GCA_037950665.1. Classification (NCBI taxonomy): domain Eukaryota; kingdom Metazoa; phylum Chordata; class Actinopteri; order Cypriniformes; family Xenocyprididae; genus Hypophthalmichthys; species Hypophthalmichthys nobilis. Next base: position 29,577,022 of record CM075476.1, on the reverse strand, counting down.
AAACTTAAGTAAATTATTAAATTGTTAAAGTTTTATCAAATTAAATGATTAGACATGCTTTTTAATAATTAAAATTTAAATAAACCATTAAAATGGAATCCAGAAAAATAACAGAATTTGGGAAAAAGTAAAATGGTTTTCATAGGGCACTAAAATGTGTGCTGGTAAATAAAATGTGTTACTGCTAAAGTATCGAAGGGATCCAGTATACCCGAGCTAATGGAGTTGGATGCCCCTCGTCCTGAGCCACGGCCTCTGCCACCAGGTCCTCCAAATCCTCTGCCCCGGCCCTCTCCCGGTCTCCTCCTACTGTCTCTCTGCTGTCTGAGGTTGCGCTCGGGCTCCTCTCCTGCCAGGGACCAGTCGCTCAGCTCTTCCTTGCGCTCAGTGTCCGTCTCAGAAGCGTACGAGTGCTCAGAGTTAGTGCCTGTAAGTGATGAAAAATGTGAAAGTTTAACTTTGGAGATTTTCAACCCGCTTTTTATTACTGTTACAATGTAATATAATACTGTTTTATTATTGTTACAATGTCGGTAATGTATGTAAAATGAACAATGTTTACTCTGTGTTACCTGGAACAAGAAATTCACATTTATTTGTCAGCAAAAGTCCACTGTATGACGCAAAATGCTTTTGACAGCTCCAGGGCTTTCGTGAAAACTACAGATTACACTTGTGACTACAGACTACACATTTTTGCACAAGCTGGATCAAGAGGTTATAACAGAACAGTTATTGTAGGGCTGGGTATTGACACAGATTTCATGATTCGATTCAATTTTGAAGTTAATACTTTACAATCCTGTAATTATATTTCTACTAATATTAACACTACTAATCTACTAATATTTTTCTATTTCTATTCTCTCTCTCTGTTTATTAAAAAAAAAAAAATCCTTGCTACGAGCATTTTGCTGGAATAACTGGTACTTGACACGGCACTTGCATACTGTTGCACTCATGTTGATTTGATTGATACTATTGTTCTTATTTGTAAGTCGCTTTGGAGAAAAGCATCTGCTAAATGATTAAATGTAAAATGTACTGCAATTCATTTTTTGAAATAAACATTTAAATGGTGGCTGTCATAAAAACTTGACAGATTTATTCAAACATGCATAAAATATTGAACAACATTAAAAATAATAATGAATATGTAATATGGTGCATATATTTAGCAAAATGCTCCTCTCTAGATTTCATTTTTCTAGCTGTCTAACAAGTTTATGGTCACTGAATATGGTTTTCCCGAGATAAATGTGACATATTGTAAGCTGTTTTATTGACGTTTCAGCGGTTGAAACACTGATTGAGCGATTACATGAGACATGATATGGATTTCGCTAAGTTGTAACATACCTTCTTTTAACATACCTTCAGATGTTCATTAATATTTGTTTCATGCGGTAACTAGTATTAAAGCGGAGGAGATGATCAGTTCACGTGCACTGTCACGCCACATTAAACAGCACTAAAACGGTATTTTTTAAAAAAAAATTTATAATAAAATGAACAGAATTTAAATTTGAGACTTTGTTTCATATCAAAAATAACAATGCACAAAGCTTATTGCGATTTATTGGAATTTATTTCTTGGGATTTAAGAATCAATATCAGTTTGTAAAAGCTATATAGCAAGTATAGCAACAGCTTTCTTACCTATTACACAATGGCGTTTTGCTTCGGGCGGAACTGACAGAACAGCAATTTCTTTCAGTTTTCCCCTCCACTTGGTCTAAAACACTGTTCGTGGTCATCCAGTTTAAAATGTTGACTACAAACACAGAAGTTTTTCCAATTTTTTGTCGTGGCATTCTGTCCATATATTTATGATTCTTTGCAGGCATTAGCGGCTGCCTACAATGCGCTGGATCCTTCACTGGAAATTGAAAGTAATTCACTCCCGCTAAACGTTCACTCTTTGAGTTCTTGCACCCAGGAACAATATAAGTCAACACCATTATGACTAATAGTTTGCTAAGCAGTACTTCCTACTAAATCAAGGCAGTGTTTGACTAAGCGAGAATGGCCTATTTGATAAGTGTATCCATAGCAGACTAGTGTGAGTAGCCTTGGACGGCAATTTGCCCAGTGCATTATAAGCTTTCCTACCTATTTGGCAAAAAGGAAGACAACAGCCTTTTTTTTCTTTTCTTTTTTTTCGCCTTTCTACTGCATAGGCAGCTAAGTTTTATTGAAAGCCCATTTTGCCAGAGTACACCTTTAATTTTTTTTATGAAATATTTAATTTATTTCAAATTTGGAGTGAAATATAAGGTGTTTCTGAAAGATTTAAAAGATTTTAAAACAAAAGCCCTACCGTAGCCAGATGTGTATCCGGGACCCCGGCGGCCGCGGCCCCTGCCGGAGTAGGAGCGATTGACATGGAGGGTGGTGTTAGATGTGCTCTCTTCAGTGGAGTAGCCCTTGTCCTTATCGGCGGGTCGGTTTGGGGCAGGCCTGTAACCCATCCCAATCTGACGCAGCTGCTCGTCAATCTGCAGCCGCTCCAGTCGCAGCTGTTCGACCTCCTGTGCATCACAAACAAGTGCTTGAGTTTCTCAAATATCGCCGGCCATTTGTCACCACGGCTGCTGTATTTATCTCTAATACTCACATTTAAGTAAGCAATATGGTATTCCAGTAGGACCTGCACATTGCTGATACTCTCCTTCGTTCCAACAAATGTAAATGGCACCATTCCCTATTTAAATAAAAAAATAATAATAATAATAAAAATGCATTATCGTATGCGTGTATACATTGATCTGGCTTGCTTGTTTGTGCTTCTCTCAGTTGTCTTACTTCCTGTCGGGGGAGTTTGTTGTCATTGTCGCCTTCGATGCGCACTCTCACCACACCGGATTTATCAACAATCTCCTGGATGACCTTGCCATTTTTTCCAATAACCTTCCCTACAAAGGGAAAACTCGTATGAAAATTATGTCAACACACAGTTTTGATGGTTAAAGTCAAAATTATGTTAAAAAATTTACCCTATGGATGGTTAGTCAAAATTACATTAAAATGAGTGACTTCTCTCACAAAACATTTGCATTTGCTTGTTAAACTACTGCATTGTTTGAGGTAATTGAAGTGCAGTTAAAATAAAATGTAAATATTACATTAAAAACTGAAGTAAATAACTATGTTGAAGTACTAAAATTATTAAAAGTTAAATAAAGCATATAAAATTACTAAAATTAAAACAAACACTGAATAATAAAAAAAACTAATTCAATCTATTAATAAATACTAAATAGTATATAAATAATACTAAAATTACACTTTTGCACTCTGAAATATTTCACATTGACTTTAAGCTTTATACAAACGGTTTCTAAAAGACAAATATGCATACCAACAAGATTACGAGGAATCTGCACCGAATCTTCCAGAAACTCTAGATAATTTCTTGCTTTCTGAACCGCCTCTGCACTCTGTAAAGAAACATTTAAAAATGGATTGTATCCATTGCAAGGAACCTGTTTGATTAAATGACACCATGGACAGAAAGCGGACGCACCTCTCCATAAATCCTGAAGGTTCTAGTCTCCTCGTCTAGTTCAATAGCAGTCACTCCCGGCACCTTTCTGGCTTGCTGAATGTTACTGCCGTGGCTTCCGATGGCGAGACCCATGAGATCTTCTCTCACAATGAACTCCTCTTGAAATGCTGAGGCCAACTGCTTTGTACTCTACATGTACAATGACATGCTCATGTTCACTGGGGCTTTTCACATTTGAAATTGTAAACTGAAGTTTATTTACAACTTTTTGAGTTACACACTGTAGGGTTATTATCATTAAATAAAACAAAACTATTTTCTTTACTTATTGATATATAGATAATGCATCATATATATATATATATTTTTATATATTTATATATTTATTTATTTTATTTTATTTATTTTTTTCAGCTGCCCTAAACATTTCTTTTTCGTTTAGTTTAAGTTTAACTTTCGTTTAGTACTAACATAACTTTTTGAATATTGTATAATAACTACAGGGTTATTATTGTTAACTAAAACTAACCATAAAAACAATTTTTGTTACTTGAAATGAAAAATATAAAAATAAAAACATTTAAAAACATTTCTCATTTTCGTTTAATTTAAATTCAAGTTTAACTTTCATTTAGTACTAACATAACATTTGAGTTGCATACTGCATGGTTATTATTGTTAACTAAATCTAGAACAAACCATAAACTATTTTTGTTACCTGAAATAAAATAAATAAATTAAAAATAAAACAACCTTGAACTTAAACCATTTTAGCTGCCAAAGCCACATTTTTCATTTTCGTTTACTTTAACCGTTTTAACTTTTGTTTAGTACCAAGATAACTAATAAATATAAAATAGACATATTTAAAACAAAAATATAATAAAAATGACAAAAACACACAAAATAAAACTTAATTTTAAATAAACAGAAAATATAAAAATAATCTTCTCATTCAAAATATTAACAAAAACTATAGTAGTATGTCAATGACACTAAAATAACACTGGCACACTGTTTATTCATATATTTTGGATTGAAACAGAGTTAAGAGCAGTGTGAAAAGCCCCATATTAATAATCACGAAAAATAAGATTGTGGCAGTTGATGAGAGCTGATGTACCTCCAAATGTTTTGTGGCCTCCTCGTTCCTGGACATGAGCATGAGTTTTGTGCGGATGCTCCGTAAATGCATGTCACTCAGCAGGGAGACGCGCTTGACGGTGGCTTCATTCATGGACTAGTGGTGTTCAGAGAATGCGGATTTAGCGTTTGTCATAATCAAACCTACTTACACAAGTGTCATGGTTAACTGGGACTCACCAGTACAATCAGTTCACTTTGCTCTGAGCTGTAAACAATCCGAATGGCTCCAACCGCCTTTTTGAAATCCTTGTGGGCATGTTCGTTCTCACATCTAACATGAGCAAATAAGAATTTAGTTCATGGTTTTAACCAACATTGTTGCATCAGCATAGATGAATTATAATTATATGTGCAGGTCACATTTTGCCCCAAAATCAAAAAGAAAAACATAATTCTGCTTAAAGAAAGACTTAACACCATTTTGTCAATATAATTATTAAGATAAACACATTTCACACCCAAATTGTAAATCTGTATTTTTAAAAATTCTCTTTACTATAATGCATCAAAATGTTTGGTTTTTTTTTTAATTCTCATTCTCGGTGGTGATCCTATGAAAGCTTGTTTCCGTCATGGTATAAAAAGTAAAAACAATTTATCTAGACTTTATATCTCACATTTGCGACTTTGCAATTCTGACATTTTTTTCCAGAATTGCAAGAAAAAAAAAAGTTATGAAATATAAACTCGTAATGGCGAGAAAAAAAAAATCAGAATTGCAAGTTTATATCTCGCAATTTTGACTTAACTTGCAGTTGCGATTTTCTCTCTCACATTTCTGTAAAAAAAAATCAGATTTGTCACCTTTTTTTATTTTTTTTTATTCCATTGGGAAAAGAAGCTTCCATAGTGATCCTCATTACTGCAATACAGTAATTTAAGTTATACTTTATGTTATATTTTGGGCCTTTCTGCCTTCATTAGACAGGATTCTACGAGAAGCAACAGGAAACAATTGGAGAGGATCAGAAAAAAAATGTTGCTGCCCTTAAGGCTGTCATTTACAGCCTTTTTTTAATGGATGTGAATGGGAAATATGTTACAAAAACATCACAAAATTTACTAAAAATATTAAACTACAAAATGTTGGTGTATTAGTTATTACTGTATACTACATATTAGAATAATAGTAATGGTTGTGTCCAAACTATTGAGGCCAGTACTCACGCTGCACTGAGATCATCTGGGACAGGAACAGTACACTTAAAGAATGTGTTCTTTGTCACAGCTTTATTGCGGTTGACTGGGCGGAGACGTTCAAATGTTACTATTTCGTTGTAGGTTGCATCACATGCGGCGTACTCGATCACATAGAACTGCAGGAAACAAAAGTGAAAGTGAACGAGGAGATCTTCAGTGGAAACAGAAAGTTTACTGTGCGAGCATGATGCGTCTCATACTCACATCTCCTTTCATCATGCGCACTTTAGCTAGCCACCAGCCGCAGGGCTCTTGCTCATTTGCTCTGGAGTAAATCTGAACAGCAAAAGCCACTTGTTAAGAGTCTTATGGTGCTTCTTGTTGTGAAAGACAGTAGAATACTAATAATAAACATATTTACTCACCTCCACTTCTTCTCCTTCAGTGATTTCCTTTTTGCCATCAGCAGGAGGTGGTAATCGCACATCATTAAAGGGGACTTGTCTTTCAGGTTGCCAGCTGAGAAAATCATTTTCATATAATGATGCTCATCTGCCAATGCTCATTTCATAAGCAATATTTTATAACTGTGAACTATTAGCTTTTACTCACTTATTTTCAAACGAAATGGAGAGAGAGTCGTCATGAACGTCTTTGACAAAGCCCTGGAATAATAAGATTTAGTGTTTATTAAAATAAATGTAAACAAGAAAAAACATTTATGAATAGAATTTATTGTGTTGTGAAAGTTTGTGCGGTCCAAAACAGGGTTATTATTGGGTTTATATATTTTATATAAAGATGACAAACTTAAATGAAAATTTAAAATGGTGTCTAGGCAACTAACGGAAATATAAGTCGAAGTACTAAAATTAAAGCTAAATAGAAATATATTTAAAAATAATAATAACAACAACAAAATTACTAAAACTCAAATTGAAACGAAAATATAAAAAATAAAACCAAAATAGTATATTAATAATACTAAAATAACACTTGCTTAAAAGTTATACCATAAAAGGAATAAGCACAACAGAATAAATGTAAGAATTAAACAATTTATATATAAAATACAAACAATTTAAAAGACTTAATACTTTCTAACTGTGTTTTCCCAGCTGGATTCACACAGAAAAATAATATAGTATGACCAGTGTAGTTCGACATAAGAATGACACTTTTTTTAAAGAATCAGTCTAACGAATAACTTATGATTACATCGGAGAGCTTGATTATATGAAGTTTGGTTACACGTTCACGGCGCTTTTTGTTTTAATAAACAGTACTTTGATGAATAACATTAAAATGTGTTACAAAAAAAGGAGTATTGTTTTGTTTAATATAGGTAGGACTAATTATAAGGTGTGATCAATCAAATATAAAATGAAATTGATATTACATTTAAACAAACTGATACTTAGGATCAGCTTACTAGTCAGCACCGCCTCTCAATGGCAACTGACTCCAAAATGGAAGTTGGTATCTCTTAAGCCTCATCTCAAAATAGACTGGTGCTAAAATTTCTGCTGTGCTGGATGACAGCTGCAGATGGAAAGTGAACAGCTGACATGCACTGAGATAAGCATGGAGCAAATTGACAAGCACAGAATAACTGAAGGATGAGATGGAGACAGAATAATAGCTTCAACTAGACTTAATATATACTTTAAGTAGAAAGCAGTAACATAGTAAGCATACTAACATTTAATAGGACTGTACAAAGACGACTCAAATTTATATAGAGATTTCTTTCAAAATTTCTTGACACAGCCGAATCATTTGGTCGAAGTTGCTTCTATGATCTGATCATGTCTGACCACACCTTAAATTATGAATACGAGCTTCCTGGCATCTTTTTAGCTTAACTACACGTATATATGAGAAACTTAATTAAACTCGTTCGAATAAACAGTTTCATTTTGCATTATAAATGTATCTGGAAGGTTAATGGGTTGCGTGCTTCAACGCAATAACAGTAAAGCTAACGAGCATGACCAATAGCAGGTTTGATTAACAACGACCAATTACTGACTTTCATATTAGTATTTAGATAGAATTACTATTTATCTAAGCATTTGTTATGGTTCTATTCATATTAATCGTTAAAAGACGACATAATCGAACGCCTAGACTTAATAATGTTCGATAACATTTAGCAGATAAACAAAGTGAAACCAAAAGTCAGTTATTTGAACCTTAAAACTCAGTTTCTCCAAATGAAAAATCTTTTGTATATGTAGTCGAAGTCCAATAAAACTTAGCATTATATGGTGTCATGTTTTTATTATTTAAATATCCTTGCGCAGCTGCTAACCGGCTAACGGCTAACAGACACTGAGAACAGTACTATTTATACGCGTTAAAAGTACATGATACAGTTCGTTTTCCAATATTTTCTTGAAGGTTTTACCATCCACACTGTCTTAACCGACAAATACGTCTGTGCAGTAAAAGAGAATCAAGTAAAATAATGTATTTACCTTATAATAAGCTCCATTGGAGCCACGGACCTCCACCGTCAATTCCTCCATGTTGAGCGCGAAGAGGATGCTGGGTAAAGTTCTCGAACTCTACAGGGCTCAGCAGTGAACCCTGAGGAACTCCTTCATACTACATAAAGTATTTCAGCCACAGATAATGAAGTATAAAACTGATGTATTTACTTTAAAAAAAAAAAAAACAACAGTAATGTTTATACTTTACTCAAGCATAGGTTCTGTTTGTGCTTTTTTTTTTTTTCTTTCACTTTCACTACATTTTGAAAGGAAAACACACATCAAAGATTTCTTAAATTCACCATGAAATCAAAACTGACAATTCTTATTTCTTTATGGAATATTGAAGAATTTATTATAAATGCTTTTATCCACATAATTTTTTAAAGACGTGTCTTCGTAATCTTCAATCAAAATAACTTCCATCTCTTCTCTGATGACATGTTTACTGGCACAAGGGCAGGAAAACCTGTCACTAACATGATATCGACCAATAGCAAACCACAACCATCTAATCAGCTAACCACAACCAACCATCTAATCTTTTTTTCTTGGGTGAGTTTTTAGTGCATTGTTTTTGCAGTTACTACGGTAATATGGGTAGTTGCTAAGCTGTTCTCAGTGCTTTGTAGAACGTTGTTTGTTATGCACTAGCTAATGTCTTCTGGGTAGATGCTAGGGCATTGCTATGTGGTTGCTAAGGTGTTCTCAGTGTTTTTAGAGCATTTCTGTGCAGCTGCTATTGTTCTCGGTGGTTGCCAGGGTGTTGCTAAGCAGTTGTTAGTGTTTACAAAGGTTAAAGTTGCTAAAGTTGTTACATTGTTCTGCAGTATTTCTAAGCAGTTACAAAGGTGTTCTCTGTGTTTTTAATGAATTGTTTTATGTTTCTAGGGTGTTCTAGGTGGTTTCCAGGTCATTGCAGATGCTGAAGTGTGTCAGGATTCTCAGTGTTTTTAGAGCATTGTTATGCAGTTGCTATGATGCTATGAACTGCTTGGCTGTAGTTGCAGTGTTTTCAGTGATTTTATCAATCGCTTTGCAGTTGCTGAATGTTTTAGTGCATTGTGGTTTCTAAGGAGTTACAGATGGTTGCATTACAGTTGCTAAGGTGTTCTCAGAAGTTTGTAGAGCAGTGCTATGCAGTAGCTAGGGTGTTCTGGTGGTTGCCAGGGTGTTTCTAAGCAGTTGTTACAGTGTTTTTAGTCCATGGTTTTTAGGTGTTTTGAGTGGTTGCCAGGGCATTGCAGATGCTAAAGTGTTCTCTGTGATTTTTAGAGCATTGTTATGCAGTTGCTAGGTTGTGGTGGGGAGTTGCTTGGGAATTGCTAAGCAGTTGTTGCAGTGTTTTCAGTGTTCTTATCGATAGCTTTGCGGTTGCCATAGTGTTCCATTTTGAGTGGAAGAAAGGGAATTGATATGCAGTTGCCAAGGTGTACTCTGTGTTTATTTTATTATGAGGTTGCTAGGGTGTTCTGTGTGGTTGCCAGAGCGTTGCTACAGTAAGAATTTGATATAGTGTTTTTATCCATCACTGTGCAGTTCCTGGGGTGCTCTGTGTGGTTGCCATGGCATTGCTAAGCAGTTGCTAAGGTGTTCTCAGTGTTTTTTAGTTCAATGTTATGTGGTTGCATTCATGTCCAGCTGATGAGAGCCCAGAGTGACCCAGTAGACAGCCATGGTGGAGCCTTGAGCCCAACCAACAGAGATGATGCCGGGAGATGTGGAGTCCGATGGACCAAGAGACCAGGCGACATCGATAGACCAGGAGACCAAGGCAGAGACATGGTGAGCAGCCAAGTTGGAGCCAGGGTGCCAGAGAACTGAGGCGACGACGGTGTGCATGCAGACCATGGTGGAGCCTGAGGGATGGAGAAGCCCAACAGAGCCGTAGGGGTGGGGGGATGAGGCGCGCCTAAAGGCCTGGAAGTCCGTGGCAATGGTAGCGCGACAACTTGCACAAAGTTACATCAGCAGTGCACAAGCTTAAAGTGCCGTGCTTATCAGAGACAAGGAGGCTCTTACTGTACTCACTTGATTAACTATGGCAGAGGGACCAAACAGCGAAGCTTTATTTTCTACCAAAGAAACACCTGAAGTCGGAAGTCTGCATTCTAGTTGAGCCCCACATTCTAGTTGAACCCCGGACCAGCGCGAGCCAGGGCTAACAACGTGCCATGCTGGGCCAATAGCCTTGGACTTCAAGCACCAAGGCCAAAATGAAGTGGCATTTCCACTGTCGGGCCAGTAGCCCCACAGCACTTCCCTATAACAAATCTAGCTGGATCGCAAAATGAGCATGACTGAAGTGAACATTTGATCTTTACTTAAAGACTTAAGATTTCAACATCAATATTTGACCAATGTTTTACAATAAAAAATGTTACAGTAACAGTAATTTATTAATTTGTCAGGAGTGCACATCAGTCAAGCTGAATCTAAATTATATTTACCATTTCACATAAAAAGAGAACACATGCCTATTCGGTTGCACCTGCTTCCATTTATTTACGATCAAAATAATGCACAAAACTTTTAAGTCCAAAGGCTTACACATTTAGAAAAATATTGATAAAATGTCATATGATTACGTCACATTTCTGAGCATTTCTATTAATTTTCCTCGAAATTATGCAATGATTGCAATCCGAGGAAGTTTAAGCAATCTCTCCCATCTCAATGGAGTATACTGTTATTTTTTCAGCCAGAGCAACAGAGGATCTCACCAGGGGCGCGGGAAGATGTTTTAGGTCGGGGGTGCTATGCGTGCGTGCGCGCCCGGGGTTTATACACTTAATCAAAAGAAGCATTTATTAAGTATATAAAACACGTCAAAACTCTGGGAAACAACAAGCATATCGATGAGGAAAAGAAGAAAAAAAAAATATCTGAGAACACTGCATAGCCCATACACCAGGACATTTGACTGCACACGGGAAATACATCAGCTGCAGCATTTAATAAATAAAAAGTATAAAACGTTTTTTTTTTTTTCAGTACATCGAGATTTCCATGTTACACTTTTAAGTTACATGTCGCCTAGCCCTAGCCACAACAGATCCCAGCATAAACGGTGATACATCATAATATTTGTTATTAAAGTATCAACAACATTCAGAAGCATAAAAGCAAGCATAGGCAGTGCTGCGTGTATGAACTGGCATGGCAGAATGCGGGCAACGAGCGTTCCTTTATAATCACTAAAAAGATGAAAGTTATTCGCGATCTCACAACGCTTCAATAACTGCACAATGATTCTTTAATAATAATGTATACACGTTTTTAATCAGGATTTGCCAGCATGCAAAGCATTCAGCGCTGAACAAAACAAAACTAAACAAAAACCGCGTTTTGAGCGGTGAGTGGATCCTAGCATCTCACTGCGTTCCAGAAATCAACAGATTTGTCTGTGATTGGCTGCATTGCTCAACGATGCAAAACACGTTATTGGAAACTCTGCCTATGCTTGAGCCCGTAAAGCGTTTTTATTAGATCTTTAAAAAAACAAAAAACCTTTTTATAGCCCATTTAAAGTGTTTATTACAAACAAATTATTAAATGATAAAAATGAATAAATGTAACTGAACAAAAAATTGCGTTGCATTTACTGTCCACCCCCACTTCCCGCGCCTATGGATCTCACGAGTAGAAAACAGGAGTTACAAGTTAACCGGAGTGCATGACAGATATGCGGATGCATTAGTCAGGTATCAACAAAGGCACATGGAAGAGAAAGATAAAACATTAAACCAAATAAATACATGATTATAATCATATATGAGTTGTCTATGTTCCTCAAGCAGTCTCTGGTATTTTCCGTAAACGTGTGTATTTATTATCACAATGATTAGCATAAGTAGGCTTTATCATCACATATAAGTATATTTCTGCCTCATACGGTGATCAAAATCCCCATTGGATCGCAAGGAAGTTATTTCAAACAATCGCTGGTGTAACGGGGTGACCATGAGACGAGAAACGTGCGGATCCATGTGCAAAGCTTTATTCAAAAACATAGTCAAAACAGGCAAGGGTCTGACAATGGCATACAGGTATTTAGAGGTCTAAGCAAATTAGCTCAAAAGAAATATGAATAATTAAGCATAACTCGTTATACTTAATTATAAATATTTGAATCAGTTAATCAAATTAACTTAATGTAGCTGAATTAATATTACAATCAATTAATCTGTTTGGCCAGCGAACACTCAGTATTGATCGTCTATCAAATTTTCAAAAAAGGATATTTTCCGTGGCCACAGAAAAATATCGCTTACTTAGCATGTAGCTGTGATCGTAATTGTTATCAGGGACATTGGTTTTATAAGCAGATCAGAATCAACTCGCAAGAGTGTGCACACAAGTTTTATTTAACTAAATCACAAACACATAACTAAACGAACAAACACACACATACATGCAAACACTTTACCAAGGGAAAGAGAAAGCTGAAGCAGAATACAGGAAAGCAAGAAGTTACAGCATTGTTTGAAATTCAGCAGATCAACAGCCTTGAGCAAACCATCAGTTTAGTTTTAACAGGCCCTTCTTTAAAAAGGGTAAGGATACTTAATGTATCAAATAATGAGACTAAGTTTGATACTTGCATGTCTCGGCCATTTGAATTAAAGCTGTCCTGATGCAATTTGTGAAGGCTCCCGTTGAATCTTTGCTGATATTGTCTTGATGAAAAGCACAAGCTTGGGGTTCCTTAGAAGCTTCTAGTACAGCATCGTCTTCACATCAGCGTTTTTCAGTACAGGAAAAAAAGAGAGACTGTGATCTTGTGATCAGTGATTTTAATGGGTGAAGATGCCACACCCTCTTGAGGTGTCTGAGCCAATAAGGAGTTGTCCCCTCGGAGGGAACTTTTACGAGTCTTTGTGCTTTTGGCAGGATATTAGCATAAGACACTGCAGGACAGGGAAAAGGTTCTTTTATGACCTCTGTGGTTGGTTCAGGACTGGGAGAGAGTTCATAGATTACCTCCTCGGCCGGTGATATGATCAGAGAAAAGTTCACAGATGGCCTCCGTGGCCGGGTCAAGACAGGATGAAAGTTCGTAAACGGCCTCTGAGGCCGGTTCATAGCAAGACAACAAGGGTTTAGAAATAGCCTCCATGGCCGGTCTAGAACAAGACAACAGTTCAAAGTCGGCCTCCATGGCCGGTTCAGGATAGGATGAAAGTTCACAGACAGCCTCTGCGGCTGGGTTGAGACAGGACAAGAGTTCACAAACAGCCTCCGTGGCTGATTCAGGACAGGACAAGAGTTCATCAGCTAAAAGTGCATCGCTGGACGCCACCATCGTGCAAGGAGCTTAAGCAAACGCAGTCATCGTGAGGTTCTGCAGCGTATGCCGCCACCTCTAGGGAAATTGCAGCAGGTGTCGCTACCTCCGAAGGTTCTGCAGCATAAGCCGCAACCTCTGGAGATTCAGCGGTGGTGTACGCAGCCCAGATACACCATAAAGCGACCCCCATTATGGGGAGTGCTGCGGACAGGGGAATCAGTTCAGGAGCAGGAGGGTTAGAGTGAACTGGTTTGGGGATACTAGCTGTGCGTGCTGACATCAGCTCTGGGTCCTCCATGCTGGATGCCAACCTAGGACGCTTGATGAAGGGTTCCCCTGACAGAACAGAAGAGGGTTGCGGTACAACAACCACGACAGGACATGGTTCTGGGCCAATCAGTGTATGGGGATGATTAGGATGCCATGAAGAAAAGAGGCCAATGGGCAAATTGGGCCAGGATGCTGGGGTAAACCCCTACTCTTTTTCGAAGGACATCCTGGGATTTTTAATGACCACAGAGAGTCAGGACCTCAGTTTAACGTCTCATCCAAAAGATTTATGCTTTTAATCACTCTGAAGTGTCAACAGTGTTGTGATATGCATATATATTTACATACCGCGATATACACAATGTAGAAATATCTCTAACGATAGACCATGGTAACGATTACACCATGATAACTATATATATCGTCATACCATCCAGTCTTAGGCTGAAGGAATGGCTGGCTTCGGTAAGTGAGGAAGACTGAGTGTGCACATCAATGACATAGAACAGGTGCTGGCTGAAGAAACAGGCTTGGTGTTGGACTGGACCAGTGGCGATGAAGACAACTCTGTGTTGGACGGGACCAGCTGCGATGAAGAAAAGTCTGTGCTATGCAAGACCACTAGTGGCAGGAATCAGGAGGTGGAAGCTGTTCCTTCGCTTCCCTGTCGACCAGCCACTCCTGTTCTTCCAGCTTCACTGATACTCCAACTGGCACGGATGTAATAACCGGCTCACACAGATGGGTCAGATGGGATCTCAGGGCTTTCTTCCGTGGTGGACAAGGCTGCTGGCTCTGGCTCTGTAGTGGGCATTGGCTCAAACACAATGTCCATTGTAGGCATAAGCTGGGTCTCTCGCTCTGCTGTGGGCTCTGGCTCCTTATCCACGGTAGGCTTGGGCTCTGGGGCTGGAGTGGTGAGGGATGTAAAGTGGGACTGGACGCTGGGGACGAAATCCTCTTCAACTTTGTCCACCGTAAAAGAGCATCCGTTTACCCACAAGGCGAAGTTGATATATTACCCAAGGGTCCAACAGGAATCCCCCTTTGGCATTACCATCCAAATCTCGTCGTCCAGTCCACTCCTGAACCTCTCCATCAGTGTCAGGTTGTCGCAGGTGGTGTGATGGCTTACGCTGATGAACTCCTCCACATAATCCTCTAGGGTTCTGCCATTTTGAAAAATAAACACAATAGTCATATCTGGTCTATCAAAGAGACTAACTGGGACTATATTAAAACCCACTATATCCATCTTTTAGGATCCAGTATTCTACAGTGTTTAGTCCAAGGATAAAGAAGATAGGCGATCAAAATAGATGTTTATTAAACAAATTAACTCAGGTAATCCAATGAGGGGAAACACAAATGAAACAGTGTTCCATGCACAAACAATATCGGACAATGAACTGAACAAACTGAGGAACTTAAATACACAAGGATAATGCACTAAAATACAAACAGGTGTGCTAAATCAGGGATTATCAAACCTGTTCTGGGGACCCCTCACCACTGCACATTTTGGATGTCTCCCTCATCAGACATACCCAATTCAAGTCTTGCTGTCTCTACTAATGATCTGATGAGTTAAATCATGTGTGTTAAATGAGGGGGACATACAAAATGTGCAGTGGTGGCGGGTCCCCTCGACAGGTTTGAGAAACACTAATGAAAAACCATAGTAACCAACCAAGAGAGGGAAAATTAATCAAAGGAAACAAACTAAAAGTCCATGAAAACGAAAGTAAAACACAAAAATTGTGACATTTACACACTTTTCTGACACTTTTACATCATACAGTGCTTATTTTTAACACTTAAAACAATATTTTATGTAAAAAAAAAATAAAATAAAAAAATCTAATTCTTCTTTATTTATTTTTTAGAAACAAAACAAAATATCTTCATTTTGGCTATTATTTTAATGATGAAATTATATAATAATGAGTAGGCCTATAAAAACAACCAAACATAACATGTTCTGGATATGACACATTTAAATATCAATTAAGATAAATTTGAATGGCATCTTACACCAAAATGTCATCTGAAGTATTTTATATATTTATTTCAAGTTGACTGTTGACAAACTGATCTTGAGCACTAACAGAATGACATTACAAATCAAGTGCAAGAAGTTGGAAAAATAGGGCAAATCTGATGCTGACATCTAGTGGTGAAATACCAATAATTTTATTTGGATATTCTCATAAGCTGATACCAGCCACTAATATTTGATTTAAAAAGAGAAAGTTTGAAAAAACAATAATAGACAATAGATTGTCAAGCAAAACAATGACCTCTTAATATTATGTTGTATGCCTATATTCATATTTATGTATATTCTATATACCAAACAATCTTTCAGAAATTATATTTATGTAAAATTATTACACACTTTTAGCATTACTTACTAATTTTAACATTGATTATTAATAATAACAACAACAAAAAAACCCTAAAAATTGTAGTCTGTTCACATAAATTATTAATAGGCAAGGTCACTTAAAACTAAACTTGCCTACAATTTTATTTACATAACACTTATTCACTATAGATTTATATTCATATTTGATATGCATTAAGCATTTACATGCATTAATATGTTTGGGTGCCCAAAGCTCAGGCAAATTTATTCAGCAAATGTTATTCATCATGAGAGCTTCATGTTTCTGGGAATAAATATTTGGGGCAAGGTCCCCGCAATCACTCGCACCCCAGATGTGTAAAATCTCCAGGCAAATAACCTACAGCGTGTGCCGGTGCAGATGTTTGACTGGGTTCACCAGCGCTTTGCCATATAAGCATTTATGGTCTGACTGATAGTATAGCCCCATGTTCAGACTTAAACCAGTTTACGAATTCCATTATGCTAAGCCCGAGCACTCTCACCGCTGATGAATGATTATAAAAATACATAATCTCCCGTGGTACCATCATTGCACTATGACAGGGAAATTTCATTCATTCTATCCAATTTTTCCCTTATTTAAAAAAGAAATTACTGGCCGCCAGTAATCAGATATACAGGCAGGCTGTTTCTGGAGTTAAGCCCAACTTCTATTAGGATTTCGTCTTCTCTCATTTTTGGGAAACACGCGTACACACTGATATACTCCAGGGCTCATTTGGCCAAGCCCCGTCCTTAGTTTCAATGGTTTTAACGTGTTTATATGCTGAAATCCATCTTCAATATTTCAGTCAGAGTGCTGACAGTCTTAGATGCTAACAAAAATCATTATTAGTAAACTCAATTTAGTTCAATATAATAGCATTTCCTTCTGAAAAAAGTACACTTTAGCTTACTTTGACTTTAAGGAAAGAATATACTTAAGTGCAAACTGACTGTAATGTTTATGGACACTTCATTGCATAATTCCAATTAAATAAAAATGAATTTTAGGTTAAATTTATATTAAATGCAGTTTGCTGAACTTTAAATTGTTTTCTGACCCACTTAAGTAGGACTAAAGTACATCTTTATATGCAATTTCATAATTACTTCTATTGTCTTTGATATGGTTAAAGTGTTGCTGAATGTAGCCTACTGACAAGCATTTATAGTAAACTAAAATGTACTTTAATGTCATTTCTATTGAAACTTGTATACCATGTAATTAAATAAATTTGTAATTACACATTTGTAATGATGAATTTGCAAATTACTACATTTAAAATATATTAATTTTAAATGTAATTTCAGATACAGCAGTGTTGGGGAAAGTTTCTTTTAAAAGCAATGCGTTACAATATTGTGTTACTCCCTGAAAAAGTAACTAATTGTGTTAGTTACTTTTTATGGAAGTAAATTACATTACTTTTGTGTTACTTTTCCTCACTTGGGCTGGGCTTGCTTATATTATTTTAATAACTAAAATAACTGAAAGACAAAAATTCTCATATATTTTGTTGTAAATTTAAAAGTAATGTGTTACTTTCTTGTTGCTTGAAAATTGTAATGATTGTGTAACTCATGTTACTTGTAATATGTTACCCCCAAAGTACTTTTAGTATACTTAAGTGTATTTCTTTAAAGTATGACAAAAGTTTATTAAAACATGAGGATTTAAAATGTATTTTACAATAAAATTTGGATTTAAGTGCACTTTTTATATGAGTATTTATTTGTGTTAAGAAACAGTCATGAAAGTGTACTCACTTTAAGTACACTTAAGTGGCCTTTTATTTCATTAATATTGTATTATCTGCAAGTACAGTTTTTTTTTTTTTTTTAATATACTTTATATTCACAAGGCTCCATCTTCTCAAACACGCATTGGTTTAGACATTTTCAGCTTTTCTTTTTAAACGAAAATCCTTTGTTATGCAAAAATGAATGTCTTATTATTATTAAATAAACTCATTTTACATTTTCTCAAATTTCATCCCATACCACTTTGGTATTATGGCATGTAGTTTGCAAACATCAATATTTTGAGCTATACCCATATAAAGCACTTGACTCTAAAAAAACTTCCTCAGTGAAAAATGCTAATTATTTTCTCATAATCAGACAAAACTGAACAGGGTGACATGGGAGTGAGCGTATCTGTTAGTTTGTGCCCTGCACATGTCCAATTTCTCTTCAATCTGCAATGCATTTTTAGCTATAATTGAAAATTAGCCGTACATCTTTTTTTTGGGGAAGGGTAATTTATCATGGCCCATTGTTCCTCCATGACACTTTAGCCCTGCCGCTAACAAGGCTTTGGGAGCCGAGGGGTTGAGCCACGACGAGCAATTCTGGTGTACGGATGCATTTTCGCTGCTTTGTTGCTAATTGTGGCCTCCTTTCTATTGAACAGTGAGTCGTGTAAAAGAGCTTGTTGGCTCGATGCAGTGGAGCTCTCCGGCCCTCTCCGGCTATTATCAAAGATACTCTTGATCTTTTCAAAAGCAGGAAATAGATTTTTTTTTCCCTCCTGTACAGGAAAAAAAGTAATTTGCAATGCATCCATTAGTTCTTCATTAAAGCAAGATTAAATTGCACTGCAAATCACATCTGCCTTTGGATGATTAAAGGGTGGCATTTTATAGGCTAAAACTAATTACTAGTCCAAATGAATGAGAGTAAAAAAAACAGGCATGTTTTTACATTAGATAGTGTGGCTTGTAATTAGATTGAAGCTAATTCCACTATTTCATCTCTTTTAATGAGATGAGACTGTCCTCATCTTTCCCCACGTTTTTGTCAAGCCACACTATAACGGCTCCAAATGTATAATTTCGATAATACTGAGAGTTTATAATAATGAAATTTCCAAGTAACCTGCTACAAGGTTCCATCTGGTATTGAATTATTACACACGGGAAATGAGGGGAAAGGGTTTTAAGGTCGTGAAATGATGTTTCCAGCCGGAATATGATCACATGCTTCTGCCTTTTTTATTCTGTCAGAGAAAGTCTCTTGTTATGCAGCCGGAATGTGTGATAGTGGTGCTAAGGTGTGATGGGGCATGATTCCTGGTTGTTTCTCATACCTGCAAATTAGTCGCTTTTCAGTGAAATTCGCAGTTTTGAATCAAAATACATCATTTTTGTGTAGATCCGAAGAGTTTATTTATTTATTTATTTTTTGCAAGCACAATAAACCTCACAAGAATCGAAAACGGGCTACTTTCCCACAGACTGGAGTGAGACCATAGACATCTCTTGAGCTGTCGCGATCTTTATTGGTGCTCTGTGGCGTGACAGATCGCTGTAGCGCTTCAGTTCAAGCAGAGTGCGCGTGAACCAATCATCTCTTCCGGTTTACTAGTTACAACATGAAATAAACATGAATGAACATCCGAAGGTATGTTGAAAGATACAGTACAACTTACCATAATCCGTATCATGTCACATGTAATCGCTCAATCAGTGTTTCAACTGCGGAAAGGCGTCAATAAAACAGCTTGTAAAAATGTCACATTTACCATCACATTTACCTCAAAGCCATTCAATATACAAAAACGGAAGAGAAATAAAACAGTTCTGTTTATCGCCAGAACACTAAATCGCCAAAAGTTACGGACTGCAGCTTTAATATGTGCTTCAATATTGAATGTATAAATCCGTTTTATGAAAGCCACCATTTAAATGTTTAGGCCTATATAAAAAACGAGTAGAAACATAATTATGTCATTAAAAAAATTGATTATAACATTGTTATAAAAATTGCCTTATGTGTAATTTATATGTAAGTAGCTTACAAATAAATAAATTTTAACCTTTAATCTTATAGTGATGTACCAACTGTGGTTCCCTGTATAGTTTACAGCATTAGTTGAGAGATTTTTTTTCTTTGAGGAAATTTGCCATGTACTGTATAGGCCCCAAATTAATCCATACTGAATCGAAGGTAATCAAATTGAAATCAAATCACAAGCTTCTGAATTAAAATTGAATCCATCTGTGAAATTTGTGTCAATACCCAGCCTAGTGTCAATAAATGTTTTTTTTACAGCAAATGTTTATTTGTTTTTTTTTCAATTTATTTTCTTGTCAGAGTGCACCAGAATGCTTCCTTTACATGTTAAAATCACAAAACCTTTCAAACCTTTTCACCCCTTGTGAGTTTGCAGGTATGGTTTCTGGGTGTTGCTTTTTTTTTTTTTTTTTTTTTTTTGGTGGTGGTGGTGGTGTAGTTTTATATAATCCACCAGGCAAAAATCGTAAGGCTGATCTCTTAGAACAGTAATAATGCCTCATGATTTGAGGTATCCTTCATGTCTGTAGCACAAACCATGTGGCATGGTTACATAGGTTTAAGTCTTTGTTCAGATAACACCCAAAATATGAACAGCCTTACTAATTGATGTAATGAATTGCCCTAAACATTAATCACATAATATACATTGATTTAATTGATTAATCTGCTATTTTTTTCTGGAATAAAGATACACAAACTCATGCAAAATTCTGCTCAGTAATGATTAGAGTGGAAAAATAGTTGACTTTCCCTAAATGTATGAACATGGCACTTTTCCAGCAAGGCCCAGACAACCTTTCCTTGCAAAAATATATGCAGTAGCACTAATTTTTACAGCCGGAATTGCCCCATTTCTGCTGAAGCGAGATTTTGCGCCACAGTCCGCAGTCGTTCCAGGAATTCAAACCTCATAAGGTTTCAGCAGAAGCTTATGCTAAGCTTGTTAGTGTTTCTGATGCCACGTGTGATAGCGCCAAAGAATTACCATAAATCAGCAGAATTAACTATGATCTTCAATGGCATGTTTAAAACTGGCCAACACAAGTTTGCAATATGCTGCACAGAATATTATGATAACAAACCATTCTAAATGCCCATAATCTGCTTATGTCCAGGGTTCATATATATTCCGAATTAGCACTTTTCCCCATCCCACACATGTTCCCACACAACCACAACAGACGAAAACATGTACATTTGATTTAAAAACAAGTTTTTAGATGGCACAGTTTTAATATTGACACGATGCGATAACGCATAATATGTTTCTGCTGGCTGTTAGCAAGGTTTGAATTTGGGCGTCTTTTGGAGGCGGTAAAGAGGGTGTGCGACTAATGATACAAAGAACGTCCTGCATTTCATCAGATCTGAATCCTAATGTCATTTTAACTCAGAGCAAATGAATCTGTGCTGTAATAAGAAGCTTCCAGAATTAGGTTGGGGTGGCAGAAAATTGCAAGCGGCTGGCACTTTTATCTTTGAATTTCACTTGTGCACAAGCCAAAAAAACCTTCATACATTATTTGGTTACATTCCATCAGTATGAAGAATAACATTGTGAAAATTGTATGCATGCTAATGATAAATAGAAATCCACCTGCTTTACGATAAAATGAGTTTAATTTCCCATGCCCAGTGCCGACTGGCCTTTCATAAATTACTTATGCACAGCTATTATTAAAATAGGGGGGAAGCAAATTAGAAAGTGTTCATATCTCTTCACTGGATTTAGCCCAGCAACCGAAGTCAGCACTTTTTTTCCTTCCTGTCTCGGAAATTCTGCCCTCTTGAAATTTCCATCCTCGTTTCTGCGTTTTTCTATAGTGCTGTTGTAGACGCTGAGAGTCTGTGTTTGCCAAATTAACCCAAATCTTTTCTAGGGTACAAGTGTAATGCAATTCACTGACTTTTCTAAACCTGTATATTCAAATGTGCTTGAATATGTTGAAGGTCGCTGTACAAAAAGTCAGCACTCAGAAAAGCTTGTTTGGCGCTAATCATGTTGCATCATCGGTTACTGCCACAACAACAAGCCTGGAGATGCCGTGCGCTCGGACGGCACAATATCTGCTCATTTGCATAGTGATTTGTTGCAAGTGGATTTGCTTACTGTAATTTTTCTTGAGTTTGATTGGATGCTTTTTTGGAAAATAGTTTAAACTAAAAGTTCTGAATGCACTTTTGAAATGTGTCAAGCAAAATAATGTTTCGCTGATAAGAAAAACATTTCAGTAAGAAAGTATGTGTCCTGTGAATGTGATTTCACACATTTTTTTCTTGGTCTGATTTAAAAAACAGCCAGACTAATGTGAACCTACCTGATTTAGAATGTTCCGAAATCTATACAAAACTCTGTACAGATTTCAACTTTTTTTTTTTTTTATGTGTATATATATATATTTATATATATATATATATAAATACACTGAACAAAATTATAAATGCAACACTTTTGTTTCTGGTCAGTGGTCATAATGCACACATTTTTCTGAAGACTTTTTCTATGTACACAAAAGGCCTATTTCTCTCAAATATTGTTCACAAATCTGTCTAAATCTGTGTTAGTGAGCACTTCTCCTTTGCCGAGATAATCCATCCACCTCACAGGTGTGGCATATCAAGATGCTGATTAGACAGCATGATTATTGCACAGGTGTGCCTTAGGCTGGCCACAATAAAAGGCCACTCTAAAATGTGCAGTTTTATCACACAGCACAATGCCACAGATGTTGCAAGTTTTGAGGGAGCGTGCAATTGGCATGCTGACTGCAGGAACGTTCCATATGTACCATAAGCCGTCTCCAAAGGCGTTTCAGAGAATTTGGCAGTACATCCAACCGGCCTCACTCCCGCAGACCACGTGTAACCACACCAGCCCAGGACCTCCACATCCAGCATCTTCACCTCCAAGATCAGGAGATCAAAATCAGTCTTACCAACAGGAAGTAACAAGCTTTGGAATTTGAACATGTCTGTTTTTAAATGTTAAACAAAGTCATTGTAATGAATACAAATTATACGTTTTAACCACTTGGTGGAATTGGCAGACGTTCCCTTCATCATGCGCTGTGGTAGTGCGTCAAATCATTCACAGGTATAAATATGAAGCTATTGAGCACGTTGTTGATTTTTAATTAATATTTCATGTTGATATACAATGTTTACATACTTAAAACTAATCATGGTATTGATATCTTTGTAAGACTGTCGACTTTATGGAACAGTGCAAGGAAATCTAACTTTACCGAGCTCTGAGAGCGCCCTAGTGGTCGGGAGCATTTCCATTGTGTTGTGGCTCGATTTCGTTGTGTTGTAGCTTTATTCCGTTGTGTTGTAAACTTATGTTTGCTTTTTTAATTTCGTTGTGTTGTGGCTTGTTTCCGTTGTGTTGTGGCTTTATTTCGTTGTGTTGTGAACTTATGTTTGCTTGTTGTGTTGTGCACTACTGGGCCACCGTATGAAGGTGTGCTGTGGTAGCACCAAGATGTTAGCAGCAGATCCTTTAAAGGGGACCTATTATGCCCCATTTTACAAGATGTAAAATAAGTCTCTGATGTCCCCAGAGTGTGTATGTGAAGTTTTAGCTCAAAATATATATATACCCCACAGATAATTTTTTATAGCAAGTAAAAATTGCTACTTTTTGGGGTTGAGCAAAAACTCGCCGTTTCAGTGTGTCCCCTTTAAATGCAAATGAGCTGCTGTGCTCGGCCTAAGAGGGCTTAGCTTCAAGAGCTGATTCTCCGGTGTCAGGAGTCAGTCAGGACGCGCTATAATGTCAGAAACTGCAAATATATGCTGCATGGAGATAGAACAGGTATAGTTTAGTTTATTTACGGTTAGAACTTATATTGTCTTGTTTTATATTAATACAAGCCTGTTGTACCGGACCCCGTCTGAATGATGGCCAATACTTTACAGATGAGTTGTATGATGTTTATTGTACTTTACACAAAAGATGAAGCGTCTGTTTTCACTCTAGAAAATCACTGTAAGAGCTTAATAAAACACAGTGCAAGTGTGCATTAAAATATTATCCATAAACTCTCTCTCTCCCTTGCATTATCATCAACATACACAGCAAATTACACAGAAACATTCATTACAACTAACAGTAAACAAATATGTAAAGTCCTTATGCCTTTTCGGGTGGTGCTTAATAAACTGGTAAACTTTGTATCCGTAAATCAACTCCGATGAACTGTAATAAAGTGCTCTCATCTTCATTACTGCCGTATCAAGTATCACTCTGGAGGCTGTAAGCTGGATCACAAACAGTTTGTACTAATTTATCCTTGAGTAGCACAACCTCTGTTTTGTATTGTTCCTTTGTATTGACATTCGTTCACAAAGCAGTCCGGTGTGAAACGATTCGCGCAGACATAAACGAATTTCGGTAGAGTTGAGAGAGCATTTTCTTTGAAAACAAAATGAATCCACCTCGTCTTCAGCGGCTCAGATTTAGGGAGTAAATGGAGAGAGCTATGTGGATTAATCTATCCAGCTACAGACAGTCTCGTCAGTGCAGCAATGGCGGACTGTACAACTGGCTGTGAACTCGCTCAGGGCGGTTCTATGTTAAAACGGCAGTGTCTGTCAACATTCGTGGGCGGGGCCTGTGGCTTTTGTGATGTCACACTGCCAGGGATCTGGAAACGGCTTGTTCTGAGACACTGCTTATGATTTATGGGGATTAAAAAAAAGGAGTGTTTGGATTTTTATCGGGTGGTTGTGTACACACACTGCCAACACACATTTATGTCCAAACACCATGCAAAAGTGGATCAGACTTGTTTGTTCAGAACATCCCTCAGATGCTCGATTGGATTGAGATCTGGGAAATTTGGAGGCCAAGTCAACACCTCAAACTCATTCTTGTACTGTTCCTGAACCATTTTTGCTTTGTGGCAGGGAGCATTATCCTGCTGAAAGAAGCCACAGCCACCAGGGAATACCGTTTTTATGAAAGAGTGTAACATGGTCTGCAACAATGCTTAGGTAGGTGGTACGTGTCAAAGTAACATCCACATGGATGGCAGGACGCAAGGTTTTCCAGCAGACCAAAACATCACACTGCCTCCGCCGGCTTGCCTTCTTCCCATAGTGCATCCTGGTGCCATGTGTTCCCCAGGTAAGCGACGCACACACACCCGGCCATCCATGTGATGTAAAAGAAAACACAATTCATCAGACCAGGCCACCTTCTTTCATTGCTCCATGGTCCAGTTCTGATGCTCATGTGCCCATTGTGGATGCTTTCGGCGATGGACAGGGGTCAGCATGGGCACCCTGTAGCAACTCATAATGTAATAACTGCACATAATGTATTAAGTATTACATATTGTAAAAAAAAAAAAAAAAAAATGTTCTAAATGTAATAATATTCTCAAAACGTAATAAAATCTTGAACTCATAATGTAATAACAATTTTTACATTATTCAAAATGTATTATAAACTCACAAAAACATGTCCTATTGTCATGATTGTAATAACTTTTATAGCATAAAAAGTATTCCCTTACAGTACATTTTTAAAAATCTAAATCCAGTCTTAAACTACCTGTGTAATGCAACACACACACACCTCATTTCTATATTGATACTGTTTTTTTTTACAAAATTTTTACAGTGTTGATATTTAACACTGTTTGTCATTTAACAGTATGTATACAAGAAGTAGAAGTAAAAGTAGAAGTAGAAGTAGTAGTACTGATAGTAGTAGTAGTTATAATAATAATAATAATATCAGTAAACTGGTGGATTTTGTAGGCAGGTTAAGACTGGATTTAGATTTTTAAAATTTACTGTAAAGGAATACCAATGCTTTATGTTTAATAAAAATATGAGAATAATAATAATATTTGCATGAGTATTTAAATGTTGAATTTCACAGGTAGTTTAAGACTGGATTTAGATTTTTAAATATGTACTGTAAGGGAATACTATTTTTTATGTTTTAAAAGCTTTTTGAGAAAATTATTACATTATGAACATTGTATTACAATAATAATGTAATACATTTTATATTATGTGCAGTTATTACATTATGAGTTGTTACACACCCTGACTGGTCTGCAGCTCTGCAGCCCCATACGCAACAAACTGTGATGCACTGTGTATTCTGACACCTTTCTATCAGAACCAGCATTAACTTCTTGAGCAATTTGAGCTACAGTAGCTCGTCCGTTGGATTGGACTACATGGGCCAGCCTTCGCTCCCCACATGCATCACTGAGTTCACCACATGCAACTCTGGTTCACCACTGTTCCTTCTTTGGACCACTTTTGATAGATGCTGACCACTGCAGACCAGGAACATCCCACAAGAGTGGAGTTTTGGAGATGCTCTGACCCAGTCGTCTAGCCATCACAATTTGGCCCTTGTCAAACTCGCTCAAATCCTTACGCTTGCCCATTTTTCCTGCTCCTAACACATCAACTTTGAGGACAAAATGTTCACTTGCTGCCTAATATATCCCACCCACTAACAGGTGCTGTGATGAAGAGAAAATCAGTGTTATTCACTTCACCTGTCAGTGGTCATAATGTTTTGCCTGATCGGTGTATGTCAAACTAACTAGTGTCATGGTAACACATATAGCCTAATATTTACTGTTTAACGTTAAGGTTTATTCCGCCACAATGGCTTGCCCCATAGACTTCCACTGTACGTATATTAATCCCCTGGTTATCTTAAAATATGGCAGTCAGTGCCATTGTTTTGTCTCAAGATGCACACCAAAAATGTTTTAATTTTTTTTTTTTTTTTTCCTAAGGCATGTTTTTAAAAAGCTACTTAAATGTCTTAAATGAACTAAGGCCTAATATTGGCCTAATCAAAGCCCTGTCTGTAAAACCGGGCCTAAATGTTTCACTTGATTTTCCAACATGTTGTTCAAGATGAAATTATTATGTGGTAGACAAAAAACATAAACTCACAAAGGACAAGATGGGCCATATGAGATTCGGTTCTCTAAAGATGGCAGAGCAAAATCATTCCTTCTTGCTACTTATATCTAATGTATTCCTTTGTCCAAGAAGTTAAAAATGCCTTTTTGTTTTAATTATTCAAACTTAAGGCACAGGATTTTACTTTAATTTTACCTTCCAACATGAAGTCATGCTCCAAGAATTCAGCAGGTACTTCCTTTAGTTTAACCAGAAGACGTCTTTTTCCCTGTTTCAGCTTGAATTGAAAGCCTCTTCATAGTCAGCATGTTCCTCAGTCTGATTATCCCTTCAGAGAATAGCTTCATACAAACCAAATTTCTCCTCTGAAAGAACCCATCCAGTTTTCCATCACTGAGTGGCAGAGGGGATGATGGGTAATTCCTGGACGGAAAATCTGCCATTTCATCAAACGCAGTCATGTCTGTCCTAGGCCCACAGCCATTATTACCTCTCAAGGACTAGTGGACCTTTAGTGCTACACACATTCTGCTGTATATGTGCTTTAATTCATTATATAATTTATATATTTGAATAATATACATTGGCCCCAAAATGTATTAAGTCATGTTTACAATGACATGGCATTAGATACAAAAATCAAAATGTCATTTATTTGAAGATACTGCAAACTTCTTTTTTTTTTATGTGCGCTAGTTTTTGACTTCAAATAACTTAAAAGTACAATTTCAAGACTGTTTCTGAACACACTGAAGTAAAAATTACACTTTGCAAATTTTAAACCATATTTTAAATCATTGTTTCAATCTTTTGTATTGATTTAAAGAAGTACAATTATTTTGATGTTTACTAAAGCACATGTAATTATCATTTTAACTGTATTGTTATTCAATATTTAACTTTTAAAGTTAATATATATTTTAAATGCATTGCATCTTCATCATTACTAATTTGTAATTAAAATACATAATAGAAGTTAATAGAAAATTACATTTTAGTTTAATATAAATGCTTGTCAGTACATTCAGCAGCACAATTTAACCACTTAAATCCTACTTAATTGAGTCAACAAGCACTCTAAAGTTCAGCTAATTGCATTTAATATAAATTTAAACTATAATACATCTTCACTCAATTGCAATTAACATGCAATCAAGCATCCGAAAACATTACAATTAGTTTTTACTTCAGTATACTCTTTTAAAGTGTATATATTATATTATAGAGGAAGCCCAGTGTTACACTGCCCTCTGATGGACTACACACTGTATTTGAAAAAATGTGACATTTTGATTTCATATTTCATCTGAACATTGGCAATATCAAACTAAAACAGTAATCCAATAAATATCTCAAATATTAGCTATTATTCATATCATTTTCTTTAAACTACATCTTTAATAGTATTTACCCAGGTCATGCAATACTTGTCCCCATCATCTCTAAAAAAAAAAAATGGATTAAAAATATAAAACAATTTAGCTTTAATAACCCTAGTGAAAAAATAGTATACTTAAGCACAATTTATTCGTATGTACTATGTATGTATATTTGTACATTCGTATGGTACACGATAATGGGAGAACATCAGTGAGACATTGGGAACAGATATACAGTTGCAAGAATAAGTATGTGAACCACTTGCAGAATCTGTGAAAATGTGCAAAATTTTAACAAAATAAGAGAGATCATACAAAATGCATGTTATTTTATATTTAGTACTGTCCTGAGTAAGATATTTTACATGAAAGATGTTTACATATAATCCACAAGACAAAAAAAAATAGCTGAATTTATTCAAATGACCCAGTTCAAAAGTTTGTGAACCACTGATTCTTAATACTGTGTGTGGTTAGCTGGATGATCTACGACTGTTTTTTTGTTGTGTGATGGTTGTTCATGAGTCCCTTGTTTATTCTGAGCAGTTAAACTGAGCTCTGTTCTTCAGAAAAAATCTCCAGGTCCCAAAAATTCTTCAGTTTTCCACCATCTTTTGCATATTTGAACCCTTTACAACAGTGACTGAATGATTTTGAGATCCATCTTTTCACATGCAGGACAACTGAGGGACTCAAACACATCTATTAAAAAAGGTTCAAACATTCACTGATGCTTCAGAAGGAAACACGATGCATTAAGAATTGGGGGGGTGAAAACTTTTGAACAGGATGAAGAGGTCCAAATTTTTCTTATTTCGCTTGAATATCATTTTTTTTTTTTTTCATTTAGTACTGCCCTTCGGAAGCAACAGAAGATACTTGCATGTTTCCCGGAAGACAAATTAAATACAATTTACCTTGATCTTCAAATTCCAAATGTTTTCACCCCCCATCTATTAATGCATCATGTTTTTTTCTGAAGCATCAGTGAATGTTTGAACCTTTTTTAAAAGTTGTGTTTGAGTCCCTCAGTTGTCCTCAGTGTGAAAAGACGGATCTCAAAATCATTCAGTCACTGCTGTAAAGGGTTCAAATATGCAAAAAATGCTGGAAAACTGAAGAATCTGCAGGACCTGGAGGATTTTTCTGAAGAACAGAGCTCAGTTTAACTGCTCAGAACAAACAAGGGACTCATGAACAACCATCACAAAACAAAAAAACAGTCGTAGATCATCCAGGTAACCAAACACAGTATTAAGAATCAAAGGTTCACATACTTATGAATGGGGTTATTTTAATAAACTCAGCTATTTTTTTTTTTTGTCTTATGGATTGTATGTTAACATTTTTTATGTAAAATATCTTACTCAGGACAGTACTAAATAAAAAATGACATGCATTTTGTATTATCTCCCTTATTTTGTTAAAATTATTAACATTTTCACAGATTCTGCAAGTAGTTCACATACTTTTTCTTGCAACTGTATGTACATTAAATGTAGGAAATACTACAGACTGGATTCGAACCCATGTCGCTGCCACACAAGCGCACTCAGTTTACCAGTTGTGCCACCACGCAGATATACACAAAGCAACACCGGGGTTACTTTGTGTTCTTTCTATACTGTTACGAGTAATACTATAAGCAAACAGATTTTTCCATCAATGCCAGCACAAATTATATTAATTTAAAGACTGCAATTTGGCAAGAAAAGTCTTAATATAGGCGCAGTAAGCGGTGCGTGAAAATAAATGCGAAATGGCATGTATAGAACACAAAAATGCGTTATACTTGAAGCTGTTGAAGAAATAAAGGCAACAGACACAACATTAAATATATTCTGCAGAATGTTTTGCTTCCCTTTTATCTGACATGATCTGTCATTCATGCTGCAGGAAGCAATTGCATAAACCGGCATACCATTAGTTTTATTCTTGTGCACACACTAAAACACAGACAGTTCCTAAGTTGGTGGAAGAATGTGAACGTGAAAAACTGCTTGTGTTTCAGTGCGTGCGGATGAAATAAACCACCCGTAACATTCCTCTGCTTATTTGTCTCTGCGCACTTCGAATCTCAATGTTCTGCAACTACTTCTGATGTAAAACGCAAGGAAATGATTTGACTTTTGTAACTACCTTCTATATGTATGTAAAGCTGCTTTGCTACCATGCAAAATTGTGAAAAGCGCTATAGAAATAAATTTGAATTGAATTAAACAATAGGCCTACCTGAAATTCAAAGTGTGGTTAAATTATTGAATAGGTAAAGGTCATAATTATAAAACTTAATTCATGATTATGAATTATTTTTTTGCAACTCAAAACACATGTAAACTTTGATCTGTACTATTTTTATACTTAAGCAGAACTCAAATACAATTCATTGTACTTTTAATCATAACAGGTCAACAGAGGATTCAACAAAAATAAATTACCGAAATAGTACTTAAATATTTAACAAATTAAATTGTTTTATTTGCAAAATGCTCATTGTTACGCTGTGGGCAAAAGTTGTGTTTGGAAATTCTACCCTTACAGCACCTGTTAGGAGATACAAACTAGATGTTTCAATTCATACCTCACATTTTCTTTGGTTTGCACAAAAACAAAGTCTCATCTATAAGAAAATGACATAATCTTAAAATAATTGAATCATTCTCAGATTTGAAATATATGGTGAGACTTGTGCCTTTAACGGCAATGAGTTTCTAGACTCTAAACGTTTCCTTCTGAGAAATGCGCCAAATCTGCAACACAGATTTCCAATAGTGTCAACTCTAGTGAGCTCAGTTGTTTAGCAAAAGTATACAGCGAAACCGACTGTTGTTGAATTCCATTTCACAGCCCATGAAAGTAAGGTGAGAAGAAATCGACTTATCAAACATATAAAAAAAAACTGCCCCATTCACTATATTTATGTCCATGTTAAAATCATATTATTACAATACTTCTGACACTTTTAAGGGGCGATGGAACAAACATCTATATATACACAGAATGTGATATTGTCTCTTGTGCCTTGTTTACGTTAATGACATGACAACATACAAACAATCCCCACAGACAAACATTAATATGACATCCTCTTTCAAAGATTTAGTCCAGTTAGTTTATATTATACACAATGGGTGGGTATATAATATATATAGATATTTGTGTGTGTGTGCAATTGTAGGTCATATTTAAAGTATTTTTGTTCTCAGAGAACATTATGATAATCACTTAAGTTTCAAACATGTTGTAGATGGAGTTAAGAACCTAGCCACTAGTAGCCAGTGTACTTTCTTAAAGATGAATATTTATTTCATTCTTCCCCAATTGCATTTTTAAAAGGTATACTACTTTACAAATTTATTTGTAGTGTACTAAGTTTGTGCTTAATGGAAGCATGAAATAACTACATTTACAGTGTATTTTCAGTTAGTACATAGACATGTCAATGTATCTTTAGTATACTTATTATGAAATATATTTTAAATACTTTTAAAAAAAATTTCACTAGGGAATGTTTGCTTTTTATTCACAATATGAGTGAAAATGGGATGAATTTCAAATCATTTCAGTTACTTATTGGATGCATTTCTAATATCAAAAACAACCATTAAGAAACATTCTATTTGTTTCTGTATGTTTTCCCCCCCCCAAACCAAACATGTATTTTGAATATTGTTTTAATTGGTTACATTTTTGTAATGAGACAAAAGGGAAAAAAAAAAAAAAACACCAGAGTTAAAATTACTGACTGATGTTTGTGCTATTGATTTTCCTCCAAATTTATGCCAGTTTCTTCCTCCAGGAAATTACATGCTTTATGGGCATTAGTGTGCATTTCTGTGATTTCTTTTTTTTTTTTTTTTTAGTTTAATGGATTTCATTGTTTTAAAATTTTACATAGTTCACCAAAAAGAATTAATCTCAAGTTGAGCAAATCAAGATTTAAAGTGTTTTAGCTTGACCAGAGCATATTTTTAAGTCTGCATTACATTTTAGTGTGCAAAGTCCTAAAACTTGAATATGACTCAATTGATAATTTGGCTTTCTGAACCCCATTCCCCCTCCTCCCCCCTCCACTTTGCATCCCATAGGAACCCATTATTAGCTGAGAACATCATGCTTGAATAATCAGGAATGTCCAGTCAAACCCTGACCCCTTGGCTCCAATGGGCAGTTTATACCTTTAATATTTCAGCAAAAACTACACATTAGCACTTATTTTACCATTACATTCATTTATTTGAACACTGAAATTACACTGAAGGCAATTTTTTAATACTGAGGCATCATTCGCACCACAAATTTTGGCCATTGCTCAATTTTTTTACAGGCTGCTTCCCCTAAAGCAAATATATCTAACATGAAATTAGGAAAATAAACAGATTTGATCAATTTATCATAATCTATCATACAGTTAAATCACTATAATTGAAGCTTAAACCAGCTAGTACTAGTGTTAATCTTACCACATCGGTAAGATGTGGTAAGATCGGTAAGAAAATGGGACTTGAACCCTAAAGAGAGACTTTTACTTCTGCTTTTTTTCCTTCTCAAATTCAGCGATTTGACTAAAGATGTCCAACAAATTGGAAGGAAGTTCTTTTTTTAGGGTTCCAACTGAAGACTTCCGTCCATCTTGATCGCGACTATTTCTCTCCGCTCTATCCATCTTCTCATTCCTGCCTCGTTCTGATTCACTACGTTTTCTGCCTTGCGAGGAACATTCCTTAGAGTACCGATCAGATTTGTGAGAATATTCAGATTGGTTTGAGGAAGAAGAATCCTTCCTGCTTCTGGCACGTTCTAAGGTGCCCTGAGTCCTGTAAACCTCACAGTTTACATCAGGACCTCCGAGTCTAGACCCATATTTGGCATTCTCCGGACTTCTGTCGATAACATCTTCTAACCTACCTCTGCTGTCTTCATGTTGGCTTTTGCCCCAAGACTGTTCTCCTTCGCTGATGAGCTTGGTTATGGATTGCTTCTGATTGATGTATGAGGCGGAGGTGTTAGCAGGAGCAGGAAACCAGTCGTCCTCCGCTGTTTTATCACTGCAAGACGACACTCGTCGCTTGTGTTTCTTACTGCTGCGAGACGAGCGCCGGTGTTTGTGTTTCCGTTTCTTAGATTTTTTACGACTTGTTGAAGGAGAGTCGTCGCTTGTAGTTGAAGACGTATCTGAAGATGTAGAGGAAGAGGTCGACCGCTTCCTTTTTTTCTTCATCCTATATGGAAGCAGACATAATACTGAAACTTGCATGGGACATCAACAATGATTAAAAGAGGAAAACACAAAAGAGTTCTTACCTTGTTTTGATGGAAGAAATACTAAAATACTATTACAATGGTCACATACACAATGCAAAGTTTTGAGAGTAACAAACCATTTTTAAATCAGGGCTAGGAGATAGAGTTTAATAATGTTCATATTTTTAACTTTTGATAATATTCAATACATATATCATGTATATAAATTTTAGATATTGATACTCTAGCACCATTTTTGGTCATGGAAAACTGTGGAAAAGCACTAAATTGATGATTTGTTTTTGTTCAGACAATTTTTTTTTATTAAATTTTAAATAAAAATTTTTATTAAATTTTTATTAATTTTTTTAATTTTTTTTAACTTTTGTGGCATCACTAATCCTAATACTGAGCAAAAACATTATGACCACTCATAGGTGAAGCAAATTTCGTTGATTATCTCCCAACAAGGCCACATGTCAAGGTCTGGGTAGATTAGATGACAAGAGAACAATCATTTCTTGAAGAAAACATTTACTAATCACAAGCAACTGACAGGGTGTTGGCCTCCTAAGTCGTCTGATGTGCAAAGAAAACAAAGGCTATCCTGTCTGGACTGACGGGAAGCCTTTTGTGGCACAGGTCACACAAAATTTAATGGTTATGGGAGGAATATGTCACAACACACAGTGCATTGCACCCTGATACATATGGGGCTGTGTAGCCACGGGTCAGAGTGTCTATGATGACCCCTGTCCACAGCCAAAAGCACCTACAACTTTGCCCTTGGAGCAATGGAAGAAAGTTGACTGGTCCGTTGAGCCAATGTGGACATTCATGCCACATACCTAAACATCACCGCCCTGGTGGAAGTGGCCTCTTTCTGCAGGATTCTGCACACTGCCACACTGGACGCATTGTTTAGGAATGATTTGAGCAACATGATGAAGAGTTCAAGGTGTTACCCTGGCCTCCAAATTCCTCAGATCTCAATCTGATTGAACATTTGGGATGTACTGGACGAACAAGTCTAATTCATTGTGGCTTCACCTTAGACCTGAAGGAACTGCTGCTAACATCTTGGTGCCAGAAACTACAGGACACCTTCAGGGCTTTTGTAGAGTACATTCCTAGGTGGGTCTGTGCAGTTTTGGCAGCATGCAGATAACCAACAGCATATTTGGCAGGTTGTCATCATGTTTTGGCTCATAAGTGTATACTGAACTCCATCAACACTTTTATGTATTGACATAAACAAATTGTTAAATCAGAGTTCTGCTTGATACACTGAATCATCAGAACTGATTTACATAAATTAAACTTACTTATCACAAGAAAAATCATGCAAAAATATTCTGAATAATCAGTATATTGCCCAGCCCTAATTTAAAAGCTGGACTGAATGACCGAAATTATCGTTTTAAAATGATCAAAATTTCGATCTCTGTCTGTCCATTGTTTCCCGCCTTGCCGCTGTGCATAAGAAACCACAATGCAGATTTAATGTAAATTCAGCAGTTAAGGCAGGTTGACACCAAGAACGAGAACTACAATGCTAAATATATTAGCACCCAAATCAACGCACAATAACGTTCTGTTTATTATAAGTGTTTATGTTGTCTGCTGCTTTATATGATCACACTGTTTAAAATAGGGTGGATTCTCAATGTTTTTTATAATCCATCAACTAGAAAAAAAATGTTCTCAAATTGATTCCAACAATATTGTTCCTCTGTGTTGTTATAGTTATAGTTTTAGTGTGGACTTCACTATTCTTACAGAATTAGAACGATTACTAAAATGTAATATTTACTCTCCTTGGTGTGAACAGGCCTTTACTTCCTAATTTCGGTAAATAGATTAACTGTGTACAGAACAACTGTATTTAGCTGCAGTGTGTATGTGACCAAATATGTGCTTAATAGGAATCAAAACATGAATCAATATAGTGGTGTTGACGTTACCTTTTCTCTTCTTTTAGGATTTTACGCAATTTCTCTGCACTTGTCTCCACGGTCTTAGTTTTTTCCTGCTCTTTGGCAGCTTCCTGTTCTTTCAATTTAAGCGATTTCTTTAGAGCAGTTCATTGACAGGGTAAAATTTGAAAAATTTTCAGGAAATTCATCAAGCATGAATGCGTGCAGCACACAGGATAAGCAATTTCACACAAGTGCCGTTTTCACACCCCAAGCGAAGTATTTGGCGTCAGTATGTTAAGCAATGACAAAAAGCGAGAAAACATTTTATATTTAGCAATGATCATAAGATGCAGTTACCGTAGTACCAGGAACAGAATACAAACCAAAGGTGGTGGGGTTTTATGTTCACATGGGGCATTTATGTCAACCCAGTGCAATCAGGGTTAAAGGTCCCATCAGTCAGGTTTCACAGGTCCAAGATCAGATAGACACATAAATGACAAAAATACTTCATCAGTACTTCAATACTTATCGGTTAAAATAAACGTCATGCAAGTTTGTTTTTGATAACGGGAAAAAAATGAATGACATATCTATGTACCTTAAACACTGGAAGTTAACTGTCTGATTGAATTTGCAGTGGGAGCTAATCATGTATTTGTGACAGGCAGGATTATCCAGCTCACCTGGATGCGTATCTGAAGTTTCTCCAGAGCTTCTGCTGCCTCTTGAAACGTGTCGTCTAACACCATGGCTCTTTTGTAGAGACCCTCAGCGGTCACCAACTTTTCTTCCTCTTCAAGTCTATGCAGAAAAGATCAGAGCACCATCAAAACACCTTTGGAAGAGTTAAAGGCATTTTAAAATTATTATGAAACAAAAAAAGGATGCAAAGGTGTTGTAAAAGCCTATATACACACACATCCACACAACAGATGAATTTGATAATGCAGTGACTTTTCCTATCTACAATGTCTGTGTTGATATTTGGCAAATTATACGTTTATGGTAAATGTTCATAAATTACAGAGTGCTGCTGTTGTTAGGGCATTGCTAAGTGGCTGGTATGGTGTTTTGGTAGCTTCTAATGCATTACCATTCAGTTGTTAATAATATTAAAGTCCCCAATATACTTCAAGTGAAACGAACTGGTGTGACATTATTTCGAACAAAATCAGGACAAAACGAAGTTCAGTTTGAGTTTAAAAACAGCTTGCAAAGCGAACTTTCCAGAAAGTTCACTCCAGCTGGTAAACGCCTTCAAACTACCATTGGTCCATCGCGATGATGTAATAGTTGGGTGTGGCTCTGAGGCTCCACCTTCTTTGAAATGAGAATCTTTTCCGGTTCATTTCCTCTGTTGTGTCTGTTAAGGTCAGATGTCCACGAGTGAACAACACTGGAGAGCTGCTTTATAGTAGAAATTGAAGTGTAATTCTAAGTGAAAGCAACACTCACACATTGTTTTTTTTTTTCTCCATATATGTTTAATACTGTAAAGCTGCTTGCTTTTAAACAATCTATTGTATAAAGTGCTTTATAAATAAACATGACTGGAGTACTGAACTGCAGAGCTGGTGCAAACATCCACATTGCTATGATCAGATGCTTTCTTAACTGCTGTTTTCTCACAGCTGTCATTTTGTTGTGCGTTTATTTTGTTATTGAAACAAAAGCGTGCAGCACATATTCATATTACATATTCATGTAAACACCACTCTCAGCAGCATGGGCAGCGTCTGGATGTTCACCAACAGTATATCGCTTCAAAGGTTTTTCAAACTACTTTTTACCCCTAAATGAAGAACGAAAAAGAATTCCGCTGTGAGTATATTGGGGCTTAAGTTTTCTTAAGAGCCCACTTCCAAGTCTATGTGACATTCAGGTCACTAGATAGGGCACACACTTTTAAGACTGAGTTACAGTTTAATTCTTACAGGTAGGGGTTTGTTCAAATTATAGGCAACTGCTAGGGTTTTTTGGGTGGCTGCCCAAGTCAGATGAGCCCAACTCAAGTCTCTATGATATTCTAGGTTCGATGTCTGCAATTACATCGCAAGGTTTAATATACAACAGATGGAACGAGTGAGCATCTCTGGTATTTCCAGAAAACAAGCATGACACACAAAGGGAAATGTTCTTAATATATGTTCACATAGAGCATCTCTTCTTTTGTTTGGAATAAAAACGTAACCGGAATAATCACTTTAACTGTGATGTGCACATAAATGCGTTTAATGTTACACCACGAACAGGTTGGATCTTGTCTGACATGATTTCCTGGTGCTCAGATAGTGAATCCATGGGAATTCATACAGGTGAATCATAGAGGGAGCTGCCACTATCTCTGAAGAATTAAATGCATGACGTCTCGAGATTGAGAACATAAAATAAATGCTGTTTAGTGACGTAAATGAGGACTGTGGCTTGATAGTGCTGACTGACAGCATAGTGCGTCTTAATGTAAACAAAGTTAGTCATGTCTTTTACATTTAAACAGGCAGACCACACACACAAAAAAAAGATGTGTCAAAAGATTGAACTGATCATGAAGTTTTGCAGTGTAAATGCAGCTCAGATCATGGTAAAATTACTGTAATACTGTAAACAAGCAACGATTTGCCTCTGATTTCGGGCATTTGTCGCCGATTTCGCAAAATCTGTCAGCAATTGATTGAAACACCACTGTTGCAGTTCTGCTGTGGCTTTCATTGGAACTATTATTTTGTTGCAAAATTGAGCAAACAACACTGACAATACTGTGTTTAACATGTACATCACTTAATATTACCCTTTTGTTTGTTGAACTGGTATAAAATCAATGTCACGTTTTTAAGTGTGTGGATATTTGGGAAAAAATTGCATTCTTGCTTGTGAAATATATTATCAACATTAAAAACAAGAACTCAGGGTTTTTGTATCAAAGAAAGTTTGAGTCTTAAATAGATATCTATGCACAGTTTTGTTCTTCATGCTAGTAAGTGCTAAATCCCCATTTTTACAAAGGTACATTGTTGAGAACGGCAGTAACGTAGCATGATTTGCTAAGACAGCATACTCTACACACAATCTATCATATGTGCGCTGCTTGTGTGGGTGCAGTCAGTTTTGATAGCAAAAGATGAGGTATTTTGATTGGATGTCATGTATTTATGACATTTTTGCCTGTTAGAAATACATGCTCAGGTTTAATTTAATTTTAAGGTGGGGTAAAATTAAATGAATGAAAAAACTAATTTTCAACTTGTTCATGTACCCCCTATGTCACCTAGAAAAAAATCTACCCCAGTTTGAGAATCACTGTTATAATGCATAACCTCTCATGACTTATTGCTTTGTTTTTTTCCACTGAAAAACTAGGGAAAGTAACGCTGTTTCTTGATAACATACTGTCCTCCTCTTTCCACTAGAGTCTGGCAGAGGTATTTTTTAGCATTTCTGTGTGTGGGGCAGTTCTCCAAGGCCAGTTCAAAGTCATCGATAGCTTTCATCAAGCTTCCTTTGGTTGCATATCTATAATAAAATAAAAACAGGTTCAGTAATTATGTAACATGAGCCAGAACAACAATTGCAAATATTACATGAAAATATTACTTTATATTAAAGGGTTAGTTCACCCAAAAATGAAAATTATGTCATTTATTACTCACCCTCATGCCGTTCCACACCCGTAAGACCTTCGTTAATCTTCGGAACACAAATTAAGATATTTTTGTTGAAATCCGATGACTCAGTGAGGCCTCCATAGCCAGCAATGACACTTCCTCTCTCAAGATCCATTAATGTACTAAAAACATATTTAAATC
This sequence comes from Hypophthalmichthys nobilis, assembly GCA_037950665.1. NCBI lineage: Eukaryota > Metazoa > Chordata > Actinopteri > Cypriniformes > Xenocyprididae > Hypophthalmichthys > Hypophthalmichthys nobilis. The sequence goes on along the minus strand of CM075476.1, from coordinate 29,537,726 downwards.
AGTTCATGTGAGTACAGTGGTTCAATATTAATATTATAAAGCGACGAGAATATTTTTGGTGCGCCAAAAAAAAACCAAAATAATGACTTATATAGTGATGGCCGATTTCAAAACACTGCTTCAGGAAGCTTTGGAGCATAATGAATCAGCGTGTCGAATCATGATTCGGATCGCGTGTCAAACCGCCAAACTGCTGAAATCACGTGACTTTGGCGCTCCGAACCGCTGATTCGACACACTGATTCATTATGCTCTGAAGCTTCCTGAAGCAGTGTTTTGAAATCGGCCATCACTATACAAGTCGTTATTTTGTTTTTTTTTGGCGCACCAAAAAAATAATTCTCGTCGCTTTATAATATTAATATTGAACCACTGTACTCACATGAACTGATTTAAATATGTTTTTAGTACCTTTATGGATCTTGAGAGAGGAAATGTCATTGCACCCTATGCAGGCCTCACGGAGCCATCGGATTTCAACAAAAATATCTCAATTTGTGTTCCGAAGATTAACAAAGGTCTTATGGGTGTGGAACGGCATGAGGGTGAGTAATAAATTACATAATTTTCATTTTTGGGTGAACTAACCCTTTAATGCAACTATTATGACTTACAGAGCTCCACGTGCCACAAGCGCCTCCACATTGTTTGTGTCGATCTCTAAGGCCTTGTTGTACTCATTCATTGCTTCTACATGACGACCCGATTTGAAATGGTCAACACCAGTTTTAACACTATAAAGATTTGAAGAAACAATGCAGTCAGTACTAGTGGTCCTGCTGTAAGGACAGTATCAAAAATTTGGTAAAAACAAACCATTTCAAAGCCCAGGAAACAGATTGCTTCTTCCGAATAGCCATTGCAAAATCATCTTCTTTGAAGCGCTTACTGTATATATATAAGGAAAAAATCTGTTTAACTGAGAAAACGGCAACAAAACTGGAAATGACATAAGTGTATAAGCTAGAATTTACCTCTGTAACCCCCTCATTAGCGAAGGAGTTTGTGCACCACTTATTCCCAGCTTTCCCAGGAGGTAGTCCACATTTAAGGGGTTGGACAAACCAAGCGAGCTGTCCAAAAGCTTCTCATAAGTCTCGCTGCTATCTGTGGCCACGTTTTCGCCCCGGCTGAAAGAGTTGAAGTAACAATAAACAACAGGAAGTCTGAGATAAACGGGTAAACGTTCACTTTCTTGAGTCAACTTACGTATAATGAAGAGGAAGATCTTCTTTGGATATGACACCCAGTTTGACTTTATTCAAGTGAGGAGCCAGCGAAGATGAATACAGTGATATTGTCAACTTCTCGTGGTAGCGGTCAATGTCTTTCACCCCAGCTGTGGCGTAAAACATCACTTTATCCAGTCTAATAATCATTTCATATATTAACGTATTGATTTTCCTTTTTAAAGAGAGTTTAAAAAAAATAAAAAAATAAAATACCTCTGATTAAATCCCCAATTTGGTAATAAGACAAAGGATCATCATGATTTCCAGTCGAAGGTACATCTCTTATTGGACAGAGGGCCTTTTGATAGATAACATTCAATTTTAGAATCACATTTTGACTGACAAGCTGCAACTGGATGAGAAATATTTTTAGTTGAGAATGCACGTGTTAATTTCTTAGAAATTAACTCGAGTATTCATGTTGGTTTCATAAGGGTTTGAAAAGTTTCCTTTTAAAGACTCAAGTACAAGGTAAAAACATTTTATTTATATTTTGACCTTAATCATATGGAAGCTTGTTTCCGACATGGAATAGAAAAATAAAACAGGCAACTGCAACTTTTTATCTTGCAATTCTAAATTTATAACTTGCAATTACGAGTTTACATCTTGAGTCAGAATTATAAAATAAGCAATGGGGTTGAACGACTTCAGATTTTTTTTAAAGTCAACATTTGTGTGATTAAAATCGAGTTGACTTCAACTATTCGATGATGACGTCATAAATGAACAAATAAGTTACTGACTCAGAATGCGCTTTTCCATTCCAACGCGCTAGTTTTTTTATGTAAACGCATGCTAGACAGACATGTATGACCATTGCGCTCATGACTTACATCTTTTGCAGTGTCTCGCTCATGACACGGCATTCTAAAAACGCGGTACTCAAGTTCAAATCAGTTCAACTTCTTAAAAAAAAACGCATCTCGAGGCCTTGCATTTTTCCCCATTCCACTGCCCGCGTCTTGCGTTTTTGAAAGCAAAAATGCGTTTTGTGTAAACGAGCCCTAAGTCTGAAAGCGGGTTGCCTTGTGCACAGCTATGGCATATGACGCTGCCCACAAATATTGCTCCTACATAACAGCTTATTTTTATCAGTTCTTTTGTCTTTGGGTCATTATATTTCTCACAGATTTCTGCTCGTTCTAGATCAGATACAGAAAGTAGCACAAGATTATATGAATGCATTAGTGAGAGAGCAAATGTGTGTGAATTAATTCAACCTGACAGCTTCTCTCTACAAATAGTGAAGCTGTGGGTTTTAGGTACTGAGAAATATATGCTAGAACTTTTCATTTTCTAAGATATTTAATTGATAAATCACTTAACAGTGTTGACAATACATTTTTGCGCTACTGAATGATTCTGTGAGCACACGCAATCTGCGCGCTACTGTCTGTGTGTGCATAATGTAGCAGCGCAGTTTAGAACGGCGATTAACTTGCACGTACAATAAGCTATTTAAAACGTGCATGCATCCGATCAATATTGAGAATCCAGATGGTATAATCAAACATATCTTGTGGAGCGCTCTTGTGGAGTAAGCATTTATTTGGCATTTATTTGTCATTTACTGTTGGATAGAGAGCGTACATGTAAACTTCAAAGATTTCTTATCCTGCTGCACCCTCTACAAGCCATGACCAGTGACTAGTCGACGTCATGCTAAAAGCATCATGGCAGAGCATTAAATTCAACTAGTCCAGTAGTCGGTGCAATCCCTAATATGCAATATAAATGTATTATTGTGAGTTATAAAGTCAGCTCACAATTGCCAGTAGGCTATTATTAATTATATTTGCAATTATGTTGCTGGTGCCAGCCATTAGTAGTGTAGAATTACACACTTCAGAGAAGGGAAAAGAAAAAGAAAAAAAAAGAAAAATCAACCCAACCTTTATCTCAAGATCCTCGATATCCCTCTCCAGTCCACCAGCAGTGCAGAGAAGAGTTACAAATAAACCGAAGTCTCGAACTGAATTGATCCTTCCGATAACCATGTCTCCACGCTCCACATCCCTGTAGAAGAGCTCACGTCTCTCTTCAAACGACACCTCCATGAACTGCTCCAACGGGGGCATGATGGCGTATGCCTCTGAAACAACAACATACTCAATCAGTGTGTGCATTAGAGGAAGAGTTTGTGTGAAACACAAAAGTAGAATTTTAAAAGAATATACTGGTTGCTCATTTCCATACAATTAAAGTGAACGGGGACTGGGGCTGTCAAGCTACAGTGGAACATAACATAAGTCACAATCCTCTACATGTACTCGCATGTGAGACTAAATCTTCACTCTGGGCGACTAATTGTCTATCAATAGCCATTGGCTAATAAATTCTTAGATTTTACTTGCCAGTGCATGTGTACCTATATTTGACATACCAGAAACTCTTGTGTGAAGGTGCATGACTCGCCATCGTTTTGCTGAGAGAGCGCTGTTTCTCTCACACACACGCAGAGAGAGAGAGAGAGTGTTTTACACACCACGCAGAATTGACGCGCTACATGTAAACGATATTCTTTGTTTGTATTTTCCTGTCAAAATAATAGAGTTCATTTGTACTTATTCAGCTTTTAAGAACAACAAGCAAAAGAGATGCCAGTTTCTCCGGTAGTGGGTGGAACTAATGCACAAACAGCAATCTCATTGGCTGGCACTCATCTATTACAGTCCGTGTTTTCATTTCAGCAAATCAAGTTTGAGCGAACGTTGACAATGTGATTATAATTCATGAACCCAGCAGCTCATCAATCCTTAGTGGGGTTTATATTGTTATTAGTAGAATTAGTAGTAGTTTTAATATCTTTTTTATTAATTACTATTATCTATTTTTTTTTACAGAAACACTGAATGGCCAACAATATCTTAAGCACCACCACCAGTCCTAAGTTCAGTTAAAATGACAAATATGCATTCATACATGGTCACCAAGTTTTAGTTCTAATTACTAAAGTTCTATCAATAAATAGTGCTTGATTATCATAATATCATAATACAATGCTTGATTGACTGATCTTAAGAATGTACACGTACTGTATATAAATAGCAGTATATCAGTCTGCCTAGTACCAACTAAAACATTTACTAGCCAAAGGTGATTCTATTGCCACGGTGTGCGTAGAGGGTTGAGTCATAAACCTTTTTGAGGGAAATAATGCTTTAACAGACATAAGATTTTAAATTTCATTTGAAGGTAATAATGGCAGTCCACCTCCAGATTCCTCCTGCCATTCATCTGCTGGCGTAGATGATTTCCATGATGGTGCAAACAGAAGATCAGCTTTTCTTGCTATGAACTGCTCCAGAACAGGACTTATCTCTTCTTTATCCCTGTTATAAAAACCAAGAACAACATCCACCAATCAGATCTGTCATTATATATATATGTGTGTGAGTGTGCGTGTGTGAGTGTGTGTGTGTGTGTGTGTGTGCGCACAATATTTTAAATTGAAATATTATCAACTTTCTAAATTTGCCTGACTTCAGATGTGTATGGAAGCCCATTTCTGCCACATAAGAAAAAAAAAAAAAATCATGCTTTGGTAAATTATAATACTGTCATACTTGAGATACAGATATAAAAGGTCGAATTTATGAGATGAACAGTCAAAATTATTACAAACTAAATAATAATTATGATATGTCAAAATTATGATTTATTCCCCCAGTTTCACAGACAAGATTTAGGGGCCTAGTCCCAGATTAAAATGCATGTTTGAGCTGTTTTATCTGAAAGCAACTTGCACCTGCATATCTTAAAATAGGTCAGTGCCACTGTCTCAAGATGCACACTTGTAATGTTTTTCTCTAAGGCACGTTTATAAAAGCTACTTAAATGCCTTAACTGAACTAAGGCCTAATCCTTGCTTAATCTAAGCCCTATCTGTGAAACGAGGCCAAAAAAAAAATCATAATTATGACAAATGGTTAGAGAGTCAGACTTGAAACCCGAAGGTCGCGGGTTTGAGTCTCAGTATCAGCATGAAATATTAATGGGGAGTGAATGAACAGTGCTCTCTTTCACTTTCATTACCCACAACTGAGGTGCCCTTGAGCAAGACACCTAACCCTCAATCGCTCCCCGGGCGCCGCAGCAAAAATGGCTGCCAACTGTTCCGGGTGTGTGTTTACTGCTGTGTGTGTGCACTTGGATGGGTGAAAAGCAGAGCACAAATTCCAAGTATGGGTCACCATACTTGGCTATATGTCACTTCACTTTATATGATAAACAGATTTAATTTAGGCTTTTAATCACATGTAAACATTCAGTTTCCACAAGAATCAATGAGGTTTGTTCCTGTGTGTTATGCAGCATGTTTGAGGTTCTGTTTATGTTAGTGTTTGCTGATCAATGTTTATATTTGCATAAAAGCCTAAATTCAAAATGTCTGTCATAAAGCGATCATGTCTCTTCAGAAAATTTAGACTAAACCACTTAATTCATATGGATTAGTTACAATCTCTTTATGAACTTTTTTGAAGCGTCGAAGTGGTAGTTGCGTGGACTAGCAATGGAGGGTGAGAAATCTCTCAGGTTTCATTACAAATATCTTCATCTGTGTTCCTAAGATGAACAAAAGTCTTACGGGTTTAGAACGACTATAATGAAATAAATGTAAATAATGAAAGAATTTTCATTTTTTGGGAGAACTAACCCTAAAGTCATAATTATTAGATTCAAAAGTCGAAATTATGAGATATAGAAAGTCATAGTTTCGACCATTGTATCATAATTATGACTTTTTATGTCATAATGTCGACTTTTTAAACTCATAATTATGATTTGCCAAAGCATGATTTATTTATTTATTTTATTTTATTTTTTACTTGAGATCTGTATTGTAGTAATGCAAGTCGTATGGACTACTTTAATGCTGCTTTTAAACATTTTGGAGATCGACAGCTCTAAGTAATTCACTTATATTATACGGAAAAAAAAATAGCGCGAACGTTCTGTTAATTGTCTTAATTTGCGTTCCACAGGGGGAAAAAAATACATGGCATACACGTTTGAAATTGATTAAACAGCATTATCTTAATTATTAATTTATTTTAGACAGAGTAACAATTCATTTGAGTATGTTTTACGGGCTATTTAAAGGGGCTTGAGGTCTCAACACAAACATGATATAAGGGATCAAATTAACCATGCACAACGATTATAAAAACGCCTCTTACCTTTGGATAATAGTTTTGGTGAGATCAGCGGCCACATGTTTAAAGTCTGGGTTTTCATTCTGTTCACATTTTAGCAGTGACAACAGATTTTCACCATGATACGACACAGATTGTCTGAGTAAATCTCTCTCCATTATCAGTGTCTCCAACACCACATTTTTACACTAAATGTGTGCAGAAATATAACCCCAATATTAACACGTATATTAAATAGAGGAAGACTTCAACTTAATTGATTAAGTAAGTAACTAGATCACCTGTTAACCTTTCATATATTTGCTGAAACCCCGACATAAACTGTAGAAGGTAAAAGTGTCTGAATTTAAGCAGAAATGCAGCTGTAAATGTGCTTATGCCAAACGCGAGACGTGGAAACCGGAAGCAAACCGGAAAATGACTTTACTTTAACCATTTTTGGACATCCTTTTTTTTAAAAAATCGTCGAAATTGCATTAAAATACAGCTATTTAGAATGTAGTTTGTTCGCTTGGACGGAGCATTAGTCAAACAAAAAACAAATTAGAGAAATGTTTTTGTTGTTGTCTTGTTTTCAAAATTAAAGTCGGTGATAAAAAAAAAAAAAAACAAGCATCAGGTCTCGCTGTTTTCAAAATAAAAGTAACGCACTTAGGAAGACTTTTTCTTTTTCAAAATAAAAGTTGTTCCTCTAACGCACAAATTGCAAATTACAAAAACAGTTCAGACAGGACTGGGAAAACAAGAACAAACAGGAAATTGTTTAATCCCAAATTTAATTCCAAGTGCTCTGAATTCTAAAGAGTGAGTGAGTGAGTGAGTGAGTGAATGAATGAATGAATGAATGAATGAATGAATGAATGAATGAATATTTAATTTTTGAGAGAAATGGAAATGAGGCTGTGAGGGATAGAAGTACAGTGCGTTAAATGGATGTACTGTTGTTTAACTACCGATTGTTCAATTGATGAAACGTCTTACAGAGAGAAAAAAATCAGTAGATAAAATCACCATAAAATAGCTTTAATAGTTGTGAAAATTATGTGATCTAGGACCTTTATACAGCGCATACCATTGTAAGACTGTACGTTTATCCCATTACAGCCTCGTTTTCATGTGTTAAATTCAGGGTCGGGGAGTAACGGAATACATGTAACTTACTTATTTAAAATACAAAATATGAGTAACTGTATTTCATTACAGTTACATTTTAAATGGCGGTCAAATTACAGTTGCATCCGAAAAGCATTTTAGATTACCAAAGTGATCACTTTAAATTTTAATGTCATTTATTTTACATTTAAACAATAATGTAAACTGTAATGGGCAATTAATGTAAACAGCAATTGGTGATTCTCTGACTCTGACACTGCAAAAGCATCCTAAGCTACAGTTCTGCTCATATTTATACCCCTTGCAGAACATGCAAAATTTTAATGATTTCAACAAAATAAGAGGGAAGCTAATTCAGGTAACAGATGTTGGCTTGTGGGCTTGTGGTAACAGACTCCACAAGACAAAAAAAACTAAATTTATATAAAAAATTGCCCCATTCAAAAATGTACATACCCTAATCTTAACTGTCTGTCATTATCCGAATGATCCACAACTGTTTTCGTGTTTTATGATTTGAGTACCTTGTTTGCCCTGAAAAGTTAAACTACCCGCTAATCCTTCAGCTCCTGCACATACTCAGGTTTTCCAGCATCTTCTACATATTTGACACCTTTCCAACAATGACTGTATGATTTTGAGATCCATCTTTTCACACTAAGGACAATTGAGTGACTCAACTATTATTACACAACGATTACAAAAGGTGAAAACATTAACTGATGCTCAAGAAGGAAACAATGCATTAAGAGCAGGGCGTGTAAACTTTGAACAGGGTGATGATGATGTGTATATTTTGTTTAATATTTTGTTTAAACATCACATCTTTTCATTTAGTACCTTCAGAAGCTATACTGCCATGTTGTTACAAGTAATATGCAGAGGAAAACCAAGTCCTATGTTTGGTGGACCCTTGTGTTACCTACCTTATTAGTATTCCAAAGTATTCTAAAGTATTTAGATTAAGTTACAAAAATTGTGTAATCTAGTGAAATACATTACAAATTACCTTTTAAAGCATATATTTTGTAATCTGTAGTGAAATACATTTTAAAAGTAACCTTCCCAACCCAGGTTAAATTCAATATGGTGTCTAACCTGACTAACCTGGCGGTCCATAACACCTCAAGAGTGCCATGTGACATCAAAGTCTTCAGGCAGAGCAACTGATATACTATATATTATATTTTAGTATGTGTTATATTAATTTATACTATAACCACAACTATAACATTTCATTCTCATTTCAGATCATTCAATATCATCATTGAATATTTTTGATTTATATACAGATATTTTAAGGGTGGTAGAATGTTTAGGTGTCCTGTTCACCTTTAATGAAAAAGATAAAGCTTTAGTTTTAAAATTTAAAAGAGTACTACAGTCCACAACTATAACAGTACTGACACAGAGAAACATGGGAATAACTTTCAGAAGGATTCTTTCCAGTTGATGAACGATAAAAACATTGACAGCCAATCAGAATTCATCCAGCTTTAAAGCACTTGAGCATTGAAAGCAGTAGACGATTTGAGCGCACACTAATAAACAGAATATTATCATGCATCAGTTTATAAGCTAATATATATTATTATAGTTATCTTTATTGTTATTATTCTTGTTGTGAGTCAGGAGCTCAAATAAGCTTTAGTCAGGAACATTTTACACACTGGGATCGGCTGGATAGTTTATAATACGCAAATTCCATTAATGCTTATTACTGGGAGAACTTGTTTAGAATCAAATGCATTCTTCACTAACAGAAAGCAATAGCCTGATCTCTCTCTCTCTCTCTCTGTAGAACAGCATAGCACTATTGACATTGTTTGAGTCATTGTAACTTTTCATGCTTTCAGGTTAACTCCTGGAATGCAAAGATACACACATAACCTAGAACTATTCCATGCATTTCATTTCATATAGAAACACACACAAAAGAATTCATATTTGCTATTCACACAAAACCAGTAAATAAACTGGTGAAATACAAGTTGTTTTCCACTGTTTTCCACAAGTTGTTTTGCAATTGTTCAATTTGATAACATTGGTTTTCCTTATTAATAATTTTATTTTTTATTTATTTATTTATTTATTTATTTTTTATTATTGAGCTTTATCAGATATCATACAAGACAGAGAAAAAAAAGATTTAATGTTTATGCTGTGTATGTCCAAACATGTAACATCATGTCTAGGTTATGAGGGCACTTTCTTGTTCCTTACCATAAAGGAGTGGTAATGTTAAAGTAAACAAAAAAGTTAAAGAGTGGTAAAGTAATGTTACTGTAAGTAAAGAGTAATCACACAAGAATGTAGTTGGACAGTTCAAGCTCATAGTTAACCTAGTTATTTGCTATTTTTAACAGTATATTTGAGAATCTGTTATATAAGTAAAAAAAAATAATTGGTGGGTGGAGTTTAAGGACAGTATTAGTCTGACGTTAAAACATATCAGTCCTCAGTCAGTTTCCATTTCAATCAATCATAAAATGATCAGTCATTAAGAAAGCATTACATGTTAGGTTGTTTCTCAGAGGGATTTCTTTTCTCATGTTAAGTTTGGTAGCAAACTCTTGAAAGATGAATCAATTTATTTTATATGCTGGATTTGCTTTACTGCTTGGTAGATCAATACCAACAGGTAAGAGGTCTATTTAAATCTAAATATCTGAGTTATGTATAATCATGACTAAAGACTTTAATGCAACTAAGCATTAAATATGTAAGTGAATTATATCTAGATCACAAAAATGATTTTAAAAAATAGGAATAGATTGTGAGATATCTTGATATGATAAGCTTAATTTTAGTAGAATTTGAATTTGTGGTAGAAATTGCATGAATGATTGTTCAAACCAATGTTAAGGAATATAAAGACTGCAAAATTTCTTACAGTCTTGGGTAACAAAAATAGCTTAAATTGTCGACAGAGGCAAATGTAATGATAAAAAAAAAAAATGATTATGATGCAAATCAGTATTGAAGGGGTCATGAACTGCGTTTTTTATTTCATAGTGTTTCCTGAGGTGAACTTATAATGTTAGTATGATTTTTACATCAAAAAATTGTCATAATTTAGAAATAAAAAGATATTTTTCTACCCTGCTTTTAGCCCGCTGGTCTGAAAGCTCTGTTGAAGAGGCGTATCTGCTGTGAAACTAATGTGTAAACACCCACTGCTTTGTTTGGCTCACATGTTTGCATATGAAATAAGTCTTACATGTGGAACTGGTGCTGCCAGGCAGTTAGGGATTGAACCCCTGCTGCGAAAACTTTACCACGTTTTTACTATTAGGAGCTACAGCTGTCAAGATTAACTAATCATGAAAAGCGTTGATTATGGCAGTGATCATGTCATTGGAACTTGGTTTCTGCACTCTCATAAATGCCTCTATCATTACTAACAGTGCAAACACAGTGTAAATACAGTTAGAGATTCATAATGGGAGTTTTGGTGAGAGTCCAGATAAACTTGTGCTGTGTGATCGACAGCTTCAGCCATTATAAAGAAAGCGTTCTTTGATCGCTTTCAGTATATAATTTAATCACAGTTTAAAAATGCATAAATACTCAGTACATAACAAGCGACCTGTACCATGTAATAAAAACAGTTACTCACACTTGTGTGGTGCGACATTACTGTCGGAACCAATGTATATATACCTGCATATATATAAGTACACAGCAACATACACAAATCCAAACATTATCCTTAATGTGTGTGAAAATAATGTGAATGTACTGAAATGTGTCTGTGCATGAATACGTGTGATCAGTGCGTCGAGAGCGCTCATACATGATTTGTTTGCGCATCAAAATAACGGACTCACGCGCGCTTAATATAAGACTCCTGTATATCACCGCAATCGTCTTTACTTTGATTGCAATCCTCATCCATCAAAACTTTCTTAGCAAGAAGCTGGTTTGTTTTATCCAGCCGAGAAACATAGTTTTCATATAATCTGGCCATACAGTGGTGGGATGTTTCGACGTTCTGTTCAGACAGGAGGGCGGGAGGGCTCGCGCTCTTCAGATACAATGACAGAAATTGAACAAGAGAGTTTGTGTTTTAAATTGAAACAGATACTGGAATGAATAATTCTCTCTGCCATCTCTGATATAATCAGCATGGACTTTTAAGATCATCTAACTGTGTGACGTAAATTACATTATGACGCAATTTCACATGCTTCCATAATTTTTTTGCGTTAAATGCGTCAAATTATTTTAACTCGTTAAGGATTTTTAATTAATCGCATACGTTAACACGTTAACGTTGACAGCCCTAGTGTATGCTTGTGTTTGCTTCTCTTGTTATTTACTATGTGCGAATCAGTGGGTGGGGCTAAACAGGCAGTGATGTAGAAGCAGGCCTCGATCTTCTTCTGCGGAGGCGGTGCTTAGCCACACAATTACATTTTAAAGTGGCACATTCCAGAACCTGTCCTTTTACCAGACTGGTAAAACCTCTGTTTCCTTCTAATCTCTAACCGTTTCTCCTCCTAATGTCCTTTATATCGCTTATATACAGCATTCTGTGTAGAATTCAAATGGGTCTGATACCTTTTGTGGTCTGTGCCGACTCACGCATATGATCTGCTCTGTGCTCTCGTGTTTCTGGACCGGAGCAGACTGCTCGCGTTGCGGCGGTTCATGTGACACTAACGTGAAAACGGACTTCATTCACATCAAAGGAAAGCATATTTACACCATGTGGAAACTAGTAAATGTGTGAGCAAATGACTGATTTCAGCCGAGGCTTTAGCGTCTGTAAGAGTGTAGGAGGAGGTGGGACTTCAGATTCTAGAGAGCATTTGATTGGACCGAAGATTTGCCAAGAAACTGAAGTGTGATGTGATGTGATGTCATGAAAATCCGTGATCCATTTTAGCGTAAGTGAGAGACTGTAAGTTTTGAATGCTTATATCTCCTAAATGCGAATTTCGTCATTGTTTTGGAACACACCAGCTTATTCATATTCTTGCTTGCTTTTCAACAAATTCCACCAGATCATTAAATTCTACTCTTTTGTTCTGCTTATCAGACAATTCACATGCATAGCTTCTCCACTTGTCTCTTAGCTTGAATGGAAGTTTAGAGATAATGGTTCTGATGTTGGAAGATGTGTCCAGTTTGGCCATATAATGAGTGTCTTTTGTAGCATTCAGATAAGCTCTCAAAAACAGTACATAATCATGCAGAGCAATTCCATCTTCTGGCTTAATAGCGGACCAGTACAATGCTTTATCAATATATGCAGTAGCCACTTTGACCTCATTACCGAAGTGCCATTTTAGAAGACTTTTTGCTTTAAAGAATGTCTTTTCGGGGTCCATATACAGGCAACTTTGTATCAGTTATTTTGGTCTACCAGATGTATATTGCTCCAAGAAGTATAGTTTATCTTTGGCATTGTCTGTCTTGTCCTCAATTCCATGTTCAAACGCTCTTATCAACAATCTCATTTTGTTTTCTCAGGACAATGGCTAGATCAGGATTGCTAATTTCACTTGAGCTTGTTGAACTGCTTCTGGAGTTCCTTACATGACTGGAATTTGTGGTGTTGTAAAATTTGAGCTTGGGTCTACCTCTGAAGGATCATACATTTGAAGTGTTCTTGACTGCCTTCTCTCAGCATTGTTTAGATAAGCATTTATGCCATCATTCATGCCACCCCTTGGCACCTTAGGACGAATGTTTCAAATGTTTCAAATGTTTCAAATTGCTCAAGCACCTTTAATTTGGCTGTGGAAGTAGCTAGTTCTGTTTCAATGTTTAGCTTCTCCTTTTTATGTTTCAGCTCTGCCATAACTTTAGCCTCTTCCATTTCCAGAGCATGTTTCTCATCTAAGACAGCAGCTCGTGCCATTATAGCAGCTCTCTCAGCTTCAGCCACAGCTTGTGCATGAGCAGATGAAGTAGTACTCCTAGATGCTTTACTAGAAGTGGCTGATACACTATCTTCAAGTCTCACATGTAAATCAGCTGCACCTGTTTTATCAGACTGGGCCTGTTCGATATCTGTATGAGCTTGAGCTTGTGGCTGGGGTGATACATTTAATGAGCTTATATTCTCCACCCATGAATCCAACTCCCTTTGAAAATCAATAAAATGTTGAACTTTTGGTTCATACCAACCTACCTGATCAGCATATTTCTCATCCTCTGGAAGCAAAGCCTATACTGAGGCATGCAAATCATTAAACTAATTTAGTGTTTCGTTAAACTCATCAACACCTTTTAGAACATTTTTCACATTTCTTCATAAAACTCTGAAGCTCATTTATCTTTTTTTGTTACAATGCCCAGTCTTGCTCTACGAGAGCCTATTAGTTTTAACAGTTTTTGTACATTCATCTCAACAAAAGACTGATCCTCTCCTTCTTCCATCATCACATATAACACATTAGGTTATCTTAAGTATGCAGACTTGTTTATAATTATTGCACATTTGTTTACCTCCTTTCCTAGGTCAAACATGATCTTTTTGTCATTGTCGACCGCATTCCATTCTTGAGTTGCGCACGCTCCCTTGGAGCTCGAGCATTAGCCCTGTGGCCGTGTTAAGCTAGAGTGGTAGGCCCTATCTGAGGCCTCCTCATAAGCCCGGTTGCATAGATTTGTACTCCCCTTGTTTTAAGGGTAGGAAGCGTTATGCTCAGTACACGGCTCATTTTTGGCAATGCAAACGAGTATTCCAAGCCCGCAATACCTCTAGTGGCGGTTTCTGCTGGAGTTGATTTGCTACCAAGTAGCTGGCCCTCCTGGGGCCTCCTTGGGAGCGATCCTCCCGGTTGAGCTAGGTTCCTGCGTGTCCTAGTTCCCTGGAGTTGAGCAGATGGTTATCAGGTAGCCCAGGCTCCACTGGAGCCTCTCTGATATTAGCCCTGGAATTCTAGATCTGCTAGCAAGTAGTTGGCCCTCGAGTGGGCCACCTTGAATGGGTCCTTAGCACGTCCAGCTAAGTTTGTTTCCTAACTCCCTAGAGTTATATCAGAGTGTAGGCTCTTCAGGAGCCTCCCTGGTACTTGCGTGAGCTTGGTCAATACTCGTCTCGGTTGAGTCTAGTTTATACTCCCCTCGCATTGAAGGTCGTTCCTCAGAGTACAGCGCTCCCGAGTTCTGGTCGGAAGGTCGAAGGTCTTTTGTGAGACCTCCATGGTAGATCAGTATTTTAGGCTGTAGGTACTCCCTTCTCTTGTGTGGGTCATCACATAGAGGACCTCGCTCCCTTAGTTGGTCTTAAAGGTTTAAGAGATTCTTTTAGTGAGAACTCCCTTGGTAGATCAGCTCCTGTTGGGGCTGGAGGTATGCTTCTCATTAGAGACCCTATGTAGAGTACTCAGCCTCCAGAGTGCCTTGTTTTAGAAGCGCTCTGTAGATCCTATGCGGAGCTGAGTAACTCCCCCCAATTGGAGGCGTTTAGGACTTCGCTACAAGAGACTTTTTTGTAGGTAATGGAACATTACATGTATGTACACGTATGTTAAACTTAGCTGGAGGCGCACACCATTGAAGTTTTATAGGTGGCGCTATCGAGCCATTTTGCCCCACCCAATTCTGAAACCTATATCAGATGTCAATTTTCTATTCACCTGTCATCCATTAACTATCACATTAGTTCCCTTTGCTTGCTGTGTGCATATATACCATGTGTTCTCATCCATTCTCATTTGTCCTTGTTTGAAGGAGTTTGGTTGCGTTTATTCTGTGTATTTCTCCAAGTTTATTATTGAAGCCTGTTCCCTTTCATTCTCCTTCGTCATGTGCTTACTTATTACAACAAACACGTGACAGAAGGACGAACCAAGACAGTTATATTTTTGGCGGCGCTTTCCCCATTTGTTTCTTTTGTTTTCCTTTCACGGACCTCCCTGTAGTTCAGTTACTCTGCCTGGAGCAGAGTGACTGTCCGCTGCAAGCTTATACAGGGGACTTTCTACATCTTGTGTGCCAGATGCACTACCCAGACCGCTCTCTCTGTGTATTTTACCACGGCAGCCTGAGTGAGCAGTTCCTTTTCATTCTCATTCGTCATGCGCTTACTTATTACAACAAACTCATGACAAACTTAGATTTTTGCTTTATTTTTCTACTACAAGTCACTATTGTCTACCAAATATAAATGTCTTTATTCTATTTTATCTGTTAAAGCTTTGCTGTTTTATTTATTTCTTTTACACCACCAGCTGCACAAACAACAACAACTCAAGAAATGACATTGGTAAATCAAACAGAGAATTCAACTACAGCAGCAAGTGCATTTGCTCCCACAACAACGGCTGAACCTACAACAACTGAAGTCACATCTACAACTCTTCTGGAAACATATACTACACCAGCATTTATATTGGATTCAACGACAACACCAGGACAAACAACTGCAGTTCACACAACATCTGAAACCACATCTACATCTCAAACTGAAACATCAGGTATGCCAGCATCAACATTTAAACCAACAACAATAGATACAACTGAACCAACAACAAATGAAGCCACATCTACAACTGAATCAGAAATATTAACTACATTAGCATTTACAACTCACCCAACAATGCCTCCACCAACAACAACACCACCACCAACTACAACTGCAACTACAGCTACAACTGAAACAGAAACATCTACTACATCAGCATCTACATCTGAATCAACAATGGCTACAACTCAACCAACAATGTCTGCACCAACTACAACTGAAGCCACATCTACAACTGAACCAGAAACATTAACTACCTCAGCATCTACATCTGAATCAACAGTGGCATTTCAACCACCAACAACTGAAATTACATCTACAATTGAAACAGAAACATCAACTACACCAGCCTCTACATTGGGACCAACGACAATAGCTGGATCAACAGTGGTAGTTCAACCAACAACAACTGAAACCACTTCTACAACTGAACCAGAAACATTAAATACGTCAGCATCTACATCTGAATCAACAACATCTGGACCAACAACTATAGTTCAAACAACAACAAATGAAACATCTACATCCCAAATAGAAACATCAATTACATCAGCATCTACAACTCAACCAACAATGCCTCCACCAACAACAACACCACCAACTACAACTGAAATTACAACTACAAATGAACAAGCAACATTAACTACATCAGCATCTACATCTGAACCAACAATGGCTACAACTCAACCAACAATGTCTGCACCAACAACAACTGAAACCACTTCTACAACTGAACCAGAAACATTAAATACGTCAGCATCTACATCTGAATCAACAACACCTGGACCAACAACTATAGTTCAAACAACAACAAATGAAACAACATCTACATCCCAAATAGAAACATCAATTACACCAGCATCTACAACTCAACCAACAATGCCTCCACCAACAACAACAACTACTACAACTGAAACTACAACTACAAATGAACCAGAAACATTAACTACATCAGCAGCTACATTTGAACCAACAGCGGGATTTCAACCAACAACTAAAATTACATTTACAACTCAAACAGAAACATCAGCTACACCAGCTTCTGCATCTGAACAAACAATAACAGCTGGATCAACAATGGTAGTTCAACCAACAACATCTGAAACCACTTCTACAACTCAAACGGAAATATCAACAATGCCCACATCTACATCTGAACCAACAATGGCTACAACTCAACCAACAATGTCTGCACCAACAACTGAAGCCACATCTACAACTGAACCAGAAACATTAACTATGTCAGCATCCACATCTGAACCAACGACAACACCTGGACCATCAACTGCAGTTCAAACAACAACGAATGAAACCACATCTACATCCCAAATGGAAACATCAATTACACCAGCATCTACAACTCAACCAACAATGCCTCCACCAACAACACCACCACCAACTACAACTGCAATTACAACTACAAATGAAACGGAAACATTAATTACATCAGCATCTACATCTGAATCAACAGTGGCATTTCAACCACCAACTACTGAAATTACATCTACAATTGAAACAGAAACATCAACTACACCAGACTCTACATTGGGACCAATGACAACAGCTAGATCAACAGTGGTAGTTCAACCAACAACAACTGAAACCACTTCTACAACTGAACCAGAAACATTAAATACGTCAGCATCTACATCTGAACCAACAACACCTGGACCAACAACTATAGTTCAAACAACAACAAATGAAACAACATCTACATCCCAAATAGAAACATCAATTACACCAGCATCTACAACTCAACCAACAATGCCTCCACCAACAACACCACCACCAACTACAACTGCAATTACAACTACAAATGAAACAGAAACATTAATTACATCAGCATCTACATCTGAATCAACAGTGGCATTTCAACCACCAACAACTGAAATTACATCTACAATTGAAACAGAAACATCAACTACACCAGCCTCTACATTGGGACCAACGACAACAGCTGGATCAACAGTGGTAGTTCAACCAACAATAACTGAAACCACTTCTACAACTAAACCAGAAACATTAAATACGTCAGCATCTACATCTGAATCAACAACACCTGGACCAACAACTATAGTTCAAACAACAACAACTGCACCAACATCTACAACACAAACAACTGAAACAACATCTACATCAACTCAACCAACAATGCCTCCACCAACAACAACACCACCAACTACAACTGCAACTACAACTACAAATGAAACTGAAACATTAACTACATCAGCATCTACATCTGAATCAACAGTGGCATTTCAACCACCAACAACTGAAATTACATCTACAGTTGAAACAGAAACATCAACTACACCAGCCTCTACATTGGGACCAATGACAACAGCTGGATCAACAGTGGTAGTTCAACCAACAACAACTGAAACCACTTCTACAACTGAACCAGAAACATTAAATACGTCAGCATCTACATCTGAACCAACAACACCTGGACCAACAACTATAGTTCAAACAACAACAAATGAAACAACATCTACATCCCAAATAGAAACATCAATTACTCCAGCATCTACAACTCAACCAACAATGCCTCCACCAACAACAACAACTACTACAACTGAAACAACAACTATAAATGAACCAGAAACATTAACTACCTCAGCAACTACATCTGAACCAACAGCGGGATTTCAACCAACAAGTGAAATTACATTTACAACTCAAACAGAAACATCAGCTACACCAGCTTCTGCATCTGAACAATCAATAACAGCTGGATCAACAATGGTAGTTCAACCAACAACAAGTGAAACCACTTCTACAACTCAAACGGAAATATCAATAATGCCCACATCTACCTCTGAACCAACAATGGCTACAACTCAACCAACAATGTCTGCACCAACAACTGAAGCCACATCTACAACTGAACCAGAAACATTAAATACGTCAGCATCTACATTTGAATCAACAACACCTGGACCAACAACTATAGTTCAAACAACAACAAATGAAACAACTTCTACATCCCAAATGGAAACATCAATTACACCAGCATCTACAACTCAACCAACAATGCCTCCACCAACAATAACAACAACTACTACAACTGAAACTACAACTATAAATGAACCAGAAACATTAACTACATCAGCAGCTACATCTGAACCAACAGCGGGATTTCAACAAACAACTGAAATTACATTTACAACTCAAACAGAAACATCAGCTACACCAGCTTCTTCATTTGAATCAACAACAACAGCTGGATCAACAATGGTAGTTCAACCAACAACAACTGAAATTACAGCTACAACTCAAATGGAAACATCAACTACACCCACATCTGCATCTGAATCAACAACAATGGATACAACTCAACCAATAATGTCTGCACCAACAACTACACTGCCAACTACAACCGGACCACCAGCAACAACTGAAACTAGATCTACAGCTGAACCAGAAACATCAACAATGCCAGCTTCTACATCTGAACCAATGACAACAGCTGGACTAACAACAGTAGTTAAATCAACAACAATTGAAAGCACATATACAACTCAAACAGAAATATCAACTATGCCACCATCTACAGCTGAATCAACAACAAAAGATGAATCAACAATGGTATTTCAACCAACATCAACTGAAACCACATCTACATCACAAACAGAAATATCAACTACACCAGCATCTACATCTGAATCAACAACAATGGCTACAACTCAACCAACAATGCCTGCACCAACAAGTACCCTGCCAACTACAACCCGACCACAAACAACAACTGAATCTACAACTGAACCAGAAACATCAACAACGCCAGCATCTACAGCTGAAACAATGGCATCAGCTGAACCAACAACAGTAGTTCAACCAACATCAACTGAAACCACATCTACCACTCAGTCAACAACAACTGCACCAACATCTACAACACAAACAACTTCACCAAATTCAGCATCAAATGTACCAACATCTACAACTCAAACAACAACTGCACCAACTTCAACAACACAAACAAATTCACCAACTTCAGCATCTACAGCGCCAACATCTACCACTCAGTTGTCAACAACAACTGCACCAACTTCAACAACACAAACAACTTCACCAACTTCAGCATCAACAGCGCCAACATCTACCACTCAGTCGTCAACAACAACAACAACAACTGCACCAACATCTACAACACAAACAACTGCACCAACTTCAACATCAACTGTGCCAACATCTACAACTCAAACAACAACTGCACCAACTTCAGCATCAACAGCGCCAACATCTACCACTCAGTCGTCAACAACAACAACAACAACAACTGCACCAACATCTACAACACAAACAACTGCACCAACTTCAACATCAACTGTGCCAACATCTACAACTCAAACAACAACTGCACCAACTTCAGCATCAACAGCGCCAACATCTACCACTCAGTCGTCAACAACAACAACAACAACAACTGCACCAACATCTACAACACAAACAACTGCACCAACTTCAACATCAACTGTGCCAACATCTACAACTCAAACAACAACTGCACCAACATCTACAACACAAACAACTGCACCAACTTCAACAACAACTGCACCAACATCTACAACACAAACAACTGCACCAACTTCAACAACAACTGCACCAACATCTACAACACAAACAACTGCACCAACTTCAACAACACAAACAACTGCACCAACTTCAACATCAACTGCACCAACATCTACAACACAAACAACTGCACCAACTTCAACATCAACTGTGCCAACATCTACAACTCAAACAACAACTGCACCAACATTTACAACACAAACAACTGCACCAACTTCAACAACAACTGCACCAACATCTACAACACAAACAACTGCACCAACTTCAACAACACAAACAACTGCACCAACTTCAACATCAACTGTGCCGACATCTACAACTCAAACAACAACTGCACCAACTTCAGCATCAACAGTGCCAACATCTACCACTCAGTCGTCAACAACAACAACAACAACTGCACCAACTTCAACATCAACTGTGCCAACATCTACAACTCAAACAACAACTGCACCAACATCTACAACACAAACAACTGCACCAACTTCAACAACAACTGCACCAACATCTACAACACAAACAACTGCACCAACTTCAACAACAACTGCACCAACATCTACAACACAAACAACTGCACCAACTTCAACAACACAAACAACTGCACCAACTTCAACATCAACTGCACCAACATCTACAACACAAACAACTGCACCAACTTCAACATCAACTATGCCAACATCTACAACTCAAACAACAACTGCACCAACATTTACAACACAAACAACTGCACCAACTTCAACAACAACTGCACCAACATCTACAACACAAACAACTGCACCAACTTCAACAACACAAACAACTGCACCAACTTCAACATCAACTGTGCCGACATCTACAACTCAAACAACAACTGCACCAACTTCAACAACACAAACAACTGCACCAACTTCAACAACAACTGCACCAACATCTACAACACAAACAACTGCACCAACTTCAACAACACAAACAACTGCACCAACTTCAACATCAACTGTGCCAACATCTACAACTCAAACAACAACTGCACCAACTTCAGCATCAACAGCGCCAACATCTACCACTCAGTCGTCAACAACAACAACAACAACAACAACTGCACCAACATCTACAACACAAACAACTGAAACAACATCTACATCAACTCAACCAACAATGCCTCCACCAACAACAACACCACCAACTACAACTGCAACTACAACTACAAATGAAACTGAAACATTAACTACATCAGCATCTACATCTGAATCAACAGTGGCATTTCAACCACCAACAACTGAAATTACATCTACAGTTGAACCAGAAACATTAAATACGTCAGCATCTACATCTGAACCAACAACACCTGGACCAACAACTATAGTTCAAACAACAACAAATGAAACAACATCTACATCCCAAATAGAAACATCAATTACACCAGCATCTACAACTCAACCAACAATGCCTCCACCAACAACAACAACTACTACAACTGAAACTACAACTATAAATGAACCAGAAACATTAACTACATCAGCAACTACATCTGAACCAACAGCGGGATTTCAACCAACAACTGAAATTACATTTACAACTCAAACAGAAACATCAGCTACACCAGCTTCTTCATTTGAATCAACAACAACAGCTGGATCAACAATGGTAGTTCAACCAACAACAACTGAAATTACAGCTACAACTCAAATGGAAACATCAACTACACCCACATCTGCATCTGAATCAACAACAATGGATACAACTCAACCAATAATGCCTGCACCAACAACTACACTGCCAACTACAACCGGACCACCAGCAACAACTGAAACTAGATCTACAGCTGAACCAGAAACATCAACAATGCCAGCATCTACATCTGAACCAATGACAACAGCTGGACTAACAACAGTAGTTAAATCAACAACAATTGAAAGCACATATACAACTCAAACAGAAATATCAACTATGCCAGCATCTACAGCTGAATCAACAACAAAAGATGAATCAGCAATGGTATTTCAACCAACATCAACTGAAACCACATCTACATCACAAACAGAAATATCAACTACACCAGCATCTACATCTGAATCAACAACAATGGCTACAACTCAACCAACAATGCCTGCACCAACAAGTACCCTGCCAACTACAACCCGACCACAAACAACAACTGAATCTACATCTACAACTGAACCAGAAACATCAACAATGCCAGCAACTATAGCTGAAACAATGGCATCAGCTGAACGAACAACAGTTCAACCAACATCAACTGAAACCACATCTACCACTCAGTCAACAACAACTGCACCAACATCTACAACACAAACAACTTCACCAAATTCAGCATCAAATGTACCAACATCTACAACTCAAACAACAACTGCACCAACTTCTACAACACAAACAACTTCACCAACTTCAGCATCAACAGCGCCAACATCTACCACTCAGTCGTCAACATTAACAACTGCACCAACATCTACAACACAAACAACTGCACCAACTTCAACATCAACTGTGCCAACATCTACAACTCAAACAACTGCACTAACTTCAGCATCAACAGCGCCAACATCTACTACAACTGCATCTACATCAACTGCACTAACATCTACAACTCAAACAACAACTTCAACATCAACAGCGCCAACATCTTCCACTCAGTCAACAACAACAATTGCACCAACATCTACAACACAAACAACTGCACCAACTTCAACATCAACTGTACCAACATCTACAACTCAAACAACAACTGCACCAACTTCTACAACACAAACAACTTCACCAACTTCAGCATCAACAGCGCCAACATCTACCACTCAGTCATCAACAACAACAACTGCACCAACTTCAACATCAACTGTGCCAACATCTACAACTCAAACAACTGCACCAACTTCAACAACACAATCAACTGCACCTACTTCAACAACAACTGCATCAACATCTACAACACAAACAACTGCACCAACTTCAACAACACAATCAACTGCACCAACTTCAACATCAACTGCGCCAACATCTACTACAACTGCGTCTACATCAACTGCACTAACACCTACAACTCAAACAACAACTGCACCAACTTCAACAACACAATCAATTGCACCAACTTCAACATCAACTGTGCCAACATCTACAACTCAAACAACTGCACTAAATTCAGCATCAACAGCGCCAACATCTACTACAACTGCGTCTACATCAACTGCACTAACATCTACAACTCAAACAACAACTTCAACATCAACAGCGCCAACATCTACCACTCAGTCAACAACAACAACTGCACCAACATCTACAACACAAACAACTGCACCAACTTCAACATCAACTGTACCAACATCTACAACTCAAACAACAACTGCACCAACTTCTACAACACAAACAACTTCACCAACTTCAGCATCAACAGCGCCAACATCTACCACTCAGTCATCAACAACAACAACAACAACAACTGCACCAACATCTACAACACAAACAACTGCACCAACTTCAACATCAACAGCGCCAACATCTACCACTCAGTCGTCAACAACAACAACAACTGCACCAACATCTACAACACAAACAACTGCACCAACTTCAACATCAACTGTGCCAACATCTACAACTCAAACAACTGCACCAACTTCAACAACACAAACAACTTCACCAACTTCAACATCAACAGTGCCAACATCTACCACTCAGTCAACAACAACTGCACCAACATCTACAACACAAACAACTGCACCAACTTCAACATCAACTGCGCCAACATCTACTACAACTGCATCTACATCAACTGCACTAACACCTACAACTCAAACAACTTCACCAACTTCAACATCAATAGCGCCAACATCTACCACTCAGTCAACAACAACAACAACAACTGCACCAACATCTACAACACAAACAACTTCACCAACTTCAGCATCAACAGCGCCAACATCTACCACTCAGTCATCAACAACAACTGCACCAACATCTACAACACAAACAACTGCACCAACTTCAACATCAACTGTGCCAACATCTACAACTCAAATAACTGCACCAACTTCAGCATCAACAGCGCCAACATCTACCACTCAGTCGTCAACAACAACAACTGCACCAACATCTGCAACACAAACAACTGCACCAACTTCAACATCAACTGTGCCAACATCTACAACTCAAACAACTGCACCAACTTCAGCATCAACAGCGCCAACATCTACCACTCAGTTGTCAACAACAACAACTGCACCAACTTCAACATCAACAGCGCCAACATCTACCACTCAGTCAACAACAACTGCACCAACATCTACAACACAAACAACTGCACCAACTTCAACAACACAAACAACTGCACCAACTTCAACATCAACTGCGCCAACATCTACTACAACTGCGTCTACATCAACTGCACTAACACCTACAACTCAAACAACAACTTCACCAACTTCAACATCAATAGCGCCAACATCTACCACTCAGTCAACAACAACAACTGCACCAACATCTACAACACAAACAACTACACCAACTTCAACATCAGCAGCGCCAACATTTACCACTCAGTCAACAACAACTGCATCAGCATCTACAACACAAACAACTGCACTAACTTCAACATCAACTGCACCAACATCTACCACTCAGTCAACAACTGCACCAACATCAACATTTGCTTATGCAACTTTCAAATTGAGATCCTTTGTAGAGCTGAGCAATGATGAGATCATTAAATATATTGAAAAGGTAAGGTAATATTTTGTCTTTTAACTTATATATATATATATATATATATAATGGCCTGTTTACACCAGGTCACTTCATGTGATTTCTCTGGTCGGATAGCTATCCGATCATGAAAAGACCAGGGGCCTGTACCATGATGGTAGTTGAACAAACTCAGGGTTATAGGATTAGTTTCGAGTTGACAAAACCAAACCACTCCAATCCGGCTTTGTTGGTACCATGATGCTGATCATCAACTTTCTCTGTCAACTCAGGCTTTGATCCTGAGTTTGTGGAGCACGTGCACATGAATGCATGACATCAGTGGTGAACAGCCAATCACATTCATTGCAACAGAGATAAACTGTGATTCACTTCTCGTGAGAGAGCCAGCATCATTCAAAACTCTTTTGCTGAAAATGAAGAATTTAAACGCATTTACACTAATGTAAAATACTTGTCTGTGAAAGAGGACAAATAAAAGAAATGATCTTTCTCTATCAGTGCAAGTGAAAGTTGTGAAGTTAGTTTATATAGTTGATAATATATAGCAATAGAGACTCAAACATACAAGGTCACATGTAGTCATATTTAAAGAGTATATTTACACCTTATTTATATTACATATGGTCTATATATATTAATATTCATTGAAACTAAATGCTAAATAACAACTGTTAAACTAAACTTGCGTGTGTGTAATGGATTAATAAAAATATAGATCATATAATTATACAAATCATATATAAATCATAAAATAATTCTAAGTAATTATCATTAAAACCAGACAATTTCATTGTTAAATATTTGTTTTTACTATATAATGACCTTTAATTTGGAGGAAGAGAAACTGGGGGAGTGACTTTATTGGGTTGGATGTGTCAGTGTCACTTTGCTCAAATCTGATTGGTCCAATTTCAGTTTGAGATCTCTGAACGAGAACATAACCTGCCCCGGAGCAGGTTAGCCGTGGAGCGTAAGTTACCATGGCGATGAACACCGCTAAAAGTCAAGTTACTTTCATGGTACCTAAAACCCAGGATTGGCGCAAACTAATCTGAAACTTACCTGGCTAGCCAGCTAATCCAGCTTCATGGTACAGGCCCCAGGTGTAAATGCCCTCCAAATCACATTTGAGATGGTTTTAAATCTGATCACTTCAGGAGGTTGTCTGAGACGCATTCCAGTTAAAACTGTAATTGTAAAATGAAGAATACAAAAGGGGCTTTCGCACCGGAGGATCTTTTTCATAGATCTTAGAACTATTGTTTTGTTTTGTTTTTTAAGAGGTAGATTCACCAAAATATCTGGGAATTCACAAAATTTATAATAGACTAAAAAAAAGAAGAAAAAAAGATCATGAAAATTGATGAAAACTAATGAAAGCAGGTAAAACAGGTACATCTTCTTTGGGTTTAATGGCAGATTGGTGTAGTAATCACATAAAACCACCTACTGTACATTGTGCATCTATCACTAAATAATATAATGCCATGATTATTATTTCAACCTAAATAAAATCAGTTTGAGATTTTAATGATAATCAGTAATGTCATTAAAACGCCAAATCATCAGAATAGAATCAATGTTGTGTGGCAGTTAATCTTAAGACCCAGTGCCTACTAAACGTCATTACATTAACGTTACACAATGATAAATTATAACATCATTACACGTTGATATTTTGTTGCTTTTAATTTATGGTATTAAGTAATAAAAATCCAACATCTTCCAAACGTCTCATATCAACACCATTTTGACATCAAAAACCAACATTTATTCACGTGGTATAGTATCCAAAACCCAACTTTTGCTAAACACCATAATGTTAATGTCCACACAACAATAAATTATAACGTCTAATGATGCTATTATTTAACTATGTGTGGACATTAATCTTATGGTGTTTAGCTGAAGTTGGGTTTTAGTTACTTAAAATCCTGACTTAAAACCAACAAAGTATCAACGTCAGTTGTTGTCATACTCTAATTGACGTTGACATAAGACATTGACCTAACATTGGTCTTATGATGTTGGTGGCCTGCTGGGTACAGTACAGAACAGCACTCTCGGCATTATCCAGAACATTGTATAAGCATTCATTTTATGTGTCATAAAATGGAAGAGAGACTCTCTGGAATGCACGTAAACGTCACATCCTTTTGATTTTCCTGGTAAAAACTTCCTGAGTCCTTCACATTAAAAATCAGTTTACAGGCCTTTACTGACAAACTAGGAAGTCAGGGAAGGTCTCGATCTTGCCCGTCTTACACACTACCCTGACAGCGCACTCATCTCATTTTAATTCAGTGGTTTAAATCCTATTGTAAAACAATTGCACCAATTGCACCCTGCCTGATCATGATTCTTAAGGGAGGTTTTAAGACTGTTGAACATTACTGGGAAGAGTTGACCCTTGTTCACCATGGGTGAGGTGGAGGAATTTGTCAGCCACTCAAATACCACAGTCACGTTGGACCCAGAGCCCATCCAGTCTTTTCTTATAGCCGCCATAAACACTGAGCCAAACCTTAGCCTTCCACCCCTTCAACACCACCGGGCACCGGCATCACAGTTTTCCACAGTTCCAGTTCCCTTGGTTCTGCCCAGCACCACCTGCCACTGTTTGGAAAGATGTTGCGTTTGTTCCCATTATCGTCTTTATTTTGGTTTAAGTTAATACGGCTGTTATTATATCCACCTCACCTCATCCTTGCCTTCACCTGCACATAACAATTACAAATATTACTGTAGATTTCACTGTAATGAATATAAAGTTATTAATTTTCATTTCAGTTTGCCAAGCACATTCAAGCAAACTTTAGTGGGACCATCAGGATTACTGTGAAGAAGTCAAGAACATTGTTGGCCTAAGGATCTGACATGGAAAACTTCTGTCCTTCCACATGCAGTCCTCTACATAAAATCTCTGAATGAAGTCGCCACTTTAAGTTTTGTCTGGTAAGCTGTTCAAATGAATTTTGTGCACATTTGAATGTTTTTTGTTCATTTTTGTAGTTTTGCACTTTTCATTCTGAGCTCAAACAATAATTTGAGCTGTGTTGCATTATATGTAATGTTGGATATTATTTAACTTCTGCTCCCTTTAGTGTGTAAAATATCTGAATAAAACCTTTTCTCCAGCTGCCATTTTGAGTGTTGCATTTTATTCCCGGATTCTATGAGTGCCTGCTTATGCTGTTTTTGGCCACAGCATTCTGCATTATTAATTTGATCCTAATCTTACTTTTTAATATAAATAAGCTTCAGATTTTCCTACTGTATAAGTTATTTGATACATTTTAAATAAATTATAAATATATTTTTTAAAAATTCAGAACTTTGGCAAAATCTCTGGCAATTTTGACAGTCTGACCAATACAACATTGTTATTTTTGTACTAATTTTAATCTTAAAGGTGGGGTAAGCCATTTTTCAAAAATGCTGTTGGACATTGTTGATATTTGAAATCAAACTAAACAAATACACCCCTCCCTTCATTGCTCCGCCTCTAAATCTCACTCACCAATCCTAACCACCCTGCTCAGAGTCAGTCTCGAACGCCAGCCCCTCCGCTGCTGGCAGGCGAGGTGAGTGCACTAACAATGACGTTAAACACCGCATTCTCTAGCGGTTGTCAGTGCACAGTGGTTCACCTGCACAACTCTCACTATCTGGGCACTGTTACACACACAGTGTGAGAGTGGATGTCTGTTTATCACAGCTGACGCACAACAAAATAATGCTTCACAAAAATAAAGCACAGATGATGAACGAATGCCAAGGAAGCACAAAAAATGAACGTACAGTACACAAGAGTGAATACAAACAAGTGTTTGTTGTTAGTCGCCAACAGCACAGCAGTTCTAGACAATCAATGACGCTCAAACCCAGTGTTATTCACGTGCGAAGCAGAATCAAAGCAGTCTCCGCGTCTGTTTTCAGGCCTTCCCACTAAGCTCTCTCCAGCGCTGGAAAGCTTTTCTAATATTAACGCGGGTCCTAAAGCGCTTGCCCAGTCATAAACCTTCATTCCAGTGACATTCTTTTGGAGCTCTTTTGTATCGTCTCATCTCTCTTTCTGCAGTTTTTCTTCAAATCTCCCTCTTGCTCATTCTCTCCCCTCAACCGTCATGCACCCTAATGCTACACATTTGTTGTTCGTGTTGGCCCGACTAACTTCCAAACTGTGTTTTTGAAATATGACTTACCCCACCTTTAATTCTAATCTTAACCCTAAAACAAACACCAGAAGTGTGCACTTACATCCACACATATCAGGCATAACATTATGACCACTGACAGGTGAAGTGAATAACACTGATTTTCTCTTCATCACAGCACCTGTTAGTGGGTGGGATATATTAGACAGCAAGTGAATATTTTGTCCTCAAAGTTGATGTGTTAGAAGCAGGAAAAATGGGCAAGCGTAAGGATTTGAGCGAGTTTCTCAAGGGCCAAATTGCGATGGCTAGAAGACTAGATCAGAGCATCTCCAAAACTCCACTCTTGTGGGATGTTCCCGGTCTGCAGTGGTCAGCATCTATCAAAAGTGGTCCAGAGAAGGAACAGTGGTGAACCAGAGACAGGGTCATGGGCGGCCAAGGCTCAATGATGCACGTGGGGAGCAAAGGTTGGCCCGTGTGGTCCGATCCAACAGACGAGCTACTGTAGCTCAAATTGCTCAAGAAGTTAATGCTAGTTCTGATAGAAAGGTGTCAGAATACACAGTGCATCACAGTTTCTTGCGTTTAGGGATTCCTTACCGCATACCAGTCAGGGTGCCTGGGCTGACCCCTGTCCACCACCGAAAGTGCCAACAGTGGACACGTGAGCATCAGAACTGGACCACGGAGCAATGGAAAAAAGTTGGCCTGGTCTGATGAATCACGTTTTCTTTTACATCGGTTACGTCCTACGAGGGTCTAGGGGTTGTTTTAGAGAACGTAACAAATTTAAGGGTTTTAAGAGCATTTGTCTGGGCCCTGCCACAGCACCACGTACCAGCACATCGGTACCAGATTATGTTTCAGGTGAGAATGGCAAAACATCTGCTAAAATAAGCGACTGTGCTGCACCAGTGTCTCTCAGAATTGAAATGGACCAGCTGAGAGAGTCAGCACTAAGAGAAACAGATCCGTTGAAGAGAAATGGTTCATACCCAGAACTCTTAGGAACGGAACAGTTTTTAGGGATTGTGACAGCCTGAGCAAAAGCCACACTTTTAGATTTTCCAGCAGCATTTTTCTGTTTCCACACTTTACACTCAGGGATCAGGTGGCCTGGATCCAAACAGTAGAAACAAACACGTTTATTAATGGAACATTTTGCATCAGCTTTACGACCCTTATCTGCTGTTTCCCTTGAAACAATGGAAATTTCCTTCTCTGGCTGCTCATTATTAAAAAATTGATGTTTGGACTGATGTGAAGATGGAAATACCGTCTTATGGGTAAGCACAAACTCGTCTGCTATCACAGCAGCTTCAGAGAGTGTGTTTACCTTTTGTTCATTCAAATAAACAACTACAGGTTCAGGAGCACAATTTTTGAACTCTTCCAACAAGATAAGCTCCTGCAGCTGCTCTACATTGGTGACCTTATTCGAGAGGCACCACTTTTCAAAGAGTGTTCTTTTCTCTCACGCAAACTCTACATATGTTTCTTTGGCTTCAGGAACCAATTCATATGCCCTCAATACAGCCGCTTTGACAACTTCATAATCAAGAGACTGCTCAATCGAAAGTGAAGAACAGTCTTCCTGTGCCTTACCTACAAAATTGCACTGTAGGAAGAGTCCCCACATGTCCTTTGGCCACCCCAATTTAACAGCGATGCATTCAAAAGTGGTGAAGTAGCAATCTACCTCAGCTTCTCTAAAAGGCGGTACCAGTTTTATGTACTTTACAACATCAAAGTTTGGCTGGGTATTGCTTAATGGGTCGTAGTTAACCTTGCTGGATTGTGACTGTGTCCTCTCAAACATTGGTGAGTAGGGAGCTCTTGAGCATGGGAGGGGAACAGGAGGCTTCCTGTGCAAAGCGTTAAAACGTAATTCAAGCGTTTTAAGCTTAATGTCTCGATACGCCTCAACCTCGACAGTACAGAGTTGTACTACTTTAATGTCATGTTCTTGTCTTTTTAGCTCTAAGTCAAGCTCTTTTAACTTAATTGCTGTTGCCAGATCAAGTTGAGATGAAGGGGCAAAGCAGAAGCTTCTCCTACTGCTAAATTACAGTCTGACACCTCCAGCGGTGATTCTGTACAGGCAGAATACCTGTACTCACCAACTCATTATACAGCTCCTCTTTAAATCACTTGCTTGGCAGCATCTCTGGACACAGTAACATGAAAGAAATCAGCAATTAACAACAAGTCTTTTTTCCTGCACTGATTAAAAACTTCAGTAGTTGGTGCAAGTGTAAACGCCAATAGATCAAATTCCATCTTGGCGCATACACTCTGCCCTCACCCCCAAAAAATGAAAGCAGCTAAAACTTACTACATATAGTACAAAAGCACCAATGACATATCAATAATGTACAATGAGTTTTTACACAAATGGGCGTTTTACGAGAGAAAAAGGTCACCAATTAATTTAAAATGCCACAATAGGCAAGTTCAACGACAAATACATTTGTAAAGGACAAATTCTTAACTCTACATACAATCAAAGTCGCAAAGGACGAGCCCCCAAATATGTTACGTCCTATGAGGGTCGTTTTAAAGAACGTAACAAAGTTAAGGGTTTTAAGAGCATTTGTCTGGGCCCTGCCACAGCACAACAAGATTTCTTTTAACAGCTTTATTAAAGGCTAGCAAAGCATAGCCAGAAATCAACAACAGAATTTACACTAGCCACAAACCAGGAGAAAACAGGGGATTACAAAACAAAATGGTGCCCACCTCCTTACAGTTCCCAAAACAATAATTAAGGAATAAACAATCAGATGCATAAAGAGGTAAAACAAAGAAACAGGATACCTGTACACCAAAGTTGTAGACTGGGGCAGGTCACAACAGAACAATAGAATTAGGCTTAAGTGTTTAACAGGACTAAAGCATTCAGTGGTAAACAGGCAGCTAAGGCACAAAGGATGCACCACAGCTTCAACAACACGACTGGACTGGGCAGAACACAGATCATGCTCTGGAGAAAGATTCCCTTTGGTTGAGAGTTGTGCTCTGCTTTTATGCTGCTTTACTCATGGATGATAAGCAGGTACAGCTGGGGAAGCAATCAGGCTACCTGCCAAGAGTGAAAGAGTGGGAGGAGCCAGAGGAGAGCAGGAGACGCAATATGCAATTGTCACAAAAATAAATACGTCTTTGGACGTAACACATCACATGGATGGCCAGGTGCGTGTGCGTCGCTTACCTGGGGAACACATGGCACTAGGATGCACTATGGGAAGAAGGCAAGCCGGTGGAGGCAGTGTGATGCTTTGGGCAATGTTCTGCTAGGAAACCTTGGGTCCTGCCATCCATGTGGATGTTAATTTGACACGTACCACCTACCTAAGCATTGGTGCAGACCAATCAGCAGCAAAAGACATCATTTTGGCATATGCGCACACTCTCTACAGAAGCTGTTTCTAAGCGCTGTCTGAGAGATGCGCAACATGAAACCGCTGCTCATAGAGCGTGTGAGGACTGAACTGAGTGCTTTTTGCCACCTAATTGGGCTTGAACAGTTAAACACACATACCTATGTTTCAAAGTGACCACGTATTTGCAAGTAAACAGAGCCAATTATGTCTTAAGTGAAGGTACAGTTGAGAAATTATGAGTATAATTGAGTATAATGGATCGGTGCAGTCAGTCTTAAAGTGACAGCATCCAAATTTACCTGCTGTCAATATTAATGCTAATCAAACAACAAAAAAGAGAGAAAATCTCTCAGTGCTCGCTTTTGTAACTTTAATAAGAATAAAGACTATGCATTGTTTTTATACATTTGATTACTTTATACATTTTATGTAGTATTTCTAGTGCTTGAAGTTTTTTCCATGTAGGTCTATTTTGTCTGTCTTTGTTCAATTGTAGTTTGTTTTCTTTGTTCTTTCTTTATCACTGTTTATTTGTCTTCAGTAAGCTTGAGAGTTTTTTAAGCTAATATAATTTTTTTAATTAATATTGAAATTGGTGATAAGAATTATGAAATTTCAATGGAATAAAAAAATTTAATTATCATCATAAAAATCTTATTTAAAGCAAAAATTACTATATCATGATATATATCATTATCGTGATATAAGATTTTGGTCATATTGCCCACCCCTGTACACCCTTTCATGAAAACAGTATTCCCTGGTGGCTGTGGCCTCTTTCAGCAGAATAATGCTCCCTGCCACAAAGCAAAAATGGTTCAGGAATGGTTTGAGGAGCACAACAACGAGTTTGAGGTGTTGACTTCGCCTCCAATTTCCCCAGATCTCAATCCAATCAAGCATCTGTGGGATGTGCTGAACAAACAAGTCTGATCCATGGAGGTCCCACCTCGCAATTTACAGGACTTAAAAGATCTGCTGCAAACATCTTGGTGCCAGATACCACAGCACACCTTCAGGGCTCTAGTGGAGTCCATGCCTCAATGGGTCAAGGCTGTTTTGGCAGCAAAAAGGGGACGAACACAATATTATGAAGGTGCTCATAATGTTATGCCTGATTGGTGTATGTATTAGGAAGAAGTTAGTATATATTGAGATTAGTCACACCTGGTAACATTCTATAAACCTGTCAAGTTAATGCTTCTCATTGTATAAATGCTTGTGTAACTACTTGGCACTAATAGTTGATTAACCAGAATCAGTAATGAGGAAATTTCAAGAAACCTAAATGAGAATTTGCTGATAAAGTATTAGTTATTTTTTTCCTCACATTTACTTGTTTAAAAACAGTTGGAGTTTGAGTCTGCTTTAATCCAAAACCTAACCTGAGATAAACTTAAAGGTGCAATAGGTAATTCTCTACAGAAACATTATACTGGTTGAAAGTCTCCTCATATCCTGATAGCAATCACTATGTTAAATGGTCTAGGCGTAGGACCATAAAATGTTCATCCAATTATTGTATTTGGTCCGAATGAAATAATATGATGTCATATCTGCTTGTGCACCCTGTTCGCTTAGACGTCATTTGTGTATTTCATGCTATGCAGAGGTTATACAGACAGACACCTCAGTCACGGAGGCATAACCTGATATTGCTGAGTTCAACATGTTCCTGGGTCAACATTTTTGTTGATCCTGGAACAACATTCAAATCAACCAATCAGATTTGAGGGACAAGTTTACAGATTATGTCAAGTTTAGGCTTAAAATCATGAATTGGTGCTTCTACATCAGTGTTATTCATCTATCATTTCCCTCTGATTTTTGGGATAGCTTATGGGTAGGGTTAGGTTTAGGGGTAGGAATAGGGTTAAGACTAAATTTTCAGACTAGAATGTTGTTCCAGGATCAACAAAATATGTTGACCCAGGAACGCATCTAACTCAGCAATATCAGGACGTGCATCACGGAGCACTGCAAATAAACAGCAGCCACATTTTGTAGTTCCTACTGAATCAAAACAACAAGCTACTGTAATGGCAACCCGTGACGTTCTAACCAACGTTCAGTAAGACTCCGAATTATGTTTCCATGTCAATAGCTCTCCATATACAAGCTCTCTAAAGGTGATGATACAAAGGGCATCTTTTTGAGCAACGTTCCCGGGCAATCTTACTGAGCAATGTTGCCTGGGCAACAAATTTCAATGTAAAGTATCCAGATAGAACTTTGTTGCCCATTCTCAATGGGAAAGTGCTCAAGCAGCATCGCTCAGGAACATTGCCCGGCAACACTGCTCAAAAAGTTGCCCTGTGTATCATCACCTTAAGTTGTTTACATTCATTATTATTGTATTGTTATGTGCTTTGAGACATGAGGTAGTTTAACAGTTTCTTGTGATGCTTTGCTGAGAGCAGCTGTGTGTGTGCGTTCATGTGTTTTGGAGGAGACGTGACTTTGGATGGCGATTTGAAGAAGGGTGGGACTGTATGCTTTCAATGCTAGCAGGCTAATGTTAGCATTTCCCAGATCACCTACTGCACCTTTAAGCTAACCTTAAACTGGTTTAAACATCATCCTTGTATCAGAACAAACTCAAAGAGTTGCCAAAGAACTGGTCTCTTTACATCCCAATCCCTTCATCCAGATCTTTTCTTTTCTATTTTATGAAGATTATCAACAAAGATTGGTGATAGAAGACAGATGTAATGCATGAAGCTTTTCATCTCATCCTAAATAACCAAACAGCATGTTGGTTATTAAGAATGATTGATGGAAATTACATTATGTTTCCTCATACTGAAAATCTGAAGTAGGTTAGAAAGTTAATCAGCCTGATTTGCAACATATTTTAGTCATATGCAAATCTGTAGGGGGAATGTGTTGAAAACTACAAACCAAACTGTAGACTAGTTTTGCATGATGACATTGTTTCCAGCAAAAGTATTTATGAATTTATAGCTTGTTGCATGTCTATCTCAGTGGTGAGAATCAGCTATAACACTGTCCATCAAACAGATACGTTTGATGGACAGTGAACATAAATATAAACTTTAATACAGTGTTACCTGCACTGTGATGCAAACATGTAAATATAAATTACTTTGCTAAAGTGATTTATAATCATTAATAATCATTTCCTGTACACCATTGTTGTGTATATACAAAAATGTATATACATTGTATATAAAATGTACATTGCTATAGACAAATAAGCAAACAGTTGGGTCAAGGATGTAACCAACAAGTGGCAGAAGTGGCAGAAGTGGAACATCTTGATGGTGATGAATAATGTTTACGGATTGTTGTTGCTGGTATGACAACACACTCCCAGCCTGAACTTTTCCAAATGCAGAATTCACCAATAAATCCTCACTGAACATCTTGATTGTGGTGGCCAAAGGGGAGGTAGTGCTGGCAAAGTCTTAATACAGCTCGGCCACTTGGAGGACTGAGAGGTCAGGCAGCTCACTGGTGACACATCTGTAAAGGGTACTCCTGAAATAAAAACAAAAAGTATTAAGCAAAGTAAATTCCTTAGTTTTTAATCTGTAGTCTGACCTTTAATATTTTACATTATATTCATCTTCCTTATGCCGGGGACACACTTAACGACTAGCTAAAACATTCTAAGACTGAGCTCAGCACACAAAGACTGTTTCCTTCGACTGAAGCAGATTTTAATACTTGCACACAGAATTTAAACACCGACTGAACGCAACTGGCTCTGACTCGGTGCGTTTGGGCATGATCAGTTCTAAGTATCAAATTACATTCATAATCGGCCATACAGTAATGTAGTGTGTTCCCGGCTTTATGAGTTTGAATTATTTGACATAATTGGATGTCATGCAATGTTTTTGAATGGTTAGAAAAAAACAATGCTCATAATACTCTCAAATGCCCCTTAAAATCAATTCTAAGGCAAATACATATGGAAGCCCGTTTCCGCCACTAAATAAAAAAATAAAAAGAGTAATTAAGACTTTTTATCTCAGAATTCTGACTTTTTATCTCACAATTGCGAGTTATAAAGTCAGAATTCTGAGATATAGAGTGAAGTCAGCTAAAATGGGCCACGTTTTGGTAAATGACTTATAATACCATCAAATAAGCTATGCATGAGATCTAATGATATTTTTACAAATTAGCATGGGTCTCTTAAATGTTTTTTTTTTTTTTTTTTTAAATGTGAAAACTATAATTGTTTTAAAATGATCAGCAGGTCCCTTCTTGAGCCACGGCACAACATTCAGGTAAAATGGGCCAGCTGTTCAGCTAAAATGGGCCAATATAAATAAAAATGAGATGAACACAGGTAATTTTGGCTGAAATCATTTTATTTTTAACAGTAAATTGACACTATTGTCTTTAGTGTGCCATAGTAACAACACTATGAATTTATTTCTTTAAATAGAAAGTTGAACGAATATTTCAGTAAAAATGCAATTAAAAATGAACTGATCATGTTGTATAGGTGTGTGTTTCTATGCATTGGTGTCTTGTGTGCATGTATGTGTGTACGCTTGTCAAATATCTGTCAAACGTTTTGTTAAAGATTAGAACATCTTTGACAATCAACTAGAACATCATTTTAACATTTCCTGTAAGTCTTAACATTGTACTGTACTGACATCTTCCTTTCTTTCCTTTCTCTTCTCTCTTCTTTATCTCTCTGTTTCCTTCCTTTGCTTGTCCTCCTGCCATACTGTCTGCAATACATTTTTTTTTTTTTTAAAGACTGTTAAGATTTTGTATGGATACATCTAGGCCTATAAACCTATTTTCACCCTCAATTTCTGTGTAAAAGTGTGTGTGTGTGTGTGTGTGTGTGTGTGTATGCAGCCCATTTTAGCTTAACCAGCCATTTCTAACTAAAATGACCTTTTTCCACAAGAATCAAAGTTTCTTTTTAAATTAAACTTTTTATTTGAAAGAGCATGCCAAAACATTGTTCCTAAACATTTACTTTGTTGGTAAGCTTACTTATAATTGCTTTAGTACCCTTATTAGTGATGAATGAAATTTACTATATCAGGCTCACTTTCCTTACAATTTCTCTGACAAGCTTCATGTAACACTCTGCCCTGCCCCTTAAAAACTCAGACCAGTTAAAACTATTGTTACAAGTCAACAAGTGTTGAAGCAACAATACAAAATCAGTTATTGTGATTGGCTGTAAAAATTTATAGAGATATGACGCTACAACCTTATTTGGCCCATTTTACCTGATAGCCCATTTTAGCTGACTTCACTTAAACTCGCAATTGCGAGTTATAAAGTCACTATTCTGAGATATAAACTCGCAGATTGCGAGAAAAAGCCAGAATTGCGAGTTTTTATCTCAGAATTCTGACTTTTTCTTGTAATTAACTGACGGACAGTTTCTCTGTCTAACAATTCCGGACATCCAACATTTCTGGTGCATCCAACGATAGAGCCGTGCTGCCGTCCTGACGTCTGAAGCTGCTGACATGCCCGTAGGCAGGGGTTCGGGTGGTTCGAACGAACCCCCTCACTGCCAAAGGTCCAGAATTGAAGTCGTTTTTTTTTTTTTTTTTTTTTTTTTTTTTTAATGTGATTATTGTCATCATTGTTTTAATCAATGCTTGTGACAAATATTCTGGGTTGCTGTTTCAAATTAATATGATACATTATTGTAGCAGGACGTGTGTGTGTGCTGCGCGTGCAGTTCAGAGAGAGTTCTCGCAATACACTTTTCAAAGCAACGCTGAAGAAGCATCGCCTCTGAATGATGGGGAGGGGTTATATATATACATATATATATATATATTTTTTTTTTTTTAATTAAAAGGATTTCTATATTTTATCCACTCAATAGTCTACAATATAATAACCATATAAACGTAGCGTAATTATAATAATAAAACATAGTGGGATATTCAGTGATATTGGCTGTGCAATATCGACTTTTGTGATTGGCCAATACCGGCAGACTGGAGCCAATGGAAATGCTTCTCCTTCGGTGCGCGTCTTATTCCTCTGAGAACTTCAAAGCAGACCGCTTGAGGTAAATTATCTGGAATGATTAGTATATTAATTGATTTACGATGCCTATGTGAGAGTGTTATGTCTGTAGTGTTAATGATCCGTTCTGAGCTCATGGTTAGCAT
The DNA here is from genome assembly GCA_037950665.1 of Hypophthalmichthys nobilis. NCBI lineage: Eukaryota > Metazoa > Chordata > Actinopteri > Cypriniformes > Xenocyprididae > Hypophthalmichthys > Hypophthalmichthys nobilis. The sequence goes on along the minus strand of CM075476.1, from coordinate 29,498,790 downwards.
AAAGGTGCTTGCTGGTGATGCTGAGTGTTTTTTATGCGTGTCATGTTATCCTTTATTTATTAACTGTTATGAGTTTATTTTGCACCGATTCACTGATAGTGTGAGGATGTATGACGTCACGAGTATGTACTAGTTGAGTGAACTTGGATGTACATACATCTAATGAATGAAATTGGAGTGTTTAGTCATTGACAAAGCTTCAAAAAAAGGTGTTTACCAGCAGACAAGCTAATCCAGCACAAATTAGTGCATAAAAGGTCACCAAAATGAAGTATTTGAACCTCATAATTAAATACAAAAGGAGGAGAAAAATTGCAAAAGGTCCACTTTTTGAAAAAGAACCAACCCCTATCTATCTCATACAGCAGGTATTTTATAAATTATGAGTTAAGCCAAAATGTGGAGTTTATGTTCTAAAGTACTATATTGATGAATTTACTGAATTTACTGGTAAATTCAGCAATTTTTTTTTGAATAATGACTGTTGTTCACAGAAATATTACTCACCGTTCATCCAGAAATTCTATATATCATACAGAGCATAGATTGTATTCTGTTCTGTCTCATCTATAATTTTTCCGACTAGTGAGGCCAGCAGGGGGTGCTCACCCTGTGGTCTGTGTGGGTCCTAACACCCCAGTATAGTGATGGGGACACCCATCACCCTTCGGATGAGACGTTAAACCGAGGTCCTGATTCTCTGTGGTCATTAAAAATCCCAGGATGTCCTTCGAAAAGAGTAGGGGTGTAACCCCGACATCCTGGCCAAATTTGCCCATTGGCCTCTGTCCGTCATGGCCTCCTAATCATCCCCATATACTGATTGGCTTCATCACTCTGTCTCCTCTCCACCAATAAGCTGGTGTGTGGTGGGCGTTCTGGCGCAATATGGCTGCCGTCGCATCATCCAGGTGGATGCTGCACATTGGTGGTGGTTGAGGAGATTCCCCCTTCCGTATGTAAAGCGCTTTGAGTACCCAGAAAAGCGCTATATAAATGTAAGGAATTATTATTATTATTATAAGCCAATAAAAAAAATGTTTGAACTAAAAGCATGTATATATTTATTTATTACCTGATCCGTTAATTCATCAAGTTTATTTATATTATTTTAAAAGGATTTGATAATCTACCAAACCATTGCTCTAGGTTTGTGCCAGCTCTGTTCTCTTTCAGTACAGCTATGAACAGGAGGATCTTCGCTGATGCCAAGCTGCAAGTAGTGTGCTGTCTGGAAGAGTAGTGTAACAATGAAGTTGCACAGAGCTGTCCCAGCATCACAGGAACAACTGCTGTGGGACAGTAATGCAGGCCGGCAGTCATTTAACACAGTCTGAGAAGATAATTAAATTAATATGACAAAAGTCATGAATTAATATTCTAATTTGAATTTTTTAATCATACCCAAATACTGTAATGAGTACTAGGCCTATACCTTAATTTCAAAACTTAAGCTCTAAGAACCTTTTTACAGAATAGTTTCACTATCCCTGTCTGTTAAATAATTTCTTATTTCTTGGGCTTCACTTTTTGACTTTCTTTGTGTCTTGGGCTTTTTCCATTGTGCACGTCATGTATCTACCTAGACAAAACAAGAAGTAGTCCTTGGACACACTGACACTCTCACACGCAACCAGAAGTTGAAGACACACACACACACGCGCGCACACATTTACGCACATACATTTCTTACTTGTTATTATATTTCTTGAAATGCCATACATGGTAAGGTTTGATTCTTAAGTCGTATGATTGGATGCTCAAGCCATTCTGGAGATTGTTGTTTGACCTATGTCTATAAAAATGACCCTTCTTCCTGAATAAATCTGAGAATGCTTTGTACCACATTTGATCTGTGTCTCCTTGGTCATGCTCCCGAGATCTCGTGCTGCTGCTGCCACACATCACAGGGGTTGAGGCGCCTGTTTCTAAACTGATGACTGAGACTACAAATATTCTACCTAAGATTGAGATTTTAATCTAACACGGTCTTTGTACAGAAACCTCAAAAACGGCTTTTTTTTATAATTATATAAATTAGCATTTAATTAAGACTTAAGCTATTATTTTGTGTCCTCCTACTCTTAAACTACACTGAACAAAATTATAAACGCAACACTTTTGTTTTTGCCCCCATTTTTCATGAGCTGAACTCAAAGATCTAAGACTTTTTTCTATATACACAAAAGGCCTATTTCTCTCAAATATTGTTCACAAATCTGTCTAAATCTGTGTTAGTGAGCACTTCTCCTTTGCTGAGATAATCCATCCACCTCACAGGTGTGGCATATCAAGATGCTGATTAGACAGCATGATTATTGCACAGGTGTGCCTTAGGCTGGCCACAATAAAAGGCCACTCTAAAATGTGCAGTTTTACTGTATTGGGGGGGGGTCCGAAAACCAGTCAGTATCTGGTGTGACCACCATTTGCCTCACGCAGTGCAACACATCTCCTTCGCATAGAGTTGATCAGGTTGTTGATTGTGGCCTGTGGAATGTTGGTCCACTCCTCTTCAATGGTTGTGCGAAGCTGCTGGATATTGGCAGGAACTGGAACACGCTGTCGATACGCTCATCCAGAGCATCCCAAACATGCTCAATGGGTGACATGTCCGGTGAGTATGCTGGCCATGCAAGAACTGGGATGTTTTCAGCTTCCAGGAATTGTGTACAGATCCTTGCAACATGGGGCCGTGCATTATCATGCTGCAACATGAGGTGATGGTCGTGGATGAACGGCACAACAATGGGCCCCAGGATCTCGTCACGGTATCTCTGTGCATTCAAAATGCCATCAATAAAATGCACCTGTGTTCATTGTCCATAACATACGCCTGCCCATACCATAACCCCACTGCCACTATGGGCCACTCGATCCACAACGCTGACATCAGCAAACCGCTCACCCACACAACGCCATACACGCTGTCTGCCATCTGCCCTGTACAGTGAAAACCAGGATTCATCCGTGAAGAGAACACCTCTCCAAAGTTCCAGACGCCATCAAATGTGAGCATTTGCCCACTCAAGTCAGTTACGACGACGCACTGCAGTCAGGTCGAGACCCCGATGAGGATGAGTAGCATGCAGATGAGCTTCCCTGAGATGGTTTCTGACAGTTTGTGCAGAAATTCTTTGGTTCTGCAAACCGATTGTTGCAGCAGCTGTCCAGGTGGCTGGTCTCAGACAATCTTGGAGGTGAAGATGCTGGTTGTGGAGGTCCTGGGCTGGTGTGGTTACACGTGGTCTGCGGTTGTGAGGCCGGTTGGATGTACTGCCAAATTCTCTGAAATTCTTTCGGAGACGGCTTATGGTAGAGAAATGAACATTAAATTCACTCCTGCGGTCAGCATGCCAATTGCACGCTCCCTCAAAACTTGCGACATCTGTGGCATTGTGCTGTGTGATAAAACTGACCATTTTAGAGTGGCTTTTTATTGTGGCCAGCCTAAGGCACACCTGTGCAATAATCATAAATGATTAATATTATAGTTATTATTCAAAGTCCAACAATCGTATATGTTGCATGAACAAGCACATCAGTCTATATGAACAGAATATACACGCTTTATAAAGAATAAACACGTTAACTAGATAGCTTTGGTATGAATGGTCAGAAAATGGGACGACAATATACTCACCCTCAAAGTGTCGATGCAGTCCAAAACTTTGCTGTCAGGAGTGACAGCTGACTGCCTCACAATGCAATTAACATCGTCCACAGTAATCCGGGGAAGCTCTTTTAAACAGCGAGTGTAAAATATCATCTTTTTCTGCGCTGTCTTCCGGCGCTCTGCCGGATGTAACTGAGCTGGCTGAGACAAAACGCGGATGCGAAGTCTATTAATATTACACAATTAATTATAACTCCCTACAGCAGTAGGCTATTTTACAGCAGCTTTATTAAACAGTTTAAATCACCAAGAGATATGTTTTAATGTATTTGATTGTGATAGTGAACATTGAAAAGTAAACATGTCAGATTAAATAACAGCAAATTTACAATGATCATGCACACTGATTACAGTAATTTTATCATCCTTTGCAATGAAGTAGACAGCAAATAGTCATGGCTGGTTAAAGGTCGGAATGACTGTTTACCCAAGACTTCAGTTTATCATTAATTACAAAGCTAGTTATTTATTGAAAAAAATATTCTGAGGGGAACTGTTTAAATGTTCTTTAATGGAGGTTTGGACATTTTATAAGTTTTTAATTCGAGGAAAAAAAAATCTGTGAGGGATAGACATACATTGCTTCGTTTGGTTGTACTGTTATTTAATGTGTTTTTGGATTGTTCTGGTGACGAAACACTGCATCAATAGAACCTTTTCACATTTCCGTGTTTCTAGGAAGCGGAAGTCGTCAAAGTTGGTTAAACATTTATAGCAGAGACTACATTAAATATATTTTTGCGCAAATAGCAAAACAAAAACTTCACAATAATGTTTTCATAAATTTCAAAAAGAGGGAAAAAATAGAGAGCGATTGATATCAGCAGTCAGAAGAGAGAAAGATGTCATTTTTACGTCACTCCCCTAGCTGCTGTATTAGAAACACCCTCAGAGCAGGTTAACTAGTTTTTTTTTTTTTTTTTGTAATTTGATGCAAATGTAATATAATACTAAATATAGTGTTATAAATGTACATACATTTTTAAAAAAAATGAAAATATATATATATAAAAAAAGCAGGATTTACGATATTAATGACCGTTAAAACGCGTCATCACGGTCTGTGAAAAGGGTCTATGATTTGATAGCCCTCTTATTCTGGGATTTATAGTTCCTGTTTAAATTGCTGTTGTAATTATAATTTGAAAAAAAAAAAATGTAACGTTATTTAAAAATATTAGATTTCAACTTCAAGGTGAGCATCTTGTAGAGCTTGTCGCAATAAAGCCCGCCCATACACGCGCTTGGCCAATCAGAAGAAACTTACTACTTCAACTCATAGCTTGTCAATCATGTAAATATAAGCCCAATATTTTTGCTTAGCCAATCAGAAGAAACGTACCACTTCCACCTTCAAGGCGAGCTTGTCAATCTTGTGTAAATAAACCCCGCCTACACATGAGCCGGAGAGCATGCGAGCCAGTTTCACAGCGTGATTTCGGCAAGTTCTTCATGTAAAATGGTCTTGAATAAGTTTTTCAAGTAAGTTTGCCCTTTAAATTTGTTTTAACAACTTTGTCTAATGCTAAAGACATAAACGAACTGCCTGGTAAAGTACTCACATTGGTAATGGCTTCGGAAAGCGAGCATGATGATCCATTCCAGCGAATTCTGCATCAAATCGGTGGGAAAAGTAACATTCATTTAATCAGCGCAGTGAGTGGACCTGATGGAGACACCGGCGTTTTACAGGACTTTATCGCTGATATGTTTAATAATGGGGAGCATGAAGAAATTACCGACTGCATTGGCAAAAGTAACGGAGAAATCAAAATCCAAACAAATGTCTGCAGTCCTGATCGATCCGAACAGAGTTCATCCATACCTGCTGATCGCTGCACCAAGAGCGAGAAACCAGATCCACTCAAGAATAAAACCGTGAGTTCAAGCAGAAACATCGACGGCGAGCAGAGAGCCATTAAATGTTCCGTGATCATATTCGTCTTCAGACATGATTATGTCTGTAATAAAGAGAACTATGTGTGTTTGAGGGAGATCCTGAAGGACGTGAGAGCTCGCTTAAAGAGAAACGCGCTCCGTCCGGCTCTGTTGGGACTCGTTCACACTGACTGCGATCGATCAGAGAGCCGCGAGTCAGTGGAATTACTGGATCGATCACTGCGATCAGTGTTTATCAATCACCCACAACAGGCCATATGGACCGGCCGGTACGTCACAAAGTCCCCGGATTTGTTGCAGGAGATCAGATGGAACGCCTGTCGGGCTGTGAAGTCTTCAATGTCTGCAGGTTAGACATTCAGCCTAGTGCACTGCCAGCATGAAGGCCTGTTTGGGGATTGTGTATCACAAAATTTTGACTTTTTATATGATTTGGGAAGTCAAAATATAGATTTACCAACACATGATTTTTTTTTTTTCTAATGTGGCAGAAATGAGCTTCCATAGACTCTTGTCAGTTAAAACGGATTTTATTTGTATGTACTGCATACAGAATAAGCTAAATAATATTTTGGAGTTTTTTTTGCTGGCTGTTTACAATCTAACTAATTAATCAATGTTCATGAATGAGTGACACTTTTGAGTCGGTCCTTTTCAGTGAATTAATCAAACCAGAATTAATGGGTTTGTGATTCGGAATTATTCAAAGGGATTCTCAACCCTTAATATTTTATATATATATATATATATATATATATATATAGTAGTCAACATTTGAAGTGGATCAAAACCTTTCATCAAAGTTGTCCTAAAACCTTCTTAGGACAACTGTGATAAACTTTTTGATCCACTTCAAATGTTGACTACTGTATATATATATATATATATATATATATATATACACACACACACACACACACACACACACACACACACACACACTACCGGTCAAAAGTTTGGACACGGAAAGGTTTTTAAAAGAAGTTTCGTCTGCTCACCAAGGCTGCATTTATTTAATTAAAAATACAGTAAAAACAGTAATATCGTGAAATATTATTACAATTTAAAATAACTGTTTGAATATATTTTATAAAGTAATTTATTCCTGTGATCAAAGCTGAATTTTCAGCATCATTACTCCAGTCTTCAGTCACATGATCCTTCAGAAATCATTCTAATATGCTGATCTGCTGCTCAAGAAACATTTATTGTGTACAATTGTACAAAATATTTGTGTACAATATTTTTTTTTTCAGGATTCTTTGATGAATAGAAAGTTCGAAAGAACAGCATTTATTTGAAATATAATCTTTTGTAACATTATAAATGTCTTTACCGTCACTTTTGATCGATTTAATGCATCCTTGCTGAATAAAAATATTAATTTCTTTAATTTCTTTTCAAAAAAATAAAAATAAAAATTCTTACTGACCCCAAACTTTTGAACGGTAGTGTATAATGTTACAAAAGCTTTCTATTTAAGATAAATGCTGTTCTTTTGAACTTTCTATTCATCAAGGAATCCTGGAAAAAAAAAGTACACAACTGTTTTCAACATTGATAATAATCATAAATGTTTCTTGAGCAGCAAATCAGCATATTAGAATGACTTCTGAAGGATCATGTGACACTGAAGACTGGAGTAATGATGCTGAAAATTCAGCTTTGATCACAAGAATAAGTTACTTTATAAAATATATTCAGTTATTTTAAATTGTAATAATATTTCACAATATTACTGTTCTTACTGTATTTTTAATTAAATAAATGCAGCCTTGGTGAGCAGACGAAACTTCTTTTAAAAACATTAAAAATCTTACCGTGTCCAAACTTTTGACTGGTAGAGTGTGTGTGTGTGTGTGTGTGTGTGTGTGTAAATTTTATATATATATATATATATATATATATAATGTGTGTGTGTGTATGTGTGTATATATGTATGTATGTATGTATATGTATATATATGTATGTGTATATATATATATATATATATATATATATATATATATATATATATATATATTATTATAATATTATATACACACACATGCACAAACACACAATTAAGCTACTGAAACCACTACAATTAACATGTTACATGTACAACATACAATTAATAAACTAAAAATACAGTGAGCCATCTATCTAGATGGTATTTTGTGGCATCATAGTCTCAAACTCTAGTGTAGCATTCTTTGGTTTTGTAGCCATAGCCATATTTAGCAAAATGTTGTGTTGTTTTTGCCCATATGCCTGTTGGTTTTGTTGTACCGCCAATGTAGGTCACAACTCTTCAGTTCATGAGTCACATGATTTGGGGAATTATAATGAATGGAGGCCCCAAGAAGAACGAAAGAAAGAAAGAATGCTTTTAATGAGTCTTTTCTCAATGGCTCTTTATGTTGCAGAGAGTGGCACTGGCAGTAAAAGCAGTTTGTTTTGGTCCTTGAAATGTTTACCAGGAATATTCAGGAAGGGACACAGAGGACAGGCTGACTTCAGCACCAACAGTTTGCAGCAAGGTATGCTATTAATTTGCATTGGGCTTCAAACCAGTTGTTTCACTATGAATTCATTGCACAATCTTTACTCTTGCAGCCAATCCAAATACAGGTGAAGAAGGAATTCCCTTGCAGATGCAGCCCACGTCACAGTGACGCCAGACAGGTTTTGCAAATAGACCAAGATGGTTGAAAAACAAGCCTCAAACTACTTGTCTGTGTTCTACTCAGGTCATATATTCTTGCACTATACCTTACCAGTCAAGAGGATTTGGAGGAATGAGAAATGAAGGCAACGAAAGGCTGCTACAGCATTATTCTTGATACCGTTTTGATATCAGAAGGAAATCTCACTACTATCACAGTAGCATACAGAGTCGAAGTTTATTAGTATTAAATAATCTAATGTGACAATTGCTGAACACTGTGACTGACTGTAATGTATTAATTGCTGTTATTTGAAATAAAAACACTTTGTTGCATCATAGGCAGTAGGTTTTGCACGATTCCTTTATGTGATTCTGAAATAACCAAGGAAATTAATTGTAGCTGTTCAAAACTGTTCCAGGACTACATAAGCTATACTGTTAAAAAAAATGAAAAATTAAAGTTACCATGAAATCAAAATTGACAATTCTTGTTTTTGTTTTTTTGTTTTTTTTTAATGGAATATTGCATTGTTTATTCTAAATGATTTTTCCGTGCACATCATTATTTATTTATTTATATATTTTTTTTTAATTCACACTCCTTGTAATCTTTAATTAAAATAACTTCCCCTCCCTCTTGCAGCACCATGTCTTCTCTTCATGGATGATGAGGGCGGGGCAACCTGTCACTCACATGAGATCCACCAATAGCAAACCACAACCATCCCGGCAATTCCCCATGGACAAAATCAAGCCCCGTCCTACATTTGTTTTTGTTCTAGAAGCTGTTTCACTACGATATACATCACAATAGGGAAGAAAAGACTGTCATTAACAGTTGAAATTATGACAAAAAGTCAATTATAAAATGGAAAGCGGTAATTTTAACCTTTATCTCAAATGACTTAGTATCTCAATTTCAAATTTATCTAATTATTTAGACTTTTTAAAAGTCTTAAATTTTTTACCTCCGTACTTAATAATTTTGACTTTTTATGATTTGATAAGTCAAAATAAAGATTTACCAATACATGCATTTTTTTTTTTTTTTTTTATGTGGCAGAAATGAGCTTCCATAGACTCTTGATAGTTAAACTGAGTTAATTTATATGTACTACATATAAATATACGCTAACTAATATTTGGGATGTTTACAATCTGAACTAATTAATCAATGTTCTTGAAGGAGTGACTGTTTTGAGTCGGTCCTTTTCAGTGAGTTGATCAAACCAGACAGCAATGGTCTGAATGAGTTTTTGATTTAAAATGATTCAAACGGATGACTCATGCACTGAATCATTTAGGTAAGCTTCTCACTAGTGGTTCTCAACCCTTAATATAATGTGTGTGTGTGTGTATATAAATATATACAGTATCTCACAAAAGTGAGTACACCCCTCACATTTCAGTAACTATTTTATTAAATCTTCTCAAGGTACAGTACTATAGAAATGAAACTTGTATATACTTTAGAGTAGTCAATGTGCTGCTTGTATAGCAGTACAGATTTACTGTCCTCTGAAAATAACATACAGCCATTATTGTCTAAATAGCTGGCAACAAAAGTGAGTACACCCTAAGTGATAACAGCTCTACATCTTTTAACCATGCTAAGCCACATGTCCTATTCATCATGTTCATGTTTTTGTCTGCTTGATAGGACAATACAAATGTGTGGATCTTGTATTAGAGCAGTTAAAATTTGGTGCTTTGAGTACAATTCTCTCATCCTGATCACTGGATGTTCAACATGGCACCTCATGGCAAAGAACTCTCTGAGGATTTGAGAATTAGAATTGTTGCTCTCCACAAAGATGGCCTAGGCTATAAGAAGATCTGTAACACCCTGAAACTGAGTTACAGCACAGTGGCCAGGGTCATAGAGAGAGGTTTTCCAAGACGGGTTCCACTCGGAACAGGTCAAAGTAGTTGAGTCCTCGTGCTGTGCGTCAGGTGCAGAGGCTGGCTTCAAAAAACAGACGCATGAGTGCTGCAAGCATTGCTTTAGAGGTTGCAGAAGCGGAAGGTCAGCTTGTCAGTGCTTCAGACCATACGCTGCACACTGCAACAAATCGGTTTGCATGGCTGTCGTCCCAGAAAAAAAGCCACTTCTGAAGCTGGCTCACAAGAAAGCCCGCAAACAGTTTGCTGAAGACAACCTGTCCAAGAGCATGAATTACTGGAACCATGTCTTGTGGTCTGATGAGACTAAAGCCCTATTCAGACGAAATTACTTTTACATGGGGAGGTGGGGTAAAGTAATTACTACCAGAGCTTCTCAGTGATTTTAGTCCCGTCCGAATGTGCCATCTCAGTAATCATTACGGACAATGTCAGTAAAGATTACGGCGACTTTTACCTTCTGTAAAAAGGTCTGGAAAAATTACCTCAGGTAATACTAATCCCGTTTAAATAGACCCGCTGTAAATATGCAGGCATACGGTAAAATTCCGTCATTTCCTGTTTTCCGTGCATTTTTCAAGCATGGAAGCACTTGAAGAAACATTCAATTGTGTTGTAGGTGGTGGGACAAGTCTGTGGCAAACCTCAAGTATTTTCCACATACCATTCAGAGCAAAAAGTGTGTTTGCGCACATGGTATCAGGAAGCAATGTATACACACATGACGACAGGTAGGTGACGGCGGTGCGTAAATCGAGTTACCCCTCCCACTTCTGCTAGTTTTACTGAGATGTCTTATCCCGTGCGATTTGGCCATTAATATTACAGATGTCCTTAGGTAAAATTACATTACTCCACCTCCCCATGTAAAACTAATCCCGTCCGAATAGGGCTTAAGATAAACTTGTTTGGCTCAGATGGTGTCTAGCATGTGTGGCGACCCCTGGTGAGAAGTACCAAGAAAACTGTGTCTTGCCTACAGTCAAGCATGGTGGTGGTAGCATCATAGTCTGAGGCTGCATGAGTGCTGCTGGGACTGGGGAACTGCACTTCATTGAGGGAAACATGGATTCCAGCATGTACTGTGACATTCTGAAGCAGAACATGATGCCCTTCCTTCAGAAACTGGGCTGAACGGCATGATAACGACCCCAAACACACCGCCAAGATGACAACTGCCTTGCTGAGGAAGCTGAAGGTGATGGAGTGGCAAAGTATGTCTCCAGACCTGAACCCTATTGAGCACCAGTGTGGCATCCTCAAGCAGAAGGTGGAGAAGAATCATGTGTCTAACATCCAGCAGATCCGTGATGTCTTTATGGAGGAGTGGAAGAGGATCCCAGCAACAACCTGTGCAGATCTGGTGAATTCCATGCCCAGGAGGATTAAGGCAGTGGTAGATAACAATGGTGCTCACACAAAATATTGACACTTTGGTCACAGTTTTGACATGTTCACTTAGAGTGTACTTACTTTTGTTGCCAGGTATTTAGACAATAATGGCTGTATGTTGAGTTATTGAAGCTACTGAAACCACTAAAATTAACAACACTGACATTAAAAAAAAAAAAAAAAAAAAAAACTAAACATACTAAGTCATATTTATGAGATGAAAAGTCAAAATTATGACATCTAAATTGTAAGATAATTCTAAATTATGTCATAAAAAGTCAAAATTATGACATAAATTTGACTTTTATCTCATAATTTATAATTTTTGACTCATTTTGTCATAACTTCGATTTTTAGTATCTCATAATTTTAATTGTTATCTCGTATTTATTTATAACTTAAAATGTATAAATTTTTTTATTGTTTTTTATTATGATTAACCCCAATCATGATTTTTTTTTTTTTCACGTTGTAAATGGGCTTCCACAATTACATAACATAGTACCATTTTTTATATATTTGTTTATTTTGTTGTTGGTTGTGTGTTTATTTATTTATTTTCTTATTTTCAGATTAAAAATAGAAAGGAAATGTGTTCCATCTTGGACCACCGAGTGGCATGACGATCCACAGCTTCATATTATCTTCACTGAATAGCAGAGAAGAAGAGCCACTGAAGGGTTGACCGCTTCAAAGCCTGCCTGGAAACATTTATCACTACATGCCTTACACATCTAATATATTCATTTGAAAATAATTGATATTACCTATGAAATAATAGTTTTATAATATTTGCTTATTGCCACTTTCATGTATTCTGCAGCACGTGATCTTATACTAAATGACATGTCATATTTTCAGGCACAATTTTCGGTGTGTCCCGTAGAAGCGCTCATTGTCATATGAGTTTGTACCGCTGCCGCTGCTGTAATAGCAGTTGATCGTTCGAGCGCTCACACTGTTTCATTGAGAGTCAAACAAGCTTTATTCTTCTTATTACTGTTTGTGTATTTAAATCATTGTGCTGGAGGAGATCCGGTGACAGTCGCAAACAGACATGATCACTTCAGCCGGTGAGTGAATGCGAAAGAACGAGAAAGAGTGCGTTTGATTTAGCTGAGTCACACAGCTAACGGCTAACACAGCGCAAAAGTTGAATGAGCTTTAGAACTTTACCTGTGCTTAGTGTAAATATATTTACAATTATAATTATGCTATATGTAATACTTTAGCGCTTAAATGCGCTGGTGATAGTGTAAATGTTTATTAATGTCATTTCTCGTGGCATTTTCACTGCCGTGGTTTGTTTACATCGGCAAAATTGCGTGCTTTAGAAAAAAAAAAAAAAAGTTGATCCAGTCTCAATATTGTTTTGACTATATAACTATTATCAAGAAGCCATGCATATCATATGTAAGTTGTAAGTAAAACTGATGTTTTAGGATGTTATTTAGCAGATCTGTCATGTCACTGACACTATCCGTGATAGATAGATAGAAAGGGAGACTGATATGTTGACAGATGGATAGACAGGCTGAAAGATTATATATATATATATATATATATATGTATATATGTATCAACAATATGTGTATGTATGTGTGTATATATATATATATATATATATGACAGGTAAATAGATAGCAAGAGAACACTGTTATACTGATGGACTGTTTACTGTTTTGTAGCTGGTATCATATCCCTCCTGGATGAAGATGAGCCACAGCTCAAGGTACAGCATGTGCTCAAACAAAAAGATAAGTGCTTATTATTATATCGATGTGGTTATTAACAATATTTTGTTGTTCTTTTTAAGGAGTTTGCTCTACAAAAACTGAACTCCATTGTCAATGACTTTTGGGCTGAGATTTCAGAGTCAGTAGACAAAATGTAAGTAGCACTGATCATGGCTCATTTCTCATTTTTTAAGGAGATCACCCAAAATTGCCATAAATATGGAAAAATTTATACCTTTTCTTTTTTTTCTAATCTGAAAAGTATGACCCATGAGAATTGCATAAACCCAAGAAAAATGTATAATTGTAATTTTACTGTTCTCTAAAATAATAATACTTAGTATTTTAAAATTATTAATATAATAATAATATCTTTTTTATTTTACACTGCAACACTTCTTTTTATTTTACACTGGGTGGGGGCGGCTGGCTCTATCTCTCTCTTTTTTTTTTTTTTTTTTTTTTTTTTTTTTTAAACTGCTTATGGGGCTGTTTACATATCGCGTCTAAAATCGAGTGGAAAGCACGGCCACGTCTCTTTCTCCTTGTTTCCAAAGCGCTTGCGCTCCCGTGGCGTCTGTCATTGCTATGCAACCATGAACTGCGCTCTCCGCGACGAGGAATGTTTTTGACATGAAAAATAAAAACCCGCCCTGTACAGCTATGATCAGCTGTTCGGCTGAGCTTTCGATGTGTTTTTACGGAAAGGCCGACTTTCACTTTCAAATTAACGGCAATTGCTTGAATGGTGGGTTACTCTTACTGAAAAACACTCGACAAAACGGACATTTTGGCATAATTTGTGTGTGTTATGGTTCGTTAAGAGCAGAACAGAACTCGATACTGGCGCGCGTGCGTTAAATGCAAATATTTTTAACGCGTTAAAGTGGAAAACAAATTAACTTCGGTGCCGCGGTGGGCAAGTGATGAAACCGGTGTTGCGACTGAACACCGGTAACACAGACTACCTGTCAGCCTTTTCAATTTGAGCCAGTGCGCAAAATTAGTGAGGATGAAAATATCGAAGCGGTGGAATGTCTCTGTGGCTATTCGAACTACTGTTATATGATTGATGTGTTAAAATCGTCTGATCACCTGAATGCATACACACAGTTAAACATGCTGAGAAGATGTTACTGTTTATGCGATCACAGATATCTTGTGCATCACAGCACACACGAGCTTTGAGGCAGTCTGTCTCAATCGAGATGTTATAGGCTTTCCTTCGTCAGTCTCCACAACAGGCGCGGCATTTGGTTAAAGCCCACGCTTGTATCCATCGGCAACTGTAAGCTCTTTCAGCTGTGGTCTACTAAAAGCCTCAAAGGCATCAGGGCTAAAGTGAACAAAGACGCAGATCTTTAGGAAGTTTTATTCTCGTCCACATTCTTCACAACTTCCCATTCTTTTCTCCTCTTATTGCTAGTAAAGCAGTAAAGACTTACATCACTTCTCTTGTGGCTCATCGACTGAATATTACAACCAATAGCTGCACAATGTGGCATCGCATATTATATTCTGAGTTGTGTTGTGGGAAAAATAGCAATAGGACAGTGTCAGTAGAGCAGTAAGTGCACCCATTTGACGTCATTGACATACAACGCACTGTGCACCTAAACACAATGGCGCCGTCCATTGTCCAAATCGGTCCAAATATGTCATGGATTATGGATTATAAATAACGTAAATCTTCCGTGGGTTTTCTACTTCATGTTTCAGTAAGAGACATCATTTACATTATATTAAGCCATACAAGTCTTAACACCAGGGGTTCCCTTTAAGATAACCTGTAGAAAGAAAAAAAAAAAAACACATCTTAAGCATGCAGAATAATGTAAGTGGACATTTTTTTGTAATTGCGCCTCTGAACGATTACGTAATTGTGCATTTATTTGAAAGCATTAATGCATTCGAGAGCGATTGCATGTGTGAATTAGTCAGACCATCTCTCTCTTAATTGTGAAGTTGTGGGTTGTAAGTAGTTACTTCAAAAGTAAAAAAAATGCTATAAAAATATGCTATAACTTTTGAGTTTCTAAGCCACAGTGCATCAGCGCAGTAGCTCAATATAATGATACACATCTGTTCTAAAAGTCACTTGACTACACACGTGGTAGTACGTTTTTAAGGGGAAAGTATTAACAGGATTAAAAAAACGAAATAACCGACATGGGAAAATTATGTCAGTTAGAGGTTCTGAATTTAGGTTTTGATTACTTTTCAATTAATCGTCCAGCACTGTTAAACAATAATTTTTGGAATTACGGTTCAGTAGTATTATTGCAGTTATTGCAAAGTATTTTCTTTATTGTTCCAGTTCAGTTTCAGTTTATTTATTTATAAAGCACTGTTAAAACAACAAAGTGTTGACCAAAGTGCTGTACAATAATAAAAATTATTCCTAATAAAATAAAACAACAACATCATAACACAGACAAGACACCTAAAAACAGTACAAACAAAACCAATGCCTCAACACACTGCAGTCTCGAAAGCTAGACAAAGAAAATGAGAAGGTCCTCTGAACAATTAAAACAGTCTGGTCAGAGTGTGGCTTGTGCACCTGCAAGAGCTCTGACAGGTAGGAGGGAGCTTTCCCATGCAAGGACTTACTGATTTTTAAAATAATTTAAATAATAAATGTTTTATTACAACACTAATAATAATTATGAAATACTTGTTTTTTTTTTTTTTTATGGTAAAGTAGTATTATTGCTATAGTAATATTCTTTTTATTGATTTTTAAAGTAATAAAATAAACATATTTTCAGGGCTTGACATTAAGCCTTGTCATGTGCTTGTCCTTCAGAAAAGTAAATCAGTCATTCACTTGTCCGAGTAAAAAAGTTGCTTGTCCTGAAAAAAAAAAAAAAAAAAAACAAAGAAAAAGAAAAAAGGATTTTTGTGTTGTAAATATAATTTAATCTGAAGCAATATTCTCATCAGTGTTCGATCAGCTTCGACTGATATATATCTGTGATATTTACCCCGAGGCCGTTTTTTTCTTTTTTTACCTTTATCAAGGCCGTTTTTTTCCCCTAATCTTATTAATTTTATTCGTTCAAACTGCTGATTCATTCAAGAATGAGCCAGTTGTTTATAAATGGGTCATTGAATCTTTGACTCAACTGATTTGTTCAAAACGCTGAATCATTCAGCAATGGAAACACGGCTCCGTGTTGCTGCTATCTTTGTTTGAAACTATTTTCACTGTTAAAATAGAAAAAAGTCAATATTTCATCTAAAATGTAAGTGACTTAATATTAACTACTTGTTTATTGAACTGTCGTATGAATTCAGTGTCACATTTTCAATCATGATGATATTCAGGAAAACAGCACTCTTGGTCATGTGATGTTGCTTAACTTTATCATATGTTATGAGTATGAAAACAAGAAAAATGATGAACAATATCCGAGCTGCTATTTTCCATAATATTGAAATCATATTATTTTACAGAAAAGAGCAGCCAGTCTAATTTTCTCCTTTTGTGTCCCATAGAAAAAAAGTCATACAAGTTTGGAATGAAATGTCTGTAAATAAAGACATTAATGAGCGTGTCCTAAAACATTTCATATGAGTGTTTTAGATTGTAATGAAATGTGTTTTTCTCTATCAGTGAGGTCCTGTATGAGGATGAGACATTTCGCAGCAGAGAGTTTGCCGCACTGGTGGCGTCTAAAGTCTTTTACCACCTCGGTGCTTTTGAGGAGTCTTTAAACTATGCGCTGGGTGCTGGAGATCTCTTCAACGTCACTGACGATTCCGAATATGTGGAGACCATTATTGGTAAGTGATTAGTTTTCTCTGAAGTTTTTTAAAGGAATTTAATACTTTTATTCAGCGATGGTGGATTAAATTGCTCAAAAGTGACAGTAAAGACATTTATAATCTTACAAAAGATTTCTATTTCAAATAAACACTGTTCTTTTGAACTTTCTGTCCATCAAAGAATCCTGAAAATAAAAATGTATTGCGATTTCTACAAAAATATTATGCAGCACAACTGTTTTCAACATTGATAATAATCAGAAATGTTTCTTGAGCATCAAATCTGCATATTAGAATGATTTCTGAAGTTTCATGTGACACTGAAGACTAGAATAATGATGCTGAAAATTCAGCTTATATATTCAAATAGAAAACGGTTATTTGAAATTGTAAAAATATTTTGCAGTATTACTATACTTTTGATCAAATAACGACTCAACCTTTTGAACGCTAGTGTGTATATATTCTTCATCCATCAGCCAAGTGTATCGATCATTACACCAAACTGCGTGTTGAGAATGCCGAGCTGCCAGAGGACGAGGAGAAGAAAAGCATCGATCCTCGTCTGGAGGGAATCGTCAATAAGATGTTCCAGCGCTGCCTGGGAGATCATAAGTACAAACAAGCCATCGGCATCGCGCTGGAAACTAGACGCTTGGACATCTTTGAGAAAACCATCTTGGAATCTGTATGTTATTTTGCAACTTGAGCTAAACTTGAATTGTCATAAAAATGTTTTTAGAGACTTATTGTTTTTAGAGACATATAAGGACTATATGAGTAGTCCTTTCTATGATATCCTTTCCTGTTGTACCACATTTGTGGACAATATTTGAAAAATATTTTTGAATATATTTTAAAATAGACTATTGTGTAGTTGTGGGGTAGTTATGTTAATGAGCTTGTGGATGTGATGTCATAACCTCAACGATTTCAGTACCAGTTTTCACCATGTTTTGTTTTCCTACAGAATGACATTGGCGGTTTGCTGGCCTACAGCCTGAAGATCTGCATGTCCCTCATGCAGAACAAGAAGTTTCGTAACGAAGTTCTTCGAGTTCTCGTCAAGCTGTACATGAACCTGGAGAAGCCTGACTTTATTAACGTTTGCCAGGTGACTTGTCCTGAGTGTACTTCAGCTTTATTCTACTGAACATTCAGAGATTCCTCTCTAACATTTTTCTTTTTCATCATAGTGTCTGATTTTCCTTGATGACCCTCAAGCTGTGAGTGATATTTTGGAGAAGCTTGTGAAGGAGGATAACCTCCTGATGGCCTATCAGATCTGCTTTGACCTGTATGAGAGCGCCAGCCAGCAGTTCCTGTCCTCGGTTATTCAAAACTTGCGGACCGTAGGCACACCCATCCCCTCTGTGCCTGGCTCCACCAACACGGGCACTGTGCCCACCCAAGAGAAAGACAGGTGGGAGACTGAGGGCATGTTACTGCTTTTGTAACTGTGTATCATTGATATATGAGTGAAAATGTATCAATGAGTGAATGGGTGCCAAAATGTTGTAGCTCCAAAAAGCACATACAACTGTCATGACAGTAATTCAAACGACCCCAGTGGATGAATAATGTCTTCTGAAGCAAAATGATAGGGGTGTGTGTGCAAGGAAAAATACTAATATAGCATTCAAGAGATGGTTGCATTTATGTGATGTCCTACATGATGCAAGAAGTGTGTGTAAATACTGAAATGTTCTTGCATGAGCTTTACATCATATTTATGTCATGTGAAAATGTCATATGAAAATTAAGCCAATTTTATACCCAAATTTGCGTTTAGTTTAATGCAAAAAACAAAACAAAAAACAAAACACAAACTTTTATGTAAAGTAGGCCTGTTTATACATCATGGTAATATTTGTTGTACTACCTTTAAATAAATCATTGTACAATGTTTTTCCTGTAATACAGTAATAATAAATCACACTGCTCCTTAAAACAGGCTTAATTTCATTGCACATTTTTATAATTTCTTTTTTGTTTTTTTGATTTTGGGTTGGTGTTTTTACAAAAATTCAGCCTTTTAATCATGGTAGAATTATTGTAACTCACAGCCTTGAGGTTATTTAACAGAAAAGTTTGAAATGTGCTGTATTTTCCACAATAAAAAAATATTTATGAGCTGATATTGATATTTCCTTATTACAGTGATGCCATGGAGACAGAAGACAAAGCTGGAAGCTCTCCTGCTGGCAAGGCTGCGGATGTGGTGAGTCTTCACTTTAAGTCTTTTAACTCATCAGATATTAGGCTTGTATAAAACGTCAGTATGTTTTTTTTATTTTTTTTATTTTTTTATTATTTGTTTAAAATAGAAGGATGAGCCAAAAGACCAGAACTCAAAAATGATCAAAATACTAAGTGGTGAAATGGCCATTGAGCTGCACCTTCAGTTCCTCATTCGAAACAACAACACAGACCTGATGATTCTCAAAAACACAAAGGTGAGAAACCAGCTCTTTAACTGATTTAAGACTCTAATGATCTTTGTAAGCTGGTGTAATTTTTAGAATTAATCAAATTCCAGATGTTGGTATACTTTATAAGCTAAGTATAGTTTTATTTCTGATTCATTTCAGGATGCAGTTCGAAATTCGGTGTGTCACACAGCAACGGTCATTGCAAACTCATTCATGCACACAGGAACAACAAGTGACCAGTTTCTACGGTAAAGCACATTCACATATTTACTAATCAAAATTTGGCCTCTTGATGTAGATAAGAAAACAGAGATGAGAATTGTCATCTTTTTATTTTACAGAGAGAATTTGGAGTGGCTAGCGAGAGCAACTAATTGGGCCAAATTCACAGCAACAGCTAGTCTTGGCGTCATTCACAAGGTTAACATTATCATACGCTCAGGGCACTTCCACAAATAGGGAACAGTTTAGTTATCTATTAGTCTATATGTATGTTTGTATGCTTGATTTAGATGTGTCTGTTTTAGATTTCTGTTTGATTTAGATTTCTGTTTGTTTTCTGTGTTTTAGATTTCTGTCTGTTTTAGATTTGTCTGTTTTAGATTTCTGTCTGTTTTAGTTTTGTTTGTTTGATTTAGATTTATGTTTGACTTCTGTTTGTTTGTTTTAGTTTTCTGTCTGTTTTAGATTTGTTTGTTTTAGGGTGCTTTTACACTCGATTGCCTGGTCTGAACCCAGTTTTGCCATGATAATTGATTTAATTCATTGTTTTAAAAGATGTTTAAAATTTTAAAACTATTTGAATTACTATGTTATACTGCGTTTCACGTTTTTATCACTTTCTGCCATTACAAAACAGAACATTCCAGCATAGCAGGAAGGTGGTATTTAGTACTATTTGTGGAAACTGCCATATATATATATATATATATATATATATATATATATATAAAGATATTATCTTCTTTAATGAAGGAAAATATATAATGTTCTAACATTTTTATTTTCATTGTTAACTGTACTTGCTTTTGCGTCCAGGGCCATGAAAAGGAAGCACTACAGCTAATGGCAACTTACCTGCCCAAAGATACTTCACCTGGATCAGCCTATCAGGAAGGGGGAGGGCTGTATGCCCTTGGGCTAATCCATGCTAATCATGGAGGGGACATCATCGACTACCTTCTGAGCCAGCTCAAGAGTGCCAGTAATGATGTAAGTCAATCACATTCAAATAAAGTTTTGCAGCACTGCAACTCTAAAAAGCAGGAATAATTCTCCATATTCATTCTTTGCAGATTGTCCGTCATGGTGGCGCTTTGGGTCTCGGGTTAGCTGCCCTGGGCACTGCTCGCCAAGATGTCTACGATCTGCTCAAATCAAACCTCTATCAAGATGACGCAGTAACAGGCACGTAACATATCATTTATTTCAGATGCATTGTATATCACTATTATTGAAAGTTTTATTTTTGTTAGTAGATTTCTCTAAAGCAAGCATCACTATTACTAATGATTAAATATAAGTCGACCACCCAGTTAATCTCACTGTCATGTTAATTTGGTGTTGTCTCAGGAGAGGCGGCTGGTCTTGCCCTGGGGCTAGTGATGTTGGGCTCAAAGTCGGCCCAGGCGATAGAGGACATGGTGGGTTACGCTCAGGAGACCCAACACGAGAAGATCTTGCGCGGATTGGCTGTCGGCATCGCCATGGTAATGTACGGAAGAATGGAAGAGGCCGATGCTCTAATTGAGAGTCTATGCAGAGATAAGGTGAGCAAATTTAATATTTTATATAACTTTTTAGATATTTAAATTTTTGCTGGGAGTTTTTATAAAAAAATAATAAAGTAAAAACCTTAAGGACAGTACCTCCCCTTGATTGCATCATTTTTCATACAAATGTAATGTAACACCATTTTCTAGATTATTTTTGATGTCCTTTCATGCTAATTATATTCTGTCAGGCAGAATATATTCTTTGTAGTCTTAACTAGTGTTGGGGAAAGTTACTTTTAAAAGTAATACATTACAATATTGCGTTACTCCCTAAAAAATTAACTAATTGCGCTACTTAGTTACTTTGCGTTATGTTGCGTCACCTGGCTTGCTTGTTTTTTTTTTTTTTTTTAATAACAACAAAAAAGTTCTTTTTTTGGCAAATATAAAAGCCCTTTCACACTCACAGTTAAATGAATAGGCTTCAGGCTGATCACAAAGGTGATGTATATCTAAAGTCATTTTTGCTTATTAGTATGGTTGAATTAGATCATTGAAGGTCAGCAGCAAAGACATTGGTTAATAAAGTTAGATTGGTTAATAAAGTCAGATTAAATACATAAAGTATATATTTTTAATTTAATTATTGCAGGTTTATGCAATATATGAGATTGCATTTCACTGTTTTTATTCATTTTGAGAAATACTGACTCTACTTTTGTGCAAGTGAGATGAGTAAATGCTCACATTTAATCTAGAACTAAAATAACCATCATGTTTACACACAACGCCTCTGCACTTACTCCTGATTTCTCTCAACATGTCGACACGAGCTGTCAGTCAATACATGGGAAAACAAAGTAATTTGCGTTACTTATTTGAAAAAGTAACACAGATATTTTGTTGTAAATTTAAAAGTAATGAGTTACTTTACTAGTTACTTGAAAAAGTAATCTGATTACTTAACTCAAGTTACTTGTAATGCGTTACCCCCAACACTGGTCTTAACTATTTTCAGAAAGCTATGTTTGTTCTGTGAATGTATTAACTGTGCTGCTTGAGGTTCTGTTCTTGCGTGCAGGCAGCACATTGAGCTTCTGTTTTATCTCACTGTCCTGACAGGACCCCATCCTGCGCCGTTCGGGAATGTACACAGTGGCCATGGCATACTGCGGCTCTGGGAACAACAAAGCCATTCGACGACTGCTACACGTGGCTGTGAGTCTACCCCAGCAAATGTTACAAACAATAAGTATTAATAGACACCAAAAAATATAAGAGTCATTCCTCAGTTACAAGAAAGAAAACTGTTTGAGATTGACCGTTTGACAATCAGTATGAATGACCTGAGAGTAGCTTTATTGGATTAGATATTACCAAACAAGTCAGGTTTTTTTTTTTTTTTGAGAATTTGTATTTATTAAAAAAAGGCAATAGTCTGATATTTATTTTAGGACATGGACATTTAGATTTTACATAACACTCACACAAAAAAAAAAAATGTGCTGCATTTTTTTTTTTTTTTTTAATCAATGTAGTGTAGTTTTTTCATCCTTTTTTGCTGTCTTTTTTTGTTCAGCAAGGGGGTCCGTCCTGCATTTCCTGCAGGTGGCGACATTTCCATACTCTGTTGTACTTGCATCAAAAGAGCTGTCTCTGTTTCCTGTTCTGCAGCACATTTTGAACTCTGTAACTTTAAAACATGAATGTGCTAGTGTTGTAATTTAAGTTTTTCTTTTAGATTTAGGCTCTGGTAAAGCCTGTGCACTTCAGCTTTTATTATTATTTGTAGGGATGCACCGCAATTTCAGTTTTTTGGCCGAAAGAGGAAAAGGCTGAATATGAGCCCAAAATATATGCCGCTCCACCCCTCAGTGTTTAGCACTCAGGTTTCACTCTCATGCAGCATTTTCTTCGAAACTTATAAGTGATTCTGGCCGAGCAGGTAAGTCTGTACCGGGACTCAGTTTGCTCTGCTCAGTGTTCTGCTCTGTGTGTGTGCGCTCTCCCAAGCAAACGTTCCACTCAAGTACCGCTCACAGGAAAAGCAAAGTTTGCTCAAATAACACTCCAAAATGAAATTTCTCTTTAATAGGCTTGTTTCTGTTTGCAATAGCCCTACTGTGCTGTAACGTGGTGTGGTATAGCCGTGCTGAGCAACACTGGTAAAATGACACTCCCCACTATGCTCTGCTCACATGCTCTAATAATTATAGCTTTGTAGGACTATATTTTATTTTGGTAATTGGTCAAAAAATAAATGTTAAATCTATCTTGGCATAAAACTGAATGAAGAATAATATATTGATATTTAATATTATTTTAATATATTTTCTGTCCAATTTTGGTGTGTTACTTTAAATAAAAGTCTAATATTAATACAATTAATAAAAAAATAAAATAAGAAATTAATTATTTTCGGTTTTGGTTTTCGGTCAAGTGCATCCAGAATTTTCGGTTTCATTTTCGGCCCAGAATTTTCATTTCGGTGCATCCCTGATTACTTGATTATTTATACAATGGCAAGAAAATAATCTGCATGCCAAACTAGGGCTGGGCGATATGACCAAAATCTTATATCACGATATGAGTAATTTTATATCACGATAACGATATATATCACGATATAATTATTTTTGCTTTAAATAAGATTTTTATGATATCAAAATTTTCCATATCGTTGAAATTTCATAATTATCACCACTTTCAATATAATTTCAAAAATTAATACTAGCCTAAAAAACTCAAGCTTACTGAAGACAAATAAACTGTGATAAAGAAAGAGCAAAGAAAACAAACTACAATAGAACAAAGACAGACGAAATAGACGAACCTACATGAAAAAAATGTAAAACACTAGAAAATGTATAAAGTACTCAAAGGTATAAAAAAAATGCATAGTCTTTACTGTATAAATTAAATATACATTATTCTTATTTATTCTTAAGTTACAAAAGCAAGCCGTGACAGATTTTCTCTTTTTTGTTGTTGTTGTTGTTGTTTGATTAGCATTAAAAATGACAGCAGGTAAATTTGGATGCTGTCCCTTTAAGACTGCACCGGTCCATTAACTCGAGCCTTGTCTTTCTCAACTGTACCTTCACTTAAGACACACATGGCTGTTTGCTTGTAAATACGTGGTCATTTTGACACATAGGTATGTGTATTTAACTGTTCAAGCCCAATTAGTCAGCAAAAAGCACTCCGTTCAGTCCTCACGCGCTCTATGAGCAGTGGCTTCTTGTCGCGCGTCTCTCAGACGGCGCGTGCATATGCTGAAATGAGTTGTCTTTCGCTGCTAATTGCACTTAAACGGTTTAAAACCATTTGTTTTAAACCGCAATGTTTAAAAACTAATGCAAATTATACGCTTTTGTGATCGCGCAGCATAGCAACCTCACGTGAGTGTAACCTTGACAGAGACGATAGTCCAAAATCTCTACCAGTCTACAGATTTCTACCGGCTAATCATGTCTACCAGTATATCGCCCACCCCTACTTATTGTGCTTGATACACTTGAACATCGAGCACGTCTCTTCGCGATCGCCTTTTGAGAGAGGCAGGTTTCATGCGCACGCTTTGTCAGCGTGCCAGTCAGCACGAGTACTGCACAGAGTTCCTTTTCAGGATATATTGCGGTTATAACTCTTAACATCAAGCACGTCCTGCTCTTTATATTCTCATTCATGCATTTCATTACTCTGAAGTGTCAACAGTGCAATATATTTACATACTACAATATAGCAAAATCTCTAAAATTGCTCAGTAAGGAATAGAGAGTTTGCTTGCATGAGGACTAAAAGAATAACAGGTTGGAAATTTGAAATTGTGGTCATGTCAAAACCTGTTAATTATGAATTAAACCAATATTCCCAAGAAAATACATTTTTGTTTGAAACAACATTTTATTAGGAAAAAAAAAAAAAAAAATGAAACGCCATGCATATTTTTTTTTTCACATTTTTCTCAATTTATCAGCTTTTTATTTTCGAGCTGGCAACATGGCAATCAAACCAAAGTTGTAATTAGTTAATTATGATATTATAGAAAAATATGTTCTTCTTTAAGATTAGCGAGTTTAATATTTTGTCTGAATGCACTATTCTGATTTTTCGCCCCTCTTCCTGTCAGGTGAGTGACGTGAATGATGATGTTCGGAGGGCTGCCGTTGAGTCCATCGGATTCATTATGTTCAGGTATGGTGCTTTCTTCACATGCCTTTCCTCACATGTCTCTCTCTCATCAACGCTCCCTATCGTCTCGTCCTGCGCTTCATTATAAACAGACGAGCCGCTTTCAGAATGCTTGCCAGTGACTGATTAATCAGCCCTTAATGTATACACAGATGAGATTCCGTCCATTCCTCTACAGAGCTTTCCAAATGTGTTTGGAGTGTCTCCTGATGTGCTTGTTGCCGGAGGTTGATTGCGATCCCATTAAGAAATCGATCACTTCCTTCTATCGTGCCCTGTGACACTTGCTTTATTGTCAGTGAGAGTGTGCCCACATTTTGCCATCCTCTTTTGCTCCTACTTGGTGGTCCTGCATTGAGTGTTAGCAGATCAACAGACTTTATGGAAATATCTGCCATATTCTTAAGCAGTAGTTCAACCAAAAAAGAGTTGTCGTGTCCTCCATTTATTTGTATGCTTTTTGGAAAAAGAATTTTTTACAGGTTTAAAAATACAAGTTTTCAAAGTCAGGTAGCCAATGAGTGCATTTACATGCACGTTCTTAAGCCGATTATGCTTAGTAAGCCGACATTGAACGTGGTCATGTAAAAGTGTTAACCCATTTTCTTTTATCGGAGTAAGGTCATAAATGGCTTAAGCATAAACCGGTCGGAGCAGGTAGTTTTTTGCCTCTTACCCCGATTTCTTATCCATAGTGCAGATTTAAATGCGCATCCAGAAAGAGCGAGCATTTTGTAGGAAAGGAAGAAGGAAATATATCTCACACGCAGACTCTTTCAAGACCCAGAAAATCTTGTGCCAGAAAATTCATCTTGTGCAGCAGTCAAAACGCTGCATCTGTAACTGCATGAGAGAATAATATGAGCTGTAAGTTTCTCGCTGACATGTTGCAAGCTTTATTTAACATCACAACTGACATAACATGTGGAATACTTGGAGTCAGATACGCAAATCATTATTTTTGACATCACTACAGGGAAATAACCTGATTTATTAATAGTCATGTAAACGCGGTTTACTTGCGTGGTCAGTTTACTGGTTTGCATATAAATGGGGAAAACTGGTTATTTCAGTAAGTTGATATTTGTGAGTTATCTTATTGGTTTCATGTAAACTTGCTCAATCTAAAAAACTCTGTTTAATTAGTTTAGGGTCATGTCCACTACACACTCACATACTCGATTGTGCATTCGAAACATCTGAACATTGAGTAATTCTTGAAATAGTCAGGTCAATATTTGTTGACCGGGAGAATCAAGTTTCAAGACAAATCCCTTAAAGTAGTAGGGTTTAATTAGCTAGGTATCCACGGGCTCCAACTATTTTGTCTCAACCACAGATTTCAATCAAGAGCATGTTACACCTTTAGACATCTTGTGTGCGGTTGGTAGAACATGTTGTGTTATCCCATATACTTTTTTTTTTTTTTTTTATTGGTGGACGCCTCTCAGGGTTCTGGGCCAAGTAGAACTAGTGAACTATTTTGAGTCCTAAAAAGGCCATGCGATATTCCCATGGTCAACTGTCAGTTAAACAAAAAATTCTATGTGAATCCTTCCTGTGTTTAGAGTGTGCATAGATCTGCAACAATTCAACAGTTTTCTGTCGTCTGTCCTGCAGGCCCCCTAACCCTGTTGCACATGCAAATCAGGCAAAACAGTTTTGTGGGTGTTGATGGATCTCTTGCTACAAATGCAAATAGAATATTCTCACTGTGAGAATATAACAGGAAAACATGTTGAATGTTTTTAGTGTTCTAAACACAAGAAATGGCTAGCTGAATGGGATCAGTGTATAACAAAGTTTACAAACCAATCCTGTGCAGTGCTTCCCACACATAGACTTTACTTGGGCGGGCCACCCAGGTATATTAACGGCCACCCAAGTATATTTGGAGACACATTTATGCTTTTATTATTTTTATCCTCATATACTTTTGTATCCATGTGGTGGATATTTCACAAAGAGCGCTGAATGTTGCAAAGTCACAAGGCGGCGCTGTTGCGCGTTCTGCAGGCTCGCGCAACAGCGCTTCAGACTGCTTCAAAGTGATTCTCATTCAGCGAAAAGCGCAGATTTATGCCAAGCGATTGCTAATTAACTCAAGTTGATGAATTATTACAATGTCTACTTTATGGCCTTTTATATAAAATGTTTTAGACGATTGTAAGAATCTGAAGGATCAGCCCGCAATTGTGTAGACATTTCAAAATAAGAGTCCCGGTGAATTTCGGGCTTGTTTATAATTAAAAGTCACAAGCTAAGTTTTTTTTTTTTTTTCTTCTTCTGGGCATTATTGGTATTTTGGTTACACAATAAATTGTATTTAATTTGATCTCCATTTAATTCATAGTAAATTATTGTAGTCTCCCCCACAGGAAGAAAAGACTGAGAACATTATTTGACACGTTTATTATTTATTTTATAAATTTTACTAATAAAATCTGTGTCCCATTCACTGAGAGAGACACTATATGACATAGCATAGGAAAAGGAGAATGCTGTAATTTTGCATAATTTACAATGCATAATAATACATAATATTAGTGTGTAATTAAATGTAATAGTATGCTATGTAATTAAAATTAATTTCAGTAAATAAAAATACTGTTAAAAATCACACATTATTTGACTTGACCACTTTTGTGCCGTGGGTAATAGGAGGATTTTTCACCCAGCAACCACCGCAAGTATATTTCAAACCTGTGGGAAGCACTGCTGTGGTTGGTGTAAAACATTGTTTTGAAAATCGCTGTGATCATATTACCTATACACACTGTATATGTATATATGTCGAAGAGGGCGCTTCAGATTAACTCAAATGTTTCTGTTAACGGGTGAAGATCCTCCTTTATGCCCCTCGTGCCAGAATCCATTATCACTGAAGCATATTTTGATGGACTGTGTGTCAGATTTTAACTCTTTTAGAGTAATTTATTTTTCAGTTGAGACTTATGAAAATATTTTTAATGAAGTAAGACCAGGATTTAGAATTTTTTCACACAGCGGCAGTGCGCAATTATTGAGTTCTTTTTCAAGTCTTGCACTTGAATGGACAAATTCACACAAAAATTGTCAACATGTCTATCTTGGTGAGTATCCTAGCAGACATAGTAGGTTTTGTCTTAAGTGAACGTCGAGAAAGACGAGGCATGTGTATCAGTATCAATATTTTGGATCAGTGCATTCTCTTTAAGTGACAGCAGCCTAATATTCTTGCTGTCTGTGTTTTTGATGTTAATCAAACAACAAATAACAGGGAAATCTTCAAAAATATCAGTATCTACAGATAATTCTTTCTTACATTTACAAAAGCACTTGATTCAAGATTGGTCTACAAAAATAAAGAAGCACTTCCATAATTCAGTAAGGTATTTATTTTTCCTTATATACAGAAGGTAAGTGGAGGTGTGATTTTAAATGAGCTACTTGTGCTTATCTTTCTTAAGAAGGTGTCTTACTTTGGCTTCACATCGTAGACCCTGTCAACCAAATTTGGGATGTGCGAAGATGACCCTATCTTGCCCCCAAGTAATGTTTATTTTCACAGCACTACCAATTATTAAGCTGCCCATTATTTTCATACCCAAAAGCTGTGTTGTCTTTTGGTGGCTGTTAGACATTCATCTTATGTGCCATTATATCCCCTAATCCAAGGCTTCAAGATGGAGTATTGTATTGACTGCAATGCAGAACAAACTTATGACCACTTCATATGGTCTAGAAGTTCTTTTTGACAATATCTCACTGGTTCCCATGAGCTTTTTTTTTTTTTGGGCGAGCGAAACACTATGGCATGTCTCTTATCTTGTCATCTTGTCTGTAGTGTTTCAGATATACTACACGTGGCTTACGTGTTCGTCAGGTTTGCAGTCTTCATTCTCTGCCAGAAGCAACATGTCTAGTGTGATATTTGCAGAGGTCTGCAGATGCGTAGGTCGACGCCGGAGAGGACTTTGATAGCTTACAGGGCTGATGCCGTTCTTCATACCGTGCTTCATAAACCGTTTTGAGTTTTCAGTCACTGATGACCGAAAAGAAATTCTGCCTCTCCTTTGCATTTTTGGTGTCCTCAGACGTCTGTAGTTACAGGTGATGTAGCGTGTAAAAGCCTGCCTGAATGTCCTATTAAACAGTGTATAAACAAGAGGGTTGATGCCCGATGAAACATAGCCCACCCATTGAAAGATATCCAACAATTGTTCCACTAGATTACTGTTGCATCCTTGACAGAGTACAGAAGTCACGTTAGTAATGAAGAAAGGACACCACATCACAACAAACAACATGAATACAATCCCCAGGACCTTTGATGCCCTTTGCTCAGTAGACAAGTTTTGCATGGACCTCTTCCCTATGGTGGACATCCTGCGGAGAGGAACCTCATTCCTTGGGACACGGTTCAGTGTTCGGTCCCTTTTTATTCCATTGGTATCGGGCACTTTCTCAGGAGAAGAAGGAGCCGGCGGTTCCTGCTGGAAGACAGTGGAAATGTTGGTTCTTGTAGCTCTTGATCTCAAAAGATAGGCCTTCTTGCGCAGTACTTGAATTGTCAGCAAGTAGATGATCATCATAATTGTAAGGGGAATAAAGAAAGCCGTCAAAGACCCATACACCTTGAAGTCCCCAAAGCCCTCTGGCGACAGCAAACAGGTGTGGTTGTTGTTGAAGGTGATGTTGTTGGGATGATCGAAGACTTGTAGTCCTTTGATTGGAATAGGTATTGCAATACCTGGTAAAGAGAGACTAATCGTTAAACTGAGCAGAGAATAAGGTTTAAATGAAACATTGAAATGATCAAGCCAGTTGAAATTGACTAATTCGGAGGTGTCCACTCTTGCTCCTGGAGGACAGCCTTCCTACAGTTGAACTTCAACTATTATTAAACCCCTAAACCCACTAATCATGACCCTTCTAGGCAGGTGTGTTGAGCAGGTTGGATTCACTTCATTCACCCCCCAAAAAAGCATATTTACATTATCTAAAATATTCAGACCCTCTTCAGGTTTCTGTATTGACTTGCACTCTACTCTCCTTTGGTCTGTCATGACTCTGATTCAACCCGCTCAAGTCTCGGCCTGGACTCGGACCTGAATGAGCTGCTCGACTACAACGCTGGTTGGATTTAAACTGTCCAGCAAAGTGGATGCCCATGAGCAACACCTGGACTAGGTTTTTGCATAGTCATACATTCCCTAAGCTCCTGCCCACCGAATAGTTTTTAAAAAAAAATAAAATGCTACTAGTTGATTGACTAGACAGAACGACTTGCTGATTAATTGGCTCTGCAGAAGCCTCAAGTTAAGCTTGTGTGAAAAGAGACTTGTGTGATGTTCATCTGATTCAATAGTTTCTTAAGAGATGTTTACATAGAATGAGTTCTCGTGTTCAAAATGAGTTCTTGTGACTAGACTGTTATGGAGCAGAACACTTGTCTTGAGGCGTCTTTTTTTTTTAAAAATTTTTTTATGCAAAACAGTACAATCAAAAACAGCCTGAGATGCATCTCTTGATATTATGGACTCTTGTGAAATAATGTATACATTTTTTACAATTATTACTAACAGGGTTCCCACAGGTCATGGAATTTCTGGAATATCATGGAATTTTAAAAGGTCTATTCCAGACATTGAAAGTTGGGAAATTCTATATATTTTTTTTTTTTTTGTCCAAGTTATGGAATATCAGGGATTTTTGTTTGTTGCTTTAAATTTTAGTTTCCATTTATCAATGTAATTTTTCTATACCGCATTTTTTATTGCGTTGTTTCACGTGTTTTGTGTATTGTTATGGTTAGGCTATTTATCAGCTGCATTTTATTCCCTTCCCGCTTGTTAACTAAGGCAAACATGCAGGAAAAGCTTTGGATACAAAATGACCACTTCAAAGACTGTCCTAACCAGCCGCAACACGACAAAGGATTCTATTTTTGAAATGGTTTCTGTATTTCTGGGATTTTGCAGCTAATAGTTCAGGTCATAGAAAGGGAACAAGGACATAATTGCTCAAAAAAAAGTATTTATTACTTACAGTTTGAATGTTCCTGTTTCCTTTTATTTCTTTGCTCTCATAGTGGCTATTAAAGTCATGCAAAATGATATTCAAGCTCAAAACATTTTAATGTTAAGCAAAGCTCAAACAAGTGTATTTCATGACAAAGATTGTATCAGTCACTGATATATACAGTATGTATTTTGAATAATGTCTTATGGTTTAATTTTGTTTAGTTTAATTTCATTTGTTCGCAGCTAAACACAAACCAGAGCCCGCCCACACGCTGTTATGATTGGTTGTGATTTATGATTGATTTTATCGTCTTGTAGCTTTGTCAAGTCTGGTTAGGACACAGTTAGCCGCCTTTTCACTGCACGATTGTCGCATTTCGCGACATTTTTTATGGGACTTAATTATTTAATAATTATTAATTTATTTCAGACTTAAATAATCATAACCATTTACAGAAATAGCCTTGTGTCAAACAGTCTAAGACGGTCTGCAAAAACTAAATGTGAAGAAATCAAAAGACTGAATGATGAACTTGATGAGAAACAGAAAATCCTCTAAAGTGTTTAACCCCTGAAAGCATAAAAACTATAAATTAATTTCTGTAGAAAAAGTACAGAAAAATATCAAAGTGTATTTAATAGGTAAAAGTGCAAAAAAAAAAAAAAAGTAGTGTGTATGAGTGTTTAACTTAGTTTTGTACTAAAAACAAGTAAATAAAGCTTGCAAATGGATGGATTTAAAATACTGTCTGTGGCTGATTTTTGTCTGCTCAGCACAACAGCGGCCTGTTTTTCCGTTCATTTTAGGTCATGGAAATTCAGCTTTTTAGTCAGTGAAAGTCAGGGAAAGGTCAGGGAATTTGACATTTGGCTTAGAGTGGGAACCCTGTACTAATAATAGCAGTTATGACATCAACACATCTGGATCTTTACATCAAATATCCATAACCATGTGCTCCTGTTGTCCTGTTTTGTTGTCAGTAAGACTGCTTTGTGAAATGTGCGAATATGTGAAATTGTTCTCAGGAGTACACAGGGATGTAGTGTTCATGGTCGTTGTTAAAGTGACAAAACACATGGCCTTCCTTTCATGGTGGTGAAACAGCTTCATGATTCCAGAAGCATGTGTTGAGGTCCTTCAAACAACAGCCAAAGTAATCGTCAGTACTGATGTTAACGAGCAGAAATTTTTAGGTGTTTACTTTAAATTCATCCCCGAAGCCAACGTCAATGTATAACTGAGACTTGATCGTTAAAAGTAAATCTGTTTTTGGAAGTTTGCTGGTCAACCAGTGACATGAGATAAAGGAAATTTATGTGTATGTGACTTTTCCAGAGACGAGTGGGCTAAGGACTGGGGTTTGCCACAGTTGTATAAAGCTATAATTTTACTTTAATTTTTACCATTTTTGAAACCGTATAAGCCTTTTCATCTTTTGAGAGAAAATTGTGGCAATTGTTTTTAATTTTTTTTTTTTTTTTTTTTTTTTTAAATTGCATTAATGCGGTTCCCTACATTTGTAAAGAGAATATTTCCTTTCGTTTCATGGTAGATATATGTATTTAAATGAGTATTTGTAATTATTCATACATGCTGTATATAAAAAAACCTGAACATACTGAATACTGGATTTCATTTAATATGTAGATGTCTTTTCAGTTTGAATTTTGACATACCTATAGAGATTATCCAGACAAGTGTTATTTTAGCCAACACTTTAGCTCTGGACTTGAACTGGCTGTGCTGTATTGGTTTCTTGATTGCTATGTAGCGGTCGAGGGAGATGGCGCACAGGTGCATGATGGATGCTGTTGAGAACAAGACATCCAGAAACAGCCAGATAGGGCACAGGAAGTCTGGAAGGGGCCATCTGGAGTCTGAAATAAGAGAATATTAAGCACTGAGACCTTTTGTGATGTGACACAATTGCTTAATTCATCTCTTCAACACCATTTCATTCACTTCAAATGGCTTACTAACCCTGACATAAGCTATGTTGTGTTTCTGGAGACATCAAGTTCTAACCTGCTCTCTCAAAGTTTTAACACTAGTATTAATGGCTTGTTTCTCCTCTTCAGTCACCCATGCAGAATAAGCCTAATATATTTTACATTACAGATTTTACGTAGTGCTGCTAGTCATTTGAGTAGTTTTTTTTTTTTTATTAATTTGTTTTAGATGATCATACAAAATGTTTTTGACAATGCTTTCAGATGACTATTGTTCATGGATGTCTTTGCAACTTTGTTGCTGTTGTATTTCTCACAATGGAAGGCTCAATAAACTGGTTTTCATTTGTTTATAATGTCCTGTTTGGACATGGACATTAGAAAATGCATTACTTTAAATTTATCACAGCCTTTGTATTTCATCTCATTTAGTGGATCTTAACATTAAATAAATTGATACAAGCTTGAGTTAAACAAAAACAGTTCATAAGATTAAACACTTGGGGGCTTTTGGCCTATTCATAAAGCACTTCACTGACGCTGTTTATTTTAGTGACAGACATGAAAGGGTGGATAATTTTTATATTCATCCCATTGCACTTACAGCTGATATTGTCTAAAGCAGGGATAGGAGTCGGTCCTGGAGTGCCGCTGTTCTGCAGAGTTACTGTAATATCAGGAGAGTTTTATATTATTGCGACAGGTAGAGATTCATCCGTGTTACATATAGATCAGGGTCGCTAAAGACCCGAATATGTAATAATGATTGGCAAAACATTCATGGATTTAAGGGTTAAATTGATACCATACAGGGTCTGCATTTCGGCGTGGGTATTAAAGTCCCCCTGTGGTGAAAATCAAGTTTCTAATGTTGTTTATATGTCTATGTGGTGTTTTTTAATATGAATTTGTACATGGTTTGTCTTAAAGCATAAGTCAACACCACTGCAGAGTATTTTCTCTTTAATACTGCAGTGATATAAAGACAGTTTCAAAAACGCGGTTTGAAATCACTGGTGTTTCTGACGTCACAAACTACCTTGTAACCAGTCACGTCAATGTGCCAGCAGGCTTTAGCGTATCATTAACTATGACCAATCTGAGGGAGGGGAGTCTCAAAGGAAGGTTCTCCCGGTATATTTTTTCTGTTGATATGAAAAACCAGGTAGATTTAGCAACATAGCTAACGTTCTCAGGTGTTCTAAGCATTTCTAAGGATACAGATTTTTTTTTTTTAGAAGACAGCTGTCTGACTCTGAGATGACAAATGGGAACATGGTTTGTGTAACATTAGCAACACATTATTAGCTGTTTGATAAGTCAAGCAAAAGGCTTATATTAATTACCATTATGTGTCCGACATTGTAAAAAACGATACCATTGTGCAGCGTTTACCTCAGTAAGAGTGGATCTCTGAGCTTGTGCGAGTGAGTGGAGGCGGGCTAATTAGCATATTCATAGATCGGCGTACACTAAATGAGACAAGGGTGTGTAGTTACATTCAAGCTATTTTAAGGCATGAAGAATTTTTTTCACAGGAAAAAAAAAAAGTTTAAATATGTAATTTTGGTGATCAAAGATGAGTTTTAAGGGATACAATTATTGACTACAGGGGGACTTTAAATAAAGATACTTATACATTCGTGTTGTTTGTTGTGATGTGGTGTCCTTTCTTCATTACTAATATGACTTCTGTACTCTGTCAAGGATACAACACACTCGCTCATGTTTCGGGACACCAGATGGAAATGTCACTTGCCCACAGCAGCCTAATATACCTGCTGCTGGCTGTCACTAAATAGCTTGACTATTTTGGATTTATCTGTTTAATTTATACAGTGGAGACTATCCAGTGTTATTTTACATTTCGATTACTTTATTAAATTTCTGTAGTATTTCTGTACCTGAATACTACTGTTAAGGTAATGATACACTTTTTGAGCAATTTTGCGAGCGATATTGCTTGGGCACTTTCCCTTTGAGAATGGGCATGTATACTTTAGATTGAAATTTGTTGCCCATTCTGAATGGGGAAAGTGCCCAAGCAACATCGCTCGGCAACATTGCCCGGTAACTCAAAAAGTTGCCCCGTGTATCATACCCTTTAGACCTACCTAAGTGCAAATATTGTGAGATCTAAACATCATTGGTTCTAGTGTGTCAAATGCACGCTGGAGCTTTCGTGTCGTTTAAATTATATAATGTTATGTATTTGCATTGTTCAGTGTTAAAAGTAAATAAAAGTCTAAATTAGATGGTTTGAATGATGCGCTCACCTGTCAATCTCTTAATGACTTGTGCAAGTCAGAATGGACAAGTGACCGATGCAAGGTTTGATGTGTTGACTTCCAAAGCAACACATGATTTATAGCAACGTTTGCAGGTAAGGTCTGTTGGTTCGCCTTTTTCATCAGTTTTATCAGCAAAGTAATTCCAAATTTCACTTCTACTGCCCTCTTTATTAGTTTTGGCTGTGTTGAGTGACATTCACCTGCTTTATCCATTTTGTTTTTCTTATTCTTGTCACTTTTGCCGGTTTCGTGTCAGTTTGGGTAGCACAACTGCTACCTAACGGTGAACTTCGGAACAACAATGTATCAAGTACCGAAATGAGCAAATTCATGATACATTTGAAAAAATTATATACCGATATTTTCCCTGTAGCTGGATACCACGACTTTATTCTCCCATGACAAGAAGTGAAAAAGGGTAAAATGATACACTTAGTAACATTCTTCAAAAAGTTAATTATAAAACTGTCAGTAAACCTGAAATATCTGGATAAGCTGAGCAAACCTGCCCTTTGTTGAAGCTCTTTTGATGTATATACATTTTCAAACATGATTTTTAGCTTGTATGGACCTAAACTACAGTGTTTCTCCAAACTTGTGGTATGAGCAGACCTCCATGGTTTGGAGAGTCCATAACCAGATGTTGAGAACTGGTATTAGTGAGATCAGCCCTCTTTTCTAAACAGATCTTCATAGAAGCTTCTCAGAGGGTATATTATTGCCAGCTGGGCTTTTTGAAGCTTTCTCAATCCAGCATGTTTTTAACAGTCATTTTGGATCTGAATTGATTTAATCAGCAATCAGCAGTCAAATGTATAACATGCATTAAGATGACACTATTCTGTATTTTTGTGCATGAACTGAGAGGTGTTACTACCTTGCTATGGCTGGTAAAATTTGAATATATTATTTTCATCCAGTATGTGAAGTAGTTAGGCAGTATAGGTTGAATTAATTACATTTAGATTTTTTTTTTTTTTTTTTAGATAATTTTGTGCAGTGTTGATTGGAACTTCTTGGAACAACAAAGAAACATGCATGCATGAGAAAATAAAGCGTGGGGTGTGTTTGATGTTAAGAGTTAAGTGCAGTAAGCCTCGAAAAAGAACTTATGTGCTGCCAGGCAACATGCATGACCAGAAGCGCAAGCGCACAGAACGTCGCCTTTCAGACAAAGTTAGTTCTCATTCAGATTATTGCGCTTGAATGGTCAAAAATAAAAAAAACCAAACAGGATGCGCTTTCTGCATCTTGGTCTCCGTGAACTACTTTGAAGCACGTCAGAAAAAAACAAAAAAAAACTAACAGGATGTGCTTTCTGCATCTCGTTCTCCATGAACGACTTTGAAGCACCTCAAAAAAATGAGCCGAAATACATACTCATACAAGCATATACTTGCCTCACAGGCATATTCTATGTCTAGAGCAGTGTTAATTTTGACAGCAAATTTTGATTTATCTTTAGTCGTAGTTTTTTGACTAATGCCTTTTAGTTTTAGTCATATTTTAGTCATCTGAATTGTTTTAGTTTTAGTCTAGTTTTAGTTGACTAAATATAAGATTTTAGTCAACTAAACCTAAACAAATTACTTGTCAACAAAATTAACACTGTTCTATAGAAAGCTTGAAATGTGTACTTTTAAATGAACCAATTCAAAAACAATAAAAAAAATATACTCATATGTAATTCATATGAAACATGCATTTCTCTCTATAGGTGCGTCCACTACAATGTGGAGATGGCGAGGCAGCATCGTCAACTTAATCTTTTCAGCTGACAGTTTACTGATAAATTTGTAAAATGTTCAGTAAGTCTGCTTGCTGTTTTTCTGACACATTCATAATCATAACTTTTCTTGGTGCACTGCTGGAAGTTTTGTATGTGCTTGAGTGCTTATTTATATTTTAAAGGCTCAATATTATGGTTTAGTATTTCTATGTAATATAGAACAACTGCATATATTGCACATTACAAACGTTTTCCTGTGTGAACGTGCGCTAAATGGATGTCTGACAAATTCGTTGCTGTTTGGAGTTTTCAGATTTAAAAACGTTTAAAATGTCTAGAGATAGAGCTTCATTCGTTCTGCGGTACTGTTGCTCTCAAGGTGCGTAACAGTTAAGCTATATATGCTTTTTTAACTTCATAGTGTTAAATACAAAACCCTTTGTGCATACCGTCAGATGAAATCCTGCAGACCCGTGCCTTTTCCGTACATGCAATAAAAAATCCAGCGTATTTACTTGAACTTATCAGGTAATATCTATGGTTTGACCCGTTCCAGAGGCGGCCAAAATCAGAATTTAAAATGGATTGTATAAAGCTCTCTCAGAACTTGACGTGCGATGCCACGCTGACTGACATATGCACATGAATCACAGTCACACGCTCAGAGCAATATTGTTTTAGCTATGTTTTATAATATTAAAATATTTTGAAGGACAAAAACATGAACTTTATTGACTTCAAGTCAGCTGTCACTTTACTTTGGCGCGAGGCCTCATGCGCTCGCACCCTTGGCACAGCCCTTGCGACGGATCTGTCGGACACACAACACTAATTAATATGATTAGCCTTTTGCTTGACTACGTTATCAGACAGCTAATAATGTGTTGCTAATGTTACACACACCATGTTTCCGTTCTTCATCTGAGAGTCAGACAGCTGCCTTCTAACAATCATATCCTTACAAACGCTTTGAACAACTCAAAACATCAGTGGAGAGATATAGAGTTAATCATAACATCATAAAATATACATCATAAACCTGCTATATTGCTAAATCTACACAATTTTTCATATCAACAGAAAATATACCGGGATAACCTGGCTTCTCTCGAGACTCTCCTGCTTCAGAGCACTCATGGTTAATGATATGCTAAAGCCCACTGGCATATTGTCTTGATTGGTTACAAGGTAGTCTGTGACGTCACAAACACCAGCGATTTCAAACCGCGGGTCTTTTTCTCCCTGCAGTTTTGAAATATAGCATATTAAAAACACCACATAGGGGGTCTTTAAGATTCCTAAATTGTATGTTGCCTTCAAAATCTAAGCCAACTTATCATTAATATTTACTACATCGTTCAGCCCTAGTTCCCAAGTTCCCATATAGACTGTCAGGTAATTGTGCCTTCTCTTCCTGAAAGCAAAATAAAGAGACACTCTGCTCTACCACACTTTAGGTTTGCACTGCCAAGTCTCAACTTCCTCATGTAAATATTTCTCTCTTTCTTAGAGAAATACATTTGTGGTGTGCTCCCAAGGGTAGGCTCTTGTTTTTAGCCCTGCTGAGACTCTTTATCAAGCACTGTGTAGATTTTCACAGTGTTCAGTCATTGCTTTTTCATGGCTTTAACTTCAATTCCTGTCTTCACCTGGTCCACAGATGTGGACGTGGCCTTTGGTAGAACTTTATTTTTACTGTTTGAGCAAGCACATCTTACAGGACAACTCCACAGAACTGAAACTCTTGAATAACTCCAAATGGTAAAGGTTACTTTTATTTTTATTATTACATTTAATCGCAAGTTATTATCTTGAGAATTAACGTCTAGAGTTACTGCTGAGTCTTATGTAGAGTTACTGCTTTCTTTGTCTGCTGTCTTAGTCAATAAGTTGTTGAACTCAAACAAAATGTATTATTGTACCCCTTCCTCCTAAGGTAATTCAGCTTAATTACCTGTCAGTGTTCATGACTTCTGGTAAGTTTCAGCTGTTTGGCGGAATCTTTTTTTTTTTTTCCTTTTTTTTTTTCCTTTCACTTTCTGCATTCACACATGGTTCTTTGTGTGAAACACCTTTAGAACCTGTCCTTTTGCTCCTTTACCTGTCTTTATGGTCCTTGGGGGGGCTCCTCAATTTTGTCACATCATCAAGGCTTAGTTTACCTCAACTACTGAAACCTCAAAGTTTCTGTCATCATTTTTTGACCTTTATGTCATTCCAAAACTTGGACCACTTTGACTTTCATTCTGTGGACAAAAACAGTTAAACATTTTCTTGTGTGTTCCACAGAAGAAAGAAAGTCATTCAGGTTTCAATAGGTGATGACAGAATTTTTGGATGAACTATCCCGAATTGTGATCAAGCCAGCAAAGTTCTGTTCACCTTAAGCTTTAATGTGTGAAGACCAGGTGCAGCAAATGAAGCAATGTCATCAAATCTAATTAATGAGGAATAATGGACCGACTGGAGTGTTCTGGCATCGGAACTGAAAGTCAAGCTGGCATAAGAATGACAGTAGTAGTTTGGCAGATGTTGTATAGTTTGAAAGTTGTGAGACATGTTATTATGACTGCTGTGTGTATTCGGTCTGTCAGTTATTTATTTATTTTTTTCCATTTGCCATTAAGTTCTACAATCAAAGTTAAGATCACTTACGGAAAAGCACAGTCACCAGAGCGACGGGCATCACTAGCAATCCCACCAGTAGATCGGCCACAGCCAGAGACATCAGGAAGAAGTTAGTCGCGTTCTGGAGTTTTCTCTCCAGTGATACTGCCAGAATGACCAGGATGTTTCCACCAATGGTAGGAAAGATGACCAGAAGAATGAGCAGTGCGGCCCAACGGAGTTCATCCATTCTATCCATTCTGCTTTGTATAATTGAGCTTTTATTTTTCCCGTGGGCTCGTCCAGCATTGTCACAGACTCCCTCCGATCAGAGGGTGATGGTGTGTTCAATTCAAACGATGCACTTCTGTTTGCTTGTAAAAATCCGATGTATTGAGCAAAAGAGTTTACAAAGTATTCCCCTCCAAATTATTATCTCCAGTTTGAACCAGAGTTTAGAGTAGTCACATGGTAGACGAGGTATTGCCCATCTTTGTTCTGTCTCTGTGGTTTTACACTCCTGGAAATATAAACATTTGAACGGTAATCCCATTATTCAAAACACATTATCTTCAACTGTCTTGAACCGACATATGATAAATATGATTTTCTTGTCATGCGATTAGCGGTACGTGTTCCAGACCATGTTTGTAAT
Organism: Hypophthalmichthys nobilis; assembly: GCA_037950665.1. NCBI lineage: Eukaryota > Metazoa > Chordata > Actinopteri > Cypriniformes > Xenocyprididae > Hypophthalmichthys > Hypophthalmichthys nobilis. The sequence continues at coordinate 29,458,186 of CM075476.1, read as the reverse complement.
TAAACGAGGAAATAGCTATCAGTAATTATCTGTGAATGTTGACCATATGCAGTCATTTGTGTTTCTATCTAGCTCAATCAGACGAGGCAGATGACTTCATAAACAATGTTTATGTTTTCAGAAGGGTTTCATAATAGCATTATAATTTGGAAATGTTTCCTTCTGGCATAACATTATGTAATGAGTATTTTGAAATATAGACAAACAAATGTGTAATATTATTTATCTATTAAAATCTTTTTTGTTATATATTGAAAATTATAGAAATAAAATCTAAAAACAACTTTATTTAAAATGAACAGGATTTTAGCTATGTGAAAGTAGACTCTTGTATTTTCACCTGCAAACTCTGTTCACTGAAATGTTGCCTTTTTTTTTTTTCATATAAGCTAAAGAGAATTCACCAATATACATTTTCAGTACTTAACTATATATTTCCTAAATTTAAAATATTTCTAAATAGATTACATTTTTCCCATTTTGGAAAAAAAAAAAAAAAGTGAACATTTCTACTACTTACCTTGAACTCAACACTGTGGGTTTCCTCTATTCATTAGCTTAATTCCGTATTATTCATTGTTGTATTTTTTTCTGTCTTTTAAGCAAGTGAAACAAGTGCACAAAACGTCCCTCAGATTGTGACTTATTGCCTTTTATATGTACACCAAAAAAAGTACAAACAAAACATTAGGTTGTCCAAATTCTTTGTGGGAAAAGATCCAAATATCATCTCGATTTTCGGTTTCATGCTGAGGAATTTCCTTGTTCTTGAGGAGCTGGACGAATCCCCAGATCTTATACGCATCACCTATCGTGATCACCGGTCTAAAACTTTCATACGTCCTCTAACCATTCCTCTCTCATTCTGCCTCTGTTTACTGACTCGCTCTGCTTCTCCCTCCCTCTCTCCCTCACTCGCGAGTTAAACCTGGAGAAATGGATGAATGTGTCAACACCGGGGTGGTTCCAGTGATCCTGGGGGGGTCATATTCTTCAGTGCAGCGGAGCAGCTATTTATATTTTTCATTCACTGTCTTGTACCGCAGTGTGACCAGCTTACTTTTTTTGGTCTTTTTTCTCCATTTAGTCAACTAGACTATTTTAAAAAGGGGTTTTGTACATCATAGCCGCCTACTTTTCATAATTTGTGTCAAACCCCTCCCCAGAAATGGAAAAAAAAAAAAAACATGTTCGTTTTTCTTGTCTCTGAAAATATGGTGTTGCTTTGTGTTTTTTGAGAAAATAAAAATCTAGAGCCCACTGAGTATCTCTCCAGACTTAAACCTAGCTAATATTCTTCAGGTGTCTGCTGGGCGGGATTGTCCTTTAACACCCTGTGAATACTTTTGGCTGATCTGTCGTATTTTAAGATCGATTGAGGACTTGACTCCCCCTTTTCCCATGAACAGTCTTTCTCCCCCTCCCATTACCATAGTGTGTTCAGGCTGCATAGGTCTAGGCACATCTGTTTCCCACCTTGCCAGGGTGAATTTGGAAGTTCAAGCTGGTTATTGGGGAAAAAAATAAAAAAATAAATACATTAAAAAAAAAAACTACCAATCAAAAGTTTGAACACACCTACTACTTTTGACTTAAAGTAGTCATAATTTTGAAATCGCACACATGTAAGTATGAGAATTATGTAGTGACCATAAAAATGTTTAAAACATCAACCCTTTCTCTAGATCCCAGAGTAAATGTATTCTGAAACTGGTTCATGAGGTGCATCCTGGGATGCTTTTAAATTATTAAAGACTTTCTACACTGTAGAGATATACCAGCTACTTCAATATATAGCCTGATTTTTTTTTTTTTTTTTTTTTTTTAAACTTGTATTGAACTGACTTAATTTATACTTCATTTTAAGTTGAAATTGGTTAAATTGATTTGTGTTCATGGGAAAACATATGTTGCCATTTCTTATTGATCTCATCATCTTTTTTTTTTTTTTTGTATGTGTGCTTGACACTTGTTGGCTGCTTTGTTCATTATCAGCTCCAATTTCTTTTGAAATTCATACATCTGCATTAATGCTCAAAATTGGTTTTGAAGATATCTGAATTGTCTAAGCCATTAGATCAAAAAGTTTTAAGATCGTGAAAAATATTTCAGTTAAAAAAACTTTGACTTTTGTATTTTGTGTGTGTGGAAACTTAAAGCAAAAATGTCTTTAAATGCTTGTTTAAAGGCAAAAGAATAACAGCTCATAAAACCTGAATTCTATGCTTTGATGATAAACTAGTAAAGAAATACTTTTCTTCTTCAGTGGAGCAAGGGCTGTTGTATGGAACTCTCTTTTGTTTGTTCATTTTGCTGGTGCGTTGGCTAGTGTCTGGCAAATAGAAACTCTTGAACCATGTACGTCTCCAGCTCCTGGAGTGTGTCATGCTTCATCTTTTGTTTATAAAAGTTAACAAGAAAAAACTTAAATCAGACCAAACAAATTTAGGAGGGAGCTTTTAGCTAAAGATTTAAGAGTCTTTTAAGGCTGATTGTGTTTGCCAAGACAGACAAAGCAGTTCTTATGAAGAAAATATGTATTTAAAGGGAGGAGGTTACATTAAAAACATACATTTTAACATTTGATGTTAAATCCACTATTGTTTTATATAGAATTGTTCTATAGTCTATACAGTATTAAGTGCAGTTGCACCAGAAGTAACTGTAATTAAATTACTGAAAAAATAATAAAAATGAATCCCTTACTTTTCAAGGGAAAGATAATTAAATTACAGTAATTATTTACCCAACACTGCTTTGATACCACAGCAAAAACTACTAGCCTAACTAATAAAGTTATGAGACTATTGATATAAACTTAAGCATAATAATTGCAACAAAAGAAAAAAAAAGTGGGTTTAAAGTTAGAAATCATGAAGCTTGCGGTATCTGTCAGTCAAGTCTGAAGCAAGACGCAACCCATAGCAACATGTTACGGCAACCACGTCTCAGTCTGATGGCAGATAAAAAATAAATCATAAATAAGTGACTTTCAAGCGATGCGTTACAAACTTGTGCATCAAATATGGAAAACGGAAAAAATCAAACGTACGTGTGATGCTAGAACAGACCTCATTGGTCATACATTTGAGCTTCTTTTCCTCTTATATGCTATTCGCAAACCCACTTGAAGATGCATACAGCCACCTACTGTATGACACCTCCATGACAGCAAACTTAAAAAAAAAAAAAGGATTGTTCTTGGGATAGCCGATACCGATAAGTTAAGGAAATTCTTAATTGGCCCTGATACCCATACATACCCAAGTTTGTGCGGTGTAAGCATTTTTTTTTTTTTTTTTTTGTTTATTTAAATGGCATTTTTTTTTAATCAAATTGGCAAGTGGTTATGAATAAATACCATAACGTATTGAAGGCAAATATAGATTTCTGAGTTAAAAACCTTTTTGTAAACGAAGCTTCAGTCTGAATCTGAGACTGAAGCTTCTAAGCCCAAATGACTAGTCAGGATTAGATGAACTAAATGTTCCTGAATAAGACCCTGGCTAAGATTTGTATTTGTACAGAAGGTTCCCAACTTCATCAACATTGAAACTGTATTTCCCAGCCTGCCAAGTTTGGCAGAACCCTTGTTATCCAGCACAACACGTTAATTCCAGCCTGATGAAAGATTAAGTCAAATCCTTTTTTATTGCTAGTTGGCATTTGTATGCGAGTGCTAAACTGTGGATTAGCTTCCCACGGAAAGGGTTTCGCTGTGGGAAGAGTTCGAGCAGTTGTCTTCTGGACGTGCTGTCTGTTATTACAGATGAGATTATTCTAAAAGTCTATTGATTTGGTTACTCTGGACCCAAACTGAACTTTAATTGTAGGTCAACATATTTTAAGTTAACCTGGTTTTGTGCAATATATCTGTTAACAGATTGGTGCCATGTTTCCATAAATAAAAAGCTATTCATCTTTTCTTTGCGCTGTTTTATATAATGCCTGATTTCACTTAAAATGCTTAAAAATCAAGACTGCTTAAGCGTTAAAGTTATACAAGTATATAGCAGTATAGATTGATAATATTGGCCATGATTTCAGTTATTGGCCACAATAAAAACACATTAATGTGCATTTATTAGCAGAATTTATATCTGTGCCTCCCTAAGATGACAGTTTTAAATTATTTTATTTATTCTTTTTTTTTTTTTTTTTTCTTTTTTAATGTAAATTGCAAATTGCTTCAGTGTCAAGTAGATGACTACAACAAATTCTCTTTTTATGATGCGTCTCCTCCCTTTCATTGACTTTGTGTTATGTGAGTGTTGGCATAATGGAGTCTCGGAGGATTTAATGAGGAAAGGTGAGGCTTATTTGATTATTTTATTCCTAGATGGGCATTTAGTCCTTCAGGCTATTTAAGAATACCATCACTGCAGACTTAAACAGAAGCTATACATAATCTCGCAGGAAAAGTTTCAAGGACAAAAAACCTAAATGTAAATGGAGGGGGAAAAATATGGCATGCATTTTCTCAAAATGACACGTGTAAGCAAACTGGTGTGATGTTGAAGTTCAGTGTGTGACGTTATCTGACTGCAGAATTTCAATATGTGAAAAACACCTAGACACTGTTGACGATGTTTCCAAGTGTTGTTGATGAAAATCACATGATTTATGATTTTAGTTTTTCAGAAGTTTAGCTTGACTAGTTTAACCAATTGAAGCTCCATGTTACCTGGCTTGTAACCAAGTTTTGTACAAAAACAAGAAAGTAAATTTTGTCTGAAAGTGCTGCTGCTTTTACTAAAAATGTTTGTCACTATTGGCCTAACATTCCCGTTCCCATCATTTTATGGTCTCTTTCATAGTAACGTGTACTTTAAATGTGCTTGATTAATGGAAACCGAAATAACTGTCCTGCACTGTTTTATCAAGTTAGCATCGTTTGTGTTACGAACGACAAAGTGACTGAGAGCCTGTGCGCCAGTTTAGTTCCTTTGCATAAACTTTTAACACAGAACTAAAGCCTTGCATTCCTACACCCGATCCAAAGTATTACTGTCAGAGAAAATAAACTGTTTTGAAAAATTGATGGTCTTTCCTTTCCTATATATATATATATATATATATATATATATATATATATATATATATATATAATTTTTTTTTTTTTTTTTTTTTTTTTGTCTACAGGACTCCAGAACAGTGTCCCAGTGTGGTTTCCCTGCTGTCCGAGAGCTACAATCCCCACGTCCGCTGCGGTGCTGCAATGGCTCTGGGTATTTGTTGTGCTGGCACTGGTAACAAGGTACTCTATCAGTACTCTTACAGTCTGTTTCATTGAATTAGTTTGTTAATGAGGCTGTGTATTATGTAATATGAATAATGTAATTAAAGGGTTAGTTCACCCTAAAATTAAATTTCTGCCATTAATTACTCACCCTCATGTCGTCCCAGACCTGTAAGACCTTCATTCATTTTCAAAACACACATTTAGATATTTTTGATGAAATCCGAGGGTTTCTGAACCACACATAGGCAGCAACATCATTGCAACTTTTAAGGTCCATAAAGGACATTGTTAAAATACTGAGCCGGCGTTCAGACGTAAACACTGAAGCCTGCACTGCATTCTCTACGTCAACTGTGTGACAACAGTTCAAATTGTTAAATAAAGCCATTATTTTTGTTTTGTTTTTGCGCACAAAAAGTATTCTCATCACTTCGTAACATTATGTTGAACGACTGTAGTCACAGTGACTATTTTAACGATGTCTTTACTACCTTTCTGGACCTTAAAAGGTGAGTAACGAGGGTGAGTAATTAATGACAGAAATTTTTTGGGTGAACTAACCCTTTAACACAACCTCGCAAGATAATATCTGATGAATAGTCGAATAGGTGCATACAAACCTTTCAGAAATTTAAGTCATCACAGTTTTTGTTGTTGCATTTGTGACCATTTTATTCACAGTCCAGAGCTCTGATGTGACTGTTAAAGGTTAGATGGCTAAAAAAAGTTCTCAAGTCTGTGAGACAGCTGAGCAAGTTCTGCTGTGACCCGAAAGAGATGTTTGAACTCTCTTACAACAATCCTGAGTGACGTTATTGGCTCTTTTACACGCTCAGGTTGGTTCTGCGACTAATTGCATTACCAGTGGAAGAGTCACAGATGGCACATTAACCACTTGAGTGGAGATAAGATTCAAAAGGATATCTTGGACAATGTTCTTGCCATTTACCACTCAACTCCCTCATTGGGTGAGCTGGAAAATGGAATATGAAGATTGGTCTTGACCATTTTACTTATAATAACTCTAATCCAAATCCCTCTCAGGTGCCCAAATACAGTCAGACTGGCCTAGGAGCCAAGATCTTCCACACTTTCAAATCTGTTCAGGCCTTTTAAATGGGTCACAAATTCTACTTTGGGTCTGTAATTTATATACCTGGATATTTTTACTGCAATATAATTTCTGCCGACACAAAATGCATAGTCGAGTTGTTTCAATCCTTTTTCGGCTTCATCTGTCTTGGGCTACAGGTAATGACTGCTTTGTTTTGGATGGATCATTCCAAACTACCTCTGACACAATTGCACAAATATGTATAACGATGGTATACTGTATATTGTGTAATGTTACTTTAGCTGTTGTCTGTAAGCCAAATTTGCTATTTTGGACTGTCTTCAATGCAGTCGAAATTCAAAAAGTGCTTGCAGTAACATGGTTTGGCTTTTGGCCTTAAGATCAAATGTGACACTAAATACCCCTCTTAAACAAACCCAACTTAATCATTCTAAGAGAAAGGGATGGAAAGTTCATGCGGGGCTTTTCTTTCTCTGTGGTTTATGTATCATTAGGTAAATTAAGATCTGAATATGCTTACTTGACCCCTATATTTCCAGGTTACCATATTATGATACCACAAATTCTCAAAGATGATTAGATACTTGGGAGTGTGATGAATTTGTGGTTTAGGTTTAACCATTCAGCATGCTTTGTCAGGATATGCTGCTATTTTTCCATAATCATTTTTAATATGCTTCCATTGATGATTTCCTTCAACAGGAAGCAATCAATCTCCTGGAGCCCATGACCAATGACCCGGTGAATTACGTCAGACAGGGTGCTCTGATCGCCTCTGCTCTGATCATGATCCAACAGTCGGAGGTCACCTGTCCAAAGGTAAGGGGAGTGTGTGACTAGGTTGTTGGGGTTAATTATTTGGCTCTTGGGATTAGTAAACGTAAAATATATATAAATGACCGCTGATAATTCAAGTTACACCTCAGTCCTTGCCTGACAGCGAAATGTGACACAAAGCTACAAAATCACAGCTAATGCTAATATACAAATATGAAGCATGTTGGACCTAAAAGGTTCCAATAAATAAACGGATGTACATTATCTAGAGGTGGAATTATGTGGGATTCAGAGACCACACAGAATGAAAATGAACTATAGTCTCTCATTTTTACAGTTTATTATAGATTCTAGTATGCACCTGAAGTCATAAATATTGGCCTCTTATAATATCAGACTTCATCCAGTCATTTCTACAGTGTGGTTGTGTAGTCACGGTACATTTGCTTGTTTCTTGGGGTGATTTTCCTTCAATTTTACCACATGATTATTACTGGGCTGCAAATTTTACGGCCACATGAAAGTAAAATTGATTTGAAATCCCTGTTTTATGGTGTAATAAAGAACTGGAGTTGTAGTAATGGCAGTCATTTGTTAAATACCCCTTACGGGCACACTTTGATTCACACTTGTATGTGCCCTGCCTTAAAATTTGTGGAAAGAAAGCAGATTATGAATGTCATAAATGCCTTACAACAGATTTCAGTTAACTTTGTGTATGCCTCTGAATTCAGATGTCTTTAGTATTTTGCAAAGCGAATGAAGTAATTTTGCACTTGATTCCATGTTAATATTGAGCGTTACCATAGAGGCTAATCATATCTCAGAGGCTAGTCAAATCCCTGAGATACCATCTTTTAAATTACAGTAAGTCATGAAAGCATCATAAGACCAGAGCTGTTTATTAAGAAAGTAAATATTGTTCCTGTTCTCGCCAATTATTTAATTTAAACCCTCCTATGTAAATCTACAGAAGTCGTATATATCAGAGATGTACATCGCCTCTTTCCATAGGTGAACCAGTTTCGGCAGCTGTACTCAAAGGTGATCAATGACAAGCATGATGATGTGATGGCCAAATTTGGGGCCATTCTGGCTCAGGGCATCCTGGATGCAGGTCAGTATCAAGAATATGTACAGATTTGTTAATTTTTCATTTCTTTCTGGGTTAATGTGCTTTAAGTCTTGTCTTAAATAACTCAATGTTTAAGTATTCAGTGCAAAATGTAAGGGTGGAAACAAACATTTGCAGGCATGTCTAGGCAGGTAAGTCTGTTAAAGGCTGTGTGATAAACTACTGATAGGATTGAGACAAGAATGTGGCATTAGAAACCAGATAGCACCACGTCTTCATGCCACTACAAGCAAATATCATTCACTTATTCCCAAGGGTGCTTGCCTATTAATATTGCAAGAATGCATTGACCTTCAAGATGCTCTTGCCCCCAGCTTCTCAAACATCATCAGGTTGTATACCAACCCAATACATGTTAGAATTACACTGGAAAGATGTTGCATCCTAATGATCTATTACAGTTGGGGCTGCAGCTAATAAATTGGGGATTACAAGGTTTCAGTCAGGGGTCCATGCCCCAAACACTTAATTTAAATACATGAGCCATACCACCACATGCAGACTGAACTTTCCTACTACTTATTAAATAGCTGCTTTACAAAAACACTAACACCGTGGCTCCAAAACCTAAATCTAGTGAGCTGCCATTCTGTCTACAGCATACATCATCCTGACTTAAATAGAACCTCAGAAGTGACTGATTTGGAACATTATACATAGGCTCCATGTGTTACATAAATAGTGCTCATCATGGAAAGCACCCAGGAGAATCAACTCATTTGATTTCAACAGACTTTGACGTTAGCATGTTGATAAGCTAATTCCACAATATTTCAGTAAGCATAAAAATGCACAACATGCACAAATATTGAAGTGTGACATTGGCATGTTGCTAAGCTAACATCACAGTAATTTAAAGGATTAGTCCACTTTCAAATGAAAATTAGCCCAAGCTTTACTCACCCTCAAGCCATCCTAGGTGTATATGACTTTCTTCTTTCTGATGAACACAATCGGAGAAATATTAATAAATATCCTGATGCATCGGAGCTTTATAATGGCAGTGAGCGAGGATCAACAAGTATGAGCTGAAGAAAGTGCCTCCATCCACATCCATCCATCATAAACATACTCCACACGGCTTCGGGGGTTTAATAAAGGCCTTCTGTGAAGCGATGTATATAGGAATGCGCCCGATACAAACATTTTTGGCCGATACGATAATTCTTCTCTAATTTTAAAGCCGATAACCGATATATTGGCCGACATATAAATCATACATATACAATACGGTAGCCTAGTTTGAACCAGTGTAAGATTCCTTAACTTTTAAAATTAATTTTACACTCCTATGGCTAACTTTCTTTAAAAAAAAATGTTAACACTTTGCAAAAAGGTTTAATTTTGTTGGCATTAATTAACATGAACAATGAATGAACAATACTTCTACAGGATTTATTAGACTTAATGTTAATCTCAACACTTTCTAATACATTTAAGATCCAGAATTGTATCTGTTAACATTAGTTAATGCACTGTTAACTAACATGAACACAAATATTTTATTAACTAATATTAACAAAGGTTATTGCTCTCTGTTCATGTTAATGCATTAACAAATGTGACCTTGTTGTAAAGTGATACCAAGAAAATGTATTGCCTAACAAAAAAAAAAAGAAAAAAAAGAAAATACCTAAATAATGCAAACAGATCATTGGATGACATTACTTAGGCTACATATAAAGAAACAAAATACATGTGCCATGGATGACTAAAATGAAATAGTCACCGCACGGACAATAAGGAAATTATTTTAGTCAAAACATGTTGATGAAAATAAAATGAGAACATTAAATGTGGTAGTTATTAATATTAATGCATCAATGTTTTTGAAAAAAGAAAATATTACAGTAATAGTAAACATCTTTAATATTTTCAAATAACATCATTGGTGTTTGAGCTGCGCGCGCTGAAGCTGAAGAGAATAAAGACCCGTATACTGAAGCGGTTATTAACTCAACGGTCACTTAAGCATGGCAGCTTAACCCAAAGAATTTACAACTTATTATTTCAATAGTGTATACAATTATAATGTTATGTATACAACAGTCCCAATTATAGCTTTTAATGTTTTGCATTGGTGTTTGAGTGCGGCAGCGCGCTGAAGCTGAAGAGTTGAATGAGCACCGGGAAACTGAAGAGCTTTTCTAGCTTTTTCTAACTCAACGAAACGCATCCTATATGAGATTCAGATATTTATATTACATAAATTTAATATTACGACTTATATCTGCACAAAATGACGCGAATGCACAAGCGAACTTGACTGTGCTGGTCAGAATGTGCTCATGTTCTGGATGCGCTCCCCACAACAACATATTAAAACACGACGGCAAATAAACCCAGAGAATTCACAAAGTTTTATTACAATAGTGTTCTCATTATAATGTTGTGTATATGACAGTCCAAATCATAGTTATTAATGTGCATTGCTGTTTAAGCTGTGCACGCTAAAGCTAAAGATAATCACCGATACAATGAAGTGTTTACTGCATCGTTAATTAACTCAACCAAACGTATCCTATATGAGATTAATGAGATATATATACACAAAATAAACAATATTATAACTTAAAATGGCATAAAAGGCTGCGAATGCACAAGCGAACTTGATTGTGCTTGTCATAAGGGTGTAACTCTGCGGACGTGCTTTTTCCAGAAACAACGCGCTGAAACACGGGCGCACAGAGAATTAACATTCTTTTACAGTTGTGCTCTCATTAAAATTTTATGTAGCCTCTATGACAGATTTGTGCTGCATGTGTTGCACTTAACTGCATCAAGCAATTCAAAACACATCTGAAGTGTCTCAGCTGAAGTAAATAATACGTTATCTATCGGCTTTAATATATTGGGTCGATAACAGTAACATTAAAAATGACCACATTGTCTGATATCGATATGTGTACGATATATCATGCATCCTTAGATGCGTTTGTGTATTTAAAAAAATAAATAAAAAAATCCATATTTAACAAGTTATGAAGTAAAATATCTAGTTTCCGCCGGACTGCCTTCCATATTCAACTTACGAAGAAAACGGAAGGCATAGGACGAAGCGTAAGTGTTTTGAACTGCGAGAGTTTTACACTTTCTTCACAAGTTGAATACGGAAGGCGGTCTGGCGGAAGCTAGATATTTTACATCATAACTTGTTAAATATGGATTTTTTTTTTTTTTTTTTTTTTTACACAAATGCATCGCTTCACTTCAGAAGGCCTTTATCAACCCCCTGGAGCCATGTGGAATATGTTTATGATGGATGGTGTGGATGGAGGCACTTTCTTCAGCTTCATACTCGTGAACCCAGTTCACTGCCATTATAAAGCTCGAATGCGTCAGTATATTTATTAATATTTCTCCAATTGTGTTCATCAGAAAGAAGAAAATCATATACACCTAGGATGGCTTGAGGGTGAGTAAAGCTTGGGGTAATTTTCATTTCAAAGTGAACTAATCCTTTAATAGGCATAAAAATACACTGCACAAATGTTGGAGTTTGACTTTAGTATGTTGGTAAGCGTTTTGGAACAGTTTTTGTGCAGAGGACAAGCCTGTGATGCCTTAAAATGCTGACTTTGTAGGCAGCTCACTAGGTTTTGGAACAAAATGCATTAGTAACAGCTGTGGACCATGGAGAGCTCTTAAAGCTAATTGAAAATGGCAGTGTCTGTTGAAATTATAACCCCCAATGACATTTTGAAGTCTTTCTTAGTCTGGCTTGATTCATGGCCTGGTTTGGCAGAGAGTTTGAACACTTCGATTTTTGGTTGTCACAAATGATGTAAGTCACTGCAGTCAAAATAAACAATACAGGCTATAATTTCTCTGCACATTTACAGTAGATGCCAACAGGAAACTTCCAGTATCATAATTTAACAGGATGTGACAAAATTACGCTATTGTCTGTGATGCCTTTCATTCTGATCCTTTAAACTCATGATACCATTCCTCTCCCCATTTATCTTCTTTATAAATGCATTGTTGTGGACATGTCCATACCTCTTTCCGTCCTGGCACTCATCCCTCACTCCTGTTATTGTCTGCTCATCAGGCAGTTTGAGGGTGGTGTCGTCTTTGGCCTTGACCTTTGTCATCTCATATTAACAGCCCAATTCTGTATCAGCTCCATGCACTGTACACCTCGACAGGAAAGGACATTTGAAACGGCAGTTGTTAATCAAGATATCACCAGTGCACGCCTATGCCCTTCTCCTTTCAGCCTCAGTTGTGTGGCCTTTGCAGCGTTTAAATATACAGTGTAATAATACAAATCCAGAATCCAAGAGTAAAGTCCTGTGTAGCTAGATCTTAAAATTGCTTAAGAAAATTTCATGGCCAAAATCCAGTCAGTGCAATAGGTATCCACGCGATCAAGAGTTTCATGTGAGGGCAAAAAAATTTCCCCACTTTCACTCATGTTCAGGTTGGTCTGGCAAATTCACCGAATTGACCAACAGAAAGCTGCTTGGTTTAAAAGCGAATTGTGAGTGATCCTTCAGGCATTGCTACATTACTGACAATGCACCTTTTTTTTTTTTTTTTTTTTTTTTTTTTTTTTTTTGCCGAAATTTTCATTGTAACAGCACCTTTTAGATGAGAAGAGGCTGGTTGGAGTTCCTAGGGAACATAATGACACTTCATCTTTCTGATTCTTCTCAGGTGGTCGTAACGTGACGATCTCTCTGCAGTCTCGCACAGGCCACACCCACATGCCATCTGTGGTGGGTCTGCTGGTCTTCACCCAGTTCTGGTTCTGGTTCCCACTCTCTCACTTCCTGTCGCTGGCCTTCACTCCCACAGCCATTATCGGCCTCAACAAGGACCTGAAGGTAAGCTGAAATGTCTTCTAACCTAACCTGTACTACCTATAAACACTTGTAGTATATTTTTGTCCCTTTACAATAGTGTGACAAAAGTTATATGCTTTATCTAAACAAATGATCGCCTTCCAAGTGGTTCCGCCAAAACTACACTTTCGTATTCTTCAAAAAGCTTATGCTGTGTGTCCTACGCCTTCCCTATTCTACTTACGGAACGAACGCAGCACCAGTTCCATTTTTTCCATAAGTAGAATAGGGAAGGCGTAGGACACACAGCATAAGCTTTTTGAAGAATACGAAAGTGTAGTTTTGGCGGAACCACTTGGAAGGCGATCATTTGTTTAGATAAAGCATATACATTTACATTTTTTTCCGAAAATGGCCGATCGTTTAGCTAGATAAGACCCTTATTCCTCGTCTGGTATCATTTAAAGCCCTTTGAAGCTGCACTGAAACTGTAATTTTGACCTTCAACAGTTTGGAGGCCATTGAAGTTCATTATAAGGAGAATAATCCTGGAATGTTTTCATCAAAAACCTTAATTTCTTTTCGACTAAAGAAAGAAGGACATGGACATCTTAGATGACATGAGGTTGAGTAAATTATCAGGAAAATTTTATTTGAAAGTGAACTAATCCTTTAAGTGAGCAGCAAATTCAGCAGCAAAAAGTAATTCTTGAAAAAAATAACTTTATAAAATCTAAACATGTTAAAAACAAATTACAAAAAAATACTGTTTGTATTCTTATAAAATACATTCATGTATTCATACATTAACCAATTTTTATATTTATATATGAATTAGCAATATAGGCTTATTTAATTATCAGTTATTTAATTATCGCGACAGGCCTAGTTCAGGCAACTTGGAGCTAAACTCTGTTGGACGTTGGTCCTCCCGAAGCAGGTTTGGACATCCCTGGGTTAGCACATTGTCAAAAGTAGGGAAAGCTGGTGCTGTCAACTCTCAAATAAAGCTTTGTTCAAACCCTAGTGAACTTTCTTGCTTTTGCCTACATAGTCCTAACTGTCATTGATCCTCACATGTGACCCTTTTGGAAGGCTGTACAGGGGCAGCAACTTCTGGTGTCATACAAAAACACTTAGGAGTCATGAATCACAGTGTATTTTAGTGGAGTTTGACGTAAGCGTGTTGCTATGCTATGCTTTTTTTTTTTTTTTTTTTTAAATAATACGTTCTGTCCCATTAACAGATGCCGAAGGTGCAGTATCGATCCAACTGCAAACCCTCAACCTTTGCCTACCCTCCACCCTTGGAAGTGCCAAAGGAGAAAGAAAAAGAGAAGGTCTGTTTTACCCATGTATCGTGAACACGCACAAAATCTCAACCTAATACTAAAAACAAATAGTTCTGGATTTAATGCCTTATTTTGTCCCACTTTTCTTATGTCAGGTTTCCACTGCTGTTCTGTCCATCACGGCTAAAGCCAAGAAGAAGGAGAAGGAAAAGGAGAAGAAAGAGAAGGAAGAGGAAAAGATGGAAGTGGTATGCATGTGCAACAGCAGATCCATACCTTTGCAAAGCACTTCCCGAAACCTTTAGTATGACATGTACCCTCAAACACTTTATCCGATGCAGGAAACGCAGGCAGAGGCCGAAAAGGAGAAGAAAGATGAGGAGAAGGAAAAGGAGAAGGAGAAAGAAAAAGAAAAGAAAAAAGAGCCAGAACCAAACTTCCAGATGTTGGAGAACCCAGCCCGTGCCATGCCCGCTCAGCTCAAGGTCCTCACCATGCCTGACACCTGCAGATACCAGCCCTTCAAACCTGTGAGTCTAATTCTTCATTTGGGCCTGTTGTGGATGTTTGAAAATTTTAATCTGTAAAACCATTTGTACTGCTAAATGAGAGAAACTCTTTAGAAGGGAACACAATCGTCTGACGGCTCCAAATATACATTAAGAGCTGCTGATTCTTTTCTTTTCTTTTTGCATTTTAGGAGACTTTGTACCTTTTGCAGGAAGTTATTCTGCATTTTCCACTAAATAAGACTTCTGGACAACTAATTTTACCTGCAAGTATTTAGTTGGGCTGTCACACAATTTAGTAATCACCTTTGTCCATATTGTCGCCCCTCAGTTACACACAGGTGGCATCATCATCTTGAAAGACACCAGTGAGGAAGAGGAGGAGCTTGTGGAGCCCGTGTCTGCACACGGCCCCAAGATTGAGGAAGAAGAACAGGAGCCTGAGGCCCCAGAACCCTTTGAGTACATAGATGAGTGAGAAACATCACCCTACAGGTACTTCCTCTACATGAACCCGACACTGACACATTTAGGACAGTTTTACCCACATACTTGCATACTACTATCCCTCATGTTCTATGGCCATTATTCCCAGATGTTTTTGGCCTTAGATGGAATGTCATTTGTAAATTTAGAGGCTTTTATTTTCTACACGGGGCTCAAAGCCTTCACTTCTTGTGGAATGTAAGCAATGTGAGAAGCTTGTCTGCGTCACACAGATCTTTAAAAACACTTACTTGACATTTTCCAAAAGGCTTTTTTTTTTGCAATATGTTTAATATATTTAATTTTAGTTTAGAATCTTTATTGTCTGTGTGAAGATTCTAATTTACTAATTTAAATACTAATAGAGAAAATATAATAAAGAGATCCTATTTTGAAATATTTCTGTCTTTAATTGCTCCCAGAAATGGTTATAACTCAGTGCTGCTTATGTACTGATCTCTGCTCTTTCTTGCAGGTGGTGTTATAAATTCAGCGTGTTCGCAGCATGCATTGCTCCATGTCCAGTCCCCCACTCTAAATGCCCACTTTTTTTTCCTTTTTTTATGTTGTTTCCTCCACTTGGCCTATCATGGCCACTTGAGGAATGTTTTACATGACAGAATTCAGTCATTACAATAAAATATATATGTTGAACATGAGATTCAGTTCTTTTATTGTGTGAGACTGCAATATTGTTTTTGTTTGTTTGTTTTTTTTGACATTTGATTAAACAGCTGTGTTATTGTATGCTTATCAGCTGATGTGATTGTGCATATGCGTGTAGTTAAGTGGGTAGATGACAAATAGCAATACATGCTGTTCTGTTTTAAAAAGCATAACTTAAATTCATGCATGTAAATTGCAGGATCTAAAATAAAATGAAGACCGAAAAGGTGGTTAAAATGGTAAAAAGCATATAAGATAGTTGACCATTTAATAAGATTTTAGATTAAAATGTATATATTTGTATGTTTAAAACAGCTCGTGGACATGGATAAGTGGATACGTTTTGATGCACTTTATAATAGCTTTTATAACATAAATCGAGTTTTACACATTGAATATATACACCTGAAGACCTAATCAGTGGTCTATAATAAGCAGCTTTAATGTACATAAAAATGGCCGCAATGTTTTGCAGTTTGACCAAATAAACTTTTTATAAGTTTACCTCAGACTTTGAAAATTTCCTAAGACCATTCACTTATGTTGCGCATTGTCAGTATAGTTCATATATTTTCAAATCTCATTTGCATTGTATCATGTTTTAGGGTAGTTTTTAATTGAAGAACCACCAACTGTCTATTGTCTAACAGAGACTATTGATAAACGGCTTCAATCATATGCTGCATCCAAAATCGCATACTGTATAGTAGGTACTACATTTGGTTTGAAACCTGCTCGTTCTATATAGTATGAATGTGTGTAGTATGAATGAAATTTGGATGTACTACATCCCCGATGTTGTCATCGTCATGTGACCTGCGGTGTCAGTTATGTCACTTCACCTCCATTTACATTCGAACGTACTATATACTAGGCAAAAAAAGAATGGGAGACGTAGTATGGAAGTATAAGGCATTTTCGGATGCAGTGATAGTGACATTTCATAGTATTTTCTTGAAAAATAAACAAGCAACCTTTTTCATATTCTGTATATCTGAAGTGCTTTCTGTAGAAACTACCACATGACTGTATTTAATAGCATGTGGTCAGGGGCGTTCCACCAATCTGAACTAAACTGACAGGAGGAAGCATTTAGCATTTAGCATTTAGACCCCACTGTTCAGTATATCCCCTAAAAAGAAAGGATTTTTGTCACGGCGCTAATTTCCCATATATCTTTGCAGTGTGGGTTGTGTTGTTTTTGGACTTTGACTTCAGGAAAATTAGCACAGTTCCGGAAAGATACTCTTAAATCATTTATATTTCCTTTTATTGTGGTTCATGTCTTAGCATCTCATTTTAGGGAGTTTGGGATCCTGGGACCTTCAAATTCTCTTTTTGCAGAGAATGCTGCATCCTGGTGTTTAGTAGATAAAAGATTGTAAATTCTGTTACAAACTGCTGAAATCGTCATTGGTTTATTTGGTGAATAAAAAGAAAATGTTCCACTGTTCTTTTTTGGACCCTGCAACACAGGTCTTGGACATCAACAACCTCTCTTAATTGACCATGCTCTTGTAAACTGAATTTCGAAGAATTGCAGTCCTGGCGAATCAAAATCCACTGGCCTCTGATAGTTCGAGATCACGGCAGAAGAAATGTTGATGAGATCACTATATCGTTTCACTTTATTATGTGCTGATATTTGTCCTTCATTGCCCCGTTTCTGTAAATATGACCATAGAAGGTGATAAGCATGTACTGGGGCAACAGAGACTTGTCTTGCTATGAACCTAGAAGGTCTATGCGAACATCTCAAGAATGGCATGTCCTACCCAAGTAAGATTGTTGGTGAACAAATTCCTCCGTCCCTTTCTGCCGTGGAGTCACAGTCTGTTGCAGCCATACTGACTAACTATTGATGACAGAACAGATGTCAAGAGCAAGCCCCTTTTGTTTGGTCAGAACAGTAGACTGGCCAGAGTGGCTTTGGGGAAATGTTTATGATGGGTGTCCAGGCACTGGAGGTGGTCAAGAGCCTTCTGTTTGTTGTACTTGCTGGGTGCAGTGATGGACATGCTGGCTGTCCGTTTGAACTGGGGACAGGGATGGCTGTTATGACTCCTCAAGAGTCAGGGAATTTGTGGGTCTTGGCAAGAATTGCGGGAACATCATACATACGATCCTCTAATGGAGCACAAAGGTTGGACCAATGGTCCTCCCAATGGGAAAAGTAAAAGTCAATGTGACTTTGGACATTGGACTAAGATACAATGACCTGGAGGAGCTTTAGCAGTATCAAATGGAACTGTGATCTGTTTGTTTGAAAGACCCAACTTGGCCGGTCATAACTCTTGGTTTGGGGTGTGACTCTGTTTCCTAAGCAGTGGAAGATTATTTGTCTTTTTTGCAATTCTGTTTGGTAGCTAGTGTGGCTTCACCTTAAAAACGTTGAGAGCACCAACAGCTTTTTCATTTCCACCACAGTTGAGGTCATTATTTTGGACCATTTTGTTAAGAACTGTTGTTTGACAGTAAACTGTTTGTTTCCATGATTGCATATCTATAGTGCCCACATCCCAGGAACTACGCCAAAGGAATTAAGTTTATACAAGAGATGAACAGTTGATAAGCTTCTATTAATGGACATAGTCTTTGGGTGTGCCTCAATCTGCTCCCTTGTTCAGTAGTAAGTACACTGCCCATTTATAGGCTATTCCATTTTTGAAAATGTTGCCGTGTACAGAATCATTTGCTCTCTGAAACTGCACCATAAAAACTGGTGAGCATCATCATTTGAAATGTTGTGATATCTCTTTTCAGTCTCAGTGCCATTGTACTTTTGAACATCTACAGCTAAAGTCACAGGGTATTCTATGACTAAATATGTCAGACTAGCATTCGTGTCACAGATAATTGAGTCATCATCAGTGGATCAAGGCCCTTCTAGGATCTCAAATTTGTTCACAATATGCTGATTCATGTCATAGGGAACTAGGGAGTTTGTTTTTGGAGGTAGACCGCCAGACCCAATCTTTCACATTGCTCTGAATTTATGAGGGAAATAATCATTGACTTGCAAAGTTTGATTATATGTGATGGGAACAGCACATTTTACTTGATTCGAATGATTAAAATGTACAAATACATGTTCAGTTTTATAGGAGGATGTGGAAGTATTGAACGTTTCAATGACCTATTAAGTGTATTGTTCATTGTGGTGACTAAAAAATAGGGTTCGACTGAACAATGACCATGGAAGTGCTTCCACCAGTCATCCATTTGCTTTCGTGATATGTTTCATTGTGCCTCTATGGATGTGTTTATTTTCTCAAAGAAACACTGGACAGAGCAGACCCTGCCAAAACATTTTGGACACTGATAGCCTCTCGGGCAGTGTGTTGATAGAATTAACCTCCACAACAGGCTTCTTGTATTGGTTAGGGTCTGGCCTAACCTGTCTTGAGCTCTCTCTTTGAGCACAGCTGGAAGGCAGATTCTCTGTCATGGATTCAGTAGATTTTCCATCCATTTTCTGGCGAAGAATTGAGGTGTAGATGATGAGACCCTTGGGACTCTGCTCTTAAAAGTATCTCCACTGGAGAAACTACAAGGGCCTCCCTATTCCGGGAAGTAAGAATTGAGTAATAAAAAGCAACCAGTGTGAGTTGAGTAAACAGATGGTATAGGGCAAGAAACATCTAAAATTTTCCAGACATTAGGTGGACAGTTGTGGTGTGCAAGTATGTTGCTGACAGCTCCCTTTCATTCATCATCACCGTTGAAAGAGTAATTTCACAAAGACTGTTTGGATTCTCCATACTTGCATGCTAGTGATTCTTTGAGTGTGAACTCATGAAACAAATCTGAATGGTCAACTTCGACAAAGAAGTGAGAAGATCTTGGTTCATTAGGCAAAGAAATCATTAAATAGAGAGGTAGAACAAATGCTGGCCATTAACATGGTTATAGCTGGCCCCTACACTTTCCACTTGGTATTACTGTTAAGTAGGCTATGACAGAATTTGGCTTCTTGTGTTTCAGAATTAAAGCATTAGCAGACCCAAACTCATGTTGTTGCTGGGGCACTTGTTTCTATTGGCTTGTCGCTTTTTTTTTTACAAGTTTGAAGAAGCCATGGACAAGTTTAAAATAACAGTTATCCTGGGACTCTGAGAACTGCTTTTCAGGACAGTCAGGATGAGGGTTGGATACTACAATCGAACATATTATATTAATAGAGCTTGGCCTCTTTGTTTTTGTGCAAATGTCTTTTTTATGGAGGGAAAAGGACTCAAACAGTGGCTCTCTGTCTCTCTGCAGGAAGCCAACCACAGATTTTCTCTCCACCGCAGATGGAAATGATGTCATAACATTATTTCATTCAAGTTACTGTCAAGTCACTCACTTTTTAATCTATTTCACATTGCTCGATTTGTTTTATACGCTCAGCCATCCCAGGCCACAGTTGCTGGTAAATTTTTATGAAGCATCCAATGCAATAATTTGAGTGCATCAGTTCAGTGACTTCAGGAAGGAAATGACTTGGCACGGCAGACAGACGGGTCACACTGTTTCAAAAGTAGTGAGGCACTGAGGTTTCCTTCAATCATCTGGTGTCCAATAACTGATAGCAGAAGGCAGGTAGCAAGATCTGTCAAGCCACTGTTTGCAGCTGTTTCAAGCCAACACAAATGGTAAACATCTGGTGGAAACCCAGCAAATAACTGCAAAATCATGTAGAATGGGAACTGTTCAGGTAAACAGACACAGTGGTGGTTTAGATCAGGGATAAGCAATTCAAGTCCTGTTGCTCCATCCCTAATTAAACAAACCTGCCTGTAATTTTCAAGTAATCCTAAAGACTGGTTAGATTTTTCAGGTGTGTTTGATTGGGGATGGAGAAACTCTGGACCGTTGCTTGACAATGTCCTGGTGAGAAACCTTTGGACTTTTGGAGTGTCTTGCTTCATAGCTGTCTTTGCTGACAATCTCCATCCATATATTTCACCACAGTTGGCAACTGGTTATTTTAACAACACAACCTTTACAAGTTTGAGATTAAACTCATTGTTAAAGTGAGCATTCATTGTTATTGTTAACAAGACATTGTTTGGGATACGAATGGTGCAGTCCACCACTGGCACCTTGTGATTTTCATGTTGTATAACTCTTTTCCCACCATTTACAGCATTTTCCGTCATTTATGACACAACGCTTCCCTGCCGCAGATGGAAATTTCTGGCTCTCCAATTCTGGTCCTGAAGAGCGACTGTCCTGCGTAGTTCCATCTCTGATCAAACTCACCTGCCTATGATTTTCTAATAATTTAGCTAGATTAGAATCTTGAAGAGTTACAGCCCTGCTACAGGCAAACCTTGACACTGACAGGGATTTTTTCTAGGATTTTTAAGTCTACATCAGGAGTAGCCAACCCTGCTCCCAGTGGGCTACCATCCTACAGAGCTTAGCTCCAACCCAAATCAAACACACCTGAACCAGCTAAACAATGTGTTCTGGTTTACTTTAAAGGTGTGTTGGAGCAGGATTGGCTACCCCTGGTAATAATTATTACTTTAAGACATGATACAAAATGTATTGTTCATTAAAAAGCTAAATTTATCATCACATCAGGGGAGGACTTGAATAGGTTTGGACTTGGTCCGTCTCATGCACAGGGCAGTGGGGACACCAGAATTAAAATATTCTTGATTCTATATACAAATTCTGTTGAGCTCTCTGTCCCTGACCACATACAAAAATTAAATATTTTATTAAATATGCATTTTCTTTAGCATTCCACTGTACCGCCCACAAATATGCTAAGGGGTTAACGTGTTAATAATAATAAACGTGAGCTCGAATGTGTGACCTTCTGGGTTTACCATATTTGATGCACCATTATCATATTTGATACTAATTTTGAACTTTCATTTTGGGTGAGCTACACACAATATATTGTTGCTATCCGCATTATTTGTTGCATTTTTCTATTGCGATTATATCGTGACAATATATTGTTACACCCCTATTTGGCAGATATATGCCAAAGAAATTTTGCATCATGATGACTACACTCTCAAAAAAGATGTGTTAATTAATAACACATTTTTTGTGTTATTTTTTGTGACACATTTTGTGTCATTTTGTGTACATAATTGACACAAATTGTGTAAATATAACACATTAGTGTGTAGAAAATGAGCAGGAATAAAACATGTTTGAGTTAAAAGTAACACAAAATGTGTTGTCCTTAACTAGACACACGGGTGTGTTAAGATCTAACACAGGATGTGTTGTTTTTAACACATCTGTTTTAAGAGTGTAAGGATTGGGACACACCAAACCCACGCCAAAGATCTAGCACTGATAAAAGCCGACTGTGTTGTCTCCCCTATCGCCGGGGCAAAAAACAACAACAAAACAAAAACATTCACTTTTGGCCATATGACAGAGATCTGATTCTATTTGTTGTATTTTTGTTTTGCATAAAACTGAAGAATATTTGGTACATCCTATACTGTATTCTAAAATGATATGATATTAACTTTTGCATGGATTTAATTGAAAAGAGCTTAGGCTCATGTAACCAGAAGTTTTAAGATGTATGAATATGCTTTTAAGTTTTTCTAGCCTCATGGGTTACATCTGTGAAACATTGAGGTACCATCGTAGTAGTTTCGTGCACGCGGAAACGTCATGCCAACGTACAACACAAAGTACCTTACGCGGGAAACACTTAACGTAACGCGTAAATGCACGTAACTAACGTAAATCAAGCAAGCTAGTATGCATAGGTCACGAAGTGTTGGCGAAATAACACATTAGCGGACCGGAGGGAAAAATAAGGATTTTTTTTCCAGAAAACTTCTTGCACAAAATAAATTCAAGCACTTTCAAGGACCTGTATCTATGTATGCTTATTTTCAAAAACTTTCCAGGAATTTACAAACTTTCAAGGATTTCAAGGACGAGTTGAAGGTACATGACGTAAAATTAGAACAGCCTTCTGTCTGTACCACCTTGACTTGTTTGCTCACTGTTTTTTGCTATTTTACAGCCGATCGTCAGCTTTGTGAGTCCCGAGCATAAGGGTACGTTTACTTTACACAACAACAGTGCACTAAAAACAGAAGTTTGTTTTTCGCGTTCTTTTGCATACAGACGACAGCGTTGTCTAAACGATCCCTGTTCACACGGATGCGTGATAAAAACGACTAAAAACACTGCATTATGCTGCCAGGACAGTGGTTAATGATGCCAGTTTGTAAAGAATCGCTATGCGCCTGTAGACTCAACGCATAATACGTATGCGTATGACGTCACCGTTTTCACAAATACACGTTTTTGTAGCTTACAGAGATGATAACGGTATTGTTTTCAAAGTTTGCCCAAAACGCCGGTGTCATGTAAATGGACAGCCAAAATGCATAAAAAGTTTTACATTTTTAGTTGAAAATAGTGTTGTGTAAATGGCCCCTAACTGACGCAAACTTTCACTTAAAGGGATAGTTCACTAATAAATGAAAATTCTATCATCGTTTACTCACCCTCAAGTTGTTCCAAACCTGTATGAATTTCTTTCTTCTGCTGACACAAAAGATTTTTTGAAGAATATGGGTAACCAAACAGTTGATGGGCCCCAATGACTTCCATAGTATTGAGAAAAAAAAAAAAAAAAAAAAAACTAGGGAAGTCAATGGGGCCCATCAACTGTTTGGTTACTGACTATCTTCAAAATATCGTCTTTTGTGTTCAACAGAAGAAAGAAATTCATACAGGTTTGGAACAACTTGAGGGTGAGTAAATGATGACATGAGTAAATGATTGACTTCCCAGAAGCACTGCTTTTAAGAGTCACTATACACTTGGCTTAAAGTTTAACGTAGGAATAACCATAATGCATGGCTTGAGCCTTCTCATTTTACAAGGTTTATAAATAAAGCTCCTGAAGCAGTGTGATGGGTAATGTTCTAGGTTTATAAAAGCATGATATAAAAAAAAGGTGATTCAGTGCACAGCTGGCAAGACCGTGAGGTCAGCACGTCATGAGCGACTGAACGGTTGCCGCGTTTTAGAGACACAACACCAATGTTTACATAACATCAGCCTGTGCCCAGGAGCTGTGCGCATTACAAACACGGCATCTGCGCTGCATGGGTAATTTCTTCACACAATCTGATAATGTAAGATAGAAATGAGACCAGTTTAACACAGGTTTAGACTAGCATTTTGGTTAAAAAAAAAAAAAAAAAAAAAAAAATCAAGAGAAAAGCTAGACAGTTGAAGTAAAGTATTTCAAGGAAATATGAAAATATAAAAAAATGGTAGAGAAAACAATTTATAATATATCTTGAGATATTTTCAGTCAGACATTCGCAGTTGATAAAATAATCTTAAACTGCATGAATCATACAGAGCAATTACATTATGAATGATTACAGAATGAAATACAGAAAAAAAAGCACAAAAAAAAAAAATGATGATGCAAACAAGCTATTACATTTTAAGTACCACAAAATGCCAAAAGTTTCCCAGCCCAAGATGATATATGTACAGAATATACACAATTTACACCCCTTATTCTGTAGTAGGATTATGTTTCACTTGAATAGTATTTGAACAAAGAAAACAGTGGGGTGTACATGCTAACATAATTGCAGTGTGATGATGTTCAAATGCGTATCTGAAAGAGAAAATCTTGCAAAAAAAAAAAAACTATTAAGTACACAATGAATGTAATAAAAGTATAATTTTTAAAAAAATTGGTATTATGTAAACTTAAACTGTATCATCCTCGCTCTACAGTCATACAGCGATGGAATTGACTAAAATGTACTATTTAGCTAAAAATGGGCCTCGTTTATGAAACAAGCAGAAAAAAAAAAAAAAGTGTAAATTGTTCGTGCATTTACTTAAGAATTGTTCGGCATGTTTCATAAGTGAGATCCTATGGCTCAAACACGTATTACATTACTCTTTTTCATCGGAGAATCTATATAGATATATTTATAGAGCCAAAGCCATGAATTAAAAAATATATGAAAGAGTTTTATCTACATTTAAAAAAGACAAAAACGCAATATAATTTATGGTGTCACCCAGATTATTATGTGGGCAACAATATTGATTTTATAAAAAAAAAAAAAAAAACCTTTATAAGATATCACATATTGCAAATTAAGAAATCCCATGAAAAAAAAAAATGAGGAAGTTGTTGTGGTGTGATATACCATCCAAAATCTGGTCTACAGGCCTTTTGCTCAGTAGCGGTTGAGTTTGTCTGGGTCATTTGATGCCATCTGGGTGAAGTCTTGGAAGATGTCCTGGTACGTTTCATCTCCTGTAAAAAGAAAACACCTTGATTATGTGGGGGAAGTACAGAACTATTTACCTGCATCAAGCATGCTAAACACACAACCACATGCTGTAATCAAAACTCAAGAACACAGACAAAGAGAGATGAGCTCCATACCTGCGCTACTTCAGAGCAGAAACTCAGAGAACAGCAGGAGAATGCAAGATAAAAGAGGAAACGCAGATGTTTGCAGAGTTGAAAAGCACATGACAGCAAATGATGGTATATGAAGTATATTTATTGACTATTTACATCTGATTCTTCTTGATATTTCTTCTATAGTAGCACATAAAATACATTTTTATGAAACACTGTCAAGTGTTTGGCAATGTGTGGAGATTTCCATTTAAAGAAACATTCTGGGTTCAAAACAAGTTACATGAGCTATAGATGGCCACATAAAATGTTTCTCACTGTTATGAAAATGATAAAGTACATGAACAGCGCTGCTCAGAAATATACAACAGTTTTTCATGCTTTGCCGAATTATATATAATAATTCACTTATGGCCTTCTGAACACCTTGATGTTGCATATTAATAAACCTGAGACTCTAATTTTAGACTGTGCTCTGTTGAGAGATCGCAATAATGATATGCCGCATACAATTTAGAAGGTTTTGTTTAAAAGAGATCATGTCAAGTCAGCGAAAATCTGAGGTAAACGTCTGTGGCCAAATGAAGCAGAGGAAGAAAATGAAACACTCTTGAACAGCATTGTGCGGCGTAAAGTCCAGCTCTATTGCGCCGCTCTGTGACTGATGCCAGTACTGCAACTCTAGATAATAATTAACCAAACTCCTTTGGCACATTAGTTTAGACTAAATTAAATGAACAAAATATAATATTCATAACAACATTCAGACTGTCAAAATTCACTTGAAATATACCTGAATAAACTCTAAGTACATAAAGTATTTAATCTATTCCACAAAAAAATTATAAAAAAAATAAATCAGCTAAATATAGATAGATAGACAGATGGATAGATAGACAGACAGATAGATAGATAGATAGATAAAAGTGGTACTTTGTGCTAAAATAGATGTTTCGTATTGGTCTGTTTTGTTTACTCTGTTATTGTAAACAAAACACGCATTCATAACAATTATCTATATTTTGTCTATTGTCAAATGCAGTGGTCTCTGATCCAGAACTAACACTGAATTGTACAGATCTACTATGTCTTCATGGATGTAATATTTATAAACACACTGATTTGTTTTAGACAGATTCACTTCCCAAGTACATCAAATTATGTGATAAATACCAGGAATGTGCCAGAATGATCAAATATACTGAGCTTTCATTGCAGCACTCTTTTAGACAGTTTTAAGACTAATATACACGTAAATACACATGTAAATAAGGTGCATATACTGTATGTACAGTACTAAGTTACGTCACTCTTTCACAAGACTTGTTATTGCACGTGTTCCAGCAGTAACATCCTATATTATTGTTCATTTCGTCTAGATGAACCCATCCTGGGGTCAAATGAAGCTCAGCTTCATATACTGGGTACATTCACAGCTGTTGTGCATTTGCTACAGGTTGTGGCAATTTGGGAGTAATTGATGCATGTTAGGAGTCTCTGAGCTGTAAGCTAATGAACTCTTCCATACACTTCCGGTACTGCATTTCAGTAGGGCTGTTAGAGTTATATGGACCTGATTGACTGTACATACCCTCCGATTCACGCATCTCCTCATTCATCTTGGCCAGACGAAGCCTATCAGGCAGACACAGAAACAAAGACCACATTAAACATTTTATGATCAACACAAATTTCTCAATAAGCATCAAACGTGTGGAAATACTAAGCTAGGGGAACTTACAACGTGACAATATCAGCGTTTGCTGCCTTAACTGCGATTGAAAGTGGCGTTTGATTCTCTATGTCTGCTGCGTTCTGATTGACTCCCCGTTTTAGGAATAAACACGCTTGCCTGCAGTAGCAAAAAACATTAAAACAGGAGTCACAACTAAGAAAAACAAAAACTGCATTATTGTCATGCGTGTAGAGCAGAACTAACCCAGTATGGCCCAGTATAGTGGCATGATGTAAAGGTCCTCTGCCGAGTTTGTCCTGCTGATTGACACTGGCTGAATTTTGGAGAAGGAATTCACAGGTGACGAGAGAACCCTTATACAGACACAAAGGTGATAAACACATAAGACACTTTCAAACGCTCAGCCTTTGCTGTAAATATGAAGTCAAAATAAAACAGCATTCATAATTATTTCTGTAATGTGGTGCATTACATATTCAAATTTTAGCCAGAAATTCTTTTCGGATTAACATGCATTGAATAAGATGCACTCATGATCATACAATAAGACAAGGAACATTTATTATTCGAAAGTAAAAATCTATTGAGCATGACTAATTGCTGTATGTCGACAAAACACACACAAAAAAAACAATAGCAAAAAAACAAAACAAAAATCATGAAACAAAAGGTACAAAAAAAAAAAAAAAAAAAAAAAAAAAAAAACGCAAAACAAAACAAAGACCACAAAACACAGAAGCAAAAAAGTAAAAACAAAAAACACAAAACACCCCCACCCCGGGTTGATCTTTGGTTGACCAGTCAGCGGAAAGGGGTGTTTCGTGCACACCCACGTGAAAATCGAATATTCAAGACAGAAAACCCACACACCCACCAGAAGATTGTCAAAGGTGGTATGTGAACAGCAGCAATGTGTATGAAACACAGAAAGGCTTTTCTATAACAAGATCTCTTGAAAAAGTTAATCTTGCAATTTTACACCAATTTATCAGATTTCATGTATGAAAGTGGCTTTGGCCTTGAGCAAATTCTCCTCACCCCATGAACAGCCATTATGAGTGGTGTCCTGTTCTCATCATCTGTGTTGGTCCAGTTAACTTCGGCTCCATGTGCGAGAGCTTCAGCCATGTCGGGCAAACTGCGAGAGAAAGAGGCCCAGTACAGCTGCAGGCCGGGGGTGAACTGCTTCGGCTCACAGAAAACCATCAGATCTTTACCAGAACATTCTTCTGGAGGCTCGGTGATGTGCGTCTCTGTTGTTTCTGAATGAAAGGTGATGTCAGAGCTCGATCAATGAACAATATCACATGAGAACAAACACAAAATTTGTATAAAGAATTTTCAATTGAAGCTGAATAATGACACCATTGTTGTTTTTTAAAACCTGCTTTACAACTGGAATTGTATTCTTTTCATAATTGAAGAATTGTGCAACATTAATACCGTCATTTTCTTGTTTATTACTGTGAAGATGTTTTGTATAAAGCGCTATATACAATAAATGTGACATGACTTGTCTTGACTTGAATATGGGTCATGAGTATTGTAAGTAGCATGTAAGTGAGGCTGTGAAGTATAAAGTTTCTTCAAACTCAAAAGCCAATGGTTAAGCTCTACTTTCCTTTTGTAGAAAAGAAAATGCCTTGACATTCTGCTAAATAACTTATTTTTGTGTTCCACAAGAGAATGTTGAAGTGACATGAAAGTGCGTATATGAAGACAATTTTCATTTCTGAATTTTGAGCTATTCCTTTGGTTTGATTAATTAAAATCACTTAACGAATCACGTTAAGTGTGATCATTTTTGGAAGCTTGTTTCCGCCACGATTTTTTTTTTTAAAGGTAATTGCAAATTCTGACTTTTCCCCCTAATTGCAGGTTTATATGTCTGAATTTTGTGGGAAAAGTCAGAATTGCAAATTATAAACTTGGAATTGCAAGAAAAAAAGTTTCGAGTTTATATCGGAATTGTGAGAAAAAAGTCACAATTTCAAGTTATAAACAGAATTGCAAGAAAAAAAGTAAGAAATACAAGCTTATATCTGAATTGCGAGAAAACATCAGAATGGCAAGTTCTAAACTTGGAATTGGAAGGAAAAAAAATCAGAATTACATGCTATAAATTTGGAAATTTATAGAAATTTTTAAAATTTCAAGTATATATCTTGGAATTGCAAGAAAAAGTCAGAATTGCGAGTTTATATCTCATAATTGTGAAAAAAAAAAGTCAGAAATGCACATTATAAACTTGAAATTGCAAGGAAAAAATCAATTGCGAGTTTATATTTTGAAATTGCAAGAAAAAGTCAGAATTGCGAGTTTATATCTCAATTGTGAGAAAAAAAAAGTCAGAATTGCATGTTATAAACTTGGAATTGCGAGAAAAATGTTCGAATTGCGAGTTTATATCAGAACTGAGTGAAGAAAAAAGTCAGAATTCCAAGTTTATATCTTAGAAAAGTCAGAATTCTGAGTTATAATGAATAATCATTATTATTAGTTTATAGTCATATTGATGTATAACCACAAATTTTAGGCTGCATGTTACAGCACTACAAACAAGCACAGCAAACCTGGAGTTTCTTTTTTAAGCTACATTTTAAAATCTAAATTTTTATCAGCAATTTTTTTTTTTTTTTTTTTTCCCTAAATTGTGCAGGCTTCTTTCCCTGAAGCTCATGTGTTGGTCAGTGGTGATCAGACTGACCTGTGTCGTTGAGCGTGTTGGAGGAAGCACTTGTACTCAACATCTCTCTGCTTCCATCTGATTGGTTCTGCATTTCACCGTCTGTACTTTTCACTGTCAAACAGAGATCAACTTACAGACTGACTCTTCTGCCATACAGTATGCA
Source organism: Hypophthalmichthys nobilis (assembly GCA_037950665.1). Lineage (NCBI taxonomy): Eukaryota > Metazoa > Chordata > Actinopteri > Cypriniformes > Xenocyprididae > Hypophthalmichthys > Hypophthalmichthys nobilis. The sequence goes on along the minus strand of CM075476.1, from coordinate 29,428,272 downwards.
AACCAGCAACATCACAAAACAAAGCGTGAAACAAAACATGAAAACGAATGGAAAGGAGAAAACAAATATGCATAAGCAATGTTAAAGTTCCTTACAAGAAATGTATGATGGGATGTTGAGCGATGGAGAGATTCTGCAATGTTTTCTTCACAGAAAAGCCAGCAAGGTGTTGATTAAGCAAATTTCAGTTAAAGAAATGTATCTATATATCACACAATAAATAGGCATAATTAGTCGATTAAATATATTATTTATATTATTATTATGTGTAATATAATTATTCATTATTAATGAAAATTATTTGTTTTGTTGCATGACTGTTGAATTTCACTGAATTCCAATTCAGTAAATTTCTCTACCTGTCTTTCAATTTAAAATCCTGTAGGATCTGTGACCAGTTCAATTCAAATTTGCACTCATGAAATGAAAGTGTGACATTCTGAATTTTGCTCAACCGTGACACTGAAATAAGACAGCGGGAGGGACACAGACAGCTGTACTTACAATGACGTGGCTTGGCGGAGGAGTTAAAGTAGGAGAAGAGAGAATCAAGCTCATCTACACAGAAGAGAGACTCGAGGTGCGCTTCAGCAACACAAAAGCCGGGAGCAGGGTTAGGATCGTACAAACAGAGAGGAGCAGAAACACAGAGTAAAAGCATTTCGTTGAGCCTCAGGCCCCATTCACACCATCAACTAGAGGTCTTCTCAGGTCCTAAGATTTGTATCCGACATGAATAATTTCTTACCTGAACGCGACGTGCATAAATGAACTTTTAAAAATGAAAAACCTAATTCGAGACAGACCCGATAAAATTAGACCAGAGTCTGACCCAACGGCAATTTTTTTTAAAAACCTGACTAGACCTGAATGTAAAAGAGGCATCGATGTTTAAGTGTAGATGGGATAAGTATTCCCATCTTCCTACCATATTCATTCTCCAATCCTTCTTTGTAACCTTTATGTTAGATGCATTGTTAAGCCATGTTGCCAGATAGCCAATAGCTACTCTGTGTATGTCAAAAATTGTTTTGTTTGAAAAACATGAAAATATAGTTATCGTTTAATTTTTGTTCATTTGATTTAGTTGATTAGTTTGGCATCAACTGCATTTAGATGTTTTTTTTTTTTTGTAATCAATATCACACATCTTTTTTTCTTAGCTGGGAAGAGCAAATTCCAAGAAGATAAACAGTTTACAAGCTTAATGTTGAACTTCAGACGACAAGGAAAATTATATTAATGTTAATATTAACCGGCAAATGCCTATTGCAGAGCACGCAGGGATAATAACGTTGTCATTAGGGGTGTGTTGAGACACTTAGCTCATGAGATGAGATGAGACATGTGATTGGGTTAAAATGCTCAATGACAAAATGAGACAAAAAAATCGTGGCACGAGATCTCACACCCCTAGTTGTTATAGAAATATTTAATATGCATTTGCTTTACATAATAAAATATTTTGTACAACCGAAACAAATAATGGAAAGTTGGCATATTTTAAAAGAATTCGGGTCTTCTTGGGTCCAATCAGTAAAAAGCACATTTATTTAAAAGACCCGAGGCTGCTAATATCAGACTCAAGGCACTCAAAGTTTTGGACCTGAACCCAGTTGGGTCTCTGGTGGGGTTGGGAATCAAAAACCAATTCCAATTCTGGAATCGTATACTTAAGGTCAGGAATTGAATATTTGTTATAAAATTCTCAATTTGAAAGAACTCAATTTGCTCTCTTGCGCTTGAACAGAAAACTATACACAAAATTATGTCAAAATATCCTTGTAAAAACAGTCTTAAAGTGCCCCTATTATGCCGTTTTAAAAGTTCCTAATTTTGTTGTTAAGGGCACTTGAATTATCACATAATATACACTCTAAAAATTAATTCAGGGGACCGGTTACCACAACTTAAATAAATGCATAGTTGCAAGTTAAAAATTCATTATGTTAATTAAACCTTTTAAGTTGCAAATATTATTTTGTTGAGTTCTGTTGACATAATAATGTTGATCATTACATTAACTTAATATTGGTTGTAATTTAAACAAATTTCTGCATTAATTGGCTTTTTTTAAAATAAATATAAAGAAATTGCCTTGATAACTTCAGAAATTAGGCAGTGAATTTCTAGTTCCCAGCATGCTTTGCACAGGACTGGATAAGGAGAATAAACGTTGAAACTAAGTGTTAATTTATTTGTTTTTAGTGGAGGGAAAAACCTATTAGTCTTTAATGCTGTTATGTATGACAGCTTTTCTGTAATGTTGAAGTTTTTGTAGTTACCATTGTGCTGAAGAGTAGATGAAGGTAAACACTACATTGACTCTAAGCAACGGCCGTGCTAATGCCACTGACAATAGACCTATTTTGTGTTTGCAAACAGTGATGAAGTTGTGGAAGCCACAAAACAAAAGAATAAAAAAAAAAGTTTATTTCGAGTTTATATCTCACAATTCAGACTTTTTTTCTTGGAATTCTTCAATTCTTGGAAGGAAAAACAAAATTGTGAGATACACTCAATATTCTTTTCCTCAGAATTGCGAGTTTATATCCCAAAATTCTGACTTTTTTACCCTCAGAATTGTGATATTGTGATATAAACACAATTTTGAGTTATAAAGTCCAAACTGGGAGATAAAAACACGCAAATGCAAGAGAAAAAGTCAGAATTGTGACACAAAAATATGATAGGCTATGTTTAAAAGTTATCTATGTAAAATGTTATAGGTTTAAATATGATTTCATACTGTAACTGCTATGTATGTATGTCGACTAATAGTAGACTAATCATTGCAGGCTCCTTGTGCAAGTGCTCTTTAGGCTGCCTATTTTTTGTTCATGGTTTCCAGCTGCAACAGAATGTTTTGCAAAAAGACACAAATATGTTTGATATCTAAATGTTTGAATTGGAATTGCTGAAGTTCAAACAATACCCAACCCTAGTTTCGAGTCGGACCTTGGGTTTTCGTATTGAAGTGGACCCGTGAAGACCTCTACCATGAACATCCGTCTATGGTGATTACACCACTTGGATGATGATAGATGATAATACCAGCTAAACGGGGTCATGTCAAGACAAAGCAAAGGTTAAATCGAATCAGCAGAGGGTCCAAGTTGCAGGATCGAGAAGACGGATCACACTGGGGTTTGATCAGACCTGATGATCTACTCACCAGAGGAACCAGAGGCTGGACGGGGTTTTGATGTTGACGGTCCACTTGTAGGTTGGGCATCTGAGCAGCCGCTTAGACGTTTATCTTGCTTACTCAGTGATAAAACCTTCTGTCTGATCTCATCTTCTGACTGTCTCTGTACAAACCTTCGCTCCACATACTTGGCTTTAATGTAGGCCTCCACCTCATGCCTGTGGGTCACAAGACACAAACAGTGAACTTTTACACTTGAAAATGACTTTTTGTTTTCCATAATTTCCATACATTTTCTATAAAGTAATCTTGGTTTATCTTGATCCATGTTTAATACTGTTCATACTTCACTAAATATCTTTGGCATCACAGCTACACAGCTACAAATGTTAAGAAATGGGTCATTACGAATTACAATTATTTTTTATGCTTTTGAAATTTTTTTTTAATGGTTTTTTTAATGTTGTTCTGCTCACCAAGGCTGCATTTATTTGATCAAAAATACAATACAAACAGCAATATTGTGAAATACTATTACCATTTAAAATAGCTGTTTTCTATGTGAATATATGTTAAAATGTAATTTATACCTGTGATCAAAGCTGAATTTTAAGTAGGGATGCACCAAAATTTAGGCCACCGAAAATTGCATTACATTATATTATATATATATATATATATATATATATATAAAAAATGCAATTTTATATAAATATAAACACACACACAAATTTTTTTTACCTGGGATCTCCTGGTTGTGGTTTTCTGGCTCCTAGTTCTTCTCGTCGAGCCTCGTATATCTGATTTATGACACCATTTCCCAGCTCACACATCAGCTTAATAAAAAAAGGAACAGTATTATTCAATCATATACAAGAACTGTTTCCCCAAAAAGCTGGACCATTTTAGAATGAGGAAAAAATCCTCTTGAAAAATCTTGACAGAAACAAAAATGTGTCTTTTTCCTATTTGAACTGACAGACAAACTCTGCAAAGCTTAAACCTGGTGCAATGACATGTCTAAAAATGATCTATGAATTCACGTGTACGAGGTAATGAGATGTTTATAAGATGAAAGAGATGGACAGATGTTCATATGCTCTAACAAACATCTGTCGATCCACATCCATATGTTCATTATGTCAGGATTGAAGCCTCGTGTCTCACCTTGAGCAGTTCAGGCTCCCATGTGTCCAGCGTCAGAGATCTGACCTTAGAAAAATGCACTCCAAGACTCCTGACAAACAAAAAAATATATTTTATAAAAAAAAAATATAAAGAATAGCAGTGACAGCAGCAGTCATTCTGCCCTCCACCATGTTTAAAGTTTGTGGCCTGCCCAACTTGGGAACTTGGGTATCAAAATTAGTCCTGAGCTTCCTAGTGGTAAATACGACTTGAGAGGGCATTCATGTCCAATTTTTAAATAGGAGAATCGTATTCACAGTAATTCAGATAGCACGTAAAGGCAGCATGTGTTTTTTTTTGTTTTTTTTTTTTAATAAAGACAAGGTAGTCTTTACACACACATTGTCCAAACAGAAAAATGTTTCATACAATGACAATAATTAAAAAAAGACCATTGTTGGCCTATATATTGAATATATATTCAATATATATTCCCCACAACAGCTACATTATCTTGTCTTTTCGTAAAAGTAGTGCATATTTAAAATATATGAATAATCATTTGACATGTATTGTATGTTTTATAGACAGCGAAAATAGCCTGTATTTGACTGAAATTCCAGAATCATCAGCAGTCTGACTTTCAAGAGAGTGTGGTGAATGTTTATTTGGTTGTTAATGAATGGGACGCTAGATATCATTTTGGCTTTCATAAAATTTTCTGGCATGGGAACACCAGGCTAGCAACCTTGTGTGCAGCACTCGCAAGAGGGAACCATTTAAGGTATGAATTATCAAGATGAGCAATACCCCCAGAGTCTCCCGAGAGGGGGAGGATGGAGACCCAGTGGGACAGTCACACCAGTAACGGCTAGGACAGAAAATAAGACTATAAGAAAGCTGAAGCAAATAACATTGACTGGAGAGGATTTCACAGCATGATGCCATTGCAGCAAAATTTGCAAAAACATCAAAGGGCTCAAAATACACCAGAGCGAGCCCAGGTGAAGAACAACAGTGGCTCAAATGCAGCGCACGAATCTAGTGTCCAGCAAGACGAAAGAGAGCTCCAGCCAGAAAGCACACCACAGAGCTGAAAATCTCTTCGCACTCGAGTCGCCCTGACACCAGCGACTCAATCAAGTAAGCCACTCTCCAGTTTTCCCTATCCATTCATTGAGGAAAGAGAGGATCAAATGGCCAAAAGCCTCAGACAACACCACATGAACGCAGTTAGATGGCATCCTGGAAGCCGCTTCAATGGGCCCAGTCCACAGAAAAAAAATCGACTCGCTCACAGCCATTACATACAACCTTGCCAAAGAATGATTTGGCACAATCAAGCAGAGAGAGCAGCCCCAACTACCTCACAACCAAACAGGAGGGAAAGGGAGATGCATCGTCTGAGGAAGGAAATATAAGTGCTTAACAAACTGTTTAAAACCAGCTCGCTCACTGAAAAGGAAGGTATAAAAGATTTAACAAGCAAGCTGTGGGAACAGCTGTGCAAGCTTCGCAGGGCAGACCACCTTCCACAGCAGAGGAAGATGAAAGAGAAGAGGCGAGCACAGTTTGTGAAAGACCCGTATGTTTCACAAGGACTCCATAGAAGTGGTATACCATACAGTATAAGGCATATAAGAAAAGCCCGAAATTCTGCGAAGGTTGTGGAAGAAGATTGAGGAAGATCTGGGCCAAAGGTTCAATTCCAGCAAGCTGGAAGCTGGCAGAGGGATGCTTTATCCCAAAAGAAGAGGGTTCCTCCACAATCGCCCAGTTCAGGTCAATCTCCCTCCTGAGTGTGGAATGCAAAGTTTTTTTCTCTGTGCTTGCAAGTTGACCACCTACATGATGCAGAATAATTACATCAATGTTTCCATCCAGAAAGGCGGTATCCCAGGCTTTTCAGGCTATCTGGAACACACATCAATGATCAGCCAGTTGATCTAAAAGGCCAAACAGAAGAAAGGCGACCTAACAGTGGTCTAGTTAGATCTAGCGAATACCTATGAATCTATCCCACACAATCTCATCCAGCTCGGACTCGACCATTACTACATCCCATTTGCTATTGAAGAAATGATCACCAGCAATCTAGGAGAGATCAAACTGAGGTTTACATCAGCCCAGTCGAAAACCAATTGGCAGGATCTCCAGAAGGGAATCCCAACGGGATGCACCATCTCCCCTACCCTCTTTATAATGGGCACGAACCTTCTAATATCAGCAGTGGAAAGCATAACCTACGGCAAAGTTGTCATTTAAGGCCAGAAAGTCCTGAAGGCTGGTGATCAGCAAGGGCAAAGTCACGAGTAAGTTTGACCTCCAAAGTGAGGTCTTTCTATCCAGCCATATAAAGTGCTTGGGAAAGTGGTTCAATACATCACTGAAAGATGGTGCCAATGTTGCAGAAGCTGTGAAGCAAACCGAAGAATGGTTGAGGAAGATCGACAGGTCCAGACTCCCCGGAAAATTCAAAACCTGGCTGTACCAGCACGGCCTTCTACCCAGGCTTATTTGGCTCCTAACCCTCTATGAGTTCCCCATAACATTGGTAGAAGGCATCAAGAGGAAAATCAACAAACACTGAGAGCTCTAATGAAATCTGAGAGCTCTCTGACCCCTCCATAGACAGTAATTTAAGTACCACTTTCAAGGCCCAGAAAGGTAGTAAAGACATTGTTAAAAGAGTCCATGTATCTACAGTGGTTCAACCTTAATTTTATAAAGCGATGAGAATACTTTTTGTGCGCAAAAACAAAAAAAATAACGACTTCATTCAACAATTTCTTATCTTCCCTGTCATTCTCCTATGCTGTTTATGTTACAGACACAGTGCTGCGCTTCCAGGTTCTACGTCAGAATGGCGGCTCATTATTGGCCAGCTCCTGCGTCAGCATCACACGCATGCGTCGTGCCGCTCACGTGAACAGCGTCGGCCAATAGTGAGTCGGCGTTCTGACGTAGAACCTGGAAGTGATGCACTGTGTCTGTAAAGTAAACAGCGTAGTCACATGGACAATTTTAATGATGTCTTTACTACCTTAATTAAACCGTAATTACCGTAATTAAATTGGGGTCAGAGAGCTCTCAGTTTTCAACAAAAATATATTAATTTGTGTTCCGAAGATGAACGAAGGTCTTACGGGTTTGGAACGACATGAGGGTGAGTAATTAATGACTGAAATTTCATTTTTGGGTGAACTAACCCCTTTAATTCATTTTTGTTTTTTAACAATTTACTTATTTGTGAAAAATTTGATAAGACTACAGAATCTCTCTTTTTTGTGCTTATTTTTACAGATTTATTTGGGATTTTTCATATAATTCATTTTCTAATAATTAACTTCTAATTCAGTAAACATTATGTAAAATAATTTAAAATAAATATAAATTTTATTTTTAGCAATTGTTATGCAGGTGTTTATTATTATTATTATTAATTTATTTATTTTTTGTGATTATATATATATATATATATATATATATATATATATATATATATATATATATATATACACACACATACACACACACACACACACACACACACACACATACAATATCGGTGAACCACTACATTGAAGAATAACTGCAGTAAAGTGTTGGCAGACACACACCTGTGTATTCCAGAGCACTGTATGCAGAGAGTGATGCCCAGATTGATGCTTGCCCAGCGCGGGTCCGGCTGCCCACAATCACAGCAGCTGTTGTTCCCGGCGATGGCCATGACCCTCTGCAATGCACTTTCACCCTTAAGAGACTTCTCCTTCGTATCGCCACCAGAGTCCAGACTGCCTGTAGATGTAGACGACTTTCTGTCCATTTTCTGCCAAGCACATTCCACTGTTATCAAAGCGCTGATGGTTGTCATAGCATCTCTAGCTTGGCATGAAGTACTGTAGGTGAATGAAATATTAAGTGAGGTACCTCTGCATCCTCTGCTTTGTCTCTGAAGGCTGTAGCGATACTGTTTTGGACAGCTTTGATCCAGGCCTGCCTGAGTTTTTCAGAATCCGCTTGCATCATACAGCTCCTTTAGTAGAAAGAACATCAACTATCTGTACAGTCTGACTTATGTACTGCAAAATAATCATACAAGAATCAGTATTTTGTCTTTTTTAGTAAAAAAAAACCCACAAAAATCTAACCTTTCATTAAAGTAAAAGACTTAAAAGTAGAGGGAAAAAATTGCATTGTGAAATAAATTTTGTTGTTTTTCTCCTCCAAAATACAGCCACAATTATTGAAATTCTTACAGTATATATTTCATAGTAAAATATCTCTGATGTATATTCTCATTCATATTTAGATTTTTTTTTAGCACACCAGGGTGACTAGGAACATATTATCCAGCTATGACTTCCTGTTTCACAGGGGTATAAATTTGAGGAAACACAAAGGCCAAATAAGGCCAAAGGCCTTATTCATCCATCACAAGGGTTACAACCTTAACAGACAATTCAGGTGTTCAAAAGGTAAACATGACTTTGTGTTCCTTGGAAAAATAAAACTGATCAGAGTGATCATAATTGTGTTCTTATACTCACTTTGTTGGAGAAACAACTTCAAAACAGAATCTGCGCTCAATGTCCTCGCATTGTTTGACGGTGCATAACCGCAAGTCTTCCACCACAACTGTAGGGTTATCCTGAAATATAATACCAAAACGACTGCTAAAAACACAACCGAAGTTTGAAATTTTTGTTTGTTCTTTCATATTATCCTAGGATTACCTTAAATTTTTTTTGGTACACTAGCTGATTGTTCTGAATTGAGAACCATCGCCTGCAAAGAAAGTGCAATTAGCAACAATGAAAATTTCATCGATTTGTATGTGATTAACTGGAACTACCCACTAGTTACTGCTGTAAGGAGACACAGTATGAATGCATGTCTTGTCACTGACCTGTTCCATGTTTTGAAGGCGTTACTGGCCCTCTTGAACAGATATCCCTCCATGACAATCCCATTCTCTGCATCCACATTGTACTCCAGCTTAGTGTCGTCATTTGAGAAGTCCTGAGCAGAAAAAGGCAAAAAAAAAAAAAAAAAAAAAAAAGGAATTGAATCAGTCAATATCAATAAACATACTGTATAAACACTCCACACACATTTTGGCTGACAACACGATGCACACTCAATGTTTTGCTAATGGACGATAGATAGATAGATGATAAGATCACAAGATGACAAGAAGAACATTGTACTTGAACTTAGTATCTGTCAAATCATGGAGTAACCTGAGGTTAAATGGTTTGCTTGGAACAACAGCTAACACTTAAAAAGCCCAGGGGTCCGTTCTTCGTACCTCACTTAATACATCTCAGTTGATTTAACAGATGGCAGAATGCAAAAGTTTTGCAACTAAAGTACTGTTTTTTTTCCCCTTCATTTTTTCATTGCATGGATTACTATTGAAATGACTGTATTTTGTCTGTGAAATTCAGCTGAGCAATTGTAAATGTGACAGCTTTACACTATACACTTGTTCAGAGACCAAAATGGCCAATTACAAATACCAATAATTAGATGTACGAATAGTGAATTTATTTACAGCGCACTAGGCATGACATCACAGCACTGTACGAAATCGTGATAAGCACTCTGGTCACTCGTTCTTGTTCACTTTAAGGATAATCTAAGATCCCTGCTTACTGTAGATGTCATGTGAGCTGGGCTGAGCTCAGACTAGTTAAGTCAAGCCCAGCTGAGTTCAGACTAGCAAAGCCCCAGTAATACTAGAGCGTCACTGGATCCTGTGTTTTTGTCTAGCTGTTTTATCATGGAGTGAAACCTCAAACAACTGAAGACAGATAAGTGTGACATACTAGTAGATGAGGTTAGTTTACAGCCTGATCCGTATGTTGCGTGAATCCAGTTTGAACTGCTCTGGACCGCACTAGTCTTAGATACTCTTACATCACATCTCCAGTGAACAGGGGAGAACAGAACCCACAAATGGTAAGAAACCCAAATCAGCCAGTCATCCATTTAGCAGACACTTTATTCAAAGGGACCTACAGACACTTAACCAGCGGGAGTTTTGGTTCGTTTCGGAGGTTTGAGAGTGGTTAGCAAAAAGTTTGTCTTACAAGTGAATGCTCTGAAATAATTCAGCCCCCCTTTTAAGTGTGCTTACAGCATGCATGAGAATGTAACAATTATTGTATTTTAATAATATCAATACGAGTAACATCAAATATGTTTGCTTTTGTATAGTAGCCTGCAAAAATGCAATAACATATGTGATGAGCCATTTATACCGTTTTATGCAAATAACAAAACAAGGAGTGTATTTAAATAATAATAATACATTTATAATACTTTGCAGTTAAGGTTTAATTTGTTAAAAGCATTAGGTATCATTAAATAATTATGAACAATACTTTTACAATATTAAAATCTATGTTAACATTCTAGGTTGACTTTAAATATATAATCAATATCATACATTTTCTATACAATCATACATTTTCTATGCAAGTTCTATACATTAATACATTAAAGTTCTATTAAATGTTTTTTGAACAAATATGAATTAACAAAAGCATATTTATACATTAACATTAATAAATTATGTAAAAATGATGCCTAATGCATTAATTAAAGTTAACAAATGGAACCGTATACTAAAGTGATATCAAAAATGTTATTGCCTTATATCTACGTTGCAGAAATATATGAAAATTGCACCTTTTAATTAATAATTAATTAATTAAAAATGATGTATTTATTGTTGTTTAAATGAATAAATATATAAACAAGAATAATAATCTGAATATTAAAATTTACATTATTAATGCTCAGAATGTGAATGGAAAGTGGACTGAGACCTGAAGTGGGCTAAAATGAGATCTGAATCCACTTTCAAGGCCAGTGACAGTGTGAACGATAACAGAACTGGGTTCTCTGTCATTTTTTGATCCACCTACAACAATCTACCTCTACATGAACTACAGACCATGGCATTCAGCATGACCCTTTGCTTGTATGTTTACAGTAGGACAAGCAAAATGGAAACAACAGCACCAACTGTTATTAAAAAGCAGATTTGGTTTCCATTTCTAGTAACCTGATCAAGCCATGAGCTGATATGTGAGCCTGTCGGCTTAATATATACAGGGTGCCAGGACCAAAGAATGGGGCTACAGCTGTTACCAAAACCACAAAATAGCCTACTGAACCTGGAGCTCTTCCTTTAGCTTGGATATTCCAGATATAAATGAATTGAAGTTTAAGTGATGTGAAAAATCGATTATATATATATTATACACATGAATTTAAACATTTTAAAAAATGAGGACCTTGCCAATTTTTCATACCACTGTATTTTCCTTGATGGTTACACAACTTGCCTTTTGAACTATTAAATGTAAATTATTTAAAAAAAAAAAAAAAAATCATATTTTCATCATAACGGACATCCATATTTGTCACTGACCGACTGATATTCTTTCAAACACAGCAGTACCAGCTATAAAAAACTGATCACTAGATGCATAAAACAGTCATTTACAAAATAAAATTAGCCATGTAGCTTCAATGCAAACCTGTACTTATGTATATAACATAGTACCATTATGAAAATCCCATCCTGAAGAACTAATGCTACAAAAAAAAAAAAAAAAAAAAAAAAAAAAAAAACATCAGAACAAGAAAACCAAACAACAGATTACATAAGATGATGACCAGACGTCTAAATTAAAAAATGTCAGAATTTTGGCAAGCTGTCACACCAAGCTCCCAAGAGGCAATAAGAGACATTTGCTTTTAGCACATCTCAAAGTCAAAACAATATTAAGATTAACTCACCAGATACCACACATAGTGGAACCTACTGAAGATCTTCATGCCGAAGACAACAGTGAGCGTGTTTCTATGCGTGTGTGTGTTTCAGCAGTGCATCTAACTTCCAAACATAATTGTAACAGTGTTGACTACGATCACCTGAACTGAAATGAGCCTCTACACACTGTACATTATGCGTGTATGAGTGTGTACGTACATGTATATGAAGACTGAGATGGGCATTAGCCTTGGTAACCATTGCTGGCTCCTCCCCTTCAGGAAAGCTCTAGTATGTGTGTGCGTGTGTGTGGTCGATGAATGAATTCATTAACTGTGGCTCATGGGTTAGATTCACCAATCCAAGAAGAGCATTAAACATTTACACTGTCGGCAATGCACTTTGGTACAGCTCTGTTTTGAGTATTTTCTTCCAGAGTGCAAGTACAGTAGTATGATTAACTCTTTATTCTACAGTTACAACCACCATAAACAAACTTCAATGTGTTTTTGACAACACGTCAATCATTATTAAATAGGGCTGTCAATGTTAACACATTAACGCATGTGATTAATTAAAAATAATTAACGTGTTAAAATAATTTAATGCAAATAAATTAAAGTTTTTAAAAAAAATCTAGTTGTTTTTAATGTTGTTTATGTCTATGTGGTGTTTTTAATATGCTTTAAGGGAAACCACGTACAAATTCATCAGTCTGCAGTTTACCAAAGACAGTCTCAAAAACACGGTTTGACAACTCCCTTGTTATCTACGTCACAAATATGTTGTAACAAATCCTATCAACATTTGGGGCAGGCTTTAGCATATCATTAACTATGCTGCAAAGCAGGGGGGTCTCAAGAGTAGCCTGGTTATCCTGGTATATTTTTCTGTTGATATGAAAAATTGGGTAGATTTTGCAATATAGAGGGTGAATTATGTATATGATGTATATTACGACGATGTTATAAATCACTGACGTTCTAAGTTGTTCAAAGCGTTTCTAAGGAAGACTGAGATGGCGAATGGGAACATGGTTTGTGTAACATTAGCAACACATTATTAGCTGTTTGATAACGTAGTCAAGCAAAAGGCTAATCATATTAATTACCGTTGTGTGTCTGAAGTTGTAGAGAGTGCTGCATAAAACGCATTACCATTCTGATATCGACTTGTATACAACCCTGTATAATTCGCTCTTCCTCTTTTTCTTTCTTTAAACCAGTGTTTCCACTTGATATTGTGTAGCATTTTCAACAGTGGATCAGGTTTTTAGAGCGGAGGCCGGCTGGATAAAGCAAACCAGTGTCTCGCTAGTCAAGTTTTGATGGATGAGGATTTTAAATCAGGGTAAAGATGATTCCAGTGACGTACAGGAGTCGTACAGTAAGCCTGCATGAATCTGTTATATTGATGCGCAAACAAACCCTGTATGTCTGCTATCGACGCAATGATCGCACATTGTATTTATGCACAGACTTCATTTCACTTCATTTCATTTCACATTGTTTCCACACATATTCAGGATAATGTTTTGATTTGTCATGTGTATGTTGCTATGTTTAGTAATTCTGAATGGATCCGTGTGCTGTAGTAGGTATATGCAGTCAATTTATTTCTTTATTTTCTTTATTATCTCATATCTCCATGTGGTTCTGTAAGGTATTGCAACTTGACATGTCTAAAACGTAAACACTGAACACTGTACTGTACACTGAATTCTGATTTTTTTTGTGTGCATACATTTATGAATTATATGGCCGCCTTATATTGTTTGGTTATTAGGCGTTCTTGTGGAGTCTCCAAGTGTCCTTTTTTGGAATGTCACCTATATTTACCTTTAGCTTGGAGAAAACACAATTTTGTGAGAACTGAGAATCGTCCTTCAATCTGTTGGTTTACTTTGCTGGATAAAGCAAATGATGATAAACAAGATAAATGGTGTATGCGTATGCAATTAAGCACGATTAAAAAATGTATTATACTAACAGCCCTATTATTAAATCATTAAATGCAGTTGCTAGGTTGTTCCCAATGGATTTTACCAAAATGCTATGTGGTTGCTGGAGTGCTCTGAATGGTTCCTGGGGCATTGTAATCTTTTCATGATCGTCTTTTTGCCTTAATGACAGAAATTGTCGAATCACTTATATTATTATTATTATTATTATTATTTTTATTTTTTTTGAATTAGAATTAATTTTTTTTTAAAAAATGGATCAAATAACAATACTTGTCTTTGATAACATATGAGCTACTGACGTAAAACCACGCCTAATTACCATAATAAATGCAAGTAACTCTAATTTGTATAGTAACGTGATTCATGCAGCATTCAGATGGAAAAGACAGAAGGGACAGACTCACCTGCAGTACGGCCTCATATGAGCAGTCAGAAAAGAAGAGAGAGCAGGTTAACAACTGCTGATACAGTGAATGAGAGAGAGGAGGAGGAAAAGAAAAATAGAGAGATCGAGTCACACTTGACATGAGATCAAAGTCAAGCTGGGTTGTGGCACATGCACATGAATCACATTATAGGACCAATATGGCTAGATAGATGAACATACAGTGGTTCATGAAGTGCTCTCAGGTCGAAAATGACATAAATATCCAGAGTGTTACAATATTAAAAATATAGACTTTTAAAATGGCATTTTTCTTTTTTTTTTCTAATTCTGATACTACTTTAATTCAGATTAGTGCATTTTAAGGTGGAGTCATGTTGGCAAAAATTTCACAAGAGGCAAAGTAGTTCCAATGTCCATGTAGTGAAGCATGAAACTTCAAATCAAGCTGCTTCTATAGTCCTTATGTTGCCCCACCCCTTTTCAGTGCTGCGCTCGTTGTGTTCTGCTCTTCCGGTTTGTATTTCCACAGAATGAAGGAAGGTAAGATCTTACGGATTTATGAATGAACCACTCGTTTTTAAATTTTCCCGGTGTACTGACATTTGTTATGACATCTGCTTCAAACATTACAATGCTCATGATAACTTTCGTTAAAGGGTTAGTTCACCCAAAAATGAAAATACATGATAAAAATACAAAATACAAATGTCATTTATTACTCACCCTCGTGCCGTTCCACACCCGTAAGACCTTTGTTAATCTTTGGAACGCAAATTAAGATATTTTTGTTGAAATCCGATGGCTCCGTTAGGCCTGCATAGCCAGCAATGACATTTCCTCTTTAAAGATCCATAAATGTACTAAAAACATATTTAAATCAGTTCATGTGAGTACAGTGGTTCAATATTAATATTATAAAGCGACGAATATTTTTTGTGCACCAAAAAAAACAAAATAACGACTTATATAGTGATGGCTGATTTCAAAATACTGCTTCATGAAGCTTCGGAGCGTTATGAATTTTCTGTGTCGAATCAGCAGTTCGGAGCGCCAAAGTCACGTGATTTCAGCAGTTTGGCGGTTTGACACGCGATCCGAATCATGATTCGATACGCTCATTCATTATGCTCCGAAGCTTCATGAAGCAGTGTTTTTGAAATTATTTAGTTTTTTTTGGCGCACCAAAAATATTCTCGTCACTCTATATTATTAATATTGAACCACTGTACTCACATGAACTGATTTAAATATGTTTTTAGTACATTAATGGATCTTTAGAGAGGAAATGTCATTGCTGGCTATGCAGGCCTCACGGAGCCATCGGATTTCAACAAAAATATCTTAAATTTGCGTTCCGAAGATTAACGAAGGTCTTATGGGTGTGGAACGGCATGAGGGTGAGTAATAAATGATATTATTTTCATTTTTGGGTGAACTAACCCTTTAACTCTACAATAAGTAAATCCACTTCACCAGCCAATTACTCTTTGACGGCAATGACATAGAAATATGCGGAAGTTCAAACATAAAATTCAAAAGATGGCTGCGCGATTGTTTTTCTGGTGCATAAGGTCTACAGACCAACGTGGCAAAAACTGAATCCAATTCAAAAACCACGTGGCAAGACTTTTTGCGAAATCAAGAATTTTATGTGAGGGACTTCCGGTGGCAAAAAGTTTTTAAACTGCCGTGGTAATGAAACTGGTAAAGGAATAATAAAATGTCAGTGGAAATGGTATTGACTACTGATATTTTGATATCCTGATGACCTGACAACTACACAGAACGCACTTGCCCATGCAAGGATCCAGTTCAAATCTCCCATCATGCTCAGAGGTAATAACGAAAGATGAACAGCTCTACTGTAACAACAGCAACTTTATTACTTTGAGTGTTTATTAATAAACCTGAGGACAGGATATCAGGCAAAAGCTTTGTTTAAACCATTTCTAAAGGTCAAAACCAAACAAGAGATGAGTAGAGAAAGATGATCTGTTTCAAAAAGCATCAACAACATGATTTTGTTGCTTGGTTTAAGTTTTTACCTCATTGGTCAAATATTTTCTGATTGGCCCTGTATAGTGCGAGATGGCCGGGGATTTGTGGGTCATTAATGTTCTACTGTTTAGAGAAGCTTTTTTACCTTCTGTTGAATAGTCGAGTGTTTCATCTCCATATCCTTCCTCTCTTTTGTGGAATCTATCACCAGCTGATCCAGCTGAAAGACAGACATTAAAAAAATGAAAAAGTTTTGTATGTGTTAAGACAGGAAGAAAAAAGTTATTTGGGTCGACCTATGAAGCAGGTGCATATTCAATTTTAAAATTTCTGCTCGATTCAATTCTATAAGAAAAAGAATGTTTTCAAGTGTTAAAATTGTTTCAAGGCAGCGAGTGAGACACCGCCTTTACCCAACGGTATTGAACTTTATAAAACTGGAAGTAAAGGCCTGGTCGCCAATGAAAAGCCACTTTAAACACAAAGTCATGTGATTTGAAGATGGTCTGGTTTCCTACATCTGCATGGAAAACCACTTTTGCCTCATTATTTTCTTATATTCAGATAATGGAGGAACATAATACACTGCTTAACCATCACTACACACTGCTTAACAAATTCAAGAGTGCCTTAAACTGTAAAACTTAGCCATTCATAACCTTTCCAATCGCTAAATTCAGACTGAATCCAAACTCATTGACTCTTAAGGGAATATTCCACTATACAGTTAAGGAATTAAGCATTCCAACTTCTAAGCTGTGGATTGTTCTACCAAATTTTATGTCTTTATATTACTGGATACTACTATTATCCTGTACATGAACTACTACCTGATGTGTGTAAAACTAGTGATTTTTTTAAGTTTATTTCCAAATAAATTTCCATCCTATACAGTAACCATTCACTTCCTATTCAACTGCCTCATCAGATCTGCAGAAGATCAAATAGAAAGATCTGTAAAGACTGCAAAGTTGTACTGAAAATATAAAGAAATATAATAAATGTGAAAACCTGGATATACAGTATGAGGAAGTCTAATTTTCAAAAAGTGTGATTTACTTAAAAAGTTCATGTAAACTCCATATGCATTTTTATAATTAATATACATTTTTATAGTTATGTTAAGCCCTAAAATATTTTATAGGTGTTAAAAATCATTATCCAGTAGATCACGCATGACTGGAAAAAAACATTCAGTGATTAAAAAAGTGGGAAGCATGAAGACCATTCAGCTCTTAAAACTTAACACATAGGCAGCAACGTCATTGCGCCTTTCAAGGCCCAGAAAGGTAGCAAAGATATCGTTAAAATAGTCCATGTGAATAAAGTTGTATTTATTGTTTTGTTTTTGAACCAGTATATTCAACAATATCTCCTCTTCCCAGTCATTCTCCCATGCTGTTTACGTTGTAGATATACTGCAGAGCTTCCGGGTTCTACGTCAGAACTCTGACTCATCATTGGCCGGCTCCTGCGTCAACATCACACGCATTCGTCATGCTGTTCACATGTACAGCGTCGGCCAATACTGAGTCTGCGTTCTGGCGCAAACACGGAAGCTCTGTACTGTGTCTGCAACGTAAACAGTGTAGGAGAATGACAGGGACGTGAAGAAATTGTTAAATACAGTTGTTATTTTTGTTTTGTTGTTGCACACAAAAAGTATTCTCGTTACTTCATAACTCTAAGGTTGAACCACTGTAGTCACATGGACTATTTTAACAATGTCTTTGCAACCTTTCTGGGCCTTGAATGGTACAATGGCATCGCTGCCTGTGTGTGGTTCAAATACCTCTCGGATTTCATCAAAGTTTGTGTTCTGAAGATGAACGAAGATCTTACGGGTTTGGAACGACATGAGGGTTAATGTAATTAATGACAGAAATTTCATTTTTGGGTGAACTAACCCTTTAATCTATAAGTATTTTCTTGGTCATCTGAGGGTAAAGGATCTGATGAAGAGGCTCATGGTCATAATCAGGAACTTATTCAAATTACTTGTTTACATATTTATTTTTAAAGTTTAAGGGTTTGTTCAAATCACTAAACCTAAGCATAACCAATAGTACTAGCGAAACTTTCCACCACTTATGTTTCTTTTCTATAGGGGAAGCTGAGGAAAGGAAGTGAACTGTAATGGGAACTTAGTGCCCTTTATTTGCTAAGATACAGCGATAAAGCGATCTTCCATCACCTTGTACCGTGTATGATCCACGTCACATAAAAGAACATGTGCGGTATGTGGGTCGAGCGCTTTGTTTTGATTCACCAGGAAAGAGGCGGGCAGATGCACCGCTGATAATATCAGATGGGAAATGTTTTTCTCCGTCAGAGTTACAACCTCAAGTTTCCACTCTCGATAGAGCTTGACAAAGACTGACCACCTGACAAATCCTGTGAGAATGAATCAACCATGAGCTGCATTAAACAATGTGACTGAAAGCTATACCTATAATACTGCTATTACTTCATAAGTAACTTTTATTTTACTATGAAAATACATATTGGAAATGTACATAATCAGTCCAGATCCAACAGAAATGTTCCATTTTCATATTTCAGTACAGCATGGACAAATTATAAAAATATTCTTAAACACTAAGTAAGTAACATTTAGGAAGCACTTAAGCTTTACAAAACGATTTATTTTTATTTTATTATTATTATTATTAAATATTGTTTTTTTTATTTTTTTAACACTTTGGGTCACTATACAATTCCCATACATCCATTTCTGATAACTAAAAATGAGTAGATGTGTCCAAACTGAAATGTAAATATAATAACCAGTCCATGATGAACAGAAACACAAACCTGCGAGCAGCTCCTCCAAATCTCTTGACATAAGTGTTCCACTCTCTTGAGCTTCATATTGTCCGACAGACTGCAGAAAACAAATCTTGATAACCTTGTACGGTATAATTCACGTTCACTCTGAACTAAACTGTCTCATACACACTCAATTTAACTCCCAGACAGGGAATACCCTTTAATCACCCAGTTCAAGTTCCTGTTTCCAGTTCAAGCCCTGTGTAAGCTCCAGCCAATCACACATCTCAAGAATCCATCACATTCCTGCCCACAGGAAACAAGGATTCATGTGCCCCTCATCTCACAGGGTGAAAATGAAAATGCTGGTTTGGTGCAGAAATCAAGCTTCCTCTTTAATGTAGAGACAGAAATTACGAACGAACGAACAAACAAACAAACGAACAATAGATAGATAGATAGATAGATAGATAGATACACACAGACGTTGTACTATAGACAAATAGATTGCAAGATAGACAGACAGATATTGTACTACAGACAAATAGATTGCAAGACAGACAGACAGACAGACAATGTACCTGTCCAGTCAAGTGTTTCATGAGGGGTTGTAGTTCACTGAACAGATCATAGCCTTGATGGAAGAACGTCAGGTGGGCATACATGAAGGACAGCATCTGTGCAAAGGACAGCAGTTTTAGGAACACAACTCAAACATGATAGTCTTAATTACAAATCATGAGTGGGAATAGTTTACCGATTTGAGGATTTCTGATCGTCTTTTGGACTGGAGCACATTAATCTGAAATAAAAAAAATAATTCCATACTTAAAAGAACAGGTAGTTTTTACTGACATCATTAAGTTTTCAAAACAAAAGTAAAACAATAAAGACATGAGGTCAACAAAAAAAAAAAATTGGTGATTTCCCCCAGAAAGGGAACGTGTTAAAGGATTAGTTCACTGTAAAATGAAAATTACCCCATGATTTACTCACCCTCAAGCCATCCTAGGTGTATATGACTTTCTTCTTTCAGACGAATACAATCAGAGTTATATTAAAGGGTTAGTTCTGTCATTTTTACTCACCCTCATGTCATTCCACACCCATAAGACCTTCGTTCAGCTTCGGAACACAAATTAAGATATTTTTGATGAAATCCGAGAGTATTTGATCCACACATAGGCAGCAACGTCATTACACCTTTTGACATCCAGAAAGCTAGTTAAAAACATGGTTAAAATAGTCATTAAGGTTCAACCTTTAATGTTTTGAAATGACGAGAATACTTTTTGTGCGCAAGTCACAGTGACTGTTTTTACCATGTTTTTACCTTTCTGGACGTCAAAAGGTGTAATGACGTTGCTGCCTATGTGTGTGACAGAAATTTCATTTTTGGGTGAACTAACCCTTTAATAATCACCCTGATGCTCCTAAGATTTATAATGGCGGTGCATGGAAACCACCTGTTTGAAGCTTAAAAAAGTGCATCCATCTATCATAAACCTGTACTCCACATGGCTCCAGGGGTTAATAAAGGCCTTCTGAAGCGAAGTGTTTGTATAAGAAAAGTATTCCATATTTAACAAGTTATAAAGTAAAATAACTAGCTTCCACCAGACCGCCTTCCGTATTCAACTTACGGAAAAAGCGTAATTGACGTCGCGTCAGTTACGCTTGTTTCGTAAGTTGAATAGGGAAGGTGTAGCACGTAACGTAAGCGTTTTGAACTGTGAGTTACACTTTCTTCTTAAGTTGAATACGGAAGGCGGTCTGGCAGAAGCTAGATATTTTACTTAATAACTTGTTAAATATGGATATTTTTCTTATACAAACGCATCACTTTGATTCAGAAGGCCTTTATTTACCCCCAGGAGCCGTGTGGAGTACGTTTATGAAGGATGGATACACTTTCTTGAGCTTCAAACAGGTGATTTCTGTGCACTGCTATTATAAAGCTTAGGAGCATCAGGGGGATTATTAATATAACTCTGACTGTATTCGTCTTTAAGAAGAAAGTTATATACACCTAGGATGGCTTGAGGGTGAGTAAATCATCGGGTAATTTTCATTTTAAAGTGAACTAATCCTTTAATATTGTCAACAAAATTACAGACAAAAACTTGATTGAAATGTGTCAATACATGTTTATAATTTTTTTTTTTTTCTTAAATTTAGTAATGGTTTTACTTTACGCATTTTACACTGAAATATTTGGTGACTACAAATAAATTTTAATTTTTTAATGCAATTTTAGTTAAAGTATATTAATAAATATTACATGACAAACAAAAAACCATAAAAGTGAACACAGGTAACAACTATTGATTCAATAATAATGACTATCAAATGTAACACATCTGCTTCCTGAAGTCCTAAACTGCACATCCTTTATTCTTTCACAACAGACTAGAAAGCCATTCTCTCTTTGTGCCATCAGGTGGCGCACTACACTACACACTGAGCGCCTGTGAAACAAGTACATTAAAAGCCCTCACTGACTACTGACTCTCTGGAGGAATTTAGTGGAGTTTCCAGGCTGCTGCACATCATTTTGAGAGAAAGGTCAACCTACGGTAATTAAGTTACAGTCATTTGAATTATAGCCAGTACATTGACCTTGCAAAGATGAATAATGCAAACTGAGCATGTGTGGTCACTACAGAACACAGGAAGTGCAATGAGAGGACACATGTATTGTGTGACATTAACTGATTAAGTTTCTTTCTCTTTCAAACACTACTTTACTGCATAACGTTGCAAAACCAGAAATACTATATTATCTCCGGTAAATCAATATTATTAATGTGACATTTTACATATTTGTCTTGTGACTATGATGTAATGACACAGGAATTTACACAAAGGTTGTTTGAGTACAAAGATTAACCATGTGGTGTTTAAACTGCAGCCACATGCTGTTAACTACCATCAGGCGGGTTTAAGCGCTCTTACCTGCAGCACATAGTCCAGGACGATGTGCCGGAAACACTTGCGTGTGGCGTTGAGGATGTTGGTGGCCTCCTCCACCTCGTGCGGTTTGTTCCGAGGTGCCTGGGCATTTTTGGACAGCGCTGCTTCTTTCTCCTCGCTCACTTTGTCAAATTGTTTCTTAGCTTCTTTAAATTTCCGAAGGTCCCTGCGCACAGCAATTCCATTCCTTAAATGTGCACTCAGCGACTGCTGAAACTTTGCCATTATAAACTGAGACAAAAAAATGGCTTTGTGTGTGGACCGTGTGATAAACAGACAAAAATCAGTTTGGCAAATGTGAAAGTTTAGAGTCTGTACTCACAAAGTGGACAACATATTCTCACTCTTATAAAGTTCTATTGTGAACGATAAAAAGTTTGGGTTTGGTATGATTTTTTTCTTCTTTTTTCTCTTTTTTTCCTGTTCTGAAGTTTCACCAAGGCTACATTTATTTGATCAAAAATGCAGTAATATCGTGAAATATTAAAATAATTTAAAAGAACGTTTTTTTTATGTGAATATATGTTAAGCTGTAATTTATTCCTGTGATCAAAGCTGAATTTTCAGCATCATTACTCCAGTCTTCAGTGTCACATGATCCTTCAGAAATCATTCTAATATGCAGATTTCATGCTCAAGAAACATTTCTTATTTTTATCAATGTTGAAAACAGTTGTGCTGATTAATATTTCTGTGGAAACATTTTTTCAGGATTTGATAAATAGAAAGTAAAATTTTATATATATATATATATATAATTTCAGGCCAAAGACAAATAAAAAAAATGTCTTTTGCCTGAAATTTTATGTTTTCTATAAATTATATAGATCATTACTCTAGATGTTGGCATCAGCTATTGAAAAACCCATATTAGTCAACTGCTAATATAAAATTTCAAATTTTATTAATAACTTTATTGATTCAACAATGGTTTAACTTTGTGATACTCACTCTCGCACAAATGTCTGGAGTTGTGATTTGATTGATCGCTGTGCTTGGTCAAATAAAATCTGCAAAAAATAATAATATAATAAATCACCATAAAGAATTAAGCCTGACATTATTTTCCATAACAAATCACCACATTTTCTTTCAAAGTTCTCATTACTGTAATGCACCAATAAAACTTACAGTACTTTTGTGATTCTTTGTATTTCTCATATACTATTACAACAAAATATTGTTAAAAAAACAGCTAAAAAAAGTACTGTAATATAACAAATGTATTTTTTAGACACCATAATAGCAGTACAAATAACAAATACTACGATGATGCATCAATGCTTTATAATTTAAATAGTTCAATCGTTATTAAATCATTTTTTTGCATTAAATTATTAAATCATGTTAAAAAATAAAGGTTGTCAAAATTACAAACAATTAATCATGTGTTTTTGCATAACCCATTCAATTAATTACAAAGAAAACCAAATATACTTGGATTTGTTTTTACTACATTTATATTTCCAAAAAAAAAAAAAAAAAAAAATTCTAAAAAGAAAGTAATTTGTAGGTACAGTGTACATTTATCTACAAAACCACAGCAGAATGGTTTTAAGACCATGAGCAACATACACTACCAGTCAAAAGTTTGGACACGGTAAGATTTTTAATGTTTTTAAAAGAAGTTTCGTCTGCTCACCAAGGCTGCATTTATTTAATTAAAAATACAGTAAAAACAGTGATATTGTGAAAAATTATTACAATTTAAAATAACTGTGTTCTATTTGAAAATATTTTAAAATGTAATTTATTCTTGTGTTGGCAAAGGTGAATTTTCAGCATCATTACTCCAGTCTTCAGTGTCACATGATCCTTCAGAAATCATTCTAATATGATGATTTGCTGCTCAAGAAACATTTATTGTGTACAATTGTACAAAATATTTGTGTACAATATTTCTTTTTCAGGATTCTTTGATGAATAGAAAGTTCAAAAGAACAGCATTTATCTGAAATACAAAGCTTTTGTAACATTATACACTACCGTTCAAAAGTTTGGGGTTTTATTTTTATTTTTTGAAAAGAAATTAAAGAAATTAATTATTTTTTTCAGCAAGGATGCATTAAATCGATCAAAAGTGACGGTAAAGACATTTATAATGTTACAAAAGATTATATTTCAAATAAATGCTGTTCTTTTGAACTTTCTATTCATCAAAAAATCCTGACAAAAGAAAAATTGTACAATTGTACACAATAAATGTTTCTTGAGCAGCAGATCATCATATTAGAATGATTTCTGAAGGATCATGTGACACTGAAGACTGGAGTAATGATGCTGAAAATTCAGCTTTGCCATCACAAGAATAAATTACATTTTCAAATATTTTCAAATGGAACACAGTTATTTTAAATTGTAATAATATTTCACAACATCACTGTTTTTACTGTATTTTTAATTAAATAAATGCAGCCTTGGTGAGCAGATGAAACTTCTTTTTAAAACATTAAAAATCTTACCGTGTCCAAACTTTTGACTGGTAGTGTAAATTCAAAGTATAGTTTTGTCACATATTTTTGACATATTTCAACTTTAAGATATAAATTGTGTTTAGCGAGTGCAAACTGGATCAAGTGTGTGATGGATAAAATGGTCAAGACGCATTTGTGCCTTAAAGATCATGTGCTTAGTTCAATCTTGAGGACCTTAACCACAAGTCAGCTGATCTCACCACAGCCTAAAACACTGACTCAGAGAGTCCCATTTTAAACACTGTGGACAACAGCAGCACTGTTGAGCCATGAAGATCACAGAGCGATCCATTATAGGAATAAAAAAGGCCCAAAACATACGCCACACAAGAACATGAATACAGTAGATGAATTTAAAAGTACTTCCCAATGTTGCCACAAGGGGCACTATAACAGGCTTTGTCATAAACTGTATTGTTCTATGGTCAGTTTTAAGTGAAAATGATGGCGAATCAGTTAAGATTAAAGTGAACTCCTTAAAACATTCATTGAGTCAACAATCTAACTACAACAGTTGTAGACTACAGAGGGAAACTGGTGCATGTCAAATAATTGCAATCATTTCTCCTGATGTCAAAATTCTCATCTCAGCACATTTAAGCTTTGCATTTCAAAAATGACAGAGAAAAAAAAGGAGAAGTCATAAACAATAATGCAATACGGCAAAAGCTTTTTGCCCAGATTCTCTTACCGTGTGATAGTTGATCATCTCTTGAAGATTCTCTGCAAACTTGGTAAGACTGGACTGTGAAGAAATGAGAGAACTTTACACAGAGGCAGCAAAGATACAAGCATAAACAAAATACAAAAAAAAAAACAATTATCAGAAATGCACAAAATACCAAGCAGAATCCCACAAAAATGTGTAAGTCACACAAAACAAAACAAACTAAATAAACGCCTCAAAAAAAAAAAAAAAGGGTTTAGCTTAAAAATGAATTCTGACATTTTCATACCATCATATTTGCCATATTTTCCCTTCAAGTTCTCATTTTGACTTTTGTATTTTATGTTTTACATAAAAAATGGTTAAAAATG
Source organism: Hypophthalmichthys nobilis (assembly GCA_037950665.1). NCBI lineage: Eukaryota > Metazoa > Chordata > Actinopteri > Cypriniformes > Xenocyprididae > Hypophthalmichthys > Hypophthalmichthys nobilis. The sequence goes on along the minus strand of CM075476.1, from coordinate 29,402,604 downwards.
ACAGTAAACCTATTGTACCGTTTACCATACTGTAATACATTAAATGTATTCTTAGTCAGTATAAAAGCAGTACAGCAAATACTATGATGATGTATGAATGCTCTATTATTTTAACATATTGTATTTTTGTCAATATACAGCAAATACACAGCCCCATTCATCATGTGTTTTTTCTTTTTTCATAACTGAAAGTCAAACAAAACGATGGTAAATCATATCCAGGACATTTTTAAAAATACATTTCATGTATGTTGTACATGTTTATGGAGGGTAGCTTGACCCTTAACGATGAAATTGTTGAGGCATTAAAAACAAAAAACAACACTGGGAAACTTGTATTTACCTGCGCCAGATGCATACACAAGGTAATACACTGGTATGTTTTCATAGTACAATGGAGCGTTCACAATGGACATTTCAAAGAAGCAGGAAAGTAAATATTCAAAGACTAGGAATGCTGGTATGTATCCAATGTTTTTGTGTGATCTTAGTGACCATTTTGAAACCAAGCATGCTTTCAAAATGATCACTAAATAAATATTCTTTAAATTGACACCATCATACTGGACAGATACAGCATAGCAAATACACTCTAGAGTCTAGAGGCTTTAGCTCCAGGGACACTCTCATATAAATGGCTCAATGTGTTTCTGATTCTGAAAGCCCTTAGACTAATAACAACTGATTGGCTATTACACCCTCACCTCAATGACATCATCTTTGGCGGACTGCTGTGCCAACTCCCGAATCCCGTTCACAAACTGCTTGTTGGCTGTGTTGTATGCCTTTCCAGCATCTATCATCCCGATGCATAGTTTCACCAGCTACACAAATAGGAGAAACAAAATATACATTATTTAAATATATAGTAAAAATGAATATAAAATATAAATATATACTTATAGTAAATTATTATACAAATATATGATTTCTGAGTCTGTGGGATTTGTTTGGCTTGTTTTATCATTTGCCAGGCAAAAGACTGATTGCTTAAGAACAGTTGTTGGTACTTTCATTTTGTACTTGTTGTAAAAAAACAAACAAACAAAAAACATAAAACTAAAACAACAACACAAAATACAATAAAACAACAACAAAACGAAACAAAACAACAAGACACAACAAAACAACAACAAAAAACAACAAAACAAAACATAAAACAAAACAACAACAAAAAACAAAACAAAACTAAACAAAACAAATTAAAAAATGAAGTCTGACATTTTCATAGTTTCACCATATTTTCTTATATGTTCTCATTTTAACTTTGTACTGTTTTGTACGGTATATTGTTTGCAATAAATAACTCTTAAAGACAGTAAATAAATTATACAGTATATTGTATTTTTTTTTTAGTATTTGAATCAGTATAAAAGGCAGCATAACAAATACTACCATAATTTGCACTAACTACTATAATTTAATATCATTAAATTTTCATTACGATATATAATTTTTCCGCATTTAAACTACAAATAGAAATTGCGACTGTCAAAATATTCAAATAACCTCTAACAATTTTTAATCATTCTTTTCTAGTGGCTTCTATTAACACCCGTTACCAGGTTTGTTAATGGATGATGTTAATGTAGATAGATGTTCAATTATTACACTTCTCACAAAGGGAACGTTGACAAATTTATGTTGATTTCTAAGAAAAGCTCCAGTCGCTCCTCCTTAAGGTTTTCACATCCTTCCTCAGAGAGAGGAGGAAGTGAGCGGCCTGAGTCACTCGGCCAACTGACGCTGGGTGGGTCTGCAATCTGACCCAACAATGAGCCGCTCGCTCGCCCGCGCTCCGACAGTCGCTACTCCCGCTTTTACAGCACTCAATAGTGACTACAACAGGAAAGAGGCTCTCAACTGAAACTAAGATTTAATAGTGACATGCTGTTTCTTTTTTCCTAAGATCCAAACTAGTAATAGACATTTGGACATTTTGAAATTATCAGAACAGATATTTTCAAATCATGCTGGTTCATCAGGGATTTTTTTTTTTTTTCCATGTCAGCTTTTGCACTTTTGGACCCTGGTGTTTACTGCTCCGCTTTTCTACAGCACAGCTTGGAAGCCATTCATTTCATGAATCTTTGCTTCACTGAATGAACTCACTAAATCAGTCAGAATGGGTCCTGAATCAACATTGACTTGACTCACCAAACTGCAAGTTAATTTCTTGGAGTGATGCCTGTCTTAAAATGAATGTGTAATTATGTTTCTTAATAAAAATTAAATCAGTTAAAACCTGAAATAATTACATTACACACACATACACATTGTGTTTATGCAAAAACAACATTTCTGTAGGAAACATAACTAGCTTCAGCATCGGCCCATGATTGTTTATCAGTTGACCACTACTCCAAAAATTACCTTGTCTAGTTTGGACTCCAGCTCACAGACATCTCCCTCCACTTCCTCGATCGTTGCCCTGTTGAGGACAGAACAAAATTTCAGTCATATACACCAACTGCACAAGCAATGATAGAGGTCAGGTTGTATTGTCTTATACAGAGAAGCACAAAGAGCCTTTCTAACACTTAAGAGAGAGGATTGAAAATGTCATAAAAAAAAAAATTAAATAAATTATGACTGTCTTTGGGGTAAGAGACCATTATAAGTGAACTTCAGGGACCAAAGTAAATGCTACAAAAGTGTTAAATATGACCCCTAGACATATTAGCATAAAACAGAATGTCCACTGGTTTATTTGCTTAGAAGCAAAAGGAAAGATCAGATTCTGTTGATTATTCAATAAATTAATTCAATATTTACACATCGCCTCTCTTTAATGAACATACAGCTCTAGTTTGAGCTAAAACAGTTTCAGCTGCTTCCAGTTTCTGTCTACTACCGAGCGATTTGCAACTTCAACTCTGCCTAGCTTTGTTTTCAATCTCTAACTACCCACTCTTTGCTGTTTAAATTGCTAAATAGAACTTCATTATTATCATATATCTGATATTATCTATTAAATTAATCTGACATTGCTAGCTTTTTATTTTAAACTGCCATCACTAGCACAGTGTCATTAGCTTTATGCTAGCCTGTTAGCTTGTCATTTGTGTTTAATGTATCTTTTCCCTCTATTCGCGCTTTTATGAGTTGATCAAACAACTGTGGAATCAACCATCAAACACTGTGGCCCGGTTTCACAGACAGGGCTTAGACTAAGCCAGGATTAGGCCTTAGTTCAATACAGGGGTGACCCTGAATAGTCAACGATTCGAATCTTCGATAGGAGGAGCCTGATTCGACTACCAATCTCACAGTCGAATCTTCGCAGAGGTGTTATGAGAAGAGATATCGGGGTGCTCAATATCTGATTTTACATAGATGTACTGGTTTTCTCCCAATAGGTTAATATACAGCCTATTATGATAATGTTGTAAAGAAAAACGTGAAAAGAAAGAAGCTTTTAATAAATATTTTTAATGTGAGTGAATAAATCCAACCACCCCTGTGACAGATTTAAGTTTCACTTCCATGATCCGTGACCGACAGAGGAGCATCTTGGCGGCAGGGATTAAATCTTTAACAATGTCTGGGATAAGAAAATCTAAAGTGTAGAATTGTAAAAGATGATCCAAAAAACTTAAGATGCAAGTTGTGCCAACAGCTCATGTCCTACCGCTCAACAACGACAAACACTGTGGCGCGCTTCTGCCGGCCAACGTTAACGAGCTGACTATAGCGCGCTATTTGAAAAGACTCAAACGGACACGGGCAGATCGCATGAAAGGCTGGATTTTTCTCTCTCAGTCAGGTAGGGTACAAGTGATTTCAAAACATTTCAGCCGGTTCTAATTTGATTTTTCGATGCTGTGAATGTTTAGCTAAAAAGACTGTTTAGCGTTTATTGTCTTTGCACTTAAAAAGACCAAGTTGACAATTCTGGCTATACTTTCGTTATTTTAATTAGGCTATTTCTTTAACTTTAAATTTATTTATTGATCACTCTGATTTATCTAATTTTACTATTCGTGGCTTAATGTGTTGAATATATGTTCCCCTGCACTTCAGGCATTTTGCACTTGTGACTTGATTATGACTTTAATTTTTTTAAATTATTTTTATTTATTAGAACGGTATATTCTGTTCTAATTAAATTCTGTAAATTAATTTTTGATTGTTTTTCGGTGCATCAATGTTGCGCTGTAGATTAGTTAAAGCTTGCTCGCACAGGCAATTTAGCCGATTTAATTTGATTTGCCAACATGTGAAATGCATATCTATCTGCAGTGTGGCCTTTCTGCAGTTATTTATATATATATTTTTAGGTTTGTTAATCCAAAATGTTTTTATTCATTTTCTTCTATATCTTTGAGTGGTGTTCTGTACATCGTGGCTGTGAATGTTTATCCACATTGCCTTTCATTTCAGTTTAAAAAAGATAAAAAGTCATTGTCAGTTTCGTTTATCACTTTGCAGGCAGTTTGGTTGCTTTATTACTAAGTTGTTTCTCTGTGTTGTGTGCGAGAAAAAAAAAAAAGTTGTCTTAAGGCACGGGTATAGGCCTTACTTCATTTTCCGCATCCCGCTCCATCTCGTGCACAGTTGAGCGCGCGAGCCTTTCAAAGTGACCGCGGAAAGAGTTTGTGCGCACTATCTAGTGGACAGCTATTTTTCAAGCACCCCCCAGCACCTATTTTAAAATATGACAGTGCAAGCTGCTTTCAGTTAAAACAGCTCAAACATGCATTTTAGTTCTAGGACTAGCTTAAGCCTTGTCTGTGAAACTGCAGATGTGAGTCATAGCATTTATTCTGGCCAGTTGATAATACCTAAAATATCAAAATCGACTGTGGGTGGTAGATCCTTTTCCTATTTAGCACCCAAACTCTGCAACACTTTTTTCTTAGTGTTATTTGAGAGGCAGACAAACTGTCAGTTTAAATCTAGATTAAAAACACATCTCTCTAACCTGGCATACACATAACCCATTTTCACAATTCTACAATTCAAATCCATTAAAGGATTGTTAGGCTGCATAAATTAGTTTGACCTGTACCAGGAACACTTCCCACCCGATGTACTATGCTTAATATGTCCATGATCTCATCCTTATCCCAAGGTTACTGTAGTCAGGATCCGGTCCGGATTCAGACCAGGCCACGGTTTTAACGTGGTTACAGTCGTTCATAAACCAGTTGTCCACTCCTGGCTAAACAGCAGCTCTACCCTCATGTTTTAAACCGCTGGAAAAACTATAACTCCACCTCCAAATGCCGCATGATGTATCCCAATCTTCAAATAGAAGGAGTTGGATGAAATATTCTGACTTGTGATGCAGCCTGGAATCATAATCACTCCATGTTCAATTGTCTGGCCAGAGGAAAACTGGCCCCCTGACTTTTTCTCCATTTCTGTCACCTGGTGAAGTTTGGGTTCCTTGCCACTGTTACCACTTGCTTATGGATTAAAAGACACTTAATATTCAGTAATACCACATTATTGATTTGACTAAACTGACACTATTGGGTGAGAAGAAGACTTCAACTGAATTGAGCTGGATGTATATGGCAGTTTTATGTCATGTATGTAATGGTATCGAATATCAATATTTCTCAAGGTATCATATTGAAGTTAGAAATTCAAGTATTGTGACAACGCTACACTGAACTGATTTGAGCTGCTTTACAGCAGAATTTGTCTCATATCTGATGAAGTTCGCATAATTTATTATGTTCCTGTTTATTAGTGTGAAGCTGCTTTGAATGAAGTGCTGTATTGTATAAAGCACAAAATAAAGGTGACTTCACATCATTTTGTCATGACTGCAGCAAAACTGCAAGAAGACATGATCTGTCCAGTTTCACTACAACTCAACAGCCGTTTCTTTTCGGTTCACATTTCCATGTGACTTCATTGCTGAGATGTTTTAGTCAATCTACATTCCTGAGTAAGCATGAGGAAAATATGCCTTAGAGGAAAAAAATACCTCTAAAAACACACTATAGATGAGGTCCTGTATGTTGATCGTCAGTAGAAGGACTAACAATTTGTGTCCTTAATATTTATATTATGTAGAAACATTTTACAATAGAACTCTCATACCCGATTACCCAAAATACCCTTACATATCTCAATAAGAGGGACAGAAACACATTCATAAATATGGTGTGATGATCTTCTAAATTCCCTTTCAGACCACAACTGAAGTTCACGCACACATGCCTGGTCAAATCTCATTCAAATATGGCATTTCAAAACATGTCAAGCCAGGTGTGATGTCAATGAAGAGGCATGCAAGAACTCATGGTGTTTGGCGTCACTGACGTTAAACCCTGTGTGACATGAACTTTCATAGTGTTATTTAACACCATCATTTTAATATAAGCAGATACAGATGAGTAATAACTTAAATTTTGATCCACTCCTTACACAAAATTATCATAGCTTCAAATGCACAATATAACGGTAACATATCATTTTAGATTTTTTAAAAACATTTATCTTTATCGGACAATCTTAAATATTTAATTGGGCATTTCACCTATTTTTAAAGTTGAATTAAGGGAGCTTATTTGAATGATTACTGAAGGATAATTTGACACTAAATACTAGAGTAATGAAGCTTTACATCAGGAATAAATTACAGTTTTAAATATATTCACATGGAAAACAGTTCTTTTAAATTTTACTGTATTTGATCAAATAAATGCAGCTTTGGTGAGCAGAAGAGACTTTTCAAAACATAAAAAAAAATCTTACTAAGCCAAAATTTTAAATAGTATTATAATGTTGTCATGCCTAAATCCACTCTTAGCATTTAAAATGATAGATTTTAGTTTTTAGTGTTTGATTTTTAATTTAGATAAAATGAAAAAAAAAAAAAAAAAAATTCAGCCAGAAGTCATAACATGAAAATTATCTGCTTATCAATATCAGTCATTATCAGTGCATCATTGATATTATTCAACAGAAACTATTTATTTATTTATTTTTATTTAATGCTATATATATATATATATATATATATATATATATATATATATATATATATATATATATATATATATATATATATATAAACTAGTTATGCAATTATATTTTAGCAAAAATGTTTTGGAACCTAAATGGACTATTATTTTCAGTTTTCATTTAGGAATACAACTACCTTTTAGGTTAACGCAGGATAATTGGGACATTTTTCCCAGTCAACTCAATGACAAAAAAATGTCCCAATTTACCTCAATTCACTTCCTTAAAATGTTTAAAATGTTTGAAAAATTAGGTAATTTATGCAAACAAAACATTAAGTAAGTTTGTTGTCAACAGAAGAGGGTTGAAATGGTGTTGCTGGGCGCTTTCCCGCCATATAGTGTACAAAAGTCAATATCAATTTCAGTCAATATCAATTTCAGTCAATATCGGCTTGGTTTGTACTTCAATCCATTTTAAATCCATTTATAGTTATTTCTGACAGCAGACGTGATGGTACATAAACAAAAAATATTTCATTAAATGCGAAATTCATTAAGGTTCTAGGCTATGTACAGGTTTTATAAAATGGAAAATTTGTGTTTTAGGTTTAGGGGTCACAATCATGAAAGTGTATCATTTGTGTGCGTTTTAAAGCTTTGCCAGTTAAACAATTTATTAACATGCTGTTCTGACATGCACTTTTCTGAGCGTGTGCACACTAAAAGCCTGTCAAACAGCGTGTGAGTACTAAACTAAATTATGTCTTAAGTGAGAGTAAACAGTTGAGAGAAAACCGGATGCGCGTCTGTATATTAGATCCATGCATGAGGTATTAATGTGACAGCAGCCCAATAAATCCGCTTGTCATTAATGTCAATCAAACAACAAATGACAAAACCTCTTACTGCTCTTCACTGAATAACTTCAGTAACTTTAATAAGAATCAGTGTCTGTCTATATAATTTATTCAGCAAAGTCTAGTTTTATTTTTACATTTATTCAATTTTTTACTTAATTAAAGATTTTCGCCCACTCCTACTTTGGCCTAAATGGTCTGTCATTGTTTTTTATATATATTTTGTTACCTTGTAAGGCTACATTTTTAAAAAAAATCATGAATTGTGATTTTCCTGAAAAAAAAATTGTGATATGATATTTTTATCATATCCCTACCCCTAGATGAAACCCACACAATATATTATGCCCCAGAACTTCACCTGACCTTTATTATCCCACACACCAAAACTAAAAGACACCCTGACTTTATGCAGTCTATTTTAAACAGTTCTCTTCCTGTAACTCTGCTATTGGCTGTCTGTGGTATCTTGTTATGATAAAGAGCTCTTGGTTATAGTTAATCAGTAGAGTAACGATTCTGAAGCACATCTTCCTGACAAAATGTCTTCTTATTTTCGTCCAAGAAATTTTTCCAAAACAACTCTGGCTCGAACAGACTGTTGGGAAAGTGCTGACACAAGTGAAGTGGGCTGCTGCTAATGAAATCTAGGCCATTGCCTCATAGACTCAAACCTGGAACAGATCCAGAGACTATGTGAGTAATGAGCGGGGGGAAGGTGTGGCAGAAACTCATTCACATTCAATAAAACATGCTAACACGTAAAACATCTGGCTTCATCATGATTAACTACCTGCACAGATGTAATCCCATCTCCCACAAAAATGTCACAACACCAACAAAACCATCCAAAAAGAGTACAAAAGAGCATGTACAACTTCTTAAGAGAAATTAACTTCTTAAAGGATTAGTTCACTTTCAATTGAAAATTACCCCAAGCTTTACTCACCCTCAAGCCATCCTAGGTGTATATGACTTTCTTCTTTCTGATGGCGGTCTGGAAGGAAGCTAGATATTTTACTTCATAACTTGTTAAATATAGATTTTTTTTTTTTTTTTTACACAAATGCATCGTTTCACTCCAGAAGGACTTTATTAACCCCCGGAGCCGTGTTGAGTAGATTTATGATGGATGGATGTGGATGGAAGCACTTTCTTCAGCTCATACTCCTTGATCCTCACTCACTGCCATTATAAAGCTCAGATGCGTCAGGATATGTATTAACACTTCTCCGACTGTGTTCATCAGAAAGAAGAAAGTCATATACACCTAGGATGGCTTGTGGTGTGCACAGACCCATGAATGAGATGTCAAATCATGCGGCTTATTGAGGACACTACTGCTATGACTTTCTTCAGAAAATGTACATGTCTAGTTCATAATTATCATTGTGTTTCAAGAGTCACAACATTTTACAACATGTATACCTGTTACGCAACCTGCTGTTTTGATTCACTTTGATTGCGAAAGTGAAAGTTCCCTTTGCGGTCGCATCACGGTGCCCCCACGTTCCCATTTCTCCTCCCCCAAAACGCGATTTCTACCGACGGAGACCCACAACCACAACTCATCCTCACCCCCAACCGATGTGGTACTGAAGTCAGTACTTTCGAGTTTCGACAATTTTAGTTGTGACTCCTAAAACGCAATGATAAATATCAGAACAACTCCAGATTCTTCGTATCGCGAATCGAGATTCAATGTATTGTCCCAGCCCTATTATTTATTTCCAATATCATTCAAAACCAATTAAAACACAATAAAATAAAGTTAAATAAATAAATACATACATCAGATAATTTGTCCTTTATATGAGAGGGCAACCTGCTGTTTTGACAATAGCATAGACAAAGTTTCTTCTTTCTTTTGATTTTCAATTGGCAAACATTTGACCTAGACATGTTATGTTTATGATGGGTATCATGGGATTAACTCAAACAGAATGAATAGATTGTTTGGTGTCTGGATATCCTCATCAGTGATGTGGGACCACATTAATAAAAGAACTGACATCAAAGAACAAGAGGCAATGTAGAGGACTAAACATCCAGAATAGCAGGAAACCACATCAGACCTCTACTTGTCAACGTTCATCATAAAAAGCAGGACTATTCTTAAAGAGTGGATGGAGATTTGTTTATCCAGCTGGATTCAATAGGGGAATCACGCCTTCGTCAAAGTTTTTTTAGAATGAAAATGCAACTATGTTTCTACCAAGAGGTAGATGGTAATGAAAGATCTCAAAATGAGTCTGTAGTTGGCTCAATGCCAGTTTCTGAGGGCTATGGGAAATCTCTGCTATCCATTCTTGACAACTGAGGGTGAGATCATTAGAAATTCCTCACTGGCATGGACCTGTAACAGTTTAGTAACAGGATTTAAGGATTGATGTATCTCACGCCGTGACGCTTGGGATGAACTGATGCTTGGGCCGGCCCCTCTGTTGTGGAACTCTTCCTGCAATTGTTGGGAAACAATCTGGGATGAAAAAGAGGGGGAGGGAAGTTCCCAATGAGGTAAACCTCAGATTTTTAGAAAACCAATAACACCATGTAATGAGATTACACGGAGGGAAATTTGTAGGCGAATCCTTGCCAACTGTAAAAGGGAAAAAAAATCTGCACCTTGTAAACTCTAAAAAGCACCGGTCATTCAGAAGCTGCCACTTCATGACTGTCAACTGTCAAATAGTGACACTGACTAATAAGAGTTCACAAAATTTTTATTTAAAGTGTCCAAACAAAAAAAAAAAAAAAGATTATTTTTATGTTTGTTTCATGTGGCTTTGAAAAACACCTATATTGTTGCTGTTGGGTAGAAACCTTGTATGTCCAAAACTGTTCCTTTTCAGAAAATGGAAAAAAAAAAAAATTCAATTATATGGTCGTGAGACACTTGCATGTGTCATTATATTGTTAACATTTTACCAAAATCAAGCTCAAATGGAGTTATGAGGTTTCTGACCAGCGAATGTCGGACATACTGTGTGTTTTTTTTTTTTTCTTTTTTCTTTGGCAGTCAAATTTTGGACGTTTTGGTCGTGTTTTGTCCATCATTAGAGTGTCAGCATCTGAGGCAGTAAGTGAGATTTACATTATGTTTTCATCAACTTACAAAGTTTACTGTAACTATGTGGTCGCTCAGTTTTTTCTGTCATTTGGCCAAAACCTCATGTTATTAAAGAGGAAGTGCTTCGCTCAGGCTATTTCAGACAGTATTGGCTATGACTCGTCAAATGCTAGTCTAAGACACACTTCTCTGCTTCTCAGATACATAAAACATTAACCTACATAGTGTTTCTTGAGTAAAGAAAACATAAAGAATTGACAAATTCAAACAGCCAGTTCTTTATTTACCCTTGCATTGCAAACAAGCAGAGGTGGTCCAAAATGTGTGCGGCACTTTATTCACGATAGTGGCGGGTGGAGTTATGAGATTTGACTGAGAGTTTGAGGATCCAATGGAGTTACGAAGTTTAGTCACAGTCACAAGCTCTTTTTAATACTTTTCATTGGATAAAAATTTGCAAAACCCACAGACGTTTCCACCTGATAGTGAGGATATATAAAATTTTCCAAAAAAAAAGTTTAATTACATTTAAACAAAAGTTAATGTGATATAACAAAAAGCAATAACATTTTCATTATACTTTGAATGTGTGTGAGTGAACCTAGCTTAATGACGTTTTTTTATGTTTTCAAGGTACTTTTTAAAAAATTAATAATGAATTCATTAATTCAGAAATATCATAAATAGAGATCCTATTTATCATATTTTTTCTTGTATTCTCTATTTTCATAACATTAAAAAAAAAAAAAAAAAAATATATATATATATATATATAGAATTTTTCTTGGCTTTTCAAATTAAGATATTTTTTCTTGTCTTCTCTATTTTCATATTTTAACAAAACTGCTTCATTGCTCATTAAACGTTTTTCAAAAAAATAATAATAAATGTTATGATTTCTTTTTCCCCCATTATGATTAGGTGCTTTACGACCCTGCCATTTTAACTCCAATGCAAGAAAATTAGAAAGATGCTTGCCCATGATGCAACTGTTATAATGCAGTTTCAGTTCACTGTTTTGTGGTTGCTTACTGATTCAAGTTAAGAGTCCACCCCCAAGTCTCTAGATCTACTGATGTCTACAGATATAGTAGTTGCCCTAGTTATCCACCATGTGAAAATTGCCGATCTGCTTAGAAAACCAATAGCACCTTTTTTTTTTTTTTTTTGCCTTTACAAACATCACAAACTACTGTTATGTTGCCTTGAGATAGCTAAAACAAACATCTGGGCAAAGCAATGTGTCTTTATATTCGTTCTTTAAACAATCAAAGTGACATCTAGCTTACAATTAAAGTTATTTTGTTTGCTACACAAGTTCAGTGGTTTATTGCAGCACTACACAAACCGTTTGTTCAGTCTAAGATGAAGTGAGAAGTTGTGCTGAAGTGAAATTCATTTGTTAAAAACAAAACAACAATGTGGCTATAAATTTGCAAATGACGAATTTAAAACCAGCACTCAACACATAAATGGAAAGAGGCATCAAGAGGCCATTCCACGTGGACCATTTTTATCTTTCGCTCTCACAACGCCAAGTAAAACAGCAAAAATGGAAAAATGAGTATGCAGCAGCGGAAAATCTGCCTGTGCAGGAAACCTTTGCTACTGTACTGTGAGAAATAATGACTTCTGTCCTGCAAACTTCAGATCATGGATAGTGCACTCACCTGATATTTTTATTATAGACCAAGCTACACCATAAAAATGATGCAGTCAATGTTATAATAATTCATAACTTTGGGGATTTTCTCCTGTATGATCTTTATAGAGAAACCATTTCAGTCAGAGTTTGAAGAAACCGAACACTATAGCATCAAGTTTTACATGGGCAAGCAAATTTTCTACAGAAAAGCCTTTCAGCAAAACCCAGGGCGTCTCTTTGACAAAACTGCAGAAAGTACAATGTCCAAAGTTTTCCAAGTTTTTCTCATGAACATCTGCTCCTTATTTCTAAGAGGATGTTGTTGTGAGAAAAGAGGGGGAGATGAAGGGGCATAAATAATTCTTCAACACTTACAGTGAGACTCACTTTAGCTAGACTAGATATCAGGACTCTTCTTACTTATTAGTCATTTAGCTGAGTTCTCTTGAAACAGGTTTAGTATTTCTGGAGGCTAAAATGGCATATAACAGCTCTACTTTAACTGTTTTGTCATCTTTTTCTTACCCTCATGTCTTTTCAGTGGACGTATGTGGAAAAAAAAAAAGTATGTTCGCATTGCTCTTTTCCATACAATGAAAGTGAATGAAGACATGAATGACAAAGGAAAAAGAAGCACCATAAAAGTATCAAAAGTATAGTCCATATAACTTGTGTACTATATTCCAAGACTTCTAAAACACTACCATACTCAAGTTATATGGAGTAATTCTTATGTGCTTTTTGTTATTTTTTTGTTATTCCCCATCCACTTTCATCAGATAAAAGAAAAAGGCATTAAACATTCTGCTAATCTCTCTCTCTCTCTCTATATATATATATATATTTCATTCATCATATTTTTGTTGTTGAACTGTCCCTTTAAATGTCTTGCTCAAACAGCCAATGCTGATAAGTCGTGAATCAAACTTTCTGTAGTTTGAACCTACAATCTTTCAGTCAGCTGCCTACATCTCTATCCAATAACAGCACACACCACAACCAGATGCCACATAAATGAGGAATCTGCTTTAATCTAACCTGATAATAAATCAGTACGAAAATAGGAAACATGAGAATGGTTGACATGCATCATTTCATTATGTAAATATGACAATGTTTAAGTCCACTTCATGACTGTCAACTCAAATAATATGCAAGACCTAATCCAAGTCATCCAAGACGTGTATGATCAAATCAGCCATTGACAGTATAAAATATCACCAATGAACATCTTAATCTATATATTTACTCCTTATGTGTATGTTTATGTTGTATTTTATAGTTTAAATCCAAAGTTCACCAATGCACAGATACTTTTAACACCAAAAAAGCAAAGAAAATAAAAGCACAAAAAAACACATTAAATGAAGTTTAAAGGTCTTTCTCACCTAAATCTGGGTGAATCCTTGAGGCATTCCTCAAAATCCACAGTGATCTTCATGTTGATTTGATCAGGTTAATGAACAGATTAAGAGCTAACAGGCTAACATTAGCTCTTGTGAATTACAGCTCAATCAAGTAACAGCTCAAACTTCTGCTCAAATCACTCCAGAATCCCAAATAAACTCCACATAAGAGCGATTACGTCTGATACGCTCGTGCCAGTTGTGCATGAAGCGCTAGAAATGATTGTTAAAAGGTGTAGTCCCTCCAGCATTAACGAGTGGACTGAGCTGATGAGTGTAAATGAAGAGCAAAGGCAGGCAGTGTCTTAAAACCAAGTGCGCTGCCTATCTAGACTGCATATGTGCCATGGGTTTCGTCCAGAAGAAAAGAAATGAAATAATTGAGTAGAATGACAATTAGTAAGCAACTGTAGTTTATATAACGGGCGGGGCTTAGTTTTAGCCAATCAGAAAACGTTTTGCATGTCAATCATTCTGAGCTTTGACATTGGGTTGGACTGGGTTGCTTTGTAGGGCGGGGCTTTGTAGTTATTGAGAAAACGGCTAAAATCGTTCACAGCATCTTTAATTATAACAAATAATAATAATTATTAATATATTGTTCACATTTTGCTGTACAATTCAGAGCAAATTAAAGTTTCTCAGTGTCATTTTTCAGACAATTCAGCGTCCAGCATCAAAATACAGCCTTTGCCAGCGTTCAGCGATGTCACATGGTATCTGTTACTTTGCTCAGCGCTGTTCAGGATAGACTAATCACAATCTTTTGGAATTAGTGGATAAGCTTTTTCTTTAAAATATTGTGGGGCGGATATTCATCCATCTTTATGTCAGACATCAATCCTTGAATGTAATATATTTACATAATTATGCTTTTTAGAGCACAGATGGGTTCAGTGAGACAAAAACAGTCTTGAGATTTGAATGCGACTCAGTGGCAGATTCGGTTGTTTGAACAGTCAAGCGCCCCCTGGAGAAAAAGTAACATTTGCCGCCGAGAGATTTGAGACACAGCCAGAAACAGACCAACGAATCCAATCCTCACTCCCCCTCCTTTCAATTCCTATCTGACACACTCCAACACATAATACACAATTTTGTTGCAGCATCAAAGATTGCATCAGATTAGCTCGATATCATATATATATATATATATATATATATATATATATATATATATATATATATATGAAATTCGCTAAGTGAAGGCACTGACTTTGGTTTCAGGAAACTAACAAAACTCTCCAGGATCCACGTATGAGGAAAAGGTTCACACCCACTTTTATTCAAAATGAAAAGACAAACATGTCGTTTCGATCTTTAAAATAATTTATGTGCATAAATCACGCAAATGCTTTATTTGTTTATTTGTAGCTTTATATGCATTATTTTAAAGCTCATTTTCAGTGATACTGTATGGATCAAGTTTGTTTTCGTTGCTTATATTTTATTGTGAGATACTGCCATCTAGTGGTCTATTTAGTTTGAGCCGAGTCATGTGCACAAGTGGAAACTCGTACCCTAATACTTCGAGCTCCTGCTATACTTTTTCTAATAACACTACAAAAATATTAACATGAATAGTTAGTAGAACACTTAAACGATAACTATATAACTTATCAAATCTTAATAATCATTCTAGTTCTGTGAGAATAGTGAAATCCACACCACAGATAACGACACAGAGAGAGGAGCCATCGTTGGAATCGCTTTCAGAACGATTTCCCCCGCGATGAACGACAAAAACATTACTTTAATTAAACATTAAAAACATTAGCATTTAAAGCGGCATAGGCCTAAGATTTTATTGCAGCGCACTGCTGAAATAAACAGAACATCCTGCATAGGCGCGGAAAGTGGGGGTGCTGGAGGTGCTGCAGCACCCAATGCAATGCAATTTTTTTGTTCAGTTACATTTATTCATTTTTATCATTTAATAATTTCTTTGTAATAAACACTTTAAATGGACTATACATTTTTTTTTGTTTGTTTTTTTGTTGTTGTTGTTGTTGTTCAAGCATAGGCAGAGTTTCCAATAACGTGTTTTGCAGCGTTGAACAACGTAGCCAATCACAGACAAATCTGTTGATTTCTGGAACGCAATGAGATGTTAGGATCCACTCACCACTCAAAACGCCTGAGTTTTTGTTCAGCACTGAATGCTTTGCATGCTGGCAAATCCTGATTAAAAAAGCGTAGACATTATTATTAAAGTCCCCCTGTAGTCAATTATTTTATCCCTTAAAACTCATCTTTGATCACCAAAATGACTTTTTCAAAAAAAAATCGAGTGAAAAAAATTTCTTAATGCCTTAAAATAGCTTGAATGTACCTCTAAACCCTTGCCTCATTTAATATACACGGATCAATGAATATGCAAATTAGCCCCGCCTCCAATCGCTCAAGCCAGCTCGGAGAGTCTACTGTTGCTGTAGTGACGAGCAATTTGTTGTTTGCGTATATTTAAGAAAAAATCTTGCTTTGTATATTCAGTTTAACAGCTGTGCAACTGAACTGCTCATATTTTCTGACGCTTAAATTGTGTTTTAAATTATGAATTGGTAAAACGCCTTTGCAAAACGGTCTGAATCCACTTGCATACGTTTGGACTGCTCTCTCACTGAATCACCTGAAGTGATTTCTCAGTAAAACAGACAGTATCGAGAGAACAAGCAGCCGTTTTCCTCTGTAAACATGCGCTAAATGGATGTTTGACAATTTCGTTGCTTATTTGGAGTTTTCAGATTTAAAAAAAAAAAAAAAACATTCAGAAGAAATCCTGCAGGCGCCCGTGCCTTCTCCGTACATGAAATAAATGCACATCCTGAATGAACGCGGATTTCCAGCGTATTTACTTGAACTTATCAGGTAGGCTAATATATATGGTTTGATTCATTCCAAAGGAGGCCAAAATCAGAATTTATAATGGACTGAATAGCTCTCTCAGAACATGAATCACGGTCACACGCACACGCTCAGAGCAATATTGTTTTAGCTATGTTTTATAGTATTCAAATATTTTGTCATTAATTAATATGAAATAATATAATTAGCCTTTTGCTTGACTACGTTATCAAACAGCTAATAATGTGTTGCTAATGTTACCACCACCGCTCCTGTTCTTCATCTCAGAGTCAGACAGCTGCCTTCTAACAATCAGTATCCTTACAAACGCTTTGAACAACTCAGAACGTCAGTGGAGAAAGGCACATAGTTCATCATAACATCGTAATAGACTCGCTATATTGCTAAATCTAAACAATTTTTCATATCAACAGAAAATATACTGGGATAACCTGGCTTCTCTCGAGACTCTCCTGCTTCAGAGCAGTCATAGTTAATTATATGCTAAAGCCTGCCGGCACGTTGTTGTGATTGGTTACAAGTTAGTCTGTGACGTCACAAACACCACCGATTTCAAACCGCGGGTTTTAGACTGTCTTTGGTTTACTGCAATTTCAAACATAAAATACTCAGCAATGGTGCTGACTTATGAATTTGCACATGGTTTGTCTCAAAGCATATTAAAAACACTACATAGACATAAACCACATTAAAAACTTTATTTTCACCACAGGGGTCTTTAAAGAATCATTGTGCAGTTATTGAAGCGTTGTGAGATCGCGACGAACTTTCATCGTTTTAGTGATTATAAAGGAACGCTCCTTGCGCGCATTGTCATGCCAAATCAAGCATGCAGCATTGCCTATCCTTGCTTTTATGTTTCTAAATGTTGTTGATACTTTAATAACAAATATTATAATGTATCACCGTTTATGCTGGGATCATTTTGTCCTCAAAGTTGATGTGTTAGAAGCAGGAAAAATGGGCAAGCGTAAGGATTTGAGCGAGTTTGACAAGGGCGAAATTGTGATGGCTAGATGACTGGGTCAGAGCATCTCCAAAACTCCACTCTTGTGGGATGTTCCCGGTCTGCAGTGGTCAGCATCTATCAAAAGTGGTCCAAAGAAGAAACAGTGGTGAACCAGAGACAGGGTCATGGGCGGCCAAGGCTCATTGATGCACGTGGGGAGCGAAGGCTGGCCCATGTGGTCCGATCCAACAGACGAGCTACTGTAGCTCAAATTGCTCAAGAAGTTAATGCTAGTTCTGATAAAAAAATTTAAAAAAAGTGTCAGAATACACAGTGCATCGCAGTTTGATACGTATGGGGCTGCATAGACACAGCCCAGTCAGGGTGCCCATGCTGACCCCTGTCCACTGCCGAAAGCACCAACAGTGGGCACATGAGTATTAGAACTGGACCACGGAGCAATGGAAGAAGGTGGCCTGGTCTGATGATTTTTTTTTTTTTTTTTTTTTTTTTACATCACATGGATGGCCGGGTGGGCGTCGCTTACCTGGGGAACACATGGCAACAGGATGCACTATGGGAAATTGGCTAGCCGGCAGAGGCAGTGTGATGCTTTGGACAATGCTCTGCTGGAAAACCTTGGGTCCTGCCATCCATGTGGATGTTACTTTGACATGTACCACCTATCTAAGTATTGTTGCAGATCATGTACACCCTTTCATGGAAACGGTATTCCCTGGTGGCTGTGGCATCTTTCAGCAGGATAATGCGCCCTGCCACAAAGAAAAAATGGTTCAGGATTGGTTTGAGGAGCACAACAACGAGTTTGAGGTGTTGACTTGGCCTCCAAATTCCCCAGATCTCAATCCAATCAAGCATCTGTGGGATGTGCTGAACAAACAAGTACGATCCATGGAGGCCCCACCTCACAACTTACAGGACTTAAAGGATCTGCTGCTAACATCTTGGTGCCAGATACCACAGCACACCTTCAGGGCTCTAGTGGAGTCCATGCCTCAATGGGTCAGGGCTGATTTGGCAGCAAAATGGGGACCAACACAATATTAAGAAGGTGGTCATAATATGCCTGGTCGGTATATATGTTTGTGTGTGTATTTTGATATGCTATTTATTTTACTTTAAAAAAAAATTCAAAGAACAAATTCATACCAACATTTTAATGATGACAAATATGCACATTTTCATTTGAAGAACATGCACATCTATTTCAGAAAAGAAAAACAAAAAAATCTTAAATGGACACATAATGGCCAAATTACACAAAATACAAGAAAAACAAAACAACAAAAGTTCAACAATCAAAATCAAAGCACTTGTTTAAGCATTTGTGCTTGAAAATGTTCAAATGCAGGATAAAACTATATTTGACTCGACCGTATAAAGCCAGTGCAATCCACATCAATGACTGATGGGACATTGAAGAACAAAACCAGACCTTTCATCTTTTAAAAATAGGCAACCAATTAATAAGTGCTATCATGTTCAATGTGTCCAGCACTGTTTGAGAGATTGCAAGAATTCAACATTTTTTTTCTGACGTCATTCAGTCAAGGGCAGGGCATGTGAAAATTTGAACTTAATTTAACACATCCATAAAGATGGAAAGAAACATCTCAAAAACACAGATCTCAAACTGATGATTCTGCTGGTTTTACATTGAGAATAAATACACTAGCCAGAAAATGCTTTTAAAATGCATTCAGGCAGATACGGCGTTGCATTGAAGCTAATTCCAAAAAGCAATGCTGCGTCGATAACTGGGTGAATTTCGTAAAACCCATCAAGAACATATATATATCATTAAAATTAGAACTTTTAATTATTTGTTTCATTAAATTTAAACATTAAATAAATGTTTAAATAATATTAACAAAAAACATTACTGTAATGTATCAGGATGTTTTAGTTTATATTTTGCATTTTGCTATTGAGTCAGAATATTTTTGCATTTTGGTAATGAAACAATATTTTTTTGCATTACGATAATGATTCTGAATGACTTTTTTCCAATTTGTTTTTTGTATTACAGTAACAATAACTCATTGTAGTGCACAAAATATTCTGACTCATTTCTGTAATATACAATTTTTGGATTGACTATTCAGACACTAGATATAATTTTTGATATATTTTTACTAGTGGGTGCAGGACACTACAGTTCATTTGTGTAAGTGAGGATAGCAAAATAAAGTAAACTGTGACATATTATACCCAAAAATTCTTCATACAGTGATTACAGTACAGTAATTTAATTTACCAATAAAATTGATAAAAATTTGAAACCAAAAATTATTCAGACACTTTGACCTGACCATGTTTTGCCTAAGTGTTATCTGACATAATTATTATTTTTTTTTTCTGACACAGTTTAACTCTTGAGCTTGTCATATTTTATTACCATTTTTTTTTTTTTTTTTAAACTATAGTGAATAAACTGTATTAATGAATGAAATGTTCAAGGTGTCTGAATACATTTTGGTTTGACTGTATGGTACTAAAATAACCTATTTGTTTATGCAAAATATAATTTCTTATTTTTGTTCCTTTAGAAGTTATTGCCAGGTTTTCCGGCATTCACCCATTTAGCATTTTTTTTTTTTTTTTTTTTTTTTTTTAAATACAACACACACATATTGTATGAGGGTTAAGACTATAAATTGACAAAATACACCAGAATAACAGCCTTTTTAAAGGTCAAATTGCTTGGGTCAAATTATTTTTCTCTTTTATTTGGTACTGCACTATAATTATATTCTTCAGTAATCACAAAAGAAATAACCCCATTATAATGGTGTTTTTTTAAAAAAAAAAGGCAATCAAAACAAACAAAGCTCAATAAGGATGCCAAGACAAAAACCTTCAGAACTGTCCAGCATCTATTAAAGCTGTTGTAGTTTTGGAAAAGCTTTTGATCAGTAGTTATATAGCTAGTTATGTAATACTCACCTGTTAATTTAAACACAGGGCAAATATAATTAGTGCCAATGTAATTAAACATGGTTTTCAGAAGCCATGCATACAGTAGAGCTCATGTGAGCAGTTTAAAACGGGCTATATGTGTGTGCGACAAAGCCCAAGACCACATCAGTCCCCCTTTACCAGTGCATGCTAAACCACCTGCTTTTTCAAATGGCATTAAACTCAATTACTAAAACGTCAATAACAGTGGTGCTGGGAAATAAGAGAATCAGTATGGTTCATTGTATGACAACAGCAGCGCTGGGCACAAGCACACTTCTTAGTGGCCTGTCAGCGGCTAGGCATGGAGCTCCCACGCTCTCGGCCACAGGAAGAGGGTGGAGTCCAGGCCTGTAACGGTTTGATAACAGTCTCGTTTCTTAGCATGATGACAAACGTTTGGCAAAAAAGGGATCTGGTTGATATGTGTGGCATTGCGGTGTTGATGGAATACACAGGGTGGAGGGGAATCCTGGAGCTAAACCCAACCGGTGACGACACTGCGCCTTCTAGAGGTTCATGTGACAAGGCAGGAGTTGAAGGACAAATCTTGACATCCTTATGAATCCAAGGAATCAGCTGTAATAAATGAAGAGGACGAGATGTTTTAATTCATTTCACAATATCGAAACTATTTACATTTCTAAAGAAAAAGCAGTGCAAATATATATACACATATACAACCTTTCAAAATTTTGGGGGTGGCAAGAAATATTTTTGAAAGAAGTAAAAATACAGTAAAAACAGTAATATTGTGAATATAGTGAAAGATTATAATTTTTAATTTATTATATTTTTAAAATGTCGTTTACTCCTGTGATCGAAGCTAAATTTTCAGCATCATTACTCCAGTCTTCAGTGTCACATGATCCTTAAGAGATATGATGATTTGATGCTGAAGAAAAATTTATCACAGTTGAAAATACACATACACACAAAAATTATTTTATTTATTTAATTAAAAATACAGTAAAAACAGTAATATTGTGAAATATTATTACAATTTAAAATAACTGTTCTATTTGAAAATATTTGAAAATGTAATTTATTCTTGTGATGGAAAGCTGAATTTTCAGCATCATTACTCCAGTCTTCAGTGTCACATGATCCTTCAGAAATCATTCTAATATGATGATTTGATGCTCAAGAAACATTTATTGTGTACAATTGTAAACAATATTTGTGTACAATATTTCATTATACACTACCGTTTAAAAGTTTGGGGTCAGTAAGAATTTTTATTTTAATTTTTTTGGAAAAGAAATTAAAGAAATTAATTTTTTTTTTCAGCAATGATGCATTAAATCAATCAAAAGTGACAGTAAAGACATTTATAATGTTACAAAAGATTATATTTCAAATAAATGCTGTTCTTTTTAACTTTCTATTCATCAAAGAATCCTGAAAAAAGAAATATTGTACACAAATATTTTGTACAATTGTGCACAAATGTGTCTTGAACATCAAATCATCATATTAGAATGATTTCTGAAGGATCATGTGACACTGAAGACTGTGAAGACAGATTAATGCTAATGATGCTGAAAATTCAGCTTTGATCACAGGAATAAATTACATTTTCAAATATTTTCAAATAGAACAGTTATTTTAAATTGTAATAATATTTCACAATATTAATGTTTTTACTGTATTTTTAATTAAATAAATGCAGCCTTGGTGAGCAGACGAAACTTCTTTTTAAAACATTAAAAATCTTACCATGTCCAAACTTTTGACTGGTAGTGTATATATGTATGTATATTTTTATATCTATCTATCTATCTATCTATCTATCTATATATATATATATATATATATAAAATTTATTATATGAGAGAGAGAGAGAGCGCGCAAGAGCGTAGAACGGCTTCATTTTAGCCAGTCTTTCTTATAAGTTAAAAGGACAAAGATTTGTGCATTCCTCAGCGTACATTCAAACTGATTTTGTGATTATGAATATAAGATTGACCTGAAGAATACCAGCCAGATGCAGGTAATGCACTCGTTTAGTCGATCTCTCTCATATAATACTCTACTGTACATATTACAATGAGCTTCAGTGAAGCGACTCAGCGTTCCTTCGTTGCTAGTTCTAAAGTGATGTTTTAGAATTAGTAACGGAGGCTTGGGCTCAACTGTTATACTGTCAACTTGAGATTTTAATCTGTGGCTAAAGGAAGTAGTTCCTCACAAAAGAGGGTTTTTAAAGATAACCTGTTGTTGTTTCTTATTTATTTACACACTTGTGCCGTCTGTTGTATAAACGCAATATCACACTCATAGCCATGCGATATGGCTCTATATCACAGCTGTGATTATCTACGGCCGAATCACAGCCGTGCTGATATAGAGCGATATCGCACGTGTATATTTTTATATATATATATATATATATATATATATATATATATATATATTTTTTTTTTTTTTTTTTTATTATATTATATTATACAGTTTATTTTTATTATATTATATTATACTATATTATATTATACTATATTATATTACATTATATTTCCATGTTGGCAATAAAACTTTTTGACCACAAAACGGAATCAAAAAGTTCCTTTATAAATAAAAATAAACTGTCATAAAAGCTTAATGCATCAAAATAATACATTAAAAAAACAAAAAATAAAACTTATGTAAACATTTTTTACATATTTGGTCTAAAGCAGTGGTTCTCAAAGTGTGGGGCGCAGGTACTGCAGGGGGGTTTGGAGATCAGCAGGAAAAAGACATGCCACCGTCTTAACAAGCCTGACATAGAAGTTCGTCGCCATAGAAAAGCACCTCTTCAGTGGACGGCATCACAAGCCGATATTGTAAACACACGCCATTCTGCTGCTGTGTTGCGGTGAGAGGACGTAGGCTACAAGAAGCTGATCTTGTGACACGCCGTCTAAAGAGCTCACTGCAGCCACTGATTATATATTGTTCATCTAAACCATCGCTGAAATATTTACATTTTTTGTTCATTTAAATTAAAAGTTTTGTTCTGATCTATTATTCTCTTACTGTTATATTTTTCAATGATTCAATGGCATTTCAAAGTTAAACTATTGTAGGTGTTTTTCACTGTATGTTTTTCCATTTTTATAATTTAAAGTAAAATTATTTGGTAGTCAGAGGTTGGGGGGGAGGGGGGCAGATTTTGTAAAGGTTTAAAGGGGGGAGGGACCAAAAAAAAAAGTTTGAGAACTAAAAGCGCTCCATGCATGAACAGTGCTCCGATTGACAGCGTCGTCCCTACATAGTGTTCATTGCTCCCTACTCTCTATGCACGGGAAATCCATTCCAGTTTACTTAATTTCGGAACATTCATGCAAGGATTTTCGCTACGCAGTGTCATCACGCACAGACAAAACTTACTACAGACGTGTGAAGTGAGACATAATATACAGTATCTCTGTAAATGACTACAATGTAAATTCACGCCTCGTGCACTTTAAAGCCCTTTTAAATGGAACATCATGGAGGAATATCATGTAAAGTCCACTTCACAGTAGGGATGCACCGATCTGCCTTTTTCGCTTCCGATACCTGGGATTCAGTATCGGCCGATACCGATCCGATATTCAAGTAATAGTAAAAAAAGTGCTAAATTACCTAATAAACTGTATGCCTAACTGTGTGGAAGAAACTGGGATCATTCTTTTGTGCAAGGCATCAGGCTTGACTTAAACATTACTTTCCTAACTTTGTAAAACAAAATAACAAACAGACACAAATGTAGTGAATTATTTATTAAATAATTGTGGATCAGTGCAACAACTGTAAATAAACCAATAGCTTCACTAGCTTGGTAGACATTCAAAATAAACAGCAGTCCAGCTGATTCCTTCATCCATGACTCATGACTTGTTTTTCATGAATGTTTGAGTCATACATGACATAAACTAAATATATTTATATATAAATATAGGCTATACTACAAAATTAAAAGACATTTCTTTATAACAGTTTTTTTTAATGAGGCAGCAACATATGATAGATAGGACAGAACAAAAAATGCTATTAACAATCTTTCACTGCACAAAAGTATTTTAATATGAACAGCTCCCATATAGAGCGGCACAAAGCGCTTATGCGCATCCCGTGTGCAGAATGATGCGCTTAAAGCATCATGGAGTCACAGCGCGCAGCGGCAGCGCTCCGCTTTAAAAAGTTGAAAGCACAAAGTGAAGATATATTGATGCGTTTTGTATTACCGGTATCGTTGTCTACAGATGAAATATAATAATAGAAACATTGATTCATCTTGGAGAAGATGAATCAATGTGTTGACTGTCGTAACCGAACGCGACACGCAATTTGAATGTTGAATGGAGAATGACTGACAGCCGCAGCGGAGGGAGGCATTTACGTGAACTTTAATTTAACAACTTAAATATTTATCTGTACCTCAAATTAAACTATGGAATGTCTTCAGGACACTTGGAATATAGTGCATGGAAACTATATGGTGCTTTTTAATGTTTTTGTGCCTTTTGTGGAACTTAACAATAACACAGAATAGTACACACACAATATCGGATTTGGATCGGTCCCATCCGGCCAATACCCGATCCGGCAAAAATGGCAGTATTGGAGCCGATACCCGTTCTGAGTATCGGATCGGTGCATCCCTACTTCACAGCGGACTTGCGGTTGAATAGCACAAACCTCTAAAGTGATAAGAGATACATACAAAATGTGCAGAGCGGGGGGGCGTGAGGACCAGGATTGAGAACCGCTGCAATAGACCATTTGATTGAAATGTATATATTTCTGACTATTATTTTATATGTCAAGCTTTACAGGGTTAAATAGGGTTAGTATGAAGAGTTATGGGTTTATTCAAATTACTAACCCAAAAAAACAAGCAAGTGAAAAATAGTGATGCTTGACTTATCGAGCTGCACTAAGAAGCAAACATTCTGCTATATTTTGAAGTATTTTGTCCTTTATTGATGTACAAAAGAGAGCATCTGGAACATCTGGACAAAAGAGCTTGGGAGAGCATCTGGAAACCCTTCCTCAAACCTCAAGGGACCCCTAGTGGTCAGCAGACCCGGGTTGAAGACTCTTGATCAAACGAACTACAAATCTTCTCACACAACAGGAAATAGATGCATGATGGGTATGTGAAAGTTTGTTTACTTTTTAACAATCCATAAAACATCACTTACTCAGGACTTCCTTTTGAAGTCAATAGTGTTATTCAAATATGGCTGAATTACACTACTGTTTCAGCAGAAACAGATCAGAAGAATGAAAAGGCCCATAAACACTATATTTAAATGTCATCATTTACCATCTTGCGGGGGGTCAACGGTGATGTCCTCGGTCTCTGTGTCATCCTTCATCTCTTCATCCTCATCTTCCTCCTCTTCCAGCTCATTAGCGATGAGTTGTCGGGCTAGTTTAATGTTCATACCTTCATTATAATGCATCTTCCTCATCATCTGAAACTGCTTCTTTCTGGCTGAGGAAAGACAGAACACACAGCTCTAAACAAAAATCTGCTGATTCACTGTCAGGAAAGGGAAAGATACGAAGTCAAATCTTTGTTCTTACTGAACAAAAAAAAACAGAACATAACATTTAGTTCTTATTCATTAAGTGCCACATCAGTAAATCAAATTGAATATGGTATGGACTGTTTTACTTTACATTAGCATATATGTTTGCAAGGCATCCTCCCCCAGAAATTGTGATTTTAACAAGTAAACAAAGCATTCTGGTGCACTCTGACAAGAAATTAAATGGAAAAGACAACATTTGCTTCAAGAAAAAACAAAAACAAAAAAACAAAAACAAACATTTATTGACACTAGGGCTGGGCATTGACAAATTTCACAACTGAATTCGATTTCAATTCAGAAGCTTCCAGTTTGATTTAGATTTGATTATCTTGGATTCAATAATGATTAATTTGGGGCCTATCAGGTACAGTACATGGCACATTTTCTAAAAGAAAAAAAAAAAAAAATATCTCTCAACTAATGCTGTAAACTATACAGGGAACCACAGTTGGTACATCCATGGGCGGATTGGCCATCTGGCAACTCTGGCAAATGCCAGAGGGGCCGGACCATTTTTTATTTCTTTTTAATATACACCGAGTTCCAAATTATTATGCAAGTGACATATCAGTAGGATTTCAGTTCAATAAACATTCAGATTTTAGTTTTTCTAAGAAAGTGTTTGTTTGTTTATATATCCATGTCTTTTTAGATAACTGGTATCAATCTCAGACAAAATAATTTGCCAGGTCTACTTAGGTAAATGGAAACCCTACTTAAAGATGTTGTTCCACATTATTAAGCAAGTCACAGTTCTCATGCAATATGGGGAGGAAGAAAGATCTTTTTGAAGATGAAAAGCATGAAATGGTGCAATGTTGTGCAAAAGGCATGAAAACAACTAATATTGTGTGAAAACTGAATACAGATTATTGAACTATCATAAGATTTGTGAGTGATTTAGAGCACAGCAGAACTCGGTCAGATAAAGGCTTATTAAGGAAAGTTCCTGTCAAAAAATAAATTGTATTAAAAGGGCAGCTATAAAAAAAGCCAGTGTTGAGCAGCAAACAGGTATTTGAAGCTGCTGGTGTCTCTGGAGTCTTGATAACCTCTCCATGCAGGCTGGCAGTTGTGCGTAAAGATGCATTTCAGCTACTCCTAACCAAAAGCTCACAAAGAGAAACATTGGTGTGGCTACAATGCCTGCGACGTCAACATAGGACATCATCTATCAGCCCAACCCTAATTATCAAGCAATATTCAGAAACGGGTGCAGTGGTATTATTTTTGATTAACTTCTATTTGTATGAAAAGAATGCTTGGTAATAGGCTTATTTTTTAAATGGGAGCAACAACTGCCTATTCCGAATTTATACACAGTAAAAAAAAAAAAAAAAATTGTTGCAATTAGCTATCACCAGTGTTGTCACGGTACCAAAATTCCAGTAGTTGGTACCAATACCATTAAAATTGTACGGTTCTCGGTACCACAGGAAAATCTGTCAGAACTATTTTACCATTTTATTTAACTAGCTTATTTTTAAAAACACATTAAATACGATGGTTATCATACATATAAATATTTGGAGTATGTGTGTGTATGTTTGTGTGTGTATATATATATCTCAATTAAATACATTTTGAAATATAAAAAAAATAAAACAAATGCTCAAACACCCATTTTGAAACAGACATGCGTGTTTATTTTAGCTATTCCTTCAGTGAAACGACACACAATAGCCTATAAAACTATTAAATAAATATCAGTAAATAAAGGTAACCTAAATAAGAAAGTTAAGTATTATTCTAAAAAACATTCTCATCAAACCTCTCTCATTCGGCATGAACCAAAATGTTTCCATGGCTGTGATGTCACATTTAATTGCTAAACTATTAGCCTATTTCTTCTGTAAACAAAGCTTTGTGCTTCACTCATGTCATATTCACATAAAATACTGGCACAGCCCTATCAGTGGGTACCGAATATACCCGGATACTCGATACTACCGGTATTACAGAAATGCTGGTATCGTCACATTTTCAAAATTTCAGTACCGACTTGGTACCGAAGTACTGGTACTTTTGACACACTAGCTATCACAACAACTTAATTAGCATCAGAAAAACTTTCACGGAATTAACTTAAATCTTAATACAATTTTACATTTTAAGTTGACTAAAATTACAATTTTAAGGCAGCATGAACACTTTTAGCATTGAAACATTTTTTAGTGTATAGAATTCAATTTGACCTTTTCCCATCTTCAGAACAAAATGAGTAAGTTTTAACTTGTTATAAAATAAATGTTATAAAATCACAGATCATCGCCCTTTTAAAAAAAAAGTGTCTACTTTTAGGACTGTTTTATTTATGATGCATGCAAGCTGTTTCTTTGCTGTTGTTCACTTTACTAACAAATATCTGAACAGTACTTGCCATTGTTTTATTTAAATTTGTTTATATATTAATATTTATTGATTTAAATACAGGGTTTCTACAGGTTTCAGCAAATCTAATTTAATGCTTTTTAATGCCAATTTTTAAAATTCTTAATGCCATATATATATATATATATATATATATATATATATATATATATATATATATATATATATATATATATATATATATATACACATATACATATACATACACACACACACACACACACACACACATATGTTTTTATATATATATATATATGTCGCTAAATGTCAATAGATGACGTCATACGGCAATTAGAATATTCATTATTCCATTAAGTTGCATTCGCATTCTGCCAAGTGTCAGCCCTTTACATTTGTTTGCTTCTCTGCTGCTACCTCTTTGTGCTCACATAATGTATTTTAATACAGCCAAATTCCCAATAAAATTGTTTCATCTATATATTTTTCTGTTTTGTTGTCAGACACTATGAAATGGTGAACGAAAGGCAGCCCATTAAGACTACATACAAGGCTCGACATTAAGCCTTGTCGTGTGCTTTTTAAATCGGTCATCAGTTTTTTTGTTTTTTTGTTGTTTTTACCTTTACAAAGGGCAATTTCCCCCCACCCAATCCTGTATGATTCATGTAAAATGTATGATTCTTCTTTTAATTTTTAAATTCTTAAATTTGTTCAATAAATTCAATTAGAATAAGTCACAAGGGCTGTTACCAATCAAATCAAATCATTTACATTTATGCATTTGGCAGACGCTTTTATCCAAAGCGACTTACATTGCATTATACTATACATTTGTATCTGAGTATGTGCAATCCCTGGGATCGAACCCATGACCTTGGCATTGCTAGTGCCATGCTCTAACCACTGAGCTACAGGAAAGCTACATTTACAAATCATTTACAATTAAAAAAAAAAAAAAAAAAATTACAACTGCATCAAATAATGTTATGGGATTGTTATAAATATTTTTTGAAAATTCAAAAAAGAAATGTTGGGGGGGAAAGTGATACTTTTAAAAATGAAACTAAACCACCAGTAGGTGGCGGCAAGTAACCATCTTAATAAGTGAGTCATTGAGTCATTCATTCAAACGATTAATTCCAATGGCTGATTCATTCAAGAATGAGGCAGTCGTTTATGAATGAGTCACTGCCTGCGTCTCAATGTGCATTCTATCCATCCTAAATAGTATGTGACATTAGTAATATTCAACACTATTTAGGGCGGAAAGGGTGGATAGTATGCACATTGGGATGCAGGGATTGAATCTTTGACTCAACTGATTCGTTCAAAACGCTGATTCATTCAGTAGGATAATGAAAACAAGGCTGCGCGAGCAACCTTGTAACCGTCAGTCCATTATACAGCCTATTATTATCCACTATCGATCGTCACTTACACTAATCAAATCTGTCATTCTTGCGTTTTGGTGATTCCCAAGTTTTGTTTTTGTTTTTTTTCCCCTCAATTTAATCAGGCTCCTTGTCCGACCGGGCAAGTAAAATTCTCTTTCACTTGCCCCTTCAAAAAAAATCCACTTATCCCGGACTAATGGACAAGCGTTAAGTGTCGAGCCCTGACATGTTATAATCCTGATTTGTAATCGAGACGTTGTCTGACAAAATCACCATACACATTAGATAAAGACATTTGCTGTGATTGTGGCTATATGAACATGTAAAATGATCACTCAGGTTAGAAGCAATAGTATCTATTTTATTTGGTCTCTGACAACTGAATGCGCTGCTCCTCTCGCTACTGAACAGCACAGACAGAGAGAGGTGCGCCTGTGGCAGGAAAGCAAGATTTCGCGCTCATGCGGAGGTCTCGGAAGCTAGATAAGGTTTCAACAAGTTGCTATATTTGTCACAATGCGCTTTCTTGGAAAAAAGTCGCTAAGTTGGCAACACTGATGCAGCCTTCCGTCTCCAGGTCCAAGCCGATAAACTGCTATCAAAAACGGCGTTACGGAAATTTTACACCGGCCGGAGGCAATTACCAAACTGGTTCCGCGTGTGTATCACACCAATGTACATATTTTGCGACAGCAAATCAGTTATTAATTATGAAGGCTATATTCAAAATGAACTGGTAGTACTATTTTTCTTCAAAACTATCTAAAAAATGTAATGCCTGTAGGGATGAAATTTAATGCTTTTTAATGCCATTTAAGGCCTTAATTTTCGCAAAATCCATTTAATGACTTTTAATGCCCCGCGGATACCCTGAAACAAAAGATAATAATTGATAAGAATTTCACTGGTTTCGGTATATCAACTGCTGAAATTTTACTAGACAACCCCATATGTATTTATCCTAAAGTGTAACTGTATAAGATTGAGTTCAAAAAAGAACTGAAAACTGATAAAGAGAAAGAAACAGTTGTGTAGCAGCGTGTGTTTGAGCCCCTGGCTGATGGTGCGGTGAGCTGTGTAAATGTGTAATCAGTGTGAGAGGAAGCAGAGGTGAATATGAGGCCATGTGTCTCACCTTGCTCCTCTGGACTCAACTCCTCCTCCTCTTCCTCACTGCTCTCCTCTTCTGGTTCCTCCATGAAGCGAGATTCTGCACCCTCCACCGCTGCCTCCAGCCTGAGACAGACAGAGATGATGTCAAAGTGTTTTTTGCTGACACCAAAAGTGTGTGCACCACTGATCTATATAAGTGGCGCGCACATAAAGCAGCCTCTCAAACAGCTCGCGAATACCCGTCTTGGTGAATATTCTGGTAAACACAGTCAGTTTTGTAACGTTAATATTTGAAAAAGAAAACTCATGTTGTGTAACAGAATACTGGATTCGTGCATAAGCTTTTAAAGTGACAGCACCCTAATAAACCTGCTGCCGTCTGTCATGTTAATCAAAAGAACAAGAGACAGAAAAAAAGAAAGAAAAAAAAAAAAAAACTCGCTTGGCACTCTTGACTGAATAATTTATTTTATCTTTATCGTATGTATATATACGCACACACATATATACACTACCAGTCAAGTTTGTTTTTAAAAAGAAGTTTCATCTGCTCACCAAGGCTGCATTTATTTAATTAAAAATTACAATTTAAAATAACTGTTTTCTGTTTGAATATATTTTATGAAGTAATTTATTCCTGTGATCAAAGCTGAATTTTCAGCATCATTACTCCAGTCTTCAGTGTCACATGATCCTTCAGAAATCATTCTAATATGATGATCTGCTGCTCAAGAAACATTTATTGTGTACAATTGTACAAAATATTTGTGTACAGTATTTTTTTTCCTCAGGATTCTTTGAATAGAAAGTTCAAAGAACAGCATTTATTTGAAATATAATCTTTTGTAACTTTATAAATGTCTTTACTGTCACTTTTGATCGATTTAATGCATCCTTGCTGAACAAAAATACAGGTGCTGGTCATATAATTAGAATATCATCAAAAAGTTGATTTATTTCACTAATTCAATTCAAAAAGTGAAACTTGTATATTATATTCATTCATTACACACAGACTGATATATTTCAAATGTTTATTTCTTTTAATTTTGATGATTATAACTGACAACTAAGGAAAATCCCAAATTACTGACCCCAAAGTTTTGAACGGTAGTGTATAATGTTACAAAAGCTTTGTATTTCAGATAAATGCTGTTCTTTTCAACTTTCTATTCGTCACTGAATCTTGAAAAAAAAATTACACAACTGTTTTCAACATTGATAATAATCATAAATGTTTCTTGAGCAGCAGATCAGGATATTAGAATTTCTGAAGGATCATGTGACATTGAAGACTGGAGTAATGAAGCTGAAAATTCAGCTTTGCCATCACAGGAATAAATTACTTTATAAAATATATTCAAAAAAAAAACAAGTTCATCCATTCATTTTACTCTGATAGCCTTCTCATTGCTAGTATCTAACGTTCAACTCTGTGTAGATTCTTGTGGTAGTTTTACATAAAGCCTGGTGAATAGCATTCTCACTGTTAATGTGTCAGAATCTCAAAGGAAAGCACCTCTCAGGAGTAGTCGGACACACTCACGCACAATGGCCTCAATGACTGCTGGGTAGGGGAGCATAAAATACACGTACCTGAGGGAAACACAAGACACAGCAGAGCTCGACAATAAGGACTGCCCGATGGCCCGGGGCCAGTGTGAACGACGCTCGGGAAAGTAGACGGAACGGTCACTTGCCCGATCGGGCCAGTGCTGTAGGGTGTGCATTATATATCGTCTATGATATCGTAATTGTTGATTTAATGATCTGATATTATCGAGTATGTCCCTCACTTTACAAAAAACAAACAAAAACACACCCATTGAGTGCATGCATGCACTACATGACGTAGTCTAGTAGGTTAGACTAGTGCGCGTGCATATTTAGATTGCACGCTCTCACTGTGTGATTTAGTCTATTAAAAAGCCTTTAGAATGCCCCAGAATTCAAGATAAGGGGCAAAAATGCCCCTGTATATGTTTCATATTTATATCATTTAATAGTTAACCAATATTACACAGAGCGCCGTTTTTCTCCAAATATTAGCATGATTACAAATGTGATATTGATTTTTTTCAGCGTACAGTTTAATGAACAAGAACTTAATATCAGGTGACTTACATTTAAGACACCAAATCGTCTGTTTTGCTGTATTTTGCCAATGAAAATAGTTCCAAAGTCCACAGAATTGTTTTGCGTCTCTGAGCAACACTTCCTGAATGAATAGGTTGAATCTCAAGGATTCGCTCATTAACGGTGATTCGCCGCCACCTTCTAGTAGGTTTAATTTCACATGTAAAGTGTCTTAATTTTTTAAATAATTTCAAATAACAGTATTTAACGTTTTATATTTTCAACATTAAAAACATTATGCATCTGTGACTGCTCTTGACTGATTAGCTTTAATAAAGTTTAATCCATTCTAGTTATATAGTTATACATTACAATTTCTGTACCTGAAAATCTCCTGTTTAAACCTACATGAAAAACCTGAAAAGCACCATTTATTTCATTTATGTTTGTTCTGTAGTATTTATTTGTGCAATTACTCGTAATTTGATTATTTGTTACTATTTTATTACTTACCGTTTATTTGTCTAACAATATTTAAAATATAAGTGTTAATCTAGTAGCTTTTGGTGTCATAACCCTGTTACATTTAACCTCAATAAATAAAGACAACAAAAACAATAACGAAAAAATCCTTAGCATTGAGCCCTGCACAGTATAAGGAGGACAATTACAAAAGAGAGAGTGGAGATGCAGATGGAGAAAGAAAGAGAAGGTGACCGGGTCTAAGGCAGAGCAGTTGCATTGCTAGGAGGTACGAGATGTAAACAATGTGACCCGCTTTTCCTGGACGCTAACATCAGCTACAGATTCAGTTACAGGCCTGCGGCAGACAAACCACTCACTCGCATCAATCTCAGAGCTTTTAAAGACACAGATCTTGATCGAAAGATCCAAAACCTGCATTAAAACAGACCTCTTCTATTCATTCAAAGATTTTATGTGTCTTTCTCTCAGGGGAAGAAAATCTATAAACATTCTGGTGAGATTTCATGCCCAGTGAATTCTTACAACCGAAAGATATTTTCAAAATGGAATAGTCAGTGGGTTTTCTTAAAGGAACAGTTCACATAAAAATAAAAATTAACAATCAAACATTACACATTTGCGTGTCACATGACTTAACATCTTGATGATATTGTCTGAATATTGTCTGAATATTGGGCTTTATATACAGTGCCTATACAAAATCATCATACCCTGTGAAAATCTTTACCTTTTGTCACATTACACCTTGGAAAATAAAATAAATTAAGTGAAAAATCTAAGTGAAAATAAAATTTAAAACATTCAGGACAATTATTAAATTGAAAAACTAGAATAACAGGGTT
Source organism: Hypophthalmichthys nobilis (assembly GCA_037950665.1). NCBI lineage: Eukaryota > Metazoa > Chordata > Actinopteri > Cypriniformes > Xenocyprididae > Hypophthalmichthys > Hypophthalmichthys nobilis. Next base: position 29,368,077 of record CM075476.1, on the reverse strand, counting down.
GGAAAAGTCATCAGTGTTAGTTTAAAAGGTTAGTTCAAATATTAAATTTCTGTCATTAATTACTAGGTTTGGGAGAAAAAAAAAATAATTCTCCAACGCAATTCTCTCTCCAATGATTCTGAGCTTAGTTTTTAACCGCAGATGTGCGATGACGCTCATGTGCTTTAGTGCATGTCCACTGACGTGGAGTGAGCGTGAAGCTCAGAAAGTTCAGAAAGGCTAAGGAAAATTACATTTGCGGGATACATTGGCCTATTTTTCTTACAAATTCTCTACGAAGGCATCCTTTATGTTGTTTGGAATTCTGTGGCCTTATACTTTAAAAATATGAAACTCACTGACACAACACTGCTTTCAATTTCAAATTCTCACGTGAGCTTTGTGAAGAGCGCCTGCGCATACGGCTGCGTGTGACTCGCTAGTGGTTAAATGTACTTGCTTCTCAAAATGCTTTTAAAACGCAAAATTAATATAAACACAGTCAGTTATGTCTTAAAGTATTAAACAGACAGGACAAAAACATCTTATATTTCAAAAGAGATCTGTGCATTAGTCTGAATACAGCTTATTAGATGATCTGCTGTCTATGTCATCAGTAATAATCAAACAACCGTAAAGCTGAGAAAGTGAAAAATCACTCACAGCTCTTGAATGGTAAATGTTCAGTTACTCTTAAATACTAAAAGCACGCTTTATTTATTGCTTGTAATATTTCGTTGTTCCTTTTTATTATTTACTAGGTTACTTGCTTTTATGTTTTGAACGTGTTTATATATGTCCCTATATAAAAATCTTAAAATAAATTAATACAACTGTATTTTAACTTGTAATTATTTAGAAAGTACTTATAATTCCATATGTAAAAATATTAAGAAACTAATTAATTAATAAATAATTAAAAAAAAAAAAAAAGTATCAAGAATCATTTTGGAATCAGATCGTGACTCCCAGAATCAGAATTGGATTGTGAGGTGCCTAAAGATTCCCGCCCCTATTAATTGCTCACCCTCATGTTGTTCCACATTTGTAAGACCTTCGTTCATCTTTGGAACATAAATTAAGATATTTTTGATGAAATCCAAGAGGTTTTTTTATTCCCCCATTTTTTTAGTCACCACATTCAAGGTCCAGAAAAGTAGTAAAGACACTGTTAAAATAGTCAACGTGACTACAGTGATTCAACCTAATGTTATGAAGCGACAAGAATACTTCTACATCAGAACGCAGACTCAGTATTGGCCGACGCTGTACATGTTGAGAAGCACTACGTATGTGTGTGATGTTGACGCAGAAGCCAGCCAATATTGAGTCACCGTTCTGATGTAGAACCTGGAAGCCTGCATTGTCTATACAATGAAAAACAGCATAGGAGAATGACAGGGAAGAGACGAAATTGTTGAATAAAGTCGATATTTTTTGTTTGTTTTTGCGCACAAAAAGTTCTCATCACTTCATAACATTAAGGTTGAACCACTTTGAACATTTTAACAATGTCTTTACTACTTTTCTGAACCTTGAATGTGGTAATTACATTGCTTTCTATGAAAGGAAAAAAAAAATTCAGATTTCATCAAAAATATCTTAATTTACTACTGACCACAGAGCAGTGCTGCACTGACAAGGTGCACATTAATAAAAAAAAATAAAAAAACCCACACGCTTTGCCAAATTGCGATTGGTTTATTTTCGATTAATCATGCAGCCCTAATAGGGCTGGGCAATAAAATCAATGCCTCACTCGCATCTACTATTTATCGATAACGCATTCCTTTATCGATAACAATATAAAAAAAAAACGTTCAATATAGACCTTGTGTAGCCCAGCCCCTTTTCAGTGCTGCGCTCAAACCAACAAAAAGCTGCTTGGTTTGAAAACTACTTCTGTTTGAGTGGTGCTTAGCGCATCGCTACGCTATTGACAATCGACAGCTGATCACCTTGTTTGCCCACAAAATTTCACTAATGTAATGCCTTTACTGTTGTAGGTAGTGAATTTGTTAGACAAATGCTGCTTTGATGGCTGTACCAGTGATGGACTTAGAGATGTTTTACTGTGCTGACTGCCTTTAAAGCTCTTTAATGTATCATGAAGAAAAAAAAAACACCTAGTTGACTAGACTGCACTAGAGATCCTACTAGGCTCTAAAGTCATGAAAAATGAAGCTCATAGTATGCTAAACACACCACTATTAAACTAGTTCACTTTCAAATGAAAATTAGCCTAAGCTTTATTCACCCTCAAGCCATCCTAGGTGCATATGACTTTCTTCTTTCTGATGAACACAATCAGAAATAATTTTAATAAATATCCTGACGCATCCAAGCTTTATAATGGCAGTGAACAGGGTTCACGAGTATGAGCTGAAGAAAGTGCTTCCATCCATCATAAACCTGTACTCCACACAGCTCCAGTGGGTTAATAAAGGCCTTCTGAAGCGAAGCGATGCATTTGTGCAAAAAAAAAAAAAAAAAAAAAAATTAACAAGTCATGAAGTAAAATATCTACCACCTTCCATATTCCACGTACGAAAAAAAGTGTAAAACTCTTGCAGTTCAAAAATTTTACACTACATCCTATGCCTTCCCTATTTAATTTACGGAAATAGTGTAACTGACGCGACTCCAGTTTACACTTTCTGCGTAACTTGAATATGGAAGGCGGTCTGGCGGAAGCTAGATATTTTAATTCATAACTTGTAAAATATGGATTTTTTTTGTTTTTACAGTAAAGCTTTGAGTAAAGCTTGGGCTAATTTTCATTTGAAAGTGAACTAATCCTTTAATTGGCAAAGTTTTTGTCACTCATGGGTTGCTGGTTGTGGATCAATACATCCTAATATGAGCCATTCTGCTGACATACTTCTCTACATATCAGAGAAGCACATGGTGGCTTTTTTAGGAAACACTGAACTTAAAGGAAAAGTGTCTGTTCCGAGTCAAACTGAAGCAGTATGGCAGACAGAAGATGCTGGGCAGACACTATTTTGAAAGTGGTTAGCAGCTTTGTTTGAGTTGCCGTAAAGCTGATTCGCCTGTAGGCTGCGACGAGACATCTGTTCTGTGTGAATGGACTTCTGGTTGCTCATGTATTGTTTCAGAGTTAAAATTGTACCTGCACACATTACCAACATTGAACTAACAAGGTAGGAAACCCAAAATAATACAAATAATGTGTTTCTCACAGCGGCTAGATTTTGTTTAATGAGTTTTCCCTCACAACCTCTAAGGTTGTTTAAACCTGCTACATCAGAAAACGCTGTGAATCCATTGATGTCCATTGATGTGCGTCGCAAGGACACAGCAGGAAAAATGCAATGGTTGGCGACAGTGTCAATCCATCATGTGAACAAACATTGAAGAAACTTTTTTTTGCTCAAACACACTTAAGTTGTCCAATGGAAATTTCAGACAGGCAGGTACAGTTGTGCATTTTGAAATCTATTTCGCTGTATTTCTGCTTGATTTTCAAATGGACTCTTATTACACCATTAAATGGCTATTTTGCATTCCTTTCCATCAAATGCACCGCCAAAGCTTTCTATAGCGTACAAGCAGCCTAATCTGTGTGTAAGCAATGTTTACTCTTTTCAGAAAAGAGGGTTCTGTGTACATGCTAGTCTCCGTTTAATCTTGTGTACCGTAAACAGAATAAAGCAAGCACCACTTTTGCAGTGCTTTAACACACACACAAAAAATGAAAATGGGAAACTACTGATTTCCCTGATGTCAACTCTTTAAAAGTACAAAATAGAGTTGTCCAATTATCAGTATTACAACTTAAAACAGTCCACTAAGGGTGTTTCTTCAATTTTGCACACTTTTATGTCCAAGAATTTGATTTTAATTAATAGACTTCAACATTTCAACATTCATTTTTATATAGGAATTTCACATTAAAATGGTCTCGGAAGATGATTTTCTTACCTTCATTCATTAATTTATAATAATAATAATAATAAATTATGCTACCTTTTTAACTATAAAGATGTTTTATGCAAATTACCATTTCTTAGTGCTGGTGCCATTTCCACCACAACAATGTTTCCACTAATATACACATTTTAGTTAGTGCACTTGGCTTAAGCTTATCCAGTGTTTTAATACATTATATGAAATGTAGGCTACAGACATGAATACACTGAACTGCCATTAAGCTGCTGGTACTGTTTGCTAGCATTTTTTTGTGTGCGAAGCAGGATTCAGTATTCGTCTGCATCAAGACCGCATACCAATTCAAGATAAGATGTATGCTTTGAAATATTTTAACACTGCAGTCCGACACACTCTGATAAGACAGGGTGCCAGTGAGGGGGTGTTAGGGTTGGGTATCATTTGAATTTAAACGATTCTGATTCTGCTTATCGATTCCGATTCTTATCAATTCCTAATTTCGATTCCAATAAGGTTAAAAAAAAAAAAAAAAAAAAAAAAAAAAAAAAATTCTCTTTGCGGAAGAGAACTCAGTTCAGTATCACGCACTATTCTGTATGACAGGCACTTTGTGTGTGCAGCACAGAAAACAGCACGTAAATCTTCTTGCACTTGAATGGTTTAAAGTCATATTAAAATGCACACAAAGGAATCGATAAGGGGAATCGAAATTAATTTTATAACAAGTATCCAATTCCAGAATTGGAATCAATTTTCAATTCCAGACCCTAGGGGTTGTCTAAATGATTTGTTATAATACTTGTAAATAACAATAAAATAAACAAAAACGTAAAGTAAAATGTGTTGTTATTAAGAAAGTAATTTGCTGTGAGGTTCTAAAGTGCATAAGCTAATCCTGTGATGTAGATGCGGTGGAGGTGGGGAGAACCTAAAACATGGGTACCAAAACATTTTGAGAATCCCTGTACTTCCCTTTCTATCTATATCAGAGATAGCAATCATGCATCACTTACTTCTTAGCGAGGTCGTCGCCGGGTAGGACTGTGTTCCCATCTGAATCGCTGAGCGCCCCCTCATCTTCGTCATCACCGAGCATCCTAAGAGGGAAAGGAGATTTTTGGTCAATTGCCCAGAAAGACAGCATGACCTTTTCCGCAAATTTGCCCTGTCATATTGAGTTGCACCCTCAGTGCTGCCCTTGTATTTTGCAGACAGGGCAGTAACATATCTAGACAAGGGAGCAATGGTTTGAACTACCAATATTCACAATTCATACAACCTCAAGAAGAAATTGGATCTTTACACAATTACTTTTCTTCAACAAGTACAATAAAAGGCTATAGGTTATCCTGAATGCAGTATAACTTATCAACCCTGAAATTCCATATTACTAGAAAACTACTTTAAACCAGATGTATTCTGCACACAGCGCAAAGTCCCGACTTCATTTTAATCTCTCAGTTTCATGTTTTGTTCATAGCTTTCCATGCTGTACAATTAGGCTACATATCATTTAATCATTCTTTAGATAATTCAATCAATCCAATTTGTTCTAACAAGCACATCTTCACTTTCATTTTATTCGATTTAATAGGCTGGCAGCAGTTTCACTCCTGAATCCACACTGCAGTATTTTGCACAAACAAATCAGAAGTGATCCTCAAATTAATATAGTATATTACTCACTCATAATCTAAAAGGCATTAATGACAGGTTTTTTTGTGTTCTGCTCACCTGTGGTATGGCGTACTGGGTTCGTCTATCTTCATCAGCCCATAGTCCTTATCTGCTGGGTGATAGGTGGCCAAAATGTTCATTTCATCCCATTTCTGTGACTTCTTCCTGAAAGAAAAGGTCCAAACACAGAATTAGAGATAAAGCTATTAGCCCTGATGCAAATATTCCCATTGAGATCTGTTACATTAAACAAAGGACTCTGCCCCACTTTGAAACTTTATGGAGTACCTTGGAAACGGAGGACACGCACAAAAAAAAAAAAAAAAAAAAAAAAAAAAGCATCAAGTGGCATACATAGCCTAATATACCGACCCTTTAGTGATATAAATGGAATGACTGGCACACAAGGCCCTCTATCATGTCTCAAGTCAATGTTTCCAAATGCATTGAACTCTATGGGCTAACAAGCTACAGCACTACCCCAGGTGCGATGTTGTAATACAATACAGGCACAAAAATCCAAAATTAGATAAAAACTTATTTGAGTGAAGGGGTTGAAAAGCAGGGTAACAATTTGATTTTGATGTTTAAATACAAAATAAGAACATTTTTCTTTAGTAAAATAAAGCAGTCCATTTTATTTGTTTCTTTATTCTATTGTATTTATTTGTGTTATTGTTAGTAATTTGTTTATTTGCATTTTGTAGTTTACTTGTCTTTTTTAAATTCAATTTACTGTTTGAAATCAAGCTTCCTTGTGCTGTGTGTAAGCTATTGCAACAAAATTACCCCATTGTAATAAACAATTACATTGAGTAAGCAAATATTTGTGAGATAATTGTAATGGAAATAGATTAATGTTTATATATGGGGGAAAAAAAGCTTAAAATCTTTATCACATAAAGTGATCTCTTGAGAAGAAATCTTTGATTGCCTAGACTTGTATTTTAATGAAAATGGTATCAAATATCAATACTTTAAGATCTTAATAACATAAACAAGTAATGATAATTTCCATATGACCAGGAATTAGAATTAAGAAAGTAAATTGAATCAATTTTGATTTCATGTTAACTTCGAGAATATATCAATACAATTCTTTCACATTTTAGCCATATTTTAAATGGCATACCAGTGTTGTTACTGTTAACTTAAACTATTTTTAAAAAATGTTCATGACCACTCCCTCAAGCGCCAGTTGGCCTGTTTTGGACCAAGGTATTCGGTGGGCCAGAAACCCCTGGTCGTTGGTCCCAAGGAAGCCCCAATGAGCCCCGATCATGCCACGGAAGTTGGCTGAAGGGATATCTGAATAGTGAGATGGGAGAGATCACTCAAACATCCTCAGATCACAATTTCATGAAAAATTTATAGAAATGCTCACTCTTTCTAAAGAAATGTGTCATGAACATATTTTATCAAGATTTTTCTAAATGTGTAAGCCTTTGGACTTAAAAGTTGTTCACTCCTGTGATCGCAAATACATGGTATTTGCAGTATTAAAGGTGGACTCAGTATTATTTCAAATACACTGTTTGGAAGTTAGTCGGGCTGACACCAACAACAAACGCATAACCAATCAGCATTAGGGGGCGTGTGACGGTCAAGGAGAGAGAACTAGCAAGAGGGAGATTTGAAAATAAGAAAAGAAAAAAAACTGCAGAACTAGAGATGGGACACAATACAAAAGAGCTCATAAGAATATCACTGGAATGAAGGTTTATGACTGGGTAAGCGCTTTAGGACCCGCGTTTATATTAGAAAAGCTTTCCAGTGTTGGAGAGAGCTAAGTGGGAAGGCCTTAAAACAGACGTGGAGGCTGCTTTGATCCCACTTCTCATGTGAGTAACGCGGTTTTGATTGTCTGGAGCTGCTGTGCTGTTTGCGACTAACAACGGACGCTTTGTATTTACTTTTGTGTACTGTACATTCTTTTTTGTGCTTCCTTGTTGTTCATTCATCAGCTGTGCTTTATTTTTCGCGAAGCATTCTGTTGCGCGTCAGCTGTGATAAACAGACATCCACTCGCATTGCGTGTGTAACAGTGGTCAGATAGTGATAGTTAAACCACTGCACACTGATGACCGCTAGAGAATGCGTTGTTTAGCGTTTATAGCCGCTTTTCCGCCTTCAGGCAGAACGGTTCTTATTGGGTAACCGTTCCATTCCGTGCCAATCTGGGCCAGCTGGTACGGTTACGGTTTCGCTTTCCACTGTGGGGCTGATAACAGATGCTTTTGTATTACATTCCAAAGAGCGGCCGTTGTTGCCTTAGTAATGCAACAGTTTACTGATGATATGATATGTAAATAACGACCGCATTATGGAGAATGATCAGATATTTCTTTTCATTTTATTATTAATTTGTGTTTACGTCGCTCAAATAAGAGCGCTTAGCTAACTACGGAGAAACGGGTAGCCAGGCAACAGACAAGTGACCAATCCTGTGTGCCAACGTCACTTCACGCATTCTACCAACACGATTCGACACGGTTAGACAATCGTGCAGAGAATTCTGGGCCGAGAACGGTTTGTAATCGTGCCGTGCCATACCAGGCTCAAGTGTAAACACAACTGGAACCGTTCCTTACAGTTCTAAGAACCGTTTGGCACAATGGTGGAAAAGCGGCTATTGTTAGTGCACTTGCCTCGCATGCCAGCAGCGATCAGGCTGGGGTTCGAAACCAACTCGAAGCAGGGTGGTTGGGATTGGAGTGTGAGTTTTGGAGGCGGAGCAATGAAGAGAGGGTGGGTTTGTTTGGGTTGATTTCAAATATCAACAATGTCCACCAGCGTTGTTCAAAATCTACTTACCGCACCTTTAAAGAGTTAGTTTTGTGAGTTATTTATTGTTGTGTTATAAAGTTATATCCATTAGTGTAAGAATACACTCTACAGAGCTTAACGGCCATTAAATAGATACAGCATACAGCAGCTGTTTCAGCTTCGCACCGGTATGGTGGTTTTTGAAAAATGCATTTCGGTCTTGAAATTGAAACCAGTTTACCATATGAACCGGTTTGCCACTCAGCACTAGAGCATCCTATAAATTTTTTACATGACAAAAAGGTTTCAAAAAAGATCGGTATCGGCAGATACTGCTTCCTGTGATCAACGATTGGTGATCGGCTCCAAAAATCCTGATTGGAGCACCCTTAAACATATGTGTATTTATTATCACAATGGTTAGCATAAGTAGCCTTAAGCATCACATATAAATATATTTATGCCTCATACAGTGATCAGAATCCCCATCGGATCACAAGGAAGTTATAATCAAACACTCGCTGGTGTCTGAAAGTGAGTTGAGCTGAAAATTGTTTAAAATGTTTAAAATATTAAAGTTTGCTGGTAGCCTGATATAATAACATGGGAAATGAGCAGCAGCGTTGACCCTCTCCTGACTTGAGTAAACTCCATCTTTGTTAATGACCACTCCCTCAAGCCCCAGTTGTCCTGCTTTGGAGCAAGGTATTCGGTGGGCCAAAAACCCCTGGCCATTGGTCCCAAGGAAGCTCCAATGAGGCCTGATCAAGCCCCAGGAGTGACAGTAGAAACGCGACTGGCCTTGGCACACGCTGGCACTCGCTAGCATGCTCACTTTTGGCCCGACAGTGGAAACATGGCTACTGGCACCGGTGCTACTGCTCTCAAATGTAAGTCTGGAGCCCTGTAGGTACACAAGTCAACAAAATATATAACACTGTTCTAGTAGTTTTTGGATATTTTAATCCAAAAATCTTACATATTGTGCCTTTAAATACAATATAAATGTCAGGTGAAGAACTTAAACTTAAATGAAAATTAGAAATGTTGCCTGTTTAAGTTGAAGTACTAAAATTGACTAAAACAGAAATAAAATAAAAGAAACATAAAACTAGTCAAAATGACAAAAGCACATAGAAAAATGACAAACTAAAATTATAATACACAAAAAAAAAAGCTACTTAAAATTAATAAATACTAAATACTAAAAATTATTTTAAAATATTACTAAAATAAGTGGTAACTGTACTCTTGGTACCACATTCACACCAGAAATGATCCCTTTCCAACTGGTCCATTCAAGAATATGCATCTGTGTAGACTGAGCGGCGAGAACTTTGCATTTGACCATAAATAATTGTTACAGCAAAGCTAAAGTATGACTTCGATCAATCGATTATGGCCTTAGCAGCTGCAATCAACACCTACTCCACGCAATGACAGTGCCACTTCAAAACACAAAGCATTTTATTAGCCTTCAAGCTGTTTAAACTCTGACATGCTTCAAAATTGTAACTAAAGCAAAGGTCAACGTAGTCCGAATCCGTTCTTTCCATGTTCTATAGTCAGATAAAAAAATTAAATAAAAACCCTGCAAGTGTATTTAGTGACATGAACGCAGTAGACTGGACCACTAATGCATCTGCAGTAGCAGTTTGTGCCAATTCACATGGAAGAAGAACAGTTACACAACCGGCGTTTGGAAGAGGTGCTATGTAACAAAGCAAGTGTGGAAATCCACTCAAACCTGATATAGGATTTAAAACTTGATGATTTAGACTGCAGCATTTCAAAATGCCAAAGCACAACCTAAGATACTGTTGTTTTGAGAAGAGGATTATTTTTAGGTCTCTTTTAGTAAGGTCCTGGAAGCAATCATTGCAAGATTTACTGTCCCATTGCACACAGGTCTATGCATCAGACAGAAAGATGGAACTAAAGCTGGACCGGCGAGGACCAATCAAGTAATGCTAATCTCTTCAGAATGGATGTTCATGTTCCCTCGCAAAATAATCAAGAGATTAGTTTCATTCATGTTAGAGGCAGAGGCCAGCTCAGTGGTGAACAGCGATTTATTCTGTGTCACGTGGGAGCATACGGTGCACTGTTGCATGTAGTAGGGGTCATGCTTTTACGGATCATGGGTTACAAAAACAGTACATGAGCAGCAGTCTGTAGTGATTTATTAGGAGAACAAGCACAATATAATGTAAGGAACCTGTCTGCGGTTAAGAGACCAGAATGCTGTGAAACCTTCAAACAATGTTTTATCTCCATGGGAGTCCTGGAAAAACAACAGAGTTCAGGCAAAAATGAGATCTACAAGATGGTACAGGATGTCACTCAAAATAACAAAAATAAGTTGCCAAAGTCTATTGCAAGTGTTTAAAAGCAAAAAAATACTGTTGGGAAAATAATGACATCATATTCATACAGGATAAAGGTGGGATATATTCAGTCATGTCCTTAAGGAGTTCTGATACATAGACTTTTTAAGTAGAGAGTAAAAATAAAGTCACTGACTGAGTATTTTTCGACTTCTGTAAGCTGGAAATACTGAATTGAACAATTTCCTAAAATGTGACCATAATTAGTGTCTGTTAATACAAGCATCGCTATAAAGGGTATGCACGTGACGTCACCGTTGGCCGTTATGACTGCGGTTACGCCCACTGAGTGGCAGCATTGGTTTTCAGCGTGAATGCCGCGAAAAACACAAAACTCATCCAAAAGCTCTTTCCCGTTTGCTCTAATTTTACAGACTGCCGATAGCTACAGAAAAAAAGAATTAAATGGATTGCTGCAATTCACAGAAACAACTGGACTTACGGCAGAGAAACGTGGATTTGCAGTTATCATTTTGTGTCAAAACACTGGATTTTGAGGAAATCATACCCTATATATTGTATTGTTATATATTGTGTTGACAAATCATCAATTAAATATTTACCATCTTATATTCTGCATAATTGGGTGTTTTTAAATAAACACTGACAAAAACCATACAGGTTTTAGTGCTGGACGATATGACAAATATATATATATATATATATATATATATATATATATATATATATATATAACATTAATATAAGTGATCACTCCGATTTAGACTTACCTGTATTATAGTTATATAAAGCATTCACAGGCAGATTTGTTTTATGTATTTCCCTGGCATCGAAATCAGGCACATATAAATGTCAGGAAACATGATTCCTGGCTGCATGTCAATATCCATGGATTAGGTTTATTTGATATGTTAATAAGGAACACTTTCGAGCCCAACCTTTAGTGTAATCGTTTGTTTTACTCACGTTTTCAGAGTTTCCCCTATTAAATCCAGTCATGCAGCAGGTTCTTTTGCCACTCAGTCCAGCTGAGGAGCGTGTTCTGGAGGGCAAGTGACGTCAATGCATACCCTCTATTACTATTGTTCATATTTGATGGTGACAATTTGAAAACAAACATCAGAATCATAAGTAATGGGGACTCTATAGAGGGTATGCACATGACGTCACTGTCGACCGTTATGACTGCAGTTACGCCCACTGAGTGGCAAAAAGACTGAGTGGCAGCATTGGTTTTCAGCGTGAATGCCGCGAAAAACACAAAACGCATCCAAAACGTGAAAGAGCTTTGTGATTGACTGTACAAATAGCTTTGACACAAAATCGGAGGTATATATTTAAAGACTGTCGAAAGCTTCAGAAAAAAGAAGCAAATGGATTGCTGCAATTCACAGAAACAACTGGACTCCAGGCAGAGAAACATGGATTTGCAGTTATCATTGTGTCAAAATGTTGGATTGAGGTAAAATCATACCGTATATATTGTATTGTAATATATTGTGTTGATAACTCATCAATTGAATATTTACCATCTTATATTCTGCATAATTGGGTGTTTTTAAATAAACACTGACAAAAACTATACAAGTTTTAGAGCTGGACGATATGACGATATATATAACATTGATATATAAGTGATTACTCGGATTTAAACCCACCTATTGTAGTTATATAAAATATTCACAGGAAGATTTGCTTTATGTATTTCCCCGGCGTCAAATCAAGCACATATAAATGTCAGGAAACACGATTCCTGGCTGCATGTCGGTATCCATGGATTAGGTTTATTTGACAAGTTGTAAGGAATACTTTCAAGCCCAACCTTTAGTGTAATTGTTTGTTTTACTCACGTTTTCGCAGTTTCCCCTATTAAATCCAGTCATGCAGCAGGTTCTTTTGCCACTTAATAATTTTGCCTGTTGAATTACAAAACTGGAAAAAAAAAAGAAAGAAAAAAAAAAGGGAGAGAAGGAGATACCCATGCCATATCTACAGACCAAAATATCAGAGACTTGGGGGTTAGCCAGTAAGCAAAAGCCTAGCAACCACCTGGCATGCCTTGACAACCGCATAACACACCAGAAGACACTTAGAACACCTTAACAAATGCCCTGGCAACCACCCACACACTAGTATTATAACACACACGAGTAAAACTCTAGTTTATTATACACACCAAGTGGTTTTATAGAGTTCAAACAAACATTTCTTAGAAATCACCTGAGATTTCAAACTGAACTGACCAAAAGAAATAAAGCAATATGTTGGAAGAATTAATAGTTTTCCATATTTTCCAGAAATAAAGTTGTATCGATGTATAAGTGACATTTTATTACATTTAGAAATAATGTAAAATAAATTGAAACATTTACAAACACTATTTAAACATGTGCACTATAAACTTGTGGAGTGAGTTCCTTTCACTCCACAAGAAATCCTTTGAATTTTACTCTCTTGAACAGAATAGGAATCAAAAATATAAGTATAAAACAAACAAACATTAATTATAAACAACACTTATTATAAACACCCATTCTAAAATGTATTTAAAGTGAAACTGAAACTATCAAGAGCTCGATTCAATTCAATGAATTCAATAATTCAAATTTCACTGGCCCCACCACAAAAAAGTAATAAATGAATAAAAGAGTTCATTTTTGTTGTTTTTGACCCATATATCCTTGTATTGTAATAAGTCTGACACCAAAATTTCAGATACCAGTGAAATGTAACAATTCTGACTTCCAATGTGGACACCACAGCTAAAACTACTAACTAATATAAATTTCAAAGATTATTAAAAACAAATAAACAGTCATTATTAAAAAAAATTATATCAAATAATCAAACTACAAGCAATAGAACAAAGATACAAATGAAATAAACAGTGCTTTTCATGTTTTTCAGGGAGATCTAACAGTAGTTTAAGAACAGTAATTGAAAAAAGTAATCAAATGTAAAATAACACTTTATAATCTTCACTGTATAAATTAAAGATTAAGCCCTATTAAAGTTACAAAAGTTGTTCAGTGAAGAGCATTCCATGGATGTTGAAGGTTCTTCGTGGAATCACCAATAAAGAACCTTTTTTAAGAGTGTCGGTGCATCACTCAATATATTTTTTTTAAAATAGGGTCTAATTTAGTGTCACTGCAGTCGGCTCAGTGGTCTCACAGGACGGGAATTCGGTATTAAGTGCCATTCTTACAGTGTGTCCTATTTTCCTAAGAGTGGGAGAGCTGGATTCAAGAACGATGTCTTCTGGCGAGAGAGGAAGAGGAGGCAGAAGAAGTCGGCAAGCCAAAGAGAACACCTACATACAGACGACAGATGCCATACTGACAACACAACATCTCCATAACCAAGAGGTTTAGTGCCTCCTTTATTGAGGTTTCTGAACAATCCTGTTCAAATGTTGGTCGAACTAAAAGAACAAATCAATATGTGTGCTGAAAATAGATAAAAGCCAACTGGCTCAGTTAACAAGGAAATGGGATTGTCTTTATTTCTGTCCCATCCTTGATATGAGACAACTTCTCTGACCTCTAGAAGAGAAGGTACATCAACAGAGAGACGGACATTCACAACTCCTATGAGTGTGTCTCTGGACGAGTGAATGTCAAACTGAATGAGATCAATTTTTACATGCGTCGTCCTCCAGGCAAAAAAAATAAAAAATTCACTCGTCTAAATCTTACAAATCTGCAGTGACAGCTGTGTTTTATGATAGCCAGAGTGAGAGAACAAGTGCTGTTATTCCCTCAATGTTGAAATGTTTTGATTTGACTTAAAGGTGCAATAGGTGATTCTCTACAGAAATATTTTTTGTTATATTGGTTGAAAGTCTCCTCATATCCTGATAGAAATCACTTAAATGGTCTAAATGTATTTTTATAAATATACTGTCTGTGAAAGGCATAGGAGCATAAAATGTTCATCCAATCTGTCTGAATGAAAGAATACGATGTCCAACCTGCCTGCCAACGTATGTTTTACATACCCTCGCGCACCCTGTTCACGCAGACATTGCGTCATCAGTGCGTTTCATGCTATGCAGAATTTATACAAGACCTCAGTCACAAGGCACCATAAACAAACAGCAACCACCATTTACAGTTCCAACCGATTCACCACAATGAGCTTATGCTGCGTTCACACCATAACTACTGTAATTAAGAGATGCCAACCATTGACATTCTGGCCGGAGCTGTTCACGTCCTCAGACTCGGATTTATGCGTTTCCATGTCAACAGTATCAACACCGAAATGAATCTGCAGCAGTCAGGTACAAGCTTTCTGTTGTGTACGTTCGTTATTATTGTATTGTTATGTGCTTTGAGACATGAGAAACGCGGTCTCTTGTGACGCTTTGCCAAGTGTAGCTGTGTGTGTGCGTTCATGTGTTTTGGAGGTGGTGTTTTTTTTGGACAGCAATTTTCAGGAAAGGTGGGATCATATTCTTTTCCATGCTAGCGGGCTAACGTTAGCATTTCCCAGATCTCCTACTGCACATTTAACTTATGTGAGCCTCTTTTTAACCATGTTCATGTTATCTAAGAGAAATCACATTACCTTTAACATTTTCTTCTTAGAACTATTAAGTTTTTTGTAGTGTCTAGTGTGACTTTATATTCATTTAAATTTATTTAAAAGACTCTCCCAGTTAATGCTTAGGTCATGAAATCATTTATATTAAAATATAAATGAATAGGTTTTAAGAAATTTCTAACCATTTGAATACCCAAGCCTTAATGATCCACTTTATGTATGTAATAATGTTATTAATGATTTTTGCATTAGAACATGAAAGTGCATAAAGTGAAACATGAAAATATCAGTTTTGAGTCACATAAATTGTATGTTTGGTCAAGGTGAAATGACTGACTGAACACACTTCATACTTTTGCTACATATCACTGGATTAAAATCATATCACTGGACTCTATTTCACATAACGTTACCCACTGGAGCTGTGCATCTGTTAAATAACAGTTTCAAAAACTGATTAGACTACAGCTGGTTAGTAAAGAATAAGTCGGATTTGTGATCATTCCATTTGGATGGTTTATTGACATGACAGGTCAGTGGCTAACCTATTAGCAACCTATGCTACAAACCCAGTAATCCAACTGGAACAAACCAGTTAAACTGAACCTATAGGACTGGTTGAGCGTATTAGTACAGGTCACCGTCAACATCATTTCAGAGTTTGATTGACAGGTCTCATGCTGACGAACACTGCTATAGACGCCCTGTCTGGCTGATTTAACCTGTTTTAAAGACCATTTACTCACTGTTGGTCGTCTTCAGAGTTTATAGGGGGTGCTGGTTCTGGGGTGTCCTGGACTGGCTCTTCGGGTCGGGCTTTGATACTGGATTTGTTCTTCAGAATCCCTTTAATGGGTCGCGGTGCTGCCATAACCGTCAAACCCACCCACAACTCCTCTTTTGCACTGTTTACGCCTCAAACAAACGACTAAAACACACCGAAGCGGTTCAGAAACAACACTCTGACCTAATTTGTTAACCGCTGATTTATTGCTTGCCTTAAGATGAAAGTTAAACGTTGTTTGTGACTAAAGTTTGTGACCGTTGATGACTTGAATTCTGCCAGAGCTCACGCACTTGCCCATTTACAGTGAGCGAGGAAAGGAAATAGGGCGCCGCAGTCAGTCTCGCACTCTTTATCATCGCGAGAATTGCAGTGTTGCTATAGAAACGTAACTCTAATGTGTCATATAGCAGTCGCCATGTTTGTTGGGGCGGTAAGGTCAAGTCCAGAAGTCACACTTGTGCGCATTTCAACGAGGTAATCTTTGTAAAGCATCAGTCATGAATATCTCATAAATGCTTAACAGATATCATAATGGATATGAATAGACCTTAGTCAAGCTAGCGCCATATTTAGTGTTTGACAGGAAAGAAACGGGAAAACTCGAGAAGTACAGTGTTAAAGTCATTATGAAATCAAAGTTGACAGTTCTTGTTTTATGTGTTTATGGAATATTGCAGAATTTATTATAAATGATTTGTCATCTTTTTTTCTTTAAATTCATGTGCCCTTGTAATATTTAATCAAAATAAGTCTTGTGTTCATCTGCATAAAATTTAATGTGGCATCTAAATTGTCAGTAGTGAAGCGATGAAGCACAGCTCACACACAAGTCACTTTCAAACCAAGCAGCTTTCTTTTGGTGAATGTGGTGAATCCATGTGACTAACTTGACCCTTTGAGAAATCTGCATGGGGAAATTGTCATCCCATTTAAGTCCCAACTGGATTTCGTCCGCAAGAATTTCCCAAACAATGGTAAATGCTTGCAGCAATATTAAAACATAATAATTGTTCTAAAAAGATACAGAGATAGTACATGAGATGTAGCAGGCAACCTTGACCTTCAATAGCTATGTTTCCATCCAAAGTTGCGAATTTACTTTTGCACAAAATTGGAATATTACATAAAACATTTGCAAATAACCCTGAAAAGGCCTCCCCATCCACACCCGCCCACAGGGTTGACTATGATGAGTCAACCCCAGACCGGCCTGAACTCCTGCACTAACCCTCCACCACAACCCCCAGCGGGTGCACTACCAGAGCGATGAAACTGACCCCACACCTACTGTGATTATTGCTCACCAGCCTGAACTTATCTTAGCATCTGGAATATCATTCTTCTATTACGCCCACCGCACCCTCATTTCCCTCCGACCTTGTCCTCATGAGTGGAGAAACTCACTGGTGCTCAGTCAGTGAGTTATGCATCTATCATTTTTTGTGGCCCCCTTTAGCCACCATTTCCGGCTTTGTCCGAATCACTTAAATCCAAATTTAAGACTTCAGGGACAAGAGGAAACTCTGCAAGATGTCTAACGAGTAGAGGAGACACCTCCGACTCATCAGCTTAGCGAAGGACTTCACTCTTGCCTTCCCGAGGCCAATTGCTGCCAATATCCTTTCATTACTGGTAGGCCACAGGCCTCGGGCTCCCAACGGAAACCCAAAGACATGTACCTTCCTCACACATAGTTCCCATTCTATCACATTATTGGAGAGCCCGTAATAGTCCACTTTCTCCTTTGCACAGACCAGTGTCAGGAGCAAACTCGTATGATCGGACTGTTACATCCATGACCAAGGCGAGGGAATCCCAGATGAGAACCAGGTCAAGCCACCGTAGGGCCCCCTGAAGGCTCCTGAACAACCATTCCTGGCAGACCTCCCAACCAAGAACCTCAGCCTCGGCCCTGAGCAGATGGCACAGCTTCATGTGCTGGGCAATCCTACTGTCTCTCCGAGAGACCAGCGGATTTCCTAAGCCACGCATTACTTGCAGATAGACATGTGCCGATATACGGTGCACAATATTGTTATTGTGTGCACTTTAAAATACCAAAAATAATTATTTTTTAATACATTTATGAATACTTTTCTTATCAACTGGTTAAAATGCACAACACCGCTGTATGCTACGTCAAAGAGGCATGCACACTCTGATGTAAACAAGCCCAACACGGATGAGAAGCGCATGGCGAAAAGAGTGAAGGGGACACGCTGAATGAAAATGCACATTCACTTTGTCTATTACTTTATTGAGTAACACTTTATAATAAGTATACAGTAATAAAGTACTTACAAATAATTTGCAAAATACTAGTTTATAATTAATAGTTAATATAGTGTAGTCTCTATATTATTAATATATTAAAGGGTTAGTTCACCCAAAAATGAAATTTCTGTCACTAATTACTCACCCTCATGTCGTTCCACACCCGTAAGACCTTCGTTCATCTTTGGAACACAAATTAAAATATTTTTGATGAAATCCGAGAGGTTTTTTTAATCTCCCATAGAAAGCATAGAAATTACCACATTCAAGATCCAGAAAAGTAGTAAAGACATCGTTAAAATAGTCAACGTGACTACAGTGGTTTAACCTTAATGTTAGAACACGCGACTCATTATTGGTTGGCTCCTGCTTCAGCATCACACGCATGTGTCGTGCTGCTCACGTGAACAGCACTGGCCAATAATGAGTCGGCATTCTGACGTAGAACCCAGAAGCGCTGAACATAAACAGCGTAGAAGATGACAGTGTAGAGAAGAAATTGTTGAATAAAGTCGTTATTTTTGTTTTGTTTTTGCGCACAAAATGTATTCTTGTCGCTTCATAACATTAAGGTTAAACCACTGACTATATCATGTTGACTATTTTAACGATGTCATTACCACTTTTCTGGACCTTAAATGTGTTAATTTCGTTGCTTTCTATGGGAGATAAAAAAATATCTTAATTTGTGTTCTGGACTTACGGGTTTGGAATGATATGAGGGTGAGAACTTAATGACAGAAATTTCATTTTCAGGTGAACTAACCCTTTAATATTTTATATACAAATAGTGAGTTCTTCATTCATTGTAATTAACAATTTATTATTGTTTAATTAGCTCATATGTAAAGAGTTAGATAATGTTTTTTTATGTTTTGGTATCAACTATCAACTATTATTAACTATAAATAGTTCTCACTTTAGATTAGGTCACAGAAAATGGGAAAATGTCATTAATTAATTGCTTCAAATCAACCTTTATTGGACATTAACTGCATTAGTATTAAGTGTTCCTTAAAAATAAATAAATAACCAATCCTGACAACATGTGGTTTTAGTATATCATTAACTATGCTGCAAAGCAATGGGGTCTAAAGAGAAGCCAGGCTATCCCGGTATATTTTTCTGTTGATATGAAATATCGGGTACATTTAGCAATATAGCGGGTAAATTATGTATATGGTGTATATTATGATTTTATGATAAACTATATGCCTGTATCAGTTTCTGGTTCAAACATATATGGCTGAATTAAACCAATATTTCCACTTGCCACTGTGTAGCGTTTACTACACTTGACTGAGTGGATCAGGTAGTCTGAGCTGGTGTGATTGAGTGGAGGCTAGGACTAATATGCATATTCATTCATTCACATACACAAAAACGGCACGTTTTTGCTCACCCCCAAAAAGTGGCACTTTTAAAGGGTCATGAAACCCCAAAACACATTTTTTGAGATGTGAACAAATACAGGCTACACATCACTGTAAACACTAAAAGCACTCATTAATTTAACCAACAAGTGAAAACTGGTTATTTTTGCATTTTTCTAAGCAAATTTGTTCTTCCGGGTTGAAAAGCAAAGTCGAAGCAACGTCACGGAATCTGACGTAGAAGCGTACATCCGGAGTGTGTGATTGGCAGCCGGTGCTGTAGAACATGATTCTACGTCATACGGTTCTGAGCACTTCTCTGCATTTATTCATGAGAATGAACTCTTAACCCAATCACTGTGCTGTATTGTGCATGAGATCGCATTACAGTGGAGAATTCAAACAACATGTAACAACATGCGGAGTGCGCATAAGAGTTGTTTCTGTGCGGAATGTCGCAATGAGTTTAACCTGGTGCGTTTTCTCCCTTGGCTCGGTTAGTTTAGGCATATGTGAACATGGCAATCACGCTTGGACCCAAGCACCAAAACATGTCATTACCACTTTTCTGGACCTTAAATGTGTTAATTTCTGTTGCTTTCTATGGGAGATAAAAATATCTTAATTTGTGTTCTGGACTTACGGGTTTGGAATGATATGAGGGTGAGAACTTAATGACAGAAATTTCATTTTCAGGTGAACTAACCCTTTAATATTTTATATACAAATAGTGAGTTCTTCATTCATTGTAATTAACAATTTATTATTGTTTAATTAGCTCATATGTAAAGAGTTAGATAATGTTTTTATGTTTTGGTATCAACTATCAACTATTATTAACTATAAATAGTTCTCACTTTAGATTAGGTCACAGAAAATGGGAAAATGTCATTAATTAATTGCTTCAAATCAACCTTTATTGGACATTAACTGCATTAGTATTAAGTGTTCCTTAAAAATAAATAAATAACCAATCCTGACAACATGTGGTTTTAGTATATCATTAACTATGCTGCAAAGCAATGGGGTCTAAAGAGAAGCCAGGCTATCCCGGTATATTTTTCTGTTGATATGAAATATCGGGTACATTTAGCAATATAGCGGGTAAATTATGTATATGGTGTATATTATGATTTTATGATAAACTATATGCCTGTATCAGTTTCTGGTTCAAACATATATGGCTGAATTAAACCAATATTTCCACTTGCCACTGTGTAGCGTTTACTACACTTGACTGAGTGGATCAGGTAGTCTGAGCTGGTGTGATTGAGTGGAGGCTAGGACTAATATGCATATTCATTCATTCACATACACAAAAACGGCACGCTTTTGCTCACCCCAAAAAGTGGCACTTTTAAAGGGTCATGAAACCCCAAAACACATTTTTTGAGATGTGAACAAATACAGGCTACACATCACTGTAAACACTAAAAGCACTCATTAATTTAACCAACAAGTGAAAACTGGTTATTTTTGCATTTTTCTAAGCAAATTTGTTCTTCCGGGTTGAAAAGCAAAGTCGAAGCAACGCCACGGAATCTGACGTAGAAGCGCATATCCGAGTGTGTGATTGGCAGCCGGTGCTGTAGAACATGATTCTACGTCATACGGTTCTGAGCACTTCTCTGCATTTATTCATGAGAATGAACTCTTAACCCAATCACTGTGCTGTATTGTGCATGAGATCGCATTACAGTGGAGAATTCAAACAACATGTAACAACATGCGGAGTGCGCATAAGAGTTGTTTCTGTGCGGAATGTCGCAATGAGTTTAACCTGGTGCGTTTTCTCCCTTGGCTCGGTTAGTTTAGGCATATGTGAACATGGCAATCACGCTTGGACCCGCACCAAAACAATTGCTCCGAGATTGCCTGAACGAGGTGGTCTCGGCCCAATTGCAAATGAACTCTGGGGCGGTTCGCTTGTGGTGTGAAAGCAATCCGACCCAATGGACCAACAAACCAAACGATATTATATTTCATAACAGGAAATGTGTTATATAAAACGCAGCAGTGTTTGATTCTGTGAGTAAGCACATTAGTTACCGCAGTTAAAAATCAAAGAGCGCCTCTTCGTCTTAAAACGTTGTGTAATCGCGCTTCTCCGTACAAGAAAGCTGTCCCGACGAAGCCTTGATTCCCGCTCTAGCTGCATTATAACATTCATATAGTGTTTGCATGTGTCTCGACAGTCATATACGAATGTAGTCCATAATTTAACAGTGGGAATGGCGGCTACATTCGTATAGTGTTTGCGTGTGTCTCGACAAGAGGTACTAAACCTCTTGTCGAGACCATTGTTTTTGCTGTCAAGTAGAACATGCGGTTCTGAGCACTTCTCTGCAGTCCATCTGCCATCTTATGCGACCAAAACTGATGTTGTTCAAACACAATAGTTTTCTGTGGGCTGCAGTACTGTTTAAAAGCTTGCAAAATCTCTTGCATAGTACGATTTTCTTTATCTTCATAATCAATCGTAAGAGTGTTATAAACTTCCAGTGCCTCTTCGCCTATTGTGTGAAGCAAAATCACTATTTTAACATTCTCATCTTTTTCTTCAGCCCCAGTTGCCGTCATATACAATAAAAATCTTTGCTCCCACCTCCGCCAATTCTCTGCAATATTGTCTGATAGTATTAGGGGTGATGGTGGCTTAAATTGCTCCATTTAGCCCATTTATCTTAACTCAAGCATCAGTCCTTAAGTACTATGATCCAGCCAAACAGTTATTTATTCAAGCTGATGCGTCAAAGGATGGATTAGGAGCTCTTCTCATGCAAGAAGGGCATCCCTTGTACTACAGTTCACGGGCACTTGACACTGAGAAAAACTATGCACAAATTGAAAAAGAGCTGCTGGCCATTGTTTTTGCTGTCAAGTAGAACATACGGTTCTGAGCACTTCTCTGCATTTATTCATGAGAATGAACTCTTAACCCAATCACTGTGCTGTATTGTGCATGAGATCGCATTACAGTGGAGAATTCAAACAACATGTAACAACATGCGGAGTGCGCATAAGAGTTGTTTCTGTGCGGAATGTCGCAATGAGTTTAACCTGGTGCGTTTTCTCCCTTGGCTCGGTTAGTTTAGGCATATGTGAACATGGCAATCGCGCTTGGACCTGCACCAAAACAATTGCTCCGAGATTGCCTGAACGAGGTGGTCTCGGCCCAATTGCAAATGAATTGCAGTGCTATACCATGTTCCACCAAGATGTTGCGACAAAGATCTTTTGTGCAGGAACATAGGAGACTGGTAGATCTACAAGCTTGTCAGAAAAGGTACTATGGTTTCAGATCTAAAAGTTTGCCAGGACTGGTAGCAGGTGACACTGTACACGTGCAAACCCGAGAAGGATGGAAACCAGCAACAGTACTATGTAAGAGAAAGGAACCACGTTCTTATAATGTGCCATCACCAAATGGTCAGATCTTCAGAAGAAATAGACGTCATTTGAGAAAAATACCACCAGAGGTATTCAGAGCTGTCGAATTAAATCCAAGCAGTAATGATGATCTATTTATTACAGAGGCACCAGAACAGTCTGATCCAGTGACTACAAATTCAATGTCAAAGACATCGGTATCTGATGAAAATCTGGAACAAACTGAACAAAGAACTTTGCTAAATGTCAATGATGAATCAACAATTTGCACAAGAAGTGGAAGAACTGTTAGACCCCTAGTAAGATTTAAAGACTGTTGAGTGTAACAAATTGTCTATATTGGGTTATGACATGAAGCATGGCTGTGAGTCTGTCTGCAGTGAATTTACAAGCCCGCAAACAGAAAGAAACCCACATAAACGACAAACATTATAAGGGCTCTGACGAAACACATCTAGGAGGCCCAGGTTATGGGCCATTTCACTCCATGATCCTCCGGCCAGCACAAGGTCATCAACAAAACCAATAGCCACTACTGATACTGAATACTGATACTGACTGAAGCGTTCAAGGCCATAGATGAGGGGGTCCATGGCTAGGTTGAAAAGCAGGGGAGACATTGGATCCCCCTGGCCCTTGTTGGCACCACCTGCACTTCCGGGGCTCTTCCGATGCCTACAGTTTGGGTCTTTTCTCCCTCCAGGGATGCATCCCTGAAGCATCCTTTGCGTTGCCGCCTTGACCAGTATGTGGTCTCCTACCCGCTCCTCTTGGAGGTGAGTCAGAATGTCCAAGAATTCTTGTAGTCCGTAAACCTTGTCCTTGTCCTATTGAACCAGTGGACCACAACCTGCACCATGGTTCTCGATCCTAGAACCGTGGGGAGGCCTTGTCATGATAGAGGGAACCCGACCCTAGGTACATTGTTGGACCGGGCGATGTACCAGCCGGGATGAATTTTGATCATTATGTTGAGCCATAATTAAAGTTTGTATGTATAACCCTGACTTCAAGAGAGTCTGGAGCTTCTGCATTTAAGGAAGAACCTTATTATGGTCTCGGATTGATCCGCATCTGATTCCAAATGCATCTGTCCTTTGCCATTTGTTGAGTGGAACAAATTGTCTATATTGGGTTATGATACGCATTCAGGGGCCAATCATTAGTTAAGGCTCCTATCGATCAGAAACAGGTCTCTATTACCCACCCTATCACCCAATCCAGGCCAATTACCGGTTGGAAATGGGTAATTTGAGTCCATGCTGCCTTCCTTGGATGTGGCAGCCGTTTCTCTGGTTCCCTCTCAGGATTCGAATCCTGATACCCTGTTACCCATTTTCACCATGGTAGGCAGCAAAAGTACCAATGAAAGTTGATAGAGCAGACATTCGAATGAGCCGTCGCCACAGCGGAGGGCGCGCAATTGGCCTGAAGTTATCTAGAGCAGCGTTTTCCAACCGCTAATTTTAGCTTAAATAAAATAAAATTTTAGCTTAAATGAGCCATTTTGTCCAAGATGCCGTTTGAGCATCGGTAACGTTTATTGGTAGCATCGGATGCGTTTTGGTGGTTTAAATCGACGCTCGCGACTTGCGCGAGTGTTTTTACTGTAATTTAGGCAAGCGCGCTCATAATAGAAGCGCATAGAAGCGCAACTGATTTCTGCGGCACGCTTCTGTGGCGCACTCGTTTTTCCAGGCTCGCATATGCCGCGGCGAGATGAAAACATCTCAACTTTTCAGCATGCCGCAAGCACACCGCAGGTCATGTGACAAGGACCAACAGATGAGCTTCGGCCTTTCCTTAACAACACCGAAAGCCTAGCCAAACAGCTGATCATAGCTGTACAGGGTGGGTTTTTATTTCTTATCTCCATAAATATATCTAGTAGTAGAGCTAATGCAAGGACTAGAAATCAATTTTTCTTTTGCTTAAACTTCCTCATCATCGTGGAGAGCGCAGTTCATGGCTGCATAGCAACGACACACGCCACAGGAGCAAAAGCGGTTTGGAAAGAAGAAGAAAGCGCCCCCTTAGAACGGCAACTTTTTCTTTGCATATGGAATATGGTATGAAACAACTAGAGAATAATAATAATAATAATAATTTAGCAGGCCGGATTATGTTTTGTTTTTTAAATAAGTTGCAGGCCGGTTGGAGGGGGAGGGGGGACCGAAAATGGCCCGCGGGCCGGCAGTTTGAGACCACTGTCCTAGACTTTCAATGGATGGACAAAAAAATTAGATAACATTAAAAATATCTATATGACAGTACACCTATATACGGCGGTTCTTCCCTGTGGTATTGAAAACTGATACTTTTCAAGGTATTATCGTAGTATTATCAAAGCAGTATCATGACAACACAGTGTAGGGTGCCACAAGCTTTTAAAAATTTTCAAAGGGTGCTGTGACTGAAAAAAGGTTGGGAAACACTGATCTAGAGTCACCAAAGCAGTCAGGACAGAGCTGCCCCATGCCCCGGATGGGTTTTAGGCCCGGGCAGGTCGGCACAGTTGTAGAGATCAATGGAACCATAACTGATTTAATGAACCATTTCCAGTTTCACTGCACCGACCATGTGCACTTAGACTTGCACGGCTTAATCTTTGAGACAAACGTATACACAGAAAATGAGCATACGCTTCTCTTTCAGATTTCAGTTTTCAGTTTCAGTTCTCCACGTTGTAAACAACACCTAATTAATGTAATTTACAGTGCTCAGCGTAAATGAGTACACCCTCTTTGAAAAGTAACATTTTAAATAATATCTCAATAAACACAAAAACAATTTCCAAATTGTTGACAAGACTAAGTTTAATATAACATCTGTTTAACTTATAACATGAAAGTAAGGTTAATAATATAACTTAGAATACACATTTTTCAGTTTTACTCAAATTAGGGTGATGCAAAAGTGAGTACACCCCACAACAAAAACCACTACAACTAGTACTTTGTATGGCCTCCATGATTTTTAATGACAGCACCAAGTCTTCTAGGCATGGAATGAACAAGTTGGCGACATTTTGCAACATCTATCGTTTTCCATTCTTCAAGAATGACCTCTCTTTTAGAGACTGGATGCTGGATGGAGAGTGATGCTAAACAGAATTCCCCATAGGTGTTCGATTGGGTTCAGATCAGGAGCCACTGAATCACTTTCACCCTGTTCTTCTTCAGAAATCCAACAGTGGCCTTAGATGTGTGTTTAGGATCATTGTCATGTTGGAAAAGTGCACAATGACCAAGGGCACGGAGTAATGGTAGCATCTTCTCTTTCAGTATAGAGCAGTACATCTGTGAATTCATGATGCCATCAATGAAATGCAGCTCCCCGACACCAGCAGCACTCATGCAGCCCCACATAAGGACACTGCCACCACCATGTTTCACTGTAGGCACCATGTATTTTTCTTTGTATTCCTCACCCTTGCGACGCCATACAGTTTTGAAGCCATCAGTTCCAAAAACATTTATCTTGGTCTCATCACTCCAGAGTATAGAGTCCCAGCAGTCTTCATCTTTGTCAGCATGGGCCCTGGAAAACTCTAGGTGGGCTTTTTTTGTGCCTGGGCTTTAGGAGAGGTTTCTTTCGTAGACGGCACCCGTGCATGCCATTCCTCTGCAGTGTACGCCGTATTGTGTCACAGGAAATAGTCACCCCAGTTTGGCTTTCT
The DNA here is from genome assembly GCA_037950665.1 of Hypophthalmichthys nobilis. Taxonomy (NCBI): domain Eukaryota; kingdom Metazoa; phylum Chordata; class Actinopteri; order Cypriniformes; family Xenocyprididae; genus Hypophthalmichthys; species Hypophthalmichthys nobilis. The sequence goes on along the minus strand of CM075476.1, from coordinate 29,341,344 downwards.
ACTTCTTTAGATAACTGCAGTGAACTTGCATGCCGATTTTCTTCAACCCTTCTCATCAGAAGTCAAGGTGTTAACTTCCGTGGACTTTTTTAATTTTTGTACCACTTTTGCTACAGTACTCTGATTGATAAGTAAAGCTTTGCTGATCTTCTTGTAGCCTTCACCTTTCTGGTGTAAAGAAATGATTTTCTTTCTCAGGTCTTGTGACATTTCTCTTCCATGTGGTGCTATTGCTGACAGCATGAAATGGGAAGGGGTTTTAACACCCTTTTATAGTCAACTGTCTGTTGGACACCTGTGTAATGAATAATTAGACTCACTTGTGGTTGAATTCTTGTTAAATTAGACATTTGTAATCTAAAATTTAGCTTTGCTCCAGAGACTTTTTGCATCACCCTAATTTGAGTAAAACTGAAAATTTTGTTCTCTAAGTTATATTATTAACCTTACTTTCAAGTTAAACAGATGTTATATAAAACTTAGTCTTGTCAACATTTTGGAAATTGTTTTGGTGTTCACTGAGATATTGTTTAAAATGTTACTTTTCAAAGGGGGTGTACTCATTTACGCTGAGCACTGTATATATAAAAGATCACCAGTCATCATCGATTTCCAAAAACCTGCAGTAATCTGACAAGGAAAAGTGCATACATCTGCTCAGACCCTGACGTGGCTCTAAGCACATTTCCACATCAAAAAACGTTTTTATAAATATGAGCGTTGGTGTGATTTAAACGTACACACACTCTAAGATCAAATCTGTGCATACACACGCTTTATAAATGAGGCCCCAGTTCACTCTAGATGAAGATTGCTACAGACACAGGTTTTATGAGATGACTGATGCACTGATTAAGAGTGAGGCCCACAGACTGATGGTCTTTTGAGAATCCCTTAGCAAAACTAACTGAGTGGTATGCCTGAGTAAAATGATCAGTTGAGTAGAGTATGAGGGTAGACTACTGTATGATAAGTGATGTCATACATAAGTGATGTTTTTTGAAAATCTAAAAAAAAAAAAAAAAAATGGAAAAGTTTTCTGTGATGGGTAGGGATTGATATACAGGATATACAGTTTGTACAGTATAAAAATCATTATGTTCCCCATAAAACAAGAAAACCCCAAAATCCAATGTATATGTGTTTTACCTCCATATATCTTGTAATAACATAAACATCATGCAAACAATCCATCCTTGAAATTTAATTTGTGAATATGAACTTTGATTGTCATGCCTGTTAGACAACATACCCCTTCATAAGATAAATAACTGTTATTTTCTTTACACTTTTAAAAAATAAATAATGTTTCAAAAGGACGCTTTTGCTGTGATGCCATGGAAGAACATGGGTTCCTCAAAGAACCTTTTTTTTTTTTTTTTTTTTTTTACTTTTTTTTTCCCCCTCAAAGAACCTTTCAGGCAACATTTCTTAAAAGAAACATGTCTTTCTTTTCGTAAAGGAATAGCCAATTACGATGCAGTGTCAACAATGCTTTTTTATTTGACAGACTTATTAGGAAGTTGCATTAAGTGGAGGATGAATTTTCAGTCTCGGGTACAAAAATAAACTTTCTTGTACGTTTCAGCTTCATAAGACTCACAATATCATTAATTTTCATACACTGTATCATTTTATATATTTGACAGATTTTTTAAAGGTGCCATTTACACATCTTAACTTATATGAAACATTAGCACAATTGATATCTTTCAAACCACTTTATTTCTTTTACCTGAAGATGGCACCAGTGAATCACACTGTTCCCAATATCCACAATATTTATAATACATCATAATAGCCAGCATTGTGAAGGTAAATGTTTGAAGTATTGTTTTAAAACTTAAATTAAGTCAACACAGCGGTTTATTTTTATGTACAGTAGATTTAATATGGCCATTTATTGAGTGGTGTTAGAGAAATGTACAATGTACACTATAAAGGTAAGTACAGTTTCTAGATGCCACATTTTATTGCCATTTATCAATCAGTCATTGCCCACCACTTAGAGAAATAGGTGCAATTATCTCATCTGAAATTATTCATGTCCTCACAGAGGATTAAAAAGATATCTCAACAAGTAAAACCAAACAAAAAGAAGTCATCCTACTTTCCAGTTGTCTAGATAATGTTGCAGCTGGATTGGAAAAACATGCAAATGTATTGTGATGTACAAGCATGCTATATAAAGTGCACATCACCCCCATTTAGTCACATTATACCTGGGTTGTGAGTGAGGACAGCAAGCTCAACATCAGAACCAGGAGGCTGAACTGAGTGCATAGCTGTCCAGAGTTTTCTAGCAGGCAGTCAGTGTATGGCTCAATACAGGCAGCGTAAGCCATAGCATGAGGTATGTAACTCTGCTCTTGGACTCCGTGGAAGAGATGGGCCATTGGTCCTTTGGCAAAAATTGCAACATCCTCAGAACCATGAGTTTCTGTATCAAGAGGTACAGCAGCCTGCTGAAAATATCCATCACTGCCTAGGAACAACAGTCAAATATTAATTAATTATCTTATACAGTTATAATTTAATTTATCAAATTATTATATGAATTATTAAAGGAATAAATGGAAATGTCAAAAAAAAAAAAAGTTCCAAAACTATATATATATATATATATATATATATATATATATATATATATATATATATAAACACACCATAAATAACCACTAATGTGCTATATTCTAAGCTATATGATAGTTTACTGCAATCAGCAACATACACCATAAATTTCAGTGTGTTCCTCATACAAACTATTACAGATTACTTTTCTCATATAGTATCATCAGGGTTCTGTTTTGTTCTTTGTGTTTTGGTTCCCTGTGCCTGTGATTTGTCCCAGTTTCCCAGTGTACCTGATTAATTGGGTGATTCCATCCACCCGTTATGTTCATTATCTCATTAGTTCTCCTTGAAAACGACTAAAAACGCTGTATTAGGCATGAAAGACAAGTAATTGACGCCTCTGCACATATGCATTCTTTTACAGAGCACTCGCCTCGCGCCAAATGTGCATGCATATCCACCTTATTTTTACAGTTTACTGCACTTTGATATTGTTCTCGTTATTTCCCTACTACGGAAAATAAATCAGAAGTCTCGCAAATTCACAGAAAACACCTTACTTCCGCATTGAGAAATAAGGTGGACAGACTAAACACGTAAACTTCTACTTTGAAACCAATTTTCAAAAGTTTGCGTTTTCAGGTCACCAAAACGCCGTTCTCGTGTAAATGAACAGGCAAACTAATATATATATAGCCTATATATATATATATATATATATATATTATTATTATTATTTTCGTTTTTAGTTGAAAACGGTGTTGTGTAAATGGCCCCTAAGTTATGTGCTGTGTTCCCTGTGATTCTCCTATGTATTCGTTGGACTTTGGATTAAAGACTGTTTTGACTGTATCTTCGTCTTTGTACACTTGTGTATAGCAGCAACCCGTGACAATACTATTATAGTCTTTATTATATTTTGAATTAGCCTTTATTTTTGTTTTTATTTTAGTAATACAAGTTTTAGTAATTTTGTCCTCTTATTTTGTTTAAATTTGTTTAATTTCATTTAAAATAAATGATATATAATTTATTTTAATTGCAGTTTTACTTATTTTATTTATTTAAAAAAATAAATAAATAAAAAAAAATAAAAAAAAAATAAAAGTTTTCCAAATAATAGTTATTTTTACATTCAATAATGCTATGCCAGTTCCCAGGATTGCAACTTGAAAAAATTATGAGGTAATTATTTTTAAAAAATTGTGTTTGCAGTAACACAAATGATCACAAGATGGGGCATCTGTATTTTCAAAACAGAGCTTATGCCATGCACTTAAAAAAAATCTCTTCTGTGCTTGAGGGGAAAACAATTAAATTAATAAAATCTCTAATTTCCTATCATTCGTTGTTGTTTATATTGCTAAATATAAAAGAGTTGAAACTTGACTAACTTGGGCCCAGGTCAGGAAGCAGACAGACTGGCTAAACCGACCGTCTGTTAGCCGCCTCACGTTACAGAAGTCAGATAAATCCCAACACATATAGACTCTTCTTTTTCAAGTAAAAATTTTTTTCGAAGCACTGGTGTTTTATATTACGTTATCTAGATTAGCCTACACATTAAATCTCGTTTGACATTTGTACTGGCTACTGTATACAGGTCACCATACAGATTTTATCAAAGAATTTTCTGATTAGTACTGATTAGTTAGTACTGGCTGCAGATAAAATGTTAATTGTTGATGATTTTAATATCCATGTAGGCTTGCTTAGTTGGGGACACTTAATATTCAACAATATTATTGATCTGACTGCACTGACACTATTTTATGAGAACTGAACTGAGCTGGATCCTGACATCACTGGAGAGCTGCCTTATAGCCATACTAATTTAATAAGTGATGATCTTTACAACGGAACTGAATCAACACCGAACTGACTTCAGCTGAACGATGAAATGCTGCTTTACAGTGGAATTGAACTATGTTTGCATCATTGAATCATTGTTTTCCTGTTGATCACAGTAAAGCTGCTTTGAGGCTATCTGTATTGTATAAAGTGCTATAAAAATAAAGGTAAAAAAATATATATATTTTTAAATATATTTTTGTCACTTTTGGAGCTTTAATTTAGTCTCCATTCAATTTTATTGCATGGTAAAGAGCAGCATGGAGATTCTACTAAACTTCTTTTGTGTTTCAATAAAGAGAGAGAAAGTCATACATTTGGAACAACATAATAGATGAAAGAATTTTTATTTTTGGATAAAGTATATCTTTAGGCCCGGTTTCACAGACAGGGCGTAGCCTAAGCCGGGATAAGGCCTTAGTTCAATTAGGACATTTAAGTAGCTTTTGTAAATGTACACTAGAAAAAAAAAAAACATCACTGGTGTGCATCTTGAGACAAAACAATGGCACTGACAGATTTTAAGATATGTCAGTACAAGTTGCTTTCAGTTTAAACAGCTCAAACATGCATTTTAGTCTGGGGTTAAACTGTGTTTTCAGTAACATAAATAACCACAAGATGGGGCATCTGTATTTTCAAAACAGAGCTTATGCCATGCACTTAAAAAAAATCTCTTCTGTGCTTGAGGGGAAAACAATTAAATTAATAAAACTTACTTGAGATTGTGGCATTCACGTCAGGACGAGTTCCATTCTGGTATCCTGGACCATTTCCATAAAGTGCAGTAGTAAAGCTCTTACCATCTTCAGCTATTGAATAGGAAGTGCCTAAAAGACAAAATAAGTTTAAAAGACAAAATAAGACAGTAAATAAGTTGTTTTTAATCCCAATGTACTCTCAAAGTTGTTCTTGTTTTTGAGAAAAAATGTATTTCTACTGGGAAAATATTTTGAAACCTGGGAAGAAATAATTGGTCTCATTTGGAAACCTCACATTTTTGTCATCATTTACTCGCCTTCAAGTTGTTCGAAACCTAGATATTGCGATTTTTTTTTTTAAAATATGTTTGCCCATACAATTAAAGTCAATAGGGTCAAAAACAACAAAACGTTGGAACCCAATGACTTTCATCTCATCAAATATCTTCTTTTGTTTTCCACAGAACAAAGTCTTACAAGTTAAAAACTAAAAGATTGTGAGTAAATGATGACAGAATTTTCATTTTTTGAGTAAACTATTCCTTTAAGCTAGATACAGTCATTTCAGAAGTTATGGGGATACAGATAATTTTGATTTTCAGCAGCTCATCGATGAATTTCATAATTGCCTACCTAGCACAGGATTGCCCCTGTAAGAGTAGCCACCGAAAGAAAACACATGGGAATGGTCAGCAGTCACCACGGACAAGGTGTCAAGTTCACTTGTCAGCTCAGCCGCCCGCGCAATGGCCTTGTCAAATTCCACAGCCTCAGTCAAAGCGTACTTGGCCTGGCCTGCATGATGGCCATGATCTATTCTCCCACTTACAGGAAAGAAAACACACAAAAATAAGTACACTTAACACATCTTAAGGGTTACACAATGGAAATAATATGTAATATCCTCTTATCTTCCACAAAGAGGTAGAATCCTTTAGAGTTTTTGCGAAGAATCTTGATGGCTTTTTCCACCATCTCTGTCAACGATGGGTCCATTGAAGAGTCGCGTTCTAACTCGTACCTAGTGTCCTTTGGCTCAAAAAGCCCTAAGCACAACAATGAAATCAACAGTATTAAACCACATTGAGAAGCACTGAAAATCAAAACATTGACAATAACCTGAGGTAAAAAAGGATGACCACTGATATAATTTTATACTGTAGGATCAAAATAACAGGTGGAATTTTTCTCTCCAAATAGAGCAAATAGAGAAGGAGGACTTACCCATCAAGTAATCAGTTTGGTCCTCTTTGACAGCATCAAAGTCTTTTTTATTCCACACATATTTGGAATTCTAAAGAAATTAGGGTTGATAAAGGTATAGTTCATCCAAAAATACCTGTCATTATTTACTCATCTTTATGTGGTTCTAAATATGTATGGCTTACTTACTTCTAAAGAACACAACAGGAGATTTTAGGAAAGATATGAACCAACCAAATCTACAGTTGTAATGAATGGGAATGGATAGATTGCTTCACACATTATAGACTGCTTTGGTTGTGTCAAGTTTCACATCAGTCATGACATGGAGTTGGTTCTTGTGACAAATTGAACATGAATGAGATTCGCAAATGCAGCAAGATTTGCAATAATATTGATTCGAATTTCTACTAAAAATTCCTCAATCACTTTCCTTGTATGGAAAAGAGCAACAAGGACATTCTTATAAACATCTCCTTTTGTGTTCCATGGGAAAGAAAGCAAATTTAGTTCCGAAACTTAATGAGGGTAAATAAATGATGACCCGAATTTTCATTTTTAATGTATTATGGAGGTGTCTGACTTACTTTTCTGTTTTTTAACCACTCTTGAACGAGATCTGCTTTGTCTTTGCGGCTCCCTGTAACTGTGGGGTATTCAGGATCAGCGGTTTCCTTGGGAAACATGTACTGTCTGCCGCCACCTAAAATAACCTACAATAAAATCATAGAGGGATTTCAGATTGATAGTTTGCTCTATAGTTGACAACTTATCTGTAGTTCAGTGTTCTGTGAGGTTTACTGGTTAGGGCCTTACGTTTATATCAGTATTATGGATGAGTTGGTATGCAATGTCCCTGCATCCTCCTGCGGTAGCTTCAGGGGTCAGCTCATTATCGCTGTACCAGCCTCTTTCAGGGGTGTGGGAATAACTGGCGGCGGGTGATGCATGCTGGACACGTGCTGTGCTTACTATGCCAACAGACTTCCCTGGAAAATATGAAACGAGTCCTTTATATGGATAAGATATTTATTGCAAGCAAATTACATTAATTACATTGTCTTCAAAAGATTTAGTGTTTTGTCACAGATAAGAGTTCAGCCTCAACTGCTCATTTAACCATAAAATACATAAATGAAAGTACAAAGGGTTCAAAGTCATGATGCTGATTCATGAACAAATTGTTCGAACAAACTGTTCGAAAATGAGTCACTAGTTCAAAGTTTGCCTGCAATCAAAATTATTTTTTGATTTAATTTGTTTTTAAAACAACAGGCATACAAGTAGACAACCTTACGATTAATTTGTCACATCTTGCTTAATATTGTGAGAAAGAAAATAGAGATATTTGTCAGAAAAAGTTGCTATTCAGAGAAATAAAGTTGAAATTACGAGATATAAGTTCAAATTTTGATATGTGAAGTCTCAGTTACAAGAAATAAGGCAACTGTGAGATATACTGTGAACATACAGTTATGAGAAATAAAGTTAAAATGACAAGATAGATCACAGATGTATACTTATTGGACAGAGGCACAAACACAGGCAAAAGATGGAAGCAGGTGAGTAATGGATCAAACACTTTCTGAACACGGTAGGTGACCTCACTGAGCTGCTTCTGTATGGTGAATGGACCTATGTACCGGGGACAGGGACACAAACCGGTGGAGGAACTCCCGGAACACCTCATTCGTATCGTTCTGAAACACGGAGGGAGAGTTGGACAGGCCATACGGCATAACCTGGTACTCATAGAGTCCAGATGGTGTGATGAAGGCAGTTTTCCACTCATCCCCCCGGCGGATACGAATGAGGTTATACGCACTCTGCAGGTCTAGCTTGGAGAAGATGCGAGCTCCCCGTAGCTGCTCCAGAGCCGCCGGGACCAGAGGAAGGGGATAACTGAACTTTACCGTCTAGGAGTTCAGGTGATGGTAATCGATGCACGGCCTCAAGCCTCCGTCCTTCTTGGCCACGAAGAAGAAGCTTGAAGCAGCAGGGGATGTCGATGGTTGGATGAAGCGTTGCTTTAGTGCCTCTTGGACGTACTCCTCCATGGCCTTTTGCTCCGGGATGGACAATGGGTAAACTCTACCCTTGGGTAGAGTAGCCCCAGGCAGCAGGTTGATAGCGCAGTCCCATGGCCGGTGAGGTGGTAGTTGCGTTGCCAACCGCTTGCTGAACACATCCAGGAACGCCCGGTATTCAGGAGGAATTTCTACTTTGAGGTCAGTTTCAGGACTTTCACCGGAGGTTGAGAGGATAGGAAGAACACTGGAGTCAGAAGAAGAAGATTGGAGATTCGAGGAAGACTTTCTGATAGGGGATAAACAGTTCTTGAAACATTTGTCACTCCATTTGAGGATCTCACCCGTGTTCCATTGAATGTCAGGCTGGTGTTCTCCAGCCCCATAGTATCATCGTACACGATCATTAACTGCTTGACATGTGGATTCAATCCCTGGCGAAAGGCTGTTATCGTTTCGTTCCAGCCACTAGCGGCCGCTAGGGTACGAAATTGGAGAGCATACATACTCACAGATTCATCACCTTGTCGTAAATTGAAGATTTGGTCATGTACGGAGAGATCGGCGGTACTTTGTCCAAATACTTCCGGAAGTGATTGAAGAAGGCAGCTATGGTGGCTGTCACAGGGGCATTGGATTCCCAGAGGGGCTGAGCCCATTGTAGCGCTCGTCCGGAGAGCAGGGAGATGACGAATGCCACCTGGGCGCGTTCGGATGAAAAGAGTTGAGACTGGGCTTCCAGATATAGTGAGCACTGAAGGAGAAACCCACTGCAATCCTCCGCTGTGCCGGAGAATGTCACAGGTCGGGCCATGGGACTGACAGAGGCAGCTGATGAAGAAGCAGCGGGTGCTGGGTGAAGGAGTGCTTGGCGGATGGCGTGCACGAGATCAGCTAGGAGACGGCGGTTGTAGTGAGGATCGTACTGCGTCTGCGTCGACCAAGATGGCATAGACCAAGATGGCAAACGGGTCCACAGTACGATCCCCGCCTGTGTCCAAGGTGTGCATAGGGTCTGGTCTTCTGTCAGGACACAGACGGAGGCAGAGAGGTGAGTGAACTCAGATGTATATTTATTGGACAGAGGCACGAACACAGGCAAAAGATGGAAGCAGGTGAGTAATGGATCAAGCACTTTCTGAACAGTCACTTAGCTGAATGATAACAGAGTTTGTCTTAGCAGGAGGAATCAACGAGGAACATGTGATCATGTCTTGTGCTTCCATAAGTCTTGTTCGAGATGAAGAACACTGTCACCAGCTGGCAAAATCTGCCGGTTGCAGGCGGGGGAGGAGTACAGAGATGGCCGTCAGGTCAGACACTTCGATTGAAATAAGAATATATATTTACTAGATAGCGCAATCTTAATTTTTGTTAATGTTTTGTGTGTTTTGTTTGAATATCAGATATTCAATATCAAGATACATGAAATACTTAAACATGTCTAAGAAAAAACAAGCAACACTTGTCGTCCTTGTCATCACAGAATCTGACCAATGAGAATAAAGTGTGTCGTCATCAAGGCTTTCTCAGCCGATTTTGACCAACTGCAGCGGCTGACCTAGGCGGCTGGTCTAGTTTTGCTCTCATGGTACTTTGATGGCACGTGACCATAAGGCGGCTGTGTAGCGCCTATCAATGTCGGACAACTTTTTCTAACCAGAATGCATTGCTTTTGTCAGGTGGCAGCCAATCTTTGCGGCGCGGCATGAAGTTGAACAAACCTAGTGTCTTATGTGTCATGTTCTGATGTTGTTTTGGTCATGTGTCACTTTCTCATTGGTTTCAGGTGTGTCTTGTTAGGTCATTAGTCTGTGTATAGCCCTCATGTTTCTATTGTTCCCAGACTAGCTTTGTTCTGTGTAACCCACTGTTTGTGAGTTTCATGTTATTTTAAGTCAAACCAAGCCAAGTCACGCTTTGTCAAGTCTTTTGTTTATATCTGTTCACGTTGGGATTTTCAATAAACTTCACATAGGTTCTGCAAACTTGCCTTCAGTGGACCTCATTACAGAAATCTAGACTGCAAAATGAACCCAGCAGTTTGTCTTCTTCGCCTACATCAAGGAAACAGGAGTATTGAGGACTATTGCGGCCTTCATGTGCTATCGGAATTATCGTAAATATGAGTTTCCTAGGTAAAAATTGCACATGGATGCCCTCTGATGTCGTGTTTATCACTGGGAAGTTCAGAAATTATTTTTATACCCAAATTCCCAAGATGGGCATGCCATAAACTTTACACATGATGGACTGGAGAACTAATGCTGTGGAGAACTAATAGCCGGAAATAAGGCTATTTTCGCTGTGTATAAAACATACAGTAAGCTTCAAAGGATTATTCATGTGCACTATATTAATGACAATATGCACTACATTAATGACAAGACAAGACGGATCTAAGGACGGATCAGTGTTGGGTCATTTGACAGATATTACAGAATCATCAGCAAGTGGACTATCTAGATAGCATCATGAATTTTTATATGGTTGTCAGTGCATGGGACACTAAATATAATTTTGTTTTAATAAGATTTTCCCAATAAATAGGCAAGAATAAACCGGGTATCTTCCATGATTCCATGAACAAAGCACTTGAATGCATCAAGCTTGACAAGCCACTATTGTTTCAAGAAAAAGTTGAAATTGTGAGAAATAAAGTTGAAGTTATGAGATGTGAAATTGCTTTTGTGAGAGAGTCACTTTTTTTTTTTCTCAAATAGATGTGTATTCCATATGTACCCACCAGTCCCTAATTTTTCTGTTTTGAAGATCTCTTTAGATGCAAAAAAAAAAAAAACCACTTCAGATTTCAAAAGAACTGAACATCTGCCTAAAAATCTCTGTTCTGAAAATCTCTGGGAAAGATCAGCTCATTAATGGGTTAACACAGTCCTGGTATTTGGTCTTCCCTGCCATTACCTGCCATCTTTGCCTGATGAAGAATTGATTTGACCTCGTTGCCTTTAGCGGTGCTGCAGTCACTGCGGCGTGCGGCTGCACTGAGACCCAGAGTGCCATAGTTTGCCTTCACACCACAGAGATATGCAGTGGCTGTTGCTGCACTGTCAGGCATCTGCTGATCAACATTGTATGTCTACACAGGGGAAAAAAATCATTATTAAGAATATTCAAATGTATCAATCTCTTCTATTTAGCCAGTGAGTTTTCTGCACCTTGGATAGAGCCAGATGTGGGAATGTGTCCATGGCCAGGACACTCTCCTCTCCTGTCTTCCCTTCTATCTGTCCCTTCATGATTCTTGCTGCGGTTACAGTGCTGATTCCCATGCCTTATCGAAGGCCATAAAGAATAGGTTACACAACTTTAAGGCACACAAGTATAAGACACGTGTATTATTTGTAAAAAACCTATCAGAGTGTGTCTTTAGAGTGATTTAAACTGCATGATTCATTTATGATTTATTGATAATCTTAGTCCATACAGTAATATTATACATTTGATCTTTATTAAATATCACATCCTTTTGGTTTATCCATAAGTTTTATAACTTTGAATAGGCACAATTGACTATATGCAAACTACAAGTAGACTTAAAGTAAATGATGTGATTATCTAATCTAAAATGCAAACTGTGCAGTTTTTTTCTTCTGTCCTTTATGATTATTGCATGTTAGATTGTGACCCTAGTGAGATTTTAGGTAAAAGGTGCAACGTCAACTGTCATATGATACGTATCATATGAACTGACTATATTAGGACTATATGACAGTGGTTACTGGGTGATCATCTTCATTTACACATGAAATTTAAAGTACACCACATAAACCCAAGTAAGGCCCTGTGCTAATGTTCATTGTGTAAGTGTAATATGGGTAACACTTTATTTTACAGTGTCATTGTTACATTTGTTACATGTAGTAACAAATGTTATGCATAATTACATGCAACTAACCCTAAACCAAACCAAACCCTAATCCTAACCCTATAGTAAGTACATGTAGTTACTTAATATTACTCAGTACTTAAATATATAATTACAGTGTAACAAAGACACCTTAAAATAAAGTGTAACCGTAATATGTAATAATTGTAATTAGTTGTAATAAGTGTTTCACCTTAATAACAGAGCTTGCTAATGCCAAGAATGATAATTAAAACTATAAAGTTTTAATAATTGTTCTATGGGAATAGTCAAGTCCAAACCACAGCTATAATGATAATGATACAGGGGAACGATATTGTTGGAATCAGTTTTAGTTTCTTTTAAATATTTCTATTTAGCTTTAATTTATTTTTATTTCAGTTTAAGTTCAAGCAATTTTAGTACTCAAACTTATTTATTTCAGTTAAAATTTCATATTTTTACATTTGATTTTTTTCATCTAATATTTATATTCTGTTTTATTTCACCTTTATTTCAATGACCACAAACAACTTTTAATAGTTGTAGTTAACAATAACAATACTGACTGGAATCGCTTTCAGAATGTTTATTTTTTTCCAGCTGATAAACTATAAAAATACTGACAGCCAATCAGAATCCACCTGACTTTAAAGAGCTCAAGCATTCAAAGTGGCAGACGACATAATAGCAGCATGCACTTATATTAAAAAACAGATGTGGATGCTAGTTATTGTTATGTTTATCTTTATCATTGTTGATGTAAACAGCCTTTATTCTGCAGAAATTCAGACACTGTCCGAATTCATTAGTGGCTAAGATTTTTTGCAATGGCAATTGTTCTGTTCCAAACAACTGCTAATTTTAATGAATTCCCAAAATCTGTCTAAATTGTGGATCTAACTCACCATCTCCGAGGAAGAGGATAAGATTTTTTGCACGGTGCATGTTGGGCGTCATGGAGAGGGATGCATGAAGAGCCTCTTTACCCTTAACATACCAAAAGGATGGGTTCTGCTCCTCTGCTTCAAATTAATTCCAGAAAAGAAACAACATTTCATTTTCTTTGTTTAGAAAAATAAAGAATAACTGCAAACTGTGGAATAGCACTTACCAGGACTAACAGAGAAACATCCATCAAAACCTACTAAAACAAATATTCCAATAATCAGAAAGGTCTGCGCCGTGGCCATGGTTTGAGTGACTGCAGCAGCACTGACAGCTCTGTCAATCTTGTTGATGCTCTTCTGTTTATAGTCTTCTCTCAGACCAAAGGTCATTTGTAGTTCCCAGTCACTGTTTTGCAACATGAACTGTTAATAATATAAAGTAATTTGAATATGATGATATGAATACTGATCTAAAAACTGCACTGGTCTTAACTGTTCAGTGATTTTTTTGGTTCTGAATTGTACTGTTTTTTAGTGAATTGCGCTGCTGTTAACTGCTCTGTACTATGCTGTTCTTTACTGTGATATCCAGATCGTTACGGAACATAGTGAATTGAACTATACACTGATCAGCCACAACATTAAAACCACTGATAGGTGAAGTAAATAACATTGATTTTGTAAATACAATGGCACCTGTCAAAGGGTTGGAATATATTAGGCAGCAAGTAAACAGTTAGTTCTTGAATTTCATGTGTTGAAAACATGAAAAATGGGCAAGCAAAAAGATCTGAGTGACTTTGACAAAGGCCAAATAGCGATGGCTAGATGACTGGGTCAGAGCATCTCCATAACGCTGGTCTTGTGGAGTTGTTTACGTTATGCAGTGGTTAGTACCTACCAAAAGTAGTGCGAGGAAAAACAAAGGGTGAACCGGCATCATGGTCATGGGCACCCAAGGCTCATTTGATACACGTAAGGAGCAAAGGCTAGCCTGTCTGGTCCGATCACATAGAAGAGCTAATGTAGCTCAAATTGCTGGTAAACGAAATGCTGCCTATGATAGAAAGGTGTCAGATCACAGAGAGCAACATAGTTTGCTGCGTATGGGGCTGAGTAGCTGCAGACTGGCTAGAGTGCCCATGATGACCCCTGTCCACCACTGAAAGCACCTACAATGAGCATGTGAGCATCAGAATTGGACCATGGAGCAATGTAAGAAGGTTGTCTGGTCTGATGAATCCCGTACTCTGGGCAATGCTGGGAAGCATTGGTTCCTGGCATTCATGTGGATGTTACTTTGACATGTGTCACCTTCTTAAAGATTGTTGCAGACCACATACACCACTTCATCGCATTGATGATGTTCCCCGGTCTGCACTGACCTGAATGATTAAAGGGTTAGTTCACCCAAAAATGAAAATAATGTCATTTATTACTCACCCTCGTGCCGTTCCACACCCGTAAGACCTTTGTTAATCTTCGGAACGCAAATTAAGATATTTTTGTTGAAGTCCGATGGCTCAGTGAGGCCTGCATAGCCAGCATTTACATTTCCTCTCTCAAGATCCAATAAAATATACTAAAAACATATTTAAATCAGTTCATGTGAGTACAGTGGTTCAATATTAATATTATAAAGTGACAAGAATATGTTTTGTGCACCAAACGACTTATATAGTGATGGCCGATTTCAAAACACTGCTTCATTAAGCTTCGGAGCGTTATGAATTCGGAGTGTCGAATCAGCGGTTCGGAGCGCCAAAGTCACATGATTTCAGCATTTTGGCGGTTTGACACATGATCCGAATCATGATTCGACACAAAAGATTCATAACACTCCGAAGCTTAATGAAGCAGTGTTTTGAAATCGGCCATCACTATATTGTCAGACACAGACGGGAACAAGACGGTAAGTATACAACAGGAGGTTTATTTGAAAACAGAGGCACGAACACAGGAATCACAGATGAATGGTAGGCTGATAAGAGCACGTTGAGCAAAGTCACTTAGCTGAATGTTAACAGAGTTCTTTCTGATATGTTGCAGGTTCGACGAAGGAAGACAGGATGAGATGAAGGAGTGGAGACACAGGAAGGTGAGGACTCGGAGGAGAGGTAAGGAGGAGAGGTAAGGAGTCCAGGTATGTGTGAACAAGACCCGACACTGAAGTGCAGGGAGTGAGAGTTCTTATAGTGCTGGTGTGATGAGATGCAGGCGCAGCTGATCAGTATTCTGGTGATTGGGAACGAGTGGGCAGAGTGTGGAGATCCGGTGACGATGTGTTGTTATTGTTGGTGGTGGGAACTGACTCCGTGACAGTACCCCCTCCTCCACGGGCGGCTCCTGACGACCGGATGGGGCGACGACGACGGGGTCTACCTCGACCCCGAGGAGCAGGGCGGTCTGGATGGTCTTGAAGGAACTGTGTTAGAAGAGAGGGGTCGAGGATGTCGTGACGGTTGACCCAGGAACGCTCTTCGGGGCCGTAATCCTCCCAGTCGATGAGGTATTCCAGCGCGGGACCCCGTCGTCGAGAGTCGAGGATCGCCCGCACACGGTAGATGTTCTCCTCTTCAGCGATATCGGGAGGAGGAGGTACTGCATCGTCACCAGGATCTGTGGAGGGAGGAGACAAGGGTTCAGTGTGAGGTTTAAGCAGTGAAACATGGAATGAAGGTGATATAAGGTACTCTGGAGGTAAGTTGAGCCGGTAGGTGACTTCGTTGAGCTGCCTCTGGATGGTGAATGGACCTATGTACCGGGGGCTCAGCTTACGACAGGGCAGCCGGAGACGGATGTCCCGCATCGATAGCCATACCTTCTGGCCAGGTTGGTACTGTGGAGTTGGGCCTCTTCTGGCATCCACGTGCCGCTTGTGTCTCCGAACTGCCTGTTGAAGGTGTACATGAGCTGAGTCCCACACTCTCTCGCTCTGCTGGAACCAGTGGTTGACAGCTGGAACCTCGGAGGGCTCACCCGACCAGGGGAAAAGAGGAGGTTGGAAACCCAGGACACACTGAAACGGGGTTAGCCCTGTGGTGGTCTGCCAGAGGGAATTCTGGGCATACTCCGCCCAGGGCAGGAACTGGCTCCAGCTGTCCTGGTTCCGGTGGCAATATACACGCTGGTACCTCCCGATCTCCTGGATCTTCCGCTCAGTCTGGCCGTTGGTCTGAGGGTGGTATCCTGAGGACAGGATGACGGACACTCCTAGGGGCTTGAAGAACGCTTGCCAGACGCGGGATATGAACTGAGGACCTCGATCTGAGACGATATCCTCTGGGATTCCAAAATGACGAAACACGTTGTTGAACAGGGCATCAGCAGCCTCCAGCGCTGTGGGCAAACCCTTGAGGGGAATAAGCTTGCATGACTTGGAGAACCAATCCACAATCACAAAGACACAGGTGTAATTGTTAGAAGGTGGGAGGTCCATCATGAAGTCGACTCCAAGGTGAGTCCAGGGTCTCTGTGGTATGGGCAGCGGGAGCAGTTTACCCTCTGGAAGCTTCCTAGGAGTGTCAGCCACGGCACAGACTGAGCATCCTTTGATGTGTCGGGAGACATCCTGGGGCATGGATGGCCACCAGTACTGTTGCTGCAGAAGCGAGAGGGTACGTGAACTACCTGGGTGTCCAGAGCCCGGAGTCCATGAGGGGCTGACGATGGGCCGGTGGAATGTAGAGGAGCCCCTCAGGACCTCCTGGCGGAGTTAGCCTCGGAGATCTGTTGGTTGATGGTCCATTGGATGGGGCTTACAATCATGGCTGGAGGGAGGATGGTCTCGGGGTCAGTATTCTCTGGTTCAGGCTGGAACAGATGAGAGAGAGCATAAGCTTTACAATTCTTGCTTCCAGGACGGTAGGTGACTGTGAAGTTGAACCTTGTGAAGAATAAAGCCCAGCGGGCTTGGCGGGGATTGAGTCTTTTAGCTTCTCTGAGGTACTCAAGGTTACGATTGTTGGTAATGACCTCAAAGGGGTGAAGTGCTCCCTCCAGCCAGTGTCTCCATTCCTCCAAGGCTAACTTAATGGCGAGCAGCTCTCTGTTTCCGATGTCATAGTTTTGCTCCGCCAGGGATAGCTTCTTAGAGAAAAAGGCACATGGATGGAGTCGTGGTGGATCACCCTGCCGCTGGGACAACACCGCTCCGACCCCGGTGGATGAAGCGTCCACCTCAACGATGAAAGGGAGTTCTGGATTCAGATCGACCAGGATTGGAGCAGTGAGGAAAGCTTCTTGTAGCTGATGGAAGGCTTCTCAGGCGGATGGATTCCAGGACAGAGACTTGGGCTGGCCTTTGAGAAGTGATGTGAGAGGTGCGCTGAGGAGACTGTAGTTGTGAATGAAACGTCTATAGAAGTTGGCAAATCCTAGAAAGCGTTGTAACTCCTTGACTGTAGACGGAAGGGGCCAGTTGCGGATGGTGTCCACCTTCCTCTGGTCCATCTGTATGCCATGCTGATCGATGATGTATCCCAGGAAGTGAACGGAGGTGGTATGGAACTTCTCCAGCTTGAGGTACAGGTGGTGCTCGCGTAGTTTCTCTAGGACCTGGGAGACGTGTTGGCGATGGTCGGCCAGGTTCCAGGAGTAGATGAGGATATCATCGATGTACACAATGACGAACTGGTGGAGGAACTCCCGGAACACCTCATTCATATAGTTCTGGAACACGGAGGGAGAGTTGAACAGGCCGTACGGCATAACCCGGTACTCGTAGTGGCCAGATGGAGTCACGAAGGCAGTCTTCCACTCATCCCCCCGGCAGATACGAATGAGGTTATACGCACTCCGCAGGTCCAGCTTAGAGAAGATGCGAGCTCCCCGTAGCTGTTCCAGAGCTGCTGGGACCAGAGGAAGGGGATAACTGAACTTTACAGTCTGGGAATTCAGATGACGGTAGTCTATGCACGGCCTCAAGCCTCCGTCCTTCTTGGCCACGAAGAAGAAGCTTGAAGCGGCAGGGGATATCGAGGGACATAATAAATCGCTGGTTTAAGGCTTCTTTGACGTACTCCTCCATGGCCTTTTGCTCTGGGATGGACAATGGGTAAACTCTACCCTTGGGTAGAGTAGCCCCAGGTAGCAGGTCGATGGCACAGTCCCATGGCCGGTGAGGTGGAAGTTGTGTAGCCAATCGCTTACTGAAGACATCCTGGAACGCCCGGTATTCTGGAGGAATTTCAACTTTCTGATCAGTTTCTGGACTTTCGATGGAGGTAGAGAGAAGAGGAACATACTTGGAATGGGAAAAGGTAGATTGGAACTTCGCAGGTGGTCTCTTGATCGGAGATAAGCAGGATTGGAAACAGTTTTCACACCATTTCAGGATCTCCCCGGTGTTCCATTGTATCTGTGGTTGATGTTGCGTTAACCAGGGGCGTCCCAGGATGATGTCAGCAGTGGATCCTTCCAGCACCATGAACGTAATCTCCTCAGAATGCAGGCAGCCGATACGGAGTGTCAGTGTGGGAGAGAAGTGTGTGATGCGACCACGGCCCAGCGGCTTTCCTTGGATGGTTTGGATTGGTAGATCTTGTTGACATCGTTTTCGGCGTACATTCAGTTTTTGAAGAACTTGGGTGCTGATGAAGTTTCCCGCTGATCCAGAGTCTAGGAGGGCTTGCGCTGAAACAGATGTGAGAGTTTAACAGTTGGACATTAGTTCTTGTAAGAGGTGCAACACGGGCTGGGACTTGAATGGTACTCACCGCTGGGAGTGGTGGTCGGATGGGACACACGGCGATGACATGTCCTTCTCCCCTACAGTAGAGACACAGTCGTTGTTGAATTCTTCTCTGACGCTCCACTCGGGTGAGGCGGAAGGAATCTACCTGCATCTGTTCTGGTGCTGGAAGGGCGACAGATGGTGAGGCAGGCAGAGAACTGGCAGCGGGTGGAACGTATGGTTTTCAGAATAAGGTTTTCCAAACCCATTGTGTCATCGTAGACAACCATTAACTGCTTAACTCGAGGAGTGAGTCCTTGGTGGAAAGCTGTAATAAGCGCCGTTTCATTCCATCCACTGGCAGCCGCCAAAGTGCGGAAGCGGAGAGCATACATACTCACGGTTTCGTCGCCTTGGCGTAGATTAAACAGTTGGTCGTGCACGGACAGGTCAGCAGTGCCTTGTCTGAAAACCTCTCTGAAATGGCAGATGAAATCATTAATTGTGGCTGTTACCGGAGCGTTAGATTCCCAGAGGGGCAAAGTCACTTAGCTGAATGTTAACAGAGTTCTTTCTGATATGTTGCAGGTTTGACGAAGGAAGACAGGAAGAGACGAAGGAGTGGAGACACAGGAACATCGGAGGAGAGGTAAGGAGTCCAGGTATATGTGAACAAGACCAGACACTGAAGTGCAGGGAGTGAGAGTTCTTATAGTGCTGGTGTGATGAGGTGCAGGCACAGCTGATCAGTATTCTGGTGATTAGGAACGAACGGGCGGAGTGTGGAGATCCGGTGACGATGTGTTGTGATTGTTGGTGGTGGGAACTGACTCCGTGACATATATAAGTCGTTATTTTGTTTTTTTGGTGCACCAAAAATATTCTTGTCACTTTATAATAATTATATTGAACCACTGTATTCACATGAACTGATTTAAATATGTTTTTAGTACATTAATTGATCTTGTGAGAGGAAATGTCATTGCTGGCTATGCAGGCCTCACTGAGCCATCAGATTTCAACAAAAATATCTTAATTTGTGTTCCGAAGATGAACAAAGGTCTTACGGGTGTGGAACGGCATGAGGGTGAGTAATGAATGACATTATTTTCATTTTTGGGTAAGCTAACCCTTTAAGTTCATATTGTACTGTGCTTTTCTGTTCTGAATGTTCTTTACTATTTTTTGATCCTACAATGAATCAGTTAATCAAAAAAAACTTGCATTGCATTCAAGGTTTATCAGCTCATGCATTCTCTGCATGCAACCTAGCCAGTGAAACGGTAATAAAATATAATGATTGACTGACATATTCATCATGACTTAAAGTTATGCAGATCATTCTTGGAGACTAATTACAATAACTTCTTGTACAGCAATCAATATATAATCACTTTCAATATCTGACAGCAATTATGAAACTGCTATTTAACTGATAATACTGACAATATGACTAATGTTTTCTTTTACAAAGTTTATTGGTCTCACATGTTTGAAATTTATAATCACAGTGCAAAAGAGTTTTCCATTGTGCACTATATACAAAAAAAATCTGGATATAAAACCACTGTAAAAAAAAACTTTACATTTATATACACAGCATTGCACATCTGGAGAGCACCAAACTTCAATATAAACTATTTGGGTTATAAATCTCCAAAAAGCCCCAAAGAGTCCTGGGGCCACAATCACTCATGTAGTGGAGTCTGTCATCTTGTGACAAGCCAAAACACGCCAGTTAGTGAGATAAGAAGCCCTGAAAGAGTGTTTTTACATCCACCGGAGTCATGAAGATGCAGTGGGCAGTTAGTGTAGGGCTCCAGGCATGCTGCATAAGCCATGACGTGGGCCACGTAATTCTGTTCCTTGACTCCATGAAAGAGGTGAGCCATTGGGCCTTTGGCGTAGATAGCCACATCTTCCCCTCCATGTGTCTCTGATTCTAAAGGAACGGCAGCTTGTTGCATGTACTCTTCATCAACTACAAACAGAACAAGACACTGTATGATAGTAGCATATGTATACAGTATACAGTACTGTGCAAAAGTCTTAGGCCACCACCAGCTTTGTTGTTTTAGCAATGTTTTAATGACCATCCATATTTATTTTTTGATCTTTATTACGATACAAACAGAAAATAGAGGAA
Organism: Hypophthalmichthys nobilis; assembly: GCA_037950665.1. Classification (NCBI taxonomy): domain Eukaryota; kingdom Metazoa; phylum Chordata; class Actinopteri; order Cypriniformes; family Xenocyprididae; genus Hypophthalmichthys; species Hypophthalmichthys nobilis. The sequence goes on along the minus strand of CM075476.1, from coordinate 29,320,413 downwards.
ATATGTACACAAAATGTAAAAAATAAAATAAAATAAAAATAAAAAAAATCAGAACAAAATGGCTTCTTTAAGCAAAAATGCATATTTAGTGTGACCTCATGGACTTCTTCCAGTTTCTCAAAGAAGAAAATCTGAGAAAGGTTTAGTGGGGGGTAATTGAGAATGAATGGGGGAAAGTCACGTGAGAGGAGGCAATGCCTCCATCACGCTATGATCGAATATGATCGGTTATGATTCAATATGATTGGTTTGTGCGATAAATCCTGCCTCTTGTTTTCATGCGCTTTCTGCATTCGTGAATTGGCTTGAATGAAGACAATGATGGAGTTAATGGGAAGACTAATTAAAAAGTAAGAAAACAACTCAGTCACTTAGATTTCACTGCTTTATGTCATGTCAAAATGAAACTTAAAATGGCCTGAAAACATGATGACTGGGGGATTTCACATTGGTGAAATTAAAGGTACATCTTCATGTCTGTGACCAGTGTGTACAAGCTTGATGACTGCTGAAAATATATTGACTATTAAAAAGAAAAGCTGAACATTAGTTCACAAAAAATATATATTGTTTAAATTGTTACTGCCTTTAGTTATTATTTTGGAATAAATGTAAAAATGTAACTTGATGAGATGTATACTTCGACTTTAATAGAACATACATTTTTACCTGTAGTGTAAAAATACAAAATAGAATTGCATTTGGTTTTTCTTTTTTATGCAATGTTTATTTAACCAGGAAAATGAAGTGTAACAGGGACATACAGTAAATTTACATTTGATATATATATAAAGAATTGAGGACTTGGCCTCCTCATTTTAAAACACCACCACACACCACATAAATATATATATATATATATATATATATATATATATATATATATACACACACTCTTAAAATAAAAGTTCCAAAAGGGTGTTTTTGCAGCCATTTTGGATGAACCATTTTTGGTTCCCCAAAGAACCTTTCTATGGAAGTTTATCATAGAATGAAAAAATAAAAAAGGTAATGATGACTTCATTGCAAATTCAGACTTTTTTCAACAATAACTTTTTTTGCCATTGATAGTGTTGCATAGAAACGTATAATTCCAAATCTGAGGACGTGAACAACTCAGAGTAGAACGTCACGGTAATTACTTCATGGCATTAATGCAGCATATATCTCAAAATTCTGACATAATATTAAATAAATTCTGATATAAGCTCACAATTGCAAGTTATAAATATATAAACGTGCAATTCTGACTTTTTTCTCACAATTGTGAATTTATATCCTGCAGTTCTGCCTTTTTTTCCCCTCAGAAATGGGAGTTTATATCTTAAAAATCTTAAAATCTTAAAAAAAGAAAAGAAAAAGAATTGTGAGACAAAAATTCGCAATTACATTTTTTTTAATTTGATATTCCATGGTGAAAACGAGCTTCCAAACCAATTTTTATTTCTTAGTTATTTTTTTTTAAATAATCTTAAGAACCTTTTTCCACTATAAAGAACCTTTTGTGGGATGGAAAGTTTCCATGGATGTTAAAGCTTCATGGAACCAAACATGCCAATAGACAACCTTTATTTTTAAGAGTGTAGGTACAGGTACTAAAATAAGTGCACACTTACAATAATCCACTGCTGAAACGTTTCCTCTTGTTCCGTTCACATGAAAGTATCCTGGTCCATTAGCATACAAGATACTAGTGAATGGAAGACTATCCTCAGCCTTCTTGGGTGCCAGACCTGAGAGACAAATAACATAGAAACAATGGCCGTGTTTTCAATGCAATAATATTTATGTATATATAATATACACTACCAGTCAAAAGTCTGGAATCTGTAAGATTTTTAATGTTTTTAAAAGAAGTTTCGTCTGCTCACCAAGGCTGCATTTATTTAATTAAAAATACAGTAAAAACAGTAATATTGTGAAATATTATTACAATTTAAAATAACTGTTTTCTGTTTGAATATATTTTATAAAGTAATTTATTCTTGTGATCAATGCTGAATTTTCAGTATCATTACTCCAGTCTTCAGTGTCACATGATCCTTCAGAAATCATTCTAATATGCTGAAATAAAAGGCAGATCACTAATATGTAGTGTATATATATATATATATATATATATATAGTTTATTGTAGCATAGCGGTTAAAAAGCACATGGATCATGATTCGAAAAGGTTAAATGGTCCTGAAAAAAGTCACTTGTCCTCCTCGTGGTCAAAAATGGCTGCACTGGAAATGAATGAGAGAGAATTTCATCTCGTGGAAATGTTTGGTACTGCTCCCAAACAAATCTTAGTGAAAGTTATCAATATCAAGCTCAAATTTGGAAAACAACTTGTTTAGATTATGTATTTGATTTTCTCGCAATTTTGGAACATGTTTTGGAAAATATATATATAGGCCTATTTCATATAAAAATGTAAATTAGTATTTTTGTGCATTTTTCTTAATAAACTAAAAGCTCTATAACTTTTTGATTTAACTTTTTATGACTTGACCAAACTCAAGTCTGTGCTCCAAATCATTCAAGATTTACGACAGTTTAAGTCGGAAATTTCATTTTCAGGTCTATGGTCAAAAAGTGAATAAAAGGATTATAACTACTACATAAATATAATTTAGTACCATAAAATCCCCTAAAAATACAAAATATTAAATAAAAAACAGTATCAAACTAATTTAAAAAACTGTCATTTTTGACCACCACACAAGGAGCACCAGAAGGTTATTGGTAATTACATATTTGTAATGATAAAGTTGCAATTTAGTACATTTAAAAATACTAACAATAAAATGTAATAATGAATAACATACTACAGTTAAAATTATAATAACGTCCTTTAGATGTGCTTTAGTATATTAATCAACACATCAAAATAAGTGTACTTTTTTAAAGCACGACAAAATCACTGATAAGTGCAGTTAAGTGGCCTTTTTATTTCAGTAATATTTTATCTACAAGTAGTTTTTTATAATATATTTTTAAGAGTTGAAGTGCACCACAAGTGCACATTCAATACACTTAAGCACACTTCTTTTACTTCATTTTTTTTTTTTTTTTTTTATACAAGGGTAGCATCCAGTTTGTCACCTAAAAATGGATATTTAACATTCTTAACTTTGTCAGTCTTATTAAATGAGTCAAAGTAGAAACGTTAAAAATAGTGGCTATTTAGTTTTTAAATTACTTTCAGCATATTGTTCTAGATAATCAAAAGAGCTTAACTAGTTAATGCTATGCTAAGCTAGTAGGTTTTTTTTGGTTCCAAAGAAAGCGAAGTATACTATAGGATGAGGATCTAGAATACTTCTGACATAATCAATAGGTCATTTTATTATGCCTTTCTTAACATTGTCATTATTTGAATGCAAAGACAGGAAGTAAGGATGTACCAAAAATAGGGTTTCCTCGGGGGGTGTTTCCACCAAATGTGAAGACATGGGAATGATCTGCAGTGACAACAGTGAGAGTGTCCGATTCACTGGTCAGCTCTGACGCTCTCTGAATTGCCCGGTCAAACATGATGGTTTCAGTCAGAGCAAGCTTGGCAACTCCATCATGGTGTCCATGGTCTATTCTACCTCGTACAACACAAACAGAGATAAGTTTCATTGTTAGTAGAACATCTTAATAAAACAGTTACACCACAGCAAATGATAAATACTCATCTTCCACAAAGAGAAAAAACCCTTTAGGATTCTTGCTGAGGATCTGAATGGCTTTCTCTGTCATGTCCACAATAGAGGGGTCACGGGTACGATTCCTAAACACTTCAAATCTCATATCCTTGGGTTCAAACAGACCTGAATGAGAAATATGAATGAGAATATCATAGTGGCAGACAAATACTTGAAGTCAGTGGCAGACTGACAATGCAGAATCTGGCATAAACTGGCATTACCCATCAGGCAGTCTGTTGTTTTAACATTCACTGCATTAAGCTGCTCTTTGTTCCAAACATACCGGGCATTCTTTCCCTGATAAACAAAACAGATTGTAGCAGTGGTTTAAAATCACAATTTGCGCTGTGATAAATGGATTTCTTGGCGATACCTTACAAGCCTTTAGCCAAACGTCAATGAGGTTCTTTTTGTCTTTGCGATCCCCTTTGCGAGAGGATGAAGAGGGGTATTCTGGATCAGGCGTACCCTTGGGTGTCATGTACATACGGCCACCGCCAAGAATTACCTACGATAGAGACACATATTTGACATTTACAAACCTCTTGTCTCAAAAATGTTAATACTTGGTTATTTAACTTATGCACTTGGTATTTAAATGATGCCAGTGTGTATTTAAGTCACTGCATTGTTGAAAAAGCTACTTTGAACCTTTAGCTTGCCAAGCTACAAGCTAATAATAATTTTAAGTAGTTAAAAGCTATGCTACAAGCTAAAAACAAAAAGTAGCTAACTACACTTAAGTTACTTAACAGAGTATTCTGTTTTTATAAATATATAAATATCTAGGGATGTGCCCAAAGCCGAATTCCAAATTCGTAAAAGCACGGAAAATCAATAACGCATTCTACAGAGCCCCTAAAGGGACATGGTTAGGCTTGCTGTAGTCGTTGGTTATATTATAGTACATCAGTTTTCACTTATCATGTGCAGATAGTAATGAGAGATGACTGACAGGACATTGTCGGAGGATTTGGTGCGCAACAGATCCTGAGCACCGTTGACAAATACCTTTTCTTGTAAAATGTGCAGTCAGTACCGTCGCTCCCTATACACAGAGTATGCATGATTGCAAATTCGAAAGTGAAATTAAAATGCATTCAAAAGTTATTTCAGTACCTCACATTTTGAAAGCAGCTCCCTGATGCCCACAAATTATATACATTATATTTACCCAACTACAGTGCTCAGCGTAAATGAGTACACCCCCTTTGAAAAGTAACATTTTATACAATATCTCAATGAACACAAGAACAATTTCCAAAATGTTGACAAGACTAAGTTTTATATATATTTTTATATTTATATTTATATCTGTTTAACTTATACCATGAAAGTAAGGTTAATAATATAACTTAGAGAACAAAATTTTCAGTTTTACTCAAATTAGGGTGATGCAAAAATGAGTACACCCCACTGAAAGTCTCTGGAGCAAAGCTAAATTTTAGACTACAAATGTCTAATTTAACAATCCAATTATCCAATGAGTCCAATTATTCATTGCACAGGTGTCCAGCAGACAGTTGACTATAAAAGGGTGTTAAAACCCCTACCCCTAAAATAATTTCTTTACACCAGAAAGGTGAAGGCTATAAGAAGATCAGCAAAGCTTTACTGTATTCAGTCAGAATACTGTAGCAAAAGTGGTACAAAAATTTAAAAAAGATGGAACTGCAACCATCTCACAGAGACGTCCAGATTGTCCATGGAAGTTAACACCTCGACAGGAGGGTCTTCTGTTGAGAAGGGTTGAAGAAAATCGGCATGCAAGTTCACTGCAGTTATCTAAAGAAGTAGAAAGCCAAACTGGGGTGACTATTTCCTGTGACACAATACGGCGTACACTGCAGAGGAATGGCATGCACGGGTGCCGTCTACGAAAGAAACCTCTCCTAAAGCCCAGGCACAAAAAAAGCCCACCTAGAGTTTTCCAGGGCCCATGCTGACAAAGATGAAGACTGCTGGGACTCTATACTCTGGAGTGAAGAGACCAAGATAAATGTTTTCAAAACTGTATGGCGTCGCAAAGGTGAGGAATACAAAGAAAAATGCATGGTGCCTACAGTGAAACATGGTGGTGGCAGTGTCCTTATGTGGGGCTGCATGAGTGCTGCTGGTGTCGGGGAGCTGCATTTCATTGATGGCATCATGAATTCACAGATGTACTGCTCTATACTGAAAGAGAAGATGCTACCATTACTCCGTGCCCTTGGTCATTGTGCACTTTTCCAACATGACAATGATCCTAAACACACATCTAAGGCCACTGTTGGATTTCTGAAGAAGAACAGGGTGAAAGTGATTCAGTGGCTCCTGATCTGAACCCAATCGAACACCTATGGGGAATTCTGAAGAGACAAGTTGAGCATCACTCTCCATCCAGCATCCAGTCTCTAAAAGAGGTCATTCTTGAAGAATGGAAAACAATAGATGTTGCAAAATGTCGCCAACTTGTTCATTCCATGCCTAGAAGACTTGGTGCTGTCATTAAAAATCATGGAGGCCATACAAAGTACTAGTTGTAGTAGTTTTTGTTGTGGGGTGTACTCATTTTTGCATCACCCTAATTTGAGTAAAACTGAAAAATGTGTAATCTAAGTTATATTATCAACCTTACTTTCATGTTATAAGTTAAACAGATGTTATATTAAACTTAGTCTTGTCAACATTTTGGAAATTGTTTTTGTGTTCATTGAGATATTGTTTAAAATGTTACTTTTCAAGGGGGTGTACTCATTTACGCTGAGCACTGTATATACAGTAATTGCGAGAGAACACAAAAGCATTGAAATATATTTTTCCTCCCATCTCATATTTTGTTTCTTCACCATGTCCCTTTTGTTAAATCCATAGAATTCGTTATCTCTTTTCCGAATTTGTGATTTGGCTTCGGCACTATAAATATCTCAAATATAGTGACAGTGATATTGAAATGTAATATTGAATAACACACTACAGTTAAATTATAATCAAGCACTTGTGCTTTAGTATGTTTAGTATGTTAAAGCACCATGTGCTTTAGTATGTTAGTCAACAGATCAAAATAAATGTACTTCTTTAAAGCACAGCAAAAGATTATTAAAACACAACTTAAAACTTGAATTTGAAATTGAAATTTGACATTATTACAAAGTGCACTTTTTAAAACTACTTAAAGGGGTCATGACATGAGAAATCAAATTTGTCTTGATCTTTTGACATATAAAAGATAAAAAATACATTTGCATATGCCTGCCTCCAGAGCAAGACATCGACGAATAGTTATTCATCATTGCACCATAAGCCCCGCCCACTGGCATTCAGTTGCTGACATTTGCCTACACTGCATGTGAGCATTGCATCAAAAGCAAATAGAAGCCATTATAATCACTCACGATGTCTATACTGTATACAGTATACAGATGCACATTCAGTTTCTGATGTACTCCATGCGCTTGAGGCCCCATTTACACTAGTGCTTTTTTGTTTTAAAAAGGCATTTTAAAATGAAAATGATCCTCGTCTACACTGGCGTTTCCTCAGCGTTTCAGAAACTATCTCCGTCTACACTACACAGCCGAAAACGTGTGTCACATGACCGTTCATGCACACTTCAAAAGTCTCAGTTTTGGTCCGTTTATACTGAAATGCAACCCCAGCAATTTCAAACTAAAATGGGGTCAGCAGCGTTTCCGAAATTCTCAAACCTCGAAAACGGTGGCGTAGTGTAAACAACAGGCGTAACCATAGCAAAACTTGTCGTCAACAAAACTGTCGTCAACAGCAGGGGTGAAAATTTCATCTGACAGTTGTTCGGAGCATTTCGGAGCAACATGTTTGTTCGGAGCATTTTGTTTTGTCAGCGAGGCACAGTGTAATGGAGAGTTCACAAAGAAACTTTTGTTGAAAGATGAAGCAGCCAACTGTACTGGAGCTAACAGCAGCTGCATCACGAACCGTAAGTAAATGATTTCATAATGCTTTGTCTGTAAATGACGGTTTTATATGATAATAGCGAGGGGGCATTGATACGGTTTCCTATGCAGTGATGTTAATCAACACTACAAGTGCACATTCAATACAATTAAGCGCACTTCATTTTCGTAAGGGGAACATCTAGTTTGTCACCTAAAATGAAAATTTGATCAGTCTGATTAAATTCTGATTAAGTTAAAGTAGAGGATGTTAGAAATAGTGGCTGTTGGATAGACAGTATTAAACTTGAACAGGTAAATGTTCACTAAATACAAGAAAAAAACTCATTATTTATAATACAGAATTTTAAATATAGTAGGGTCTCGAAATGGTGAATCATTTTTGTGAGTCCGTTCATTTACATGAACCATCTGAACGAAACAATTCACTATAACTAGACTTGTGCCGATATTCGGTAATGCGATATATCGCGATAATGAATATGCACGATATTGTTATCGTGGGCACTTCAAAATACCGTAAATAATAATTTATTACCAATTATTAAAATTTTTATAATGCATTTAAGAATACTTTCCCCATCAACCGTATAAAATGCACAACACTGCTGTATTCTGCGTCAAAGGGACACGCGCTCAGATGTAAACAAGCCCAACGTGCATGAGAAGCACATGGCGGAACGAGTGAAGGACACGCGCTGAATGAAAGTGCACGTTCACTCTCTGACAGCAGAGGGCGCTGATGGAACAGCAGAATGCAGCGGTTACCCCGGAAACCCCAGAAACAAAGCAACTGCGCTAGCGAAGTTTTTAAAATGCTTCAAACAGCCATTCATTTTTTTTTGTAATCTCAGTGTTGTTCATCACAGCACCAAATACTTAAAGACTTAATAGGCTATTTATTTTCAAACTTAAACATTTTTATATTTTAATCTGGACTACAACATGCCCTAATGATTAGAAATGTTCTGATTATTTGTTATTGTTCAGTAAAACTTTGAGACATACGGCTTCATTAGTTAATTCATTATTACCAAACTGACAATGAAAAATACTTATAAAGCATTAATTATTCTTAGTTAATGTTAATTTCTTAGTTACTGTTTAATAACATTACTAAAATCAAAAGAACTTATTTAATGGACCTGAGATAAAACTAACAATGATCAGTTCTATTTCTTAACTAACATTAACAAAACATAATACTTTCTGTAACAAATGTAGGCTAGCTATTGCTCAATCTTAGTTAATGCATTAAATAATGAAACCTTATTGTAAAGTGTTACCTGTTGTTCTTTATAGCCTAATTCTTTTGCACTTTAATCTGTTTGAAAATTTTACTTAATATATTTTTTGTGTAATGTATTATTGTATTTAAACATTCAGAGTTTTTTTTGTTATTACAAAAAGTGTTCTTAAACCTGTTATACTATGACAACACTTTTTTTGCAACTTATTTCAATATCGTGATAATACCGTATACCGTGATAAAAGCTTCAGCAATTAATCGCAACATGAAAATTTGATACCGTCACATGCCTAACTATAACAAATCAATTAAAAAAACAATTATTTATCAACTTATTGCATCAGACATTGGAGTAGTGCTTACATCAATGTCAGTGTTGGTCACCAGCTGCGTGGCGATGTCTGTGCAGCCCTGTCGGAGGGCGGCGGAGGGCACGTCTGCATCACTGTACCAGCTGCGGCTGACGGAGTGGGCGTAGGCAGCAGCAGGTGAAGCGTGCTGGACTCTGGTGGTGGTCACAATGCCAACAGACTTTCCTTGATATACACACAAAGCACACACCATCACATACTGCATGAGTAAGGCAATATTATAACGCACTGTGACAAAATAAACCCAAAGGAAATACTGATTCTAAAAATCGATTGGAAAGATTTTTATCTAATTTAAATGTACTATTTCATATTTTGCACATGCTAAATATGTTTTATTTTGCTTATTAGAGTGTTGACTATTAGATTTTGCAACATGCCAACATTAGAACCAAATGTGTAGAGAATTATACAACTACAATAGGTTTAGTATCCAACCTTACCCATATGTAGGCCTACTAAATAGCAAATCTTAACTGCCTGATTGTTTATATTGTCGCAAAATGTAAACTACAGTAGATCCAGCTATTAATATATCACTGTATGATATAATAATGTATAGTATATCCAACTGTATCCACATACATACAATACACTCATTTATAGTGATACACTATATCATTTGCTTGATTGTTTATATCGTCACAAAATGTGAACTATATTATTGCACAGCTCTCTATATAAAGTTGGATATTTAAGTACATCCAACTTTATTTGCATACATAGCCTACTATGCTGTGCACTCACATAAAGCTATATATACTATATAGAAAATCTTGACTGCATGATTGTTTATATAGTTGCAAAATGTAACTATATTATCACACAGCTCTATAAAGTTATATACTGTGTATATATAGTATATCCAACTTTATCCACATACATACAGTATACTAGTGTAGGGCGATATGTACTATATAGCAAATCTGTTATATATACAAAACAACAACAACAAAAAAATGCTTGATTGTTTATATTGTCACAAAATGTAAATTATATTATCACCCAGCTCTAATATGCTAAAGGCATGAAGATATTAAGATATTAAAACCATTAACATCATGGTTTTCTGTAAAGCTGCTTTGAAACACCGTGTATTATAAAAAGCACTATACAAATAAATTTTACTTGACGTGACATTTTTTCTTCTGGAGAACACAAAAGGAAAACTTTTCAAATGAAAGGAAATGAGGACTGGAGTTGTCAAGCTCATAACAAAACCAAACCAAACCAGTCCACATGACATATGTGCAATATAAGAAGAAGAACAACAACAACAAAAACAGAACGACATTGTGATAGTGAGTCTAAATAGAAAATACCTTGTGTTTTGGCGCGATGTAACACTGAGAAAACCTCATTGCCAAAAGTTGTGTTGCACTCATAGGCCACGGCTTTGGCACTCAAACCCACCGTCTTGGCATTAGCCTTCACACCACAGTGGTACGCAGTAGCTGTGCTGGCACTGTCCGCCACTTGCTTGTCAACACTATAAGTCTGTTTGTAAACACATTGAATAACTTAAACTAGTGATAGTGTTAAAAACAGGCTGCTGTTATTAACTAGATAATTTCCTTAGTCTATAATTTGATAAATATCCATATACAGTAGTCATTATAACCATGCCATACATATACATATATATATATATATATATATATAATCCACATCTACAGCATCAATATTTCCTCTCCCTTTACTTTGTTTGCTATTAAAGATGTTGTTTTTTTTTTTTTTCTCGATAACTTCCCTTAACCTGTACCTATCAGTAATTATTGTGGAGCCATCAGAAAAACAGCCAAATGTCAACTATAATATAATATGTATATTATCCACAAGTACTGTTTTTTTTTTAAATGTACTTTTAAGGTTTGAAGTACACTACAAGGGCACATTCAATACAATTAAGCGCACTTCTTTTAAACAAGGGTCATAGTTATTTCAGTGTAATTAAGATACATTTTGATGAAGAAGACATTTTTATTTGGAATAATATGCACTGATGTGTAGTAAGAATGTAAATAGGTTTTTGTGTTGTCTATGAAGCCACTGCTCTGCTTTTCAAGTGTTTACACACAGAATATCAATATGGAAAACGAGAAATGCAATCTCAGGACAAGCATGCAGCAAACTTTTTCATACACCGCATAACCAAAACATGCCTTTATCCTTGCATAACAAGATTGTTATTAATTATCTCTTAAGCTGATTTACATAGAGATAAAACCAGGTGGGAAATGGGAGGGAAGCTTCAGACCTTTGACAGGGCTAGATATGGAAATGTATCCATGGCCAAAACAGTCTCCTCCCCTGATTGTCCTTCCATCTGACCTCGCAGTATACGGGCGGCTGAAACCGTAGACACACCCATCCCTGAAAGTTTAACAGATAAAAGTTACTGTCATAAATAATATCACAGCTTGACCCTGAGCCCAAAACCATTCATAAACCCTACAGTAAAATATGGGGTAAGAAGTAACATGTATGTGCGTTAAGGGTAATATACAGATAACCAATCATTATTGTAAAATAAAACCGCAACAGATGGATTAGGAACATCTGACTGTGCATTATCCCACTTATTACACAGCTACTTATGAAATAAAACATAAATATACTTGGAAGAGTTTTTATTACTGTACTTGAGAAGAATGAGATCATGGAGTGATACAGAGGAATTTAGAATCAAGTATTCCAGAGAGCAGTGTAAAAATTGTCATACAGATAAAAGCAACAAAATTTGGTTATAAACCCTTTGGGGGCTCGAGCCCCTGCCCTTTTTCAAAATTAATCAAAAGTGCCCCTCGTCAATAAAACAAAACGCATTTAAATTATAATTATCATGACAACGTGTACAATAGTAACAAATTGCTCAAAAGCCGGAAAATTCCTGTTTATTTTTACATATTAGTCAGTCTGAGGCATTGCCATAACACGTTGCTATGGGTTGCATGCGTTTTGATTGGCTGACTGATTTTCCACAGTCTGTTCAGGCTCTTGAGCCATATATGGTGAGTGCCTGTATGGCTCGATGGGAGAAAAAAAATACCAAACAATTTTTTTATGTTTACTTTTTTTCATCAATAATCAAAGCTAGTATGTTGATTTAATAAAAAATCTATATAATTACATATTTTAAAATATTAAATAATTCATCAATGCCCGTTTGTCATGTATAATACACCAACCAATCGTGATATGGCACAAGAAGTTCAAATTTCATTGGACAATGTGAAGTAGAGCGGTAATTTTCCGTTCTAATGCCGCATTCCAGGCAACCCGTAACCCGTGTTTTTCCAAACTTCTACACGTGAAAGTGCACTGGAACGGCAGTCAAACCCGTGACTTCCCACCCGTGAACTTGTACTAGATCGATGTACTCCCAGTTCCACGCTCTGACGACACATAGCCCCGAAACAACAATAGCAGCCCCTATGGATGCGGTGTTTATGCAAGTGGTACACGGTGATAGACTTTAGGACAATATAACGTTGCAATCGAATTAAAGGTGCAGTATGTAAGAATTCTGTCCGCTAGAGGTCGCTAGAAGCCTATTCAAAACAAAGGCGTAGCTTGATGACGCCAAGTTTGAGCGCAGAATTTTGGGACATGTGGTCTCCACCTCACCGGACTGTGCAAAAGAATAGGGATAGCACTCGGGAAGAAATCATGTTCATGGATGCGATTATTAACGTTACTGTAGTATGAAGCAGAGCAGGGCCAAGTGTTGTGGAGCTGAACGAGGCCGCTGGAGCGATTGCGCAACACACGCCTCACGAGCAGCTGAACTTTTATTATGACACAGTCGCCGGCACCGCTTCCGCTATTCCGGTCATGAGTATGAGGTTACACAGCTCTGTTTATCATATTAGATACATTTGAGAGTGTTGAAAATGATGTTACAGCGTTACTCTGTGCGTTCGCTCGGCGGCTGCTGTGAGACACTTGTTTGAGACATACTGCAGTAAGATAGATCGATTTTAGAATATCATATTAAATACTGGATGGCTTGTGTTGATAAATGGCATGCAATTCATTTTAAAACGTATTGTATGATGGAGAAAATTCTGTATTACTGTTACTAAAAATAAAGCTGCATCTGATTATGCTATGTTAGCTACTTGACAAAATAGTGTTTTTCTCTGAGGCATGGTAAAGCATGGTACTCGCAAAGACAATTAGATTTAAACAATAAGACTAAACATGTTGAGCTATATAACAACAATTAGTTTTCTGTCTATAAATATATCAAAACAGTTGTTCCCTTGTCTATTAAAACGTGTAATATATTAAAGTGTCTTTGGTGTTTCCATGGTTTCTACAAAATAAAACCGGAAACTGAGGCAGACCGAGGGTAACGCGGGTATGACGCAATTGACAGGCGACTCCTCACACGTCCCGGAGCCTTGGTTAAAATTGCAGTTTTCTCACGATTTACAAATAGTTGCAAACATTTGGGGTATTGTAAGTACTCAAGTGAACAAAATATATAACACTGGCCTAGTGGTTTTTGGATATTTTACTGCAAAAATATTACATATTGCACCTTTAATAGTAATATAATAATGATAAATAATACACACATGATTATGTATTACAATGTTATGTGTCTGAAATGATAAGTATGTCGTGAAAGTATATTGCCACATGGAAATGTTGGGTATAGCCCTGTATGGTCTGCCATGCTGGTTTGTTTACATCTAGCTACCACAATTCCTTGCGCTCAGGCAGTTTGGCGTGACTTGCCTGAAACACTACAAAGTCGTGAGTTGTGGTTTGAAGTCGTGACTTACGGGCTCAAAAACCTGCCTGGATCGCAGCATAATTCATTAATCGGTTGAAAATTACATGGACACACTAGCATGCATTTGTGGAGCAATTTCTGCGGTTTGACTCATTTTATAAATCAAATTGCATCGCTGACAAAATGGATGTTAACTGACTACAATGCACTGCACAAAACCATGCAGCACCAAGAGTCGCATTAATGGTAGGTAAGTAAGTAGTGTTCAGTTTATTTAGTGTATGTATATTAATACACCATTTACTATTTGATGAAACTATCATAGTTAATTAAGCCCAAGTGCCACCTACAGGCCTATTATATGAAGTGTAGGCTGGCGAAATGCTGACATGAAAGGACCTTATTATATTACCATTTTTGATAATTATGCAGCATTATGAAAAAAGTCTCTTAAGCTCATCCTGCATTTATTTGATCAAAAACAGCAATAGTGTGAAATATTATTACAATTTAAAATAATGGTTTTCTATTTTAATATACTTTAAAATACAATTTATTAACGTTTTATTCATCAAAGAATCCTGGAAAAAAAAGTATCACAGGTTATAAAAAATATTAAGCAGCGCAACTTTTTCCAGCATTGATAATAAACCAGCATATTAGAATAATTTCTGAAGGATCATGTGACATAGAAGACTGGAGTAATGATGCTAAAAAATGCAGTTTTGCTTCACAGAAATAAATAATATTTTGAACTATATTAAAATAGAAAACCACTATTTTAACTGTAAGAATATTTCATAATATTACTGTTTTTTTCTGTATTTTTGATCAAATAAATGCAGGCTTGATGAGACTTCTTGCAAAAACATAAAATAGTAATGTGTCCAAACTTGACACACGTACATATTCATTCATTCTATCTATCTATCTTTTTTTTTCTTTTTTTACATTTGAGCCCCTGCGGAGCTCTCTGCACGTCCCTGGTAACACATTACAATTAAAAGTAACTTTCCCCAACAGTGCTTAGAAGTATATATATATATATATATATATAAATGTAATTTCTGTCATTAATTACTCACCCTCAAGATCACAGCCATAAGACCTTTGTTCATCTTCGGAACACAAATTAAGATATTTGTGATGAAATCCGAGAGGTATTTGAACCACACATAGGCAGCAACGTCATTGCACCTTTTGATGTCCAGAAAGGTAGTAAAAACATGGTTAAAATAGTCAACGTGACTATAGTGTTTCAACCTTAATGTTATAAAGCGACAAGAATACTTTTTGTGCGCAAAAACAAAAAAAAAATAACAACTTTATTTACCAGTTTGACGTTGACAATGACGTTGCCTATGTGTGGTTTAGATACCCTCAGATTTCCGCAAAAATATCTTAATTTGTGTTCAGAAGATGAACGAAGGTCTTACAGGTGTGGAACGACATAAGGGTGAGTACTTAATGACAGAAATTTCATTTTTGGGTGAACTAACCCTTTAAGTGAATTAATTGCATTCAATAAAAAGTGTTGAGTTAAGTTGGGTTAATAACTCACCATCACCAAGGAAGAGGATGATGTTTTTTGCGCGGTGCGCTCGTAGTGGCAGCGTAAGGGCAGCCTGCAACGTCCTCCTGGCCTGATCGTTCCAATACGCAGGTTCTTTCTCCCATTCATCTACATACCAGAACAAACATGACACTTTAAACAACTTTTCCTTCTCGGAAATAGCGCTGGTCTGAGGCTGTGACTCTTCTGAAGAGGCTCCACCACAAACCTGCCCTGACAAGACCTGAACACCCCTTGTTAACGGGAAAGCAGCCACAGTGAGACTTTTCTACAAAGTGGTATAAATCTACACTCAACTTCTCAAAGAACCACCAAACACCAGCTCTTGATGATCCAGATTCAACCTACACACCTACATGCAAAACACCCACAAGCCCAAAGGGGACATTACCTGTCTACCCACCATGCGCTAATTTTAGAAATACGGACAATAAGAGCGCTGTGTCCTTACCCACGGGCTCTACACTGCAGCTGGTGCTCAGGAGGAGGTGGGCCAAAAGGAGCAGCACGCCGGGGGCCCGGCAATAAACCAAACACATCCCGAGCCACAGAGAAAAGGAGCGACTTCACTACACCTCGACGCTGGAAAGGAGTGTCTCCACAAAACCTCCAGCCCCTGCTTTTTAAACCCAGGGTGTGTTGCAAGCCTGGGCCCCAGACAGCTCATAGGCTCATGTTGACGATGGGGGACCACACAGGGCCAGGAAGCCCCTTGACTTTTTTTTCCAATTCCGGCGTTTTTGTTTTAGAAAACTGTTCTTCCTTGTTTCTTTTCTTCCTTTCTTTCCCCAGCTCTCCTGAGATTTACTCTTGGAAACCAAATGGCCCCTTTGATGTTGCAAATTGCAATAATGTGTGTTTTTCATTCAATGGTTAATCGGCAGGAGAAAAAGCAGCATTCATGTTGGCACTCAAGCCATATTGCTTTTTTATTATTATTATGACTTGGAAAATGAATCTAGAGTGTGTGAAACGTCAAGCACGCCAATTCTTGTAAGGTTTCTTACTACGATGTAGGCTACTAAAGTAACATTGGCCCTTAGTATATAAGTTACAAAAGTTAAAAACATGCAGATAATATAATTTAAAAGGTCACATTTAAGTACACTTAAAGAGAGTACACTTCCATGACTGTTTCTTAACAAACTTAAGTACACTTTTAAATAGTGCACTTTGTAATAATATCTAATTACTGTAGTTTTGCTACTTTTGTTGTACTTTACAGAAGTACTAAAGCACATGTAAGGTACTTGATTATAATTTAAATGTAGTGATTTACATTTACATTAATATATTTATTATTAAATGCACTAACTTCATTACAAATGTTCAATAAATATATTTAAATACAGTTTAATTACATTTGAGTAGATTTTTTTGAGCATTTGGTAGTACACTTTAACCATATTTCAAATACATTAGAATTATGAAATTTTTTTATCCATTTAAGTCCTACTTAAATGGATCAAATCATTCTAAAGTTCAGCTAATTTAATTTAATATAAATTTAAACTATAATACATTTTCATTTATTTGTAAATAACATGCATTTAAGTTTCTGAAAACATTATATTCAGTTTGCACTTAAGTATATTCTTTTAAAGTAATATTAAAAGTATGCTAAAGTGTACTTCTTTTCCAAAAAGGTTATAAAACAGATGGTCACACCTGTAATTGTTGACTGTAGCAGTATTTTACATTATTTACATATGAAACAATGAAACATGAAGGGAAAATACAGAGCTCGGTCTGTCCCAAGTTGGAAAATACAGAGCTCAATCTGTCCCAAACAAGTCAAGACGAGGAAGAACTTGTTATTAAGGGATATACATGCAATCAATGTTTAGTTGTTTACGGTTTCCAAGCAACGTCCCATATTGGTCTTTATATAGAATTCAAATGATGTGCGATAACAAGTGTGTATTATGGCTGTTTTACGACTTCAAATATGGCTCATCCAATAAGAGTCAAAGTTATTATCATGTTACTATATTTGATTTATTTAATGTGAAGATAATTGTAGATTGCAGCCATAAAATTCCAAAAAATTCAGTTAACATTGGAGTCTGGTCATACCCTCTACCCATAATTATTCTTATGAATAAATGTAGCTAATTATTGAACAATGGTGTCTTTTATTTGACTGCTGTCGCTGTTGTTTTATGTAAACAATAAACCAATTTAAGTCCATGTGTTACAGTGATTTTACTTTAGTAATTGATGGTTTGCTGACTAACTCTGCACCCTTGGATTGTTTTGTGGGAAATAAACGTAAGCAGCATTTTTCTTCAATGAGGTAGTGGAGAATTAATGTTGTAAAAATAGAGAGAGACAGAGAGGAACAGAGAGGAGAGCAAAAAACTGAAGACAACAGTATGAAAGAGTCCAGGAACATTGACTTTAAATCCAGAAATGCTCTTGCTGCACACTGTTAATGAGGCTTAAAGAGCATCTCATCTGTATCGGATGGACAAAATGTTCAACAGCACTGCGGACTCCATACTCATTTGTGGCAAATCAAGCAGCTAATAAAAGCAGAAATATTAACCATTCTTTAACTGAGGCCTCACATGATGTGACCGCACTGCACGTACCAAAATATGAGCTGAGAAACTTAATACTCGGCTAGCTGAGACACGTCAGGCCATTGTTATGGTAGGCACTGCTTTTAAAGGCTGAACTTGAGATTAAGCTAATAATGAGTTGCGGTAAGACTAAAACCAGCTCAAGCTCTATTTGGAACTATTTTCCATTCTCCTTCTAAGATTTTCCCATAGCCTTTACACTGGAAGTGTTGTTATCCAAAAACCTTAACTAAACAGAGACTACAGCTGTTTGGATACAAAAACTGTGGTAAATGTAGTGTTAGAGAATGCAACAGTTACATTTCGGAAGTAAAAATATTCATGTTTTCCCAATCAATTAATTTATTCAAAAATAATTAAATACCTAGCTAAAACTAAAACCCACAAAACAACAACAACAAAAAAACAACACTTTCTTAATAAAAATAAAAATAAAAAAAATAGTTGGTGTAAAATGTCATGTGGTACAATACCAAAACCTAATGATAATTATTATTTTTGCTATTTTTTTTTTTTAAATTATGATTTAGATTAAGAATACAATAATGATGTATTTAATAATGTACTCAAGGTGTATGAAATATATTATTGTTACTTTTTACTTGATGGTTACACCACATGACTTTTTAGTGTCCTTTAATTGAAACTTTTCTTGAAATTGCTATAAAAAATGTTCAAACCATATGAACCACATTTGTAAGAACTACACACGAGTTAAAATAGATTTCTGAAAAAAGATTTTTTGTGGACACCCATGAAGAGTTGTGAAAGACTTACAATCAAGTCAATCGTTTAATCTTTTACAATTAAATTACATCAGTAGTAGTAGTTCATTCCCTTATAAAATAACTTATGTGCATATTCTTTTTTATACAAATGCTTTAAACCAGACTTGTAAGTTAATTCTTACAAGTTAATTCATTTCAGAACTAGTTCAGCAGCATTTGTTCAAGGAATTTTTTGAAATGCCAATGGAGCAAAATTAGAAAAATATTTCCGTAGCCACGGCCACTAGAAAAGTGATAAAAATAAAATAAAATAAATAAAATAAAAATAAATAAAAGCGGACCAAACCCTGTGGAACACCATGAGTAACTGATACTGGCTCTGATTGAACATAAAATAGTTCTTCAGTTTCACACTTGACCCAAAAAGATGTCTGATCCATTAAGTTATCATCTCAGAAATAACAATACGAGACAAGAGCACAAATCCATATGTATATTCAAAATGTACTAGAGCCATACATGACATCATGACATTTATGTGAATTGAAATCAAAGAATAGCAATGGAAGTAGGTTTCCAGTAAGCAAGAAACTCTTTACATCTGGTAGAGCACTTCATGGGAGAGAATGAGCAGAATCTTTAATTGCAATACCATTGAGTTTCCAGTGCCTAAACGACTAGATATGACTCTTACTTTATTACTCGTACTATAAGATTGTGACAACTAAAGAGTTGAATATCTGTCAGTTGTGGTACTGAAGAGTTGCACATAGTGTTTATATATTACGTAAGAAACATGTCTGATTGGTGTCTGGTGGAAGTGATCCCAAACAAGACTAATTAAAAGCTTTTTAAAGGCCCAACCCACTGATTCTGTAAATATGTAACGTTCATGCATAATGTCATACTTTCAATACATAAACACAAAGAAAATAATCAACCTTACAGACAGTGAAACTGCAGAAATAGGCAAAGCGTTAGCAAAAACTGCAGTTACACTCAAACAGCCTGTTGTGACCCATCCTCTACAAAACACCAAACAATAGCTGGCAAATTTTCCAACCTCAAAAGAGCGTCAGAGCAATAAAGGACTGACGTAAAATAGTTTTGCTAGCCCCTAAAGCATTCTATTTTATGTGAAGAAAAAACAGCCCTCACTGCATTTGAAATCATGAATGTCCAAACTTAGATGTAAAGCATCTCTCTTCTCTTTCAGATTGGTGCAACATCTGTTTAGTTTTAAAAAGTAAGCAGATTGGCGCAGTCTTGTCTATATCGCTTATAAAGATTTGAGAAAGATTAATTCTTTTATTCTTGGAGGTTGTTTAATGGTTTATGATCTGGTTTGCTTACACAATATTTCCAGGTTTAAATCCAGATCCAGTAGTGACATTTTGGAAAGCACTTACTCTAAGGTTGCTCCAGAAAGTCAACTAGAAATGTAGGGGATCAATAACATGAGTTTCCACAATAAAAAAATAAAAATAAAAATCTTTCAATCATTTTGTTTAAAACACTAAGATCTTAAAAATGTACTTTGGTTGAGTGACATTCAAAGCCATTGTAAATTACTCTATAAACATACATCAGTATTACTGCACCTCTGCATCTGTGCACAACTTTTTGGAAATGTCTGCTCCGACTGGTAAACCCTTCGAACTACCATTAATCCATGGTGATGATGTAATAGGTAGGTGTGGCCCTGATGCCTCGCCTTCTTTGGCTTGGAAATCTTCTATTTATTTCCTCTGTTCAGTCCATCGAGGTCAGACGTAAGTGAAAACATGAACACACTGGAGAGCTGATTTTTAGTAGAAACTAAAGTTGTAATTCTAACTGAAAGGGACAGTGACACAGTTTTTTCATGTTTAATATTGTAAAGTTGCTGCTTTAAAACAATCTATTGTATACAGTGCTATACATAATAAACATGACAAACATCCACATTGCTATGATCAGATGCTTTCTTAACTGCTGTTTTCTCACCTCTGTCAGTTTTGTTGTTTATTTTGTTTGTAAGAGGAAATTGCGCAGCACATTACATATTCATAAATGGTGCTCTCTGCAGCTTGGACGTGTCAGGATGTTCACTAACAGTATATCGCTGCATTGGTATTTCCAAATTATTTTTACCACTGAGAGATGAACAAAAAAGAACATTGTCATGAATATATCAGGGCCTTCACATTCTGGTACATTTGAGGTTTGTGGCTACCAATGTGAAGGCACTTTAACTCTGACCCCTACCAGCTGCCTAAACTACCACCCAGCAGGACTTGAGTGTTTTGTTTCTGCACAGTCTAACAGTGACCGCACCGTGAGTCAAGTACCTGAGTACTAAGGGCTGGGAGTCAGGCACGTGTTTATTTCCATAACCAGCTGTGCTGGAGTCAGGAAGGCAAACCTCAGACTTGACTGCATCCATAAACATCCTTCGTAGTGAGCACTCTGCCCTACAGGTGTTACCCAGACATGGGCCAAAATAAGGCCAAGGAACTACGAGTTATGGGTAGAGGAGGCAGAGCATTCGCTAAATATACACAAATTTGCTCCTGCAGACAGTTGAACCACATTCTTGGCACAATTCTGGATATAAACATAATGCCACTTCAGTGGAATAAAACACAATGATTGCTTGTTTCCAGTGAGCTTTAACTTTTAGGGTGACCATGATTTTGCAAAGTAGGACATGTTACTGCACTGCTACTGCACTTAAAACAATTTTAAGCCTTTTTTTTTTTAAGATTCCATCAAACTGAATTGAAATCCTTACACAATTTAATTGAATTAATGATTAATTGAATTTAATTGAATAAATTAATTGCGTAAGGATTATTCAATTCAATTTTAATATTAATTAAATTGCATAAATCTTAAATCTTTTTTTTTTTTTTTTTTTTTGAGGGGGGATCTTTTGCTTTGGTTCTGAAACATCATTTTTGACAAAAAAAAAAAAAAAAAATCCACTTCACATATATGACTTTTATAAATACATTTCTTCTATGATGACCACGTTTATAATTTATGATTTATTTATTTTTTCTCTCAAAATTTCAGGGTGATATAATTTATGTTGAACACATAATAAAGAAAAAAGCCTCATTAAAATTTAAATGAAAATGAGAAATCCTCTACCACTCTGTGGTGTGGATCCACCTCGGGCCAGCCGTTTACTAGCATTGCCTGGATGTATGGATCGCCTGACTCTGCCTCCAGCCACTGATCTCGTTGCTCCATCTCGGCCCGTTGTCCGGACACCACCGCCTTGGCTCCTCCCTCTCTCGGCTCCACCTGGGACCATCTGCCTTACGGCTCCACCGGGCTCCCTCTATCCTTCGGTCAGATGTCAACTCGCCTGTGCCACAGACTTGTGAGCCATCTGCTGCCCTCCGTCTCTTCACCCCTATGGCTCCACCCTCCCTCTGGCTCCACCTCAGCCCTCAGTTGCCCTGGCTAGACTTCAGCCCTCAGGTACTCCGGTTCCTCCTTGGATGGTCATCGCTGCGGCTCCGTCGCGGCCGCCAAGTCCATCGGTGTTGCCCAGTCCCATCAGCTCTCCGTCTGCACCCAGGGCTCCACCACCATCGGCTCCATCTCCATGATGTCAGTGAGGACTTCTCCACCATGGCTCCTCCCTCCCTCGATGCCGCCGTGGGCCTCCTTCTTGGCGTTGATTTCTACATTGCTTCTCCTGCTCCTGGCTCTTCACTGGTTCCCCCTACCCTTCACTCCCCCATGGACTGTGTTTACCCTGGACTGTTTTTCTCCATCTCATGTTCCACATCCCCCTCCAGAGCCCCCGCCCTCCCTCCCTCCCTCCCTCAGTTGGACCTTGTGCAGCGTGAGGATGCACCTTTCCAGAGGGGGCATACTCTCAGGAGTATGCTTTGTTTGTTCCTGTCTTGACCTAGTTTCTAGTCTGTGTTAGTTTCATTCAGTTCACCTGGTGTTCGTTAATTAACTCATTAGTTCCCTTGTTTAGTTCTAGTATAAGTACTCCCTATTTTGTCAGTTCCTTATCCTGTCTCGTCTGTGTTTCTTCATGTAAAGTGGTTGGTTTTCCTTGAGTTCTGTGTGTACGTGAGATTTATACAGTTCTTACCTTTTTGCTGATAAGTTACTTTCAGTTTTCAGTATATTTTAGGTAATCATGACATGAGCAGATATCTGAGAATGCGATAATTTAAACAAAACATCTTTTTTTATGACTGATAGATACAGCAAATAATGCTCTATCACTATGGTTATACATCACTGTACAAAGATATGTAAACCCAAAGCAAAGCTCACACAGGTATGATTACCCTTAACCATGAAACTATACGAGGAACTGAGCACAGTATGAGCACAGATTATATCACAAACTAATTCAGTTATAATATAATGTAATATAATATAAAACAGCTACCAGATTTATAGGAACACTGCAAAGGGTATTATCAGCCATCAGGTACAACATTTATGGCTATGCTGGCTCTGTAATGTGATATACATGAGAGTTAATTAAAGACAGGAAGTATAACAGAGCATTTCAGTGGCAGCAATGAGTAAAGAAGACAAGTGTGAGCTGACCTTTTCACAGATGGCAATAAGTCTTGAGAAAAGCAGCTGGAGGGAGTGGGTAATGAATGCTTCTTTGGAAAGCTCTAATTATGTTTAACACTAGCAGTTTTGGGAAGACAGAAACAATAGCGCTAGTCTTACACATAGGGGCATGGTTATGATTCAAAGTTAAGAGGTGTAAAGCTTTATATTTTATAGTTTTTAAATTAGAGAAACTGATATAACTACTTTTTATGTTGGTATATCTTTAAGACTTATATATAAATTATCTCTTTTATGATTGGCTAACATTCCTTCATTCATTTGATAGCCTCTTTGTAAAGCTGCATTACATTGTGACAGATTCAAACAAACTGTGATGAAATGTGCTGCTCAAACAAGAGACAGCGCCACATGAAAAATGGGGGCAGGATGACTTGCTTATTTTCCAGAGAACAGTAGGGTTTGTGTTCCACAGCCATTACCAAACATACACATGGTGGCACGTAGTGACCAAGATTACACAAAATGAAACTATAGTTTACATTATTTCAATTGGGAAAGCATGAATCATGAGTTACAGGAAGAAAACCCACCAGTAGAAACGGAAAAAAGGAGGTTTGTCAGCCTGTATGCAGTGTCTTCATGAAACTAAAACTTTACGATCAAGGTGTTACGGAGCACAGGCGTATCTATGGCCTTACCATACTGCTTATTCAGATGGCTGTGTGTAAATGGTGCATACTTTGCTTGTAGGAAGTGTACTTCCCATGACACGCCGTGAACACTGAACATCTTCAGAACCCCAATGGTCCACCACACAAGTCTGGCAAGGATTTTAAATGCTCAATTCACATGGGTAAAACAAGATCCAAAAACAAATTCACATTTCAGTTGTTGGAATCAGACTCTTATGGGACAGTTTTTTTTATTGTTTGAAAGTTTCTTGATACATTGCTGCAACAATTGCCAGTTACTACTTTTTCGGGGAGGCCTTTTGCCACTTTTACTGAGAGGACATTGAAACATGGGGAAGCATTATTACATTAAAGGAGGAACCCCCTGCCCCTGGGAGATGGGAAGGCTGGGGCACTTGGGACTATGTTTATTACATTTTGGGACTATGTGTATTACATCTACCATCCTGGGGAACTGGAGTGCACACTCAACATGGAGTCTCCTCACATTGACTGTCCCTCCATTCCACCTTCAGTCAGTGGAAACCCCAGTCCTCCAGTGACCAGTTCAAGAAGATGGAGAAGGAAAAATTGCCCCGCCACAGTTCTTTCTGCAACCTTAACAGAGGCAGCTGAAGCTGCTGCAACTCCCCCAGACATGGCCGAAGATGCTGCAGTTCCCCCAGAGGTGGCTAAAGATGCTGTAGCTTCCCCAGAGGCAATTGTTTCCACATCATCTCACCCTCATAAGCAGAGAAAAAAATAAGAAGGCTTCCTCTGTCTCCCCTAGTCTGGTCCAAGAGCTCCCAAGTCCGGTGGTCCCGGAGGAACCCTTGCTGCCTGCCCAGCTGGCTCCGTCCTCGCTGCCTGCCCCACCAGCTCTGCCCAAGCTCCCTGCACCGCCTTGGCCCTCAGCCAGGACTCCAGACCCGCTGGAGCCTGCTGCCGGCCATGGAGGCCATCCCAGAGCCACCCCTATCTCAGACACAGCCACGGAGACCATCCCAGAACCGCCCGAGCCTCCCGGGCTCCCTCCCTGGACTTCCGCCAGGGTTCCTGACCCTATGACTTTCTAGGCTATTCTGCCGGCACTGGCTTGGCTCCCTCCCTCCCTCCCCTTCTTGTCCCTATAACTTGACCCCTCTCATCATCTTGTGTTGTCATGTTGATGTGTGTATGCTTTGTGTTGGTGTGTGTCAGTCTTGTGTTTTTATTTTACTGTCTTGTGTACCAAACAAGGGGGTATCAGGTTTCTGTCACTTTGGTCTGTTTATTCTTGGTTTGGTGACAGAACTCTGACACTACTTCTATTTTGTCGTTGTGAGTGTGCGTTTCCGAGTTGGCTCTGGCCACACGCTCTTCTGTCCATGTAAGTCTTGTGTGCAGAGCGTGGTGTTCGGATCCCAGCACTTTGGTCTAGATGGCTTTGGTTCTGTGTCAGTGTTCGGACATTCATGCTTTGTGTGTTTGTCTCCTGTTGTGAGTGCGCGGGATGAGCATCCGGCCTAACACTCTTCTGTCTATGTGTGTGTTGATTTGGTGTAGCACGCGGTTTTTGTTTATTCATGTTGTCATGTTCTGTGTGGACATGCAGTCGGTGAGACCTCTCATTGGCTGCATGTTCATGTCAAGTTTTGTTTGAGCACATGGCTTGTGATTGTGTTCAATGGCCATATGCTCTTGTTTTTCTGTGTTTGGTGTGAGCACATGGTTATTCCATGTTTGTTTCTTTGTGCCATGTGCTCTTCTGTCTATTGTGTTAACCCCACCTATCTTGTTATCTGATTATTGGTTCAGTTGCCCCACCTACTCTCCTTCGTTACCCTCCTTGTTTGCTGCCCTATTTATTCTCCTTATGTTTGCCCATCAGCTCTGCACAGTTGAGTCCTCGCCTCATCCCTCAACCCAAACCCTAACCCTGACACTTTTAAATTTATACAATTTTTATTTTATTTTATTTATTTGTTATGATTAGGCATTTTTTTTTTGCATTAAGTCTTACTGTGTTTCTTACTGTGTGTATATACAGGTGCATCTCAATAAATTAGAATATCATGGAAAAGTTAATTTATTTCAGTAATTCAACTTTTAATTGTGATGGTTTTGGCTCACATTTAACAAAAACCCACCAATTCACTATCTCAAAAAATTAGAATACTTCATAAGATCAATAAAAAAAGGATATTTTAAACAGAAATATCAGGCTTCTGAAAAGTATGTTCATTTCTATGCACTCAATACTTGGTTGGGCCTCCTTTTGCATGAATTACTGCATCAATGTGGCATGGCATGGAGGCAATCAGCCTGTGGCACTGCTCAGGTGTAATGGAAGCCCAGGTTGCTTTGATAGCGGGTCATCTGCATTGGTGGGTCTGGTGTCTCTCATCTTCCTCTTGACAATACCCCATAGATTCTCTATGGGGTTCAGGTCAGGCGAGTTTGCTGGCCAATCAAGCACAGTAACACCATGATCATTGAACCAGCTCTAGGTACCTTTGGCAGTGTGGGCAGGTGCCAAATCCTGCTGGAAAATGAAATCAGCATCTCCATAAAGCTTGTCAGCAGAAGGAAGCATGAAGTGCTCTAAAATTTCCTGGTAGATGGCTGCGTTGACTGTGGACTTCAGAAGACACAGTGGACCAACACCAGCAGAAGACATGGCAGCCCAAATCATCACTGACTGTGGAAACTTCACACTGGACTTCAAGAAACATGGTTTCTGTGCCTCTCCACTCTTCCTCCAGACTCTGGGACTTTGATTTCCAAATGAAATGCAAAATTTACTTTCATCTGAAAAGAGGACTTTGGACCACTGAGCAACAGTCCAGTTCTTTTTCTCCTTAGCCCAGGTAAGATGCTTCTGACGTTGTCTTTGGTTCAGAAGTGGCTTGGTACGTGTGACAGTCGTCGCCCATTTCCTGAAGACATCTGTGTGCGGTGGCTCTTGATGCACTGACTCCAGCTTCAGTCCACTCCTTTTGAAGCTCTCCTAAGTTCTTAAATCGGCTTCGCCTGACAATCCCAGGTGAAAAAAAAGTACACTTCTATAATGTACTTAAAGTGATCTATTTTCACGCACTAATTTTGTACTTAATATACTAAAAATTCTTCTTTAGTACTTCTTAAGATCATCTTAAGAACATCTAAGTGTACTCAACTGTGCTATTTTGAGATGGCATGAAATATGAACTAAAATGTGCTTTTAATATACTATCTCTGTATTTAAAAAAATATATTTAGCTACCACTTGTAGTACACTATGGGTTCAAATGTACTATAAGTGGTATCTAAATACATTTTTTAAATACAGAGATAGTATATTAAAAGCACATTTTAGTTCATATTTCATTCTGTCTCAAAATAGCACAGTTGAGTACATTTAGATGTTCTTAAGATGATCTTAAGAAGTACTAAAGAAGACTGCCAGGTCATTGTTAGCTGGGACCTTGCCACTCCTAAACATAAAAATCACATATCATAACATGACAGAGAGGCTACATTACAGCATGATAACAGTAATTGTGTTTTTATTGGCTTGGTCTATGATTGAAGGTAATAGTGCAACATTTTATATGACAGGTTAAAGTCCTTCAAAATCTGCAACGCCAAGAGGTTCAGTGATAGATCTATATATCTGTGAACATCACTGTCATAAAAAGCCAGATTTCAACGTATAAATAAAATAAATAAAAATCAGATAAATAAAACAAAAGCCTAACTTTATAACAATTCATCACACCCCCATAAAAAAGTGAATATATATATATATATATATATATATATATATATATATATATATATATATATAGACTTTCATTTAAGAAAGAAGTCCAGTAGAGACCAGAATATCATGACTTAGGCACTAAGTAACCACACAAAAGCAAAAAACGCATAACATAAGAGAGAGAGCAGGAGAGCAGTGACATATGAAATGAATTTGGTGACAGTACAGTGTGTTACAGTGAAGTTATTGAGTATTTTTCATAATATAAAATGAGCAAAAGGGTTTTGGGTTTTGCACTTTTCAGACGGTCTCCGCTGCCTGCTCATAGAGACCAATTTATTATAAAGCACATTTGAGGAAAATTTTTATTTTATTTTATTTATTTGTTATGATTAGGCTTTTTTTTTTTGCATTAAGTCTTACTGTGTTTCTTACTGTGTGTATATACAGGTGCATCTCAATAAATTAGAATATCATGGAAAAGTTAATTTATTTCAGTAATTCAACTTTTAATTGTGATGGTTTTGGCTCACATTTAACAAAAACCCACCAATTCACTATCTCAAAAAATTAGAATACTTCATAAGATCAATAAAAAAAGGATATTTTAAACAGAAATATCAGGCTTCTGAAAAGTATGTTCATTTCTATGCACTCAATACTTGGTTGGGCCTCCTTTTGCATGAATTACTGCATCAATGTGGCATGGCATGGAGGCAATCAGCCTGTGGCACTGCTCAGGTGTAATGGAAGCCCAGGTTGCTTTGATAGCGGGTCATCTGCATTGGTGGGTCTGGTGTCTCTCATCTTCCTCTTGACAATACCCCATAGATTCTCTATGGGGTTCAGGTCAGGCGAGTTTGCTGGCCAATCAAGCACAGTAACACCATGATCATTGAACCAGCTCTAGGTACCTTTGGCAGTGTGGGCAGGTGCCAAATCCTGCTGGAAAATGAAATCAGCATCTCCATAAAGCTTGTCAGCAGAAGGAAGCATGAAGTGCTCTAAAATTTCCTGGTAGATGGCTGCGTTGACTGTGGACTTCAGAAAACACAGTGGACCAACACCAGCAGAAGACATGGCAGCCCAAATCATCACTGACTGTGGAAACTTCACACTGGACTTCAAGAAACATGGTTTCTGTGCCTCTCCACTCTTCCTCCAGACTCTGGGACTTTGATTTCCAAATGAAATGCAAAATTTACTTTCATCTGAAAAGAGGACTTTGGACCACTGAGCAACAGTCCAGTTCTTTTTCTCCTTAGCCCAGGTAAGATGCTTCTGACGTTGTCTTTGGTTCAGAAGTGGCTTGGTACGTGTGACAGTCGTCGCCCATTTCCTGAAGACATCTGTGTGCGGTGGCTCTTGATGCACTGACTCCAGCTTCAGTCCACTCCTTTGAAGCTCTCCTAAGTTCTTAAATCGGCTTCGCCTGACAATCCCAGGTGAAAAAAAAGTACACTTCTATAATGTACTTAAAGTGATCTATTTTCACGCACTAATTTTGTACTTAATATACTAAAAATTCTTCTTTAGTACTTCTTAAGATCATCTTAAGAACATCTAAGTGTACTCAACTGTGCTATTTTGAGATGGCATGAAATATGAACTAAAATGTGCTTTTAATATACTATCTCTGTATTTAAAAAAATATATTTAGCTACCACTTGTAGTACACTATGGGTTCAAATGTACTATAAGTGGTATCTAAATACATTTTTTAAATACAGAGATAGTATATTAAAAGCACATTTTAGTTCATATTTCATTCTGTCTCAAAATAGCACAGTTGAGTACATTTAGATGTTCTTAAGATGATCTTAAGAAGTACTAAAGAAGACTGCCAGGTCATTGTTAGCTGGGACCTTGCCACTCCTAAACATAAAAATCACATATCATAACATGACAGAGAGGCTACATTACAGCATGATAACAGTAATTGTGTTTTTATTGGCTTGGTCTATGATTGAAGGTAATAGTGCAACATTTTATATGACAGGTTAAAGTCCTTCAAAATCTGCAACGCCAAGAGGTTCAGTGATAGATCTATATATCTGTGAACATCACTGTCATAAAAAGCCAGATTTCAACGTATAAATAAAATAAATAAAAAATCAGATAAATAAAACAAAAGCCTAACTTTATAACAATTCATCACACCCCCATAAAAAGTGAATATATATATATATAGACTTTCATTTAAGAAAGAAGTCCAGTAGAGACCAGAATATCATGACTTAGGCACTAAGTAACCACACAAAAGCAAAAAACGCATAACATAAGAGAGAGAGCAGGAGAGCAGTGACATATGAAATGAATTTGGTGACAGTACAGTGTGTTACAGTGAAGTTATTGAGTATTTTTCATAATATAAAATGAGCAAAAGGGTTTTGGGTTTTGCACTTTTCAGACGGTCTCCGCTGCCTGCTCATAGAGACCAATTTATTATAAAGCACATTTGAGGAAAATTGGGTTGTTGTTTGTTGTCTAGGTTACTATGATTGGAAGTAGCTGCATTTGTGTTTTAACAACGTTTAGCTCACGAGTTATTGATCCGGGAAGTTCAAATCTGTGAATATATTGCCAACTTTACTGAACTCCATGACTTCAGCACTGACTGCATTTCTTTATATTTGAGTCCAAAAAGTTCAAACTCTATGAGCCGTGCATTATTTGTGTGCATTATTAACGTATGGAACTAACTGAAACACTACTGCCAGCCAGCGGGACATTAAAGAGGAAGTGTTTGTCCGAGCTCACAGCAAGGGAACGACAATATCTTTGCGAGGGAACGCAAAAGTTTTGTGAGGGAAGGCAAATATCTTTGCGAGTGTGGTAAATGGGAAATCAGGTCAGGTGGGTGGCGTCAGCAAACGTGACTCAAGAGGCGTTTCTCAATACCAAGTTCGCAAAGTTCGGACTTGCGTCTTTGGTAGTTAGTAATTGTTAAGCGCGACTCAGGAGAACGGACTCCGGTGGACGGGAGGACGCAAGCCCAGTGATTCTGCAAATGGCACAGCAGCGTACTTGATAACGTCACTCAGCTCGCTCTGGCTACTCTGGTTATCTCTGTAGGCCTATGTATATTTTAGGCAAAAATAAAACGAAATGTGTTATAAAACACCACTCTGCCTCTTTTCGTTTTATTAAAAAAAACGAATGTTTTCACAAATGTGGTTCAGGAAACGCGCTCATTGATTATCTTCAAAGTCTGCATACAGTATTTATAACAAAACTAAATATTAAACAACCCTGCCTCTTTCCGTTTACATTTCAAAAATATTAAACATTACTCTGATCTTCACTGTAATAAAATGAAATATAACATAAAACACAACCCTGTCTCTTTTTGTTAAATGTCAGTTTTAATGATCAACAATAGCCATTATAAAAAGTATAAGAGTATACAATAAGAAATAAAGCAAACAATTCAGTAAAACCTACAAAATTAGCGCTTTAGTAGGCTACAACGGTAAAGTTAAATAGCCTAAATATATGAAGTTATGAAACGTCACTTTGCCCTCAGCCAAAACTTTTGCCACGGAACAAATTATAGATTCATGAGACCAAAGATCGCCTGTTAGATATACAAAAGACTAATTATGTCATGTTTAACCGCTACAGAGACATCAGAACCAGCTGCAAATGTCAGAAGGACTAGCCGAGGTAAGGCTGTTCTCGACAGGGTACGTGAGTGCTGAGCGCCCGGTGATCGCCTGGATCTCACAACTCCGACAACGTCAGATCAAATTTTCAGAAAGGCGCTATCTTTATCAATAAACCACAAATTGAGCTTTAAACCAGTACATTCTTGCCTGAAAAACTCTTAAAACTAAATATCATGACATAATAACAGTAATATGTTTAAATTATGTGGGTTTTCTCCTTTACTATTGACGCTTGCTGGTTAGTGCGAGATGCATTCTGGGATACCTGGCTGTCTCAAGTCCGCACAAGTCACCTCTCAATGCATCCTCGATAAAAGGGGAGGATCAAGAACACATCCGGGGATTTGAACTGTACTTGGCTAGATGTGAACTTTGAATTGGAACAGTACTTGGACAGCGACTGATGACATTTCACAAGTCCACAAGAACACAAGTACAGACAAGAACACATATTGAGAAATGGCTAAGGTCAGTCGTCTATAGTGACAGGTTAGAGGGCGACGAGCCAATTGAGCGAGCTATTACCGCATTTCGACACGTTTCAACAGTGTAGGGCAGGATGGGCAACTTTGATAATGACAAGGGCCAGCATTTTTTTTCCTTTATACCAAGGGGCCAGATTACTAATCCACACGGACACATTTTACATTACATTTTATATTTTACTCAATTTCCTCTTTATTGAGGGAACTCAATGTACAATTAATTATGTAATGTGTTTTTAAATAGTTTGTTAACTGTAAAACTTGTGCAGTTATGCAAATTCAAATGGGAAACTTCATTGTTAATTGACAAGGAAAATAAATTTGCAACAAACAAATATACACAGGCCCTTTTTTTGATTAGTAGCCTAGAGAACATTTTCAACCTACCCTCAGAGAACATTTAAAAGCACTTATTCAAAAAACAGATTGAAATAAAAGTTATTAAAAATAGCAATAAAAATACTGAATATAAGAACAATTCATGGCATAAATTTCCATACCAGACCACCCCCCAAACACATTCATTTATAGATCAGTTTAGACAACATTCCCACTGTCAAAAAGTCTCAATGAGAAACTTGTGGCCTCTCCTGCTGGTGTACAATTGAATCAGTGTCAATCTGAAAGTTTGTACAGCCAACTTGCAGTAGCTGAAAGAGCGTGTCATCTGTTAGCCTGTTTCTCTCTTTCGATTTGATGTGCTTCATCGTTGAGAACCTACTTTCACAAATGTAAATGCTGCCAAACATGCTTAGCATCAAGAGTGCAAAATCTCTGAGGAGGGGAAAACGGTACTCAGGTAGCAGTTTCCAAAATTCAAGCCCCCTCTCATTGCGCCTTGCCTGAAAGAAGGGGTCAGACTGAAGTTCGCAGAGTTCTAGCTGCATCTCTCCAGGCTGCTCACTGATAGCGGCGTTCAGAGGGTCCGTGAAGAGGTCTATGCGAGGCTGCATGACGTGAAAGTCCTGGAAGCGAATTTTGAATTGCTCTTGTAGACTTTCGATTTCTTTTCTGTACTTGGCAAAAAACATCTCGCATTCGGGAGCATCTTTGCGCATTTCCTCACAGGCAGGGAAGTGTGTCAAATTTACTGGATCGGATGAAAATCCGTAGTGAAAAAGATTAAGTTTAAGCTGAAAAGCATTCATATGGACATAGAGGTCTGAAACAGTCTGAGACCGACCTTGTAACTGTGTGTTCAGATTATTCATATGCGCAGTTATATCTGTGAGGAAGGCCATGTTGCACAGTATTGTGCTGTTTGCAGTGTATCACGTTGAAGGAGATTGATCAATTTCTGGTTTGACTATTTATGTGTGTTTTGTGTGTATTGGGTTTTGTTTTTAACATGTATGGGGTTTATTATTGCCTTGCCCATGTGCCTTCCATTATGAAATTTTAATGTGTCCTGTTTGGAGTAAAACTCAGTATTAATTGATGTACATTGTGTAATAGGAAGAAATAGTGTTATTTATTACACCAGCACCCATCTCTGTCCTTTAATTAGGATATACAATAGAATTTCTGTATTGGCCTACAGTGCATCTAGATATTAATTTAGTTGTTTGCCTGTCCAACTATACATTTGTAAACTGTTTGCAGTGTAGAGAAGGTGCACTGAAGGTCACATTTGGCACAGTCAGCAGGGTGTTAGGTGGTTGCTGGTGTTGTTTTTTTGTTGTTTTTTTGTCTCTTCCCCAAGTTATTATTATTGTTAGTGAATGGTTAGTATTTGTGGAGGTAAAATAAAAAAATAAAAAAACAGTGGCTGACGAGAGCGCATCGTGGGAGTGGCATAACATTACTATCGACGTTGAACTTCGAGGTCAAGATAATTGTACTACTTATACCAATCTTGTCTGTCTTGTTTTGTTTTTTTCTTTGTGTACTAGTTCCATACCTAGATTATGTCAGAAGGGGTGGAAGATCAGATCAGAGCCCTGACAGAACAGCTTCAGCGGTTACAAGCTGATAATGTCCAAGGTTTTCAGGCACTATGGGTATGGGATGTCTTGGGGTCGAGGAATGGGTAGAGGAAGCTCGTAGATGCCTAAACACTAAATATATGACTCCCACTGAACAAGCTTTGTTTTTGTACGACAATCTGGAGGGTGGGGCCATGTCTGAAATTAGGTTTCATCCTGCTTCGGATAAAAATGATCCTGAACGAATTCTGGTTATTTTGCTTGAAACATTTGGTTGCCCACAATCGTATATAGAAGCACAGCAACAGTTTTTTCAGTGATGCCAGCGAGATGGGGAGTCTTTACGGGAGTTTTCACATTCATTAATGGCCCTAATGGAGGTAGTTAAGCATAAAAACCCAGTAGATATCCCTGATTCTCACAAAATAATAGTTGATCATTTTGCAGAGCATGTTCGAGATGGTATGCTCCGCCGAGAGTTGAAACGCCTTATAAGACAGCAACCTTTTATAACTTTTATTGATTTTCGTAGTGAAGCTATATGCTGGGCAGATGATGGGGAGCGTTTTAGTGCTCTTAGGGCCAGAGCCTACTCTTGTGATACCCACAGTGATGCAGTAGATCTGGAAGTAAAGACTAGTGCTGTGGTAGTTGAGCCTAATAAAGAAATTAATGAATTGAAAGAGATGCTGCATAAGCAGCAAGCACAATTTTAATGCTATTTTACAGCGATTGTCTACTCCTGTCTGGCATGCACTGTCTAATGGTCCAAGTAACTGGTTTCAATGCTATCAGTTTGATTCAGAAAGTCATCTGATCTGTATGCGATGTGGGCAATCAGGGCACATTGCTAGACGCTGTAATAATCGGAAGGGGCCCAGCCAGTAGCTCCTCTAGTAGGAGATTCTTCGAGGGGGCGTGTGGGCCATGAGGGAAATGGTTATTCCACTGGGCTACAGGGAAACTAACTGCATCTAGTGCTCAGAGCCAGGTACTAGATGGTGATTATGTTGGCTCACCCTTGAAATCAACTGCACCTACCTCTCATTCTACACTTATTGGCCAGTGCCCAGTGATTAAAGTAACTATGGCAGGCGTTGATGTGCCATGTCTTGTTGATACAGGTTTGATGGTGTCAACTATCACTGAGGGTTTTTTTTAAGGAATACTTTCAGCCTCAGGTTCAGGGTAATCTACAGTCATGTGGTTGGCTACAGTTGAAAGCGGCTAATGGATTAGATATCCCCTATAGAGGCTATCTGGATTTGGATGTAATGATTCTTGGTAAAAGTTTGCCCCATATGGGCATATTGGTTGTGCAGGATTCTCCTGATGTATTAACACAGAAAAAGAAATGCATCCCTGGCTTGTTAAGGATGAATATTTTACAAAGTTGTTACCAAGAGTTGTTTAGTCAACATGGTGCTGCATTGTTTCATTTCCCTCCAGCTGTTGATTTACCTGAACCTTTGAAATATGCCTTGACTGAATGTCAGATTTTTGAACATTTAACCGATTCTGAATTTATTGGCAGTGTCTCTGTCCCCCCAGGCCTTCCAATTTGTGTCCCAGCTGGGTCATTCAAGCTTGATCCAGCTTTTTGTAGACAGGGAGTGAGTACACTCATTTATTCTGTATTCACAGAACCCCCTGGTGCAGGCGATTGGCAATTGCCTGCAGACCTCCTGATCCCATGTGCTCTGGTAGCCCTTGAAGATGGTATTGTGCACATACCTCTAGTTAATATAGGGACTCAGGATTGATGGTTGCGACCCCATACATTCTTGGGTTGACTTCAAATGGTGAGCATTTGTCCTAGTAATAGACCTTTGAGTTTTTGTGAGAAAGATATTCATCCAGGCCCTGCTATATTTATTCAGTCAGTTGAGGCTGGAAGCCATACTGTCCCAGGTTTAGTCGATTTCTCATGGTCAAATTTGTCACTTTTAGAAAAGGAGGCCTTGATAAGGAAGTACAGTGCAGTTTTCAGTCAGAGTGATGGGGATTTGGGGTGTACGAATTTTATAGAACATGAAATTCCCTTATTAGATGAAACGCCAATTTGTCAGCGCTACAGGCGGCTTCCTCCATCCCAGTACGATCTTGTTAAAGCTCATATTCAAGAGTTGCTGGAGCAGGGAGTGGTGAGGGTGAGTTGCAGTCCTTTCTCTTCACCTATTTTGGTGGTCAAGAAAAAAGATGGGTCCATCCGCTTGTGAGTCGATTATCATCAGCTAAATGCAAGAACAAGGAAGGATGCATTTCCCCTCCCACGCATAGAGGAATCTCTGGATGCTCTTACTGGTGCGTGTATGTTCTCAACATTAGATATGGCTAGTGGCTACAACCAAGTACCTGTAGCTGAGAAAGACTGCATTCTGCACACCATTTGGCCTTTTTGAGTTTCAGTGAATTCCCTTTTGGCCTTTGCAATGCACCAGCAACGTTTCAGAGGCTGATGGAGTGAATCTTTGGAGACCAACGGTTTCACTCCCTCCTTTTGTATTTAGATGATGTGGTCGTTTTCTCTTCATCCTTCACAAAACACCTGGAGAGGCTAGAGCTAGTTTTGCAGAGGTTGCAACAGAATGGCCTGAAACTTAAACTCCGTAAGTGCCACTTTTTTCAGCCAGAGGTGAAATATCTTGGACATGTCATCTCAGCAGCTGGGGTTGCTACAGACCCTGGAAAGATCAGTGTAGTTAAAGAATGGAAGACTCCGTCAACAGTTACAGAATTGCGTTCCTTCTTAGACTTTGCCTCTTACTATCGGAGGTTTGTGGAAGGTTTTTCCAAGTATGCTGCTCCTCTCCACAAGCTGGTGGCAAAGTTTCAGCCCTCCAGGAAGAGATCTCAGGCTGGGTCTTGTGGTTCCTTTGTGGACCATTGGGATTAGAGTTGCAATCAGGCGTTTATTACTCTGAAGGAGAAGTTGCTAGGTGCACCAGTTTTGGGCTATGCAGATTTCACCAGACCGTTTGTTCTTGAGGTGGATGCTAGTAATCTGGGCCTGGGAGCAGTTCTGTCACAAGAACAGGACTGCGACGGCCAATTGCATATCCAAGTCGAGGGCTTAGGCCCACTGAAAGGAATTATTCAGCCATGAAATTAGAACTGCTTGCGATTAAATGATCCGTCACCGAAAAGTTTAGAGATTATCTCCTTGGTTGTAAATTCACAGTTATCACCGACAATAATCCCCTCTGTTACCTCCACACGGCCAAGTTAGGGGCTGTAGAACAACGTTGGGCAGCACAGCTGGCCTTATTTGACTTCACAATCACGTATAGACCAGGGTCCTCCAAAAAGAATGCAGATGCACTTTCCCGCTTGCCACCACCTCCACCAAACTCCATGAGAGAAGTTGCCCC
Organism: Hypophthalmichthys nobilis; assembly: GCA_037950665.1. NCBI lineage: Eukaryota > Metazoa > Chordata > Actinopteri > Cypriniformes > Xenocyprididae > Hypophthalmichthys > Hypophthalmichthys nobilis. Next base: position 29,283,175 of record CM075476.1, on the reverse strand, counting down.
TGGCATTACCATTCCAGAAGAAGTAGAACTCTCATTTAATAGGCCTGCCCAATATTCATCTGCCTCTGTATCATCTCTGGAAGCAGTTCCAGCATGAGGTAAAGCTGACTTACGAGTATTGCAGTCAGAAGATCCAGTGATCCAGGTTTTTTCGACATATTGGAAATGAGGTATGGCTCCTACGGCCAGTGAATGAGCAAAAGAATCTCCAGCAGTCATGGAGTTAGTGCGTCAATGGAGGAAAATTCAGGAAGTGCAGAGAGTCCTGTATCGTAAAAGCCATGTACCTGGGGGTAGAGAAAAAGTCTTGCAGTTGTTGTTACCACAGACACTGAAGACTGAAGTACTTACTAATCTCCACGACCAGCATGGCCATCAAGGGGTGGAAAGAACTACTACCCTTGTACGTCAGCGCTGTTACTGGCCTTTTTATGTGACAAGACATTGAACGCTGGTGTCAAGAATGTCATAGGTGCCTCGCAGCTAAGGCAGTGCAGCCAAAAGTAAGAACTTTTATGGGTAGTCTGCTTTCATCTAGACCACTAGAAATTGTGGCTGTTGACTTCACCATACTTGAACGAGCTAGCAATGGTAGAGAAAATCTCTTGGTGGTAACTGACATGTTTTCCAAGTTTGCACAAGCATATCCTACACCAGACCAGAGAGCAAGTACTGTTGTCTGCATCCTCACTGAACGCTGGTTTTATACATACGGTGTTCCAAAGCGGATCCATTCAGACCAAGGTCGAAATTTTGAGAGTGAGTTACTGAAGCGCATCTGTCAGTTGTATGGAGTTGAGAACTAGCCTGTACCACCCAGAGGGTAACGGGCAATGCGAACAGTTCAATAGGACACTCTATGACTTGCTGCATACTCTACCCCCAGAGCAGAAAAGAAGATGGCCTCAACATCTTCCTCAACTGTTGTTTGCTTATAATACATCAGTACACCAGTCTACAGGATTTTCTCCATACGAATTGATGTTTGGAAGGAAGCCTCTCCTTCCAGTGGATTCATTGCTGGGATTAACACAGGAGGTAGCATCAGGGGGCAGCAGATTGGGCCAGGGAGCACCAGCAGCATTTGACATCAATTTATCTTCAAGCACGAACTCAATTGGAAGCAGCAGCTGCTTACAGAGCCAGAAATTATTCTGTCCCATTGCCTATTTTGCCTGCAGGTTCACTTGTGTATAGATGAAGTCATCCTACTGGACGTCATAAGATCCAGGATCAATGGGAGTCGGTGGTCTATGAAGTGGTGCAATGTCTGGATGAAGTGGGGACCCTTTATAAGATCAGACCTAGAGGACAAGCTGGCCCAGAAAGGCATATTCATCGATGTGCCATGGGGTTGAATGTGGTAAATGGGAAATCAGGTCAGGCTCAAGGTCAGCCGTCTATATAAAGTGACATAAGCTAGAGCGCGATGAACCAATTGAGCGAGCTATTACCGCATTTCGACACATTTCAACAGTGTAGGGGAATGAAAATGCGGTAAGTTTGAATGTTTTATGCTGAAAGTGTTGTCGTGAACATGAGATTATGAGTGGTGTTTTTTTTTGTTAATTATTTGCAGATGCACCATTGTTTGAAGCCTTCTATATTTGTGACTGTTGTGGAGATGTTAATTGTTTACAGAAACCGTCTTGTTTGATGTGACCAGTATGTGCAACTGGTAGTTGGCCATTTTGGGGATGTTTGACTCTAAATGAATCGATACAGATATATAGAGTTTTAGGGTGTACTCACACTAGGCACGGTTGCGTCATATACGATGCAACTTTTTGAATGGAAGAAAACAGGAAGAAATGCACTTTCGCTAAGATACTGCCTGATATATATATATAGGCTATTTAAAATTTATGCCGCGCAGCGATTTTCAATAGCACATATCAGAGGATTATTTCGAAGGTAGCTGACGTTAATGGAGGAATTTGCAGCTTTACTCGCAAACTACAATTCCTGTTCATCAATAAGGTGAGAATCAGACCCATTATAAACCGAAATACACTCAAATTAATTACATGAATTGATAAGTGTACTATCCAAGTTGTAATAAAGATGTTTGCCATCATAATGATGACAGTAGCTCACACAAAAGTAGTAGCTGTTCCGTGCTCAGGCACAGTTAGCGCTCACACTGCATGCGAACCGCGCTCTGGCCCACCTCTTCCAAGCGGGCCAGGGCCGGCTAAACGAACCGCGCCTGGGCACAGAACGGAGCGATCACACTTGTCAAACGAACCGTGCTTTGGGTGTCAAACACGCTCGGGCACGGTTCAGAGTGCCTAGTGTGAGTACACCCTTACACTACATGAGATGTTCTTAAATTGTTGTGATTTCTTTTGTATTTTGACTTGTTGCTTCTGGATAACAGTAAAGTGGCATGAGATCGCATTAAGGACACAGGGGGGCAGCCCTCATCCATGTTCCAGGTATGAATATTCTTGCAAATAGTAAATGTTTGTAAATGATTTGGTCTCATGATTGTTTTATTGATTTGTAGGGGAGTTTGTCAGCCACTGTTTTCTTTTGCCTCCATGCCTTTAATGTACTGATTTTGTTTATTCTTGGTTCATTAGACTTAGTGCCCAGTAGGGCGTGTTGTGAGACGCGGGGGAAAGAGACTGTTTTGTATTTTATTTTCTCTGTATTGTATTTTTCTTTTTTTTTCTTTTTTTGGTGCGTGTATTTTTGTATTGTATTGTTTATTTATTTATTTTGGTTTGTTTGTTATTGTATCTAATTTTAGACTTGTGGGGTTCTTTTTTTTTAGTATTATTGGGCAGTGTGCAATAATTCCCATCACGATTATCACAGTATTGTGCTGTTTACATCACGTTGAAGGAGACTGATCAATTTCTGGTTTGACTATTTATGTGTGAAGTATTGTGTGTATTGGGTTTTGTTTTTAACATGTATGGGGTTTATTATTGCCTTTCCCATGTGTCGTCCATTATGAAATTTTGTTTGGAGTTAATTGATGTACATTGTGTAATAAGAAGAAATAAAGTGTTATTTATTACACCAGCACCATCTCTGTCCTTTAATTAGGATATATAGTAGAATTTCTGTATTGGCCTACAGTGCATCTAGATATTAATTTAGTTGTTTGCTTGTCCAACTATAATATTTGTAAACTGTTAGCAGTGTAGAGAAGGTGCACTAAAGGTCACACGAGGGAACGCAAAAGTTTTGCGAGGGAACGCAAATACCTTTGTGAGGGGATGCAAATATTGCGAGGGAACGCAAAAGATTTGAAAAAAAAATATATATATATATTTCCTCCCATCCCAAATTTTTTCCACTACCACGTCCCTTTAGGGGCTCCTTAGTTTTGCAAACAAAAATAAAGAATTGCAAAAATTAAGATAAATTTAATTGCAAAAATCAATGACAGCTGTAAAAGAAGCTTATGAACTTTGATACTTTTTTTTTGTCTCTGCAGCAGATATTTTCCATGTTCACACCTACTAATTCATTTGCAACGCTCCTATTATTCTGCGTTTCAGTCAAGTGTGAGCTTGCAATACCATTTTCCCTTTCCCTTTCCTTCACTTTTCTGTGTGTTTTACTTCATGGCACTGTTTTGACATGGGGGTGGAGTCAAGCAACTGGGGTGTGTTAAGCGGGCCTGGTCACGCCTCCCTCCAAGTGACGGCATCTGCTCGAGATGCAGATCACAACTGAAGTGAACAAGGCGCCATGGCATGTGGTGGATCATTTCCATGTACTTATACTTTTACTAGCATTAAAATGTTTATGGTTTAGTTTTGTTAACTAAATGTGTATTAAAATTATTTGCTTAAGTTAGAAATCATGTTAAAGTGAAGTTTATTATTAGCTGTAGACTACTTGCTAATGTGAACTGTCTGAAAATAGCCAGCACCTACTGTTTATTTCTCAGTGTGCACACTTTTATAGCATTAAAATGTTTATGGTTTTGTTAGTTTTTGAGGCTACTCCTGAAATAGCCAGCATCTGCTGCTATATGAGCAATATCACACGAGTAGCCGTGCAATATGGCTGAATATCAGCAAGGCTGTGATTCGCCGTAGGTCACAGCGTGCTGATATGTAAGGAATAATTGACGGGCCGTTGAAATCTTAGAAAATAATGCACACCCGAGGTGGTACGCGGAGTGGCCATTACACCTCGGGTGTGCATTATTTTCTAAGAATTCAACAGCCTGAAGTCAATTATTCCACTTAAACTACGGTTACCACACCTCAAGACACTGTTCCGATGTTGTATTTCAAGACATTTGTCAGGTTTTTGTCCTTAAAACACTCTTGTATGTTGGACTAATTTCTTACGCATCTCAAGCCAAGCCTCCGTTGCTAATTTCAAAACATCATTTCAGAACTAGTAACGGAGCCGGAGGCTTGAGCCTTGATAGCAGACTAATACAGTTGATACAGTTATTAATGCAGTTGAGAGAAAGAGAGAGAATGCAATGCCGTCAAGACCTGCCTAGAACTACTTTAGCCATGCATTTTCCTGAAAATAACTGCACGTCTTAGAACGTTGGTCAACTAATCAGATTCGAGCATTCAACAGAGCCGTGTAATAAACAGCCATATCGCACGACTACGAGTGTAATATTGAGTTTAAACAACAGTAGTGTGTAAATTAATAAGGAATAACAACAGAGTGTCTATAAAAGCCTCTTTTGTGCAGAACTACTTCCTTCCGCCTTGGTCTCAAGTTGACAGTTTGACCAAGCCTCCGTTACTAATTCTAAAACTTCACCTTAGAATTTTAGAATTAGTAACGAAGGAATGTTGACATCAAAGGTGGAAATTGTTGGTCAAAAACGTACATTTACACAAACTGACCAGCAAACGCAACTTTTGGATGCCATCTTTACTGTCACAGTAAAGCACAGGATTGTGGGATATCAAAGGCAGCAAAGGATACATCAGTGCTGCCTTCAAAAATCGATCAGATGAAGGTATCTCAGGAAACAGGAAGTGAAGCTAACATTGAATTCGGACATGCCTTGATGCCTTCCTACCTTGAAATGTGTCCTCCGAAGGCAGCATTTTCCAGTTTTCGGACGCAGCCACTGACTCGTTCACTCATAAAGTTTTGCCGCCATCTAATGGCGTATTAATGTAACTTTCACTCAATCCTTATTATGCACTAATGGACCCTTTCTCAATTGCAAATACAACATATTATTTAAATAAAATATAATATTTTATTGAACAACAATATTTAAATTAACAACAATAACCATTATAACCCTTATGCGCTGTTCGTTTGGGGTGTACACTCGTGCTGTTTGGGCAACAAAATGTAATTTAGTAAAAAAAAAAAAAAAATTTAAACAAATGTAATTTTACTCACTTTATTAATTTTTTTACTCCACATTTGTGCAGTTTTTGGAGGATTTATATTTTTACATTTATATGCATAAATTAAAATTATTTTTTAAATAAGTTTTTATACAAACAGTTTTTTATGTAAAATTCACTTTATAAAAGACCCACATTTCTAACTTTCATTCATGAGGATAACATGGATAATTTGACATGGTTTAGTGTAAGATTTTTGGCTGCAGAGCTCCACTATTTGACTAACTGAAAGACATCTTTTCACAAGTTTTTTTCCAGTTGGATTCATATCTACATATTATGAAATCACAATTATAACAATAAAAATGACTTTTTGTCAAAGTTTAGTATTTTTTTTTTTTTTGTACTGAAAAAAAAAACAACAACAGTTTTTCGATAATGTTATATTATGATTAGAATCAAACCTGAACAAGATGTTACAAAGAGAAAGTTGGTGTCTTTAGAGTTTATCATTTATTTCAAACATCTGTTTTTCATATAATTCTACAAATTTAATCTACACTTCAGTTACTAAATAAACAGAACAAAAATTAACAGAAATGAACAGTTATATTACATATTGAGTACAAATACACAACATCAAAATGCAATGAACTGAACAGTAATAACAAATGAGCATTTAATGCACATGGATTCTGTGTGTGTGCGTGTGAGTATGATCATTTTGCATAATGGATGTTTTAAAGTGTGCCACTTCATTTAGAGCTTCCTCGATGTATTCTTCCATGGATGAGCTCACCCTAATGGCAGGAGATGACAGGGTCGTGAACAGATAACACCTGGCACATGGTCTAAAAGGGTTGTCTCTATTCTCTTAATGAGTAATGTGTGTGTTTTGGGCATAATGTGTAATGAACCAATCAAAGTCTCATCTCCCATTCCCTTTAAAAGCCAGTTGTGCTTGCGCCATGGCAGATTTGCTATTTACATAGCGGAATTTGCAAGCGGAAAAACTGAACGCTTCTCTAGCGAGGAAACGGATCTGCTCATGTGCAAGGTTAAAGCGCACGAGCAGACTGCTACAGGACAAGCCAGATTCCACCAAAGCATTTTTATCTTTATGCACACAATAATAATCTTTTACATTGTAAACCTTTTATTTTTAAAATTTGGCATGTTTGTGTGCTGCTGCGTCCCAGTATGTGTGTAATTAGCAGAGTGTACGCACACTTATATGTGCATATTACTAACACACTCTTTAAAGGTGCAATATGTAAGAATTTTGCAGTAAAATATCCAAAAACCACTAGGCCAGTGTTATATATTTTGTTCACTTGAGTACTTACAATACTCATTTCACAATTCACATTTACAACCTATTTCCCCAAATGCTCACAGAAATGCATCTTACCTAAATAAATTTAAAATGTTTAGACAAATATGCAGGGGTGCACATAACTTTTTTGGTCTGGTTCTCAAGGGAGCACCTGGAGATGCTGCTTGGTAATCAAACTTTACGCAACACTCTTATCCTACAAGTTGTTGTCACTACTTTTCTCCTGACTGCTCTCCTCACTATCTTCTTTGCTCTCGAACATGGTAGATGTTGATGATGATGTTTTGTTTTTATTTTATTAACACTAATGACACAGACAACTGCAAGAATATTAGGCTGCTGTCACTTTAAGACCGAATGCGCGGGCCAAAAATACTGACATGCATCCGGTTCCTTTCACAATTCCGTTCACTTATTACATAACCAAGAGAATACTTGCCGAGACGGGTATTTGACAAAATTTTGTGTGTATGTGTCCGTTCAAGCGCAAGTAAATGTGAAAGAAGAATTAATTTGGTGTTCGAGCGCTGTCTGAAAGCCCCTCTCTTTCTCTCTCTCTCTCTGCGTGAATCCCGATTTTTGACTCTTCTTCCACGTTTAAAATCGTCTGAATGTGTAAACTGGCAAGACAAAACACGTCTAAATTATAAATCTTCACATTATGATGCAATTAATCCATAAATCACATGCATGCCGAACTACGGGGCCTGCTCCATACGGATCACATATCAACTGTGATCCGTTGCACCCCTAATAATTAATGAACACACTTATCATCATGATTGCTATCTTTCCAGAGATGGAGAAAAATCCTACTCCTGTAAGTAAACGTGTCCCTGTCCCCAAAAATGTTGGTACTCAAAACCGCTTCCCTCCACTTTTTTTCTGCTGCACATCCTTTATTTTTACCACGCATGCGCACCAGGGCTGCGTTCAGCCCCGACAAAACATTGCAAAACGTTTTTTAAACGGAAACGGTGGTGCGTTGAACACCCTGTTCTGATGAGGCAAGAGTTGCAACTATGGCAGCTGAGAAGGCCATTCTTTGTGTTCTTTTTGCAGAATTCTCGGAGCCTGATGAAATCAGTATAAATACGTGTTTAATACTGCAAAATACGCTCGATGTTACAAACGACTTTACTTGGACCCATTGTGCGAGCTGTCTCTTTAATACCACATGGTTTATATACATGCTGCTGCTGACTGGGCTGACATTTTTGACACACCCACTAAACAAGAGAAAATGTACGTGCACCCCTGCAAATATGTATATATCAAGTTCTTGAATTAATTTCCATCACACATTTATGATCGTCACATGTGGATTGCTTTGAATTTGTGTGCGGTATTTTTGAGACCTTCCTGGCAGGTTAAGATTCATCAACATCTTTTTTTGGAATATGTTCTGTTTAGCCAGTCGCAGTGAGCTTTTAATCCACTAATCAAAACGCTCCTTACTGAACCCTGATAGCACACGTTCATCTCAGAGACGTCTATTTGATGTCTGTGTTTACGTCTGGAAGACGTATTTTTTAGGGTGTTTGCTCATCTGCATTACGTCTATAGGACGTTTCCTGTCTGATGTCAAATAGACATTTAGAAGATGTCTTTAAGATGTTTATGATTTAGAATGTATGTAAAACTGACATCTTAAAGATGTCTATCAGATGTTTGTAAACAGCAGATGCTTTCCAGATGAAGTGATCTTTAACAGACATCTTGCAGACGTACGTGTGCTATCTGGGAACAGACTCAAGAAGCTCCACTCTGCGCTTGTACTGTGCGTTGTTCCATGATAGGGTCCTTTATGTAAAGACATTTTAATGGATACTCTTTTTTTAGCACCTGAATACAATTTCTACAAAATCACATTATGATATATATCATTTGCACAAAATACAGCTACCCGGTTAGCCTGCTGTTTTATACACCAAAGTTGCACATACCCTGTTTATTCAGATCAATCTGTAATGTTATCAGAGTTAAATGTCCAGATATTTCATTTAATAACAACAATTATGTAATGTGTTCTATTGTTGTTGTTATTGTTAGTAGAAATATTATCAGGTTCGCAGTAACTTTTGATCAGGCATTAAAAAACAGCTACCACCACCTAAGGGTATTTTTGTTTGTTTTTTAAACACTAGACCATGGGAAACCGTTGAATCATACACTTATACAGACTGTACATGATATATAAGATGAGTCATATTTACAAAAACAATTCATCACATCTTTCCGAGTTTTATTTCAGAAGCATCATCCATTATAATACTACATTATCTTGAACATTCAAGATTCAATGAAAAACACATTTTCAGTCTATTGTCGCCACCTAGTGGTGAAACAATGTAACTGATAGTCATAATTTGAAACGTTATTTAATTTAATTTACTCTATTTTGATCGCTACAGTAGACATCAGTGTTTATATTTGAACTAAACTTTTATTCCAGTGCTTGTATGATAATTTGAATTATTGAATTAATTAATTAAAATAACTTAAAAAGTAGTGAGCCATTGAACCAACAATGACCCATTTTAAGATTGCACAAGGTAAAATTATTTGCTTAACATGTGTTGTCAGATCAGCCAGGCTCTACTGGTTATCTCTGCTCACTTCAGACAGCAGCTGGTCCCATCAGAATAATGTCAGGTTTTTATGTAGCCTATATTTTTTTAGGATAACTTAACATCATTTGTATTGTGGGATGACCACAGGCCCAGACTGGCCATCGGAAACTCCGGGAGAAACCCCGCTGGTTGGGAGACTGATTTGGTCCGCTGCCCAGCTCACTTTCATTTATTTAGCCTATTTAAAATCTTTGTTATTAATTTTATCATTATTATTATTATTATTACCTGCCCGATGTGCACAAGTATTTTCTGAATCTGTTATTCAATTTAGCCTACGCTATCATCTCTGGCGAACAACTTCTGCATGCAAAAGAAAAACTGTACATGAAGACGCAGTGAATGGGTGGCGTTTCTTGATGGATCTTCGCTCTAAAGCAGTGTTGGGCAGTAGTGTCGCTACAAGCAGAGATGGGCAGTACTTTAATTAAATGTATTTAAAATACGTATTTAATTACTTTTGAGTATTTTGTAATTTGTATTTTCCTTAACAAAGAAAAAATCAAATGTAATTTGTAATTAAATACTTTGAGAGAAAGTATTTTGTATTTAAAATACTTCAAATACATTCAAATATATTATTTTATTCTCGCATAAAATAACTTTCATCACCAGGTTTAAGGGTAGGGTAGGTCATTTTCAGAGAAGCTAGCAATAGCGAGCTAGCTTTGAAAGCATAAGAATCCCACCCTCCCTTCAGAGGGTCTCCAAAGCCATCTCTTAATTACGGTAGTTACGGCATGAACGCAGCATAAGCTCATTGTTTTGGTTCAGGAGGAACTGTAACGGTGCATTCACACGGGGCATTGGCGTCAACGCTTGATGGAGGTCGTGTCTGAAGCTTGGTGCTGACGCGACCGTCATAGTGACAACAGCCAATCACATTACTTTCCGGCGTTGCATGAATGCAATTGAAAAGTTGAGAAATATTTAAATTCTGCCACGAGCAATGTGAGTCAAGCGACCCACAATTCAGTTCGGCAACACATGACATCACCCATTCAAAGTAAAAGAAAAGCGTTAATGCTGCCCCGTGTGAATGCACCGTAAAAAGCGGCTGCTGTTTCGGTTGCTGAGCTTGTGAGCGATGTCTGTCTTACTTTGCATAGCAAGGTCAGAAGCAGGTAAAGAAGCTGCTTTTGTGCTGCTTTAAGGTAAAGTATAAAGTAAGTATAAGTAAAGTGCGTGTCAATTTTGTTTGTATTTTTGTATTTTCAAATTACAAATTACTTGTATTTTAATTAAATAAATTTTTTCACAGCAGTATTTTGTATTTTATTTAAATACATTTGATAAATAAGTATTTGTAATTTGTAACTAAATACTTTTTGATGTATTTGTGCCCATCTCTGGCTACAAGTAGTGACGCTACTAGCTTAACTACATTTCTCGGTAGCGCGGTGGTAACGTCACTGTTTTCTGAATCAAATAGCTTTTCAGTAGCAAAGCTCTTTTTCTGATCAATTAGCACGGTAGCGTCAACAAAAGCTACATTTTCCAAAGCATTTCTGAAGCTCAAGCTCAAATCGGAAATATAACTGCTAAGGATCACTGATCCTGGATCAGTAAAGTGACGCCAGCGCCACTAAACACTAAATTAGCTCCTCAAACTGTCAGTCAAACCTCATTATTCCTCCCGCCTCTCTCGTGAATGAAGCACGGCACGCAGTTTGGAGCATCTCAGCTTGTTCACGGTCTGAAGGTAAAGAAAGAACTGTTGATTGAATAAGTACAGCGTTTTCTTTACTCAAGAAACACTATAATTATGAAGGCTAATGTTTTTATGTTTGAGGGGCGGAGAAGAGTGTCTTAGTCTAGCATTTGTTGTCGAGTCACAGCCAAATACTGTAGCTTGTGTGAAGTGCTTCATCTTTTATAACATGATATCAAAGTTGTTTCACTCGGCGGTCATCTTTGAAACGCCTCACGGGCATCCAAGTGCAACTCCTATCTCTTTGAATGGGAAAACATTCGATTCTCCAAAACTGTTCACTAAGCTTACGATTAAATTTCATATTTGAAAACGCCAATGAAATCTGACAACAACAGTCTCATAAAGCTTGTTTCCTATTTTGAAATAGCTTAAAAAGCTTGTTTTTTAGGCTAGACCAGCCAATGTGCATGCGCAGTCCTGAGCGCAAGTGTGAGAAAGCTGCATGTTTCTATAGCAACCGGAGCAGACGGCAGCTGCGGTGATGTGACGACTTTACTAATCAACGATTGGCTCTTTCATGTAGAAGGTGGGGCTTATTCGCCATATTGGGCGTTGCACTTTCTCCCATTCATAAGTAATAGGAGTGCACCGTCTTTGATGATATTTTGGCCAAATAACAGAAAAAAATGAGCGCCCACATAGCGATAGAAAACTATATTACCTGCAAATTAATGAAAACGTAATGCAATGCACTTACTGCCTCAGATGCGGTGGTAATGACTGAAAAAAACATTCGCTGGTCAAAAACTTGAATTTTAATTTGATTTTGGTGAAATGTTAGCTAATAATATAATAACACATGCAATGATTTAAATAAAAGTAGGGAATCTGTAGGCCTTTACATTTATATGGTAACACACTATACAATAACATTCCATTAGTTAATGTTAGTTAATGTATTAACTAATTATGAATGAACAATTAACTACATTTAATACAATATTTATTAATCTTTGTTAATGTTAATGAAAACACAGTCGTTCATTGGTAGCTCATGTTAATTCACAGTGCATTAACTGTTAACAAGGACAGCTTTTGATTTTAATAATGCATTAGTAAATGTTGAAATTAACATTAACTAAGATGAATAAATGCTGTAGAAGTATTGTTACTTAATTACTAATTTTAACCAATGAACCTTATTGTAAGTGTTAAGTGTTACCATTTAGGCTATATAAATGTATCTGTATACGTTAATATATAAAGCCACAATACTAACTTTGAAAAACAGTGTAATTATTAATTTTAATAATAACACTGTTATTATTAATTCCTAAAAAGTAGCAGTTTAGGTCATAGGAGGTTTCCAGCCGACAGCAAACATTTCTTTTGCCTATGACATAATATGTGGTAAATCTTACCCTGTACGTGATAATGATTTTTATTGCCTAATTGGTTTAGAACAGTTGTTGCATAAATAATTAAACTGAACTATTATGCCTGCTTATCTGCTTGACTGACAGTTTTATTGATCACGTGGCTGCTGTACCACCTGACCGCTGTAGATTCATTTAGGTGTTGATAGTGGTGCAATGGAAAGCATAATTCCCAGTCCAAGGACGTGAACAGCTCAGAATATAATGTCACATGTTGTCATCTCAAGACTCCAGTAAATACGAAGTGCCGTGAACGCAGCATATGTTCCATTTGTCGCATGTCTCCCTTTGTTCAGTTTCCCCCCACTTCTTTGTTTACATGATACCATCATTAGTTTAGTAGTTTCAGCTGTTCATTATTAATTATCTTGTTCCTATCTATTATTTAACCTCCACTCTTCCCTGCACTCTTTGTCCAGTCACTGTGGTACTAGATGTGTTTGCACTGATTGTTTACCTGCCTTTGAGTTGTTTTAAAGCTTTTGAGTTTTGATAACCTTGTTCCTCTACCGATTCGGTAATGCGATATATCACGATAATGAATATGCACGTTATCGTGGGCACTTCAAAATACCGTAAATAATAATTTATTATCAATTATTAACATTTTTATAATGCATTGAAGAATACTTTCCCCATCAACCGTATAAAATGCACAACACCGCTGTATTCTGCGTCAAAGGGACACACGCTCAGATGCCCAACATGCATGAGAAGCACGTGGCGGAACGAGTGAAAGAGACGCGCTGAATGAAAGTGCACGTTCACTCTCTGACAGCAGAGGGCGCTGATGGAACAGCAGAATGCAGTGGTTACCCCGGAAACCCAGCAAACAAAGCAACTGCGCTAGTGAAGTTTTTAAAATGCTTCAAACAGCCATTCATTTTTTTTTGTAATCTCAATGTTGTTCATCACAGCACCAAATACTTGATGCTTAAAGATTTAATAGGCTATTTATTTTCAAACTTAAACATTTTTATATTTTAATCTGGACTACAACAATGCCATAATGATTAGAAATGTTCTGATTATTTGTTATTGTTCAGTAAAACTTTGAGACATACGGCTTCATTAGTTAACATGTTAATTTATTATTACCAAACTGACAATGAAAAATACTTAAAAAGCATTAATTATTCTTAGTTAATGTTAATTTCTTAGTTACTGTTTAATAACATTACTAAAATCAAAAGAACTTATTTAATGGACCTGAAATAAAACTAACAATGATCAGTTGTATTTCTTAACTAACATTAACAAAAAATTATACTTACTTTAACAAATGTAGCCTAGCTATTGCTCAATCTTAGTTAATGCATTAAATAATGAAACCTTATTGTAAAGTGTTACCTGTTGTTCTTTATAGCCTAATTCTTTTGCACTTTAATCTGTTTGAAAATTTTACTTTATCTATTTTTTGTGTAATATATTATTGTATTTAAACATTCAGAGTTCTTTTTGTTATTACAAATACTATGACAACACTTTTTTTTTTGCAACTTATTTCAATATCGTGATAAAAGCTTCAGCAATTAATCGCAACATGAAAATTTGATACCGTCACATGCCTATTCCTCTGCCTTCCTTGGATCCTCCTGCATGCATCATTACAGTAAGCTAATTTTGCCATGTTGCTGTAGCTTAGCTTGCTACATTTCCCAGGGGGGTAGCGTTAGTGTAGTGAAGCTTCATTTAATGAAGAGTAGCTGTTAGCTTAGCTCACTACATTTTCCACGTAGCCTGCCCAACACTACTCTAAAGATGTGCATCTCTGTGTCAGATAAATTACATTTTAGACAATTATGTTCCTTCTCTGTCCATGCGATATATGCACATATTGAATGAGTAACATTTTTCTAGCATATTTACTTGAACTTTGCTAGTAGGCTATATGATTTAACTTATTTCAGAGGCGGCAAAAATTAGAATGTGTTAGAGTAAAGCTCTCTTGATTGCAACCTCTACTCATTGTATAAACACATTATGGCCTATAACTTTTGGGCTATTTTAGTTGCCATTTGCTATACAGGTAATAGGCCTACTATAAATTATATATAAATATATAACGCAAGTAAATATAGAAAAAAATATAGGCCTATACAATTATAATAAAAAATGTATATAGGCTAAAATTGTAAAATAAAGCACTAACTATAGCGGCATTCATTATAAACAACATATAGCCTAAATGCAAAGCCAAAACTAATTTATTTAAAAGTGAAACAAACGGCATTGGGCTTTCTCTCAGTCAGCACTAATCCAAATGTTCCCATATTATTCGAGATGTAGGCTAACATTTGGTTGCTAAACTTTTACTTAGTAAACAAGTTTTTGTACTTCACTCTTGTTCAGTGTCCTCGTAAAATAGCATTCTATAATCAATAATTCAAATTATTGATTATAATTCAAATTCAGATCATTTTTTTCATATTTCTAGCTCCATAGATCAAAAGCTCACAGTGATTGACTAAACAGAAAATCCTCCAAAAAAAAAGATATTTATGAATCTTAACCTGCCAGGAAGGTCTCAAAAATACCGCACACAAATTCAAAGCAGTCCACACACGTGTGACGATTTGCAAATGCAGATTCAACAATCCATAAATACATGTAACATCATTCACAATTGTGTGATGGAAATTCATTCAAGAACTTTATTTATACATATTTGTGTAAACATTTTTAAATTTATTTAGGTAAGATGCATTTGTGTGAGCATTTGGGGAAATATTTATACTTTTACTTGTGTATTTATGAATTGTGTTTTGTAAATGTATTATTTCTGAGGCTGATCTGGCTCAATAGTAATAGTAAATAGGATTAAAGTTCATAAGCTTCTTTTATAGCTGTCATTGATTTTTGCAATTAATTATTTTTGTTTGCAAAACATTTTTTTTTTTTGCTCAATACTTTATTTTTCTTTTGCAATACATTATTTTTCTTTTGCAAAACATCATTTTCTTTTGCAATACTGTATTCTTTTGCAAAACTATGTGGCATGGTTTTGACTCCATAGAAATGCATTTTACATCAAAAACACCCGTTAACCTCGTAATTGCAAACAATTGCATTAATTTAGGCTATATGTATATTAAATAGCCTACCGGTAAATAAAACTAGACATTTTATAGTGGCATTCATTAGCCTATAAACAACATACAAATGTCAAGACAAAATGGATTTAACCTATTTAAAGCAAAACTGAAACGGCATTGGGCTCACCTCTCTATTTTGGGAAGAATCCAAGGTTTCCATATTTGCCATGCAACATTGGTTGCTAAACAATTACTCATTGTATAAACAAGGCTTTTGTCATTTTAGTTTGATGATGAATGGCTGAAATGTCAAGTTAACAAAGCTAGAACTGATATGTCTGCGAGTGATTAGTACTGTGTGATTAGTTGGATTTAATAAAATAAAGATATAAAGAAAACAAATACAAATGTGTTTGTCACAAAAACATGTAGCTTTACTTGTCACAGTTTTTTTCTTCTGTTAATTATTTAAGTTAAATATATTTTGTGTAGTCTTAATTATTTTATTCCTTTTATATAGTTAATTTTATTCTGTTTTTCATGATGACGATGTGTTAATCATCATGTTCTGTTGTTTATGCTGCTATTTGTGCATGTAGAGAAAAAAAACAAAAAACATTTGTGTTATTTTTAATCGGTCACAGACACCCATCTATTCTAATTTAATTTAATTTAACATTCGAATCTTGCCGTTTAACGGCTAATGATCGATTATGAGCTTTGGTTGTCGGTTAGGAAAATAATCTTAAATTAACAAAATGCTCTCATTACAACTCCAGATTTACTATGCTGCTAACTCAAAAACTTGCATAAAATGCATATCCATATTGAAAAATGCCAAGTTTTGCATGTAAACGATGTACGCCCAGTTTTCTGTCATACATTCATTTCATAAATGAGGCCCAGTGTGAGTAAAGAAGACCTCAAAGCCATTTGCTGTAATAGTCAGTTAAGGTTATAGCAAACCTGCAGTCAGATGCAGCAGTGTCAAATGGCCGACTGTATCCACAGCCAATTTCTACTACATGGTCCATCTACAGCGGCACCGGTTGGAGAAGAGCAGGATGTGACTTGAAAGTTTTGTTACTGAGCTGACATATGTGGCAGGAAGGGACAGCATCATTAACCTTTGCATCCATCCCTGGCCACCAATAGAGATAACGAAGGGATTGTTTGGTTCTCACCTCTCCCTGACGTCCTTCGTGCACTATGGAGACCAGCACAGACCGAAGAGCAGCAGGTGAAATCAGCCATAAGCCATTGGAAGACAAAGGTGTCCTTTAGTTGTAACTTCACCCCTCAGTGTGCAGGTCCGGAAGAAATGGAAATGGCTCACCAGAGCTGGAGACCTATGACCTGGCAGATATTTCTCATCTAATCTACTATGGGTGACTTCACGCTTCAGGCCGGACCAAACTGAGTTAGGCAGTGGTGCAAGTCATAAGCTCCAAAATCTCATCATAAGTTCCAAAAGCTTATGATACGGGGGCTTTTATATGAGGAAGTTTTAGACTTGGCTGTGCTCTCTGATTCTGATTCTACTTCACGAGTTCACACTTTCAAATAATCAGATAGTTAATAGTATGCGTATCAGATAGTAACAGTATACGTATTTGGCGTGCTGTCTGAGGGCTCCGAGCTCAGTATTTGGCCCAAACCCAGAGTACTCCCCCTGTATTTCTGGATTAGGAAAGTAACCAGGTGTGTGTGAGGAGACGGGGTGGTGGATGGATGCTGAAAACTGTCAAAAAACAAAGGTGAGTCGACTGCGTATATATATTTATATATACACTACCAGTCAAAAGTTTGGACACACCCTCTCATTTAATGTTTTTTCTTTGTTTTCATGACTATTTACATTGTAGATTCTCACTGAAGACATCAAAACTATGGATGAACACATATGGAATTATGTAGTAAACAAAAAAGTGTGAAATAACTCCTCAAAGTAGCCACCCTTTGCTTTGTTGACAGCGCTGCAAACCCTTGGCCTTCTCTCAATGAGCTTCATGATGTAGTCAACTGAAATGATTTTCACTTCACAGGTGTGCCTTGTCAGGGTTCATTTGTGGAATTTCTTGCCTTCTTAATGGGGTTGGGACCATCAGTTGTGTTGTGCAGTCCATCATTACTTTAAGAACTGAAGGTCAGTCAGTCCGGAAAATTGCAAAAATTTGAATGTGTCCTCAAGTGCAGTTGCAAAAACCATCAAGCGCTACGACGAAACTGGCTCACATGAGGACAGCCCCAGGAAAGGAAGACCAAGAGTCACCTCTGCTGCTGAGGAAAGGTTCATCCGAGTCACCAGCCTCAGAAATCGCAAGTTAGCAGCACCTCAGATTAGAGCTTAGATTAATGCCACACAGAGTTCTAGTAGCAGACACATCTCTACATCAACTGTTCAGAGGAGACTGCGCGAATCAGGCCTTTATGGTCAAATAGATGCTAAAAAACCACTACTAAGGAAAAGCAACAAGCAGTAGAGATTTGTTTGGGCCAAGAAACACAAGGAATGGACATTAGACCAGTGGAAATCTGTGCTTTGGTCTGATGCTTTGCTTTGAGATCTTTGGTTCCACCCGCCATGTCTTTGTGCGACGCAGAAAAGGTGAACGAGGTGAAAAAAAAAAGGTGAGCTGCCTCAGCAGATGCAGTGTTGGAACCGTGGGGCTCAGAGGCTTGACTCCCATCACTCGTGAAGTGAGCCAAAAGGGAGGGGAGCTTCCTCGCAGAGAATGTATCACGGTAAGCGCATCCAGCCCCCTTGAGGGCTGAATGTGTATGCTACGGTCCTAAACAAATAACACAAAACTCATGTCCATCACCAGGAGTAACAAAGCATGGACACGGGGGAACACATTTTTTTAAACTCTTTGTTCGCCATATCACGCGATACAAGACAAACTTTTTTCCTGTCTGATGAAACTAACTCCTGATAAAAGTACAAGACTTTACAGCAATAATCACACTGCTTTGTTACACAGCATACAAACTCTGCGTGGCGCCATCACACTGCATCGGCTAATAATATTGGCATGAAGTTACATGTACCTCAGTCACTGATTTGCACATCAGGAATATTGCAGGCCTCCACCAGACTTTCCTTTGGCTTCGCCCTCCCAGGAATAATTCACCATCTTTTGGGTACCATCATGTGCTCTCTAGCTCCACCTGCCCAACGGAGCGGGCGAGACGGGCCGGTGGTGCAACCTTGCGAGGGGATCCCACCTTCACCTTTATTCTGTGCATTAGATTCCTTGGTCCGTGTTTCAAATTGGGTCGGGTGGGTGGTCAGAGTGGACTCGGACCTTAGGCCTCAGGTGCTTCCCCATAGCATCAGGAACCGACACGGCATAGAGTTCCCTTGAAAGGGAACCCTTATTATTATTATTATAATAAAATAATTAAAATGTAAACAATTACAATTATTTTAAGAATATTTTAGTTTTTTATTTTCAATGTTATTATTAAAACAATATTTAAAATAAAATACTTATGAAAATAAATTTAAATTAATAATTTTGAGAATATTATTATATTATTATTATTATTATTATGTATTTATAATAATAATTATTATTGTTGTAGTAGTAGTATTAGTAGTTGTTGTTGTTTTTGTAATGCATTTGCATGTCAGATTATAGTCTGAGGAATTTAGCTGGCAGCCATAACATAATAATAATACTTAACACATATAACAAGACAGTGACACTATGTCTGTAAAATTTCCGCTCCTCGTAAGCATCCTCTAATTGTACCTTAGCAGCACAATCGAAGACATCGCACACTCAAGTTACGTCACACGTGTCCCTTTTAACTTTTTTTTATAGTGATGAGTTTCAGGTTGTAACAGTGAGCGAGCGGTTTGATGTTGTACATGTTCAGTAACCCCGTGCCAAATTAGGCCATGACGCCAGTCTGTTTAACGACAAAATCACACAGTAAATGTATTTCTGGGAAACCGCTTCAAATGAAACCTGTTCCTGAACAGACCCCCTCATGAGATCATCCCTCAGTTTACGTCTAGAGAGGATAGACGAACAGTTCCCTTCCACTGTCATTTGCTGCATGACAGAAATGTGAGTTGAAATGCTTCTGCCACCCAAATAGTTAAAAGACATTAAGATCTCACTCCAGCAGCAAAACGCAACTTGAGTTAATATTGAAGTTCCTCGGCTCGGATTGGGGAATGTTTTGTTCATTTCAGAGGTGTTGGCTCTATCTAGTGGTCACTTATTGTAACTGGCCATCCAGTTACACTCATTCCAGCTCCCGTTCAGCTCTGCACATTTGGGCTGAAGGCTGAAAAAAAAAGTTGACTTTGTAGATGTCTGAACACAGCTGGTAGGCATATTTACACTTTAGGCTTGACCTTTTTCTTTCTCCATTTCTTTCGAAAAAGAAGTCCATCTCTGAGACATTCCCACTATAGTACAAAATACTGTAATATACATAGTACAAAATAAAAAAGGAACCTCTGATTCCTTGTGAAAAAGAAGTTAACTTAATTGTGTTGAATATGTACTTGTAGTGTACTTCAAATTCTAGAAGAATATATTTTTAAAAAACTTGTGTAATATAATATCAATGAAATAAAAGGCCACTTAAGGCCACTTAAAGGGATAGTTCATCTAAAAATGAAAATTCTGTCATCATTTACTCACCATTAAGTAGTTCCAAACCTGTATAAATTTCTTCGTTCTGCTGAACACAAAGAAAGATAGGCTATTTGGAAGAATGTCAGTAACCAAACAGATCTCGCCCCCCATTGACTACCATAGTATTTATTTTTTCTGCTATGGTAGTAAATGGGGGGCGAGATCTGTTTTGTTACTGATATTCTTCCAAATATATTCCTTTGTGTTCAGCAGAACAAAGAAATTCATACAGGTTTGCAACAACTTGAGGGTGAGTAAATGATGACAGAAATTTCATTTTTGGGTGAACTATCCCTTTAATAAGAGTACAATAATACATTAATATGTGCACTTTGTGATAGTGGCAAATTAAAAGTTTTATTTTAAATTACATCTTAAATTATGTTAATAGTACACAAAGAAGTACACTTATTTTAATGTGTTGACTAACATACTAAAGCACATTTAAACCACAAATGCTCGTCTTGCACTGGTTCTGCGATGCGGCACTTTGGAAAGGTCACGCATGACATAGGCTGAAGTATCATGTATACTCTCATTTTCTCCAACTTCAAAATCATCTGACATCATTGTTTTACCTTTTTTTTGGTAAAGGCCTGACCTTTCCAACGTGAATACGCAATACGTGGTGCATTGCAGAGCTAGTGCAAGATGGGCATTTGTGGTTCAAAAGTATATACATTTTATTTTTTTTAGAAAATGACCGATTGTTTCGCTAGATAAGAACCTTATTCCTTGTCTGGGATCGCGTAAAGCCCTTTGAAGCTGCATTTAAACTGCAGTTTGGACCTTCAACCCATTGGTAACCATTAAAGTCCACTTTATGGAGTTTAATCCTGGAATGTTTTCCTCAAAAATATTAATTTCTTTTCGACTAAAGAAAGTGTCAAATACAGCACTCTAAAGTTCTACTACTTGCATTTAATATAAATTTAAACTGTAATACATCTTCATTTAATTGCGGTTACATTCATTTCACACTTAAGCATATACTTTTAACTGAATCCGTTCTGAATCAAGAAACCTATCAAAGACAACTCAAATATCTTAACAGTAAGGCTGGTTGTCATATCTCTCCCACAGATGCTCCTCAGCCTAGGCAGGTACTGACAAGTTTACAGCGGGTATCTGCTGAAAGGAAAACCGTTCAATCTGTCATCTTAATTACCTTTCACATCACATGCAAGCTCTGATTGCACCGTTATATTAGCCCATTGGATTCCTATGCCACAGGTCCTAAGTAGCTGGAACAAGTGTTATACTGATAGTAATTACCTTAAGGAGTTTGAAAGAATCAACCTTCTGTATTCAAGACAATCTGTTTGACAGATGTTTACAGCTTTCATATGCCCTACGGAACTAAAGAAGATGAAATGAGACAAGATGTTTATTTCTAAAGGTACTATCAGGACAATTGTCTACAGATTGGTTTGATGAGATAACTCTCTTCTAGTTATGAAATGTATAGCTAACTGAATTGCACAGACTGCAAGTCTATACAGTATTTAACAAAGATCAAGATTTTATTAATTAACTAACTAATTTTATTGTCAGTCATGAATTCAGGTCATGTGATGCAAGCACACTCTAATAAGGGAAGAGGTTGGCATAACATATTATTTTGTCAGAGTACATTGTCCTTTATGTAAAAAGCGGAAGTTCAGCTCATGCTAACATGTGTACCTATGCTTTCAAAACATTGTTATGCATATCAATAGATGCACATGTATACTTACTGTGTATTGTAAATGCTTTACTGTTTCCTGTTCTTTCAAACTGAGTGACGAAATTAAGCAGATTTATTTTTATATAATATTGTTCAGATCAATTTATTCATTCAAAAAATATATGCAATAAATGTAATTAAAATTTCTGAATTAAAATTCATTTTGATATTTTTGGGGTGCATAGAACCAAAAACATCAGGGTGATACAACTGTCCTAATATTATAAAAAAAGAAAATAATTACATAGATTCTCCCTTATATTTTTATTAAGAAAAAATAGTTTAACAAAACGGCTTTACTTCTTATTTGAAAAGTGTTTGTCAGCGAGATCAAAGTCATTTGGTGCAACCAGCATGCAAAAATATAAAACAGGAAATTACATATTGTCACAAGTTGCTGTGATTGCAGATAAGCATGATGAAGACAAAAGGAAAATTCCAGAATCTATATAGTATTTATTTAAGAAAAGCTAACCACACATAAACACAAATGTAAACCAACCAGAAGAAACTGAAACACAAGAGAATATACACACAAGCTACTAACAAGGAAACTAGATGATAAACAGATGAACATAATGAACTAATCAATCATAACCATAGCATCTAATAATCAATGGGAAAGGAAATAGGAACTAAACATATAAGGAAACACAGGAACTAAAGAAAACACAAATATAAGATAATCATGACAGTAATTCCCCCCACCCAGAAGGCACGTCCTCACACCGCAAAGACAATCCGACAATGTTGGGCCAGATTTTGGCAGTGGACCAGGACCTGAAGGAGCTGGTAGAGGGAGAGACCAAGGAGGAGACGATGAAAGGAGGAGCCAGAGGAAGACCCAGAGAAGAGCCAGGATGAAGGCCCATGGTAGAACTGCATCCACACAAGCAGTGTGCATATGATAGTTTGGGTTTTAGCACTTACTAGCATGAACAAATCTAGAAACAGACCGTGCATAGAAATCGGTCTAAGATTCAAACTCTCTTTGATACAGAAACATGCCCTGTGTGAGTTCTTGTTTTTAATGTAGATAATATATTATATGAGATACAATTCAATTTTTTCACGAATATCTACACGATTGCAAATGTGACACTTATTTTATACAACAGTTCAACAAACAAAAAGGTAATATATTAAGTGATGTTTATTTTAAACACAGTATTATTTGCTCTATTTTGAAACAAAATAATAGTTCCAACGAAAGCCACAGCAAAACAGCAACACACAGCTGTTTCGTTAGTGAACTGTTATATACTGCACCAAAACACAAATAGTTGAGGATCCAATTGCAGTCTTTATTTAGAGAGTAATCCAAAAACAGAGTCAAAACAGGTAAAGGTCAAACACAGGAGACCAATCCAAACCATAACTGAGATAAGAGCAAAGGTAAACTGAAAAAATCCAAAAGACCAGGGAGAGGATCAAAAACAAGACTTGGGAAAACCAGGATACAAGGCTCAGGGAAGCAGTACAAACAGACATACAAGATCTAACGAAGAATGACTGAGTGAACCAGGCTTTTATAGACAGAGCTAATGAACTAATGTGAAACAGCTGTGGACAATCGGTAATAATGAAACCAGGCAGAGGATGATGAGAAATGAAGTCCACTGCTGAGTGGCAATAGTCTGGGGTGGCGTGCCCTCTAGTGGACAACCAGGGCACTCCAGTGGACGATTGTGACATGAACGAATTTGCAACTTTGAACAAATCAGGAGAGTCTGTAGTTGCATTCGAAATCGCATTCTCACTGAGACGGTTCTTAATTTCAATAAGTATTTAGCGAGTGCTAAAAGAGTACGTACTATGTAGCCTGAATGCGTATATGAAGCAGGTGACCACCATGCCCACCTTCGCGTGTCTTTGCTGTCCATCTTATCCCTCATTGTTGCAGTTAGACTGGAATCTGACCATGGATGTGAAAGGGACATTGAGGTGCTTGTGTTCCTCTACTGGCTGGCCCATGCAGCATCCTTCAGGGTGGTGTCACAGACCTTCGATATCCCCAAGTCCTTTGTGCATGACATTGTGCACAGAATGCGCAAGGCAATCATGGGAATTTTGAGGAGGGTGATTTGCTTTCCAACCGGAGATGACCTAGAGGCAGAGGGAGCAGGATTTGTACACCTGGCTGGGTCATCAGCTTTTAGCAGAGCAGTGTGTGCAACAGACATCTGTCATATACTAATTCACGAGTTTACACGTACATGAAATCAAAATAAAGTAATTTGTATAGTAATTTATGCGTATTTGGCGTGCTGTCCAGGGGAGGGCTCCGAGCTTGGAATTTGGCCCGAACCCAGAGTACTCCCCCTCCTTAACTGGGATAGAAACCAGCCAAGAGTGAGGTGATGGGGTGGTGGAGGGATGCTGTGAAACTTGTCGCGGGATAGAGGTGAGAGACGGCTTTATATACCGGCTTCCTCTCGCACTGATTGGTTGATTTACCTGAACGTGCGCCTCCCGAATTTAGTTAAATAAACTTCATTTCACGAGTTTACACGTACATGAAATCAAAATAAAGTAATTTGTATAGTAATTTATGCGTATTTGGCGTGCTGTCCAGGGGAGGGCTCCGAGCTCGGAATTTGGCCCGAACCCAGAGTACTCCCCCAAAAAAGCCAAGTAAGCGCAGGACAACAATGATAAAACTAAGTGAAATTAACCCCCCAAAAAAGTGAAGGGCACGAGAAGGTATTTGCAAAAAACGAGCTTGACCGTTCGACTGGGAGGGCTCTCGCAGCATCCGACGGGGGCTTAATGCTCAACGGCATCGGACGGGTAAGCCCCGCCAGCAGTTGAACGGTATGGCTCTTGCTTACGGCGCGAGATTGTACGAGCATGATTCGGGATCGAGTTTAGCCGTTCGACCGGGAGGGCCCTCGCAGTGTCCAGCGGGAGCTTTGGATGAAATTGCTCGCGGCATCGGACGGGTAGGCCCCGCCTGCAGTCGAACGGAGGGTGCCCACTGCATTCGGTTGGGAGGGTTCGACCAGCGCTTCGAAGGGGCTGGGACACGGGAATAGACCCTTTGCCTCCCACGAACGGGGAACTCACACTGCAACACGAACGTGAGCGTCCGACGACGTCTGAATCAGCCTGAGCCCGGCTCACAAACGGGGATCTACAACCTGTAAATCTGAAATTGAAGGGTGGATATTAGTGTCGAAGTTAGACGTGACTGTTAATTCGGAGCAGCGAAGAAAACTGAAGAAAGCCAGGATGAACGTTGCTTCTAGCGTGCGGGCGGTGTTGATGGAATGGTAGCCGAGACGAAGTGTGGAAATGCATTTGGTGAGTATGTCGATAGTAATAGGCTGTCTGGTATCTGGGCGGGTGGGATGGGTTCTTTGAATTCCTTTGATGAGAAGGGAAGTTTGAGAGTTATTTATGGCGGAGGCGGGCTTACCGTAAGCTAATTTATGGAAAAACTGAATGCTACTTAGATAGCCTTTTATGGACCCGGCTTGGAGGCCTTTTACACTGTTAAGGTGAGATATGAATGACGTAATGGATAGAAGAGAAAAATCGGGAAACGGCAGGTTGTGAGAGAGGTGAAAAGTTTTGAAAGATTTCCATGCTGTGTAATACGTTTGGAGGGTTCTAGGTGAAACTGCTTGGAGGATGGTATTAATAGAAGTGTCCAGAAGGGATTTTAACGGGTGATTTATGGGAAGATCAGCTGAGAATAAAGAGGGACTGGGGTTGGAAGTGGATCCGCTTCTGGCGCCAGCGTCCTGAATTTCTGAAAAGAGAAACGGGAAAGAGAGTCAGCGATTTGATTTTTGGAGCCTGGAATGTGTTTAGCAGTTATAATAAACTGATCACAGGCGGAAATACAAATGAGGCGCCTGATGAATGGCATTAACGTGGGGGAGCGAGAACGGCCTTTGTTAATGCAGTGCACGGTGGCTTTGTTGTCGCAATGAACCAGGATGCTTTTAGATGACCACTCTTTCCCCCATAGGGAGGCTGCGACGACGATCGGATACAGCTCGAAAAGGGCAGAGGAGGCTGAGGGCTGAGGTGTGTCTAGAAGCTGGGGGGGCCAGGGAGACGCGAACCAGCGTCCTTGATAAAATCCCCCAAAACCGATTGAGGGGGCAGCGTCAGTGAACAGGTTAATGTCAAGGGGCAGAGAGATGCAGTTGTCATAGAAAAAAGTTAAGCCATTCCACTGGTTAAGGAAAGTTATCCATAAGCTTAACTCGTTTTTGCACGCGCAGAATAAAATAATTTGGTCTTCCAGCGCATGAACTGAGAGGAGATGCGCGATGAAGGGGCGACCTTGTGGAATTATGTGCATTGCAAAGTTTAGGTGGCCAAGCAGCGAGAGAAGTTCGCGTTTGGAACAGTTCGTGCAGTCTAGAAGATTGGACGCGACCAAAATGATTCTATCGATTTTTTCCTTAGGCAGTGAAGCCTGGAACTTTACAGAGTCTAAATTGATGCCCAAAAACTCGATGGATGTGGTTGGACTCATGGTTTTCTCCTGAGCTATCGGAATCCCTAGCTCTGCGAAAACATTTTGCACTGTGAGGAGATGCGCTGCAGGGATGGCGTCATAAGGTGAAATGATCAAGAAATCATCAAGCAAATGAAGGAGATAAGGAATTGCATAATTATTGGATAGAATCCAACATATGGCTTCGGATAGTGTGTCGAAAATTTTGGGGCTGCTTTTGCAACCGAAGGTTAAACACACGGCAAAATAAAATTTATTGCGCCAGCGAACGCCGAATAAATGCCATGAATCCGGGTGAATTGGCATTACTTTGAAGGCTGATGTGATGTCTACTTTTAACCTCGGAGGCATCCTCACGCAAAAATGCTTTATTTAATCTTCGTGAGAAGTTTACATCTGAATTCATCAGGGCTTGTCTCAGCCCTTTAACAGTCCATTTCCCTATGGCAGGGATGTTTGGATGGACCGGCATCGAGGTAGACGCAGAGGAAGATGGTGGTTGTCTCACCGGCGGGGGCGAGGGGAGTCCTCGGCGTCTTGGCGTGCGTGGAGTAGATCTAGTGAGTCGGCGTCCCCTATTTGAGGACGGGGGCTCCATGATGTTGACAGCTAGAGAAGGATCATTCCTTCGAACGGCGGGTTGAAATGGAGACTCAGCGGTGACGAATTAATCATCATCCGAAGGGAAGAGCTCTAACTCAGACATGACAGCAAGTGGGTGGGGCCAAATGCTATGAAACTTGTCGCGGGATAGAGGTGAGAGACGGCTTTATATACCGGCTTCCTCTCGCACTGATTGGTTGATTTACCTGAACGTGCGCCTCCCGAATTTAGTTAAATAAACTTCATTTAAACCTCCAGCAAATAGTTGGAGGTTCCAGCTTCACAGTCTCGCTCTTCTTAGAGGGGACATCATTGAGCCAGAGGATGAGGAAGACCATGTTGTGGGCCCCCCTGAACCACACAACTTTGAAGCTAGAGTGGGAGAACATGTGCGGGACAATATGGCTGCCTCTATGTCTGCTCCAAACTTTTGTGTGCCTGCTCTCCATGAGCATGACTACCTGTAAAATATTTAAACAGATTAAAACATTTTACAATTCATGTTGTCAGCATTCAATTTCTTGCCAAATTTCATTTCATATGTTTACAATTACATGCTAATATGTGTTATAGTTTTACTACTTTGGTGGTGTAGTGGGCTGAACTACTGAACTGGTAAGCAGAAGGTTGCTGGTTCTATCACCACCACCACCAGCGTGTCCTTGAGCAAGGCAAGTTACTTCAGGGGGATTGTTCCTGTAATAAGTGCCAATATCTGCCAAATGCATAAATGTAAATGTGATTTTTGTAAATCCTTTTTTGAAAGTGTCTCGGCACAAACACATTCGCATTTCATTCAGACAGAAAACGAAAGAATAGGCAAAACTTGAAACTTGAAATTTACTGCAGAGCAAGTACTGAACGCAATCAAGTGTCACTGTCACTTGATGATGGACATGGTGAAGCTATCAGCAATCAAAATATTGATTTTGAAGATGTTGAAAATGATATAGTTTTTTGAGATCGTGAATGGGCTCATATTCGCAATCTCAAACATATTCTCAAAACTATCATTTGCTGAATGTACTGGGAAATGAGCTCTGACGAGGACAGTGATGATGGCATAAAACATCTGCTCAAAATGAACCCTCCAAGCTCCAAAAGGTAACAAAATATGCTTTATTTTATTCTTCTGTAATGGTTATTCTAATATTAGGGGAGCTTTTTATTATCGTGATTCGCGAAAGGTGGAGATCCATCCGTGTTAGATATAGATCCGGGTCGCTTAAGACCCGAATATGTAAGAATGATTGGCGAAACATTCATGCATTTTAAGGGTCAATCATCCTTATTGCTTGTTCGATATCGTGGTGAAGAGAATATTCTTTGAGTGGGATAATACTATTTATACTTGGAAATGAGTTTTGAGGTGCTGAGTTATCATGCGTTTTTTCCCTGAAAATGTTCTGGTAGCCACACCGATGCGCTGATATGAAAATGCTCAAAAGGGGGCTTTTCGAAGGCACCTATCATAAAACCTGATTCGATTTCCTTTTTGATTAGTTCGTCTACTACTTCAGGCTCTGCTGGAGAAGACTGAAGATTTTCACAGATGATATTCTGAGTGGGCTGACATTCTACACCGGGTTTAAAACCATGTTTGAGACCAAACAGCAGATCTTTTGTAAAGTTATCGTCAAGATAATTCATCAGCTGAGGAATATTCACAGGAGTTGAAAGATTTTTTTACAGACTTCAGTACTGGACATACAAAGCAGGCATGGGTCCCGCCACAGTAGTTGCAAATGTGGAGATAGTGACAGCATTGTCTTGAGCATTTCCCATTCATTGAAGTTGTTTCATACTTGCCCGTTTGCTGTTATATTTGTGGCTCTGGTATTAAAATCCCTACCAAAAGAGTGATCCTCCGTGGCGGGTCGTGGAACATAACTGATAGATTTAATCGGGTTCTGTTCTGGGCAGGGAAGAATTGAGGGATTAATTTGAGGGCATGATGTAGTGGCATGGTTGAAGGATCTGCAAATTGCACATGAACTGTTTCGGCATCCGAGAAAAACTTGGCTCGCCATGCTCTCATGTCTATTGTCTTGAACCCGCCCATCTTGTTACCTGATTATTGGTTCAGTTGCTCCACCTGTTCTTGTTTGCTGCCCTATTTATTCTCCTTGTGTTTGCATTCTTGTGCCAGTTCATTCTCTAATGTTCTCCATTGTGTATTTTGCCTGTTCCTGTCCTGCCTTGTCCTGCCCAGCCAGTCAAACTGCCAGTTGTGTTTTCCCCAATGGGGTAGTTTTTGTTGTTTGTTTTATTTTTTACTAAATAAAAGCCCCTTCATTACTGCAATTGAGTCCTCGCCTCACTCCTTCACCTGCAAACCTGACAGAACGAACTGGCTATAATGAGGACTCAGCGGAAGAAGGGCTTGTGCCACCCACCAGCCTCCTCTCTCTCCAGCCTCCTCTATGAACACATTCTCCAATTCAAGGCCTTGAACTCTCTCCGTCAACACGGGACTGATCTGAGGAAATTTGCCCTGGGGTTCAGTGGTGCTGTAGAGGGGCTGGGGTTCAATGATTCGGTTCTCAAGGACTTATTTAACTATGCCCTTGATGAGCCCCTCAACTGGTGGAGAATGAGAGGGCTGGATCACCTGGTGGGTTTCGTGGATTTCCTCGATCGCCAAGGGAATCCTCCTGCTAAGGACACTGCAGTTTGCTCAGAGGTGGCTGTAGACACTGCAGTTTCTCCAGAGGTGGCCGTAGACACTGCAGTCTCTCCAGAGGTGGCTGTAGACACTGCAGCTTCTCCAGAGCTGGCCGTAGACACAGAGGTGGCCGTAGACACCGCACCTTCTCCAGAGTGTCAGGGTTCTGTCACCTTGGTTTAGTTTATTCTTGGTTTGAGCACTCGCACTCCATGTCCTGTTTCTCATGTGAGGGCAGGGGTTGTGTGTTCATTCACTCGCCATGCATTTATCTTGTGTATTTAGTGAGCGCTTGGTTTATGTTTTCATTGGCCAGGCGCTCTTGTGTTGTCTTGTTCTGTGTAGCACGCTGTTTGTGTTTTCACCGGCCGTGTGCTTTCATGTCATCATGTTTTGTTTTGTTTTGTTTGTATGAGAACATTGCTTGCCATGTGCTCTCATGTCTATTGTCTTGACCCCGCCCATCTTGTCAGTTTGTTGTCTAATGTTCTCCATCATGTATCTTGCCTCTTCCTGTCCTGCCCAGCCAGTCAAGCTGCTAGTTGTGTTTTCCCCCATGGGATAGTTTTTGTTGTTTGTTTTTGTTTCATTTTTTACTAAATAAAAGCCCATTCATTTCTGCAATTGAGTCCTCACTTCACTCCTTCATCCACAACCCTGACACAAGCGACACTTTAATTTATAGCCTGTAGATGTCACACTTACTATTACAAGTGAGGCTCCTGCACCTCCTTCCTCGCACCACTGGAGGGAGCCATCACCCGAATGTTGACTGTTTCCCATTCGGACTTCATTACCCATAGGTAATTCCTGGGACTGATTGCACACACACCTGCACCACTTTACACACACACTTCATAAGCAGTTCACACACACACATTGCAAAGTCTTGATTTGGCCCAGTAATCATTCCTGAGCTATTTCATTGTGGATTGTTATACCTGTGTTTGACTTGGACTGTTTGTCGTACCTGATTCTCTGCTGCCTGCCTTAACCCTTGCCCGTTCCTGGATTTTTGTATGTTTGCCACCTGCCCTGATCACTGCCTGTCCCTGTTTCTGCTACTGCCTCGTCCTTGCTACTGTTGTTGCTCTGAATTTAACTTTAATAAAACTGCAGATGGATCCTCACTCCGTTGTTCCTTCATTACAGAAGACTTCGCCAAACAGCGATCCAGCAGCTATTATGCAACTATCATAGGAATTGTCTGCGCAAGCCAACTAGCTTGCTATACACCAACATCAGCTCAACTGGCTGACTTCACTCACAGAGGAGCTCGTCAAAACACTACAGAGCCTTCGCCTAACACCATCTGAGGCCACATCTGCTCAAATTACCACCTCAGTGAACCCTACAGCTACTCCTACCTCCTCAGTGAACCCACGACTTGCGTTTCTCGAAAAGTTTGTTGGGGACCCAGCTAAGTATAAGGGATTTGTTACAATGCTCTCTTTTCGTCAATCAACAGCCCACTTTGTAACCCATGGACTCAAGCAGAATCTCATGTGTGTGTTCGCTATTGATCGGAAAGGCTTTGGACTGGGCCACCGCCGTGTGGAGAGAAGATGGTTCAACATTCTCTTCCTTTCAAATATTTCTACAATGCTTCAGAGAGGTTTTCGAACATCCTGCTGGAGGTAAGAGTGCAGGTGACCAATTACTCACTCTTTGTCAGGGGAAAAAACACTGCAGCTGAATATGCTTTGACTTTTCACACTCTTGCTGCACAAACGGAGTGGATTGATGACACGTTAAAATTAATGTTCAGAAAAGGACTGAATCTCGAACTTCAAGCTGAGTTAGCCTGTCATGACGAAGGGATAACGCTGAACGCTGCCCTGTTCGCGCACAGTTCCTTCATGCACAAGCCACGGTATCCAGTCCAGAGCCCATGCAACTCGGCTACACTTATCTAACCCCCGAAGAAAGAGAACGAAGAATGCAACATCTATGTTTGTACTGTGGCCAAGCAGGTCATCTCAAGACATCATGCCCGGTCCGACCAGCCTCATCCAACTCCAAATCGGTGAGTTCCCGAACGCAAATAAATCATTCTGCATCCTGTATCAAAATACCTGTGAAAATGACTATCAATGGCAAGACAATATCCACTTACGCTCTGTTAGACTCGGGGGCAGCTGGTAATTTCATGTCTAGCACGTTTACCCAACAACATAAAATCACACTAACCTTGTGCAACTCTCACTTGGCGGTGGAGGCGCTAGATGGTCGTCCCATAGGAGAAGGAAGAGTCGCACATATCACCGAGGAGGTCCACATGCAAGTGGGAGTACTTCACAAATAAAATCAGATTTTATGTCATTCATTCACCCAGCAACCCAGTCATCCTCGGCTTACCATGGCTACGCAGACACAACCCACATATCTCCTGGAAAGAAGGTCAGATCATTCAGTGGGACACATTTTGTCATGAACAATGCTTGGGTCAAGTTTCCCCATTAACTGTACATTCCATCTCTATCAAAGAAATGAACGCCGACAACCCTGAAATACCTGTTGAATATTCGGACCTGGCTGTTGCCTTCAGCAAAACCAAGGCATCTGAGTTACCTCTTCACTGCTCCTGTGATTGTGCAATCCAGCACCACTCCTCCCAAAGGCCAAATTTTCCCTCTGTCCCAGCCTGAATCAACTGCCACGAAGAGTTACATCGAGGAAGAACTCGCCAAAGGCTTCATCAGACCCTCAACATCACCTGCTCCATCCGGGTTCTTCTTCGTAAAGAAAAAAGATGGCAGTCTCAGACCTTGCATTGATTATCATGGCCTCAACGACATTACCATAAAGTTTCAATACCTCTTACCATTGGTACCTGCAGCCCTTGAACAACTCAGACAGGCCAAGTATTTCACCAAGCTGGATCTTCGCAGTGCTTACAATTTGATTTGCATCTAGGAGGGTGACGAATGGAAGACTGCATTCTCTACTTCCACAGGCCACTACAAGACCTTGGTTATGCCGTTCGGATTGGCAAGCAGTCCCTCCGTGTTCCAGGCATTTATCAACAACGTCTTCCGTGACATGCCCGACCGATGGGTCATTGTATATATCGATGATATCCTGATCTACTCTAACACCCTAACACTCTAACACATCCAGCATGTAAGATCTGTTCTTCAACGTCTAATCCAGTATTAACTCTATGCTAAAGCTGAGAAATGTGAGTTCCATCAAACATCTACATCATTTCTGGGATACATTATCAGCTACGAGTGGGTAGCTGTGGACGAAGGCAAGGTAAAGGCAGTATTGGAATGGCCCCAACCACATACATTAAAAGAGCTACAACAATTTCTGGGGTTTGTTCATTTCTACAGGCGGTTTATAAAGAACTTCAGCGGAATCGCCACCCCCCCTAACTGCCATGACCAAACGCTCTTCTCACCTCATCTGGTCGCCTAATGCTCTGCAGGCATTCCAAGATCTCAAGGCACGAATTCTCCATCATCCAGACCCAAGTCTCCTGTTTAGTGGAGGTTGACGCTTCAAGCACAGGCATCGGGGCTGTACTTTCGCAACGTCATGAGACCCCAGCCAAAATGTTTCCCTGTGCCTTCTATTCACGAAAATTGTCTTCTGCTGAATGAAACTATGATGTGGGCAACCATGAACTGCCTGCCACGAAGGCTGCACTAGAGGAATGGCACCACTGGCTAGAGGGAGTGCAACACCCTTTCACAATCCTTGCAGACCTCAAAAATCTGGCATATTTATGTTCAGCCAAACGCTTGAATCCCAGACAGGCAAGATGGGCCATGTTCTTTACCAGGTTCCACTTCATAGTCACTTACTGACCCGAATCCAAGAACACTAAAGCTGACGCCCTGTCCCGACAAACTGAGAACACTAACTTTCCTGAATCTGATGAAAACATCTCTGAAAAACTGCTCGTTGCACCTGTTCAGTGGGATATCATGACCGAAATCACACACAATGTTCGGAACCCTCCACCTCCTGAATGTCTTCATGACCAGACTTTTGTCCCTGAACCTTTGTACAACAAACTCCTACACCAAGTTCATGCAATTCCCAGCTCCAGGCATCCAGGTATTACAGCCACTCTATACCTTCTCAAACAATTCTGGTGGTCCACAATGTCTGCAGACATCATTCAATTTGTCAACAACTGTACAGTATGCAATACCTCTAAACCATCACAACAGCTACCTGTTGGTCTTCTCCAACCCCTACCCATCCTTCAATGTCCCTGGTTGCATATCGCAATTGATTTCATTACTGATCTCCCTGAGTCTTGTGGCAACACCATCAATCCTCACAGTCATAGATCGTTTTTCCAAATAATGCTGACTCATTCCTCTACCCAAACTTCCCACTGCATTTGAGACCGCTGAAACACTTTGGCGTTTGGCGCGAAAGACATAATTACAAACGTCCAACGGCCTAACAGAACGCATGAATCGAGAACTCAAACATTTCCTAAGAGCTTACTGTCAACAGAACCAGTCTCACTGGAGCAAATATTTAATGTGGGCCGAGTATGCACAAAATTCACTTCAGAAACCTGCCACAGGTTTGACTCCATTCAAATGTGTACTGGGTTATCAGCCTCCCTTATTTCCATGGTCGGGCAAACCTTCCAACCTTCCCTCGGTCACTGAATGGCTACGACGCAGCGAAGAAACATGGAACCATGCACTTACAATATGCTGTGAGGAGACAGGAACAACAGGCCAATCGTCATTGACGTCCCAGTCCTGAATATGCTATGGGCCAGTGGGTTTGGCTGTCCACAAGAGACCTTTGCCTCAGACTTCCATGCAGCAAACTCAGTCCCAGGTATGTAGGGCCTTTCAAAATCATAAAACAAATCACCCCAGTTTCATTTTGCCTAGACTTGCCTACTAATTATTGTGTTTCTCCCACTTTCCATGTTTTATGACTTAAACCCTCTGGTGGGCTGAGAGGAGAGTCGGAGGGAGCTGAGGGCCACAACCCCCCGCCCATTCTGGTTGATGGCGAGGAGGCGTACCAGGTTCGAGAACAACTCAATTCCAGGCGCCTGGGCAGGAAACTCCAGTATCTGGTTTATTGGGAGGGGTAAGGCCCGCAAGAGCGATCCTGGGTCAACGTGGATGATGTCCTGGACCCCACACTAATGGAGGAGTTTCATAGGACGCACCTGGAGAGACCGGCCCCTCAACCATGTGGTAGACCCCGGCATTGTTTGCCTACTCGTGTCAGGAGCCGCTCGCAGGGGGGTGGGGGGAGCCGTCACCCGACTATTGACTGTTTCCCATTCGGACTTTATTACCCATAGGCCCTGTTTCTGCTACTGCCTCGTCCTTGCAATTGTAGTTGATGTGAATTTAACTTGAATAAAACTGCAGATGGATCCTCACTTCGTTGACCCTTCATTACACTTACCCTATAATTTCTTTAAAAAAAATAGGGTAACAAGCACCACTTTAATTTACAGGCCGCAGATGTCACACTTACCCTGTAACTACATGGAACAAGAGCATATTTCCCCAGTATTTAAAAAAAAAAAAAAAAACTTGTAATAGTTTTAGTTTTACTTGCCTTGTAACATCGAAGCTCAAACTTAATCAGTGCACTTTTGCTATTTAAAAAAACAAACAAAAAGTATAAATACCCTGCAATTTAAAAGCACCCCTTAGTTCTAAAATACTTACAGTATAAATAATTTGTTAACTTTTTTTGGTTGCTACCCCTTTATTTGCCAAACGTTACTTTTTTTTTTTTTTTTTTTCCCTTATACCTACACATAGATATTTTTTAGGTATACTATAATTACCGAAAGTTACGCTGTAAATTAGTTTTACTTACACAGTACTTTCCGGGCTGTAAACCAAAGCGTTACCAAAAATGCTTATAATTAAAATAATTGAAATAGTAATTATTTATTTAATTAATATATTTATTATTTTATTGAAAAAATAATTTACACACACACACACACACACACACACACACACACACACACACACACACACACACACACACACACACACACACACACACAAAAACGAAAACAACAACAAAAAATTACATTTCTAAAAACTTGGCATGTGCTTTAAGCTAGACGTTTAAAAGAATATTTCCTTAACGGTGTCTAATTGCACCTTTTGTGCCACCAACTGCAAAAATAATTCAAAAATGCAAAAATAAGTCTTTAAGGTTACAAAGGGAGAGTAACCTTATACAACCAAAAATGAATGTGCTTCATAAACACACTGGGTGCTGGGATTGCATACCTGTTAGCATAGTAGGCTTCTTGATATTTCTGGGGACAGAAATGTCAAACACTTAATGACTTAATCCGTGAGCATTAACTGTACATTACCTCTATCTTTTAACAGAGTATTAGGATGTTCCACAGCAAGACCAAAAAACCCCATGCTAACCAAAGTACAGACTGATCTTGTGTGCCTAGCGCTCTGCACGCTATCTCCTCAGAGGAAAAGCCAATGCTGCATTTTTTGTGGGTACATTCTGAAATGAGCAATGGCATCGTTCTCATCTGTAACCACTGTTAAAATATTATCTCAATGAAAGCAGTCTCCGGCGAGCATCCTGGAGTGAAACATTCACCTCAAACACAAAAAGCTAAAAGGGGCTCAACAAAGGCTTGACATTTGCTACCATTTTAGGCCCATTGTTTGATTATAAAGCGACTGTGGCAAGACACATTCATTGTACATGATAATGAATTAAATACAAGAAAGATGTTTTAACATCTTGCTGGAAGTTTCAAGACATGTAATCAGTCCCCTGGTTTATTCTGGACTCAAAGAGAGATACGTTATTAGGATGATGTTTCATGGATCTTGATTCTAAATGGTACCTGTTCATTTTAAAGTTTGAGGTTTTATTTGGCTGACTGGGTGGTATTTTTTTTTTTTTGGGAATAGTGTTGCTTTAACTGCTTAAACTAGTTGAAACATAGACTGTAAAAAAAGATGGACCTTCACTCTCTTCCATTGTAGTAACTGAAGCCACCAGTGTGCCAATATGGCGCTGACATCTTGAGTCTCAAGTCTGCGCATAGTGAACTTGGAGCCCGAGTCTGCGCATTAGTGAGCACGAAGTGGAGCCGCGATATCAAGGTCCCGCCCACACTCAGAACAACTCATTATGTCGGTGTGAAATAAACAGTTTTGGAAATGCAGAAATTAAAGTTAAAGCTCCAATCTCCTCGCGAAGATTCAGAAAAAAGTCTGTTGGTGCCTCAGTGACTACTTCACTCAGAGAAGCTGTCAATCTCAGCTGTCAATCATGATGTCTCACCCCTGTTTTTATAGCATCAAATAACTAACTAAAACCAAACTTATTTAAAGAACGAACACTTGAACTATCACCAGCGTGATAAAAATTGCCTAAAATGACAGAAACGGTCTTTGGAAAAAATCTTTTTAAAGTGTAATTTGATTGTTTAGTTTATCTGCCATTTGCCATTGCATTTCAAGGAGAGGGCGTGGTTTATGACCTATACTGCTTCCAGCCATCTGGGGGCGATCGAGACACTTTGGCTTCACTTTTCAGGACTTGTGTGGCACGCTTGAGTTGAATAAACTACTTAAGCCCTATTTGGACAGGATTAGTTTTACAAGGATAGATGGAGCAATGTAATTTTACCACAGGACGTCTACAATATTAATGGCCAATTCATAGGAAGTCTCAGTAAAACTATCAGAAGTGGGAGGAGTAACTCAATTTACGCACCGCCGTTACCTCCCTGTCATGTGCGTATTACGGATAACATATATGTATGTATTTATATAATTAAATGTATTAAATTCTGATTGGATTGTGTTAGTAATTCTCACCTAAAGCTAAAAGAAATTTCGTGCCTCTAACAAGTACTTCTTTTTGATCTGAATGGTATGCAGAAAACACCTGAGGTTTGCCACAGACTTGTCCCACTGCCTAGAATGCAACTGAATGCTTCTTCATGCACCTCCATACTTGACCATGGAAAACTGCTTTTAAACAGGAAATGACGGAATATTTACGTAGATACTTACAGCTGGTCTATTCGCACAGGATTAGCATTAACTGAGGTAATTTTTCCAGACCTTTTTACAGAAGGTAAAAGTTGCCGTAATCTTTACTGACACTGTCCGTAATGATTACTGAGATGGCACATTCGGACAGGATTAAAATCACTGAGTAGCTCTGGTAATAATTATTTTACCCCATCTCATCTCATCTCAAACTAATCATGTCCAAATAGGGCTTTAGACTAACTGCATAAACTGTTTAGACTAGTCTTAAACGTTAGTCATCTAATTTTTTTTTTGTTACACATTATTTCAATAGTTTACTTTAGACATTCTACTATATAAGTAACTTCGCAACTACATATCAATTAACTCTATTAGTAGACTGTTAGTTGGTAGTAGAGTAAGTTAACATGTAGTTGCAAAGTTACTTATAATCAGTAGAATACCTGTTGGGGGCCATCAGAATAAAGTGTTAATAAGAAGACAGTCTACTAATACTAGCATGAGAGTTAGTTGACATACAGTTGCAAAGTTACTTATAATTAGTAGAACGTCTAAAGTGGACCATCGAAATAAAGTATATTTTCTTCAAAACTGGTCATAACTTTTTATGGTCATTTACAGCAAAAGGTAGATTGGCTTAATTTAATTCTGAAAAGTAAGATTTGGCTAACTACTACTTGGTCAAACTAGTTTTTAAGACACGGTATTAATGTAATGGCTATGTTTTATCAACTGGCAGCTGGTACCATTTACCTGAGGTCCAAATTGAATTCTGGGGCCGGATTCACAAAAAAATCTTCTTAAGAATGAACTTTATTTCTTAAGATAAATTATAAGAAGTTAGTAGGAATGTTCATAAATGCAATTCTTGAAACAAGTTCTCAAATATTTAAATACAAAATGACAGGTTTTGGTGTTATCAGACTGTATGGTGGTTCATGCTGAAGACTTGTTGATCAACTCAGTGAAAAACATCTCAAAGGCCATCTTTTTGCACTGCCTGCAAAAAAACATAATAATCTAAATAAGTGCGCACACCATTTTCGTCATGATAGGTTTGACGAGAGTTTATAACTCGGAGTCACATTTTTTAATTCTAGTGTTATGTTGTAAAGCTTAATTACAACAATTATTTTAAAACAACCCAATAAATTCATTAAACATCTTACCTTTGGGAAATTAAGGCCCTGCTTCACAGACAGGGCTTAGATTAAGACAGGATTATGCCTTAGTTCAATTATGACATTTAAGTAGCTTTTATAAACATGCCTTAGAAAAAAAAAAAAAAAAAAAAAAAACATTACTGGTGTGCATGAGACAAAACAATGGCACTGACATATTTTAAGATATGCCTGTGCAAGTTCCTTTCAGTTAAAATACCTCACATGCATTTTAGTCTGGGACTAGGCTTAAGCCTTGTCTGTGAAACCAGGCATAAGACAAGTTAGAGGCTATCTTAACTCTTATTACAGAATTAGCCTTAGGAAAAATACAGCACTCGCACAGCACTTTGGTTAGCCTGCGGCCATTTTAAATGTGTTTTAGAAATAAACCGAACTTGAACTTGAACATAACCCTCAGTGGGGTGTAAGCAGATGAATAAGATCATAAAAATTCACCACCAATTGGTCAAAAATCAGTAAAATGGTTACAAACTGCCATGAGCGTGTTTTGGACATGATGTCTTTACTGCCACTGAAATTCAAATGCAGTTTAGCATCCTGACAAATATTTAAACAATTACGTCACTTTAACTGAGCTTGCTGCCATATTCCTGACATGACAATACAATTGTGGTCTCTTTTTGTGACTTTCAATGAGACACAACTGTGCCTGCAGTTCTTTTGAAGTCTGTGCCAAGTTTCCCACCCACAAAGCCAAAGCGTGATCTAACCAACATGAAATGTTCCTGTGACACCCCTAAAGGAGAAATAAATAGATTTGAGAAAATTAAAGGAATGTTGCACGAATGGAATTGTTATTTGAAAAGCTTTTGATTCCACATCTTTGAATTCTGGTTATGAGCTCCTTCAGGTGAAATTGTTCTTAAGTACCTTTCAAGATTTAATTGAATTTTTGTTCATTTCATTGCTGTTGGGGACAGTAAGAGTGTATATAATTAGGTCTTTATACAGTTTAATGAGAAATGTTTGAGCTTAAAATTAAAGGATCCAAAAGAGTGTTTTGCAGTGATGCCTAGAAGAACCATTTTTTTGGTCCCCCAAAGAGCCTTAAAGTCAAAGTTCTTTCACAAGTTCACACTTACATATAATTAAGTAAAGGTTATGCGTATTTGTCGTGCTGTCCAAGGGGAGGGCTCCTAGCTCAGAATTTGGCCCAAACCCAGAGTCTCCCCCCATCCCAGGTTGGGATAGGAATATTTAAAAATGGGGTGGTGGAGGAATACTGGAAAACTGTCATAGAACAGAGGTAAGTCTGCTGTATATATACCTCCTGATGCTAATTGAGTTGATTAACTGAATGTGCTCCTCTTCAGTGTTGCCAACTGCTTTCAATTGAAAGTAGCTAAAACTGGTAGCAAAATGTCACTAGATGAGATCATAATGGTAAATTCATTGATCTATATAAATATGAATAGAGATCAGTGGGCAAAATAAGAATCTAGATAAGGTTTGTCCAAGAAGTTGCTAGATTTGTCCCTAAACTTTTGAAAAAAGTCTCAGAAGGGGTGGGGAAGTCACTAAATCTAACCGTTTCCCCTATGAAGAACATTTTGTGCAATGAAAAGGTTCCATGGATGTTAAAGGTCCAAGGAGGAACCATTGATGCCAATAAAGAGACCTTTATTTTTAAGAGTGTAATGAGTTTTGATTGCAGACGTTTGTATCTTGACACACCTGTTGACACTTTGAGACATTGTTGAGATCTCTTCTGGAACTCTAGAGACTCTTGTTAGGTCTTTTACTCAATGAGAAACATCTGAGAAAGAGAAAGAGAAAACTTAACTTGTTCTTTATTTAATCTCATTGTCTCAGAGAAACATTTAAAGTATTGTGGAGTTCCAAATTTCCAATCTCAGTGTTTTTCTCCAGTGCTCCAGAAGATGGCAGACATGACTTTATGTGAGGGCCCAGTGGAAAAACCATTTAACATTGTGGCAGGATGTGTTGTGTTGCCTTGCGTCAAGCTGTTTTTGTTTGGTAAATGACTTTTAAAGAATGGTGCCTATAAACAGGATGGAGATGATATGAGACATAAAACCAAAAAAGTACCAGCAAACATGGTGTAATTTCCTCGGCTAGGAGCATCTAGACATCTAATGGGTTTGTCCATTTAAAAGAGGGATTTTTTGGGTTACTTAATTGTGATTGTCATTTGTCATTCGCCAGTCTAATGGTCTTAACAGGCCCCGAGACCTAGTTTAGTCTATTTTGTGACATGAACTATGCGTCATGCAGCTCGCACCAGTCATGTAAATGGAATGTGAAAGTTGAATAACAACTGCATTTAACTTTCAAACTGATTTATTTTTAAATATGAAAATGTAAAGTCATGCTATATTTATTTAACATACTGTATTATATAAAATGACATTACTGGGTGAAAGTCAGTGCAACTGTTTGATATTACAAGAGCTAAAAAAGCACAAAAGACTTGGCACCATATGGCTCACGGTACAGGGTTCTGCTTAATAGTCAGTGTTATTACAGCATTAAGACTCCATTGAATGCAGTTTTGTCTTGATGGTCTTTTCTCTCATCGTATAATGTCTCAGTCCACTGACTGAGCTAATATCTTCATGGATATTAAGGCCTTAAGGAGTAAATTGGAAGGAATATGCTTTGTTGAAGGATTTAAACTTATCCTGCGTAACCATTATTCTCACTTGGATGCTTTAATAGCTCTGGAGATGTGCATTATGACATCATAATTTAGCACTACTGCAGAGTACTGCACAGCAACAGTGTGAAGACAAGTTTTGTGGATGATGTATGCTCAGAAAAACTGCATAGTGTTGTAAGGTCACTGCTATGCGGTTGCTAGGGTGTTGTTGGTTGGGCATTGCTATACAGTTGCTAAGATGTTCTGAATGTTTATTAGCACATTGTTATGTGGTTGCTTGGTTGTGGTTGCAAGGTCATTGGTATGCAGTTGCTAGGGTGTTCTGAATGGTTGCTAGGGTGTTGAGGGTCATTGTCAGGGCATTGCTGTGGGGTTGCTTGAGTGTTTCCGAGTGGTTTCTAGGGTGTTGTCGGTCATTGTCAGAGTGTTCCTATCCAGTTGCTAAGGTGTTTCTAATAGCTATTATCGCATTGTTATGTAGTTGCATGGTTGTGGTTGCTAGGGCATTGTAATGCAATTGCTGTTGGTGGTTACCAGTGTGTTACTATGTAGTTGCTAAGGTGTTTCTAAGGTTTTCTTGTAAGCACGTTGCTATGCAGTTTCTGTGGGGTGCTGGTGGTTGTTAAGATCTTGCTTGAGTATTCTGGGTGATTTTCAGCATGTTCTTGTGTGGTTGTGGTCATTGTCTGGGTTTTACTGTGTGGTTGCTAAGGTGTTTTGGGTGGTTTTTAGCATATTACTATGCAATTGCAAGGGCAGTCTGAGGGATTGTTAGGGCGGTGTTATAGGTGGTTGCTACAATGTTCTAGCAACACCCTAAAAACCAAAGGTAATCATTAGGGTGTCGTTATGCAATGTTTAAGGTTGATTTTGGGTATTATGTGGTTGCTAAACTGGTGGTTGTTAAGACAGTTGTTGAACAAATAAGGTACAAGACAAAATTTAATAATTAAGGTGCAATCACAGACAAAAAAGGTCCATTATCTATTGTCAATAGTGTAGAGATGTATGAAACACAGCTCACGCAGAAGTCACTTTCAAACCAAACAGCTTTCTGTTAGTCAACATGGCAAATCCAGTTTGAAATCGACATGGGAAAATCTTAAATTCCTGATCGTGTGGATTTCTATTAAAATGGCGAGTTTTTGCCTGCATGCAAAAATTTGCCAAATTCAGGATAATGTTCATGCTTATCTTGGCTCGATGCAAACATGGACACACACATTTGTGTACATATGGCTGCAAATATTACACC
Organism: Hypophthalmichthys nobilis; assembly: GCA_037950665.1. Lineage (NCBI taxonomy): Eukaryota > Metazoa > Chordata > Actinopteri > Cypriniformes > Xenocyprididae > Hypophthalmichthys > Hypophthalmichthys nobilis. Next base: position 29,240,584 of record CM075476.1, on the reverse strand, counting down.
ATTAACCCACTGCAATAACCTTGTCTGTATATTTAATGTCTTACTACACTTTTACAACCTCAACAAATTGTTTCTTTTCAGATGTAATTTATGGGACTTAAACTGTGGAGTAAAATGTGTATCTATGGGCATTTCGGGTGCCTGTTGCTACTCTCCACAAGTACATTGAGCCACAATGTGGCATGTGATAAAGCATTATGCGGCCTTGCTTTAAATTGAGCACCAAATGAGTTGTCAAAAGCACTAGTTTTTCAAACAATTTTGTTTTGCTGTAGAATCACGTTTTTTATTGTACATGCTCATATCCTAATCATTCCCGGGAGACTTGAAACGAGTCAGAGAAGTGTGGTCCACTTTATCAAGCTCTGCCAGACAGCTACCTTTAATAAATACCAGTTCTAAATGCTTTGGATTGTGTGTGTCTTAATTTTCAGGAAACAGACAAAGCCTGTTTCAAACCAAATAAATATCTTAGCAAAGTACATGCCTCATTATTACTGTAGGTAAGTGAATTTTATTCCAGAAACAAATTATAATCTCCTTTAATGACTAAAAAATATAAATACCGATGTCAGATTTAACCACATACTCCCTGAAAATAGAATATTACCTCTTCGGCGCTGGCCCCTTGAGGGATTTTTGCTCACTTTTTCCTGTTTTTACATTCTCATGCGGTTTATAATTGCAAGTGAATGCGCTCTCAATCCATTTGGGTCGTGCACAGTGTATTGTCATTTTTTATTCAGAACTTCAAACACTTTCATTTAAAACCAGTAAGGAACATAGCCACAGACATGGAGGTAACCAGAGATGTTTTCACAGTAGTTGCCCTTCATTTTGCTTTACTGAACTAGAGAAAACGAGAGGGCAGTGTTAAGTGCCGAGGATTGAACTCACTTCAGAAACGCACACAAACACAATCCAAAATTTAGTTGGGCTGTAGAGAAGCTTAAAGTATAAAGGAAGCTGATCAGGACCATAAAGCAAAGGTGCTTTATGTTTGTAGAAAAAAACAGAATAATAATAACACCATGGTGTTGTTCTGATGCCGTATGCCCTTCTTTTTTTTCTGACCACAAAAAGAGAAATTTCAAAAAATCATCCGCTCACATTCGACCATATAATGGAAGTGATTAGCTACCAGCATCAAGGTTTCTTGACATTGGCCATTGGTCTTCTGTTCATGACGTGCGCATTCGTGAGACACTATTAGCGCTAAAAGCACACAAGTTGTGAGAAATCAAGATTGAACACAACGAATATATTCACCTCAGAGAAGAAGGTACATGGATTGTATTTCATGTTGCCTTTTTCCTAGTCTTGATTTCTAACAACTTGTGTGTTTTTCTGGGTGAGTCGTAGTGAACTCCAGCGCTAATAAAGTCTCATGAACGTACAGTCGAGCACAGAAGACCAACGGCCAAGGTCAGGATTTTCATTAAATAATACATTAAATTTTGGTTTGTTTTTCACTAAACTCTATTGTATATCTCCAGAACTCTTGGAATATATATATATGTGTGTGTGTGTGTGTGTGTGATGTTTTCTGTGATGTTTTTGCATGTTCTTTTAAAAGCTTGATTCTGGTCATTATTCACAGCTATTATGTGTACAAGTGCAAGCAGGATAAAAAAAAAAGGTCCTTTTGACCATTCTGTTGACTATAAGTAACTTTGCAACTACAAGTCAACTAACTGTCATTGGAGTATTAGTAGACTGTCTGCTTAATATCTGCTAACTCTTTATTGTGATGCTCCCCCAACAGACATTCTATTGACTATAAGTAAATTTGCAAGTACATGTCAACCTATTCTAACCCTAACCCTACCAGTCTACTAATACTGTACTAAGACTTTAAGAGTTAGTAGGTGCAACGTTACTTATAGTCAACAGAATGGTCAAAAGGGACCATCAAAATAAAGTGAAACCAAAAATTCTCCTTTTGTGGTCCATAAAAGGAAGAAGGATGCATTAGAACAACACCAGGATGAGTAAATGATGACTTAATTTTCATTTTAGGGTGAACTAACCCTTTAAGCAACAGTTCAGGCATATATAAAATCGTGTCATTATTTACTCACCCTTATGTCGTTCCAAATTTGTACACTTTTAGTTTTTGTTGTTATGTTTTACAAGAAAATACTATTTCAGATCAACATTTAACTTTTAATTCAATGTGTTACTTACCATTGCTTTGTAATTATTTGTGAAATGTATTAGCAATTTCAGAGTGAAAATTGTAGTAAATCCTATAAAAAAATTTTTTTGCAGTGTATGCTGTTATTTATTTTTTTTCTGTGGAACCCAAAAGGAGAATTTTCGAAGAATCTTCACATTGATCTTTTATGTATGACAGCAATTAGTAACTACATTGGTCAAGTTCCAAAACAAAGTCACAAAAATAGTAGTTCATACAACTTGTGCACCATATTACACGTCTTCTGAAATCATGCAATAGCTTTATTTGAGAAACAGACTGAAAATTAAGCAAGTAATTAATTAATAAATTACTTAAATCAAGCAATTCAATTTCTCTTACGCTTCTGCATCTTCAAATTGACATGTTCGATTGTGACATATATGGGCTGCTAAAAAATAAATAATAATTTTTTTTAAATTAAAGGGTTAGTTACCCCAAAAATGAAGGACAATTTCAATACACTGCTTCATGAAGCTTCGAAGCTTTACAAATCTTTTGTTTCAAATCAGTGGTCAGAGCACTGCCAAAGTCAAATGAACCATTGAAATTTCGAAACACTTATGACACAATGAAGCCTTGTTTACTGAAATCACATGACTTTGGCGCTCCGAACCACTGATTCGAAACAAAAAATTCGTAAAGCTTCGAAGCTTCATGAAGCAGTGTATTGAAATCGCCTTTCACTAGATATGGTTGAATAAAGTCGTTATTTTGTTCGTTATTTTGTTGCCGCACAAAAAGTATTCTCGTCGCTTCATAACATTAAGGTTGAAGCATTGTAGTCACATGAACTGTTTTAAATATGTTTTTATATACCTTTCTGGGCATTTGAAAGTCTAAGTTAACTTGCTTTCAATGCAGGCCTCACAAGCCATCGGATTTTATCAAAAATATCTTAATTTGTGTTCCGAAGATGAACGAAGGTCTTATGGGTGTGGAATGGCATGAGGGTGAGTAATTAAAGACAGAATTTTTTTTTTTGGGTGAACTAACCCTTTAATTAAATCTTAATAGAGAGAGAATTGCAAATCCAATAAGTTCCAAAACTTTAAATAACTTTTAGAAACTCTATAGGTTTGCATTTTTGCACATCACTCAAGTCGGATATGGCTGTACATGTTCCACGATGAACAAACATTTTGAGGTTGGTAAATATAATTGCGGTTACATAGTGTGCCCGTGGATGAACAGATGTGCAGGTTATTGCAGGTCACGCATGTACACTTGCACAGGATGCCTCTGGAGAAGGTGTGACGTGCCGTTTGGCAGCGTGATCACGGAGCCACTTAGTCTCTGATCTTCATCATGATAGATGAGATTAGGTGAACCACACAAAGACTTACTGTTTGCATAAGTCAGATGTGTTGTCATCTTTGGATGCACATTTAAGAACTACTTTGGTTGGTTTGTATGCCATAGGTGAAATGTTGAATCACAGTTTGGCTGGTTATCATGGGCAGCGTTAGCATGGTTAGCATCACATTAACGGTTTGATGGCTGCTTGAAAATAATTTCTGAGAACAAAAGCTTACAAATCTCTAGGTTCCCAACTAACAATATGTTATAAAACAGTTAGTTCCAGTCCTTGATTCTGATTAGTCATTAGCTGTGCTTTATTCACGATAAAACATGGCTATGACCGCTTCACCCAAAGGTTTTATGTATCACTGCACAACACCCTTAGCAACCACCCTTAGCAATGTAAACATATGTTTGTTATCATTGATACTGTTCACTGAAGCTATACTGTATTACCTGCATCTATATAGCATTTTCCTTCATGTCAGTCCTATATTCGTATTAAAAAAAAAAAAAAAAAAAATCCATTTGAATGTCAGCTGCAATATCTTATCCTTTTAACAGTTACGGTGTTTTCCTGTGCCCTGACACTGACAGCGCTAGTGTTCACAACAGTATCAGTCCTTTCAAAATAAAAGTTTTCGCTATTGTCTGACTCACTCAAACAGTCTTTGCCACCATCTGACTTTTCCTAGTCTGTTTTAGTTGATCTCCATGAGATGAGACATTCTGTTACTGTTCACGGTCAGGGACTATTTTTTCCAGAAGGAAGGAAGGCTTTTAGTGATTTTACTTAATGAAAGTTGCATCGATATATACATATATTTGCTTTAAAGGGTTAGTTCACCCAAAAATAAAAATAATGTAATTTATTACTCACCCTCATGTTGTTCTACACCCGTAAGGTATTGATTCTATAGACATAGTTTCTATAGAAATTATTTGCAATTTCAGATATGGATAATTAAATGTAATGAACTATAAGCAATTTATCTTAGATGATGACCACAATTTTCAAAGTGTGTGTGGTCCTGCAACACTGCATTGTGAACCAAATGTCCCAACAAGGATGGTAACACCAGTAATTTTAGACCTTGTTTGGACATTTTTTTTTTTTTTTTTTTGTCCCATGAGGAAAACAGCTTATAAATCATATGAAATGATATTTTTATAAAATGTAAAAATGCAGAAAGTTTTCTGTGATGGGTATGTTTAGGAGTAGGGTTAGTGTAGGGGATAGAATATACAGTTTGTACAGTATGAAAATAATTACGCCTATGGAGAGTCCCCGTAAACCACATATACCAACATGTGTGTGTGTGAGAGAGAGAGAAAGAGATACAGATACAGAGAAATTTGAAATTTGTGAACACAGAGCAGGACAGAGTACAAGGAAAAAGAAGCAGTCAATGACTGTATAACATCAGATTGATCAGAGATATGTCAGAAGAAGGGAGACAGATGGCATTGTTTTACATTATAGTATGCTATGTGATACTGTAAATGGTAAAAGGCATTACCATGGTAGAGACTGCCACATTACTGTATCTCATCCTTCATCTGTAAAGATCAGTTATAGATTCAGTCATATAGTACAGTGAGAACATTTACTGTATTGGCACTGCAGCAAACTCTGTTCTACACAAAACCTCATGTCTGTATCATACTTCACACCCTTTGATAACACACTGAATAGATACTATCACAAACATTATGGATTTTATGTCAATTATGTCATTTAGGTGTATTTTCTAATTGTGCCATCTGTAACCTAAATATTTCAGCAACAAGGGTGATTTGAAACATGTATCTTGCATTGTTTGCTATTGAATGAACTGATTGTTAAAAGTACTAAATTGAAAGAAGATCAAACTGTTGTGTTTCGGTGATTAAACCAAATGTTCTCATTACATATTACAATGATCTTGTGTTTGAAACAGTGATTATGTAAAATGAAAATATGTACAGCTAGAATGAAAGCATGAGATCAAGTTTTGAAAGAATGACTAGCTGTGTTACAAGTGTGATCAGTTTGGAGTTTTGTACTAAGAGTTTTGAAAATGTACACCTTACTTGTGAAAGTAGTATCAAAGTGAATTAAAAAAAACTGTAAATATTGATTTTTTTTTTTTTTTTTTACACATCGCTTCGCTTCAGAAGGCCTTTATCAACCCCCCAGAGCCGCGTGGAGTACATTTATGATGGATGGATGTGGATGGAAGCACTTTCTTCAGCTTCATACTCATTGATCCTCGCTCACTGCCATTATAAAGCTCAGATGTGTCAGGATATTTATTAATATATCTCCAAATGTGTTCATCAGAAAGAAGAAAGTCATATACACCTAGGATGGCTTGAGGGTGATTAAAGCTTGGGGTAATTTTCATTTGAAAGTGAACTAATCCTTTAACACGTAATATGTATTCGTATGACATCACTGTTTTCAAAAATTAGCATTTTTGTAGTTTACACTGAGACGATAACGGTATTGTTTTAAAAAACTTGATTTTGAGTTTAGAGGACCCCAAAATGCCATTGTCATGTAAATGAACTGCCAAAGCACATACAAAGTTTTCCATCTTTAGTTGAAAACTGTATCTTGAAAACGGCCCCTATGTGAGAAAAGAATTCATGCAATTTTTAAGATGTAGTCATTGAATGCGTTTGTGCCAAAGCAATGATAAATGATCCACAGTTCAGCTCACACAGACCGATGCTCACTGTATGAAGAGCTTTGAAAAAGTGACTAAATATTGAGAAATTGGTCCTAGCAATTGTAAAAAAAAAAAAAAAACTGTAAAGATCAGATAACTTAGAACAAATGTTTTATTAACATTACTGGAAGAATGTTTGTTCACAACTTTGAGAGAGCCTTGCTACAATATTCTGTGTAGATAGATTTAAAGGCTGTTATCAAGAATTCTAACTTGAATATGAAAGCTCTAAACCAGGGGTGTCCACACTTGGTCCTGGAGAGTTTAGCTCCAACTTGGCTCAACACACCTGCCTGAAAGTTTCTAGTATGCCTAGTAAGACTAGGCATACTAGATTAGCTGGTTCAGGTGGGTTTAATTGGAGTTGGAGCTAAGCGCTGCAAGACAACCCCTGCTCTAAACAGTCCATTTTGGTAATTGGAAACCCCTGCTCTAAACAGTCCATTTTGGTAATTGGAAACCCCTGCTCTAAACAGTCCATTTTGCTATGTTTTTTGTTGTTGTTGTTGTTTTAGTAATGGTGCTTGAAAAGGAATGAAGAAATGAAAGGAATGAATTTAAAAAAAAGTTCTCAAGGTCCATTGTCTATTAGGTCCATTGTCAGTAGTGTAGCAACATATGAAGCACATAAGTCACTTTCAAACCAAGCAGCTTTCTGTTAGTTAACACAACAAATTCGCTTGACCGACTTAAACCCGTTATGAAATCTATGTGGGGGAAAAATTCCGCCCTTGTGCAAAATTCCCAATCCCATGGATTCATATTGAAGAGACTGGATTTAACTCGCAAATATTCGGTGAACAATAGTAAATGTGACTTACAAATGAGGAACGTCACCAGCTATTTATTACAGAAAAAACAATAATATAGGATTTGCAGTACTGAACTAATTGGTACAACAGATGTGCCAAAAACATGTCGCATTAAAGATTGATTTGGTCTTTTTTATTAAGCGGAGAATTTAATTTGTTGTTGATGCAAATGTGTACTGAATTAGTCATTTTTAACTTTAACAATAGTTGACCTCATCAAAGAGATGGAAAACCTTTAACTTTGAAGACACCAACAGTAACATCTCATGCTGACACAGCAAACGGTTGCAAATGAAGCATTGTTTCAGTGCTGCTCAAATGGACCCTATTCCAAACAGTTTTGCTCCATTAAAAGTAATTGCCTAGCCGTAAGGGGCATTTTCTGGTAATTTGCATGGATGCAAGGCCGCTAAAAACCTGAGACCCCCTGCTACCAGAGAAAAAGAACCAAAAATTACCTTTATTACAATATGTAGCCTATAATTTAATGACTGTATGTTGTTGTTATAAGGCATTTGATGTATATTTACAAAACAAGAATTTTGTGAGTCTGAATTAAGACCACAGAGCAGTATAATTAAGATGAAATGTTCTGTTGTTAAACCTAGTTAGCTCCCTTGCTGTCTACTGCTGATGTAAACAACTAGGCCTACCTTTTTATTCAACATTTTAGCTGAAATATAAACTCTTAATTGACCTACTTGAGACGTTCTACATAGGCCAAAATGTATGTCCACACGCTCAACAAATACAGTGACAGTTATTTTTGCTTGTTGCAAAGCATTATGGGATAACCTTCTCATTTAATACTTTAGATTTCAGACAAAATTACGTATTTTTGTCTTGTAAAATGTTTGAACGCCATTTGAAAGTGTTAAAAATGCTGTCTAGGCAGCTCACTAGATTTTAGTACCAAGCTAAAGCTATAGAAGGTTAACTAACCTCTGGAGGAGGACATGGAACAGGAGAGTAAAAACAACAGTCCTGGATAGTTGGAACAGTCCGTGGGGGAGTGGAGGGTGGGGAGCCAGGAGCAGGAGGGGACAGATTGGAATCCAGTATCCAGCCAGGACGAAGCTGAGTCAAGGGAGGGGGGAGCCATGGTGGAGATTTGGCTGTCGACATGAGGGGGACAATGGATGGGAATTAAACTTCTGGATATGGAGACCCAGGTGGAGCTTACGAGTTGATGAGCCCACGCAATGTCTATGGCTCTGGAGATTGAGACGGAGCCGCAGGTGGAACATCCTAGGAGGAGGCAGGAAGCCAGAGGCCTGAGGCAGAACTGGTGGGACTGAGAAACAGGGTGGAGCTGGAGGGAAGTTGGAGCCAGATGGAGGCGGGGGGATGAGGGAGCCTGGTGGAGCCGCAAGGATGATGGTTTCTGATGGAGCAGAGGGAAGGAGAGGAACCAAGGTGGAGCCGATAGGTCAACAGGCCGAGGTGGAGTGATGGGTTCAGAGGCTGGAGGCGGAGCCAGGGGATCCTCTTGAATGGACAGAGCTGGTGACCTGAAGATTCAAGGCAGATCCGCACAGAGAGATGTAAGAGGAGATGTCGAGGGGCTGAAGGGAACCAGCAGAGGTGGGGCTGCAGAACTGGTTGATTTGGGAAGAGGAGGTGGAAGAGGCAGGCTGGGCGGAAACTTTGGAAACACAGTAGATGCAGGAGACTTGAAGCTCGGCAGGACCAGCGGAAACTAGAGATTCAGAGGAATATCCTCCTCAAAATAATCTAAATAATTTCCAGAGGCCAGCCAATACTCATCCACAGTGGCAGAGATGTGGTATTTTATTGCCATGTAAACACCTTCTTGCAGTCTATTGTCTAATGTCTGGCAAGGAGAACTGACCAATTCATGTTCTATTTTTCTCACTCGATGAACCTTTCACACCTCTGACCTAATCTTCATTATTCTTTTATCATTATTCTTTTGTTCATATTCAGCCATTATTAGCCTTTATTCTGGCATTGCATGGCTTTCCCATCATCACCACTTTGATCCCACTATACATTAATCCACCTATTATCTGAAGTCTTTCTAGAAAAAAACAAAAACAAACAAACAACAACAACAACAAAAAACAAATTCTTGGGACCTTATGCGAATTCTTTCTTTTTTTCCCCCGAAGGTTCCTAATATTGTTTTGGGAGTCTCCTACAACAGGTTTACATGCATGCAAGGTCAAAAAACACTTTTGTTTTCTCATAATATACATTTAATTTCACCTCAGTTCTCAATGACTCGTAAACGATTTGTTAGAATCAGTTTGAAGAATCAGTCTCTCTAAACCCCTCCTTTCCGTGAGCCTACACTGCTTTGATTGGTCAGATGGCCCAATCCTTTGTGATTGGTCTACTGCGCCCATTGCCATAACTGAATGACAGCTATCAATTCGCAAGACATTGTATACTATGTGTGGACAGAAAAGATAGCATCGATTTTACTGTATCAGTTTGAGCCCGAGTCCGATGATGAAACGTCTGAAGTAGTCGATCAACCAGAAACTGATTCGCAATTACAACTGGAGTAGGACGTTTCTCTGTGGTAAGTGTCACCTTAGTTTGCATTATTTATAAGACGTGATAGCGGCGTCACTGTTATACTTTATGTAGGTGCACCTGTAAGAACTGTATTAGAATGCCAAGGGAAGCTGAAAACCTACATAACCTACATAAGATAAACATTTAGGCCAGATGTGTACACTACGGAGCCCCGGACATGACATGCAGGAAAAAAAATTGTAGGCTAAATCGTGCGTATGATTTACTAATTCGTTCCCTCGATTTATAAATCATGTACATGATTTATAAATCGAGGGAACGAAATAGTAAATCGTGTGCACGTTTTAGTAAATCGTACACACAATTTAGTAAATCGAGGGAATGCATTAGTAAATTGTGCGCACAAATTAGTAAATCGAGGGAACTAATTAGTAAATCGTGTGCACTATTTAATTTTTTTTTCTTGCATGTCATGTGCAGGGCTCCGTAGCACACAGACTTTTTCGTCATAACTATTAACAAAGTAAAAAAACGGCTATATCATTGTTTGACATTACAATGGGTGTTTACTGTTTACAGAAAGAATACTTCAACTAGTTAGTGTGGACTAGCATCTTAACATCCTGTTACAATACAGATAGAGCTCCACTCTATTGTAATAATAAAAACGCAGAGGAAAAAAACAGTTTGTTTTACAGTTGTGTAAGCGAACCGGGCCCACAGTTATGTTAAGTTACGTTATAAACTCCCACGTTAGCCGAGCACAAACGTGAATAGCTGATAATAATGCATTACACTTTGTGAACAAAAGTCGTGCTCCATCCTTGATCATTACTCCAAGAAATAAGACAGACAAGCTGCATTAATCTACACATTTTTAGACAATATTGGACCCACATCTGAATAGCGGAACTACAGAAACGAGAGTTAGCCGGTTAGCAGGAGACATACAGACTAGGGTGTACGTTACACAACATAACATACTAAACAACGAATTTTGAACGATAGCTAGAAAATATAAACATTAATTATTAATCATACTTACAGGTTAATTTTCAAAAATCCAAAATAGGGACACTTTAAAAGATTAATATTATGGAGTGTTTGTATTAACTTCCGATCGTGATCTAATGTAGATTTTAGCCAAATAATATTGTTGAAATATGTATAGCATTTTATAAGCGGCTAATCGCTACACCTGCTTAGCATTTATAATGTAAACATCCATTATTTATATGAAAATACACCAAATTGCATAAAAATCACATACAAACCATATACTATCTTAATCGTGTGTTTATTAACTTCTTGTTCTCTTTGTAAATAACCAATTGCAAGTTGGTGGTATTCCATGAATTCTGACATTATTTTGTCTTTTTTTATAAAAGAAAGGTGGTAAGCTGGTTTCTCAGCCTGGCCAAACTAGTTATAGCCTGTTTTAGATGGTTTTCATGCACTTGTCAGCTGGTCAGCTAGACCAGCTTAAGCCAGCTAAGACCAGCGAACCATTTTAGGCTGGTTTAACTTTTTGTGGCATTCAGTTACATTCGGTGACAAATAGTGCATAGTGGGATTTGTAAATGTCTCTTGTAGCTAGTAGTTCAAGGATAGTAGGATTGAGATCAGATACAGTAAATGGAAGAAACTTTTTTCAATCACTTTGAAAAAATATAATGGTTGGAGAACTTTGAGTACATAAGCTGCCAAATTCTTTCTCCCTAAAGCTGATTTAATCAAATCTCCTGACAGTTGAATGGAAACTAAACTCCTTTCAAACCAGAGCTCAAAGCATTCAACTTGTCACCTGCCAGGAAATTTCAAGTAATCTAAAACAAAGTGTTCAATAATAAGATAAACTGAGAAGAAGGTAAGAATATGTCATCTGTTTAAAGGTGGAAGGAAAATGATGCTGCCCGTGATGAGTAAGATGTACCTTTACTGTTCACCGCTGACAGCGCTCAAAGTCTCTCAAAATTATAAAGAAGCAGATGATACATCTTTAGTAAACAAGAGACATTTAGCAGCCCATTCATCCGTGCTTTGTTGAACCAGAGCGAAGACTAGTCTTTTCTTGAGGGTTGATTGATCTTTGCTCGCAATTGGTCATGGCTTGTGCAAAGCGGATTTTGGCGTGATACAGACCTCAGCCCATTACATCATTCCAAGTTTGGGATGTGAACTCAAAAACTGTTTTGTTTCCTGTTTTTGCGCCAATTGCACCAATGAGATTCAAGTTTGCCTGGTGACTAAACAGTTTTAAAGCAGTAGTCTAGTAAACAACTGTAGGTCATGTGGAGCTATGTAATTTTACTGGCTCTTGTGTTGGAGTGAGAAACCACTCAGTCATTTATGTGATGAATTTCCAAAATACGAGATTGCAGGTTGTGACCTTTCCATTAACTTCGATGCCACACTGGCATCTGTTTTATAGTAGAAAAACCAAGGAGATCACCATTACCTTACATGACCTGAGTCAGCGCTTGGTTTCCTAAAACGGTAATTTCCTCAAGCCATAATTACAACGTGTTTCAAATAAACATGGGCAGTGTGAGGGTGTATTGCTAGTGTACACATAATATGTCTATTACAGAGACAAGTTCACCCAACAATGAATATTCTGTCATCATCTACTTAGCCTCCTGTCATTCCAAACCTGTATGCATTTCTTTCTTCTGTCAGATAGATAGATAGATAGATAGAGACAAGAAAGCTTGACAAGAAAGCGTGAGAAGTACAAGAAGTACAAGAAAGCGTGAGAAATTAAGCAGTAGAATTGGGGAAGCGCATGAATAATAGATCGCTACTGTTGGGAGGGGGGCGCTTTATTGTTCAAGCTCTCTCTTGTGCTGTGTCCACCAATGGCCTGCTGGGATAACATTGTTAGGCTCCGAACTGCCACAACCAGAGTGGAGAACTGCAGCCGTGCCACCCAAACCAAACGTTACTGCTTTCAATTCCTCCACAGCTTGAGTCATGCCCTTTCAAGGCTGTGTTAAATAAAATACCGAGAAACGATGTCAAAGTGGACTGCTCCTGCGTCTATTGTCTGAAATCCAGGAGAGGCCGATGCAAATATCGAGCAGTCGCTGACATCTCCAAAGGTCAGCTCTTCAAGGTGATGAAGGATGCAGACCCTTGGTGAACTGTTTCTACAGGCACAAAAAAGCCTTTCATTTTGGATTTATCTGGTGATCTCACTTCTTTTGATGTCACTGCATGTCAACATGTACAAGTGGTGGCATCTAACGCAATCCAATCGGCCTGCAGGTGTTCGATAACATTATTGCGTCGGTACTAAATGATTCCAAAAGCTAACCCAAATGATTTTATTTGAGTAATTAGAAATATGGGTTTAAAAAAAAAAAGAAAGAAAGAAAGGAAAAAAAACTGCCACCACATGACTGGCAAATGAGTGAGACGAAAAAGATGACGAACACAAAATATTACTCTTTGTGTGATCCTGTAATCAGTGTAGACTGTGAATATAACTGTCTCTTCAAATCATACTATTGTCTTACAATTGCTTTAAAGTTATTCACAGTGTGAATAGTGTGGTCACTTTGTGATGTTAAATGTTCTGAGAAGAACTTTGAATTTGTTATCACTTGTAATAACAAAATGGACCTTTAAAGTTAATTTTTCTCCAACAGTGCCAGTACATTCACATTGCAGTTGTAATTTGTTGTTGTTGCAGTCTGATATATCAACCAGGTGCCATTAGGGCAGAGGAAATGTTTCCGAAAATGTTCTTTCAAGAAAAACTTCAAATGTAGTCTACTTCAAACAAAGTGACAAACATCTTTGTGTGTCCGTGATCATCTGTAATTCACAATTCTCAATAAACAAAGCGTTTATTTAATCAAGCTCCAAAAAAAGCTTGTTCTGATATTGGCTAACCTGTGACGTCACACAGGCGAATATATTTGCATATGATTGCCTTCAGTTGCCTAACGGCTGACATGAGCATCGCGTAGAAAGCAAATATAACCCATTATAATCACTGATGCTGTCTACACTGGATACAGCATATATGATGCGTGTTCAAATTCTGATATACTTCACGCGCTTGAGTCTGTCGACAACAGGACAAATGGAAGACTTACAGACTTCAGAAGAATCCCAGGATTGGAAACAAGGGAATGGTTTATTTTTTTAAAGCCATCCTGGATTGAGTCAGATGATTATATGTTTGTTCGGAGCATTTTGTTTTGTAAACGAGGCACAGTGTAATGGAGAGTTTGCAAAGAAACCTTTGTTGACAGCAGTCAGCTGTATTGGATCTGTTGGCAGCTGCATCACAAACCATAAGTAAATGATTTCATAATGCTTTGTCTGTAAATTATACAAGCTTCTTTCGACAATGGAATATAAATTTCAAAGATAATTTTTATCTCAAAATTCTGACTTTTTTTCTCGCAATTTTTACATTTTCTTGCAATTGCGAGATTATATCCCGCAATTCTGACTTCTGAGAAAAAAGTCAGATTATAAGTGAACCTCAATAAACATGATAAACAATGTCATGAAAAATGTCATAACCCTTTTAAAATGAAATCAATATTTTATCAATAATAATAACAATATAATAATCACTAAATTATAATTAAACCCACATTTACATTAAAAAAGTCAAACTAAAAAAAATTGCCAATTGATTTTCTTGATCCATCTGCAAACACAACACACAAGCACAAAACTCACTTTTCAAGCAAAATATTCACAAAAAGAAGTTTGCTAGCTTTCCAATGATAGTACATGTAAAGTTGAAAATTAAGAAAAGTATCTGCACACTTTCTGCGTTTAAATATTTTCTCTCTCTGAAAGTTAGTTCTGAGAAAAGCTAATTTGTTTGTTGTGCCACATCTGGTTTGATATTTTGATATCTAATGCAATTGTAATCATATGTAAGAGTACAAAAGTGTCCAGATATTTTCAGATGCCACTATACAGTATATTTTAATAACATTTAAAAATCTGTTATGCAAATTATTTACTGCACATGGTATGCACATACATAATGTAGTAAATGTGCTGCTCATACACAGGTTCACCACAATCCAGTTGAAATCCAGTCCAAAAGTCAGTTGTAGCTCTATATTTCTCGTGTGGATTTATGTTTTATTGGGCAAAACTCTTTATTCTTTATTAGCAGCTATAAAATACTTTTCATAATGTGTTTTTTGAGGGGAAAGACCTCTAAAATTATACAAAACTGAGTCTCATTCCAAACTCTGGTCTGCTCAATTGATAGCTATAGGTGTTGGAGATCTTTCTCACACAAGGTTGTAGTCTTTAATTTGCTTTTCTGGATCCAGCTTGTTGGTTTACAAAGCATTTTCCATGCAGTATGATGGGGTGGGCGTTCTCTTTTAACGCAATTATATTTATGTACAAGAGATTTGCTAATTACTGTTCCTGCTCCCACGCTTCTGCATGAGCTTTCTCTAAAGAAATCAAATACGGGCTCAACATCAAAAGCGAAAGAGACTAAGCAAACCATGACTACCTTGTTTAAACCTGACCAACATCTTAAAGAACTGTTAAAAGTGTGACTCTTTCTAAATTCCAGTGGCATATTTTATGAAACAAGCAGCAAAAATTGTTCATGCCACAGGACTTAAGTCACACATTTTTAGAGTGGTTTTAGCACTTTTCTGAGGTGGTGATATAGCAAACGTTGAGGGTCTAGACAGGAAAGAACACACACATACTGTACTCATCCCAGTAGGGATAAATCAGCTACAGCTTCCTTCTCTGACTCAGAGCAGTTAGAAACACATCTCTTCTCTTTGCCATCGTCCAAGCAAGCCACATTGTATTCAACAAAACAATCACACCCCTCAGGTTTCCATGTTTACTGCCAACAAGAAAGGGTTTCCACTGCCGCCCTGGGAAACTAATTCATTATTTGAGCATTAGCGATACGAGTGCATGGACAATATTCGAAATACCTGTGGTTTCGGAAAAGCTGCTTTTCATTCAAGTTCATTCTCAAGGTAGCGCATTTGAAGGCTCATGACATCAGCTGTGAACATGAAACCTTTTGTATAATTGCTAATTAAATGAGGGCAAGGATTACCTTGTTGAACAAAGTAACGTACGGATGATGTAGCAAAAGTCCCTGCTAAATAAATAGGTGATTTAGGCTGTGTTCACAGTTGTAGTTTGATTCTAATGGGTCTTTTGGTCTAGACCGAAAAAAAAAAAAGAGACACATTTAGTTCTGGTTCGCTTAGTGTTCACACTGTCGTTTTTAACAATGAAGCTAAAAAGGGCTTTCATGACATATATTTTGTGACGAAAAATAGGTGGGTCTCGGCCTACTTGTTTGGTGAGCTCCAGGGTTCGATGACAGGTTTCACACTTATTCAAATGATCTGCCCTAACAGAGCAATCGCATTTGAGTTTGTTTTAACTTTTTCCCTGCCAGCATTTTTGAAAAGAGTTGTCAGCCTGCACCAGCATTTTTTATCATTGTCACAAAAGTTTCATGGCCCCCAGAATATTTTGTTGTATGAATATTTGAAAATGCAATATATCAAAAGAAAGAACAGACCCTCTGCTTTTAAAGTAACAGACAAATCAAAAACAGTTTTATTCTAGCTTCATGCATTCATTTTTTATGAAAATTTGAATGTGGGTTTCATAAAAAAAGCAACATTTTGAGCAAAAAGCTGAGAAAATCACATTTTTGTCAAAGACTACATCTAGATCGGATTCACAATGATGATCAAAACATAAATGGAGTAGAACGAGTCCATCAACACCCCCAAAGCTTGCACTGTCCTATAGCTTATCCTGGGTCATCATTTCATCCAGTAACATTAAGCAGTTTTGATTTATATGCTGCTTAATGTTGCTGATTGTGTTACTTTACATATGCATCTGCTTAGATATGCTATTGCTTGTTTCTGCTTCTTCTTCACCTGTGTTTTGCTCAGGAGATTCAGTACTGTTTCAGAAGATGCGTAATAGCACCCCCTACCGTATAACAGTGAAAAAACGGAAAGCTGGAAAATTCCATCAATGGCGGGAAAGCTTTGTCTCATAAATGATGGGAAAGTCTTTATCAATCAAAACCTGCCAAGTGTGAACACACCCTTAGGATCTAACATTCATATTACTGAAGGTTAAGGAGTTAGGACTTTGCTACAGTTTGTACTATAGACATGAATGATACCTCAAATCCTATGGAATTTTGGTGTGCTATTATACTTCTTACTAACGATTTAACAATCTTCAATTGGTGGATGCTAAAAAAAGCCTGAAAAAAACTTACCTGCCTGTAGGCTTAGTAAAGGCAGGAACACACCAAACCGACGATCGGCCGTTTGGCAGTTTTTATTCATCGGCCTGAGTTTTCTCAGTGTGAAATTTCTCAGTGTGTTCTGCACCGTCGGCTGAAGTTGGTCCTTGTCTGCTTTTTTTCGGCCAATTTAACATGTTGAATCGGCGTCAGAGCTTGCTGGTCCATTGGGCCATCTGATCATTCTAATTGGCTGTACGGAAAGGCATTTCATCTTACGCAGGCACAGAACGGACGTGCTACTTGGCCGTCGGCTGTCGAGCGTCGGTTTGGTGTGTCAGGGCAACTTTGGACCCAGACGCTGCAGCCTTTGACACACAAATTGTCCATGTGCGAGGCACGCTAACCTGTAAAGCCCCCATCACCTCAAAACAAAGCATCAGCTACATCATTCCTCTGCTTTTCTTTGAGTTTGGAAGATGTGCTGAGTTTATCTTGAATTTACCTCAGAAAAAAAAGAACGGGTTTGATATCCAGCGGAGGTAAGTCATTTATTCCCACTTACATTAGTTAACGTGTTATTGTTACATAAACTGTAACATGTTAGAATGTTTCAACATCAGCAAGCTGCACTACATGAACATGGTAAAACGAAAAAGCAAACACTTTGCAAATGACAGGTATGTTGAATAGGAACTTTTTCAGGAATGGCACAAAGGTGTATGATTGCTCAAATCTCTGTCTTTAAATCAGTGTGCTCAATGATGTGCCTTTTTGGTCTTTGTTATGTATATTTGGATTATGTTGTGTTGTAAATAAAATACAATCAAAAAGCCATTCTTTTAAATCTCCTCACATTCTTTGTTCTAGTTCCCTCACAGTCCTATTCAGCTGACAGGGCCATTAAGGGAGGGTCTTTGTCTTCCCAGGTGTGAAACACATCATTATTCATGATCATTAATGCCCTCCCCACATACAGCCTTCTGACACAAAACATGTCTTACAAATTTTAAATCAATGTATTTTTTTATGTGAATGAGTGGGCAGGATGATTTTCATATCATTTTGAAGCAAAAATTCTAGGTTACAACTAGAGCTGCCTTCGACTAAAGATTTTTCTAGTCGGCTAGTAGTCATTCATTTACGCCATTAGTTGACTAATCTCGCATTTATGTTAATAAGCCATTAATCATAATAATGAGCCTTTAATTGCTAATTGCCTATATATAATGCATAGCCTAATCAGCGCTCATGTGCATGCGTAAAGCGTGTCGCAGCGCACTGGCAAATGTAATGATTATAAGTTTGTCATGAAAAAACAGCAAGGAGACTGTCTAAACATTTTAATTATTTATTGATAATGTTTTCTGTGTTTTCGGCTGCAGAGATTAAGTCAGCGATGCTGACTCGTCATCTCCGCAGTAGTGTGTGTGCCTATATGCATGTTTCATATGGATTACATAATCTGACAATATTTATTTTCCATTTTAATTGGTTCGTTTAAAAGTAGACATTTCAAGCTTTCTATAGATATATTTCTGATGTCTGTGAGGCAAGTATGCGCTGAGTTTCGGTTCATGTTTGTTACGTGCTCAAGTTCACTAAGACCAGGACTTTTCATTATTTTACAAAAGCACGTTTTGCTGTTATTGTGAGTTTACAAAAATAAAAGTGGACCCTTTACAGTTTGCATTACTCTTATCTGTATGACCAAAATGATGGAATATTTTAAGTTAAATGCATGTGAACGCACCGGCGCCTCCATGTCATGCAGTAAGTGCAATCTCCACACAAGCATGGATATGCGCCTAATAATAGCGCACATTTATCTAGGACTGGCCTAACATTAGAGTGAGTGGATTTGTAAGGTTGCTACTACTTACATGTTTTAAGTGATAAGCCATATTTGAGGTCGATAAATGATAGGCGAATGTTTGGATTTCCTGCCGTTAATGATCTCTCCCTCACGGACTGCGTGACTTTGCCACTTCCATTGGATTTTTTTCTGTGACTAACTGACTAATAAAATCTTGGTCAACCGAGCCTCTTCTAGTCTACTAACAGTTAGTCAACTATTAGAGGGCAGCCCTAGAAATAAGCACAAATGTCAGGGCTTGTCAAAACACATCCAGGGCTCAGAAAACACCTCAGACCCCATTGGATAAACACACCTCAACTGGATAATCAAGGTCTTTAGGACTACTAGAAACATCCAAGCAGATGTCTTGGAGCTAAACTCCTTCGGCCCCCCAGGAGCAATACTGTTCTAAACCATATTTTGTGTGACAAATTGCAAATTCAATTTGAGAGAAACGCATGTAGGAAAGTGATATGGGGCCCTATTTTAACGATCTAAGCGCATGGTCTAAACTGCACTTAGGGCGTGTCCGAATCCACTTTTTAAAGATGGGAAAAATGGTTGGCACGCCCAGCGCATGGTCTAAAAGGGTTGTCCCTATTCTCTTAATGAGTAATGGGTGTGTTTTGAGCGTAATGTGCAACAAACCAATCAAAATCTCATCTCCCATTCCCTTTAAAAGCCAGTTGTGCTGGATCCGTTATTTACATGGCAGAATTTGCAAGCGGAAAAACTGAACGCTTCTCCAGAGAGGAATCCTTTTATTTGTAATATTTAAAAATGTTTGTGTGCTGCTGCGTGTCCCTGTGTGAGTAACAAGCAGAGTGTATGCACATTCTGCACCCACCTATAGGCGCATATTACTAACGTGCCCTTTAAAAACAATATTGTGCCATTGACTTTAGACCAGGTTTCAGTTGGTCAGTTGTGCACACTGTTTCAGTTGCCTCAAAATAGCAATGTGCCAACAATGCGCCTGAACACACCTCGTTTTCAGACCAGCATGCCTGTGTGTGCACAGATGGGTGCAAATGCATTTGCTATTTAAACAACGTGGCGCAGGATGTGAAAGTGATAACTGCGTCAAGCTGAAACTAGCAAAAACACTTGCTTCGCACCTGGTCTGCGTCTAGTTTGCGTCTTCTCATGGGTCCTGGGTGACAAATACAGTGACTTGTCTGACAAATGCTGCCATATTAAACTCATTAAGAGGTTCACAGTCTAATTATAGCTCTTTCTTGCCAGACTACCTATGATGAGTCAGGAGTTCCCTGAATGTTAATAGCTGGGAAGAACCCTCAGCAGGACACAAATTTACCAGGAATGCTCAATGAGGACCGGGTCTCTTAATTTCCCAAAACATCAGAAATATTTGTTGGACATCTTTTGTCCCTGAATCAGCTAGACACAACCAAAGGTCTCTTCAGAAGAAAAACAAAAACAAAAACACTTATTAAGATTGTTGAATGAATATAACAATACAAAGGGGGTGGAATTATTACCATCTATATAAAGTTAAAATGTTGAACACAAGGTTCTACATAAGGAAAATTAGAGCCAAAGAAAAGCTGACCCTCTCCAGTACCTGTACTTCCTGAACTGTGGGAAACCCAGAGTTTTGGAATATCCTTAGGGATTCTTCTGTTACCTGTCTGACACCCATGGCACTCAAGAGATTTTACGATTAGAGGCCCATGTTAAAGAACTACGCTGGATCTATTTTTAGGACACCAAATTGAGACTGGGCATGAAAACCTGCAGCAAAAAATAACTCAATAAAGTTTAAGGGGGAAAGTTTAATACCTATGTGGCTCATGTGTGGTCCCAGTTTCATTAAAAAGATCTAGTTTTCCACTCATGCTTTGGAAACTACCACTATAGCAGAACACTTGATGCTTTTCAGAGGCCAAGACATGATTCTGTCAGCTGGGCAAAGCCTGGAAGAACCTACTAGAACTGTTTGGTGCATGTAATGCACTTGTAATCATCAGGGAAAGTTTATGGAATGAACTTTGGCATTTAACCTGACCTGACTATTGTGCTGGAAACCATAGTAGCGCTTAGCAATTATCCAGAACACCCTTTCAACTGCCTAGGATTCACCCTAATTCCAATGTAAGTGCAACTACAAATTAGTTGAAATGTCCACAGACATTAAATTGTACACAACACAGAATGTTCCTTTGATCTTTTACAAATCATAAGTGACTTTTCAAGAAATTCAAACAGTGTTAATGTTCCCACTGATAGCAATCAAATTAAATCCTCTGGAAATGTGTATTCCAATTGTAAATTTAACTAAGTACTTTCTATTAAGCATAGAAGACAACACCCTGTCATGCAAGCTGATGCTGAATGTAATATAAGCAAATTAAGTTTTAAATGTTGAGGCAGAAACTCATTACCCAGAACCATTATGATGTAAGATTTCTCTTTTCACTGATCAGCTTGGCCATCTCACCAGCACTTCTTGATTAGGGAGAATCTATTCCATTAGTCATGTATGCTAACAGAAAAGGCTATTGTGAACAGCAGTACAAATGCTGTATTGTCTCTATAACCCAATTTTACATTTTCTGGAGAAAATGTAAGCAATATTTGCCTGCAATAATCTTGTATACACTTGTGTTATGAGGTTTCTGTGTGGATGTTGCTTGAAGGTTGTTTTCTGAGCCAAGTCAACAGTGCACACCACAAGTCTCTAGGATATATAATGTGAGGCCTTTTCACTGCAAATGTGTGGAACTTTTATATAAAGGTAAATGTGATTGCACCCTTATTCAGACAGCCAGCTATAACCATGGCTGCATCCGAAATCGCATACGCTCTTGAGTAGGTACTTATTTTGAAGTAATTACTTCTGGAGCACTAAAATAATATGTTCTATGAGTGTGAGTAGTATGAATGCAATCCAGACGTACTATATTCGCCATGCTGTCATTATCATATGACCTACCAGCATCAGTTGTGTAGTGTCACTGCCATTCACAAATCCTCTCTCGTGGCCTTATGGGATAGTAAAGTGTCCATAGTATGCACACTTCAGAATCTTGCCGGAAGTAGTAGGTCATCCAGGTACTTTTTGCATACTCTTTAATCAGTACTGTGAATTCGGACATACTTCTTTTGTCACATACTGTTTTTCGTCTACTATATAGTAGGGAGGTATGCAATTTCAGATGCATCCCATGTCAACACTTTAAGTTTAGCAAGATTCTCTTCTAACTGTTGCTCCACCATGACAGTAGAAGAAGACAAAGAATTGTGGCCTGACACGTTTTAAAACATAAGGCATAAATTCAAGCTGAATAGCTAGATGCATTTGCATTCATGTTCTTGTGTACAGTATTTTGCATGTATGTTAGATTTTATGCACTGTACGTATGAGCAATAAAATTGCTGTATCAATCACTGCTAACTGTAAGATCCATCAGGTCCCTGTGAGTACATGTAATACTGTTTAATCAAACAAGCTTTCACAAATCCTTACTGATGGCTGAAAGAGATACTAGGAATCAAAGCTTGATTAGCGCCAGTAATGATTTATATAAGAGTCAGATCAAAGTGCTGTGGTGGAGTCACCGATCTCAGTTTATGAAAGAGAAAACAAGCTGAGCAGATGTCAGGTTTGTCAAGACATGCTGACAAAGATGAGAATGTAAAGACCACAGTCTCCTTTGCTACACTGAGATTTTTTTGACAGCACAGGCAAACTGATATATAATCGTCATGCATCAAATATGATTTACTGAAAATA
Organism: Hypophthalmichthys nobilis; assembly: GCA_037950665.1. Classification (NCBI taxonomy): domain Eukaryota; kingdom Metazoa; phylum Chordata; class Actinopteri; order Cypriniformes; family Xenocyprididae; genus Hypophthalmichthys; species Hypophthalmichthys nobilis. The sequence goes on along the minus strand of CM075476.1, from coordinate 29,218,193 downwards.
CCACTGAAATACTGTCATTAGCCTCTTAGTTTGTGCAACATTTTGTAAATATAACAGAGTTCAGCAAATAATCAACTTGCTGATATTAATTGAGCTTATTCTTAGTTTTGCGTTGCCATTCATTTGACAGTATGGCATATATATTCTCATGTCATTATTTCAGTTTTCTCCATGCTAATAATTACTGGCAATAGTTATTGTCTATTAATGGCTGTCAGATTTTTCTGTCTAAGTAGGTAAGAACAAATAAGACAATGTGGATAGTCAAAAGTCTATGCTGATGGTGAAACATCTACCCTAACCCTTACTACACTAGACCAACACAGGCCTCCAACTTTGTCTCGTCCTTGCAGGTGATAAAATTAATGAATAAAAAAAGGCTATTATGTTAGCTGTCTTTGTTAACTGTCTCCATTAGATCAGTGTTAAGGTATGGTTTGCTGACAGATTTCTCCTCGAGCGAAACAGAATGAGTTCAGTATCACTTCTTTTCTGATACTCACAGTATACTGTATATGGAGCCTTTATAATGTTGGTCAATGGTGCCAGATGTTTGCAATGAACATTTTAAGCATGAAGGGTATCATTTCCCTTACTGAGTATGCAAAAGTGGGCCTGACTTTGTCCTAAAATGAAGGCAGCTGCCTTGTGTCCCAGACAGTCTTGACTTACCAGACAGTGTTTTTGTATGAAAGTGGAAGATTAGATAGACAGATAGATAGATATTGCAAAATGTGTGGCATGTTTATTGTATTGAGTTATTAGCTAATCAACATGCTAACCAAGTCTCCCATGTGCTATATGTACAGCATTGCAAATCAGCCACATACATTCTGTTTCATTTAGTTTGCTGCCTATGTGATATTATTACAAAATCCTTGTGCTCATTACTAAAGAGTTATAAACATTCTAAACAACATGCTCTAAATTTAATAACTCTATATAATAGCATGGTTATGATTACAGATCATTCAGAAAAGCTGTATATGCAAACTGACTGGCTGACTTCCACTACGCCCCTCTGACTCATCACCCCCTGTGTTGATATTCAGTACCACACACCCAAATATGCTTTGAGTTTTGTATATGACCTCTAGGACTGTCAGGCCCTATAAAATCCACACAACTGAAGTACATAAATGTATATTAGAAGCAGGAGGAATTTATGCACTGATTCTCTTGCAGCAACGCCTTTTGACAAGCCAAGAAAACTTGCTCCGAGCACTCCAATGTGAGAATCTTGGCTTAGCACCCAAATCCAGTCTTAAGTTGCAAAATTTCTTTACATTTATTCATAAAGCTCATTGTTCGGGTATATGATATAACATATTCAACCTACTTGGCAAAAATCCAGTTGTTTTTTCTTAAGGCATAGAGTGCCATTGTCATTAGCATGCTTTTTTAAAATCACTTTTAAAAAATGTGGCTCACATAAAATAAAATGCATTATTTAGAAATAAAGAAAAAAACAAAAAAACTAAAGTAATGCATAAAACAGTTTTTTTAAATGAAAAACATTATCCTCTCTGCTTAACAACCATATCCATTAGTAATGTTTACATGCTGTTTTACATGAATTGCATAATCAAATGATTGCTGTTTAATTGTAATTAGCATAATTGATTTAACCTACCACAAAATAAACATTTTTTAAAAAAATATATATTTTCCGAGTGAAAATGCTTTTAATGTTTGCATTTTTAAAGACAATCCACAAGTTTTTAGGGGCTTTATTGGCTTTTTTCATGTCCTACTTTCTGAACATCTGATTCAGGCAATAAAAAAACAATACGTAATTGTTAATAATGGGTGACTGAGGCAGGTTATAGGTTGTCAACCTTAGCATTGAGTCAACACACTATGAAAATATTTTTTATTGCAATACCAGTGATGTCATAAGAGAACAGGACAATCAAATAAGCAACTATGGCAGTGTAACCATGTGAATTGTGACTGTTATCTTTGTCTGCTGGGGATGGATTTTGCAAGGGAAGGGAAAGTTGGAAGATTTATTGCTTCCTCTCCAACTTTTTTAGCTAAAAGGTGTGGTTTGAGTGAAATGCACTGAAATATCTCCACACTGACAGCTCATCATGTAAACAGATCCGTAACTTGTTACAACATGCAACTAGAATCCCATATACTGATCCCGTCAGCTCTTATCTGACTCAGCTGTCTACGTCTGATTGAGCATTTCATCATGAGAGTGAATCTGACACAATTTAGCAATGCTCTGATTTGACTTCTTGTCATCATGATACTAAAAGTACAGGTGTTTTTTTTAAAAATAATGTGGTTATAAGGAAGAATCTCATGATGTGTTTTGTACCTCTCATGAATTAAGGAAATATATTATACTATATAGCAAGTCTGTACAGTATAGGGATAGTTCAGCCAAAAATGAAATGAACATTCTGTTATCATTTACTTACCTTCATGTCATTCCAGAATTGTTTTCTTTCTTCCGTGAAAAGTAAAATAAGAAGAAATTTGAAGAAAGAAGAAGAAAAAAAAAAGAGTTTAGCTCAGGATTGCCTCACTTTTTGAATAATACATTTTCATGGCCTTAAAAAAATAAAAATAAAATAAAATAATAATAATTAATTAATGACATTTTATCCCCTTGAAATTATAAGGTTCTATCTGCATTCTGAGCAGTTTTGTGATATTGAGCCTGAAAGTTTTTGCATTCCATTCAACTTTGTAGAGAGAACCTTTTTGTTTTCTAAATAAAAAGTCCTAAAATGTACACAACATTAAAAAAAAAAAAAAAATCACATAATGTAAATAAGTTGTCATAGAATAAGAATATGTGAATAACTCAATTTTAACAAAAATGTCAGATAGTGTAACGAAGCGGGACTCAGGCAGGGATCCATATGCAAAGCTTTATTGCTAGGTGAGCGTAGTCGTACAGGCATGGTCAAACAGGTACAGCAAGGGACAGGCAGAGACGTGGTCAGGATACAGGCAGTAGATCAGGGCAGGCAGATATCGTTCACTGGTCAGATAACAATAAACAGTCCAAAGGCAGGCAGCAGGGAATCAGTATCAGGTAACCAGACAGGATCGACAACAGGCAGACAAACAGGATAAATAAACGCTCAGAATTGTAACAACGGTTAACAAGACTTCGCAATGAGGTGGTGTGTGAGTGTGTCTTAAATAGTCCGGATGATAGGCTACAGGTGTATGTGGCAATGGGTGATTGGTGTGGAGTGTGCATGTGACTGGCAGGGAGGATTATGGGAACTGTAGTCCGGGAACTGACAGGTACTGACGGTGATCGTGACATAACGCCCCCCTCCTGGAAGGCGCGTCCTCGCGGCGTAAATGGAACAGATAGGGAGGGAGGGTGGGTGCATTGGAGATCTGAAGGCTGACGGGAACGGGGTCTCCAATGCAGGTTTCAGGAACTCGGGCAGCCACGGTGGGTCAGGTGCCACGGGCAGCCACGGCGGGTCAGGTGCCACGGGCAGCCACGGCGGGTCAGGTGGCCTGGGCAGCCACGGCGGGTCAGGTGGCTCGGGCAACCACGGCGGGTCAGGTGGCTCGGGCAACCACGGCGGGTCAGGTGGCTTTGGCAACCACGGCGGGTCAGGTGGCTTGGGCAGCCACGCCGGGTCAGGTGGCTTGGGCAGCCACGGCGGGACAGAGTCTGAAGATGACCACGGCGGGTCAGTGTCCATTAATGGCCATAGTGGGTTACAGTCCATGGGTGGCCAAGGCAGTTCAGAGGCCTTAGATGGCCGTGGTTGTGCAGGGTCCCCACCCACAAGCTCCCCACCCTCAGGTATATGGCCCCCCCCCCAAAAAAGTTCTTGGGTAATTCAACGGTGGCCGTGGCGGGTTCGTGGGCAAGGAGCTCGGGTGGTGCCGGCAGGGCAAGGCGCTCGGGTGGCGCCGGCAGGGCAAGGAGCTCGGGCGGCGCTGGCAGGGCAAGGAGCTTGAGCGGCGCCGGCAGGGCAAGGAGCTTGGGCTCTGGAGCGGACTCAATGGTAGGAACGACCCCTATGTTCACCGACACAGAAGGGGCGGCCATCTTGCCCGTGGGCACTGGCGAAGCGGCCATCTCGTCCATAGCATCCAGAGAGCTTGAGTGCGTTGCAACCGGCGAACTTGAGTGCGTAGCGTCCGGCGAACTTGAGTGCGTAGCGTCCGACGGGCTTGAGTGCGTAGCGTCCGACGGGCCTGAGTGCGTAGCGTCCGGCGGGCCTGAGTGCGTAGCGGCCGGCGGGCTGGAGTGCGAAGCGGCCGGCGCGCTGGAGTGCGATGTGGCCGGCGGGCTTGAGTGCGAAGCGGCCGGCGGAGGCTTAGGAATGCCAGCTGCTCGTACAGAAGTTAACAGTGGATCATCATGATGTGAAGTGTCATGATGTTGTTGTGGTAGCCGCCATTTTGTGAGTGTTCTCCTTGATTCACCATGGTGTCGCATTTCTCCGCAATACCCACAGTAAAAGGTGAACCAACAGTGAGCAGGGCAAAGTCCAGGAATTCAACGAATGACCCTCGGGGACCATTGGTGAGTAAATAGTTCTTTATAGGTTTGTTTAATCCATAGCCAAAGAAGTCAATGAGGGCACAGTCCGGCAGATCAGATAAATAAGCAATATCCAGAAATTTCTGAATATGTGCTTCGAGGGTACAATTACCTTGACGAAGGTTGACAAGACGCATTGCTGGGTCCATGCTGAGGCTGGAAACGCTCATAGCAGCTGCTGGATCTGGGTATGGCGAAGTCTTCTGTAACGAAGAGGGACTCAGGCAGGGATCCATATGCAAAGCTTTATTGCTAGGTGAGCGTAGTCGTACAGGCATGGTCAAACAAGAACAAACAGGTACAGCAAGGGACAGGCAGAGACGTGGTCAGGATACAGGCAGTAGATCAGGGCAGGCAGATATCGTTTACTGGTCAGATAACAATAAACAGTCCAAAGGCAGGCAGCAGGGAATCAGTATCAGGTAACCAGACAGGATCGACAACAGGCAGACAGACAGGATAAATAAACGCTCAGAATTGTAACTACGGTTAACAAGACTTCGCAATGAGGTGGTGTGTGAGTGTGTCTTAAATAGTCCGGATGATAGGCTACAGGTGTATGTGGCAACGGGTGATTGGTGTGGAGTGTGCATGTGACTGGCAGGGAGGATTATGGGAACTGTAGTCCGGGAACTGACAGGTACTGACGGTGATCGTGACAGATAGAACCTTATAATTCCAAGGGGACGATTAATTAAAAAAAAAAAAAAAAATCACGGACTGGCTCAGACTTTACTCTGAAATATCGAGTCTGACTGATTTACTTCTGAATCACCAGATTGATTCACTCCAAATCAGACATTACTACCCATAGGAAAGAAAAATGAGATCTCTTTAACATCTCAAATGATTCTCCTAGACAAAATGATGTCTCCTGCTTCCCACACTTTTCTCCTGAAACAAAAACTCCAACACTCTAACAATGGTCTCCTTTAAAGTTTTAGAAAAGATCTCAACAACATCACACACTGTCCTCAGATTTTTCTCCTAAACTAAAGACTTTGCTGCTCTGACATTTGTCTCCTCTTAAGATTCAGAAAAGATCTTAACATCACACATTGTGCTCAGACTTTTCTCCTCAGCTAGAGACTCTGCTGATCTCACATTTGCGTCCTCTAAAGTTTATAAGAGATCTCAATAACATCACACACTGTGCTCAGACTTTTCTCCTAAACTAAAGACTCCGAAGCTCTCACGTTTGTCTCCTCTAAAGTTTAGAAGAGATCTCAACAACATCACACATTGTGTTCAGACTTTTCTCCTCAGCTAGAGATACTGGATCTCTCACACTTGTCTTCTCTTAAGTTTCATAAGAGATCTCAATAACATCACACACTGTGCTCAGACTTTTCTCCTTAGTTAAAGACTTTGGTGCTCTCACATTTGTTGCCTCTAAATTTTAGAAGTGATCTTAACAACTCTGCAAAGTGTATACCAAGTCAAATATTTCTATCATATAATATGTATTAATAATCAAATTAGTCAAGGATTGAGACAAGCCATTTAATGTGCCTTTCAGCAAAGAAAAAGCTCCAGGTTTACCTTTCCTGTAGCAATTTTCCTGATAATGGTGTCTGGTACATTACTATTTCCGACAACAAATGATGTGTCCTATGCAGATAAACTGTACAGCTTTCAATTGAGAGTAACATTAACCTTATTTCTGCATATTTCACTCTTTATTTAGGCTTAAACACTGAAATTATTCACTGGTTTTTTTGTTTTGTTTTTTTACTATATTGCTGCACACTTTGTAAAGTTGTTGAGATCTCATCTAAATTTAAAGAGGAGACAAATATGACAGCTTCAGAGTCTTTAGCTAAGGAGAAAAATCTGAGCAAAGAGTGCGATGGGTAATGCTTTAGAAAATTACTGCGTAATTAAAACAAATTTACAGCTTAACTATTGCTAATTATAGTGTACCTATAAAGTACATATTTGTAGGTATAAGGGAACAATACAGTATGTAAAGTTTGGGGGAAAAGGGGGGTAACAACCAGGAAAATTAACAAATTATTTATACTGTAAGTATTTTAGAGCTAAGGGGTACTTATTCTACTATTATGATAGGTAACAATCTTATGTTTGGGAGCAGTTTAGCAAGAACATACACTGTGTAGCTTTTTGTTATAATAGTGTACCAATACATTAAGGCTTTTTTTTTTTTTTTTTAATTACGGAGTATATATCAGTGCATTTATACAGTATATATTGCAGCTGTTTTTAGTTTGGGCTTCCGTGTTTCAAGCCAAGTAAAACTATAACTATTGCAATTTACATATATATATATATATATATTGTGGCGGGGTGGAAGGATCACGCAACAAGGAGAGCTCAGTTTAAGGCCCCGGAGGGTGGATTTTATTGAAAGACAAGTGTATACGTGAGTGGTGGTGGTGATCTTGCTTGCAGGAGTGCCCTCGGTCGTGTCCAGGTGCGGGTGAATCCGTGCGGTGCTCGTGGCAGCGCTGATCGGTCACACACTGCTTTCTGGAACAGAATAGCGAGAGAACATTAGTCTGCTGTCTCATGGAGAGGCTTCTCCGTCTTCGTCTGTGAGCACACTGCTTATATGCAGGCAGGTTGATCAGCCGATCAGCTTGTGACGACTTGTGAGCAGGTGCTCCTCGTGAGTTTCTAGGGTAACGCTGATGTGGACTCGGGACGCTTGTCACAATATATATATATATACTCTTGTTCCATGTAGTTACAGGGTAAGTGATGCTTGTTACCTTCTTGTTCTATTAAGTTACAGGGTAAGTGTGACATTGTGGGCTGTAAATTAAAGTGGTGCTTGTTACCCTTTTGTTTCATGTAGTTACAGGGTAAGTACAATAAAAATACATACACAATCTGATATCACTGACTCTGAAACCTTTATTTGAAAAACAACTTAATTCAAAACAGATTTGTCCACTTTTGTCACAGATATATTTTTTAGATGAAAGAATGCGGTTTTACAGATGCTAAAAATGTGGCTTTCAAATGAAAGAGAACACCCAGGTTCCTCACTGACAACGAAGACTTAACAGAGCAGCCATCAAGTGTTAAGGCCTGGGTATACTTCACATTCCGCGCCCGACACATCTCTTGCACAGTCGTGTCCGTGCATCTTTCAAAGTATACTTGACCGCGGATGCGCGCGGATGACCAAGTTCGTATTTTTCTGCACTTAACAGGCGAATTTTGCCAAGATATTTTCAGAGATGATAGACAAGATGTTATAGAATGATAATTTAATGAAAAAAAATGACATTCAACCTATTTTTTGACCTTACTGAAAACGTTCCATCGTGACATCTGACGGGTTTTCCCAGATCGCATCACATATAACCTGGTTCCCTGAGAGGGAACAAGACGCTGCGTCTCATTGCCATACTGTACACATGCTTGCACGGCTTCTTCAGACAAGTAGAATCTGGGGATTTCATGATGTAGGTGTTCTTGTAGGTGGTCTTGTTGACACACTATGCTTATGCTATGCTATAACAGAATTGGCATGATTTCACACATGCTCAGACACCGGTGCACGCTGAAGGTGTTCCCATAGCGTCAATGCCATGATGCAGCATCTCATTCCCTTCTCAGTGAACCCTGAAAGTAGAATGTTCAAACTCCTTTTTTTCTATACAATAAAAGTAAACGGGTATGGCCGCTGCTCTGAAAATGAAAACAAACAAACAAAAAACAAACAAATATGAAACTTTTTTCCCCTGTTCACTTTAATTGTATCACAGAATTTAAAAGGCAAGTGTATGGTTTCAGAATGAAAAAATTATTTTGGAATGTTTGATTGTTGGGTTTCTCTATCACTCCCCTTGCTTGCCATTGGTTGGATAAACAAATAGTCTTGGCCAAAACTCACTAAATTGGTTAAAAATTTCTTGTTGTGTTAGACAGCTGGGATTTTCAAACAAAACAAAACACTAAAAATAAATTAAATTAAATTAAACAAAAACCTTAAAAACAACTCTAATTAAGTAGTTTCTTTGCCATTATTAAAAGTGCAACATTTTCCTGCACCTTTGTCAGGGGCTCACAGAGGGTGAAATCACAATAAGCAAGAAAGAGTTTGGCTAGATTACATTAGTGCACCCCAATGTGCTACATCATTCACTAGAGGTACAAAACAAGTGCCAAACACCATGGGGTTGAAATTCTGGCAAAGTGACCTCTGAAATGATTTGCCATAGAAATTCTTGACACGTTCCAGAAAACTCCACAGTATTTTTGCTGTCTTTCTCCTTCCTTCTTCCTCTGTAGTCTGTGGTCGTTACAGGCATGGGGACCACCACTGGGAACCTTTCTAATAAGGAATAGGAACTAATAAAATCAGATGCCAAACCCTCAGGAAGAATAGGGGAAAGTTGCCTATTGAAAAGCCGTCCCAGATTGAGTAAATGTGGCATTGTTGGGCTCTTTTGATGACATCAGCAGGGGTAGACCGCCCAATGGGCTCAGTTGAAGACCAGGTCAGGTCACGTGCTGCTGAGGGGCGCATGGGGTAAAATGGGGAAACTATAGCAGTGCTTCAACTGCTTCTGGAGCGCTTTGAACTCAAAGAAAGCGGCCTCATCGATCATTAATTTAAAGGCTTTTAGCTCCTTTTCTCTTTCTTTTCTCATGCCATTTCCCTGCTCTGCTGTGGAATGGTTACAAAAAATCAGCTTACCGCCTGCGTGAACCCACACTTTCCCTAATGAAAACTAAAATGTTTACTATACTAAATGAATACTAAATCTACATCAAAAAGTTGTTTATTCATATTCTGATAATACATGTTATAATTAGATAAATAAATGAGCATACCATATATTTGTTTAGATTTTCATCACTATATAATTATGTGAATACAATAACTATACTTAATACCTAATCTATATCATAAAAGATAAAACATTACATATGTCAATATATTACAGTCATTATCTTTAAACATGAATACATTCATTTAGAGGTTTTTTTAATACGTTTTGATGCCCCTAAATATGAACATCCTGTTGTGAAGGACACCTTTTCTAAAATATAAAAAAGCAGATATATTTTAATGTATGAAAACTTATTTATACTGTGAAGAAGAAAAAAAAAGACAAATTATAAATATGTGCAAAAATATTTTTTGGAAAATAACTGTTACACTGTTTTCTGTCCACTTTTAGAGTACTGCTAGCTGAATAAACATAAGAATAAGCATTAAACTTTGGTAGTCAATAATAAAAAAAAAGTGATTAATCTCTTGATTTCCAATCAGACTTAATAAAAAAGTGAAACAGTAATAATTGAATATTATTTATTATGATATTTATATTTATATAAAATATATATATATTTTTTTATTTATATTTGATATATTATTGCTTTGTGTTTATTTTATATAATTTATAATACATTAGAATTTATTATATTAAAAGTATTTATTTTTACTAAATTTTATTTATCCAATTTTACTTTGAACTTTTCTACAACCAAATATCACTCCTTTGTAGCCCCTATTATGTGAATTGCAGTTGCTGCATGTACTGAATATATATATTTTTTTGTAATCAAATTCCACTAATGCACTTGCAGCAAATTTAATACACCTTTTATCTCAAAGCAATATTAATTTGACCAATCTGAGTACACCCTAGCAAGAAATATGCACTATTCAGTTATTAATCTATTGTACTGTAGGTCTATTATCTAGGTTGTATAACTAAAAGTAATATTAAAGTGTCAAGCAATGAGAGTTTACATACAGTGATTTTACCACAGTAAAGAGGTGTTCTTATGCATTATATATAAAGCAAGTAATCAGCTTTATCAATTTTAATAAATATAATGTAATATAATAAATATATGTTGTTTTTGCATGGTTGCCAAGCGATGTAGGAAATTATAAGAACATTTTATAGGTCAAAGCCCCGCCAGATCGTCCTAATTGGATTGGTAAAGAAGTGTGTGTGATTCTCATGGTAAAGTCATTCATTCTGCAACTGAATATGAACGATTGTGGTATTTGTTCATGCTTTAATACTTTCCATACTTCCTCTTTGTAATATGTCCACAGACACAGCCAAGAGGCATCTTATTCTTCCTCTGGGATTTGCTTCCTTTCTGGAAGTAGTGACACCTGAAACACTAGAGAGGGAGAGTCTAATCCCTGCGTCGAAGTCCATTTAAGAAGGAGTTTCCTTCAGGAACTTTCCTCTGTGCTGTCACGGGCCCCGTCTGGCCCCCCGATCCCATCCGTCTGATTGCCGTTGGGGTATTATGGCAACTTGAACTTCTAATCTCTTTGTGCCGTGTGGTCCAATTTTCTTGAGCTTAACCTCTCTCTGATCAGTGCAAATGGCTATAGAAGAGATCAAGCAGGGGTCATGGAGAATGAGTTCTCTTAATGTCCTGATATCTCTTCCAGTGATCTCTGCTGTGATTTTATTCAATCACCCACAGCTCAGGTTCCAGGAACACATGTGCTTTTGCAGCACTACAAAATAGTGTCGCTCAGTTCACTAGAACTCCAGTCATTGATGGTTTAACCTTTAATCTTGTTTTGATTGGTCAGTTTATTTAGACATGTTTGATTCAAAATTACTATTAAAATAGCTTTTTGTGATTGTGAATTTACACAACTTCTAACCTTAAGTATTAAACTTTTGTGTAGGGTTGGCAGTTATAACCAAAATCAATAACCATCACAATAGTTTTTCTGGGAATTCAATAAAAAAGGTTTATATATTAAATGATCATATGGTAATGCCAATTATTTGTACAATCCAGTGAACTCTCAGGTAACAGGAACACAGATTAAACATCTGCAACGCATAGATGAGGCAGGACAAACTGATCAGAACCAGAGAGAACTTAAATGCTAGTGATAACGAGGTGAACAAAGCTGAACTAAGCTGAACTAAATGACAAGTGACAAATGACAACAAACTAAGGGAAACAGTGTAAACTGAAAACAAAGCCTAGGGCTGGCAGATGGATGGAAGAGGCATAAGTGGAATATGGGAACCCGGGAGAGGGCACAACAGAAAAGTCCAAGGTAGAGTAGGTGGAGGAGTGATCCAGGGGATGGCCTTGAGCAGGAACGCCCTGGTGGTAATCCAGGCCACAGCCAGAACCGTGCCCCATGGCGGCATCGCTGGTGGGAGGAGCCATGGTGGACTAAACACTGCCATGGGGACGAGCGCAGACGACAATGGAGGAGCCCATGGTGCAGACGAAGAGCCGATGAAGTGGAATGATGCCGACGGTCTAGGTGGCCGCGATGGAGCCACAGTGACGACCCCCCGAAATGGAAGTGGAGATCTGGAGGCCTGAGTCGGAGCTGGAGCGACCAAGGGCAGAGCTAACTGGAGCCATAGTGGTGGATGGCCCGCAAGTCCATGGCGGAGGCAACGTGATGTCTGACCCAGCTGAAGCTGACGTTCCGAGGGAGCCCAGTGATGCTCAATGTCCGATGGGCTCCACTGGAGTCGAGGGAGGATGGAGCGCAGGTGCAGGAGCTAGGGTAATGGACCGAGGTTGAATGGAGGGATCAGAGGCTGGAGGCCTCTACATCTAAGTGAACTCAACTATGCTATTTTGAGACACCATGAATATGAACTAAAATGTGCTTTTAACATTCTATCTCTGTATTGTACTTGAACCATCTTTCATACATTTTTATATATACTCATCAGACATAGAAAATACACTCATGAATGATTTAAAATATAAGAATAAAATATGATAAATATATACAAAATGTATTTATAACATATTGCCCACATATTTTTATACATTAAATAATTCATTTAAAATGTATTGTAACTGTTAATATTCCCTTTATATGATATACTTAACTACATGTTAATGGTGTCTTTAAATTGTACCGTCACGTGAAATGAGGAGGATTCAATAGCAAATGCAGCAAATATCAGTTTATTAAGAAAAATAGCAGCAGGAAAGATAGCAAGGGTCAGACATCATGAATGCAGATGGCAAAGTATTTCTTAGTAGCGCAGAGACTGCAATGGTCAAACCAGTTCTCCGACAAGAATCAAACAGGTAATCCAAAACTGCCTAGACGGGGAATATCCAGAACAGGAACAAGGAACGAGGAACGAGGAACGAGAATCTCAAACACAGCAAGGACTAACACTACATAAACATACCAACGATCTGACAACACATGCAGGGGCAAAATGCACAGACATTAAATAGCGGCGCTCATGAGCCCCAGCTGACGCTGATCAGTTCATCAGCAGCAACACACACTCACAGAGAGACAAGTACAATCAAGTACACTATTAGTGTCATTAATAGCACTTTTTTCCAACATGAAAATATAAATATATAAAATAAAGCACTTTAAGTACTTTATGCTAAAAGTATACTTACTGTTAAACTGTGAATTTTAGTACACATTTTTTAGTACAAAAATATGTTTTATTTTTCATGAAAATCCATTAAAATAGAACTTAGTGACAGAATATATAAAAATCCATTAAAATTTTATGTAAAGCTTTCATAGCACACTTTTAAGTAATGCACTTATAAAACACTTCTGTATATTTGGTTTACTTTATCTGACTACTATCATGGTGCTTGTTCCGACTACTATCATGGTGCTTGCAGGAATACCTACAAAGGCAGAAGAATAAAGTTCAAAATATTCAAAGTTTAATGTTAAATCCACAAAGACAGGGAGTGCAAAATACTTATGTATAACGAAGATCAGACCAGGGGCCCGTTTCAATAAGTGTCATGGTTTTGTGTTCAAGTTTCATGTTTTATTATGTTCATGCTTCTTGTTTCTTTGCCATGTTTGTTATGTTTTGGCATGTGCTCCCATGTCACGTGATTCCCTTGTCCTCATGTAATCCTGCCATGTGCTCCCTTGTCATGTGTCCTATGTTGTCAATGGTTTATTGGTTGATTGTACACAGGTGTCTTGTCATTAGTCCTTGTGTATTTAAGCTCTCATGTTTGCTATGTGTCTTTGTCATGCATTGTTCTCTGTACCACTGTGGGTAAGATTTGTTTATGTTTATGTTCTTGTTCTTGTTCTTGCGAAGCTATGCTAAGCCATGCCATGAAAAGTCTTTGTTTAATGTTGGATTCATGTTGGAAAGAAAGAAATTGCACTTGGGTTCTGCATACTTGCCTCTGGTGGACTCCTGTTACAGAATGCATGACCAGCAATAATGAACCCAGCAGTCACCTTGCTACGTTTATGCCAGAGGAACCTGCCCATTGAGGACTACGTGGCAGACTTCTGTAAGTTACGTCACATTGTGGACTTCAATGAAGGGCATATTTCGTAAAGGACTCCATGACTTTTAAGTTACCTGATGCCTGAGAGCACAGTGCCATGGACTTTAGCAAAGTACATTGACTATGCACTTTTGCTGGCTGGTTCATCATTTACTGTGGGTTTTTCGGACGAGGGGCTCCACAATCCCACAGTACTCACCACACCAGAGTGTCTTTACGTCCCGACCATCATGTCGGGAGTTATCCACGCTACAGCCTGTTCACGTCCTGCCTGCCCAGCCACTGACTGATCATGTCACGCCTGTCCAGCTAAAGACCGTTCACGTCATGCCTGCCATTCCAGAGCCTCTTCCCAAGATGGCCGCCATTCCAAAGCCTCGTCCCAAGATGGCCGCCACGCCTGATCCCTCGGTTAAGATAGCTGCCACACCTGGGAGATTGTCATGTCTAGTTTTGGTTTTGTGTTCATGCTTCTTGGGGTTTTTTTTTTTTTTTTGCCATGTGCTCCCTTGTCATGTGTCCTATGCGATCATTGGTTTATCGGTTGATTGTACACAGGTGTCTTGTCATTAGTCCTTGTGTATTTAAGCCCTCATGTTTGCTATGTGTCTTTGTCATGCACTGTTCCCTGTACCAGTGTGGGTAAGATTTGTTCTTGCAAAGCTATGATAAGCCATGCCATGTAAAGTCTTTGTTTAATGTTGGATTTATGTTGAAAAGAAAGAAATTGCACTTGGGTTCTCTAAGACTTGCCTCCAGTGGATCCATGTTACAATAAGGAGGTTCAACCAACTCTGAATTAAAACTTGAACTCTGAGTTGACTTACTCTGAAAAGGGGAAACTCTGAGTTTTGTTTCAGAACAGCTGAATTGAGTTAGTTCAGTCAACTCTGAGTAGGTTGACTCTTAGTTAAGCGTGTGAAAAGCATGATCAATGGAGCTCCGATATTACGATTCACCATGGCAACAGCACCCAACAAAAAGACGTCCGCATACGTCAATACAAGTTTAATTCTTATCACTGTTGTAATATAAGAAGTGAAAACTGGCAGAACAGTAAGTTATTGAACTAATATTAATTTTTCACTGTATCCCACATGCAAAAAAATAAATAAATAAATAATTAAGTGCATTTTTTTTATTTTGCAAATTATCTGCCAATAGGGTTAGTGTAAATAGACACTTTATTTTTCTAAGTGGAAATAACATTTCTTAGCAATAGATGCTATTCATAATAAGTGCAAATAGCTGTAGATGCTAAAAAATAGAAAATTGTGATATGTTCTTTTTAACATGTAAAAGTAGCAGTTCTTTGCAATTGTGTAAATAGTAACAATGCAACAATATGCAATAACATTAAATGATTATATTTTAAAATTATAAATACATTTATCATTATTAAACACTCGGTAGGCACTTCTACTTTTAGAACATTTTCTTCATTTTTATAAATAAATGCTTTTCTGATGTGATATGTGATGGGGAAAAGGGAGTGGAGTGAGCTCGGCAAAAGGCGGACTCGAACCCAGGTCAATCGCGTCACAAATTAGTTCTACGCGTCATACATTATTTCATGGAGTTAGTGTAAATTTGCACTTCGTAATAGATACTCCGAATAATCTTGTTTTCTGTTTGCATTAAGATTATTTTTATTACCACACTGGCATTTAAAATGCACTTAATTTAGATTCTCGGGTTTAGTATACCTCCATTTCTGAAACGAAAAACCCAGAGTTTCCCCTCATTTCAGGGTTAAAATACTTTTTTACTTAACCTCCTTTCTGAAATGGGCCCCAGGAGTGCAGAAGAAGGAACAACTTAAGTAGTGAACACAAACGAGAATAATTACTTAGACACATCTGACACATGTGCTAATATGCATAAACTAATAATGACGGTAACTATGGAGACAGATAACTGGCAGGAAACTGAACAAAGAAACGTGACAAATGAAAACAAACTGAAAGTACATGAACAAAACTAAACAGAATGGTGACAACTACACTTAAAATCATTCTAAGTGTTACTGCTAATTAGTGCACTTATATTAAGTATACTTAAATACCACAGTTGGGAAAATGTACTTATGACTGGTAATGTATTTTTAATCAAATCAATTTAATTTAAATTTAGGATTACTATATGAAAGTCTACTAAGATTGAGCTAATTTTTAAAGCATTCAAAGCACCCTTTTTAAGAAATACACTAATAAAACTCCTCTATATATTTTTATGGTAGTATGTTTTATTTCAATGCACTAAAAGTATTAGTGGTATTTAGTATACTTTTTTTAAGTGCACTGAAGTACTTCTAAAGTAGAAATATAGTTTTAATTATTGTATTTATAGTTTATAACTTTTACAATTTTGTTTAGCACAAAAAATAAGAATGTACTACAAATGTACTTGCTTGTATTTAAGTATTTTTTAGTGCATTCAAGTATACTTTTTTTCACATGGGACAACTCTCAGGTAACAGGAACAGAGATTAAACATCCACAAAGCATAGACGAGGCAGGACAAACTAAACAGAACCAGAGAGAACTTAAATACTACTGATAACGAAGTGAACACAGCTGAACTAAAACGGTGCAAACTGAAAACAACGTCCAAATGGTGTGTGAGTGTGACAACAACTTGCAAAGACACAGAACATCCAATAAAACTGCATAACAACATCAGCATTATGGTGGCAAGTTTTGAAGAAGCAAATACCACTGTCAATATATCGTGTCAATGTACTTCAAAGTTACAAAGTTTAGTTTTCCTGGAAATTTTCTCTGATTGTCTTCTCTGATATGCCCTGAGATCCTTGTATGTTTCATTTGCAAGATCAGACTAGCTCTTGCTAATCATGGCAATATCACAGGCTCACCGGATGATGCATTTTAATAAGGCAAACCTTTGACCCAGTTTGAGATCACTGCACAGTGGGAGCTATTTCAGCTAATAAAACCAGACAGCTAATAAAACGGCAGATTTGATAAGAGCAAGACTGCTATGAATGGTATTCTAATGTATTGTTATTGCTGCTAATAGAACCAAATAAAACCTTGGCTCTTCACAAAGACCTTGTTTAGAGGTTAACTATATTTATATTCTTCCTGCTTTACCAGATGTGCTTGTGCATTCTGAAGAATGAGGAAGTATATTAATGTAACGTAAAGAAAATATAATCAGATAAGAACATAACTGTTATTGAATTTTTAAATATAGCTAGTCTGGATATCGCTAAAATGCGGATATGTCTGCATCTTCAAGCATTCAAAGTATTTAGGTACAATACAAGACTGAAAGCCAAATGCAACATAATTATTTTGGTAACATGCAGCTAAATTAAAGAGTTTACAGCATGTGTGTGGCCATGAGCAATTTTTGTGTAACTAAAATTAAAATAAAAAAATTCTTAAAATAAAAAGTCTTTGTTCTTTTTAAGCATTACAGGAAATACAACTTTGCATCTAAAATAGCTTACATTTAATGGAGGATGTAATGCAATACAACAAAATATTCTTTAAATAACACTTCTGTGCTAGAAAAAAAAAAAAGTTTTGGCCAAGTTTTGGGCACTTAGCTGTTCAGGTAGCCAATCCATCTAAATAACAGCTTGGCCAAGAGACCAGGCAAATCAGCTAAAACCAACAAATCCTTTAAGTCTGGTTTAATTTTTTATTTATTTTTTTTTTTCAACAGTGTAGCCCCCTTGCAAAGTGTTGTATGATGATCCTTGCTCTGAAAACTTTGCATTTGCTGCATCCATAAGCTCAAGGTTTAGGGTTCATGTTAGTTTCCAAATAAACGTATGAATATATGTAGCATGTGAATCATGTGACTTCTCACAAAATGAGGGTTACCATGAAATTACCCTACAACACTTGTGAAGGTCAGGGTCTGGCAAAAAGCTTTCTGCAGCAGCAGTGATCTGAGTCTACAAAACAGGCCAAGACACTGCGATATTCCATTTCCCACCCTTCCAACCCCATTATACCTGACTGACCTGCCCACATAAATATTTGCCTCGGAAACCACCATCACAGTTGGAGACATGGCCGTGATTTCACCAGGGGCCTGGATTACTGTCGGATATCACGTTTGGCACATCAGTGGTGTACCTCCACCCTGCTTTTAAGTGGCTGAGCAAGAATGTCTCCAGAGATTTCTGCTTTATTCTTAAGTGCAGCTAAAGCTTTCCTAGGCCTCATCCCAAATGACGCCCTCAGTCCCAGTAGTCCAAAGTTCACACGTTAGTGTCCTTTCTTTGGAGGGTGATAGAATGTTGTGCTGTTAAGTCCACACCTGGGTGTCGGAGTCATAGCATTGTGGGCAGCACTCCGACACAAAAGTCGCATATTGGGTACTCACGGGCATCCTTCTGAGCCACAAAAAGAAAAGTGGGGCATTCGATGGCAGAGGTGGGCAACTCTGGCCCTTGAGGTCCACTGTCCTACAGAGTTTAATTTCAGCTCTAATCAAACACACCTGAAGAATCTAACTAAAGTCTGCAGGGCAGTGGACCTTGAGGGCCAGAGTTGCCCACCCCTGCCCTATAGTCTAATGGAATTTATGTCCACAAAGGTGACAAAGGCCCTAGTCTCAGCCTCGCATGAGGTCATCTGATGTACATACTGCACGAGAGCTGGCTGATAATATAATAATTGTTGTTTAAAAGATGTGCATCTGACATTATTGAGTATGTCTCTCACGTCGCCTTTTCGGTTTAGGTTATACTACTGCACGTGTGCATCAAGAGTGCATGCTCCCATTGCATGATTTAAAATGCAGTAAAAATGCTCCTGTGTGAGCATTAGTCTTTTAGGCTATATTTATATCTTATGATATAGTTAAGCAATCACACAAAGAATGCCATTTTTTCTCCAAATCAACACAATTGCAAATGTGATATTGATTTTATACAACAGTTTAATAAACAATTAAGTGACTTACATTTTAGATGCATGTAGATGTTGCCTGTTTTGCTCTGTTTCACAGATGAAAATAGTTCCAAGCAAAGCCACAACAGAACTGTTTTCCATCTCTGAGTAACACACAGCGGTGTTTCGTTACTGAATAAATCAGTCCATTTGAATCAGTTGAATTAACTCAATGATTGATGACTCAATGATTCGCTCATTAACCGTGACTTGCCGCCACCTACTGGTGGTTTTAGTTTTATATTTAAAGTATCTTTTCAATTTTAAAATCATTTGATATATCATCAATGTTTTATTTTTAAAACATTGTTTATGCTTTCGTAACCGCAGGTTAACCTCTGAGCTGCATTAAACAGTCTGTGTAAGTGCATCTAAATGCCACTTCAGATGCAGCTTCTGTGATACTGGTTTCATTTGATTGGTAAAAGCCCTATAGTGTCTTATTATTCTATTTGAATTTATTGATCAGATGGGTAACACTTTATAATAACTCACGCTATGAATCATTAGTTAAGCATTAGTAAATAGTAAGTTTCTGTAACATGTAAACATTGCTGAATAAAAATTTACCAGCGCCAACACTGGATTACAGGAGTGCCAAAATTTATATAAAATGTAATTTCATATATTGTTTGATCAATTGTTGAGTATATTTGTTTTTTCTCTCTCAGCTAACTGTGTCTTCAGTTTGAAATGTAGAATTTATTTGGATTTTGTCACACTAAGATTTTATGTGGAATTTTGGCACTTCATTGTGACTCACTGTTTGCACTGAATTTTCACTCAGCCATGAAACTGAAAGAAGAAAACGTCTCGTGTTACTTGACTGTAAACCTGTTCCCTGAAAAAGCGGGAATGAGATGCTGCGCTTGATTTAAGCGCTATGGGGAAAATGTCTTCATTTGATCGGTTGTGAACACGTGTGGCAAACACGCCAAAGAATTTGGCTTAAATAACCTCTGATGATGACATTATCGGAATGCGCACATCAGAGGCTATAAATAGATGTGTGACAGGTGTGCTCATCAGATCATTTTGTCTGAAGAACATCCTGAACATGCCCTCAAGAGCGGCAATGAAGCACAGCATCTCATTCCCGCTTTTTCAGGGAACAGGGTTACAGTCAAGTAACCCGAGACGTTCCCTTTCAAAAGCTACTCTCAATGTCGCGGTTGATTTAAGCACTATGTGGAGGGAGAATATCAATGCAGCTGCACTGGAAGAGTCTGGACCCCTCAAGATTGTGTAATGTGTGCGCACAAACAAAAGAAAAGCCTCAAACACAAGTTTAGGATGCCGACTCAAGGACGCATAACGTGAGCAACGGAGTAAGCAAGCCTGGAGTAACGTGAACAACCAAACTATAGAATCTAACAATTGCGTGCGGAGAGGACCAGCCTGCCGCATCACATACTTGCTGCAAGGGGGTGCCTCTTGCTAAAGCCATGGAGGATGCAACCCCTTTGGTAGAATGAGACCTCACGCCTAGAGGCCAAGCTTGACCGCGTGCCTGTTTATGGCCCCCATAACAAATGAACAGCTGCTCTGACTTATGCCACTCTCTAGTGCGGTGGACGTAAATCTGAAGAGCATAAACTGGACACAGTAAGTGAAGTCTCTCCTGCTCTGGCGAAGTGAACAGTGGAGGACAGAAGGCTTCAAGGATGACTGGATGTATGGTTGAATATGGAACTTTTGGAAGATAGTCAGGGTGAGGGTGCAAAATAGCCTTAACCAATCCAGGGGCAAAGTCTGAGCAGGATGGTGAAACCGAGAGAGCCTGCAAATCCCCAATCCTCTTTTGTGACGAGATAGCCATAAGGAAAACCATCTTTAGGGTCAGAAGCTTGACCGGCGCTGATTCTAGTGGTTCAAAGGAGTTGTTGACTAGCCCCTCAAGGACCATGGCTAAATTCAATAAGGGAACTTTCACTCTGACGGGTGGTCTTAGTCGCTTAGCTCCACGAATGAAACGGGCAATCAGAGGGTGTTTCCCTATTGAAACCCTGTCAATTACAGCATGGCAAGTCGAAATGGTGGCCACAGATACTCTGAGAGTAGCAGGACATGTGCCTGCTGACAGCTTTTCCTGCAGAATGTCCAGCACTGAAACAGTCTGGCAGTGGACTGGGTCTGCATGATGTATAGTGCACCACCTTTCAAAGATGCACCACTTAAGGGCGTACATTCTTCTAGTTAAGAGAGCCCTAGTACTCAGAATGGTCTCTATTACATCCGCTGAAAGTCCAGCAAAGCACTTGGCACATACCCTTACCAAAAACATGGAATTTAATAGGGAATTAATCCCTTGTTTTGAGCCACTATGGCATGGGAGTAAGTGAGGTGTCTGTTTTCATGAACAATGGAAAAACTCTCCTAGAGAGGGACCCACGGTTGCAAACCAGGGACTCATCCAGATAGAAAGCGTATGAAGCATTCAGCGCATGCCCTTAACATAAACATGTATTTTAGAAGGTGTACGAAGTGCTCAGCATGTGCGCTTACAATAAACATGGATTTTTGAAAGGGCACGAAGCACTTGGTGTGTGCCCTTACCCTTTTTTGCCTCTAGGAAGTAGTCCTTCGACGAAATCACCTGGCTCTGAGCCACAGCTGAAATGGTCTCATGTGCAGAAGGTCCAAAGGTATCACCCTGGTCACAGCTGCCATAAGACCTAGAACTCTTTGAAAGTGATGGAAAGTATTTTCATGACCTAGCCTAATATCACTCAAGGTGCTTAAGATGGACTCGACATGTGCGGGTGAAAAGCTGTGCCCGCATGGTGACCGAGTCCCATGAATGCTTTTCTTGGCATTCAGTCTCAACCCCAGATATACAAGATGAGCGAGGATGACATCCGATGTCGAAGCAGAAGCTCTTGAGACTGGGCCAAAATCCGCCAGTTGTCTATGTAATTTAAAATGCCGATGCCCTGGGGTTGCAATGGAGCCAGAGCTGCATCCATGCATTTTGTGTATGTGAGGGGTGACGAGGCTAGGCCAAATGGAAGAACCTGATATTGATAAGCTTCGTCTCCGAAAGCAAACCTCAGGAACTTCCTGTGTTGTGGCAGAATTTCTATATAAAAATATTTGCCTTGAGGTTGATTGTGACAAACCAATCTTTGTGTTGAATTTGAGACACAATCATTTTGACTGTCAGCATTTTGAACTTGAATGTTCTGAGAGAACAGTTCAAACTGCAAAAAATTGGACGCAACTCCCCCGACTTTTTTTGTGAACCAGAAAATAGCCTGACTAATAACCTGACTGTCTGTCTAGGAGGGAGACATTTTCTATGGCCCCTTTGTCCAGCAGAGTTTGCAGTTCTTGTATCAGCAAGAGTGCCTGTTCCGGTTTCATGGCAGTGGAGACCACACCGTTGAAATGTGGAGGAAAGTGCACAAACTGTATTTTGTAGCCTTTTTCTACAGTTCTCAAAACTTAAGGAGATATGTTTGGCAGTAGTTTGCTGCCACCTTCTCTGAAATGGGCACCAATTTTGACGCAATGTCTGGTGACAATGTCTTGTGATGCAATGTCTTGTGATGCAACGTCTTGATGGGTGCATGTTAAATGTGCCATGTCCTGACGCAGCAGGAAGCAACCTAATATTTAACATTTATCTGGAAACTGCTGCCCCCCGAAACACTGGAGGTGGCGGGGATGGAACAGCGGTGTCTTGAGGGTGTTGGAAAGGAGCTATTTAATACATTTTTACATGCCCCACCCCGGGGGCTTTTTTTTTTCAGCAGGTCAGCTTGGTGCGCCTGCCATAGTTTGCAAAGCAGCACCAGCATGACCCAATGACTGAAACACCTTCCCTACCAGTGTGAATTTTATTTTGCACAGCTTGGTGGGGAGTGCTGACTTATTAAGTGATGATGAGCTCCCAGAAGAGATAAAACGACAAAACGAGCACAGAAAATTTTAACCAAGTCATGTGACCCATGTACTCCAAACAGACTCAACTATGATAATGATAACAGAATTTGGATGAAAAATTATTTCTCACACCTCCTACAAGAGACTAAAGAGTATGTATCCTGTGGTACACGTTGCCCGTTTACTGGCTAATACAAGCATCCAACTTTTTAAATCAGATGAGTATTAAATCCTTTCATTTTATTGGCAGAGAGGTATTCTGGGCCAGACTTTCTCTGTGACTGATCCTTTGTGGCTTAGGATAGAGACAATCTCTCTAACAACATCTTGTCTCCCAGTTTTACTTTTTTCCAAAACATCTCCTACATCAGAATTAATAGGGAATAATTTGATAATTAAAAGTTCAATAAGAATATTAAATCAAATAAGGAAATACCTCAAATCACCTGACGTCTCTGCCCTTACACCCATTGCTAATAATCACTTGTTTAAGCCATCTTAGTTAGACCAAGGTTTTACTGACTGGAAAATGAAAGGTTTGGGATGCACTGGGGACCTTTATGTAGATGATAAATTTGCATCTTTTAGTCAATTACAATCTGCATTCAATCTCCCGGGTTCTGATTTTTTTTTTTTTTTTTCGGTATTTACAAGTGAGACATTATGTTCAAACAGTCATTCCACAATTTATTAACAAGCCAAAGACTAATGTATTTGACCAATGTTTTTCGTTGAGTCCAAGCTCTAGACATTTGATTTCATGCTGTGTTAATGTTTTTCAACTGCTTGTGAACACAAAGTATATAAAAGAAGCCTGGGCCAAGGATTTTGATGAAGAAATATCTGATGAAACTTGGAATGAAAGTCTTGGGAATATTCAAGATTGCTCAATAAATTCAAGACATAGGCTAATACAATTTAAAGTGGTGCACAGATTATAATACTCCAAAACTAAACTGAGTAAAATATACAATTCTGTTTCTCCAATTTGTGACAGATGTAAAACAAAAGAAGGTTCCTTGTCACACGTTTTGGTTTTGTCTAAATTGTTTAATTTTTAGACTACTATATTTGACTTCTTCTCAAAAGTTTTCTAAAAGGAGGTTAAGCCGGACCATGGTATTGCAATTCTGGGATCTTCAGAGACATTGAAAACTTTTCCAATCTTCCAGCAAAGATTGTTATTGATGGGCATGATTCTTGCTAAAAAAAAAAATACTTTTAAACTGGAAATCTTCAGACCCTCCATGTTTTTAAAGTTTGGCTGTGTGAACTGTTTCATGTCATACAACTAGAGGATATACGTTCCATTGAGCTTAAATCTCATTGTCAATTGAAAACCGTGTGGCAGCCCTTCTTGGATTTCCTCAAGGCTGAATAATGTAGCATTATTGCTTTTTTTTTTTTGTGTAACAATTTGATGTGCTGAACCTGTGGTTATGTTTTGATTATTATTAATCCCCCCCTGGGTTGTTCTGGATTGTTTTTGTATTTTTTGTTTGGTACATTATGGGAAAAAAACCCTCAAAATAAAATATATATAAAACATTTAAAAAAAAAAAAAAAAAAATAGAATTTCAGAATTAAATACGGCCAAATATCAATGAGACAAGTAAAAACGGTCTGGATGAAAGACTGAATATAGTCATTTTCATATTAGAGCAGTTTCAACAAAGAAAATAATAGCTTGCAAACGCACACAATTCGTTTGCACGCGTACATAGGAACAAGAGAGAAAGGGAATCTCCCATCTGCTCAGTTCCCTCACATTACATACATATATAGCGGACCCGTAAGGTGAGGCTTTATTCCTGCCAGACAAAACTAACTCCTAGCAAAAGGGATAGTTTGAGAAGAGGTTTGAATAGAACACACGGCACAAAACGCATTTCTGAAGACAAAAGAACCTGATGAGCACACCTGTCACACGTCTATTTATAGCCTCTGGTGTGCGCATTCTGATGATGTCATCATCAGAGGTTATTTAAACCAAATTCTTTGGCGTGTTTGCCACGTTCACAATCGGTCAAATGGAAATATTTTCCTCTATAGCACTTAAATCAAGCACAGCATTGAGAGTACCTTTTGAAAAGGAAACTTCTTACTACACCAAAATATTTTGCTCATTTTCTTCATTTTGTTGCTTTTTGTTAGGTTTTTTTAATTTTTTTTATGTGTATTCATTTTGTTGCTTTTTTATTTATATTCACTTTCTTTCTTATTTTGTTCTTTTTTGTTCATTTTGTTGCTTTTTGTTCAGTTTGTTGCTTGTTTAGTTCCTTTTTTATTTTCTATGACATTTCAGAGGTTTATTTTTCATGTTATATCAAGTGTACAGTTTCATTTTTGCATCTTGAAATAAATATTTCTATGTTCTGTGTTGTGTTTGTTTCCTTTTTCTGTTTAGAATTTAACTGAGCCTTTAAATCTCCTTTGTAAAAGCTTTACGAGACATAAATAGTCCTCACTTTAGATGAGCTCACAAAAATAGTTAACTGACAACTACTAAATGTTTTATAACTACCTGAATTTATCATGAATTACAGTAGGAATACATGTTAATAAAGCATTTATTAACACACTGAGTAACTATTACTATATGTCTAAATAATAAGATGTATAAATGTAGATTTAAATATTTTATCATTCACTTACACTTTCTAAATGATCTTATGAACCACTGACAACTGATTAGCGTGCAGTTATTATAAAGTGTTACCATTAAAGGTAATGATTTGACAGAATAAATCATGTATATGTTACATTTAATTAGGTAAGAAAAATGCATTTTTATCTTTATCAGGGTTATAAAGGTAAAAATGCAGATAAAAGCAAAAATCTATATAAATTTATTGGAAAATTTAATTTCTGTCACTGCTGTGAACTAACCACAGCACAAAAAATATGAAGAATAACAAAAACTTCAGGATTCATCTGTCCACTGCAGTCCTAAACCTGCCAAGGTAGCAGCACAATAACACACTCAGCAAAATATTGTCTGATCATCGTTATTAACAAAATCCCAGAAAATATTGAGATATAATTTTTGTCAATATTGCACACGCCTAGTGCACAGGTTTACTTTTTATATCAGTTTTGGTAGAACTAGGTACTGGATTTGCAAGTTTTCACAATTTAAGCTTGAGCACACCTATATACTCCCCATTATTCTCAAAGATATCTATTCCAGATTTACCCACCCTTAAATGTCAATAAAAAAAAAAAAACAATCTTGTTTTTTACGACTGTAACCCTTGTTCCCTGAGAACTTCCCTGAGTTGCTGAATCGAAGAGGACATTTTGAGGAATGCCTCCAGCGTGATAGCGTCTGAAGCATGTGTGGAACTAGTCCAGTCTGAATTGGTGTTGGGTCATGATGTCACATGTGACGGCGTACACGGAAGCTACAAAGGGGAACTAGCACACAACAGTGTTAGCTTCTGGTAGGTTGAAGCAGGTCATTCTCAGGCACTCAACTAGGCCTCCAAGGCTCTGACAGGGCATAATAGGTGTAGCCTTACTTGATCAGCCGACACATGTGGTAGAGGTTGAAAGGCCTGCAGGATAACCGACCATGCCACTTAGATGGCCATTAAATGACACTTTGGGCACATAGTCTAGTCTAGGGTGGAGAATGGCTTTAACCCTCCCAGGAGTGACCTCGAGGCAAGAGGGAGCAACAGAAAGAGCCTGCAGGTCCCCAACTCTTTTAAGGGATGTAATAGCTAGCAGGTAGGCCACTTTGAAAGAGAGAAACTTCTCCAACACGTTGTTAATAGGTTTGAATGCTGCCAGGGATAACCTTTCAAGAACCACTGCCAGGTCCCAAACAGAAACCCTGGCTTGGACGAGGAGGCCTCATCCTCTGAGCAACATGAAGGAAACAAACAATTAGTTGGTGTTTCCCCAGAGAGCCACTGCATAAAGGCATGTGGAAGGCAGCTATGGCTGTCACACAGACCTTAAGTGTGGATGGGGAAAGACCATCAGAGAAACAGTTTGGTGCCCTGAAGTGGCTGGCCAGCAGGGGAAAACTGAACAAGATTTTCTACAGGCTTCAGGAGGAGACTGTTCTCCTCCAAAAAACGACCCTATAGGTCGTTTTTTCAAGAACCTTATTACGGCCTATATTTACATTTTAAAGTCATGCGTCTGTCGTCATGAAATGACATATGACCATCGTTACCAATCAAAATGCATGTTCATTTAAATGCAATGTGTGGACTTTTTACACGGTCCCTTACCCGCCATTTGTCCTATTTCCATTTAGCAAAAATCATTTTTTTATTAACGACTACACCTACCCCAACCCTAAACCTACCCTTAGTGATTTATAGTGCATATACACTTTATGAGCACATGCGTTCCCTGGGATCGAAACCCACAATCACATGATCGCATATTGTTGTATATTGCAATGCTCTACCAATTGAGCCATGTGAAACCCAAAGTATGACACAGATAAAAGGGTACAATGCATTAAAATGAAAGTGTCCTGTTGTCGATAGGGGTGCAACTTTAGTAAAGGCTCCGATTGGTCGTATTTCAGGGAAGTGACCAACGACCTATATGGGCTTATTGGTTGGAGGACATGTTGCTCAGGAGTGGTGGACTGCACTCAGAAGCCTGCACAGAGCATCAGGATCACTTTCCCGAAGCCTTCCTTGCCTGAATGACAGTCCTCAGATCTGCCTTCGGCTTAGAAGACTTCGGGTGAGAGTGTTGTTTCGACCTTCATTCCGTGGCTTCATTCCATTGTGTTGTGGCTCGATTTCATTGTGTTGCGGCTTGTTTTCATTGTGTTTTTCTCCGTAGCCACTAATGCTGCCATGGAGTGGCCGATGGTGTGGACCATCTCCTTAGTGGCCCAAAGAGACTGCAGCTCGAAGTAGTTCTTTAATATTGTTGAGCCTGACCTCCCCACTGACATCTCCCATTGGTAGCTGTGCCAACAGCTGTTGGCAATGCATGGCACAGTGGCTCAGTGGGTAGCACTATCACCTCACAGCAAGAAGGTCCCTCGTTTGAGTCCCGGCTGAACTAGGAGGCATTTTTGTTCATTTCTCCAGTTTCCCCAATATTCCAAAGACAGGCAGGCCAGATGAATTGGAGACACTAAATTGCCTGTAGGTGTGATTCAGAGTTAATTAAATTTGTCCCAAGAATAAATGAAGGTTCAATTAGATTGTGCAGTTTGTTGAGGACAGGTGTGCTATTTAATTTCAAGAAGTCTTACCAATCTTGTTTTCTTCTGGACGACATTAAAACGTACAATAATCCATAGAGGGGGCAAAGGGACACAAGCTATTTCTAGATACCATAATATCATAGACTTTGGTATGGACTATTTTGACTTGGGCTAGAAAGCAACCACCTAGAATAGCATAGAAACCACAGAGCATCTGCATAGCAATGTCACTAGGATGCGTGGGAAAATGTTGAGCAACAAGAGGAAATTAAACTGGGGAAGAACAGTGTTGTGCAATGTTAAAACATGACATAAGTAAGAAGTGGATTGCACATTCTGGTTTAGTGTTGATTCTATGACTGATAAACTTTGCTCTTAGAGTACGTGCACTTCCACATGGAGAATGGCAGTTTATCTGTTTGAGGTGTAGCACTATGATCCCCCTATGTTATTTTGTCTTCACCGGTGTGATGTGATTGAGAATGAGTACAATCACCTCACAATGATCCATTTAATGGCAAACACATGGCTGTGCAGAAAACGTAAAGCATAAAATAAATGACTGGGGACAATAATGTTTGTGAGGTTGTGCTTAAGTAATTAGACAAGATTAGCTTTATTTAAATAGACCATTTGAAAGGTAACCATAATTTGACTCATTAAGCACAAATCAACAAAGAGCACAAAGTGAATTAATTATTACTTGTGTTATGTAATTTTTAAGTCTCCTGAAATTAAAAAAAAAACTCTTTTGATTAAACAACATGCTCCTCCCTAACACTGTAGACCTAGTGACTGCTTGCCTAAACACTAACAATATGTTGCCTTCTAATATTCCTAAATTTGAACAAATACTAAGTCAGCATTATTTTATTTCATTCAGTACCAATAAATGTAGATAAAAAAAATAGTTAAATGTAATTCAACAAGACTATTTACCCAACAGTTTGTGCTGTGTCGTTTTCATGATTGCAGTATTGTATTGTTAGCTTAGCAAAATGCTAACATCAAGTTCTGCTGAAATCAACTCACTCAAGGAGAAATGTGTCCATATACATTTATGAGGTTCATTTCAGTTAGTTCATCTATTTATGAGGTTCATTTCAGTAAGGAAGCTCAGTGGATTTTAATACAGGGTAGGCCAATGTGTGTATGTGTGTCCTAGCAGAGCACTATGTGATTGGATCATTAAAGCAGCTGCTTTGGTCACTCTCCAGTGCTCCCGAAAGCATTTCGGGCCAATACTGTTGATTTAAAAGAAAAGAAGATAACAGTCTTTGAATTTATGGGAATATAGTACGTGCTTAATCAGGAATCTTATCCAACCAGCACTGACTTGATCACAAAAGCAAAGCACCTGAAGCTAAATGCATGTTAGGGCTATATGGGATAGACATGGTAGTTTAAGAATATAGTCATTGTTTAAGAATATAGTCACTAACATTATGATATTTAATATTTGTAGCAGACTTCCTGACATTTTCATAGGAAATTTTCATATTTGCAGATGCAGATGTTTTATGCAACATAACACAGCAACACAATGTGATTCACTATAATTTCCTTGAAGGAAAAGGAAACTGAATAGGCCCTGTAATTGCATGTAACATGATATCAAGATGATGAGATTATATCATGTTGTCATATATGTGGTTTTATTTTACCTTTTTTCAGTTGCAAGACAATATCAAGTGATTTTATGCAAGTAATCTAATCTATGCAGATGCATAAATTAATGCAATTAATGAAATAATAAGTCATTTATTATATTATAAGTAATTTAATTAATCTAATTTACAAGCAAATCTGACACACCCATTTCAGGTCTTGGAGTCTCGACTAATGAGCTGATGATCTGAATCAGGTGTGTTTGATTAAGGAGACATGGAAAACATGCAGTGTTGGGGAGGCTCCAGGAATGTGTTTGAGAACCCCTGAGCTACAGAAATGCCAATAATCATCATCATCATCATCATCATCGTCAATGAAGTACTTATCACCATCACCTGTTAATTGTTACTCACCTCATTAGTCACCACTTATAAGCACATACCTCAGTTCAGTTTTCATCTGGCCTTAAAAACGGACATGAACCCAACTCAGCGATCTCTATGCGTTTCCAAGTTCCCTGTGACAATTCCAAGAAGTATATACTTGTGTATGTTCCCACATGTATCCAAGTCTGTTCCTCAAGTGTGTATTCACCTGATATACTTAGCTGCTCACTGCTCTAATGTCAGTCGACTGAGGTTGATCCAAGTCATGAATGCAGAGCTGTCTGGATGAGTATCCTTCCTTGCAGTCCTCCTCTTCCCATCGCCAGCCAGAGAGACCCAGCTCCTCAGAACCAGAGATAGAACCCATGAAAGTGGACAGTACTTTTTATCTCCCAGTGAAAAACTGGCTGACCCAGAATATTTGTCTATACTGTGGGGCAAGTGGGCATTTAATTGCTGTCTGTTCCATCCATCACATTCAATGGTGAGTTCAATTACTAGTGATATGTTGAAGTTGAATCCCCTTACTAATGTAACATTGATTGCTCCTGGTTTTGTGATTACAGGTACTGCCCTCCGGCAATTTCATCTCCGGAAGCCTCTGCGGGCAACTCCAACTCCAGAAAGTCACCACTAAAACCCAGTACAAGATATAGTCAGTGACTGGTAGAGCCCTGGGCAGAGATTACATTTGCTGTCAAGTAAAACCTGTGATCCTAAGAGTGGGCTGCCTGCAATGAAGAGTCTTTTGCACTTCTGGTGCAAAAAGCACCTCATGGCTCATACAACATGAACCGGTGCTATCCTGGAGAACAGGTGATGTTCTGCAATGGGGCCAGTGCTGTTTCCCTGACTGCTCCAACTCCCTTGATCTCTTCCAAGACAACTTCCAGTGATTCCAATAAATTCCACCTCTACTGAGAGCACTATCCCTCAGCAATCTGTGGATATCCTAGCTTGCTACGGCCCCTGTGCAGACTTCTTTTGCCCAAAATGAGCCTCCAAATTACCACCGCACTGTCCATGGCACTGTGCCATTGACCTGGTAAGCCAGTGCCCCATGGATGAGTCTATCCACTCTCCATCCCAGAACAGAAGGCGGTGGTGGAGTATTTATAGGAGTGTTTATATGCTAGGGTTGATGAGTGTGGTAATTGCTGACAGGTGGCAGTGATCAATACTCTGGTGAATGAGTTCGGAGTAAGGGAGTGACTGTGGAACCTGGTGAATTCATGACAGTGTGATTTGTATTCATAAATTTCAACATTTTCATTTTTTTTTTTTTTTTTTTTTTTTCTCTAAATTTATGAATACGAATCACAAGCTAAATGGTCCACTCACTTGTTCCATTAAGATTTATACAAAATGATTTATTTTATTTTATTTTTTTTTTTTTTACTCATTTAAAATTCTTAATTCATAGTAATATGTTAGGATTATTCAATTCAATTTGATGGAAATTTACTATAGAATTGAAATACAAGTCTTTACATTTTTTTTGAGTGTACTACTACTAAGTGTTGCTGCTATTAAATATGTATAATTTTTATTTTTATTTTTTTTTAGAATGTCAAATTAATCTTGAAATTAAGTGGTTGCACCGTGTTCATTTCACCTATAGCTTTCAGTTGTAGATGTGTGGGCGGACAGCTTCGTTCAAACCAGTCAGCCATGTTATTGTTTCGTGTCATTGTATTTTCAAGCTGTTGTCAGCCGCTTCTTATTGAGGAAAAAGTGATTAGCATCCTGTCAGTTATCAGACGTGCCAGCGCACCACAGGAGTCACAAGCAAACAATTACATTGCCTGCACCCCTCCACGTCACAGATCCTTTCATTCTGGTGGTTCACTGGCATCCTTGGCTACTGAGATGAGTGAAGAGGATTCAAAGAGCACGACAGCTCGGTGTCTGTTATCACACTGGACACACATGCTGCTGCATGTAGAATGACAGGGTCTTGGCCCCTGTTACGTCAGTGATGGAGACTTTGTTGTCTTTGGCAGAGGTGTGGGAGTGATTAATGTCTACTCTTCAATCAATAGACAACCTGGACCAACACAGTCTCTTAGTCCAACCATTTCCAAGCAGGGATTTCAGATTTTCTGTATTAGATATTACATTATACATCAACTAGTTCATTAAGCGAATCACAATTAATATTATACATCACTATTTACCAAGGAAAGCCCACAAATTCAGGTAATTCAAAGACATTATTGGGGTAGAAAAATCATTGAACAGATATTACAAGAAGTCAATATATAGTTTTATTTTAAAATCATTGAACATACGCCTATCATAAGAAAAATTTGTCAGTCTGTCCAAGTTAGACTTAGGGAATTATTTTCTTGTATAATATTACTATATTTGCATTGTTTTTTTAGTACAGTAATTGCATTACATGAACACATAAAATTGACAGCCCTCTTAATGACATTAATAAACATTTCATTGTTTCGATTGTATGCAAATGTTGACCTTTTTCCTAACTACCTTTACATCCTTTGCCATGTCAGAAGTTCACTATGTCACTGTATAGTGAGGAGTGTTATTGTTAACTAATTGAAATATAAATAAATATATAAATTTTAGATTAAAAACTTAAATATAAATGTAAATTAGAACTGCAAAAAATAAGTTTCAGTACTAAAATACTAAAACTGAAATAAAAAATAAAGTTAAATAGAAATATTTAAAAAATGATGATGGAAAATCTTAAACTAAGATTAAAATAAAAACTGAAACTAACAAAATAAAATTTTATTTAATTCAAAATATTAATAAATATATATTTCTTCCATGGACCAAAGATTTAAAGCCCTTGGTCTAAATCTGTTCGTACATTACCATCAAAATTTTGAATAATTAAAGGAGTTTTTTTTAAAATGTTTTGAAATAAGTCTCTTAACAAAAATATTGTGAAATATTACAATTTAAAAGAACTGTTGTCTTTTTGAATATATATGTTTTAAATGTGATGTAGACTATTCCTGTGATGCAAAGCTGAATTTTCAGCATCATTACTCCAGTCTTCAGTGTCACATGATCCTTCAGAAATCATTCTAATATGCTGATTTGCTGCTCAAGAAACATTTCTGATTATTATTAATGTTGAAAACAGTTGAGCTGCTTCATATTTTTGGTGGAGAACCCCAGCATCATTCATCTACATAGCGCAAATAGTGCAAGAGAAATTACTTGACTAGAAGTCAGAAATTTTCCCTTAAATTAAGAAGGATGTTTCAGTGAAAAAACATGAATTGGGCTAATTATTTTGGCTAATTTAGTGTAACTATAGCAACTGTACTACTGTAGAAATTATATGAAAATGAATAACTCTTATAGAAAGTCTATAAAAAAATCAGTTTAGTAAAAATATTAATATTCTAGAGTAATTTTAGAAAAGATTCCGTATTGCACTTACCTAGGAGCTTGTAGTCATTTTACTGATTATAAGAGGCAATATATGGGATTTATAACGGTTGATGGTCATTCTTCATGTCCTCTTTTACTAGATTGGTGTCCCTCTAAAGGTTAATTGCATCTGCTAATTGTTACTCTCCTTAACTAATGTCATCCGGCCTGTAGAGCGTGTCACACTCAGATTGAAATGGCCTTTACCAGTTGACGTATGCTTGTATTTAGAAGGACAGGAACATCAACGGAAATGTTATTAAACTTAAACTTCAGCTTTAGTTGGGACAAAACAAATCTACAAGCAAAAGTAATAACTAATAACAAATGAAACATTTAAATGAACAAGACGGATGTGGGGTATTTGGACAAGAACCATTTTCCACACAATCAAGGGCAAACAAAAGAACAAATGAGTGTGATGAGCTAACACCCAACATTACCTTCACCCTCAAAGACATCTCGAGATAAGACGCATGAAAGCAAGGACTGCGACGCTCCCTTCCTCTATGTTCCATCCATGCAGAACCAGCCCAGCCCACTGGGGGCAGCGTCATGCTTTTGAGAAAAGAAACCGCACTGGTCTCCACATGCATGAGGTGTAATGTTTCCTTATGAATTCTCTCGAGCTCAGCCAAAGATAATTATGTGCCAGATTAAGATGAGATTAGTTTTGGGATGGGAGAATGTCAGGAAAGACATTTGCGGCGCTCTCGCGCATTCGTTCATTTCTTCTGAATGGGATTCTGTCTGGACTTTAGTGAGCTAAACCCAAAGGTCCTTGAATCCTTACTGTCTCCTGAGTAATGCAGTCACATGGATGTGGTGAAGTCAGATTTCATCAGTAAGTGATTGACTTTCTCACCCCAGACAGAGGTAAATACACGTCCTTCTGCAAGTATCCATGTGCTAATTTTAGCCCAGTTTTGATTCAAATTAAGTCTTATCATACACAAGGTATTACAGTGAATTTTTTTCAATACAATTCTGTCAGGACCACTATCGTCAAATATGATTGATAATTGCATAGAGTTTGTATTGGCAGTATGGTTCTGTTCTGGGCAAGAACTCCCTGCGCATCCATGCAGCCTAGCATGGATAAGAGCAGGGAGAGCAGCAATAACCCCCCAAAACAAAACCATATGCTGATATCCCCCAACACAAACTGAGTGCGAAAATCTGAATGTCATGTTTCCTTAAAATGCAGTTAACTGAATGATCCTAGGCCTGTAAAAACCCAGATATTTTTTTTTTTTTTTTTTTTATAAATGGGGGAAGCTTACACCCCTAGTGGCAGTAAATCTGATACAACAAGCATGTTGTAAATCACAGACTAGTATAAAACTAGCGATTTATTTTTTATTTTTTTATTTTTTTAAATATCTATTGGGGAAGCTTACACCCCTAGCAGCAATCTAGTCGGGGAAGCATACACCCATTGCCTAATACATAACAATTTTTTTTTTTTTTTACTTTATTGGGGGAAGCTTATACCCCTAGCGGCAGCAAATCTGATACAACAAGCATGTTGTAAATCACAGACTAGTATTAAACTAGTGGTAGTCTGGTCGGGGAAGCATACACCCACAGCAATAGCTCTGATTTGGATGCAGCGTGCAGCTAAGCAATGAAATACAGTGCTTCCTCATCATGAACATGATTTCTGCTCCCGTCGGGCTGATTCCTTCGGCTGTGAAAGTGAAAATGACAACTCCCATGATTTCACACTCCTTACAGGATCATCAAGCTACGACGTTGTTAGTGTTGAATAAGAGACCTCTTTATTTAAGGACAAGCATGTTACAATACTCTGATAAGTTTTAAGCCACAGAAAAGTTGCTCACTTAACACGGAATGTTGCAATATGATCGGATATCATAAAGAGCATAAAGCATAAAGTCTAGGACAACGGCTTAAGACAGCATGTACCTCAATAAACTTACCACAGTATGTGCTTATAGTATGTGGCAATGACACTCGGTAACAAGCAATTTTTTTTTTATATATACATTTGCCTTCCATAGCAACTAGATAGCCTTAAGAACAGCTTGTACTTAACTAATGGCTTTAAGAAGGA
This sequence comes from Hypophthalmichthys nobilis, assembly GCA_037950665.1. Taxonomy (NCBI): domain Eukaryota; kingdom Metazoa; phylum Chordata; class Actinopteri; order Cypriniformes; family Xenocyprididae; genus Hypophthalmichthys; species Hypophthalmichthys nobilis. Next base: position 29,182,915 of record CM075476.1, on the reverse strand, counting down.
GCGTTTTTCCAATAGCAACTATACCTTTAAGAATAGGGTGAGGTTTTCTATGTGCTGCGCCACAGCAGAAAATCCGTTTGGACCATGAATCATTTAATTAGCTCCTGAGAAATGCAATAGCTGCTGATAATACTGAGGAGCTTATATATGGATGCTGTGATAGGCGTCGTATTCCTATAGGTAGACATAGGGATGCACCGATACCATTTTTTAAGAACTGAGTACTCGCCAATACCGATGCCTATACGTTTATTAATTTCTCTCTCTCTTTTTTTTTTTTTTTTGATGTTGCAGTTTTCCAAGCACAACACAGTGAGACTAATGAATGTAGGACAGCTTCTTTATTATTACTCTAATGAAAATAAAATAATGAATATAAAAAGAAACTCTAATGAATATAAAAAGAAATTTACAAACAAATTACAAACAATACAACAAATACTATAGAGATACAAAAGGTTTATTTACCATGTATACATTTATTTAACATCTTTTGTTGTTTTATTAACATTAATGACAAATATAGGCTACGGTGCCTTTAAGACCGAATCCATGGATACTGACACATATCCCGTTTTCACCCAAATGTTTACGTCCACTTAAGCCATAACCGACTGTGTTTACGTGAGATACTCCACACGATTGACATTTTGACAATTATGTGTGCATTTGACCATTCAGGCGCAAGGAGAACTGATCGCGCGCTGTCTGAGAGAACTGGGATCGCGCGCAAGAAAGAGAGAGAGCGCGGGCGAGAGAGAGCTTCTGGTGTCATTCAGTGCGATTCCACCTATCCCGCCTTCACTAATCGATAACGAATTGAGATTGAAAGCATGCAGTTCGCAATGTGTGGGTTGTGATCATTAATTTTGAAGTATTTCCACACACCTGAGGCTGACATTGTTTCTGCTGCTGCTGCCGGTGTCTCTGTGCATGGAACATACTGTCAGTTATGTCACGTGAGGTATCGGTCTTTGGTATCGGGGGTATTTTTACGAGTACGAGTACAAGTACATGAGCTTGGTATCGGTATCGGTGCATCCGATGTAAGTCACCTGAGAGTCAGCTGATGCGAGCTTGACTGATGTGACCTGCCAGAACTGACGCTAACGGTGGATTTCCATGACAATTCATAACTATTTTAAATGTTGGTGAATTGGTAACTAATTCATGCTTATGCCCCACTGACAGGTGGACCTTCATGCTTATTTTTTTCTAAAAATCGTACATTCATGTTCTACGAATTCATACGAAATTGCCACCCCCATAAAATAGTTATGTTTTCTCATGAGATTGGACTAGTCGATTTGTTTCATTAACTCAAGTAACAACTGAAAAGTCCTTTGTCCTTGAAAACTTTTGTTTATCTAATGATCTTCAAAAATGGTTTGTATAGCATTTAGCAATGCAATGAGCTACAAACCTCTTTTTTCATAACTGTTTGTTTTTCAAAGCCCACTATATGACATGGGCATTACTTGCCTCTTAAGACTAGAAGCTAACATATTACCCTGATAGGTAAATATATTAAACCCCAGCGTTGCAGTGAGATGCACTTATACCTCAACATACAAAACTCAAACAAATGTTAATTCAAATGTTAGATCAACAAAATCAACCCAATCTGCATGTAAAACCTAAATATTTTATGAGGTGGCAATTTTGTATGAATTTGTATGATGCATTATTTTTAGAAAAAAGTAAAACCTTGCCACCACTGGGGCAAATGATCGTATAAAAATGTGTGAATGAGATTCTACAAATTCATATAAATTATCCATCAATTTGCCAAAAAGTAAAATAGTTGATAGTTGAAATGAACTGTTACGAAACTATGAACTCTGAACCATACGACAGCTACCAAAAATGTGTTCTAAGAACATTCACTAACGTTCCCATTGTTATAAAAATGCTATTTGTGAACTTCCAGTTTTTTAAATATTTTAAAAACATTTTCTTGGTTATTTGAACATTAAGGGAACTTTCCATTTTATAATTTTGCAAACATTTGGGGACATTACTTTTGAATGTTCTCTCAACATTCTGAAACAAGTAGTAACATTTAAAAAACATTGGGCGTCTGAATAAATGTTTCAGGTAAAAATGTTCCATGAACGATGTATAAATAATGTTTTTTGCTCTCTCCCCTGCTTATGGGAAGCTTGAGGAGGTTGTGACTCATGTCATGGCCAAGTTAAACATCGACTGGCCTGCCGAGAAAAAGGAAGTGTGCTGTAAAAGTAAGTTAGCTGAGCATTTTCTGGCTCGCCCCCTCTGAGGAGGCTATTGGAACAGTGTGTTCAGTTGCTCCCTGCTGGTCATCTGCTTCAGGGCATTGGACATAGTACTCAAAACGCACGAGAGGTCAGTCTTGACAGACTGATTCCCATGGTAGACTATTTATCAGCATGGCGGCTTCTGCCAAATGTGTGTCAATGGGTCCCGCAGACCATAGAACGAGGTTACAGAATTCAGTTCGTTTTTTGTCCATTTCACTTCAATAGGGTCAGTTCCTAGCAGGTTCAGGTGCTGGAGCAGGAAGTCCAGTCTCTGTTGGCAAAAGAGGCCATAGAATGTGTCTTAGATCTGCGTCATCTGAACCATACTCTGAAAACTTACAGGTTCAAGATGTTAAAGGGGACATCGGATGCCCCCTTTACAAGATGTAAAATAAGTCTCTGATATCCCCAGAGTGCGTATGTGAAGTTTTAGTTTAAAATACCCACAGATAATTTTTAATGCATGTTAAAATTGCCACTTTTTGGGGGTGAGCAAAAACATGGCATTTTTGTGTGTCCCTTTAAATGCAAATGACCTGCTTCTCCCCTTCCCAGTTTCCAGAACAGAGCAGAGCCGGATACTCCGGCAGCAACAACTGGAGTGTGGATAACCTCATACAGTGAATTGAATTCTTAAAGATGGATCAATACCAACTGTTTGTCCAACTTCATACTCTGGTGGTGAGCATGGTGAGCCTTGTCACCTCGCACATTCATGAAGTGCTTGGATGCAGCTCTGGCTCTGTTGCAATTCCAGGGCATTCATGTGCTCAATTATATTGATGACTGGCTGATTCTATCTCAGTCTGAGGAAATGGCTAAACTCCAAGTTGAATGTGCTTTTTCTACTGCAGAGGACTACTTTTTTAGGAGTGGTTTAGACTCGACTACGGTGGAGGCATGCCTGTCTCCTGATCGTATCAAGTCTATTCTCTCAGCCATAGGCAAGATCAGACTAGGCCAAGCAGTCAATAGTCACTTTTCCACTGTCAGGGCAGTGCAAGCCAGGGCTAACAGCATGCCAGGCCGGGCCAGTAGCCTCGGACCTCGAGCCGTGAGGCCAAAATCAAGCTGTGATTCCACTGTCGGGCCAGTAGCCCCACAGCACCTAAAACCTACCCTTAAAATGCCTCCATAGAACAACGTTATACAACCCCACATAGCAGACTTAAAACTAACTAGATCAGGAGTGCACATCAAACATGCTGAAACAAACATTATATTTCACATTATTACAATCATTATTTCACATAAAAAGAGCACACACATATTCAGTTGTACCTGCTTCCATTTATTTGTGATCACAGCAATGCACAAAACAACTCCTTTAAGTCTAAAGGCTTACACATTCAGAAAAATACTATTAAAATATAATATTTAATGTTACATTTCTTTAAAAAGAGTGAGCCCTTCAGTCAGAGCAACAGAGGGAGCTCATGGACAGAAAACAAGAGTTATGAGTTATATGAGTTATGACTACACCATACTGACAAAATGCCTGTCCAGTGTGAAGCTACTTGGCACAACTCAGGACACAAGTACATGAGATCCCAGAGTAACCAGAAGGTCCTGGCTATAAAATCTCAAAATCTCATGATGGCAAGACCACCCTGCTGCATCACATAAATCCTGGAGGGGAACCTCCGACAATAAAGCCTTAGACGAAGCCATACCCCGCGTAGAATGTGCTCTTACTTGAAGAGGTGAAGGCAGACCACACACCTCATAAGCCAGGAAATTGCCTCTACATTCCATTTACTAATGGATTGTTTGGTGGCTGGGCAGACCTTCTTGGGGGGCCCAAAGTACACCAGTAGTTGCTTGCTCTTTCTCCAAGTAGAGGTCTTTTGAACATAAATGTCAAGGGCATAACAGTGCATAGTAAATAAAGCTTCCTTTGCTCTGCCGAGTCGTTCGGTGGAGGATGAAAGGCCTGGAGAACTGTAGAACGGGCCACATTCGATGGTACTTTGGGCACATAGCTGGGCCTTGGGTGCAAAATAGTTTGAATTCTGCCTGGAGCGAACTCCAGGCAAGAAGAGGTGACCGAAAGGGCCTGCTGATCGCCAACTCTTTTGATAGACGTAATGGTGAGTAGAAATGCCATCTTAAGTGTGATGTACCTGATGGGGGCAGCATCCAAAGGTTCAAAGGGTGCCAGGGACAACCCTTCCAATACCTCCGCCAGGTTGCCAGTCCTGGGCTTCAACCTCCGAGTACCATGAAGAAAACAAGCTATCAATTGGTGCTTCCCCAGAGCCCCATCACTAAGGCACATATGGCCGCCACATAGACATTAAGTGTGGATGGGGTAAGACTGGCAGAAAACCGGTCTTGAAGAAACTCCAGCCCTGAAGCCACTGGGCAGTTAACTGGGTCTAGTTGACATTTCCCGCACCATAAAGTGAACACTCTACACTTTAGAGCATAGAGTTTTCTTGTGGAGGGAGCTCTAGAACTGAGAATGGTCTTGATGACTTCAGCCAAGAGACCTTCATTCATGAGCTGATTCCCCTCAGGGGCCAGACCCAAAGTTTCCATCTCTCTGGCCGAGGGTGATATATCGTGCCCCCGGCCTGTGTTAGAAGGTCCCTCCTGATTGGAATCTCCCACAGGAGACCGTCTAAAAGAGCTATGAGATCCAAGAACCAGACTTGGGCTGGCCAGAATGTGGCTACCAAAAGCAAACACACTCCATTCTGGCGGACTCTCTATGAACTCTGCGAACTCCCGGGAGCAGAGTGATTGGGGGAAATGGGTATAGACGAAGCCTCGGCCACATCTATACCATGGCATCTAGCCCCAGCTGAGCTGGGTATGAGAGAGAGAACCACAATGGGCAATGCGTCGTCTCCTGAGACGCAAACAGCTTGACCTCTGCTCGACTGAACTTTCTCCAAATGAGCTCCACTGATTCTGGATTAAGTCTCCATTCCCAGGGTCTCAGCCTCTGCCTCAACAGGACTTCTGCTCCCATATTCAGATACCCTGGGATGTAAATTGCCCTCAGCGTGAGCAATTTCCCTAGGGACCATAGGAGGATCTGATGCGCCAATCTGTACAGAGGACGCAACCTCAGACATCCCTAATCCCTGAGAGACCACCAACATATTGTCTGTTCGAATAAGAACATGATGGCCTCTGAGGTCCAGAAGGAAATGTTTCAGAGATAGCAAAACTGCCAACATCTCTAGGCAATTTATGTGCCCAAAGAGATGACGTTCCCTCCAAAGACTTTGAACTGAGCATCCTTCCATGACCGCACCCCACCCAGTATTGGAGTATTGGTGTATGTTGACACGATCTTGCGATGACAGGATGCTCCTAATGCTGGGTCTTGGGACAGCAACCAAGGCTTCTTCCACATGATCAAGGAACGAAGACATCTGCGCGTAATCTTGATCATGCGATTCAGGTTGCCCCTCAGGGAAAACCCCTTGGTCCTGAGCCACATGTACAGCAGGTCAAATGGTATCACGTTGGGCACTGCTGCCATGAGCCCTAATAGTCTCTGAAACTATTTGACAGTGATGTACTGGCCTAGCTTGATTCTGGTCACTGTTGCCAGAATTGATTTGATATGTGCAGGAGACAGTTGTGCCCGCATTATAAACAAATCCCATATTACTCCCAAAAAGGTCTCAGCTCCAGGCAATACTGTGCTGCCAACTCTTGAGACTGAGCTAGTATCAACCAATCATCTATCTAATTGAGAATTCTGATGTCCTTAAGTCTTAGAGGGGCCAGAGCAGCATCCATGCATTTTGTGAATGTGCGAGGGGAGAGAGCTAGGCCAAATGGAAGAAGAAGAAAATGGAAGAACCCGATATTGGTACGCTTCACCCCCGAAAGCTAACCTCAGGAACTTCCTGTGCTATGGAAAGATGGATATATGGAAATATGCATCCTTTAGATCTATCGTGACAAACCAGTCCTCGGACTTGATTTGGCTCATGATGAGAGGAATTGTCAACATTTTGAACTTGAATCTTCTCAGAGAACAGTTTAATTGTCAAAGATCTATAAAAGGCCGCCATCCTTATTCGGCACTATAAATTACTGGCTGTAGAACCTTGTGTTTCTCTTTGGGGGAGTAATTCATTCTGTGGCCTCCTTCACCAGAAGAGCTTGAACCTCTTTTTCTATAACCTGAGCCTGTTCGAGCCCCACAACAGTGGGTAAAACCCTGTTAAACTTCGGTGGGCGGGACCCAAACTGAAGTTTGTACCCTTTTCGAACTGTGTCGATAATCCATTGAGATACACAGCTTCTCAGCCGGACACTCGGTATTTAATTTTACCACGGCACAAGTTACAACTTCCATCAGCTCCTCATATTGCAGGGACAGGGCTGGCAAGTCACCCAAATCACCCGCATCAATACTGAGGACGTCCAACTCCTCAGAGCAGGACAATCCTAATGTAATGCGCTCCCTCGGGGCGGAAGAAGCCGCAGAGCGGGCTTCCGGATCCCGCAGCTGAGCGCTGGAGCTAGCAGCTGAGAGCTGAGAAAGCTTGTATGCTAGCCCCATCTGTGACCCCCGTGAACGAAGCCACTGGGCTGCCTCGGCAACCACAGGACCCGATCCACAGAAGGCGCGAGCCTGGGCGCTCTCACTAAACACGGCCAGGTGGGAGCGGAGTGTTTTCAGAGGGAGATCTTGACAATGCACACAGGCAGGTCCCTCAAGAGCTGCCCGTGCATGCTCCGCTCCCAAGTAGCTTAAACACAAATCATGTGTATCCTTGCCCATAATATAGCGAGGGCACAGAGGAACACATTGTTCAAAGTTCTGCTGCTTGCTTGCCATTTTCATATACTTTATATAACGCTTGTGTGGGACAGACAACAGTAAATAGAATGTACACACACAGAGCGCTTGCTGAAGATCAGAAAGCTAACTCTGTTGTGATACCGGCTTCCCTTTGTAGCTTCTGCCTTCTGCCAGCATGCGTCATGGGGCGACGCAACACCAATCAGAATTGGACCAGTTTTACATGTGCTTTAGACTCGCTGAGGGCATTCCCCAAAGCATGATCAGTGATGCAGCATGATTGTCTCATGTACAGAAGGCCAAAATTAATCACGTATGCAGCTGCTATGAGACCCAACAGTCTCTGAAAATGTTTCACTTTAGCTGCGTTTCCACTGTTTTTGTGGAACTTTTTGGAACTGGAACTGAAAGTTCTCAAAGTTTTCTCAAAAGTTTCAGAGCCTTTTTGCAGGTATGCAATTCAAAGCATGTGGCACTATGTTTTTCACCCCTGGCACTTTTAGTACTTTCACTGGTTTTGCATAGATTCAAATGTCACATGAAAGCATCAAACGTTTTCTTGTCTGTCACTGATGTATCTTTGCATGTCATATTTGATGGTACACAGTTAATTTCGTATCATCTGGATTACGCGCATATGCCTTTGTACCTTAGTGATGTGGAAGAAGCCTTGGTTCCTGTCCCAGGATCCCGTTTCATAGCAACATGCTCATGACAGACGCTTCCCTCATGGGCTGGGGAGTGGTTCTGGATGGATGTTCGACTCGGGTCTGTGGAGAGGTCATCATCCTTCATGGCACATAAACTGCCTGGAGATGATTCTTGTATTTCTAGCACTAAGATACTTCCTCTCAGATCTCAGAAGCTACCATGTCCTTGTCCATTAAGACAACACATCGGTAGTCTCACTTTGCTGTAAGGGTTTTGGGGGGATGCATTTCAAGTTTACCAATGAAATGACTTTTGAGGAAAGTCTGTGAGCTCAGTGGCCCAATATCTATCTAGTTTGGGGGTGGGTTTAGCCTCAAAGCAACTAATCCAGTTTAATATGAATGACCAAAAGGGGAGGGCAGAGTGGCAAAAAAGTGTGACTGTCCCCTGAATAAAAATGCCTTAAGGGGATTACTTGCCATGGCAACAAATGGCAGTTGCATGAACGAATACCTCAGTAACATACATCTGAATTGGTATCAATTCGGCAGTATACAGACCCGTGGTATTTCCCAGTATCTGGTCAGTAATTCTCCTGGATTCATCCAAATTTTTGTGGTGTTTACAGGAATATACTGGTCAATATGCACATCTTTTAATGCAGTGCTTTAGGCAGTGGATATTTGAGAAGACACCTTTTGGTATCCCATTTCCTAAGTGGTGCTATGAGGCTGAGGCCTGTATGTCATGCAGAGTTCTGGCCTGGGATTTGGTCATTTAAGAACACCACTGCACATGACAGATTACTATAACCTTTTTCCAGTGAAATGGTGACAGAGGCCATGGCATCTGCTGACCTCTATTATATCCAACCCACATTTCCATTGACTGAATAACATAATCTACTATATTACTACATAAGTTGTCCACAAACAAATGAATCATGGTTACTCCAACATTTGAAAACACATTATGGGAGTTAAAATAAGGCATTAACATCACTCAGATCATGGGGTTGTTTTCCAGGAAATGCATGAACTTAAAATATATACCTTGAACGCAATGTACTGTAGTTGCTTTGGATAAAAACATCTGATAAATGTAAATATGAATTTAACATCAAATGTAATGTTCAGTACCATCGTGGCTGCCTTTGATTTTTGATAATGAGTTATTTAAATAGTGTGATATTTAGGAATCTTGTTGATTTTTTTCTTTAATTAATTGGGAATTAAAGTAAAATTAATTTAAAACACACACACACACACACACAAACTATATATAAACTAAAAATATATACACACACACACACATATATATATATATATATATATATAGATAGATAGATAGATATATATAGATATACACACACACATTTTACATTTTATGGTTCATCAGTATTTTAAAATGTAATTTATATTGTTTTTACATTTTAATTTAAATATAATTTTAAACAATTATGAAACATTCGTAATTATAAATAAAAATAACATTTTATTACTTAATAGGCATGGGGTAAATGAAAAATTTAATTTTAAAAGAATTTTATTCAAATATAATTTAAATTATGTGAATTATTTGAACTATTCACACATTAATTATGAATTAAATACTATTTTATTTTTTAACAGGCATGGCTTGTCACATTGCATGTCAGTACAGTCAATAGTTTAGTTTTGTACATCCAGCAATCCAGCCAGAGATCAAGCGTAGCATCAGCTCTGACATGTCCTGTTAGTGAAGCTCGCATCAACTGACTCTCAGCTGATCCACATCTACCTATAGGAATACGATGCCTATCATAGCATCCCTATATAAGGCCCATTGAGTATTATAAGCAGCTTTATCACATTGCTCAGGAACTAATTACTCTCCTCCATCCCCAGCTCCTCCTCTTGTCCAGTCAGGACTTGGCCTTCAGATATTCCTCCTCGAATCAGACTCATTTTCTCGAATTATGTTGTTACATTAAAGTGGTGGTTCACAGTTTTTTTTCTAGGCTTGATTGTGTTTATGGGGCGCAGTTTAACATGTCTTAATGCTTTGTTTAAAAAATAAAAAAAAAAACGCTGTATTTTTCATATATTTTACCTTTATTCTACACCGCTGTTTCCATTGTCATTTGAACGACTGGTTTGACTTCCTGGTTCTATGATACCACTCCCTCCGAAATATGCTATGGGCTCAGATTGGCTAGCTGGCCCAGTGTATTGTGATTTGCTGAAGCGTCCCTTACCATTAGTTGTTACATGTGCTTCAGTGGAAATGTAAATAATGGCGTCTATATTGCTGTATCAGTTTGAGCCCGAATCAGACCCAGATAGCAGTAATGATGAAGAGGGTCAAGCAGAACCTCTGCAAGCACGGTTTTTAAAGGACGTTTATGAATGGTAAGCATTTCCGTTTGTATTTGTGTCAAAGTGTTTAGATATGCTGTCACTTGTAAATGTTACTGCTGTTTTTTAGCTTTCAATATACGGTTTTATCCTGATTAAAGCTTTACTGTAGCTGAATACATGACTGAGTAGTAGCGTTTTTGTAAAGGTATCATTTAAGTTATAGCATGAACAACTGTTTGTCTATGAACATAGAAGTTTGTTGGTGTTTGTTGGAGAAGTATGCAACAGAATTTAACTAACTGGCTAGCGAAGCAAAAACGCGTTGGTCTTTGTTTACATCTTTGATGCAACCAAAAAATAGCAACATAATACATTTAAAAGACCTGTACAAAAATTAAAACGTACTTACAGTTAGGGGCCCATAAACAGCAGCTTCTGCTTTTAAAGTGGGAACTGCTTCATCTTTCAGTAATAGCCTTTGTGCAAATCCAGCATTAAACTCGTATAGATTCTGGAAGCCCCCTTTTTTCAGCGCCGCATCCAGTGTAGACAATATCACTGATTATAATGGGTTCTATTATCTATTGATGCGTCGCGTCGAGCCTCGAGCCTCGAGCCTTGCGCCTCGCGCGCCTGGTGTAGACAACTCTTCCGCTTCCATAATGCCGCACGACATGGCCTCACCCACTTTGTTGCGTGTTCCCATGGGCAGTGTTTATGTTAATTGCAGGGTTTATGATGTCACCAACCCGGGAAGAAGCTCGTTGTAGTCCCAACCGGTCATTTTTGTAGGCATTAAACTGCCATAACTTAAAAACTCTCCGTTTGCATTTCAACTTTCAGCACTGTAACTTTGCAGATACTGTTTATGCTCAAGCAGCAACATTACACACTAACTAAAGTTAAAAAAAGTGAAATCGCAATGAACCACCCCTTTAAATTATTGTCATTAAGAATATTAATGATATCAGCATTCCTTATGTTGGTTCTGTTCTGGTTATCGCTGCTCTCCCTGCTCTTATCCAAGTTAGGCTGCATGGATGGGCAGGGAGTTCTTGCCCAGAACAGAACCATACCGCCAATCCAAACTGTATGCTAACTGTCAGTCATCTTTGACAATAGTGGTCCTGACAGAATTGCTGTTATTTGAAAACTTTACATTGTGATGGGCAGCATTATCCCGCCCCTTGGCCTCTGGTTTAAGGGTTCAATGCACAGTCAATTTTTTATCTCTTTCGTGGAAATCAGTGGAACAGGGGCAACTTAGGAATCATAGGAAAATAGATATTAGAGGGCTATTTATCAAAGTCCTGGATAATTTATTTCAGGTGTGGCATTTCAGTTAGATAAAGTGTATCAAGCTTATGTTAAGTCAGGGATCTTACTATGTCTCAGAATTTCTGTGGGTCAGAAAGATCCAGGGTGTAATGTTAAGTAATTTTCCCCAAAGCGCTGATCCTCAGTTGCTCTTGAGAGGATGTTTGCAAAGGATTTGAGGTCAGGAAGTTGATAAAACATACAGGAGGTGGTTAGACATCCTGGAAACTCTGGGAGAATGAACCATATCACATCATAGTTCTGATTAATACACATCTGAACTCTTTTGTCATTAAATCAACAGTGACTCGCGGGGATGTCACTTTCAGCGACTCAGTAATTTAATGTTGTTATACGGTAACAGCAACTCAGTAATTGAATGTTGTCATACAGTAACAGTGTAATTTGTGTCTTATTTACAGCATTAGTCAGCTACAGTGGAAAAAAAAAATGCATTGTGACAAGTTCCTGTAAACTGTAATTCCAAATTCCCTGTAAATTAAAGTGATTAATGTGGATATTCTCATCTAACCTGTATTATTACATTTATTGTTAGACACTTTTATTCAAAGCACCATACTACCTTAGAGTCAAAACTAAAACAGGCAATTGTGAGATGAAGTTTGAAATAATACATATTGTCACAATTTGATATATAAAGTCAGAATTGTGAGATATAAAGTTGTAGGTGAAAGTAATAAAGTAGTAATTATGCAAAGTCGCATTTTGTGATATAAAGTCGCATTGTGTGATATAAAGACACAAATTCTTACAATGTGATTTTGACCCTGCACCCTTAAACCTAACCCTAGTAAGCAGTTTGTACAAAAATGTACACGAGATTGTACGAATTTATACAAATTCATCAATTTGCCAAAACGTAAAATAGTTACACACTGTCATGAGTCTCCAGTCACCACAGCACACTACAGGTGCTTCTCATTTCTTATTTGTGCATCCTCATTTCCTTTCCTCGCGTCTCAGCTTCACCCCCATAGGATGTGAGGGGAGGATGCAAGGAAAGAAAACGAGGACGGAGGAATCGAAGGAAAAGTTATTTGTTTATTGGAATGTTCTTGATCACTCAAGCATCACTTCAAAGCATCATCAGCTATCCTCTAGGGATCTGCCCTCATGTTGTTGAAGTTTGGTTTAATTAAAAAAATTCATAATAAATATTAATAACACAAGATGCCCCATTGAAATATGTGAGATGTAAAGTTTATTTAAACTGCAAAAGTAAAGAATATATTTCAGTTATTGTGACAGATGTGAAGGGGGAGGAGAATGTACGTGCATAAGATTTCTCGACAAGAAAGACTTCCGCAAAGGATACACCTGTGAATCTTTGCTCATAGCTCCTCAGGAAGCTTCCTCACTCATTATTCCTCACCTCCTCGTGGTGCAATTAGAGAATTGAGATGTCCTTCAAGATGGCTGAGTTTGATCGGTTTCGGGGTCACATGCTGGAGGATGTAGCAGTGAGGAAACGAGGAAGCATCAATTTGAGTATTGAGAAGCACCCTACATTGCCCATAATCTCCAGTCACCATAGCACACTACATCCACCATAATCCTCTCTGGCTACCACCTGAGCACACTCCACAATCACCACACCTGTCTGCCATCTTCCTCATCAGCTCCTCTCCAGCCAGCATCACATTCATATACCTTGTTTGGTCTCGTCTAACACTGCAGTGCTATACTTACCTGACTCCTACCTGTATTTGTGCCTGTTTCCAGTCAGTCTCCGTCTGTCTTCTTCAGTCCTCATCTTCGGCTAATCTGGTTGTTAAGTCTGACATCACGCGACAGTGCTTCCAGATCCAAACGCTCTATCTCATACCACAAGAAAACAACAAACGGTGCTAATATACACACATGATGTGGTGTAATACTACCAAAAAAATATAATCATAACCTTTATCTCCATACCAAAATCCCAGATGGCCAGACAGTGATTCATCTTTTATAAATCGTTAAAATATTAATTTCTGTGATGCCGTGAGCACTGAGACTCTTGTGTAGACTGTAAGTATTTTAAATTATTTAACTTTTTAAAATGTTAAATGTTTATTATGAATAAATAGCGCTCATAAACGGCCGTCGAGATGGCATTCTCCAGTGAAATGAGTCGAGGCTTGGACCCGAAAATGGCATTCCTTACATCACGACTTAACAAGCAGATTGGATCCATACTGCTCCTGGAAAGTCTGTTATTTGTATATGTACATTTCTGAAATTACATAATTTGGACACAGTCGCCTCTGGTGACATGTATTTTTTGTATTGTATTGTGATATGTATTGTGAAAAGCACTATACAAATAAATGTGAATTGAATATATATATATATATATATATATATATATATATATATAAAATGTGTGTGTGTTTTAAATATTGTTCTAAATTTTAAGGGATAGCAGAGTCACAGCACAACTATAACGATACAGTGGAGTGATATCATTGGAATCACAACATTTTTTTTCCAGCTGATAAACGTTTGCAGCCAGTCAGAGTCCACTGGATTTTACAAAGCAAGAGGATTTAAAGCGGCAGACAACAGAACAGTTATCATACATTACATTTCACTCAGGTTGTTACTTCTTGTGTTTTTATTAAAGTGTTTGTTGCTGTGCCACTGCTGTGTGTATGTCTGCATCCAGGAGGGTGTGGCCTAGAATTAGTCAATGGAAATTCTGATTAGTCACCAGTTCACCAGGAGGCCAAATGCATGCCAATTTGTGCCACTCTGTCTTGTTTTGCTTAAACTAAAAATATTAAAATAAAAGGTAATTCAACATATTAATCAATGCTATAATATTATATAAATAATACTAAAATGACACTGTGTGTAACCCCTGTTGGTTTTTGTAGTAGACAAATTGACCCACAAAATAATAATAATAATAATAATAATAGTAATAAAAATGAAACCCAGTGTGTCTGATTCAGTGATATAGTAAAGTCTTCAAAACTGTGGTCATGATATTGAGCTATAGAGCTCCAAAATAGCCAAACAGCAACTTAAATCTGTAAAAAGTAATCTAAGTTGGTGTTAGCTTTGCGTTTGTGTACGTTCAAATATGCCATGTGAAGATACATCAATGACAGACAAGTGCAAAACAACGTTTGATGTCACTGACATGAAATCTTGTGCTTTGATGTGACGTGAATCTAAGCAAAAACCGGTGAAAGTACTAAAAAAATGGTGAAAGTCCTGCCAGGGGTGAAAAACATGGTGCCACATGCTAGCAATCGCATACTAGCAAAAAAGGCTCTGAAACTTAAAAAGTTCCACAAAGAAAAAAACATTTATGCATATATATATGTGTATATGTTAATGTCTGATACATAGAACCAGTATGTTTATTTGAAGAACCTGTATTCTCTCTAAAGAGCCGTGTAGCCAACTCAAGAACACTAAATAGTGACAAATGGTTCTTGTGCAAAAGAATATAAGAGTGTGTTCCACAATACTTTGCATTTTCACTGTCTAAATCTTTTACTGTATTATGTACTGCATGATAAAAGACTAAATAGATCTGTCTTACGTAAATGAGGCATTTTTTTCCAATCAAATGCAGAGTAGCATATTACTTATAAAAGTATATACAATTTCTTCACACTGTATTTGTTGAGTTTTATTTGCTCTGCGGCTCCAACTTGCTCAGGCGTCGCATGTTTTAGGTTTCTTTATTCAGAGTAAAATTGAGTTTGGCATTTTCGGTTGTCACTAAAACAAGTGGACTTCAAAGATGCACAATTACAAAGCACATTTCAAAGACCTCACACCGTAGAAATAAGGAAACAAAACATACAAGTACAAAGCTTTGTGTCATAATCACAGTTTCTTGTGAATTAACGCTCTTGGACGGGCTGCTTCTTGTCAAGCGAGTGCCTGCACGGGTTGGTTCTGTCTCAGGTGCGTGGGAAAAGAGAACAGTAATTGCAATTGCTAATGTGTTAGTGTTTGACGTGATTATTAAAGGCCCGTATAATCTCAAAGTTTACAGATGCCAGTGATGTTTCTACAATGACTGGTCTACACCAAGTCCAAATATTTAAGACAATATATGAGTCTGAAATATTGTACAACAGTGATTGTATATTTTCGATTTGGAGGCTTAAAACAAGGATAGTTCTCACAAGAATTAAAATTATTAGGTTTTTTGGTGAATTATATATTTTAAAGCTCTTCTGTTTATAACATGACTGTATATAACTCCCTGTATATTCTGCTGGCAAGACAAAATAATGTGTGAAATAAAGGATTCAAGTATCAGTTGATAGCGACAATGGCAATATTATTGCACAAGCAAGATTTATGCTTTATTAGCAAGGCCTACTTAAAAATCAACATGATCAAATGTTGTTGAGGTTCATCTGGGCTCATGCCAACCTTTCATTTTAAAACCTTCAGATTTTTTTTTACACAACTAAGACTAGGCTGAACAGGTAAATTCTGAAAACATGCTCCAGTTTAGTAAGAGCTTATAGAAAAGTAAGGTGCTGAAACATAAATCCAAATAAAACCACATCTGGCAAGAAACCTCATTTCACAGGAACTGAGGTATTAAGATAGCAATACCACAGAAGGGACGTAATTGCATTATGTCTAAATCAAAATATGAAATAGGAAATGAATTATTGACATTAAGTATTATTATGGAAGACTGGCCAAGATATATAAGATATACAGAAAATCCAATGTTTTTTTTTTTTTGAAACGTGACCTTAAAGATACCTAACGATGACTTTTAAATTATATAACAAAAATAAAATATTCATTATATTAAAAATAAACAAATGTATAAAGTGGTAAACATCATGTAGGTAACAAAAATATTTTTGTTTCTTTATAACTACATTAAAATACATATGCAGATGTATTTCATCTCAGAATGTTAAGTTGCAATTCCAAAATAATGAGGCTGAAGGTGTCCAAAAGGTCAGGAAAATGTGAAAATGCTCTGTGGACATGGTAAGCTAATAGTTGTGAAATTATCATCTGTAAAGTAAAATTGTAAAAAAAAAAAAAAAGTCATAGTAGGTGTTTTCATTACCATAATCACTTTACAAAATCATGTTTGATAAAACAGTACATGTTAGCATTCTACTTTTGCTAGGTCCATACAAACAAACCAAATATAAACAACAACAACAAAAAAACTATTTAGCTTACAATCAAGTAGTGATTTCAACTATCTGTCAAGTATTTTTTACAGTCTTTAGGCTACTGCTTACAGCAGAAATTAATTTGCTGTTAAGCCGAGTGAACACTGTATGATTTTGGCCACGATTTGGCCGTCTGAGACAAATTTTGTGAATATTAAAAGATTCCTCTGATCCTAGGCCAAAATCTGTAGTCTTTGATCACTACTTTGACATGTTCACTTACAGCCGATAAACCCTAAAGCAGGACTCGTCAACTGGCGGCCCGCGGGCCAAATCCGGCTCGCCAATCACCTTCATCCGGCCCGCGGCACCCCAACCTCCCTCCTCCTCTTTTCCTGGCGGTGCGGCTAAATTTGGTTAGAGACACGTGGCCGCAGTGGCGCCAACAGCTGTATGGCTATATACGCACTGTTTGTACCATGCACGCTCCTCCGACTGACCTGAGAAACGTTTTCCGTACGAATATTTCAGCAATTATGTGTGTCCCGTATTTCTGTCAACTGAACCAGCGGCAGCGATACCTATCATTCGTGAATGAATCATTCTTTTGGTTCGATTCTTTCGTTTCCGTGAATTGGCCAAACGCACTTGCATAATGATTTGAAACGATTTGGATTCGTTCGGACCGCTTTGTCACTGAATCATCTGTAGTTGTTTCTCGGTCAGTAACAACATACAGAACAAATAGCGCTGTTTTCATGTGTTTCACTAGTTTACTTTGAACTACGCAGCATGGCCCAGTGGATAACGGAACGAAAGCTCAAAGGAACTGATTTATTCCCGGTCCCGGACACCATTATTAAACAGCGTTGCGACATCTAGTGAGAAGCGTTTCAATTCGACACACACCTCTCGTTTACAAACTACAAATCACTCGATGATTAAACTAGTTTTAAATCGGATGAAATAGCCTCAACATTCCCAACAAGACTGATGAGGAAAACAGGAGGAACGTGCCATGAATGAAGATAGAACACTTTTATATCCCAAAATCATCACCCTGATATTTACCATGAACTGTAGTAAATTACCATGGTTTGTGGAAAGGTGGAATATTTATATTGAAAACTATGTTATAGCCATTTATATTGCAACATATTTATTAGGTGGGTAGGTAGGGGAATCTATAATTCATGTCTTTGTTAAGGTGTAGTTTGTACCAGTGTTTAGGTGTTTTTTATAGGCCTATATAACATATCATAATATAATATAACAGTAGTGAGTAGCCATGGTTTTACCTGTGGTTACCAAGTCTCGCTGTGAGTATATTTTCATTTAAGCCTAATAATTAATAAAATAATTTTTACCAAATTTTACTTTTTCCTTTCCTTTCCTTTTATTTTCCTTTTTCTATTTGTGACCTAAGTTGAATGTTTATTTGTATCACTTCTCTCACTCAATCCCCATGTATGCGGACGAGTGTGACAATGTTTAAAGGGATCGTTTTAAGCCAAAATTAATGCATACATCCTTAAAAAAAGTAATCCATACGACTTCAAGGGTTTTTTTTGTAAGAAAAATATCCATATTTAAAACTTTATAAATTCAAATAACTAGCTTCCGGCGGACAACTGTATGCAGAATGCAGAACAATCGTTTTCAAAAACTTGCACTTTGAAACCTGTTTTCAAGCCCCTGTTGTCATGTAAATGAACGATCAAAACGCATAAAAAGATTGCTGTTTTTAGTTGAAAACGGTGTCCTGTAAACCGCCCCTCATGCCCCGATTTGGGGGGGGCTGGGGGGTCAGCGGGCCATCGGGCAATTCTGGCAAACGCCAGAGGGGCCGGACCATTTTTTTTTTAATGTGGGCCAGTCAGTTTTATTTTTAATATATATAAATAAATAGTTTTTACAGGCAGACAGCACACAGGACAGGTTTTTAATGCTAGCACGATTTCACTATGGTTATAATATTAATAATAATAAATGTTAAGTCATCTCGGTCCCGAGATGGGCCGGCCGCCCCGCCCCTTTTAGTTACTGTTGCTATGTATGTCCGACAAGCCATGCCGCTCTCACGCCACACATCGGCTGTTCTCAATATGCGTTCTTCAGTGATCTTGCGTCCTTGTGTTCTTGCTCTACATCATCATCAACCGTCGAAGTTCAGTTCCAATACTCAAGAACGCAAGAACAGAGGACGTTTCATGCGTTTCGTACTTAAGAATGTGTACCCTGATGTGTTCTTGATATCGAGGATGCATCGAATGCAGACTTGAGAGAATCGAACCATTAAAAATCCCAGAAGACGCTGCGGGCGGTCGACGTACGGAAGCCTGCAAGCTTTAAAGTTCTCGTTCTCACTTACGAGATTCCCTCTACAAGCCCGCATATACGACCTTTGTTTTGCTTAATTTTAATAAAGTGATAACCTGAAGAAAGCCTGCAGTATTTTTATTGGAATATAAAAAAATACTCTTAACATTAACAAAGCATGTAACACAATAAGGATACTCATTTTCATAAATACACGCGGTGAAATAAAAAGATATAAAATCATATGAAAACAATGTCTATAATTATATGAAAGATATCTTTTAATAGGTTATGACATTTGTTTTTGATGTTATGTTGTATTTATTGTGCATTAGCCACTTATAAGATGCTGGGATGGTCAGTTGAGCAACGATCGCAGCACATCTCAATTCTCACAAGGATGCGTTCTGTGTCCTCGCGTCCTTCCGAGTTCGTTCTTTCAAGGTCGCCTGGGAAGACCAGACTCCACGAGAACGCAAGTCCGTTCTCTGCGTTCTTGGAATTGAGAAACAGCCTCAGAGTGAAAAAAATACATTGGCGCAAAGAGGACACTGACAATCCGTCGACAGATAAAAGAAATTTAAACAATAAATACCGTTTTGTGGCTCTTTAATGTGTCTTGACAGATTGCTGTAGCGCCTAATTTCAAGCAGCTTGTGAAACTACACACCATTTTTCAAGTTCAAGTCCACGTTATTCTAACTGCTTTGTCGGACATAAATGTGGATACGGCGTTATGATTGGTTAGATCGCCTGTCAATCAAACTCCCTGCGAAGGGTCAGTCAAAATCAAGCACGTCATCAGAGAGAGCACAACACGAGCAATTTGTCAGTAAAAGTTAATGATGGACCATAAAAAAGGAAAGGCGGTGCAGAAAAGATTAGAGAAAGCAAAAAAAAAAGTGCTCTTAAGTCAGACTCTGGCAAATGCATAAAATTAACTGAACTCTTCGTCACCGAACACGTCAAAAACGTATAGCAACCCAGGTGAAAAAAGTAACTTACACTTCCAAAATGTACTTAAAGTGCTCTATTTTCACGCACTAATTTTGTACTTAAGAAGTACTTAAGAATATTTTTTTTTGTATATTAAGATAATCTTAAGAACATCTAAGTATACTCAACTGTGCTATTTTGAGACACCATAAATATGAACTAAAATGTGCTTTTAACATGGGCCTGTCTCTGTATTAAAATGTATTTAATTACCATATGTAGTACACTTATGGGTTCAACTAAATACATATTTGTGGTGTCTCAAAATAGCATAGTTGAGTACACTTAGATGCTCTTAAAATTATCTTAAGAAGTACTAAAGAAGAATTTTTAGTATATAAAGTAGGCCTACACAATTAGCATGTAAAAATAGAGTACTTTAAGTACATTATGAAAGTATACTTTTTTCACCTGGGAATGCGCGTGTCCATGGGTGGGGCTGTGTTGGTGTGGTAATGTGGCCTGGTGTGGCTATAGTGCCAGGGCTGAATTTTTGTCCCAGTCTGCCCCTGATGGCATCTAACCTGGTGGATTGCGACAGAAATCACAAATTTGATTCACTATTTAGTTATTAAGTTAGTTGGCATTTAATAAAATTCTACTTTACCTAGTCTATGTGAAACATACAGTTATGATCTGAGGGCAGAAAATTCTAGTCATTGATAAATGGAATGTCATACAGGTAATTCTGATAAAATAAAGACAATCATTTGTATTTAGTGATCAATCAATTAAGGAATGTTCAATGAAGTAATCATCTCTAATTAATTTTAAAGTAAATATTTGCTGTTTAAAAGACTTATGCAATGTAAAGTTGTGAGACATGTTTTGTCGCATGTCTCAGAATTCATTGAGACTGTTATAAATCCTGATTTGGCATGCGACATAGACCAGTTACATCACTGGAACAATACTTTATCAGCTCCCATTGAACTTAAAGCGAGTCAGACAGTTTATTTAGAAAGGTTTGATATAAGATTAAAGCTTCCTTTTGAGCACCTGTTCTCTGAAGAACATTCCCAATGAAAGCTCTGAAATCTGAGCAGATCTTGCCATTTGTTTTTCTTTGTTTCTAATGTCCTTGCTTATTAGTTCTTTCCCTTGAAATTCCCTTACAGTGTTAGTGGATACATCCATTTACTGCCTGTTTGTTTATGCAACCATCCATTGCTTTGTTCTATTATTTCCTTAGAACATGAGACAAGCGTTCCCGTTTTTCATGTCAGTTTTCTTTGGAGCAATGTCTGATCTGGTAGGAATGGCTGAGAGTGCCGAATATTGATACTCGGCTTACTTGCACACTGTGGTCTTGATACGCGTCTACCATTGCACTGAGACAACTTGACATTTTGCTGCTAAGAGCCATCCACCTGCACCTTGGATAGAAAGACTGGAGTGTACTGGGTCTGACCTCAATTAAAACTATCAACTGTGTCATGTAGAATGCTGATTTTGATCAGGGACCTTGTCAGAATAGAGCTAGTTGTTGTATGCACTTTGAAAAGAAGTGTGCTTAATTGTATTGAAAGTGCACTTGTAGTTGTAACGGTTGCTTGCGCAGGAACACATGACGAAGAAGATAAAGATCAAATAAGTCTTTACTAGGAAATCCAACGGGAGATACAGGCACAGGCAGGAACGCAACACAACACAATAAGATACGAGACCAGACCATGAACTGAGGGAAGACAGGAACTTAAATACACAGATGATTAACTAAAATGACATGCAGCTGTGATGATCTGGTTAATGTCCATGGTGGCAGACTGTGGCGGGAAAAACAGAACAAAGGAGCACATGTGACAGATGTAAACCAAAACAAACTGAATGTGATGGCGACCGTGACAGTAGTGTACTTCAAATCTTAAAAGTATATTTTTACAAAACTGTTCTTGCAGATATTATATTAACGAAATTAAAGGCCCATTAAGTGTACTTAAAGAGAGCACACTATCATATAACAATGTCAAAATGAAATTTTTTATAGTAAAATTTTAATTGTTTTAATAATCTTTAGTTGTGCTTCAAAGAAGTGCACTAAAGTACTTGATTATAATTTTAACTTTAGTGTTATTCAATATTACATTTAAAGTAAATATATTTTAAATTTACTAAATTTAACTTTATCATTACAAATGTGAAATTACAGACATTTAAATACATAACATACAAGTTCAATACAATTTAAATTACATTAAGTTTTAGTATATTCTGCAGTACAGTCAAAGACAATAGAATTATGAAATATCATGATGTACTTATGTATATCCAAAAAAGCACTCTTAAGTTCAGCTAATAAAGGGTTAGTTCATCCAAAAATAATAAATAATGTCATTTATTAAATATACTCACATGAACTGATTTAAATATGTTTTTAGTACCTTTATGGATCTTGAGAGAGGAAGTACCATTGCTGGCAATTCAGGCCTCACTGAGCCATCAGATTTCATAAAAAATATCTTAATTTGTGTTCTGAAGATGAACGAAGTGTCTTACGGGTGTAGAACGACATGAGGGTGAGTAATTAATGACATTATTTTCATTTTTTGGGTGAACTAACCCTTTAAATTATACTTTTTAAGTGTTTGAAAACATTACATTCAATTTACACTTAAGTTTTCACACTTAAGTTATTACAGTAAAAATATGCTTTAAAAAGTATGTTTAAGTTTGCTAAAGTATGCTAAAGGCAGGTGGAGTTGTGGGAGGTGGAGGTGTTCAGAGGAACTCTGGACTAACTTACAGCAAAACACTAAACCAGATTATTTAAATGTTGAGCAAGCAATCTCATTGGCTGCAGGATCAGCAGAGGCCAATCAGCTTGTGCCATGTGGTAATGAATGATGTGATTGCTTGCAGATTGCATGTTGTGATTTGGTGATTGTTGCATATTTCTTTGCAAAATCATGGGCAATGTAGTTTTTCACCAGGAATTCTGCTCTTAAACACAATTATTTAAATAATAAGTTAAAATAGTGCAGGCTGACAGCTTCAACAAAAGCACATATAATTGATTAACAACCTCGTAGCCCACAGTAGGTCTGTCTTTAACGGTTTATAAGGTGTAGTTAAAAATCAGTTTGCTAATGGACAGAATTAATGGCGTGTTCCAGAACACGACTGTTGCCTCTATTACACACTTGTGAAATGCTTCATTCTGAATAGTCAACTGTAGCATTCTTGCATTACAGTATTTTTTGTGTAATGAATCATCCCAATTTTATCAATAGTGAATCAGTTGGGTAAACAGTTGATATGTTTGTGTGTAGCACATTTATTTACAATATGATATGACTAAATTTTAGAAAGAAATCTCTGTTGTAAAGTCATTAGTCATAAAGTCATAACTGAATAAAGAATGGGTGTTCAATGCGTGCATGCAAGTCATTGAAAAACATGAAAGAGCAAAAACTGTATGCTGTTTCATGCTGTTTTACGTATGGCTTTCCGGGACACAACATTGCAAAGATTAGACATGAGAGGGTTATTGAATGAATGGCTTTGCATACATGGACAATTTATTTCCAACAAACATGATAATCCTGCTTTAGTGCGTCCTATTTATTCGTTGAAACTTGTATAATTGGAGCCTTGATCCCTAACTTCACATAACATGAAGGTGTAGGATATAATAACCATTTAAGTGTATGATAAATACAGTCTCTGTTCCTAAATGTATTGAGATCCCTAAGTAGACAGCAATTTTAGTGTGCTCACTAAGTGAGGGCTATATCAAAAGGTAAGCAACATAATTATGATGCCTACAAATATACTATCTTTTGAGAAATTCTAAGGCACACTTACATGTATCCTTCACAGAGAAGGCAGTCCCAGAAAGCATTGCGCCAAACTCAAAATCCTTTCAAGATGGCGGACGAAATAAGATAAATTATAAATACATAGTTATAATATGAATTCAGTGTCCCAATCAACCTGAATTGCTATGCTAATGTCAAATTCTATAGAAACACTTGTGAGTTGACGACTATACTGCAAGGTAGGTCACTGCATTTTGAAAGAGCCACCATTTCAGATATCTTGTAAACTTTGTATTGCTTTTTATGGCCTTTTATAAATCTGACCCATTTAGACATTGTTGCAATAAGTAATTACATAAGATGCAAAGCACTGTATTGGAAGTATTGGCATCAAATGGGCTTAAATGTTCTAGTCCAGTACTTCCCTTACTGCTTTAAAATGCTGACTTCAAAGCTCCCTGAATGGGGGGAGGAAATTAAAAGATTTTACAGTTAGACGCCGCATATCATGTTGCATGAAAGAGTTATGGCCCTTTTGGCAGTGCTGTTCGTATTGGTTTTGTCTTATCTTTTTGATTGGCTGCAACTAGCATAGTCCTAGATTTGGCCACATGTGGATCACTAGTTCTCTACCTAACAAACTTGGACATTGTGTTCCATTCAGAAGAGATCACAGGTCATTCACACTTCAAGTTCAAATCGAAATGATATGCTTTAAATCTTAAATTGTGATAATAATATGAATAATATGAAGACTTTGGTAACACTTTATTTTAGGGTCTTTTAACTAGTTGCTTATTAGCATGCATATTATTAGAATATTGGCTGTTTATAATTAAGCACATATTGATGCCTTATTCTGCATGACCTTATTCTACATTCTTAATCCTATACCCAATACCTAAACTTAACAGCAAACTTACTATTAATAAGCAGTAAATTAGGAGTTTATTGAGAGAAAAGTCATAGTTAAACTTAATAGTGAATATGTGTTCCTTATACTAAAGTGTTACCAAGACTTTTTTACTCTTACTTTTTAATAGGAATAGTTCAACCAAAATTATATTTTGCCATAAATTTTTGCAAGAACGATTCTATTAATAAATCATTTAAAATATTTTTGCTGTATTATCAAGTATCTGCAGGTTAAATCATTTATTTAGTGTAGCAGTAGGTAAATATCTTCAAATATTAATGTTTTTTTTCTTAATTACAACAACAGATCAAGTTTTCAGTATAATGGTACAGTAAAAAAAACAATTACAAAAAAATAAAAGCCAGAAACAAAAACGTAATACTAGTTAAAGGCTTTTATAGACCTTATGTAGCTCCGCCCCTTTTCAGTGCTGCGCTCGTTGTCTTTTGACTTCCGGTTTGTATTTCCACAGTGATCAGCATATTTATGAATGAACTGATCGTTTTAAAATCTTCTCGGTCTACTGACATTTCTTAAGACATCTGCTTTAAACATAATGCTCATGATAACTTTCATTAACTTTACAACAGGTAAATCCACTTCACCAGCTAATTATTCTTTGACAGCGATGCCATTGAAATGTACAGAGCTACCGCAAAAACTGAAGTTCAAAGACAATTTTATAAAGATGGCGGCGTGCTTGTTTCTCTGGCGCATAAGGTCTATAAAATGAAGGGCTTTTTGTTTATGGTACTATAGACTTTGCAGCAGTGTTAATTTCGCTAACGAAAACTATGACGAAACATGTTCGTTGATGAGAGACGACACAAATGTCATTTAACCATAACGAGACTAAAACAACACATGCAGTATCGCTGACAAAAATAGACGAGACTGAAATGTGGCTAAAAGTCTAAAAACTTTACCAAAATCACTCTTTTGAAATCACTTTTTGTTTTTTGTCGAATAAAGGAGACAAAACATTACATACTGTTTTTAACAGCGTCCATGCATTACCAGAATTGAACCCCCCATCAGAGCTTTTCTGTTAAAAGAACACGTTTTACTTAATCTTTTCAATCTGGCAACCACGCACACAAGCTCTCTTGACACTGAGGAAGAAGCGCGGATGATCTGAAAACACAGACACATAAGCTGGAGTTCAGCGATCTTCATTTTAGATTTTCTACTTAAATTAAAGTGTCATTCAGTCGGTCTATATTGCGCTGCTCGTGTGCTGACTAAATCTGCGACTAAAGTATAGGCTGATATCCAGCAGTGGCTTTCAAACTGACGTACGTGAACAAAATGCTAAGTTTTGCTGTTCATTTTATTCTACTCCACCTTAAAATAACATTAAAACTGGGCATGTATTTCTAGCAGATAAAATGCCGTAAATACACGACATTCAGTCACATTACCTCATCTTTCGCGGTCAAAACTGAATGCATTCACGCCAGCAAATCGCGCTACATTAGTGCTGTTCTCAACAATATCTTTGTGACAGTGGGGATTTAGCATTTACTAACATGAAAAACAAATATAGACACAGACTGCATAGAGATTTAAGATTAAAACTCTCTTCGATACAAAAACATACCCTTCGATTATTGTTTTTAATGTTGATCATATACGAGCAAGAATGCAATGTTTCCCGAATATCCACACGATTTCAAATGTGACATTGATTTTATACAAGTTCAACAAACAAAAGGGTAATATTAAATGATGTACATTTTAAACAGTATCGTCAGTATTTTCGCTCAATTTTGCGACGAAAGCCACAGCAGACCTGGGGTCCGTTCTTCGTATGTCGCTAACTCTGGATTTGATTGATGACGATTTGGCATGATCTTGAATCCATCTTATTCCTACGCCCCATGACCCTTGCGCGAATTATGGGTGTAACTTCCGTTTAGCTGTAAACAGTCAGTGAAAGGCTCGCTCTACGCAATAATGCGTTTTTTTTAAAAACTGGGTACAATGAGATGACGTTATTCTACTCACCCTTCAACCAACGAACATTAAAAGGACATTTAAAAGTGTAAAAGCATCAACAAGGTACTTTCAACTGGCCATGAAAAAGCGCGATTCTTTCCACAGCAATAACGGATGGGTTAAATATAACTATAGTGATATATATCTGTATTATGTAATATATGTTGCCTTAATTAAAATGTTCATGAACTTCAGCATTGCATGATACTATTTCAAAGTGATTTCCGTCATTTTTACAGATGATAAATTTTATACCTGTGAAAACAAACCTGGAAAGAGGCTTTGAGGAGAAAAATGAGAGATTCTTCGTTCATTCCAGTGAATTATTAATGGGATATATCATAAATTATATTGGGAGAACAGACCACAAATGTGCAGTATATGTTGTACTTTTTCATACTATTACACCAGAATTCAAAGGGACAAAAGAAAATAATCACGAGGACAGAAAGCAGCGACTGAAAAGAGCTCTTGCCATAGATATTCTTGTTATAACATGTTACGTTAAAATACCAAGTGTTATGTTATTCTCGTGATGTCTAAAAAATAAAACATGAAAGAAACATTGACAGCTCATTCAGTCAAACTGATGGATAAGCTTATGATTTGAAACTATTCGTTTCAGTCTTTTTAAATGGAAGTTCCCCAAACCGGAAGTGCAACCCATAATTCGAAACGCATTAGGCTAGTCAGGAATAAGGTGGATAGAGTACCTCAGAGATGATGAGTTTTTGTTGGCAAAACCCTGAAGCAAGTTAGCATTTTAGGACTTCCGGTTCCATCGCGCAAAGTCTATGGGTTTTTTGAATGGGTTTTTGCTAAATCGCCTGAAATAAGGTCTGTGGTTAAGAAAGCCTCTAAATATTTTAACGTTTTGATCTATGACATAAAACACACCAGTTATAACCCGCTTGTGATTTTTTTGAACCTTTATTGTGTCTTAAAAACGGCGGTTGCTAACAAATTGCTAAAAGGGACTACTTCCTTTGGCGGGGACTTTAGACGTCATCATGACAAATAGGACATTTGGACAGCATTTCTCATGAAAAAGTGGATAAGTATTCATACACAGCGCAGATCATAATCAGTGAGCATGTTTTAAATAAAGTTGTTTTTTAGATAAAATTTGAGGAAGCTTGGTGGTGGTGACGTTGATCCATGACCATGATGTACTGTGATTCAGACGAGCCCACCAGCTCGCCTTCATAGAGGAAATGTAAGTCCGTGAGGGGATGTAAAAATGATGGCTCGCTCGCAGAAGCACTTTCGTGCAAAGTGTAATTTATTTACAGTGCCAAAAGTTAGTCCACAGTGAAGAATATATACAAGTGTCCACAAAAATGACAAAAATCCAAAGTACCAAAGAAACAAAAAAGGGAAAATAAACCAGAAAATAATCCAACAACGATATATATAGGTATCCACAATATACGAAAAGGGGTTTGGGTTTGCTTGAGGCACCACGGTAGCACTCTTGCGTCAACTTGGTAAACAAGTACTGTCTTTAGGTTTGGCCTGGCTTATATAGGCCAAACCCCGCCCCTTTTTGGGCCACCCCATCTTTGGGTACATATAACATGTAATACACATCCAAAATACTTCATCTATATGATATTCAATATGATAAACAACAATTATTAATTCCTAAATATATATATATATATATATATATATTACTAATAAACACATAATCCATTAACAAATAATACACTTAACACATAATCTGGACATTTAAATACACACTCAAACACCTATTCACATTAGACAATGGTTTCGTCAGCTTCCGGTTGCGCTGCGCCGGCGCGACCAGGCCGTGACGTCATAAGCGGCCGCCGCTCGATCGTTCGCTTTGGCCAGCGCAGTGTTTCCCACCAGAAGACTGACTACGCCCACATCGACAAACAGCACCGGGACGACAAGTGCAGTGTAGGTGTATGAAATGACCGGGAAATGGATATGGAATGGATGGCAGGAGGAGAGTGGAGAAATGGGAGAATGTCCATGTGCTATCGGGATTGCGTGTGCACCCGCTACTACGATAGCGACAACGGCCGGGAGGAACAATATAGAGATTGAATGAGGTTAATATACAGGGGTGTGTGTGTGCACCCACGCCAGTGCTGCTTCCCCAGCGGTGGCAGCTAATGTGACTTTATCACATGTGCTGTTGTCCATTTATAGCCTACTGTTAGCTTTTTATATCTGACTACTTTATTTAGGCTTCAAAATGTATAAATGTTGTGTTAACTTGTAAAGATTATCTTGATAGACAAAACGTGTAAGTGTCATAACCCTTTGTTAAACACAGCTTATTTTTTTGCGATTTTCCACACTCAAAAAAATGATTTTTGATGCTGTTCACTTTATTTAAACAATTTATTTTGATTCAACACCATTGTATCAGGTTTCTGGTTTAAAGGTGATTGATTCGTGTTAAATTGACTTGAAACGATTACTCTTTGACTTAACTTGATGTTTTCATATTGAAATAACATGTGTCAATCAAGTAACCCAACCAGGAGTTAATCAAACAGGACTTTTACTTCCCATCATGCTTTGCAAAGGGGCTGAACTGAGAGAGTAAATGTTGAAATAAAGTGTTATTTTAAGCATTTTTTAGCAAGATGAGAAAATGGAGTGTTTTTTTAATGGTTACTGTTCTATTATGTTGGTGTTTAAAAGTTTCTGTTATGTTAATGTTTTGGGGGTTACCATTGTGGAGAAGTGTTGCACTTGTGCTTGGGTTGAGGACGAGCTAACAAAAATTCATTTCACTTTAATAATGAAGTGATTGCTATGGTAATGGTTTGGGTAGTGTTTCCCAAAAGCATCAAAAGCCTAAGTTGGTCCTAGCTGAATTGGTGGTAATGGATCAACTTAAAACATCATTATTTATATAAATCAATTTAAATTCAAATCTTATTGACACATTAAGATAGATATTCATTAAATTACCATAGCCATACATGAACAACACATTAAGTAGTTGATGTAATAAGGCAGAAATTTTTTGAAGTGCATTACCACAGTAACATGATACAAACATTATGATTAAACTAGTTGCAAAGAAGTTACATTGACATATTAAAATCATGTTTAAACTACAAATGTATATTGTGTTCATATAAAATATTCAAAGCAATCCAAGTTTACTTGATTTGATTAGATGCATAATGGGTGCTACGATTAAATCATATTCATTCAACAATTTATTTTTTTGAGTGCAAAAGTCTATGGGAAAAATGCAAAGGCTTTCGATCAAGGGAACCCGTGTGCCGCTAACTTCTGGGTTGGCCTACAAAAACACGTCATCCCTGAGGTACTCTATTGTTCGGTTCTTTGACGCACATCCTGGACTTGCTGTCATAGCAACAGTCCGTAAGCTCAAACCTGCTCTGGAGCAGGCTTATTTCATAAACAGGATTAGATTGCATCTTTTTAAGTGGAGGTGATACTTAAAATCTGTCTCAGCCACTGCTGCTTTCTTACAAACATACCCTAATGTGAACCAGGGACAATAATAATTATTTAAAAATAAATTTGCAAATAATATTATAATGTTGTGTAGTATATCATAATATAGACATTGCCAGTTTTAGTCGTTGAGAGATTTATTCGCGAGGAAATAATGACCTAATAATTTTATTGGAATCTTACACACATGATGTAGGCTACAGTTAGTCTATGCCATGCATGCATTAATGTGAATGGTGACGCTATGGGAGTGGCTTGATGCAGCACAGGAGATGCAGATAACTTGATCTTGACCCTTAAGAAACTTTAATTAATGCTGTCACATAGCAATCTGCTTTAAAGTTAAAATTAAATGAATTGTAAAGCCTGCACAAATAGGAAATCGTGAATATAGCCTAAATAATGAGAGTCATGTAAAAAAAAAAAAAAAAAAAAAAAAAAAAAAAAAGTGCACATTTCATTTATCTATTATAACTTTTATGTTCTTTTTTTTTTTGCTTGGCTGTTTTCTTATAAAAGGTGCAGAAATTTGTCGAGTTTTGTCAGGTGCCTTTTTTAATTATATAATTGTTACAGTACAGAAGGGTCGGAGACAGGAGATACCGATAAGGATGTTTATTGAGAGACACAGCAGAGTAAACAGACGTGCAGGTGAGTAGTGAAGGTTTGTAAGGTGAAATGGATTGATGAGAAGTGATGATACTGTCCTTGTATGCTTGCAGGTGAGAAGATCCTGGGTGACGCTGAAGACAGGAGACGCTGGAGACTGGAGACACTCACACACAGACTGGGAACACACGAGGAGACTTGGAGACAGGTAAGTATGTCGAGATGAGTCCTTGAGGTAAGCATGTAGGTTAGTCTAGATGCGAACGAGACCGGACAGTGAATGAGAGAGTGCGAGTGTCTTTTATGGTGATGGTGATTTGTGAGCTGATGAGGTGCAGGTGCGTGCGATCAGTACTCTGGGGATGGAGTGCGCTGTGATTGGGCAGTGTTGGAACCTGGCGTGTCTGTGACAGTACCCCCCCTCCACGGCCCGCTCCTGAGGGCCGAGGACCCCGACGTTGTGGTGGTTGTCCTCTTCCACGAGGGGCAGGTCTGTCAGGATGGTTGGTGTGGAAGGTTTGAAGAAGGTTGGGGTCTAAGATGTCGTCCCTGGGGACCCATGAGCGCTCCTCGGGCCCGTAGCCCTCCCAGTCCACGAGGTACTTCAAGAAACCACCACGGTGCCGGGAGTCCAAGATCTCACGCACTTCATAGGCGGCACCGTTGTCCAGGATGAGTGGAAGGGGGGTTCAGCAGCTGCCACACCAGGTCCTGTGGGAAGAGAAACAGAAGGGTGGTGAGGCTTGAGGAGAGACACATGGAATATGGGGTGAATACGCTGGTAGGTGACGGGGTTGATCTGCTTAGTGATGGTAAATGGGCCAATGAAACTGGGGCTCAGCTTACGGCAGGGCAGACGCAGGTGGATGTCCCGGGTTGACAGCCACTCGTCCCCCTCGCGTATCCGGATGAGGTTATACGCGCTGCGGAGGTCCAGTTTTGTGAAGACAGTGGCACCATGGAGATGTTCCAGGGCTGAAGGGACGAGAGGAAGGGGGTAACGGAACTTCACGGTGATGTTGTTTAATGCTCAGTAGTCAATTCATGGCCGCAAGCCTCCGTCCTTCTTTGCCACAAAGAAAAAGCTGGAAGCAGCAGGGGAAGTAGACGGCCGGATGTATCCTTGGGCTAGGGCCTCCTTGATGTATTCCTCCATGGCCTTCTCCTCCGGGATGGACAGGGGGTAGATCCTTCCCCTGGGCACTGGCTCACCCGGAAGCAGATCGATGGCACAGTCCCATGGCCGGTGTGGAGGCAGCTTGGAAGCTCGTTGAGGGCAGAAGATGTCACTGAAGGGGGCGTAACACTCTGGGATCTCCACCGAGCGTGTTCAACCGGGCTCTCGATGGTGGTGGCGCAGACAGAGAGATGTTCGGAGAGTGGCGAAGATGGAACTGGGAGCTCAGGGAAACAGGTTTCGCCCCACTTCAGGACTTTGCCGGTCTTCCAAGAGATGACAGGGTTGTGCTGCTCCAACCAGGGGCGCCCTAGTATCACGTCAGCGGTGGATCCTTCCAGAACCAGCAGATGGAGATGTTCGACGTGTAACAGGCCAACTTGCACTTGGATGGGACCGGTACAAAGGCGTACATGTCTTCGACGGGTTTGCCTGTTACTGATCGTATCTGGTAGGTGGTCGGCGTGGCCGTGGTCTTGATGTTAAGCTGACGGCAGAGGGCGCCGGAGATGAAATTGCCTGCTGACCCAGAATCGAGGAGTGCGACGACTGGAAGAGAGACATCAGCAGCAGTAAGGTTTACAACAGTGGTGAGAGGTTTCATCTTCTTAACAGAGGGAATGACAGCACTCACCATGGGTCGCGGAGGACGGATGGGGCATGTGGAGATTACATGCCCAGGAGAACCACAATAGAGGCACAGATTCTGGGTCAGCCGCCTCTGCCGTTCAGTGGGAGAGAGTCTGGAGCCTTCCAGAGACATGGGTTCGTTGGCTGGTTCTGGAGGGCTGACGGATTCTGGTCGGCGGGGAGCGATGTTAAATAGCGGCTGGCCCTGGTGCTCTTCGAGACACAACTGCATACGAGTGGCGAAGCGGATGGAGAGTTGGATGAAGCGCTCTAGGCCGATGGAATCCTCGTATGCAGCGAGATGCAACCGCACTCGAGGGTCCAATCACTGACGGTATGTGGTAATCAAAGCCTGTTCGTTCCATCCACTAGAAGCAGCAAGCGTTCTGAATTGCAAAGCATAATCATTGACAGACAAGGATCCTTGTTTTAAATTATAGAGTTTCTCACCGATAGAAGAGTCTGTAACTGGCTTCCCGAAAACTTCCCGGAAGTGGGCAACGAAACCGGAGTATGATTGAGTGATGGGGTGGTTTTGTGACCAGATCGAATCGGCCCATTGAAGTGGTTTGCCTTGTAGCTGTGATATTATGAACGCTACTTTGGTGCGGTTGCATCTCCAGGACCAGCGAGCACTGCAGGAGAAATCCGCTGCAGTCCTCCGCCGAACCAGAGTAGGGCGCCGGTTTCACCATGGGACTGGTGTACACAGGAGGTGAAGGAGTGGGCGGCGTGTTGACAGAGGTGATCGCTGGCGGTGAGGATGCAGGATTGGAGCTGAGAGCTCGGCGCAAGGCGTCCACAAGCTCTTGGATGGGGTCCTGGTGACTCATGCTGGTGTCTCGCGGTGATGGTCCGGTCTTCTGTTACAGTACAGAAGGGTCGGAGACAGGAGATACCGATAAGGATGTTTATTGAGAAACACAGCAGAGTAAACAGATGTGCAGGTGAGTAGTGAAGGTTTGTAAGGTGAAATGGATTGATGAGAAGTG
Organism: Hypophthalmichthys nobilis; assembly: GCA_037950665.1. Taxonomy (NCBI): domain Eukaryota; kingdom Metazoa; phylum Chordata; class Actinopteri; order Cypriniformes; family Xenocyprididae; genus Hypophthalmichthys; species Hypophthalmichthys nobilis. The sequence continues at coordinate 29,149,566 of CM075476.1, read as the reverse complement.
ATGATACTGTCCTTGTATGCTTGCAGGGGAGAAGATCCTGGGTGACGCTGAAGACAGGAGACGCTGGAGACTGGAGACACTCACACACAGACTGGGAACACACGAGGAGACTTGGAGACAGGTAAGAATGTCGAGATGAGTCCTTGAGGTAAGCATGTAGGTTAGTCTAGATGCGAACGAGACCAGACAGTGAATGAGAGAGTGTGAGTGTCTTTTATGGTGATGGTGATTTGTGAGCTGATGAGGTGCAGGTGCGTGTGATCAGTACTCTGGGGATGGAGTGCGCTGTGATTGGGCAGTGTTGGAACCTGGCGTGTCTGTGACAATAATGTGACTACATTTCCATCTTGACGCCAGCCAATCGCTCCATTGCTGATCATGGTTTTGAGTATCGATACATCTGCCCTTTTCGAGGAACACATGAACGCGCAGTAATCACAGATAGTTTAATCCAGATATTTTAGTCCAGTCCACAAATTCGTTTGAAGAACCAAATTAGCCAGAGTTCAGTTATCACGATTAAAAGATCTGGCATCTGTCAAATCATCTCAGATGTATTAAGTAAGGTACGAAGAACGAATCTGCGGCTTTGAATGAATCATCAATGATTCAATGACCCATTCATAAATACAGCCGCTTGCTTTGATACTGAAAGAATGAATGACTCCATGATTCACTCAAAACAGTGACTTACTTTTAATGTAATATTTAAAAGTATCACTTCGTTTTTATCATCATTGTATTTATTGAAATTTTTAAGCATTATTTATTTTATAAAGGTATTTATAAAGGTTAAAAAAAAAAAAAAATGCACTGGAAAAATCGATTTAAGAGGGCAAATATTGTCCCTTAATGGAAAAGGTGTAACTGCAGTAAGTGGATATGAGCGGGTACGCAGAAGGATGTTAAATCCCTCAGGGGGTATGACACTCTAGAAAGTTTGAGAACCACTGAAGAGGGATATGTAGAATTGCACAAGTGCTACTGCTAAGTGTGCAATGTCAATACAGCCTGTTACATTGGTTCAAATTTTTCATGAGCTTAAATGAATTGGTCTAAAGAGAAAAATTATAATGACTATTTTGTCTAAAGACTACATATAAAATAGCTATCAAAATTAATGTTGGTAACTGTAGTTTCACTAAAAGTAATGACTAAAACTTGACAAATGCAATTACTTTTCGTTGACTAAAACTAGACTAAAAGATGAAAGACAAAAATGTGACTAAGACTAAGGAGCATTTTCGTCTGAAGATAAAGACTAAGACTAAATCAAAAAAGGCTGCCAAAATTAAGACTGCTTTGCAGTACATCACAATTCGTTTGTTCCTTTTAATGGACTCTTTGAAGCAGGTTTTATCACTTTGGTTTGGAGCGACCATACAAATTGTCTGATATTGTTGTCCTGCATTGGTATTATTTAGCTGTTTTTAACATGCTCAATATCTCATAATTGTCATTAGAAACCATTTTTTATTAGCATTGCTCTACTTCATAATTGGGATAATAAATCATATAGACAATCCTATTAAACTCTGATATTTCCTACTTGTAAGCAGCACAATACATCCTCTATCAAACTCGTACACATAAGCTATAGCGAATCTTGAAAATCACAGCTAGGCTGATCTGTCTTTGATGTCTGAATTTATGAAACCTGGTCGAAACAGGCAGCAGAGAGAGAGAGAGAGAAATAACATTAGCCTTTAGCACTGGGGGAAAAGTACAACATTGTGCAGACCCCAAGCGTGCAGAGGCTCTCCACTTTCCACTGGACCACCTAAAAAGTTGCGTCAATAAACGCAGCATGTTCTGAGGGGGAAAAAACCCTCACAGGTTTTCTCAAAGAGCACACGCCCAAGCCATGTGTTAACTCCCACAACATTACTATCACGGTTGGCTTTTAAAGCAAACACAACATTATTCAAAGGTGTGACCTTTATCTTGGTGATGCAAATATTGTGAGTCACTGTACTCATAGTCCTTTTTTAAATGAATGAACACCCTAAGCGGTTAAATCGCACAATATTTAACTTGTTGTGAACGCGATAGCATCGACCTCATTGCTGTAGTTCTTTTCTTACAACAGAAGAGGTCTGTGTTTACACTGCGCAGATGGCTAATCTAGCAGAGCTCTGCGCTCTCACAATGAGCCCTCCAAAACTAACATTATGAAACGAATGGCACAAATTACTACCAAAATAGTGAACTACTTCAAAATAAACCCAGCTGATTTCAACTTCATTGAAATATTAGCCAGTTTTTCCACCTTTTCTGCTCCTTACTACATGAGAAATAAGATGTAAACATTTGAAAGGCCTGTATTTTTTCTTGTCTAGAAATGTCTGGGTTAACATTTCCTTTCCTCTTAAGATCAGAGGCTGTGGTGCACCGACCGCTGAGAGCCCATTGGCTTAAAATTCTCTGATTAAAGTTATGCTAACCTGGGTAATCTAAGCCATCAGGCCGTATTGTCTATTGTCTTTATTGACAAAGCCAGAGAGCCACTTACTCTGGCTTTGTCACCTCTTTGTTGTTTATTATATCTTAACACTAAATCATAATAATTAGAGAGAGCTTTGGTGATAGATGTACGAGTGACACAAGCATTGGATTCGGACATGCCTTATTGCCTTCCTACCTCCATATGGATTCATTTGTGGCATAATGCTGATAATTTCACTAACTTTTTTTTTTTTTTGGCACTTCAATTGGATAAAGTGTTATTTTTCAGCTTTCAGATGCAGCGCTTGTCATTACCAGCTAGCGCTATGCTAAGCTAGAAGGCTAAGCTGTTATCTTTTCTATCAAAAGTGTTTTTAGTAGTGTTTTAGCCTTATAATTTCAAGCTCACAGCTTATAGAGTCACATTAGCAAAATCTTGTCAAAATTTTGCCCGTTCTCAATAGTGTAGCAAAACACAGAGGGCTCTTTCCAACCAAGCAGCTTTCTGTTGGTCAGCACAGCAAATTTGATTTACTGTCTTGAAATTTCCGTTCATAGGAATTCTTATTGAATCAACTGGATTTCATCTGCAAAATTTTGCCAAGCAATGGTAAATGTGAATTTACCATTGCTCTGTGAAAATTTGTGGGCAAAATCTAGTAATTTCAATAGAAATCCATGCAAAATTTCGCAAAAAGGTGAAACATTTAGCCACAAAGATTTCACATCAGGTTTTCATGCAAATCCGCCATGTTGACCAAAAAGAAAGTGGTTTGAACTTGCTTTGAAAGTGACTTTTGTGTGAGCTGTGCTTCATAGATTGCTACAGTGTTGACAATAGAAAACAAAGGTTAGCAAAATCTTAATTTGACAATTAGTTATGAATTTGATCATTTTTACCTTCAGTAGCGCAATGTGTAATTTGAAAGATATTAATTAAATTTATTTACAACATTTTCATGATTAAGACTAAAACCTGGTAAAGCAATGGCCTATCATTTCTAATCAGGCACCATATAGTGTACTCATGAATTTAGTCAATGGAATTGCCTAAAAAAGCAGGGAAAGTTGTTGAAATTATCCGCATTATGCCACAAATTAATCCATTTCTGCTTCAACCTCCACAGTAATTTTCTTAAAGCAGTTCACTCCAAATTCTTCTGAACGTTGCTTGTCTTTTAATGCATTTGACTCTGACTGAAGTCACGTTTTTTGCTTTTTTTTCTAACTTTTTTAAAAATGATTTTGACTGCTGTTTTTAGAGCCTCATTAATGCTAGATTGGAAAAAAAATTCTGAAATCTTTTTTAAACCAAACTGGGAGAATGACGAATGTAACATGGATTTAGAGGGAGGAATGTTAAATAGCTGTCTGCCTGTTTTTGCTAATGAGCTTTGCCTGTTTCCTTTATGTTGCTCAGTTACAGACTGAGGAATTTTCTTTTTTCTTGGTTAGTCTACGAAACTTACAAAAAACTCAGGCCTTTGCGGAAAATCTCAAGTGACAGCTGCAACATCTTGCACTTGCATTAATCTGAATGAACATTTGTAATATTAAAACCGTCATCCCACCACTTGACATTGACCCAATTAATCAAAACCATGAGCAGCAGAAAACTCAAACTAGCCCATAAAAATTAGCTGAACATCCTAAATAAAACAACATAAGCCCACAGAAATGAAGCATTTTTTCCATGACATGGCATTTTTCTTTACTACTGCTACTGTACAGCAACTATAGAAATACAAAGGATGTCCAAACTGATTTTTCCATTAAAATGAAGTGGATGGTGACCACAAATTTTGCCTAAATCTAGGTGGCCCTGTCTAAACGCACAAGATCGATGTTGGGTCTTAGCAAAGACTTGGACCCTTTCAGGGCCATCATCACCCTTAATGATGGGAGGTCTCTGGCCTGTCCTGGTAACCTTACAGCAATTGCCCGCTGTATGGCTCCCGCCACTGTTATGGTTACTGCCGGAATAAAGCAAAGTGGTAAAATCATTACAGCTGTCCTGATGAAGTGCTCGCTGTGACCCTGTTCAGTGACATCCCAGGTGTTCTGTTGGGCCTCGCAGAAGCTACATTTTAGATTGATTTGATCTGATGAAGAAAAGTACATTTATCAGCAGGGGTTGAGAAGTTGTCAACACATGGTATAAATGGAACTGTTAAAAACTTCAAAGGAATTTGCAAAGCTGAAAGGTCAATTTCAACAAAAAGTCAGGCTGCTTAAGGATTGTCACGCATATTTCACCATAAAATCAAAAAGAAAAAAAGAGGGAAAGATTTAAGCATTTTTAAGACAGTAATCGCATTGTGAAATTATTTTCAGGGCAATTAATTACTAGTAATGAATTATTGTAATGCAGAAAATCGTATAAATACAGTAATTTATATAAAATGATTAGTCTTAAAGGTGCAATATGTAAGATTTCTGTCCGCTAGAGGTCACCAGAGGCCTATTTAAAACAAAGGTGTAGCCTGATGACGGCAAGTTTGAGTGGGAATCTTGGGACATGTGGTCTTCACATCACAGCCGGTGGAAACAATCGGGATAGGACTCAGAAGAAATCATGTTCATGGATGAGATTAATAACGGTACTGTAGTATGAAGCAGAGCAGGACGGAGTGTTGTGGGATCTAAACGAGGCCGCTGGAGCGATTGCGCAACACACGCCTCACGAGCAGCGGAACTTTTATTATGTCACAGTTGCCGGCGCCGCTTCCGCTTTTCCGGTCATGAGTATGAGGTAACGCAGCTCTGTTTAACATATTAGATATGTTTAAAATATTAGATATGCGGCTGTGAGACACTTGTTGCACACTGCAGTAAGCTAGATTGATTTTAGAATATCATTAAATGCTGATTTTAGAATATCATTAAATGCTGAATATCATTAAATGGCTTGTGTTGATAAATTTAAATTTAAAACGTATTGTATGATGGAGAAAATTCTGTACTACTGTTACTAAAAATAAAGCTGTATCTGATTATGCTATGTTAGCTACTTGACAAAATAGTGTTTTTCTCTGAGGCATGGTAAAGCATGGTACTCGCAAAAAAAAAAAGAAATCAAGAAAATTAGATTTAAACAATAAGACTAAACGTGTTGAGCTATATAACAACTATTAAAACGTAAATATTAAAGCGTCTTTGGTGTTTCCATGGTTTTTACAAAATAAAACCAGAAACCGAGGGTAACGCGGGTATGACGCAATTGACAGGCGACTCCTCACACGTTCCGGAGCCTTGGTTAAAATTGCAATTTTCTCACGATTTACAAATAGTTGGAAACATTTGGGATATTGTAAGTACTCAAGTGAACAAAATATATAACACTGGCCTAGTGGTTTTTGGATATTTTACTGCAAAAATCTTACATATTGTGCCTTTAATGATAATTATTGTCACACTATAAAAAGAAAATCTCCTAAAATTGCATTTTCTTTATGCAAAGTATAATTGTTGATTTTGGGTTGAAATTTGATTTAGACGTTTTCTTGTAGTCACTGTACTGTTGGTTATTGGGTGCTAATTGGCAGCGTCTGATTAGTTCTGTTTACCAGTTCTTGTCATCAGTTAACCAGTCTGGAGCTCTTTGTAGTTGGCTGAGGTCGCGGCAGCCCCCCATGGAAGGAGCGCTGACATCAGTCTGTCTGGGGGGGCGCTGACTCATTCTGACATCATGCTGCTCTCACATCCGCCTGATGGCAACCATATCGCTGCTTCCACCTGATTGCTTTCTTCTCCTGCTCAGGCTCCATCTGTCAGCAATCATCTACTTCACAGCCTAACTTGGCCTATTGTTCACCAATTGGCCCCACATGCCAGCAATCTTCCGATCAGCATCCACACATCAAGTCCATCTCTGTTTGTTTCCCCCGATGCTAATCACCTGTTTACATGTGTCCAAGCTCCACGTCCATGACACGGTGTCCCTGCTCAGCCAGACTTCAAAAGAGCAACCCTTTAACTTCACTTGTTTAAGGCCTGAAACATTCTCTCTATGCAAGTATGTGAAATGTGACAGAATCAATCTCATGAGAAAACTACTTTATGAGGGGCCGATTTCGTATGTATTCATACAATGTGAATCATACAAAAAAGTAAGATTTTTAGAAAAAACTAAACATGAAGGTCGACCCCTAAACATAACCATCAGTAGAGCGTAAGCAGATCATATGAAAATATACAATACAATATAATATACAAATTTGTGTGAATTAGACACCAATTTGCCAAATTTTTAAATAGTTATGAATCACCATGAGATTGTGTTGGTCAGAGCACAATTCAGTACACGACAAGTACACATGAAATCATATGAAATGCTATGTATTCATGCTAATTAGTCACCAATTTGCCACAACGTAAAATGTGACCCTGGAACACAAAACCAGTCTTAAGGGTCAATTTTTAAAATTTAGAATTTTTGCATCTGAAAGCTGAATAACTAAGCTTTCCATTGATGTATGGTTTCTTAGAATAGGACCATATTTGGTCGAGATACAACTATTTGAAAATTTGGAATCTGAGGGTGCAAAAAAATCAAAATATTGAGAAAATCACCTTTAAAGACCTGAAGGCATTTTTAGAGTTTTTTTGAGAGTGACAAACACAAAAGTAAAGACTCATAACTCCAAAACTGCAGCAAGGAGAGTCAAAAGGTTGGTATCGTTTGATAGAACACTTTTTAAATTATTTAGAAAATATAAATTACATTACAACTGGACATTCTTATGCTGAGAAACTGCTGATAAAAACAAACATATAATGTTTTCATTGCTAGGTACACTCCGGTTTATAGAGACTACTCAGCACTAAGAGTTGATCAAAATGGTTAGATGCATTAAAAAGCCGAGTTTCTAAGCTTTAAAATGATACCTAGTTTGTGTTATTCCACGGTGGAAAATAAGCATGGACGGGAACATTGGATAACACATTGCATCCCGGAAAGATGAGAGACATATTTTTAACCAAATATATTACATCATTCCGTGAGAAATATCTCGTGATCGCCACAATGGATTATGTTGTTTTTGGGCTCATTTTAATCTGTAAATGATGATGTGCCATGATCTATGATCTGTGCAATTTTCATGAAGTTATGAGCAAAATGTGAAATCTAGGGAAATCTTTCGTCTTCACTTGACATTCCGATCAAGTGGATTCCTGTTGAAAATAATGGCTTTCATATGTGAAAATTTGCCAAACAACGGTAAATGCGACCAGCACCGTCCTGTTGAATATACTGGCTTGTGCCCGCAAAAAACAGCGCCAACTAGTGTAGAGATGTATAAAGCACAGCTCACATAGTCACTTTCAAACCAAGCAGCTTTCTGTTGGTCAAAACGGTGAATTCCCATGACCAACTGTATTGGATGCAAAATCTGTGGAAGGAAATATTTCGCCTAAATTTCCAATCGCATGGATTCCTGTTGAGAATACTGGATATTGCCTATGAAAATTCGCTAAACAATGGTAAATGTGACGATCATGCATCTATTTTAAAAATCACACATTCATTTGGATTCATTTAATTTTGTGAAACAGCCTTGTTACATATACAATCTCTATCTGCATATAACAAACAATTGCCGTTTCAGAGGTCCAGGCATTAACTTCTAATAAAATATACATCTAACCAACGGTACTAAGTTGTTAATTTTCCCACATCTCATAACAATAAATAATTTTTTCTTCACTCGTAAGAACAGAACAATCGCCGTAATGCCAAACAAGTAAAGCTCAAAATAATGAGGAAAGTATATTCATAAAAGTTGCATTCCATCTGGGAGTGCTTTGGCAAGACAACGCATCAACAAGATTTCTTTCCAGCATTGAGCAAAGAAACAAAACAAAACAAGTGTTTGGGCAGTACTCCAGGATAACTGGGAAACACCATCATAAACAGCTACCCTTGAGAAACCCTGATGGAAAATCACACAGTGTTGGAAACTTGCGTAGGACTCCCCTTTTCATGTGGAGCTGCTTCTTGTGCCAGTTCATTGTTAAAACCATGCCCAGAAACGTTCTATTTTTACAGGTACAATGGTTTTAATTTTTTAGGATCAACAAAGAAGCATTTAAAATGAGGACGTAATTAACTTTAATTCTGTAACAAAAAGCTATGTGACAGATTAAATTTAAATCATTTGATAAATTAATTTTAATAGTCCAACGCTGAACAACTATACATGGGTATCTGGCTTAGTAGACTCATGCTGCTATGCATTTCTGACTTTATCACTGCTATAACGCGAAAATCTCTGTGCAGTCAGTTGACGAGGTTAATAGTTAATAATCCATGTGAATTGAAAACAGCAGGGTAACAAGGTTTTGACATGTTTGTCAAGACAAGGTTTTGTTACTTTATGCTAAATAATATGCTATTAAATTACTATTATTGTAAATATATAAATTATTAAATTATCCTCAAAAATGTACAATAAGCCACTTAATACCTTATTATTGTAACCATTAATGATGAAGTGCTTAATTTTTAGTAATTTCCATATGCAACATCAAACAGAATTGTCAAACTTTCTCCCATTGGTCAGACAAACAAATAGTCCTGCCCAAATCTCATGCTACTGGTGAGTCAGTGTTGCTATGTAAAAAGTACACAAATGAGACTAATTGAAAGTTATAATAATTTTTTTACACCTTCATGACATCATGCAATGACACATATGACATTTTGATAATCTAGGCCAAATTTGGTGAACATCCGAAAAAAGTCTAAGAAGAGTTGGATTTTGATGATGGAAAATCTGGTCGGGCCAAAAGTGAAACCGTGGTGTGAGAATTTTGTTTCTAATTCTTTAAGTTGTTGGTGATGCAAGAGGGTTTGTGATTTTTGAGATAAAATGGACGAAAACTTTGCTCCTGATTCACAAATGCTTCAGATTTAATAGTTAAACGTGAACGTTAATGAATTCCAATAATTTTAAATATGGCGCACATGCACCCTCATTCACTATTACTAACTGGCCATATGACTAACACAAATTGTTTTGTGTTAAGCTTGCAGATGAAAACTACTGGTGCTTAGAATAAAAATCTATAATAGTAGTCTATAATGTAACAGGAAACAGACTACACAGTTTTCAGTCATTTTTATTTACCAGTGAAATTTAACTAAATAACTTAGACAAATGTTACGAAACATTCTGATGTTTTACATACCATTTACACATGGCTGGGAGCTGGTGTAGAACATTTTAGTACTAACTAACATTATGAAAATTCCAAAACTTTCATGAATCCAAAAATTTACTTTAAAACCAGAATGGCAGGATTGCACAAAAATTCATTGTCCTCCTTTTCATGAATGAGGCCCATTGTAAATCATTTCTAGCATCACCAAACTATAACAATAATTTTTATTATTATTATTATTATAAGTTTTCCAAACACACCCTCTGTCTGCCATTGTACAAACACGTAGTCCCGCCCCAAATTTGTGCCATTTGTTGAAATATGAACTTGCAATAGCGAGAAATAATGTCAGAATTGCAAGATATAGGTTGCATTTACATTACATGGTTCAAGTGACCTAATTTCAATGTTGTCCTCCCATGTTGCACAGATCAGATATGACCCACCAACTTGTAAGCAGGAAAAAAGCACGTGGATTCCGATGTAACGGACAAGCCTGTTATGAAGTCTTTTGTCTGCAGTTTTCCTCCTCACTGCTAGGGGTGCTATGGTGCCTAAATGAGCTCCTTAAGTAAAGGTGGGGCAGTAGAGGAAGTTAGCAGAACAGCAGCAGTAGAAAGCATAGCTTTACTGCATTTGTGCTATGTCCTGGTTGAGAAATGTTTCATTTCAAGCTCAACTTAAAACGGACCCTTTATCTGTGACTTTAACACTGCATGTTGAGAGCTAAATATGGATTTAAAGCCCAGATGGATGTAAGCTTGTGGCTTTTGGCTTACTTATGGCTGTACCTGATTGGGAAGAGTCTGGAGCTTGAGAACTGTTATTGTTTGGAGTGAATTCATCGCCAGTAGTTGGATTATTCATCGGCTAAGGGACAACTTCAACTTTGGACATTGTTTGATGAACTTTATACCCTCAGATAAGACTCTTACACACACATCCATTTTCGCATTATTGAACTGTGCAACCTAATGCCCAATTTCGCAATGCATCTATCCATTACATTGTTTTGTATAATGTGATTGATTGTCTTTTTCTTGTATTTTCTTTTTGTGTGGTGATAATTATTTTTGTTTTCATGGGTGTATAAAAGAATAGTTGATTCATTTGGTGAGCATCTTTTCCTTCTTAATCTGTTGTTAGGCAAACTGAATCCCCCTTAATTAAGTTGTTTTTCTAGTTTTGTGTTAGAAAAACAGGAGACGGTTATACCGATATTCTCAGATCAGTTTCAGGCCTCATTTATATGTGAAAATAAATCTGACATCGGATAGGTGCATTTGCGTCTGCAATGTAAGCGGACTGATCGGATATTCACCTGTCAATGCGATTAACAAATAAACAGCACCTGAACTGAATATTCCACTACAGTTTAGTTGTAATGACTTTATGAATTTCTTCATTGAGAAAATTGAAAGCATCAGAAATACAACTGTAAATGTACAACCTCTGACAGAGTTTTATGATTCAGCCTTAATTATCGTCCCTCAAGAACAATTGCAGTGCTTTACAAATATAGGACAGGAAGAGCTAAATAAACTTATCATTGCATCTAAACCAACAATATGTTTATTAGACCCAATACCCACTAAACAACTGAAAGAGTTGCTACCTGTAGCAGATTAGCCTCTTCTCGATATGTGACCTGTGCTGGCAAAATGAGTCGCAATGAGCAAATTTTCAAAAATGAGTTATTGTTATTTTCACATTATGCATTAAAAAAACTTTCAAAATGATGTACTGTATGATTCATTGGAATCGGACAAAAAATGACTGGGCTACACCTGTTTGAATATTATAGAGTCAGCAAAGTCAATTTTGAGAAAAATCGAGTTAGTTTTCTGAAGGTTCCAAAACAAAATCACCTAGCAATCATACCTTAAAATCCCTGCAAACACCAAATTTGGCACACATCAAGACAAAACCAAATATCTATAGGAAAAAGATATATTCAACTTTTTTCCCCATGATACCGTAATTGTTTGATTAACATTAATGAAACAGACAGCCTATATTTATCAAGACCTACTGTACCACACAGATAATTTTACACATCAGATGTTTTCCCCCAACAGTTAACCAAGCCTTCACTTAAGACAGGTAATGTTTGCGTGAACACTCGCCAAGACAGATATTTTGAAATACTGTAAATCTGTGTATATTCTGTGTCTTTGTCAGCAAGCTTCGGATGTATCAGTCAGTGTACATCCGAATGTATCGTTTTGTTTACATCAGCCTGAGTATGAAAATCACATTTCATTGGTTCAGACTCATGCCATTGAGATTTCGCAATGAATATTCACAAGGTTAGGGTTAGGGTTAGGTGAAGAAATAACAACGCCTCCCCCCAGACAACCTCTCCCGGTTATCTAGTTTGGATTAGGAAGGATGCAGAAATGCACTGGCCGGCGCATGTTTTTGATGAGGCTGATCCACCCATAACTCTGGTTTTACCCTTCTCTTCCAAAGATCCATTCTCATGGTTCTTTTAGTTTTCTGAATTGCAATCGGGTTATTTTCCTAAGGGCTCCCCTATCATTCCATCCCCCTTAAAGTCCCCCTGAAATCAAAATTTAAGTTTTTTAGCTTTTAGTATGAATATGTTAGCCTTAAGGTTATGAATAAGCTGGTGTGTTCCAAAACAATGACAAAATTCGCATTTAGGAGATATAAGCATTCAAAACTTAGTCTCTCACTTCCGCTAAAATGGATCACGGATTTTCATGACATCACATCACACTTCAGTTTCTTGTCAAATCTTCGGTCCAATCAAATGCTCTCTAGAATCTGAAGTCCCACCTCCTCCTACACTCATACAGACGCTGAAGCCTCGGCTGAAATCGGTCATTTATTCACACATTTACTAGTTTCTACATAGTGCACTATATAGAGAATAGGGAATGATTCAGACAGTGCAAATATGCTTTCCATTGATGCAAATTAAGTCCGTTTTCACGTTACTTTCACATGAACCGCCACAACGTGAGCAGCACAGTCTGCTCTGGCTCAGAGACACGAGAGCACAGAGCGGATCATATGCGCGAGTCGGCACAGACCACAAAAGGTATCGGACCCATTTAAATTCTGCACAGAATGCTGTATATAAGCAATATAAAGAACATTATGAGGATAAACGGTTAGAGATCAGAAGGAAACAGAGGTTTTACAGAGTCTAATGGCTCTGGCCGAGCTGTAACATAAGCAAAACGCTATTGGCTATTTAAAAAAAAGGGGCGGGGCTGTTCAATATATCGCCCTGTCTTCCTGTTTCAGTTGAAATTACGTCAACACAATGAATAATGCTGCTCGTTCCAACACTCTTCAGTGGGCCTTTAATGTGTAGATATAAACGAGTGTTTCAAACCTATTATCATTCGATTTATTACGTCCGGTACCGTGATAGTCCCGTTGTCTCAAAATCAGGGCTCCCTCCTGTAAGGTTTAGGTTTAGGTATGTCTCCGGTATCGGGATAGCCCCATTATCTTAGAATCAGGGCTCCCTCCTGTAAGGGGTAGGTTTAGGTAAGTCGCAGGTCCAGGGATAGCCCAATTATCTCCGAACTAATTTCTCTCCTAGATAGCCCAGCTATTCTAGAATTAAGTCTTCATCCTGTGAAGAGTTGGTTTTAGGTTGCCTGTAGGGACCCAACAGTCTAACCAAATTAAAAAGGAATCCATCACACTGGTAGATAGTTGGTTTTTATGCATATTACCCTTCTCCTGTTTATTTGTCTCCCCAAAGGACACGTCATCAGTGGTGTACCTCAGGGGTGTTTCGGCCCTTTAAACACTAGACACCCTCCTCTGAGGCGGCCCGCCAAAGGTGATCAATCCCCGGCGTGTGTCGTCCTCTCATCTAAATACACCCAAACACTCTGATACTATAAGCCATGAATCCCAAAACTACCACCATTCACTAAGGCCCCTGCCTCCCTCCACCCATAAATCCATCCCCAACCCTGAACCTACTGCTAACCAATCCATAAGCCATCCATTCCTCTAAGCTGCTCTGTAAACAAAATATGCATTAGATGCTAAATACACTTCGATCTCCCAATCCCTTTAATAGCCTACTTAACCACTACACCATCCCATCTCTCACCCTTTTCAAACTTCACCCAGCCATCATTATTGTTAAGAGCTGCTATTTTTACAAAAAAAAAAAAAAAAAAGTTTCCCTCTTCAATCTGTCCCTCTTACTCCACTCCAGGTTGTGTTCCAGCCCACAGATCTTTAGATTCTGGATCCCGTGTCTCTGAAAGTGAGGCACTATATGCCCATTATGTAGTGTCCCTTTCCTCACCCCATGCTGGTGACCCCACATATCTCTTCTCACACAAGGAGCATCTAATAAGATACAATTCTTCTGATTTAGAGGAATGGTCTGGGTAATTTTATATACCCCCAATCGTCCCCCCCTCACCATAGTGTCCCGTGTTTTTGCATTACTCCTCTGTTCACCAACATGTCACAGAGATTTCTACCTCTTTTATAAGCCGCCACCATCCTGTACTGAGCCCCCAGCATCTCGTCCTGTGTTAATCTGTTAAAATTTCACCTGACCCCTGAGGCCAGGCCTCTGGCGGTCCTAGAGAATTGGACCACCAGTGGGAGTATTCTTCTTTGAAAAATGTGATTGCTACCACCCACTGCTCTCTCCTCCTTCGCTACTGCCCTCAGGAACTGTCTGGAGTAACCCCTCCTCCTCAAAGACCCAAACAGCGTCCTGACTGCCTCAACCCTATCCCCTTCCCTAGTGCAGATCCTCTTAAACCTAAGCAACTGGGCCTTCACTATGCCTCTAAAAATGTGTGAGTGATGGTTACTGCCTCGGTGGAGCAAGGCGTGTGTCCGTACTTTTAATACACCTTAGAGTCTAGTCTCCCAGAGTCTTGGAACCCCGGTCCTTTAAAAATGGTTGTGTCCACAAAGTTAATTTTGTCCTTATTTTTCTCCACCATGACCCGGATGGATGGGTGATGCCCATTCAAGGTATCCACAAATTCCCCAAAGTTCCCCTCCGTGCCTTCCCAGACTCCCCACACGTCGACCAGGTACCTCCATTAGTGGATAGGCCTGCTTTTACATTTTGGGAATACCGACTCTTCCCAATCGGCCATGTGGATGTTAGCATATGCTAGGGTGAACCTCTTCCCCATAGCCATGCCTTTCACCTGCAGGAAGTGACGTCCATTGAATTCGAATTCATTCCTCGTCAGACTCAACTCTAGCAATCTCAGAATGCTCTCATCTGGTCTACCCTCTCCTGAGGCATCTCCTGACCACCTCCAGTCCCCTCTCCGTCTCTATGTTCGTGTATAAACTTTCAACATCCATAGAGAAGACACTGGCCTCAGGATTTATTCTTATCGCCCGCACTTTTTTTCAGGAAATCATATGTATCCCTAACATAACTCGTGTGTCTGGTGGAGAGTGGGCCCAGGTGCCAAGTAATAAACTCAGCCACCCCATAACTCTCACTGCTACAATCTGACACGATTGGCCTCCCTGGAGGTAGGATGGCCAGGTGGCCTTATCCTTATGGACTTTCGGGAGTAGATAAAACCTCCTCTCTCTCGGAGTATCCCGCCCCCAAATGTATTGGATCTGCTTGGAACTTTTAAAAAAACCCTCTCGCAACTGCCTCAGCTCCCCCCTAATCAACTCTACCAACTCTGGGGAAAATCGGCTCCTGCAGCTCTTCATAAAACACTCTATTTTCCAATTGCCTCATTGCCTCCCTCACATATTGCTCATGATCCATAACCACCAAACTCCCTTTATCCGCTGGCTTAATAATCAATGAGCTATCCGCCCTCAGTTCCTTCAGAGCATCCCACTCCCTTCTGGACAGATTACTGCTTACTGAATAAAAGACAACCCTTTTGGTAAGACAACCATCTCCATTTTATTCAGGACTCTAAGGGAGAGGTTCACCACAGTCCCCACGCTTTGGTCCAATGATCCCACATTGCCCGCCCCGTCATCCTGGTCCAGTGGGTAAAATCCTGCTCCATCCTGAATTGCTCATATGGCAGGACCTCCAGTGCTCTGCCCGTGCCGGTGATGTGAGAGTTGATCTGATTCAGCGTTGTGCATTGCTTTTTAGGAAGATGTCTGTTGAAGTTAATCCTTGGGATGTGAATCTTTAGGTAAGGTGCTCTCTGCTACCCCCAGGGCCTTCTTAACGAGCTTCCCCACCACCTCTGCTGAACTGTACGCCCTGTTATTAATGCCAAATGACAAAATCACTCCCGTGATCCACTCCGTCGTAGGGATCCTGTTCCTTAATATCTCATATGCATGAAACCAATGCGCCCCTGGATAGCATTCCACCTAGACCCTGTCGTCAAAAATGGCCGGCAGCCTCCCCATGTTGGAGTCCCCCATGATCAGGATTGGCCGCCTGGGGAACCAATTCTTGATTTTATCCCCCCATGCTCTTGTCTCTGAAACATAGGTTCCATTTCCACCTCCTCTTCATCCCGTCTCCTTTCACCTTCCATCCCCCTCTTCCTGCCCCTTCCTCCTCCCTCTGGACCACTTGTGGCTGGCTGCTCCCTCCCGCCACCTCATCCACCGTGATCCATATAAGATCATCTTCCTCAGACTCCGATCCCACAGAGATCATGGTCCCCCGTTCCTTCACAAGATAAAGTAAGGATTATCCATAGCCCTTTGGGCCACCCATCTATTGTTGAACTCTCAGAGCTAAAAACTAAACTAATTTGACTGGCCCCTGTCGACCAAATCATACCTCTCCCTGGGTTGCTTCTCCTGTAGTCCATGCGATCCTGGCCACAGTACCCTCCCCATCTGACCCCTGTGTCCCAGTCCTGACTGACCTCGAAACTTGGTGATCTTAAATAAGATCAGTATTAAACCACTATTATTAGAGCCTCTGTCTCCAGGACTTAACCCAATTTACATCACCACTGCCACCTGTATCGTTCCTCCCCTGTGTCGTATCTCCCAGCGTTAGGGTTAGGGCTGCACTTTAAAACGATACCAAACTTGTGCTGAGGGGAAGCGCCAGTTGTCGAGAAGCGAGCAGAGAAAACCAGCATTTTTCATGGACAAAGTAAAGGTACTCCTCTCAGAAAACATACAAATAAAGAAACTTTTAGATATTTAATTGCTGTTTGGAGCATTGGGATCGTTAGACAAGTGTTTAATGAACTAATTTTTGTGAAAACCTCAAATTTGACCGAAATTGACATTTTTCACTTGTTTTGCCTGAGCTCGTGCGCATTCTCACTCATTTTGCCAGCACGGGTCCTGGTCCTATTAAAAAAATGGATTTAGTTACCATTTGTAGTACACTTGAACTCATCTTTGTGTGAAAGATGGGTTCAAGTGTACTACAAGTGGTAACTAAATACATTTTTAATACAGAGATAGTATGTTAAAAGCACATTTTTGTTCATATTCATGGTGTCTCAAAATAGCACAGTTGAGTACACTTAGATGTTCTTAAGAATTTTTAGTATATTAAGTACAAAATTACTGCATGAAAATAGAGCACTGTAAGTACATTATAGACATGTACTAGGTGAACTGAAATAAAGTGTATTTTAGTGCACTTTTTTCACTTGGGCTGACCAAGGCTGTATCTCAATACTAGATTTACTTTATCTTAGTGCTGTGTTCGACACTATAGATCATAACATACTCTTAGATCGATAACAAAATTACACTGGTATTCAGGGACAGGCATTAAGGTGGTTTCGATCGTACCTATCAGACCATTACTATTTTGTCTTTAAACAGAGAAAAATCTAAGATAAGGTCAGTAAATTATGGAGTGATGCAAGGATCTGTGTTAGGTCCTCTGCTATTTTCAATATATATGCTGCCACTTGGTAATATTATAAGAAAACATGGAATTAGTTTCCACTGTTATGCCGATGATACACAGTTCTGTCATGACAACTCCCTGAGTGTTTGGCATGGTAATGGGTATGACAATGTTGGCGGAATAGATCTGCTACGCTGCAGCTGCTTTTATTGCTGCTGCTGCTGCTGCTGCAGAGCAAGTACGGGACTTGCTACTGCCAATACACGACACGCTGCTGTGAGCAAGTAAGACATGCTGCTGCTGTACAATATAGCGTACATGAATTACCCCCCAACAAAGCAGGTTGTTTGAACACAGACATGATATTTGAACAATACAGTCCAAGTGTACTGTATGTCAGAAAATCCCCCATCAACGCAGAAGGGAAGATGACGATTCAGCCCTCACCCCCCAGCAGATCTACCGCCAAAACATATGTACAGCTGCTGCTCAGAAGAGCGATAGGAACCGTGTGTATGCTAGCTATGTGTGCCTGGCCCATATAGTTTAATTTAATAATTAATGATTTACCATTATTTGATAATTGCCATTGTCAAACCCTCTATACTCCTAATGTAAAAGTGAAGTCACACGGACAACGGAAAAAATAATGAGCATAGACTCTAACACGCGTTCAGCTGAACCTATCTGAACAAATTTAGGTAATACAGGTTTAATACAGATTCTGTGTACGCAAATGTCTCCACCATAAGAATAGCAATGTACTGTGATCATTTAGATTTAC
Organism: Hypophthalmichthys nobilis; assembly: GCA_037950665.1. NCBI lineage: Eukaryota > Metazoa > Chordata > Actinopteri > Cypriniformes > Xenocyprididae > Hypophthalmichthys > Hypophthalmichthys nobilis. The sequence goes on along the minus strand of CM075476.1, from coordinate 29,131,372 downwards.
GAGCTATTAATTGAATGATATTGAATAGAAACTCAATATTTTGAATCAATATTCTATATATCTGTTGTCTGAGTAAATCCTAATGCGTTACTATGGTATATTATATCTTGCCCCATGCAATGGTTGTCAATCAATGTAATTTGACAGTGAATCCCAATACTTCCTAAACTCGCACTGTGTAACCGACTATCGGGCCTCACAGCAGCATAAACACTTATTAATGAATACCTATGGCCGCGAGCGTGCAAAACCGTTTACTCATCTCAGTAGCGAACTTAGAAAGTGCCGCTACATCAATGAGCTGCCCACACTGCAATGAGTCTCCTATTACACTCGTATTGATAATGAATACCTCGGCGTTTTAAGCAGAGAGTGATTTCTGACACAAGATAAAACACTTTTGATGGCCACAGCTCGGGATCAACAACTTTGGAGTAGGAAATGTTGGTGAGTATTTGATCATTTTTGTGAATGGTCATCTTTTTGAATGAGAACTCCGGTTAGGAAGAGTGTATCCAGCTGGGTTGTGTATACAATCCTTCCGACGGAACACTGGTTGTTGTTTGTTTATTATTTTGCCTTTTTTATTTTTGAGGGTTATTCTGGGTGGAGATGTAACTCTCTGTCGGGGGTACGCTTTCGGACTTTCAGTTTGACTGATCGTCACTGAGTTTAGCGTTTAATGCCGCCCCGAGCCCAGTACATCCTCGAAGACTAGATAGGAATTAGTTAGTGATTTCTTTCAGATAGGAGCTGGAGTGTCTCAGTTCATGGAGGTGAACCTATTCAGCAAAATTTGTGAATAATTGTGTTTGTGTTTTTTAGTGCTCTCTCTTCTTTCCCGCGAACCTACAATGTGTTTTGACTTGTGGTAAGTCTTTGAAGTTTTTGTGAATGAGTAGGTTACGTAACGGACTGACGTAGTTGAAGCAGTGGCTTAGGGGATGTATAGTTCTAGTAACCACGTCTCACATGCGTGAACTGTTTGTTTGTGTTGTCGCATAGGTGTGTGTGAGAATGAAGATGTCTTCGGTGCTCGAAGATTTCTTTGCGTGTCCATCAGAATCTTTACTTGAGAGATGTACAAAGGAGCGATTATTACAAATTGCCGAACGCTTTAGTATCGATCTTACTACTCAAGATAAGAAACTGAAGGAAACGCTTGTGACGACTTTGAAACGATCACTCGTTGATAGAGGAGTTTTAGAGGTAAGAACTAAGTCTATTGCTCCCAGTGAATCGTCAGTGTTTTCTCCTGATGATGATGATGATGTTGAAAGTGAATTGAAATTTTGAAATATGTCACTGCAAGAGAAACGGCTGTATTTAGATGCAGCGAAAATCCGTGCTGAGCATGAGGATCACGCTATTTGCAGCAAGGAAATTAGAGCAACCGTTATCTGTATGCAAATTGGAACTTGAGTTGGAGAGAGAACAGGAAGATAGAGCATTTCAGATAAAGAAGTTTGAGTTAGAGTTGGCAGCAAAAAAAGCGGAAGCTCTGCGAGTTGATGTACCTTTTGTTGAACCGCTTCCGTCGGCTGATTATGAACCCGTGTTTGATGTTCACAAGAATGTGAGATTAGTTCCTCCATTTTCTGAAAAGGAAATAGAGAAATATTTCTATCACTTTGAACGAGTTGCTTCATCTTTGAAATGGCAGAGAAAGTTAGGGACTTTATTGTTACAGTGTGTTTTCACAGGTAAAGCTCAGGAAGTTTATTCTTCTCTCAGCCTGGAATAGAGTGGTGAGTATGATATTGTGAAATCTGCTGTGTTACATGCATATGAACTAGTGCCTGAAGCATATCGCCAAACATTTAGGAATTTTAATAAAAATGATGAATGCACTTATGTTGAATTTGCAAGGGAAAAAGAGAGTTTATCTGACCGATGGTGTACTTCAATGAAAATCACAATTAAAGAACAGTTAAGAGAATTGGTGCTCTTGGAGAAGTTTAAGCACTGTGTTCCTCATGCTGTAGCTACATATCTCACTGAACACAAGGTGAGTAAACTTTCTGAAGCTGCTATCATGGCTGATGAGTGTGACTGAACGACCCACGATGGTTAAACACAGTCTTAACTTAGACTTACTCATGTCATTTTTTTTGTTCTCAAGTCAAGACAAAGCCTGTTGTGATGAGGCCAAATATTAAAGCGACAGTAGTTGAGAAGTCCAAGTCTGCATTTTCAAAAGACATGGTTTGCTTTTATTGTAAAAAACCTGGCCGTAAGATCTCTGACTGTCTTGCTCTTAAGAAGAAAGAAAGACTTTCAAAACCTGTTGGTTTAGTTTTTACATCACCATTCATAAATGATACTCTTGAGGAAAGAGAGAGCCCTTTGTCTCATTATTGTGGTAAACCTGCTGTATGGTAAACCAGTGTTACTGGCTCTGTTGATTATACACCTTTCATCACTGAAGGAACTGTGTCTTTATCTGGTTCAAAGGAAACTGTCAGTGCGCATTCTCAGAGATGCGGAAGCTGCACAGTCATTTCTTCTGGAAGGAATTTTGCCTTTGACTTCTGAAACATCTACTGGAACCCATGTATCGGTACAGGGTTTTGAGATGGGGTTTGTTGAAGTGCCTTTGCATCGAAACCATCTTTCCTCTGCCATAGTATCTGGTGATGATGTAGCTGGTGTCCGTTCTGCACTTCCAGTTCCTGGGATTACATTTATTCTGGGAAATGATTTAGCTGGGGGAATGTTTGGGGAGAGAGTAATGTGGCAGCTCCACCCATAGTAGTATCTGTACCCAGAAAAACTGATGTTGAAATCCATAAAGAATTCTCTGATTTGTTCCCAGCTTGTGCAGTCACTCGATCGATGGCTAAACATCTATCTGAAAACCAGGATGACGAGGTTCTGCTCAATGACACCTTTTCTGCTGTTAATGCAGGTGAATCTGAATCTGATGTCTCTAAATATTCTGAACAGAAAGACTTGAAGGTCTGCTCTTTGCCATCTTCTGATCAGGAAGAATCTACAGATTCAGATTGTAGTTCCTCTGTCGTTTAGAGATCCTGTATTGAAATTGGCTCACGAAGGACTTGCTGGTCATCCTGGAGTCCGGAAAACATATAGTCGCATTATGCGACAGTTTTATTGGCCTAGAGTAAAACAAGATGTGGCCAAATATATACGATCTTGTCACACTGGGCTTACCAGTAATCTGACACATCAGAAAGTGCCAGCTGCTCCGCTACAGCCTATTGCTGTTTTCCAACCCTTTCGAACATTTGATCATTGACTGTGTTGGTCCTCTGCCAACGTGAATTAACTCAAAGTTTGGGTTTTTGTCCAAATGAATTGGTGTTTGGTCATGCAGTATGAGTGTTGACGACTGTGTCGATCATGTTAGCTCTGCCTAATAGTAAGTAAGTTTGATCCCAAGCAAAGGAGTTATCTGCATTTGTTACCCCTGATGCCTTCCTACAGTATACGGTTATGCCTTTTGGGGTCCGCAATGCCCCTGCTACTTTCCAATGTTTGGTAAATCGTATACTGTATGGAATGTCTGGATTTGAGGCATATCTTGACAATGTCGTCTTGTATAGTTCCTCCTGGTCTGAACATCTAAACTAAATAAAAGACTTATTTTTACGTCAAATTCAACCATCATCAACAGGTCTACTCAACTATTGAAAAGGAAGCCCTTGCCCTTGTGTTAGCTATACAACATTTTGAAGTATATTTGGGTTCAATTGCTGCCCCAATTATTGTTTATACAGATCATAACCCTCTGGTTTTTTTTAAATCGCATGAGAAATCGAAACCAACGACTTATGCGGTGGAGTCTTATTTTACAGCCTTTTCACCTGGAAATTTAGCATGTGCGAGGGAATGATAACGTAATCGCTGACACCCTTTCTAGAATGTAATATCATGATGTCTCTGTTGCATATTTTTCTCTTCTTTCTTCTTTTTGCACCTCTAGGGCCCAGAGGTGCTGGGAGATGAGGTGGAGTGAGAAGTGCTGCATGAATAGACGGACCATATTTTTGATTTTTGTATTGTTCTTTCATATTTTGCTTTTGATTTTCCCTCTCTTTTTCTCTTTAATTCTTTGCAGAATCTTTTTGAGGAGGGAGGTGTTATGACCCTGTCTTTTTCTTCTTTGCCTGGTGGTGGCAGTGTGGCGTCCGGATGTGACGTCACTGTTAAATTGGATAATTTATGGGTGGAGAGTATAAATATTTGGCTGATCTACCCAACAGTACTTCCTCTGGTAGAACGTAGTTCTCCAGAGAAGTCGTTTGCTCCAACTTGTTTTCTTTTTGTTCTTTATTACTTATCAACCTTTCTTACCCATTGGATTCTTATATTGTTTTATTTAATTCTCTAGACATTGTGTTATTTTGTTTGGAACAGATCATTTTATAATGACCTTCCAGTTCAAAGAACTCATTTGTTTGTGTGGTCCTCTTTATGTGACGGTTAAGAACGAGCAGGCCGTGACAGCATATGGCTCCTAAACTCTGAAATATCCTTCCTGATAATGTTTGGGGCTCAGACTCATTCGCCCAGTTTAAATTTAGATTAAAGACATAACTAAGCATTCACATAATGCATCTCATAACCTTGTACTCCAGTTATATCAGATCAATTACACATGATTATATTTGCTTAATGTTATGAACAGCAGCTACATTAATTATATTCCATTTGCTTTTCTGTTTCATCTCAGGATGCCCATCTCAAGATAACTAGAGAGTATGTCAGCTCCAAGTCAAGTCACCTTTATTTATATAGCACTTTTTATAATGCAGATTGTGTCAAAGCGGCTATACAGTGATAAATGGCAAATAAATTTGGCAGCACAGCAGCTCTAGAAGAAAATGGTGTCATTGTCCAACTTAAGTAAATTCAGTATTTATTTATTTATTTATTTATTATAGGGACAATGCATATTAATAAACATTTCTGTCAATATGCCAGAGGTAGCCAGAAGGCTATTTTTCACCATTCCTTTGTAAAGATCAATAGTTATTAATTTAGTTAATTCATCTAGAGAAAACAGTGATGTCATCGTCCAGCTCAGTTCAGTTCGCATACAATGCTCTAGTTTGGATCGAGCCTCTTATGAAGTCTTCAGATGCCCCAACACCTGTGAAGGGATGTCTCTCAACTCCTGCAAGGACTTCAGATGAAGCAAACTGAATTAACATGCACCAATGTTAAATTTTCTATATATTTTAATCATTTTTGTTAACAACATGTATTCATTACTTCAATGAGCTCATTGTTTCTACCTTAAATTAATGCATTGTTAGCTAACTGCATGATTTGTATATGTACATTTCTGAAATCCATTACTTAGACACAGTCACCTCTGATAACAGATCACTCTAAATTGTAATGTAGACACATGGATTTTCTGTAAAGCTGCTTTGAAACAATATGTATTGTTTAAAAAAAAAAAAAAAAAAAAGCTATACAAATAAATGTGAATCGAATTGAATTGAATATCATGTGGCACAGATATCACTTCCTTTTAGCTTCTGACTCAGCGACAGCTTTAGGGCCTCCACTGAGTTTGCAAGAGTGTCACAAAAACAACAGCTTCTCAACACTGGTCAAAGACTCTATATGAAACAGACTGACTGATTGTCATTGGTGACAAAGCCTTAAAGGAATAGTTCAGCCAAAAATGAAAATCTTAATTTACTCATGTCGTTCCAACCTTATAAGACTTTGTTCATCTTCGAAACACAAATGAAGATGTTTATTAATGAAACGTGAGAGACTTCTGTCCCTTCGAAGTGTTGAATTACTAATGCATGAACCACATATTATTGTTCTTTCCTTCACCTCTCATGCTGAATTACACATGGCAGATAGCAAAAAGGACAATGTTTAACCATGTTTGCAATGCAAAACAAGATGCATGATTCAGGTATTGTCCTCTTGCACTTTGTTTATTGGTTGATTTGGGCTTTCCTTAAACATTCATTTTGCCAAGCAACCCTCTTTTTCCATGTATAATAGTTATGTTTCTGACATATTTTATTGCCTTTTATAACCAAAGGATTTATCTTCTCATATCAAAACTGAATAAATCCAATGTAATTTCCATGGGGTCTTCCAAGGGTGCACCACTGACCCCAGATTTACAATATATACAGTATACATGATTCTTCAATTAGAGGCACATTTAACCTTCTACATAATTCTTATTTAAACACTGCTTAACTCTTTCCTGGCCATTGACAGAATTTTCCATCATTTATGACACAACGCTTCCCCGTCATTAGCAGAATTTTCCAGCAATCCATGTTTTCACTCTTATACAGTAGAGGGTGCTATTACTCATCTTCCAAAAGAGTACAGAATCTCCAGATAAAAACACAGGTGAAGAAGCAGCAGAAACAAGTGATAGAAGCATTGCTTATGCACATGTAAGCTACTGTGTTCATCAGACATTAAACAGCATATAAATCATAACTGCCTAACGCTACCAAATGAAATGTCGACCCAGGAGGTATTGGACATGGCATAAGCAATTCTTCTATCACTTGTTTCTTCTTCTTCTTCACCTGTGTGTTGATCCCGGAGATTCTGTACCCTTTCAGAAGATGCGTAATAGCGTCGCCTACCTTATAACAGTGAAAACACGGAAAGCCGGAAAAGTCTGTCAATGGCAGGGAAAGTTCAAATCATCCTAAATTGTCATATAGAGACCACTTCAATCCCCAATTAATAAAATCAAGTTCTCATTCTCATTTATTTTCATTTATTATTTAATCTGTTTCACTGAGAAATATTACAACATGGAAGTAAAATGGTTTCCGGATGCTATTTCATGCGAAACAGCAAGTTTGCAAAAGAGAGATTTTCAAAATTCAGTTTATAGACAAGAATAAACAATTAGAGCCAGTGTGCAAAGTGTAAACCCACATTTGTGCACAATTAGAATCCAGAATGAGAGTCCAATAATACAACTAGGAAAGAATGCTAACGTTAAATGTGTGTGCTTCTTCACTTCTTGTGCTTTTCACCAAAAATGCTAAATAAATGAATAAATAAATAATTAAGGAATATCGGAACAAGACTATGCATTTAAGAGCAGTATATTTCCACAAGTGTTTTTCATAAAATCACTCTTTGTGGAAGCAGTACATTTGGGGGCCTCTGTTTCACAGGTTTGGTAGGAAGGGAGGCAATAAAAAAACAAGGGTACCCCTTAAATAGCACAAGAAGAGACTGTCATATGCTTTAAATCAGTGGTTCTCAACCAAAAATGGGTTGCAGGTATTTTTAGTGGGAAATAATTTATCATAATTAAAAAAATATGGTAATAGATTTCAATGTTTGCTTTTTTTTTTATATATAATTAAAAACTTTTTTGGCTCGCTAAAAACAATGTGCATTTTGGGTCCTGAAGCAAAACCACCGGTTTAAATTTCCCAAAAATCAGGTGTCGATTAAGACAAGTATATTCATGACCTCATACTCAGATGTGAAATACAGTTTCAAATCCCAAGTTCTTGAGAAACTTGAGAACATTCTGAAGACAATAAATGCATTGTGAAAAAAAAAAAAATTACATCTGAAAACTGGCGAGAACCATCTAGATATATGACATACGTAATCCAAAGAAGGTGGCATGACAGGGTTCCTACCTGGGCTTTAAGTGAAGGCAGATTGTAAGCTGACGAAAGCCTGTTTAGAGGGGGTATGGAACAAATTACAAGGCCTGGTAATGCATGAAGATCTAGAAGATAGTCAAAGGCTCTTTGCTCTGATGAGGTTCTTGGATCAAACGGCCACCAAACAAGGTAAGCATGATGGACGAAGCAACCTGCTTCTGGCTTTGCTGGTCTCCGCTAATACTCTCTTTTCTCTCCCGAACCGTGAAAGTGAAATTGAATTATTTACTCATTCACGCTCTCGGTGAGCAATGGAAACTCTTGAATAAGTGCTAATTTTCCCATCAGTGTTAACTTCAGGCTTGCCACCAACGATGTTCCTCTATTTGATGTTTTCGGGGGTAAGTGGCTCAACATGTCGTACTATGGGCTGAACTCTGAAGTCACATCCTCACATGAATGAAAAACAGCCTTATGTTTTTTTCCCCTCTCTATCGCCGGGGGAAATGTACATTGATATCCTGATGCTACGGAAAGGACTATTCATGTTGGCATATGGAAACTAAATAAGGTGGCACTGGCCAAAACTTCTCGACTTTGGAGCAGATTTACTGTTTTGTCTCTTGCAACATGCCAAGAATGGTTCTAGAAGTGTAGGATGATCCATATATATATATATAGAGAGAGAGAGAGAGAGAGAGCTGGGTAGTAACTGATTACATGTAATCTGGATAATAAGTACTTGTAATTAGATATTACATTTTAAAATACTCGTAATCAGACTACAGTTACTTTTTTTATTGATTACATGATTACATGTTATTCCCACAATGGCAGTAAATTATTCATAATTCACCGATTCTCCCCACTACTTCTTTTGTTTTATGTTTTAAAATTTTCTTGCTACTGTCTACTGCTTATATACGTTCAGAAGGTCTTCCAGGTTTGTGGAACTGCACACAGAGACCAGCCACTAGTCATGTGAATATCACTGAAAACTGAGATCCACACAGCAGTTGATCACTGGGTTTACAGAAATCGTTTTACTTTTATAAAGTGTTTTCTCAACATTGCAGCATTGCATATCTAATCAACTCCTGATGAACACATTAATCATTATTTGAATTATCACTCAATCAGTCAGTCATTTAACCATGTATTAGGGTCTTTGGAAGGTCTTTCAAACACTTAAAAATGTACATATTCATGTAATTTCATATTAACATGCAATGCAGGGATTCCCCAACTTTTTTTGTCAGGTGAACCTCCTGAGATTTTAAGTTAATAAGTTAGGCCAATAAAACTAAAATAATAATAATAATAATAATAATAATAAAATTAAGTTCACAGTTTTCTGATGTCAGTTAATGGTCACAAGACATGGAGGTAAACAAATAAAATATATCTTTTTTATCTTTTTCAGTAAGTGTTTTATTTTGAATGCTTTTAATTTTAAAATTATTTATTTTAAATGTTAATTTTTTATGATTTAATTACATAATAGCTTTTCATTAAACTCACAAACCCCAGGAAACCTTCACTTAATGTAATATTTAAAACTTCATGTTGTTGATAAAGAATGGAATATATTTTCTTTTTCTTTGTGTTTTTCTATTAATATGGTACAAAATTATCCTATCCAAATCAATGTGATAAATTGTAGTTAGTAACGTAATCAATTACATTACACAATTAAGGTAATGTAATCTGACTACTTTTGATAACTTTTAGATTACTTTTTACTTTAAATTAATTTTTGTCATGTAATTTGGAATCGGTAACTGATTACAATTTGTAAGTAATCTACCCTGCTCTGTATATATATATATATATATATATATATATATATATATATATATATATATATATATCTCACACACACACACACACATTCATATTTATATATGATATTTTTGTTTTTCTTTACACACATTTTCCTGTGGGTTCGGGAGGGAAGTGCAGGGAGTTTGCGAGTTCATGAAAAGCAAATAATTAAATTTGTTTACCTGCATGCCATGGGACCTGTAATGATGGGTCAACAGAGTGGGGATCCATTTGCAGCTTTATTGATATAGTCACCAATAGTAACAGGGCAAAGGCAGAAGCATAAACAGGGACAGGCAATGGTCGAGGCAGGCGGCAGACAAACAGGGTCGAGTCACAGGCAAGGATCAGGGCAGGCGGCAAACAAACACAGTCCAGTATACAGGCAGAGATCAGGGCAGGCAGCAGAGAATCACAGGGTAATAAACAGTCCAACGGTAACAGGGTAACAGTCCTCAAGAAAACGCTCAGAAATGATCACCAGGGCAAATCAAGACTTCTGATGTGAGTGCGTGTGAAGGTGGTTTAAATAGTGTGAGTGTGATGGGGTGCAGGTGTGTGTGCAATCAGTCCCAGGAATGAGGGCCTATGGGTAATGTAGTCCGAATGGGAAATAGTCAATACTCAGGTGACGGCTCCCTCCGGTGGTGTGGAGGAGGAGGCGTGGGAGCCACATTCATGACAGAGCCCCCCCCCTGCGAGCGGCTCCGGACGCGAGGAGGCGGACGCCGGGGTCTACCACGAGGTCGAGGGGCCGGTCTCTCCGGATGCGTCCGATGAAACTCCTCTAAGAGAGATGGGTCCAGGATATCATCCGCGTTAACCCAGGATCGCTCCTCCGGGCCGTACCCCTCCCAGTCGACCAGATATTGTAGTCTCCTACCCCGGCGCCTGGAATCGAGTAGCTCTCGAACCTGATAGGCTTCCTCGCCTTCGATCATCAAGGGCGGGGGGTTGCGGGCCACGGCTCCCTCCGCGTCTCCTCTCGGACCACCGGAGGGTTTCAGCAACGACACATGGAAAGTGGGAGAAACACGGTAATTAGCAGGTAACTTTAGACGAAATGATACAGGTGTAATTTGTTTTAGAATTTGGAAAGGCCCTACAAACCTGGGACTGAGTTTTCTGCAAGGAAGTCTGAGACGTAGATCCCTTGTGGACAGCCAGACCCATTGGCCCACGGCATATTCAGGATTGGGGCGACGATGTCGATTGGCTTGGGTTTCCTGCCTTCTTACAGCCCGCTGCAGATGGTGATGAGCCAGATCCCAAGTCTCCTCACTTCGCTGCATCCACTCGGTTACTGAGGGTAGATTAGATGGTTCCCCGGACCAGGGGAATAGAGATGGTTGAAACCCCAGGACGCATTGGAAGGGTGTGAGCCCAGTGGCAGGTTTCTGTAGGGAGTTTTGGGCGTATTCAGCCCACATCAGGTAGCGACTCCATTCCTGCTGATTCTGTTGGCAGTAAGTGCGTAGAAACCTGGTGAGTTCTTGGTTCATGCGTTCAGTTTGTCCATTGGATTCAGGATGGTACCCAGAAGTGAGGCTGACGTTGACGTTTAACTGCTTGAAGAAAGCTGACCACACTCGAGACGTAAATTGGGGTCCCCTGTCTGACACAATATCTTCCAGTAGCCCATAGAAACGAAATACATGGTTACACAGAATCTCTGCCGTTTCAAATGCCGTGGGTAGTTTGGGTAGTGGGATGAGACGACATGTTTTGGAGAACCGGTCAACTACTGTGAGGATGGTGGTGTGACCGCGGGATTCAGGGAGGTCAGTGACGAAGTCAATGGCAATGTGTGACCAGGGACGTTGTGGAATGGGTAACGGCTGCAACAGCCCCGCTGGAACTCGATGAGATGATTTGGTGGTTTGACAGAGTGTGCAATCATTGATGAATTGGGTAGTGTCCGTGACCAGGGTGTTCCACCAGAACCGATTCTGTAAAAGGTGTTGCGTGGCCGTAATGCCTGGGTGACCTGAGCTGGGAAAATCATGAACTTGATGAAGCAATTTGTTGCGTAGGTGTTCGGGGACAAAAGTGCGATTAGGCGGGCAATTAGGTGGTGGAGTGGTGTGTTCGTTGGCCTGATTGATCTCAGTCATGACGTCCCACTGAACCGGAGCGAGTAGCAGTCTGGTAGGAAGAATGCTTTCTTCATTGGTAGACCTTTCCACTTCCTCAGACTGGCGGGATAGAGCATCCGCTTTGACATTCTTTGAGCCGGGTCTGTAGGTTACTGTGAATTGGAAGCGTGTGAAGAACATGGCCCATCTTGCTTGCCGGGGATTTAGACGTTTCGCTGAACGAAGGTATTCCAGATTTTTGTGATCGGTGAGAATCGTGAATGGGTGTTGTGCTCCCTCTAGCCAATGGCGCCACTCCTCCAATGCCGCTTTCATAGCCAGTAGTTCCCGATTGCCCACGTCGTAATTGCGTTCTGCTGCTGACAATTTCCGTGAGTAAAAGCACATGGGAACATTTTTGCGGGATTACCCTGACGCTGTGAGAGGATGGCCCCAATGCCAGTACTGGAAGCGTCAACCTCGACTATGAAGGGGAGTTCTGGATCTGGGTGACGAAGAATGGGTGCTGTAGTGAATCGTTCCTTCAATTCTTGGAAGGCGCATAGCGCCTCAGGCGACCAGTGAAGGCGTGTCGATTGTCGTTTGGTCATGGAGGTTAAAGGCTGCAACGCCACTGAAGTTTCTAATAAAGCGCCTGTAGAAGTTAGCGAAACCCAGAAATCGCTGTAGTTCTTTCAATGTGCGGGGCTGGGGCCATTCAAGCACTGCCCTCACCTTACTGTCGTCCATGGCTACTCCCTCCTGACTGATGACATAGCCCAGGAATGCTGTTGAAGTGCGGTGAAATTCACATTTCTCTGCTTTGGCGTACAGCTTATGTTGAATGAGGCGTTGAAGCACAGACCTGACATGTTGGATGTGTTCTTCGAAGTTCTTGGAGTATATGAGAATGTCGTCAATGTAGACGATGACCCAGCGATTTAGCATGTCCCGAAAGACGTCATTGATAAACGATTGAAAGACAGAGGGACTATTGGACAGCCCGAACGGCATAACGAGGGTCTCGTAGTGGCCAGTAGCAGTTGAGAAAGCCGTCTTCCACTCGTCGCCCTCTCTGATGCGGATCAGATTATATGCACAACGGAGGTCCAACTTGGTGAAATATTTGGCTTGCCTTAGTTGTTCTAGAGCTGCGGGAACCAATGGTAGTGGATAGCGGAATTTCACTGTGATGTCATTCAGACCACGATAGTCGATACAAGGTCGAAGACTGCCGTCCTTCTTTTGTGAAGAAGAAGCCGGATGCCGCGGAGATGTAGAAGGTCGAATGAACCCTTTGGCCAATTCCTCCTCAATGTAGGTCTTCATGGCAGCAGATTCCGGCTGTGACAGGGGAAATATTCTGCCCTTAGGGGGCGTGGTACCTGGCAAAAGGTCAATGGCACAGTCACTGGAGTCGATGAGGGGGTAATTCTGTGGATTTACTTTTGCTAAAGCGATCGCCAGGTCAGCATAATTAGCGGGTATATTGAGTGCGTCGACGTTGGGCTCGTGGAATTGAGATGGTTTGTACTGGTAATGGGGTGATCTGTTTCAAGCATTGTCCATGACAAGCGGCATCCCACTGAACGATTTGACCCTCCTTCCATGAAATGAGCGGATTGTGAGTTCTGAGCCACGGAGACCAAGGATGACTGGGTTATTGGGTGAATGAATCACGTAGAAAGCGGATGCGTTCGTGATGAAGCACTCCGACTTGCAGTGCGAGCTCGGAGGTGATGTGCGCCACTTTTCCTCCTCCAATGGGTCTCCCATCTAGCGCCTCCACTGTCAATGGAGAATTACAGTCCGTTAGTGTAACGCTGTGTTCTTTGATGAATGTATCTGACATGAAGTTGCCCGCTGCCCCAGAGTCCAGTAAAGCGTGCGTGGTTATATGCTGGTCATTCACAGTTATTTGTATGGGGATCTTGAGGCAGTTAGTGGAATAATGGGAACTCACCGCCTTGGGGTTAGCTGGGTTAGGTCGAACGGGACAGTTGACTTTGATGTGCCCAGCTTGACCGCAGTACAGACACAGGTGAAGTTGTCGTCTTCTTTCTCTCTCCTCGGGATGAAGTGGGGTGTATCCTAGTTGCATAGGTTCCGTTGTGGGACTGGTGACAGGGGGTAGGCGAACGGGTCGACGTGAGCGAAGAAGATTGTCTATGTGGATGGTTAGTTCGATGAACTCGCTGAGCGATTTGCCCTCGTCACGACATGCGAGCTCAGCTTGAAGTTCCAGTGAAAGACCTCTACGAAACAGTAGTTTCAGTGTGTCTTCAACCCAGTTCGTTTGAGCGGCGAGGGTGCGGAAATGTAGTGCATACTCAGCCGCTGTGGTTTTACCTTGACTCAGCGATAGTAATTGGTCTCCAGCGCTCTTGCCACCCTCCGGGTGTTCGAAGACCTCTTTGAAGCTTTGTAAAAAGGCAGAAAAGGTGGGGAACACGGAACTATCCTCTCTCCACACAGCTGTAGCCCAATCCAGCGCCTTACCAGTCAACAACGAGCACACACGAAGGAAATCCGACTGGTTTCGTGGGATAGAGAGATGGTTGCTGATTAACAAAGAGGGAACATTGGAGAAGGAATCCCTTACACTTCGCGGGAGTACCATCAAACTTCTCCGGGAGAGCGAGGCGTGGATTGACTGCGGGGGCAGCCGGGAAGGCCTGACGGACGGGAGCCGCGGGTGGAGGTGTGGCGGCCTCGGCGGCGCTGAAGCGAAGACTCTGCAGGGTTTTCACCAGCTCTTCGGTAAGAGAAGTCGCGATTCAGCTGATGTTGGTGAACCGCGAGCTGGTTGGCCTGGGCAGACAGCTCGGTGGAGATCTGCATGAATGCTGCTGGATCGCTAGTTGGCGAAGTCTTCTGTAATGATGGGTCAACAGAGTGGGGATCCATTTGCAGCTTTATTGATATAGTCACCAATAGTAACAGGGCAAAGGCAGAAGCATAAACAGGGACAGGCAATGGTCGAGGCAGGCGGCAGACAAACAGGGTCGAGTCACAGGCAAGGATCAGGGCAGGCGGCAAACAAACACAGTCCAGTATACAGGCAGAGATCAGGGCAGGCAGCAGAGAATCACAGGGTAATAAACAGTCCAACGGTAACAGTCCTCAAGAAAACGCTCAGAAATGATCACCAGGGCAAATCAAGACTTCGCGATGTGAGTGCGTGTGAAGGTGGTTTAAATAGTGTGAGTGTGATGGGGTGCAGGTGTGTGTGCAATCAGTCCCAGGAATGAGGGCCTATGGGTAATGTAGTCCGAATGGGAAATAGTCAATACTCAGGTGACGGCTCTCCGGTGGTGTGGAGGAGGAGGCGTGGGAGCCACATTCATGACAGGACCATTAACCAACATCAGAGAACTGTGAAAAATTGACATTAAACATTTTTTTTATTTAATATTGAAATCAGAAAAACAAGAAAACGGCACTGATTTTTCGTTCTGGGGTTGAAAACAAATAATCAGCTTGAATATTCAATCTCTACATGTGGGCGGGAATGAAACGCCTCTTTCCGCTGATTCAAGCAGACTTCAAACCATGTCATCATCAGTTGTTCATTCGTTCCGCTCAACAGAATAAAAGTCCCTCGCTGCTACAGCTGTACGGATTCTTAACACGTTTATTGCAACTACATTTAATCTCTTTCTCATAAATATTAATTTACTTTGCAGCTGCACACAACTACCCCCTAGCCTACAACTTTGGCACAATGCCTGTTTTATTTAACTGACCAACTACGGAGCGAATATACAGTACATTGAGGTAAAGCGCAAACCAGTATCGATTTAAGTGTAAATATAGAGCAGTCATAGCTTTTGTTTTAGACAACAACCTGAGTTTTGGACATGGGATGAATTTGAGCTATGACAGATATGAAAAGATATTGCATGATACTGGTTCCCTTAAAGTGTAACTATTAGTTCAGAAACGGATGAAATGGGAATTGGACATCATGATTTGATGAAGGAGGTGAACTCGTTTGAGATGCCAGTTTGAAATAGGCTTTTTTGAAAAAAAGTAAAACAACAACAACAACAAAAAACATTAAATTTAAATTTAAAGTTAAATTTTTGGGGGTAATGTTGAATAAATATAGTGTTAAATATAGCCATTATAGTGCTTTCTTATAGTGCAAAGCCCTGAAATAACAATAAAAAGATGAAGAGTATTTTTATAGCCTATTAATTGCCATCTGTCAGTGTCAGAAATTAACTTTACCATAAGAGGCAATTGATTTTCAGGGGAATTTTTTTCCTTTATATAGGATAATTTTTCCCCCTAATTTTTTATATTTGTAGGTATGCCATCTTTAATGTTAAGTTCTTAAATTTAGTCAATTAAATTAGAATAATGAGACGCTATAGGTTGTTACCTACTAAAGCAGAATAAACCAAAGGCTTTGCATTGCAGATTGCAAAGGTGTCAAAGAAGCAGCATCTGAATTTGCTTTTAGATCTATTTAATGAGATGTTAGATAATGCTGCTCAGAGAAGGCAGTAAATGCGTAGCATTTACAATTGCATAATGTAACGAGATTAATGTTTTAAACAACATTTTGAATACAGAAATATTAAATGAATGACAAAATGAAACGATATTTGGATTATGAAATTAATGTCATCAGTAGGTGGCGGCAAGTCATTGTGTTAATGAACGAGTCATTTATTCAACCGATTCGTTCAAAATGCTGATTCATTCAGGAATAAATATCAAGTGGATGTCTATAGCCTACTATTAGGCCATTGAATTACTCAGTCAGCTGATTCATTCAAAGACTCTAAACTGTGTGCTAGGACAGTTCGCTACGCAGATTTTTATAGTTGGTCAGTTAAATAAAACAGGCCTTGTGCGAAAGTTGTAGGCTAGGGGGTAGTTGTGTGCAGCTGTAAAGTAAATTAACACTGACTCTGATCTGGTACGTTTGTGTCAAGCCATTCACTAGTCTGGTTGTTTGATGAGGGAGAGATGAAATGTAGTTGCAATAAACGCGTTAAGAATCTGTACAGCTGTAGCAGCGAGGAACTTCTATTCTGTTGAGCGGAACCGATGAACAACTGATGACGACATGGTTTGATGTCTGGTTGATCAATCAGCGGAAAGAGGCATTTCATTCCCGCCCACATGTAGAGATTGAATATTCAAGCTGATTATTTGTTTCCAACCCCAGAATGAAAATACGAAAAAAAGTGCTGTTTTCTCCTTTTGCTAATTTCAATATTAAATCAAAAAATTAATGAATGGAAGAAACCCTGATTTCAGGGGCTACTTCAGGTAAATATTTAAGTCAAAGAGGCAAAAACTTTGAGAATCCTTCATGTACACAATATACACAAGCAACACAATCCGTGTGAAAAGAAAGTTTGGTAACACTTTATAATACTTCTACAGCATTTATTAATCTTAGTTAATGTTAATTTCAACATTTACTAATACATTATTAAAATCAAAAGTTGTATTTTATTAACATTAGTTAATGCACTAGCTGTGAACTAACACAAACAATGTACACAAACAATGAACGACTGTATTTTTATTAACTAACATTAACAAAGATAAATAAATAAATACTGTTATCGATGTATTGCTCATTCTTAGAATTCTGACACACTGTAAAAAATTATATCTTCAATAAGTCATAGCAACATATTTTTTCATTAATTCATCTCATCAAAATAATTTAACCAATTTCAACTTCCTTTTTGTAACATTTTAAAAAGTTTTTTTTTTTTTTTTATGAGTGTAGAGCCAATTTGATTATACTAACAAATTTAAAGCACCAAGTGAACTTGAATTAGGGGGATCTTTATAGTAAATGTTTGATTAAATAAGTTCAAAATCAACCTTTATGCATGCAATGACCTCATGGATCAGGACAGCAACAAACAATTGTTCAGGAAAGTACAGCGGTGGCATTTGTAGCTGTTTAAGTGTTTTGGGAGGAAAATAGTCAAACATGGCCTTTTTACTTTTTTTTTTTTTTTTTTTGCCCTGTTGTATCCTGTCTACTTGAGAGTCTGGTGTCCATTAAGTCCCCAAATTCTCATTACATTAATGGCTAAAAATTAAAAAAAAAAATAAATAAATAAATAAAAGTTTTTTTCTAAACTATATATATTTTTTATTTTATTTTTGTAATTTCCATTAACTATACTGACTCTTATTACAGTAATACAGTAGGCTACATGTGATTTTTTTTTTATTTATTTTTTTTTCAGGGAGATACAACAAATGTAAGTTTCTTATTTGGTTCTTTTGATTTTGAGGTGACACATAACTAGGGCATGATTACGTCATAGCTTCACCCCCAAAAACAAAATATGAAACCAAAGGTTAAACAATGAAATATGTGACATTCTGTGTCCGAGTTTTCTCTTCATTGTGTTCAGCTAGATGTTAATCATGCCTGCTTTGGTGCAGGCAAAGTGTTTATGGTAGCAGAGCCACTGGAACAGCTCTGAAACAGCTGAAGTGTTCAGACACCTGGACTTTGTCCCAACGCCAGAGTTCTGGCTGATTGAAAGCGGCAAATAAACACTTCTAGTATAACCAGAAGCATACCTCATGCTATGAGACCAGTGCTATTCCAGACAGTTTTTGATATCCAAAACCAGAGTTTCCAGCTACTATTTAGTAAAGATGAAACGTCCTGACAATTTATTCAAAGAAACTCAAATGGTGATTTGAATGTGTGTCTTAAAAAGTGATGTGAAAAATACTGATGTCATGGAATCATCTGTTTAATTACTTAAGGTGATTGGTGAGTGAGAATGTGGTTTAGAACAAGGTTCAACACTGCAATAATATTAAGCCTATTAATAGTTAAAAAGAGGGAAATGAGGTCTTTAATCATGACTATTAATAGTCTAAATCATAACGCATTAACATTAAATGAATAACTCAACCAAAAACACAAATTCTGTCATCATTTAGTATTATTTACTCACCCTCATTTCGTTCCAGATTTTCTTTTTTTTTTCTTTCTGTGGAACACCAAATAATAGATTTTGAAGAAGTCTTATTCCATATAATGAAAGTGAATAAAGACTGATGAGTCTTAAAAGTAGTCCATGGCTGCATCTGAAATCGCATACTTCCCTATAGTAGATGAAAAACAGTATGCAAGAAGAGTAATATGTTCGAATTCACAGTACTCATAAAAGAGTAGGCAAAAAGTACCTGGATGACATACTTCTGGTGAGATTCTGAAGTGTGCATACGATGGACACTTTATTATCCCATGAGGCCACGGGAGAGGATTTGTGAGTGGCAGTGACAAAATGCAACTAAGCCAGTAGGTCACGTGAAAATTACAACATGATGAATTTAGTACATAAATACATTCATATTACACACATGCATTATATAGCAAAGGTAACGGTACACAAAAATGACGGTTCGACGTACCTTGGTTTGGAAGTCACGGTTCGGTATGGGATCGGTACAGCAGGGTGATAAAACAAAACAATTTTTTCTCTTTTTTTTGATTAAACAATGTTTTACTGAACCAACTGTGTCTCTGTCTTTAAATGTATTCAATTATAATTAAAATTTTCTTGAGAAGAAAAAAATCTATCTCTGCTAATGCTGTAGACTATTATGGAGTCCTTACTTGCACATTACAATAATGAAGGTTACAATTAACAACAGAGCCCAAATTATTAAATTCAGTTGCTATTTATTTTTAGACATAATCATCAACACTCAAATAATAATAAAAAAATGTATGTATTGTAAGCATGTAAATTACACATAAGGAAGTTTTTGCATTAACTTCTGTTTCTCCAGTTCGTTGTTGAAATATAATCATTTACACAGTGGCTGTCATTAACCTTTCATGACAGGTTTATTTAGGCCTTTTATTAACTAACAGGTTAAGTTAAATATAATTAAAATATAGGCTAATATAGTGCATTTAGCGAAACAGTTCATTTCTCTAGTAAACTAACAAGCTGTGGACACTAATTGGCTTTTCTGAGGTAAATGTAATACTATGTGACATATTGTTTACAAACTGTTTTACTGACAACTTTCCGTGGTTGAAACACAAAGTTGTACTTTATCTTTCAACATACTTTCATGTTCATTCATGTTCATTCTGTAGTAGGCTAGTGAAGAGGAAGGGATGATCACGTTCACTCGCGCTCCGCACTGCCGTTTGAAGTGCCACACCAAAAAGCGTCAAAACAGCATTTATTGTTTGAATTTCCTGATAAAATGGACAGAATTTGAAAGATGGCACTTTGTTTCTAATTGAAAGTAACAAAACACAGAGCTTATTGTGATTATTGGTGG
Source organism: Hypophthalmichthys nobilis (assembly GCA_037950665.1). Classification (NCBI taxonomy): domain Eukaryota; kingdom Metazoa; phylum Chordata; class Actinopteri; order Cypriniformes; family Xenocyprididae; genus Hypophthalmichthys; species Hypophthalmichthys nobilis. The sequence goes on along the minus strand of CM075476.1, from coordinate 29,111,568 downwards.
TTAATGCTGGTTAAAAAATAGGTTAGGCTAAAAAGCATTGCTGTGCGCGCCCCCTTCTGGATTGGAGTGTGGATCGCCTGTATTCGTCGTTATACTGCATGAACCCAACCGTGACGTCCGTACCGTGACTGTTCAGGACGAATACATGTACCGTTACACCCCTAATATCTACATGTTAATATTAGGTCTTAAATCATGTTTCTTAATTATTTATCTTTTAAACAGTATTCTAAACACTCTTGAATCTTTATTTAACAAATTCTGCAGTGAAAGATGGGTAATTACTATAGCTCCTAGTGCCTTTATAAGTTGTAATCTTTTATTCTCGCAATCTTCACACTTTGCTAAGAAGTGGCCTGATTTATGTTTTCCAGTGGTGTGATTTTTATCTAACCAGTTCACTCAATGAGTCACTTCAATTATATGAAGTGACTCATTGAGTGAGTTCATATCTGTCACGGTTTTCTGTTTACTCTTATTTTGACATGCTGGTCTGTTGTTGTTAATTCCTTTTTCCTTGGTCTGTTTAGTTTCAGTTTTCATAGTTACCCATTACTTTCACCTTTGTCTCGTTTAGTTTCCTTTGTTTGTTCCCTGCTGATATAGCCCTTAGTTTGCACTTTGAGTTGGTTGGTTATCATCTTAGTTTAATTTGGTTGTGTCACTGATCCTTTACTTGTGCGTGTTTCTTGTTAAATTATTAATAAAGAATGTTTTGTTTAAATACTCCATCTTTGAGCCATCTCTTCTACAACCATGCTAACTGATTAACCAACTCAAATAACGTGTTAAAAATTAAAATGACCAACAATTTGCCTTCCCCCTCTTGAACAAGAGGGCCGCTCCCTTGATGACCACAAGAGGGGTTTTTTTTTTAGATCTGGCATGCCAGACCCACTACCCTGACTGCTCCCTCTGTATCTTCTTTTATAGGGGTCTCAAAAAGCAGTCTAAGGCACGCCTGCCCATGGAAGGTCCTCGAGGGACATTTGCAGAAAATGTGGAATGGGTACTCCTTCAGAAGCAGGGGAGGAGTATAAAATCAGCTTTGAGCTGCCACGGATTCTGAGACAGAGTCCAAGCCCGACATGGACCCAGTGCTTCAGTCCACTCCTGCCACAGAGCCAGAGGCAGCCAATGTGTCATTCCTGGAACCAGAGTCAGTCGCTATGTCAGTCCTGGAGCCAGAGCTTGCCACCAGGGCCATCCCAGAGTGTGTGCCCACTGCCCAGTCCATCCCAACCCAGGAGCGGATCACTGGCTAATAGACTGGTGGTCCGCGGATCCAGGTCTCACCCTAGTCCCCACCCTTGAACTTTTTCATTCTCTGCCAGTCCCGTCTAGCTATCTAGATGGCACAGTCCAATCCAGAGTCCTTCCACCTCCATTGTTCCTGTTCTGTCTGCTGGCTCTGTCCACTTCCCTGGATCCACTGTCTCCGCTGGTGTCATTCAGACTTCATTTACTTACATTATTTTTATATTATTTTATACCTTTTTATTTCACTGTGTATTTGTATATAAATATGTATGTATATTTTAATGTTACCTATGCCTTTTCATTGTAAAGATTATTTTAAATATGCTAATAAAATACTACAGGCTTTCTCCATTTTAATTTTTTTTCTTTATCACTTTATTAAAATGATGCCAAACAAAACGACAAATGTTTACTCTCACAAGCCATCACACATTTGCAATTTTGCAGCAGTAAGAGCAAGAGAAGTTAACCCTCTGGGATCTGAGGATATTTTGGGGCCCTGGAGAAGTTTTGACATGCCATGAGAATTGTGCTTTTTTCACTTGCTTATAAACATATTAATGGCAATGGCAGTGTCATTACACTGTATTCAGCATGAACTAGGCTACCATAATATGTGAGCAACATGTATGTACATGTTTGTATTTTTGAGAGAAAAACATTTATGCGTGGTTATTGAAAAAACAAAAAAATAAAGTCACTGAAATAAGGCTACAAAACACATACTGAATGTGTGTCCACAAGACTTCTGGGTACTGAATGTTGAAGTCTAGCAATTTTGCTTCAAAATGATGTGAAAATCATCCTGCCTACTCATTCACATAAACAATATATTGATTTAAATTTTGTAAGACACTTTTTGTTTAGAAAGGCAGTATGTGTGGAGGCATGAATAATGCTGTGATTCAGACCTGAGGAGACAATGACCCACATAATAAGCCTTTCAGCCAGGTATGCGAGAGGGAACTACTACTGTATTACTATTACTGTACTACTGAAGCCAGCAGTTCCTGGGTGGCGCAGGCAACTCAGGAGAGCACGGAGGTACAGGGGCGCAGGAGCCTCCAGGGGCACTGGAGACTCAGAAGACCAGCCCGGACCCCAGGTTCGGCCACTATGGCCACGGCCATTTCCCAGAACTCACTGCCTGGACTCATCAACCCTGATTACTGTCAGCAGTGTCTCATTAGCCTCATTAGCTCACCCTATATAAGCCTGATTAATTCAGTCATTCTTTGCTAATGCTGGGTACACACTAAAAGATTTTCAAAATCTTATATGATTTTCAAAATGTGAGAGATCATAAACATGAGGACAAAAAATCCTAGATTTAACCGTTTTGCTCCTATAGCGTGTGGTGTGCCGTGCTGTGACAAAGACAGCACACCATACACAAACAGATTTTCAACCAGAGTTCTAACTATGAGCACAGGAAATCTTGCAAAATCTCTTGAGACTTCAGAATAAATGTGGCAGACGTTAGGCAGGAAGAAATTGCGATTATAGTGTTTGGAATGACTTTGGTATGTTTTACAGGACACGTTGTATAAACACTCTGTTTTTGTCAAGCTGTTTCCACAAATCGACAAGCTGATCCTCCATCTCTGCTGTCCAAATCCATTCAACTTTGTGCTGCACCATGACTGCGTTTGTTATGCTTCCATCTTCTGTCAGCTCGCTTTCTGATTGGGTATTGTTTCGTTTCACATGATAATCTCCAGAGCGTGCATGCTTTTGTCCTCGGGGTTCCCCCCACACATCAGGATTTTTGATCGTAAATATTCAAAATGTTGAATATTTACAATTCGTGATTGGGGTGGCTCTGACGTTTTTCCGAGCAGATTCAGTCACTCTTAACACACCTCACACCACAGGAAAACCTGATAAGATAATCTGCAGAACCATCAAGATATACGGGACATTACCTAGGATTGTTGGAAGAGGAGAAATCGGCCCAAAATCAGCCCGATTATCTTGGTGTGTACTCAGCATAAGTCTTGAATGTTTCTGAGCATTCTTCATGGTTTCATGTCTCTTGTTTTTTTTGGATTCTCTGCTTGTTCCCCTGGATTTCAATGTTCTGCCTCTGCCTTGGACTCTGTTATTGTTTGGACTGTTTGCCTGTGTTTTGACCTTTGCCTGTTTTGTGGATTACAACTGTATCCTTAACCTTCGTGTCTCGGAGCAGTGTCATGACACTTCCGTACGTTGTCTGCCTGCACTGACTTCTGGGATTTCTCGGCTCGATTCGCTCAAGTCTGCGTCCGATGCGTCCTTGATATCGAAAACATCCAGGTACTTTCATGCATTCTCAGTACTTGCGTTCTTGAGTACTGGAATTGAACTTCGACTGTCGATGATGAGAATGGGAACACAAGGACGCAAGATTGTATGAGAACACATATTGAAAAATGGTCTCTGGTTAGTTTTGGTCTCTATAGTTATTCATTACTCCATTACTTTCACCTGTGCCTTGTTTGATTTCCTTTGTTTGTTCCCTGCTTATATAGCCTTATATTTATATTTAATGTCGTTGTGTCACTGATTATTTACTCCGGCGTGTTCCTTGTTGAATTATTAAAAAAGACTATTTTGTTTGGATACTCTTTCGTCTTTGAGCAATCTTTACAATCACGCTGACAATTTCTCACACAATTCTATAAAGATATAAACTTGGAATTGCAAGAAAAAAGTCAGAATTGTGTGATTAAAAAGTCACAATTACCTTTTTTATTTTTTTATTGGGTTGCAGAAACAAGTTTCCATAACATAATAGTAATTCCTAACATAATTTGTACAATATAACGTTATAAGAAGTATTCCTTTAACAATGTGCACTGAGACAGATCTTCTAATCTCTATGATTGAGAAGTTTTGTTCATATCCACATCAAGTCTTTGAAAGCAAAAGTGTAATTACCCAAGAGTCTTATTTGAGAACGATAAAATCACTGGATCACCATCATGTGACGTCTTCAGCTTGAACTCTTTGCCCATTTACTCCTAGTTGCATATAGACAACAAGGAGACATGGTATGGAAGTAATTATGAGTCTTTTGAAAAGCATCAAGCTCACTTTCTCTGACCCTCTGAACAGTCTTATCAGTGCGGACAGGTCCTGATGAGATATAGTCTTTTCTCTTTTTTTCAACGTTTTTTTTTTTTTTTTACTTTCACTCATAAAAAAAGGATCATCCGTTTTATCATAATACTTTTTGACGGGTGTTATGAATGTTATGAATAATCTCATCGTTTAGCGTTTAGAGTCCATCAAATTCAAAATAAAATAAGAAAATAATAGAATTTTACATACCTTTCATTTGCAAAGTATTTAATTCCTGTATTATCCAAAATTTTAGAATGCATATGTTGAATTTCCAACAAAATAACTATATTATACTTTACTGTAATATAGAATGACCAATATGAGTAATTCTTAATTAAAGTAGGAATTTGGTAGGAATATCTTTGACATAATAACCAATAATATATAGTAAATGTACAGTTTTACTCACACATTTCTTGTGTTGAATAATAAAGAGGCTCTGGCATATGTGTCTTACAAACAAGTAAACAAAGTCAGTATCTCTTAAGTCATAGCGTCACCAACCACAACAAATTACCTGTGACTTAATAATGGCCAGATGATGGGGTTTTTAGCAAAGCTCAGCCTCTTTGGACCTGCATGACCCTTCCACACTGTTAACATTAACAACACTGCTTTCAAAGTCTTAAAGCCATGAAAAGGTAGATGACAAAATATTATTTACAATAAAACATCTGTAAAATAAAATATATACTATACATGTTATTTATGTAATAAATAAATATAATATTATAACTAATAGGAGTATAATATTATATAATATTATAAATAAATATTCTATAATCCTATATAAATCTCTATATTTTTTTTGTTATTTGACAGTAACTATATTTTACATTAAGACAAGACATGTTTTTTTTTTTTTTTTTTTTTTTTTTTTTAGTATTTTTAGTGTGCCACTACTGCCATTTTTTAATTTGTAAGAAAATATGTAAGAAAGTAAATTTACATTTGTCTTTTACATTTCATACATTATATTGATGTTCAGTGGTTAAGGAAAAGTAGTATTATACTAATATCACTTGCGTCAATTTTTTGTCTAGTTAACAAAAATATGTTGCTCTTTGAATGCTCTTCAAATGTTTTCTCACTACATTAATCCAAAAAATAACACTCAGTTGAAACATTTGTTCTCCTTATACAGTCTGATGCACAGCATGCTAATATTACCTTTCATGCAGTGTGTGATATCACTGTTTATGAATGTAAAAGGTCTGCAAAATTTCAAAGATCAAAGTGCAGATAAATTATGTTATTGTCTCCCAAATGAAAGAATCGATTCTGCCTGAAACTGCCTGAAATGAGCCATCAGTAATTCCAGCCTTCTTGCACGAACCTACGTAGCTTTGTAGCTATGTAGCTTCTTCACTGGCTGCCTACGAGCAACATCTACTTTGCCCTGCCCTCAAACACTGTAGTTGTAGCTGAGACTGGAAGACTGGGAGACTGGAGTTTGGTTTGGTTGACATGTCGAGAATACACTGTTTTCTGCTGCCAAAGCAAATCCACTTTGATGCACTTTCAAATGATGATGACTTGTAAAACTGACGCCATTGTTACTGTTAGTATCACTGTGAAACACATGCTGAGGAAAAGCTGAAATTCAGATATGATAATAGCTGTTTGGTTTCCGATATGGGCTGTAAGAGACCAATCACAACAGACTGTGTCATCTGACCAATCAGAGTAGAGTAGACCAATCACAACATTCTGGGCCATCTGACCAATCAGAGCAGAGCAGACCAATCACAACAGACTGGGTCATCTGACCAATCAGAGCAGAGTAGATCAATCCAGACCAATCATCGCACTGCGTAGGAAGAGATGATCTGTTCACGAGCTGCTTGAACTGAGGAGCTACAGCGATCTGTCACGACACATTAAAGAGCCACAAAATGGTATTTATTGTTTAAATTTATTTAAAAATTACAGTATTTGAAATTTGAGAGTTTGTTTCATATCTAAAGTAACCTTCTCTGCCTTGTCTGTCGACGTGTGTCCTCTTTGCTCCATGATGTACCTTTTTCACTGCGGGAGAACATGATGTGTGGCGTGAGAGCGGCATGGCTTGTCGGACATAGCAACAGTAAGGGGTGGTTCTTTGCGAACGGTCAATTGGCAACTCTCAAATAGGGCACATTACTTAAACGCAGTTTCCATCTGTCTGCCCGCTTGGCTGCTTCCACTGCATGCTGCTTAGCAATCAAGATAAGGTCTTTTTATGATAAATCACTGTCGTTTTTGTGTGGTCTACTTTATCAGTTCATTATGAAGTAACAATACATGAGGTTAAATTCACGTGTCAGTGCACAGTCTGTTTTAATACTAGTGATTTACTAAGCATATAAGAAGCTAGCCAGTATGAGATTTGCATTTATTCAGAGACAAGCTTTGCTGAACTCTATAAAGGAAAGATTTTGCAATTAAGTAGATGATGTGTTTGCTTATTATTTGCACCTCATGATTGAATGCAAACAATTCACCTATTTACATACGAAGTATGCGAGCAGCTGGATTTCAGCAATTATAACTGGGCATATACTATTTCATAACTATGGGACGAACAGCGATTTATGATTCTGTCAGTTTTGTCAGCATATTGGTAGACTTCACTGTGACGTAAGAATGATAATTATTTCAACTTACCGAGTGTGCCGAGGCAGTTCCAGGTAGGCTGTTCTCAACGAAGCAAGAGCACACAGTTGATGCTGTAATCATATCATCTGGCAAACATTTTACTGGTTTTCTGTGTTCGTTTGTGGTCATCAGAGGTGTTTACTATATCAGTCACAATCACTTACTGCTCAAACGCAGTGTTTTTGAAAACAGAAAACAGAAATAGGAGATTCACTGCAATATGGACCATAATTGGTATGGTTATACCGGAACTGCGAGGTCTGATGCAATTTTCAAAGCACTATTGTATCACACCAAAGACTAGAAAGACGGTTCACTCCTATTAGTTATGAATGAGAGAAACTGCAATGCGCAATATGGCAGAATAAGTCCCGCCTTCTAAGTAAAAGAGCCAATCGCTGATTGATAAAGTCACTGCGTCACTGCAGCTGCCGTTAGAGGCTCCGGTTCCCATAGAAACCTGAGACTCGCGCATAAGACTGCACATGCGCATTGGCTCATCTAGCCTGAGGAAGAAAAAAAAAAAGGCTTTCTTAACACATAAGCATAAGAAACAACATTTATGGGACGGTTCATGTCAGATTTTGTTTCTAATTTTAAATATGTAATTTAATAGGGAGTTTGCCAAAGAGTTTTTGAGATTTCAGGATTCCCTCATTCAAATAGACAGGACTTGGTCTTGGATGCCCGAAATAGCTGCCCGGACGCATTGCAAATATGGCCGCCGAGACTAACAGACTTTCTTTGAAAGGGACTTTGATCACACACTGTGCCGCTGCTTGTATATAGCATAAACTGGGTATATAGAAATAACAATACCACGTGATTGATTGATTGATTGATTGATTGATTGATTGACGTTTGAAGCTTCGAACGTCATTCAGTATCAGAAGGTCGGGACAGCTGGTATAATTTTTTTTAAAAATTGGCGCTTCGCGAGCTGCTGCATAAAAGGGAAATGCATTTAATTGTGTTTTTTTTAAAACAGAATATAAGGGTTAATATTTATTCAGACTTCCGAAGTTTTGTTTGGTCACACGCTTTTTTAAACCGTATAACTGCTCTGCAATGATTTGTTAGATAAGGTGGAGAAAACAAGTCTGACCACAGATATTGCTAATGCGCATTAAGTCGTCACCTTTATTTATATAGAGCTTTTTACCATGCAGATTGTGTCAAAGCAGTGTTAACAGGAAAACAATTGGCTGCACAGCAGCTCTAGTAGAAATTCATGTCATTTAAGTAAGTTCAAGTCCAGCTTAAATAAGTTCATTGTGTTAAAAGCTTCGAGTTAAGAAGCGTTTTTCAGCTAAATTTGATGAAAGCCTCAAACGCTTCAGAAAGCCTTGGTTTCCCATCACTAATTTTAACAGCTTATTGATGCAGCTGCACTTCCTTAGACCGCTCTGACTAAGATTGAGTGTTCTAGCTAATGGGGCGTTCACACCAGACGCAACTTGCATGAATAAATCGCGCTATTCGCGTGTCCCTCAGACTCTTCCACTTCTTTCTGCACACTTCCTCTGAATAAACACAACTCGTCAGTGGGAAAGTAGTTGTAAAATATGGCGAATAAGCTCAATTTGCCAGCTTTAGCTAGCTTGTAGTCTCAAAATGTATATATATAGCTCAAATTGAGTAAAGACCGTTTTTTACAACTTACCAGATTGTCCAACCTCCTCACTCACTTTCTTCCAAGCAAGATCCTTTTTATTCCTGTTTCTATAAAAGTACGAAGCTGTATTGTACAGCGACGATCATTTTGTCCTCCATTGTTGTTTCGGATTTCTGCCTCCGCTCACTACCTCGTAATCACGTCACTGCTAGAGCAAGCTCCTGATTGGTTAACGCGGTCCGAATATTCGCCAAAGTTCAGATTTTTCAACTTGCGCGATTTGCCCGAAACGCTCAATTCAAGCTGCGCAAATCGCGTCATTCACGCTGCCGGATGTCTATTCGCGTCTTTGCATTGACTTAACATGTAAAGCACTCGCGCTTAACGCTTCATTTGCATCTGGTGTGAACGCACCATAAGAATGCTGCGAGGACCAACAGTTGGTCACAGTGATACTAACAGTAACAATGGCGTCAGTTTTACAAGTCATCATCATTTGAAAGTGCATCAAAGTGGATTTGCTTTGGCAGCAGAAAACAGTGTATTCTCGACATGTCAACCAAACCAAACTCCAGCTCAACACCTTTTCCCAAGGGGCTGATATTTACATTTACCCATGTGTTTCAGGCTGGTTTCAGCTGAATGAGTGTTAGACACATGCCATCATCTGCTGTCCAAATGACCTCCACATTTACAAATAGGAGTATAGAGGGTTTTGTTGTGGTTTTGTGTTTTAATGGTTAGTGGTTTGCTAGTGTATGGCAATGAGCTGCTATCTGTGCATGCTAACTCTGTTAACCAACCACTCTGTTGTAATTGAATCCCATTGTGATAGCTGTATTCTGTGGGGTAAACACTAGTCTATAAACATTGTTTCTTTGCAACAATGAGGAAATCATTCATATCATTAATAAGGGACGCTGTTCAGTCCAGATTACAAACAGATTTGTAGTCGCCTTACTGGTTCAGTCCTGGTTAACTTTGTATATCAGGCTGCTCACATTCCATGCTAAACAACCAAATTGCTGATTCTCTGTCTCGGTTTGAATTTCAGAAATTCCACCTCCTGTGTCCAGAGGCAGCGGCATCAGCCTGGTCTGCCCCCCTTTCAGCCAAATCGTACTAAACTAGATACCCTTCAATATTGTTTGCACTCTGCAGCTCAAATGCGTAGTCATCTAGCCAAGTCTACATTTAAAAAATGTACGACTGCCTGGTCTCACTTCAATTCTTCTGTGCCACCTTCTCCGTAGCTGTACTGCCTTCAACCATCAAAAGTATGGTCACCGGCATCCAATTCCACCTGCGCTGCCTGGATCCATCCACCATCAGCTTACTAGAAAATCCATCTATTAGTTTCCTGCTTAATGGACTTTAAAGGGAGAAACAAGTCAATGATCAGCTTTACCCTTTCACTCTTTCACTCTTGATATTTCTAAAGCACTCTAAAACTGATAGAAACAACAAAGGAAGTAATTTTTATCTCTGAATCTAACTCTGCTTTTAACCTCTGTCATCTATGTTGGGCTACCTAAAGAGCCGTCCACAAGCTGGTCAGCAGACACATTATTTGCCACGGAGGAGGGAAAGCCCATGTCCAGGGCCTGCTCTGCCAATGCTACAAGCTTCCTCAGAGCTTCCTTCCATTTACTGTGCTATGTGCTGCTACAACTGCCGCTTCCTCCACTCCTGTCTCTACATTGAAGGCCTATTTACTATTTAAATACTGTATATTTCCATCATTAGCTCTAGCTACATTCCTCATGCTAGCTTCACTTAGATCGATTGGCTCTTAAATTCAGTTAGATTAGCTTTCTGAAATGCTCATTTGGTTCCTCTGCTGGCTCTTCGTTTTAGGAGAAAGAGCCAGGGAGGATTGACTTGTATGGTCTGTTTGGGGGATTTTGTTAAAAGTTCAGTTAAAAAATGGGAGGTTGTCCCCAGAAGCTGCTGCTGTTCCCTGTCTTAGCTTTCATGGAGCTAATGAAAAGGACAGGGAATTTAGAACAGATCCATATCACCAAATGTAACTTCAGCAAAATATGCCAATAAAAATTTGACTAAAAAGTTTGTCTACAGTAATTTATTTACTTAAGTGGTCCTGACTGAAATCAAGCATTCTGTGTTAGTTCAGGCAGGCCTCATAGTCAAGCTCCGCAATCAGCTGATTGGCAAATTCCAACCCCACCCATATCAGCTGATCCGATTCCTATGGACTCAATTGGCAACCCTCAAATAGGGTGCATTACTTAAACGCAGCTTCCGTCTGTCTGCCTGCTTGGCAGCTTCCACTGCACTCTGCTTGCAACCAACCTCCTCCCCCAGCTCCTCCTTAAACTTGTTTAACTTAATCAGTGTCATTCTGTTGTCATTGATGCATGCTCTGTTCTCAATAGGGGGATTTCGTGCTGCTCTCCCAGTTAAAAAATGTGAGGTTGCCCCCAGAAGCTGCTGCTGTTCCCTGTCTTAGCTTTCATGGAGCTAAAGAAAAGGACGGGGAATTTAGAACAGAGCCATACCGCCAAATGTAACTTCAGCAAAAAATGCCAATAAAAATTGACTAACCTGTTTTCCTACTGCACAGGAACTTGAGGTACAACAACAACGTTGATTTATTATAAATCTTTAATAAGGACAGTGATAAGTAAAAGTTTCTTGGATTTACTGAGAAAAACATTTGAAGACATATGATTTGATGCCTTTCCCCTAATGGCTGGCTTTTCTTAAGGAGGGGGAGTGTGACAATATCATCATGAAATAAATAAATAAATTGCATTTAAGAGTTCATCTGTCTTTTGAACATCTACATCTGTCATCTACATTTTCTTTACTTGAGACTTAAACAATGACCTCAAGCTTAAACTAATGACAGAAATCCTGTCTGGCACCCCAGCATATAAAAAACCAAGAGTGTGGAAAACATTACAAAATGTTACTGAAAGCATTAAGGAAACATTCAATTTTATCAATTTGCAAACGTTATGAAAACATTTGAACAACTTGTTCTATTAACAAATGTTCTATTAACATCACTGGAGAGAATATTGCCCAGCATTCAGACAACATTCCCCATTAGCTGGGTGAGTTCCACATAAGAAAAAAACTAAAACAAAATAAAACATTTGGAATGACAATTTTAATTTTTGGATGAACTGCTCCTTTCTTTTTAACAGAAATAGCAAATTTGTCATTTGGGCCTCATTTTATAACAAGAGAAGAAAACATGCAATTGCTTGCTGAATACTGAATACTGCTGAAAATGTTATGAAGATTTGATGTCATTAATATATTTTATATTAGAGCACCTTTGTGGACCTCAGGTTGAAAGCCCTGGTTCCAAAAGTGTAAGACTTCTCTTAACTCTGCTGGTAGTTAATGTGACACTACACAGATTAAATGATAGGAAATCTACAATTTCCAAGGAAGAGATTCAAAGTACATGAATCTCTGATGGGAAAATGTCAAGGCATCAAAACATCTTCCAGGAAAAAAAAAAAAAACATTTTAAAGTACTTCTTAGTCTTGGAGCCACATATTAGGCTCTTAAAGAGATTATGAGAGAGTACGAAACCGAAATTATTTTAAATTGGGCAATGAAATGCCTGCTTTCCCAGTGTGGTCTGCCATGATGTTTTAACTCACAGCAGCGGGGTCAAGTAAAGCACACCTGGGTTAAAGCTCAGACTGCGAGAGGAACTTTTCTGCTGCCAAAATAAACTGCAAGAATTTCCAACTGATTCAACCATTCTGCAAAGATTACTGTATATTCTCATAGATGCTAATTTCTTTCTAAGAATGACAGAAATCCTCCTTTTTTCCTTTAATCTGGCCGGTATTAAACGGATGATTGCGCTACAGTGGAATAATTCAACTCTTCCTGATTTTAGTCCCACATTTCATCTGTAATAATCATAAAAACCTATGACAAACCACATATGCTCTAATTTCTAGTAGTTTCCATATTGAATCACCATTTACCAGCTCACAACGTAAATATTTTGTTAGCGACACACTGGCTGTAACCTCTTCTGGACATTCTGAACAATCCCACTTTAAGATGATTCCAGAGGTGTGTCCCTTGTTAGTTATAGAAGGAATTTTTATTGAAAAAAAAAATTATGTGGGAAAATTCTCAGTGGTAAAAAGCACTTTCCACATTTTTTAAGCATTACAGTCACCGATTCCATGTTTTAATACAGTGAGAACTACTTAAACTATTATGTAACAATCTAATTTTAAACATACAAAATGTCTACCCTTCATCCAAACATTAAAATAATCATAATTTTGACAATTTGTTGACTTGATTAATAAAAGCTATTTATTAATTATTAAAACGGTCCCACAATTTGCTCGCAGCCCAGTTACCGCACACATACAAAAAATTGTCCTGTGAATTTACAGGTAATTACTGGCAAAAAAGTTGCCAATACTTTACTGTTAATTTTACAGTTCTTTACTGTAATCTACATTGCAGTATGTTGCTGTAAAAATACCATGCACTCACTTAAAACTCGTCAACTAATTTCATTTGCAGAAATCGACTTCCTTAAATTGTCTGACTGCCATTTAAATTCATAAACTTATATTTAAAACTATATGAGCATATTGTTCACTTGAACTTATTTCATTTGAGTCCGCTAAAAAAAAAAAAAGAAATAACCAAATTCATTAAAACTAGAAACATCAAGTCAGCTTAAATCTCTTGCAGATAACTGCTAGCTATTAACAGCACATATGCAATTACAATTAGCTAAGAGATTGTCACTGCATCAGCAACTACACAGTTACTGCCTTTAAATAAAGCAACATGCAGCATAACATCAGTGTTTCTGGATCATCATTGACTGAAGTACAGGCTCTACTCTTCTGCACAATGGTGACACACAAAACTCAAGACAACAGAAACCCTTTAAATTACAACAAAACAGTAAACACCAACATCTAGTGCAAAAACACATAAAAAAAAAACACTTTAATTCAACATTTACTCTAATCAATTATTGAGTTGTATTAACTTTCACTAATACTTCAGTGAAATTAACTTGTTTCATTTAATAAATTTGACTGTTATGTTTTACAGTACATTGCTGTTTTTTCATGATTTTACAGAAAACTACTGGCAATTGAGTTGCCAGTAAATTATTGTTTTTCTACAGTTTGTTGCTGTAAAATTAATTTATAGTTTATTACTGTAGAAAAGTGTTTCGCTATGCGTGTTTATTTATCTTACACCTTTAACCCTTTAAATGCCACAACAAAACCTCTAGTGTTTAATGAACACTTATATGTGTCCACACTACAGAGTGTTAGAGTAACACTGAAGCAGTGTTGAAGTTAATTCAGTGATTAATTTAGTGATGATTGAGAATTAGTGACAAACACCTGCTGTTAACAAGCAGAATCACTGAAGGAAAAGAAACAAGAACAGAAAAAAGACAATCAGAAACACAAGAACTACAACTGACTTCCAGCCATAGCCCTAGATGAAATCAACTGAAGATAATCGAAGACATTAAATCGCTCAATATCATTACATGACATTAAATCGCTTAATAGAAGGGTTAAACAACAAAAATAATATTACCAGCTTCACTTATTACTAACCAGATTGACTATATTTCTGTTGGACGTCTACAGAAGTTCTTATTGAGAACTAACAGATGTTGTTTTATTGTTTCGCTTGACGCTTGTAACGCCTGCCAGCAGAGGAGCCCTCGCCTGAGTATTGACTGTCTCACTCCCTCTGCTTCTACTCTCACTTCCTGTTTATTCTGTATTTCAGGGTGTAGTTGTGCACTTGCCCTCTGCGAAGTATTGCCAGTTTACCTGCCTTACCGAGCGTTTACTTTATTACTGCCTGTTTGCCTGTGTATGATTCTGCCTGATTTCCCTGATTACGTCTGTTGGATTATCCCGCACTTTGGTAGCCTGTGTTGGACTGTTTATTGTGTTTGAACCTTCTGCCTGTTTACTCACTTCCGCGCTTTTGGATTACCCTTGTGTTTGTTGCTCGTTTGGACTGCTTTCCTGGTTTTGACCTATCGCCTGGCCTTACGTTCCTGCCTATTTCTCTCATTCTATTAAACTCCGCTAATGGATTCTAACACCGCCTCAGCCTCGCCCTTACAGAATACTTCGCCTCAACTGAATCCAGCGGAAGTTTCCAACTTGCAAGCAGCTTTTGCCTACCAAACTGAAGTTTTGAAGGGCTACCAAGATCAACTCGCTAAGCTCCAGTCTGTCAATGAACACCTGACTCATTACATCCAGTCCCTCCCATCGGCCACACCAAGACGGTAAGCTTTGCGTTACCTGACAAATTTGATGGATGTGCGGATCAGTGTAGAGGCTTTATTCGTCAAGTAAAGATTTACTTTGAAAACCAGGAAGACAAGTTTGTGTCAGAGGAGAAGAAATGCGCGTTTATGATGACGCTATTATCTGGAAGAGCTTTAGACTGGGCCGCGGCAGTTTGGGAGACGGATCTTCGATTCAGAACGTCTTTTGATTATTTCATTCAACAACTGCATGAAGTGTTTGAGTATCCGCTGGGGGCAGGGATGTGTCAACACAAATCCTGCAGATGTCGCAAGGTAACCGCACCGCCGCTGACTACGCCATTTTGTTTAGAACGCTTGCGGCTCAGAGTGGGTGGAACGACATTTCATTGAAAGCTGTCTTTCAACGGAGTCTTAACCCAGACTTGCAAACCGAGTTGGCATGTAAAGGAGAGAATTTATCATTTTCTGACTTTGTGACTCTTACTATAAAAATTGATAATTTGATGCGACAAGCACCGGCGAAGAAGTGTGAGGGAATCTCAACTCTTTCGCCGACCGTCCCACCTACGATGACGTCATCTACCACCAAGTCCAGCGACGAGCCCATGCAACTAGGTTTGTCCCGACTTTCTGAAGAGGAAAGAATGAGACGACGCGTCAACTCCGTCTATGCTTTTACTGCGGTGAAGCCGCCATCGCAGTCAGGGTGCCCACATAAAGCCCAGACAACCTCATGGGTGAATATTAAATACTTTTCTCTACTCAGCAATAAATCTTTCAAGCTCCCTATTGAAATAAAACTTGAAGATGCTTCTATTTCATTCACAGCGTTGATTGACTCGAGCAGCCTTAAACCTCATACACAGAGACCTCATCAAGAAATATGACATAGCCACCCAACCATGCGACCCTCCTATCAGGATCAAGGCTGTAGATGATAACACCATTGGGGAGGGATCACCTATCAGACCAAGCCATTGACTCTTCAAGTGGGTTTATTCCATCAAGAATTAATCTCCTATACGTCATTGACTCCCCTAAGCACAAGTAATCCTCGGATTCCCTTGGCTATCCATCCATGACCCCATTATCTCCTGGCATCTTGGTGAGTTGACTAATTGGTCCAACTTCTGTAGAAGTCATTGTTTCTCCCAAGTCCCCAACCATGTTTGACCACTAGTATTGAAAGCCCAGAGACGAACAAGACTGTTACCATCCCCAACTGCTATAATGATCTAACTGAAGTCTTTAGTAAAACCAAAGCCACGCAATTACCACCTCATCGCCCCTGGGACTGTGCAATTGAATTACTGCCTAACGCCATGCCCCCTAAAAGTAAAGTCTACCCGCTGTCCAGAAAGGAGACCCAGGCCATGGAAGATTATATAGAAGAAGCGCTAAACTCTGGTTTCATCCGACCATCCACCTCTCCGGCTGCCGCCGGTTCTTCTTCGTGGAGAAGAAGGATGGTGGGTTAAGACCATGCATTGATTATAGGGGACTCAATAATGTTACAGTAAAATTCCGTTACCCCTCCCATTGGTTCCCTCAGCCCTGGAGCAGCTCCGTGAAGCCACCATCTACACCAAACTTGACTTACGGAGTGCTTACAACTTGATCAGGATCAAGGAGGGTGACGAATGGAAAACTGCCTTCCTCACCACTAGGGGGCACTATGAGTACCAAGTTATGCCGTATGGGCTTGCCAACTCACCTGCTGTGTTCCAGTCTTTCATTAATGAGATTTTCCGGGACCTTCTGAACCAGTATGTAATTGCTTACATCGATGATATTCTGATCTACTCAAAATCCAAAGATGAACATATCAGCCATGTCAGGACAGTCCTTAATCGTCTGCTCACAAACCACTTATACGTTAAGGCAGAGAAGTGTGAATTTCACGTCCAACAGACTTCATTTCTGGGCTACCACATTAGCCACAAGGGGGTAAAGATGGATGAGTCCAAGGTCAAGGCAGTCACAGAATGGCCTCTACCGTCCACTGTAAAGGAACTTCAAAGGTTTCTGGGGTTTGCCAATTTTTATAGACGCTTTATCAGGAACTACAGTATGATTGCTTCTCCCTTGACGTCCCTCTTGAAAGGAAAACCTACCAAGCTAAGGTGGACGGAAGCGGCCAGCCAAGCATTTAAATCGTTGAAGGAAAGGTTTACTACAGCCCCAATTCTAAGACATCCTGATCCGGATCTCCCGTTTGTAGTAGAAGTAGACGCTTCTGACTGCGGTATAGGAGCTGTGCTCTCCCAGCGTCACGGCCAGCCCGGTAAACTATACCCATGCGCATTCTTCTCTAGGAAGTTAACCGCAGCTGAGAGGAATTATGATGTGGGGAATAAAGAACTTCTGTCCATGAAAGCAGCTATCGAGGAGTGGAGACACTGGCTCGAGGAGCAGTCCACCCCTTTCAAGTAATCACAGACCACAAGAATCTGGAATACATCAAGAGTGCTAAACGGCTCAACCCACGCCAGGCTCGCTGGTCCCTATTCTTCACCCGATTCCAGTTTACTGTGACATATCGTCCAGGCAGCAAGAACAGTAAGGCAGATGCCCTATCTAGGCGGTATGATCTCCCCACTGAAACCCTCACACCCGAATGCATTCTACCACCATCTATCGTCATTGCTCCGGTCACCTGGGACATAATGGAGGAGATTCAGAGAGAGCAACTGCAAGACCCGCACCTGAAAACTGTCCTCCTAATAAGCAGTACGTTCCACAGAATTTACGTCACAGAGTAACACAATGGGTCCACACCTCTGTTAGCGCCGGTCATCCAGGTATATCTCGCACTCTTCTTTTACTACGGAACGCATTCTGGTGGCCAACCATGACTAAGGATGTAGCTACTTACGCCAAAGCCTGCCAAGTCTGTGCCCAGTCCAAAACCCCAAGGAGTTACCTTCAGGTCTCCTCCAACCGCTACCCATCCCACAACGCCCTTGGTCCCATCTCTCCATTGACTTTGTAACCGATCTACCACTTTCCAATGGCTTCACCGCTATCCTGGTCATCATTGACCGGTTCTCCAAGTCCTGTCGTTTGGTGCCTCTAAAGGGTCTCCCCACTGCTATGGAGACCGCTCAAGCACTCTTTCACCATGTCTTCAGAAATTATGGTTTACCCGACGATATTGTCAGCGACCGAGGAACTCAGTTCACATCCCAAGTTTGGAGAGCTTTTTGTAGACATCTGGACATTAATATTAGCCTCACGTCAGGTTACCACCCTGAGTCTAATGGGCAAGTCGAACGACTTAACCAAGAAATTGGGAGATACCTTCGCTCTTACTGTAGCCGAGAACAACACCGCTGGTCTGAATTCCTTCCATGGGCTGAGTACGCACAGAATTCCCTGACCCATTCCTCTACTGGCTTGACCCCCTTCCAGTGTGTCCTTGGATATCAACCTCCTTTGTTCCCGTGGTCTGGCGAACCCTCTTCAGTCCCCGCAGTGGACGACTGGATCCGACGTAGCGAGAGGGTGTGGGACAGCGCACACGTCCGTCTGCAGAGAGCTGTGAGAGTACAGGAACTCCAAGCCAACCGACGACGTCGCCCACATCCTCCCTACCAACCAGGTCAACGGGTCTGGCTCTCTACTAGAGACCTCAAGCTGCGGCTACCCAGCCGGAAGCTCAGCCCCAGGTATGTTGGTCCTTTTAAGATTTTGAAGAGAATCAATGAGGTTACATACCAGTTAGAGCTTCCTGCTAACTACCGTATCTCTCCATCCTTTCATGTCTCCTCCTCAAACCGGTCCACCCGGGAGCTGACCCGAACACTGAGGCTCGAGAGCCTCCACCACCATTGGACGTTGATGGAACTCCTGCCTACAAGGTGAATGAGTTACTAGACTCAAGACGGAGAGGGGGTCAGCTCCAATATTTAGTGGACTGGGAGGGCTACGGACCTGAGGAGAGATCGTGGGTAGCCACCCACGACATCCTGGACCCTTCTCTCATCGACGACTTTCATCGTGCCAGACCCGATCGACCAGCGCCCAGACCTCGGGACGTCCGCGTCGAGTGCCAGGAGGCGCTCCTAGGGGAGGGATTCTGTAACGCCTCGCCAGCAGAGGAGCCCTCGCCTGAGTATTGACTGTCTCACTCCTCTGCTTCTACTCTCACTTCCTGTTTATTCTGTATTTCAGGGTGTAGTTGTGCACTTGCCCTCTGCGAAGTATTGCCAGTTTACCTGCCTTACCGAGCGTTTACTTTATTACTGCCTGTTTGCCTGTGTATGATTCTGCCTGATTTCCCTGATTACGTCTGTTGGATTATCCCGTACTTTGGTAGCCTGTGTTGGACTGTTTATTGTGTTTGAACCTTCTGCCTGTTTACTCACTTCCGCCTTTTGGATTACCCTTGTGTTTGTTGCTCGTTTGGACTGCTTTCCTGGTTTTGACCTATCGCCTGGCCTTACGTTCCTGCCTATTTCTCTCATTCTATTAAACTCCGCTAATGGATTCTAACACCGCCTCAGCCTCGTCCTTACAACGTTACAATGATGGAGGTCCATGCTCGCTTTAGTTGTACTCTTGACACTTGACTTGTAACGCTAGTTTCTCTTTGGCTGCTGTAAATGTGTGTGTTTTTTTAAGACACATTTGTTATGGCATTAAGAAGCTAAGAGAAAATATAATAGTGTGTTGTTGGTTATGTTTTGATTATGACATGATCATTACGTAATGCTTAATTCACTGAACTTATCCAGTGTCTAATCCATTATCAGAAATGTTTTTTTTTTTTTTTTAATAAATTTACTTTTATATTACACTGTGATACTACAGCAAAGGATGAAGCAGTGCTGAGCAATCAGTTAAGATTTTTTAAACTCATCATTTACAAAAAATATTTAATCTATGGTATCACTTAGATTCACACAGACATCAAGAATCATCATATGAATCTCAACAACGGTGACAATCAACAAAAACGATAAGCAGATCAACTCTGAACATCATAAAACACACTACTAAAAGTCAACACAAAAACAACAGCTGCATAATTGCATTATGCAATTCAGCTGCATAATTTATTCATGCCGCAATGCATGCTGGGAGTCATGGATGATTTTAGTACTATGCTGGTACCCAGCATGCATTGCGGCATGAAGCTTTTGATTGTCACCATTGTTATGATTCATACACCAATTCTTGATGTCTGTGTGACTCTTTCAGTAGTTCAAAATGTTTTGAGCACAAACTGTATTAAAAAAAAACATAAAAAAAAAAAAACTGTATTATCTGGTTGTAATAGCACTGTGTCAGGGACACATATGGAGGCAGGCAGGTAAGTGTTAAACAGGTGTTTATTGATAACAGAGGCACGGATCTGGTAGAGGAGATGACAGGTATGCAATATACTGAAAGCACGTTGAAGTATGGCTTAGCTGAAGTGGTAACCCAAAGTCTCTATTGCAGGAGTGGAGAGTAGAAGGAAGGCTGGCAGACGATGGATGGTGGATGACAGAAGACGGAACACAGAAGACGGACGGTTCAGGTAGGTAACAGGTAAGTAGTCTTTGTGGTACGTAGAGACATCATGACATCCATAGACGTTGTGCTTTCCATTGACGAGACCAGACAAAGAGCAGTGGTGAAGTGTGCCTTTATACTACAGTGGTGATGAGTAGATGGCTTGCAGGTGCAGGTGATTGGTGAGTGAGTGCAGGTGAGGAACCAGAGGGATGCTGGGAAATGGAGTCCGGGGAAGGTGAGACAGACGGTGACTGTGACACACTGATGGATCTGATGTGCAGAATCGCAGGAATACCATAATAAAAGTATAAAACATCACCTATATAATAATAGATTAGACTCTAATGAGATCAATATCAGGCAATAAAATGATGATTGCAAGCATTAATAATTGGCAAACATCATCTGATCACATTTTCTTTTTTGCCATAACAAACGTGTTTTGAAAACACAGTTACAACAGCCAAAGAAAAACTAATGTTAAATAATCAAGGGTCAAGAGTACAACTAAAGCAAATGCTGACCTCCATCATGGTAACATCAAACGAAACAATAAAAAAACATCTAAACCTCTGTTAATTCTCAATAAGAACTTCTGTAGACATCTGACAGAAATAAAGTCAGTCTGGTTAGTAATAAGTGAAGCTGGTAATGCTGTTTGTGGAGTTGTTTGATCAGATCTTGAAAAATGTAATGTCTTCTTTTATCTTCAGTTGATTTAATCTTTTTCTGTTCTTGTTGTTTCTCTTTCCTTCATTGATTCTGCTTATTAACAGCAGGTGTTCATCAGTGTCTGAATTCACACACGTGTTTTCATTCACTCTCTCAAGTGGACTATATTAGTGAACTACTGTAGGGAATAGTGAATGAGGATATAGGGTGTGATTTGGAACACAGCCTCAGAGTGTCGAATTTGAGCGATGTTAATTCACAGTATATTCCTGTAGGCTACTTTCTCGAAAACGTTTTAATGGAAAACAGCATGTTACTGTAGAAATCTGGCCTTTTTTTACAGCAATTTTTTACAGTGCATAATTTTCCCTCATTGCAAAAAAATGGAACATTCCTGAAATTTGTGGCACCTTGCAAGTGACATGATTTAGACTCTTCCTGCAGCAATGAAAGGAAGACAAATAAAAAAATCTCATTTGATTTGACTGCACTTTTGACTACAGATAAACTTTTTAAATTTATTGCAGCCCAAAACTAACTAAATCTTGCATAATTTAAGTTACATCTGTTACATCTGTAAGTAACCGTTGCTGGCCTTTTTTGCATACAGCTTCAACATGAGTTATTATCAATGATAAGCCCAAGGTACTTGTAACTGCTGACCCATTCCACCATTTGACCTTTTATTCTAGTCAGTTGAGGACACTAAGGACTGGATCTAAAATCAATTACCATATCTTTGGTCTTTTTTATGTTTACTTGCAAAAAGGCACTGTCACAGCGAGAATGAGTCAGGAAACCCATGAACCGTGACACTAGGGACAGACACAAAATCTATTTTTTGTTAATGAAATTACAGATGATACAGAAAATAGATATTCTATGCAATCATTTATAACTTAATAGAGTAAGCACAAAAAAAGACTTAATCTTTTCATGATAATTCAAGTTGAATGCATGAAACAGGAGGTAAAGACAGTCAATAATAGGAGGAGTGGGAGTCATTTAGTTAATATTTTCAATAAAAAAAGATGTCCCTAAATTTATGTAAAGCATTATTTTTAGTGATAGTGTAATATATTTTATGAAAATGCTATACAGATGCAGATGCAGTTGTTCAGAAAGTTTAATCTGGATCAGAATTATCTGGATTTGGAAATACCATGTATTGCTATCCAGGATCAGGTAATCCATCATACTTTTGTGCTGCTTTTTCAAATCAAAATTAGATTGGATCACCCTGAGCCAGATACACACTTTTTTCAGATTACTAGTTCTCTACGGAGCCCCTAAAGGGACATGGTAAAAGAATATGAGATGGAGAAAAAAAAAAACATTTTAATGCTTTTGCGTTCTCTCAGAAAAGTTCTGCATAGCATTCACCCAAGAAACTTTGCATTAGCTCGCAAAGAACTTTTGACTGGTTCATCTCTTATGATTGTGCCAATGTAGTTTACAAACAGTGATTAAAAAAACACTTTCAATCAAATATAATATTTTTGTTTAATATTTACAGCTGTTTGGGGACTATTTTATGGCACCAATTTTTTTTTTTTTTACTTTACAGTAGGTTACCAAAAGGATAAATATGTAGCCTATGTCTACTTCTAATGTATTACTTTAAAGGGGACCTATAATGGCTCTTTTACAAGATGTAATATAAGTCTCTGGTGTCCCCAGAATGTGTCTGTGAAGTTTCAGTTCAAAATTCCCCACAGATCATTTATTATAGCTTGTTATTATAGCCCAAATTATATATTTGGGTGTGAGCAAAAACAAGACGTTTTTGTGTGTGTCCCTTTAAATGGAAATGAGCTGCTGCTCCTGGCCACTTCCAGAAGAGGGCGGAGCTTTAACAGTTCACGCTTCGGTTGCTCAACAACAACAAAGCTGGAGAATCTCACACACAGCCAAAATGACGATGTCAGTAACGGTGTTCAGCCTTGCATTGTTCAAACTGGAGTCGAACACTGTTGGAGAGACTCAGGAAGAAGTTACAACTTTTAGAATGCAACTGGACGTTTCAGAACGGTTAGTGGATAAATTTATGTAGTTGCTGTGGAGTTCAACTCAATAGCCAGGTTTCATTCCAAGGATTTTTTTGCAATTAAGGGTTTAGCCCTTCAAAATGTTTAGTGATATAGCTGATGGAAATGTCATTTGTCGATACAATTTCTCAAATATCGACACAATATTTTTGCATTTATCGGTAACACTTTACAATATGGGTGCACTATTATGCATTAATTCATGCTTAAATAATGCACAGATAATCATGTTTTAATGTATGACTCATGAAGAACTAAACCATTAATTAATGATTACTGCATCAGCAACTAATAAAGAGTCTATATGATTAATAGATTAAGTAATATATGAATTGCTATTAGTTAAATGTTTTATGATGTATTAATTCCTTAATAACATATTTTATTAACTAATAGTGTAAGTTAATGTGTCAATTACCACAATGGTTTGAAGCCATGTATTTCAACTTCAAATTGTCTGCTTTAATTAATCATTAACTAATGATTTGCAAATGTATCATGTCATGACTTTACTTGTTGAGGCACATGACTATTAACTAATTGTTAAGTAAGATGTCATTATGGTTTTGACATCTACACTAAGCCATGGATTTCAATTTCCAACCATCTACAACCGTGATTCCACTGTACCAGATGAACTGCTGCATCCAGAACCTTGTTGTTCATGGCACAGGAATATGTCAGGTTAAGCTTGAGGTCAAGGATTCAAAGGCAGAACACTGAGAACATACGGCTGGGCACTGCTATTTCGTAACACTGTGTCAAGACCGGACAACGAGAATAGAACCCATTATAATCAGTGATAGTGATGCTACACTGGATGCGGCACGACGCAACACAACAAAATGTCACTTCTGTTATGAAGGACTTTCAATGGTCTGTCATGTCCAGTGTAAACAGCTGTTGCGGCATGAACCGTTTAAACGAGTCGTTTTTAGTTCGAATCCCACTTCGCGAAGTGCACACGTCACAAATTAACACATTTGCATAAAGCCTGCCTATGTTCTGCGTAGACATTAAAGATGGGACAGTGCCTGCTTTATTTGGACCAACTTGCTCCTCAGAATCACAAACTGTAAGTGTGATTAATTATTGATGTATTTTATACCAAGTGTTCAAAATACATAGTTTTGTGTTTTAGCTATATTGTGTATGTCTCCAGTCAACTGGCTAACTCATGTTATTAGTCCCGTACCAAACATATCAACATTGTCATACCTATTACCATGCCAAACACAGAGTTGTCATGACAGAAATACTAATTTTGCTTTGGGTATTTCATATATGGTATAAACAAATCCTATAAGCATACCGGATGTTTGTATAAAGGTTTTATAACTTGCATATATAAATTAGACGTATATTGTTCACATTGTGGTTGCTTGCAGATTGCATGTAAAGGACCATCAGCCTGCGTCCTCTAGACTCTAGAGTTTTATGACTGAACAAGATATTTATTTTATGTTCATTCCTAGAAAATAAAATCAGTCAGGGTTTAAAACTATGTAGATCTACATCCATCAAAATGTCAGTAACATGGCTGCAAAAAAAATCAAAACTTCATTTAAAATCAATATTAATTAAAACATTAAGTGGATGTACAACAAATTCTCTCACTGACCATTTGCTGAAAAAAAAAAAAAAAACAGCATTCTCCAAAGAGTTGCGGAATCTATGTAGTAGCCTATTCATGGCAAAAAATATCAATGCCTGATGACTCTTTGATACCATGAGTCAGAATAGCATATCACATATAAAGTCGCATTTTAGGAAGCTGGTGTACTGAACAAAACCTGCATCTAATTGAACAATTGAGGTTTCAGGCTGTTTTAATTTTGTAATCGCCTACTTTATTCACACAGACTTTTTAAATTGAATCCATTAGGACTGGAACCACAGGCCACAGTTTCCACTAATGCTGCTTTGTTGTATTTTTAAACTAAATGGAGTTTATTCAACAATGAGTAATAATGGTCAAATAAAGTGGAGCCAAAGCAAGCACATTATGAAAACAATCTGATGTGATTAAACAAAATTTAAAATCCCCTGTAGTCAATAATTTTACTCCATAAAACTCATCTTTGATCACCAAAATGATATATTTGAATGTTTTTTTTCCTGCATGTGTAAAAAAAATTATTCGTGCCTTAAAATTGCTTGAATGTAACTTTACACCCTTGCTTCATAGATCCTTCCTACGTGGATCTATGAATATGCTAATTAGCCCCACCTCCACTTACATGAGCTCAGAGATCACTCGGTCATCTTACTGAGGTAAACGCTGCACGATGGTATCGCTTTTTACAACGTCGGACACATAACGGTAATTAATATGATAAGCCTTTTGCTTGGGACGACATGGCTTCTCTTGAGACTCTCCAGCTTCAGATCAGTCATAGTTAATGATATGCTAAAATCCACTGGCATGTTGACGTGATTGGTTTAAAGGTAGTTTGTGACGTAAGAAACACCAGCAATTTCAAACCGCATTTTTGAAACTGTCCTTAGATCACTGCAGTTTAAAGAGGAAATACACGGCAATGATGTTTGCACATGGTTTGTCTTAAAGGAACACTCCACTTTTTTTTGAAAATAGGCTCATTTTCCAACTCCCCTAAAGTTAAACAGTTGAGTTTTACCGTTTTCGAATCCATTCAGCCGATCTCCGGGTCTGGCGGTACCACTTTTAGCATAGCTTAGCATAGTTCATTGAATCTGATGAGACCAATAGCATCTCGCTCAAAAAAATGACCAAAGAGGAACTATACTCTCATTCCGGCGTAATAATCAAGGAAATTTGCTGCCGTACCATGGGTGCAGCAGGCGCAATGATATTACGCAGCGCCTCTCACAAATGTCTCCATGGTTGCAAGGCACACTCCCTGTGCAAGCAGGGGGTCACAGCCGCTGCGTAATATCATCGCGCCTGCTGCACCCATGGTACGGCAGCAAAGTTCATTGATTATTACGCCGGAATGAGAGTATAGTTCCTAGCCATATCGGCCTAGAAAATCGCAACTTTTCATTTTCCATCGTTCTTAGTACACGATGTAACTACAGAAGAGTCAAGTTTTAAATAGGAAAAATATCGAAACACTTTGGTCATTTTTTTTGAGCGAGATGCTATTGGTCTCATCAGATTTAATGAACTATGCTAAGCTATGCTAAAAGTGGTACCGTGTTCCTTTAAAGCATATTAAAAACACCACATAGGCATATAAACACTTGAAGACAATTTAAAGTCAAATGAAACAGCATTCCCATTTTAGTTAATATCTAACATATTTTAGCATTGCCACTCATATCAATGCACTCACCTATTTCTTTTTCTTTTTTCTTTTTTTTCAGTTTACTTAAAATACATTGCAATACTAGGCAATACATTTCGAAACTTCCATTTCTAGTGAACTTCGAAATATATCTGAAAATGGACTGTTGAGACTGATAGTGTATTATGCAAAATTTCTAATTTTCATCATTAGCACACCACAAGAACGTGCAGGATGTAATGATGCATATGAATTAAACAACAGTGGTGTTACGTCAAGGGTGTTCTGCTACTGAGGCCATGGGATATAGCTTGTGTTGGATGACGGCTTTAAAACACCCCTCCCTATCACACTGTTCCCTGCATTGTAATAAATTGGCAAACATTTAGGCAGTTCTGTGTTATCTCACAAGCAAAAGCCCTTTTGAATAGCTGGCTGGGATTACCAGCAAGCTGTTCAGGAAAGATTGTGTAGGGGGCAGACTCTGAGTGGCCAGGAAGTGCCTGGTGTGCTTGAGTGGCTGTTGCATGGAGGATGCCCAGGAAAACCCTTTTACGTCTGTGACTGTGATTCAAAGTAACTCAAACCTAATTAGTCAGTTTGAAAAAAAAAAAAGAAGAAAAAGAAAAGAAAAAAAAAAGTTTTGTTTTGTATTGTCTAAAGTAGAAGCACTGCATTAAGTAAAACAGATTGCAGGTTTGGTTATTGTTAAAGGAAAAGTCCATCCAAAAATGAAAATTATGTCATCATTTACTCACCCTTATGTTGTTCCAAACCCATGTGACGTTGTGTCAAACACAAAGGAAGAAGTTCGGGAAAATCTTGAAGGTGCTTTTTTTCCCACACAATGAAAGTGAATGGGTTTGAGCTTCAAAAGTCTTACAAAAGTACTCAAAGTTTAAGTTTTAAATAGCAAAACCATAACTTTGTGTTTAAATTTTGCTCTGTTCTTGACACAAAGGGAGAAGTTCGGGAAAATCTCGAAGGTGCTTTTTTTTTCCCACACAATGAAAGTGAATGGGGTCAAGCTTCAAAAGTCTTAGAAATATCTTGCAAAAGTACTACAAAAGTAAGTTTAAGTCTTCTTATTGATAAGATAACTTTGTGAGTGAATGGGGTTGAGCTTCAAATGTCTTAAAGTAATCAAAGTTTAAGTTTTAAATAGTAAAACCATAACTTTCTGTCAAGAACAGACCCAAATTTAAACTATTATTGGCTGCAAAATCTTCGCAACACATTAACGCACCATATATGAATTTCAGCACGGACGAGATTTGTGAGATACTGTGGATTGGAAGCCTCAAAAGACTTGCAATATAGTCATATGAGATTCTTATATTGCTTCTTTGATGTGTTTATGTCTCATTTGGTGCGCAACAACAATCATTCCCATTCCGTTTCATTATATGCAGTAAGCACTATGGAGATTCCACTAATCCTTTTGTGTTCCATGGAAGAAGGAAAGTTATACGGGTTTGGAATGACATAAGGGTGAGTAAATAATAATTTTTGGGTGAACTATTCCTGTAGGCAAAAACGACATAATACATAAATGATAAATGATGTTTGCCTGCGCTCGTAGATGTCCTTATGTATAAAAGTTTCCCAACATCGTTTTATAGCTTTGACCTAAGGTTAGATGTCTCCAAGTCTCAAAATTATTTGTGGAGAAAGAGCTGGTTTAGATTTAGACAATTGCGATTAAATAATATGTAATGGAGGTCCAAATTTGGCCCCTTGATTTTACATTTCCACAGAAACCAATATTGCTGCCATCTCGATTTTTGTTATCAAACGTAGCTAAAGAGAATGATTCATAGTCGACTGGAAAAATGGATACTGCTTCTGCTTTAAGCAAAAACATGATTGCACTCCACCCAACCTCAACATCTCAAAATCCACTTTGGTTGGATCTAGCATTGATGTTGGACAGTAAGATACAACAGTAAAACACTGACATTTAACACTGAACGGAAAGAATCCTTCTGTTTCAGAATCTAGTCAACTGACTAAAGGACAACAACCTTCTAAAACTCAAATGGAAACTCATAAGTGACTGAACTGGAAATGCGTAGGTAGGAACATGCGTAGCAGTAACTTCTACAATATAATGAAATACCTCGTATTTTTTCAATAATTAAACACTGTGTCATCAAAGTTGGTACTGTGGTTTTATATATGTCAAACACGCACATGTGTCATTATAATATTAACATTTTATGAAAATCAAGCTCAGATGGAGTTATGAGGTTTTTATCAGCGAATGAAAGAGACAGGCCTATGTGTTTTGTGCTTCATGTTAAATTGACTTGAAATGGTTACTAGAACTCATCTGATGTTTTCATTTTGAAATAACATGTTTCAGTCATGTAACCCAATCAAACAGGACTTTCACTTCCCATCATGCTTTGCACCGGGCTGAATTGGGAGAGTAAATGTTGAAAAAGTGATATTTTATGCATTTTTTAGAAAGATGAGAATATGGAGAGACTTATTACAGTTTTTGTTATGTTAGTGTTTTTTGGAGATTACCGTCGTGGTGAAGTGTTGAGCTTGTGCTTGGGTTGAGGACCTGCTTACAAGAATTGCCTTTTTTATATAATGAAGGAACCACTATGATAGTGCTTTGGATCAAACCAGTATCATTTCTAGACTGCCAACACCAATTATCACGTGCAAATAGTTATGTTTAGTTTGTTGCTATGTAAAGACAAAACAAAAGCATTAATAATCATTGAATTATTATATATATAGAATTCATCTATTTAAATAGAATTCATTGCAAACAGATTTTCAGGCATTTTTTTTTTTCTTTTTTTTTCACAGCTGATGTATTTTGCTTGCTTTAAAAGAAATGTCTCTTGTTTAGTTAAGTTTTTATATTGGAGTCTTTTTTTCTGGCATTGTTTTCCTTGAATTTGCTTCTGAGTTCCATGCAATTTAAAGCTTTTCTTGGTTCATTCCATGTTTTACAGGCAACCTCTCTCATGCTAATTCAGATTTGCACAGTTGGTTTTAAATTAATCTGGTTTATTTTAATTCAGGACTCCAGATTTTAGTGATCTGTACTTAATCTGTGTTTCAGAAAGCCATTTTTTAAGCCACGATTAACTATTCTAGATTAAGGCCTATCCTGGCTTATTTTAAACCCTATCCGGGAAACCACCCCATAGTGTTTCTTGAGTAAAGAAAACACTGTACTTATTCAAACATCAGTTCTTTATTTACCTTTGCATTGCAAACATGCAGAGATCTCCAAACTGCATGCGGCATTTCATTCACGATAGAGGCGGGCCTGAGTTATGAGGTTTGTCTGACAGTTTGAGGATCCAATGGAGTTACGAGGTTTAGTCACAAGAGCTTTTAAATCATTTTCATTTGTTAAATATTTGTAAAACCCACATACAGGTGTAAAGGATGATCAATAGCACTGATTTTTAAAAATAAAATAAAACAAAAAAGATGAAATATAGAGATATAAGGTTTCCGTCTGACAGCAACGATATATTCTTAATTGTATAGAATTCATTTATATTATTTATTTGTTTTATTTATTTATTTGCATTTGGTAATTTTCCATGGCACACCTGACAATCTGTACACACTATTGTACCACGGCACAGTGGTTGGGAAACACTTGCTGGGTCGCATTTGTAGGCTGCATACGTCATCGAGGATCTCGGTTGATTTAGTCATGTGATTTATCAGTTCTGTTTTGTGATTGGTTCATTGTCTTGATTGTTCACAGGTGTTCGTTGTTTGTCATTAGTCTCTTTGTATAAACAGCCCTCATGTTTCACTGTAATCGGCTGTTGGTGAGTTTGTTTTTGTTTCAAGTCAAGTCAAGCCACATCTATGTTTTGTATTTAGTTCATGTTTCTGTTCAATAAACTGCACTTGGGTTCACTATGCTCACCTCCAGTGGACTAATCATTACAGAAAGCTAGACCTCTACAATGAACCCAGCAGTTCCCCTCCTGAGTCTTCACCAGGGGAATCGGACCATAGAAAACTATGTAGAGGAATTTTGTGGACTGTGCTGCCAGGTAGAATTCAATGATATTGCCAGAGACTGTTCACGTTATACCAGCCAGGTCAGTGCCTGTTCACCTCATGTCTTCTAAGCTACAGACTGTTCACGTCATGCCTGCCCAGCCACAGACTGTTCGCCTCATGCCTGCCCAGCCAGAGACTGTTCACGTAATGTGTGCCCAGCCACAGTCTGTTCACATCATGCCTGCCCAACCACAGACTGTTCATGTCATGACTGCAACGCCAAGGCCTGTTCACGTAATGCCTGCCCATCCAGAGTCTCGTCCCAAGATAGCCACCATTCCAGAGCCTCGTTTTAAGATGGCCACCATTCCAGAGCCTCGTCCTAAGATGGCCACCATTCCACTTGGGTTCGCTACGCTCGCCTCCAGTGGACTAATCGTTACAGTGAGTGAGTCAGTCGCAAAGACTTTTATATTGAAAGAGAAAAGTTTATAAACAAGAATGTTGTTTTTACTTTAAACAGCATCTCATAAGATGCAACTGACATGCATTGAGTAGCACTGTCATGAGAAATCCCCTTAAATGTTAAAAGGACAAAGACAATATCACTTTCCTCAGCAGACAATCAAACTGACTTTGTGATTATGAATCTGACCTGACTTTTTGACCTGAAGAATATTAGCTAGATGCAGGTTATACACTTGCTTTGTCTCTCTCTCTCTTTCTCTCTCCCTCTCTCTCTCTCTCATAATAATCTACTCTGCATAATACAATAAGCTTCAATGAAGTAACTCAGCATTCCTTCGTTATTAGTTCTAAAGTGACGTTTTAGAATTAACGGAGGCTTGGGCTCAACTGTCAAACTGTCAATTTGCGATTGAAATCTGTGGCGGAAGGAAGTAGTTCATCACAAATGAGGGTTTTTAAAGACACTTGTGCCGTCGAACTGTTGTATAAATGCAATATCACACGAGTAGCTGTGTGAAATGGCTCTATATCAGCAAGGCTGTGATTACCTGCGGCCTTGTGCAGATATAGAGCACAGCTACTCATGTGATATTGCTTATTTGAGTGAAACATAAGTGTTTTTGTTGTTTCTATGTATTTCTCATTTGGGCAGGAAACATTTTATGACTTTAGCCTTTAGCAAGTTATGTTTCACTTTTCTAACAGTCATATTCCTACATGTTGAGCTGGAGTCAGCACCAGACCTTCCCAGATGCGCTTATATCTGAATTTATACAATTGTTGCACATTAGTACAGAGTGTGGCCTGTATGATTCATTCTGCAGCTGCATGTCAAGTTCAGCTGAAACAGGTACATGGAAAAGTGCTGACAGAAAACAGAAGCTCAACCCCAAACAATCTGAGGGGCTGCTTTGCTCTTTGTTAAATGGTGAGCGCTGAAAAAAACAAAGAAAAAGACGTCTCTGAGCCAAAAAGACGTTTCAAAATTCTGTTTTAAAAAAAAAGTTTACACATAATGTGTACATGAACATTTTATTGTTATTATTTTTAACATCACAAATTAAAATTTCTATGAATATGTAAAGGAAAGTGTATATTTTATGTGCTGTGCAACACACTTGTCATTTTACATTTTGGCAAATTAGTGGCAAACAAGGAAGAGAAACACATGAGAAACATCCAAACACATAAAACTCCAAACATCGAAACAAAGACAGACAAGGGCTATATACACAGGGGCAAACAAGCTTAACAAGACAAGAAGGTAATGAGATACACCTATAGCCTAATCAAGGGGAAAAACTACAAAGAGGGCAGGAGGTAACATAAAAGTCCACAAACAAACACAGGGAATATGTAACATAAATGACACATACTGTAAAAACCAAAATAAACTGTGGTCTATTCCTGTTTAAGTGGGCAGTTCTTGGCTAGAATGAATTGCAATGTGGACCAGACTTTATACCTATAGTCAAAAGTATTGGTAGACATGCGCCACACTGATACAAATGATCTTGGACACAAATGGAAAGGATTAATAGACAATTAAGTCCTAGTAACTCTGTACAACAAACCGCTAGGAAGGAAGTATCCCTTTATGACTGTTCAAAACCCCTGCTGAGATCCAGACATATATTTCCACTAAAAACCACAAGAGCCAAATTGGCACATCTGGTAAAATACAAGAGTTTGTTTTGATGCGCTTTGTACTTTCACACTGATTTTCCAGATTATTTCCTAAAACTAAAAAAGGTACATTTCAAATGTCAGGGTCCCTTTTGTAAAATAAGTGTCCTTAATAGTACTGAATGTGCACTTGTAGTATACCTAAAATCTTAAAAGCATATGCTTGCCGATAATATAATATTAATGAAATAAAAGGCCACTTAAGTGTACTTAAAGAGAGTACACTTTCATACCTGATTCTCAGCTTTTAAAAAAGCATGTTGTAATAATGTAATAACTGCAATAATGCCAGAGGTGGACAATAGTGAAGTATTTTTACTTTACTCAAGTACATTTTTCAAGTATCTGCACTTTATCAGTGTTTTTCTTTGGAAAACTTTTACTTCACTACATTCCAGAGCATAATGTCATACTTTTTAATGCACTACATTTCATAAATAAAAGTTGTTGTTTTTTTTTTTTTACCTTTAATACTAATAATATAGCAGTGTAACAATATATTGTGTTACAATATATCGCAATACAAAAATGCAACAATATCGTATTGTGTATAGTGACAATATAGTTCACCCAAAATGAAAATTACTGTGTGAGAAAAAAATCCAAGTTTACAGAGTTTTAGTGTCACTACTACATTAAACTACTATATATAATGTTGAATATAATGTATAATTGTCACAGTTCCAGTCATTCCCGGACTTCATTTCCCACAATCCTCCCTGGCAATCACCTGCACTCACTCTACCAATCACTAATCACTACACCCAGCTGCAGCTCATTACCTGGACTATTTAAGCCACTCACATCCACATACACCTTGCCAGGTCTT
Organism: Hypophthalmichthys nobilis; assembly: GCA_037950665.1. Taxonomy (NCBI): domain Eukaryota; kingdom Metazoa; phylum Chordata; class Actinopteri; order Cypriniformes; family Xenocyprididae; genus Hypophthalmichthys; species Hypophthalmichthys nobilis. The sequence continues at coordinate 29,078,197 of CM075476.1, read as the reverse complement.
GTTTACTCTTGTGGCAATTCTGAGCATTTATCTTTGTATTTGTCTGCCTGTTACTGATCCTGTCTGTTCCCCGTGTATGATTCTCTGCTGCCTGCCCTTTGGACTATTTGCTCTGTTTTGGATTTATGATTGTTATCTGCCCGCCCTGACCCATTGCCTGTTCCTCGACTACAATTCTGCCTGCTCTCTGCCATACCTGTCTGCTGTTGTTCTGCCATTGCCTGTCTGACTACGAACTCTGTTTTAATAAAGCTTGCATATGGATCCTACCCTGAGTCCCGCTTCGTTACAATAATAATGCAATGGGGGAAAGATTTGTGGGTCCTGATAATGCCAAATGTCTTATGTTACCAGTAAAAAGTGGCCTACATTATTTTAAATATATCTAGCCAGTGACAGAGTGCAAGCATATTCATCTAAAATAAATCAGTGTTTCAGCATTAGAATTAAGAATATTTTTATTCTGGTGTCACCATTGTCCTGTGCATTGGGTTAGTCCAAGCCTATTCATTTACACCCCCAATGTAATACCAAATTTAGCATTTTAATCAACAGTACATTTTTTGTTATCCTTTTACCATATTGTCATGTTTATGTTCTGTTTAGTTCTGTTCTGTCATGTCTGCACCTGAATTCGTTAGTCTCTGATTAGTTAATCCTCCTCCACCTGTACCTGTTTAGCTCCCTCAATCACTTTGTGTATTTATACTCCCAGTTCTGTTCAGTCCTTTGTCAGTCATTGTTGGTATAACCAGTTATGTTGGATTAAAGATTTCACGTCATAGTTTTCTGCTATTATCTTCGTCATGAGTTCTCTAAGCCACCAGCTCGTTACAGAATGACTGACCCTCAAAATGAGTAAAAGAAAAAGAGAAGAAAAGTAAAATGGACTCACCAGCGCTGCGTTTCCTTCTCCTCCTGGAGAGCAGGCCTTATTTGGAGTGCTTAGCCTGGATGATCCGGAATGGCGGCCTCTCCCTCACAGCCAGCGAGCCCGAGGCGTTGTTCCAGGACCGGAGAACATCCAAGCTCTGGAGTTGACGAAAGCGGGTCAGGCCACCGCAGAGCTAGGAGTGGACCTGAACTTCATCAATCTGTGGTCCGCGGATCCAATTCCCACCCAAGTCCCCACCCTCGAATCCTCCTCGTCTTCGCCGGTCCCGTCCGGCTATTTGGATGCTCCGGTCCCTTCCAGAAATCTTCTTCAGCCTGTATCCCTGCCTGACTTCCTGATCCCGTCTCCATCACTGGTCACAGCCAGCCCCCTAGATCCGTTGGCACCACTGGTATCGTCAAGCTCCTCGGCTCTGCCCCAGCTGCTCACTCCGTGCGGCTCATCTTCCTCGCCTCGGGCTTCACCTCCACCAGCTCGGCTTGAGGCCGAGTCCCTGCCTCCACATCGGGCCTCCAGACCCACGTCTCCACCTCGACCTGTCAGCACGTCACCATCACCTCGGCTCACCGCTCCCTTATCACCTCCACGGCCCGTCTGTCCGGATGCTCCGCTGGGCTCACTCCCCACTCTAGGTCGGCCTCCAGCAGTTGACACCTAGCTTCCGCTACGGACTTCCGGGGTTCCTGCTGCACCTGAACCCTGCACCCATACAGCTTCATTGGGCACCTCCCTTCCTCCGACCTCCCCGTCGTCCTCGCTCGCCCCGGTCATCCGAGTCCCCGTCGTTGCCTCAGTCCCGCGAGCTAGCAGCTCAGCACCAGGCTTCCAGGCCTGCGATGTCACCCAGGTCCGTCAGCCGCGATGTTCCGCCGGTGCCCCCACTCACCATAGTTCCGCCTCCGCCGATCAGTCCCAGGGTTCTGTCTGCCCCTGCAGTCAGGACTCCGCCCTGGCTCCTCCCACCGTCAACTCCACCATGGTGCCCATGGCCAACTCCTCCAGGCTCCTGTCTGTCACCAGCTCCACGCCCTCCACTGAAGCCTCCACCCTTTTTCATGTTCATAGACTTTCGTCACGGCGCGAGGACACGCCTTTCCGGGGGCCTTTCATGTTTATGTTCTGTTTAGTTCTGTTCTGTCATGTTGGTCGTTAGTCCCTGATTACTTAATCCTCCTCCACCTGTACCTGTTTAGTTCCCTCAATCACTCTGTGTATTTAAACTCCTGGTTCTGTTCAGTCCTTTGCCAGTCATTGTTGGTGTAACCAGTTATGTTCTCCTGTTGGATTAAAGACTGTGTTTTCTACTATTATCTTCGTCGTGAGATCTCTAAGCCACCAGCACGTTACACATATGTCTTGGAGTATCGCAAATAATATTGTATCGTGAGTTCAGTTTCATGATATGTATCGAATTGTGACATGAGGGTATCGTTACACCCCTACTACATTAAAAATGTAGTACTTTCTTACTTGTACTCAAGTAAAACTTAAAAGTACTAGATTTATAATGTAATTAAAGGCTTAGTTCACCCCAAAATGAAAATTCTGTCATTAATTACTCAACCCTCATGTCGCTCCAAACCCAAGACCTTCGCTCATCTTCGGAATACAAATTAAGATATTTTTGATGAAATCCGAAAGGTAAATGACTCGTCCATAGACAGCAATAATCAACACTTTCAAGGTCCAGAAAGGTACTAAAGACATCGTTAAAACCATCGATGTGACTGCAGTAGTTCAACCTTAATTTTATGAAGCGACGTGAATACTTTGTGCACGAAAACAAAACAAAAATAATGACTTTATTCAACAATATCCTCTCTTCTGTGTCATTCTCATACGTTGTTTACATTCAGCGCCTCCAGGTTCTACGTCAGAATGCCGACTCATTATTGCGTCGTGCTGCTCACGTGTGCAGCTTTGGCCCATACTGAGCCGGCATTCGGACGTAAACACGGATGCCTTCATTGTGCTTACTGCATCACCTGCGTATGGATAATGACAGGGAAGAGAAGAGATTTGCGCACAAAAAGTATCCTCGACACTTTATAAAATTAAAGTTTAACTAAAATTAAAGTTTTCTTTTTTTTTTTGTTTTTTAGCTAGTATTATAATTGATTTTCCTATGAAGACTGGACATATAAGTCTAATATTTGTATAAAAGGATTGGTCAGAAGGGACATAGTGGCATAACAAATGTTTATTGCACATATCTTTTGATAATTATGATAATTCCTAAATATAATACAACATACATGTAATGTTGTATTTGTTGCAAGACACTGAGCTGGGAGGCGGTTACTTGACTCAAACACTTGAGAGATGAACTAATCATTTCTGTTTCTGTATTCAGCCTATGTGGCTGTGACGGGATGAACGAACGACACAAACCTGAAGACTCGAGAGGCAAACTAATAATTTCTGTTTCCGGTACTATATGCATTGCATGTGGGGCTGTCACGGCACAGTTCAGACACTGACGACAGACCTAACGACTCGAACCCGAAGACACGAGAGGTGAACTAAACTTTATGAGGAACAATTGTGATAAATGTGAGGTGACAAAAGAAAGAACGACTTGGATCGGAAGGTGAGGTGGTTAACTAACAGACTGCATAGTTCAAGTTCAAGTTCAAGTTCGGTTTATTTCTAGAGCACATAAAAACGGCCACAGGCCGACCAAAGTGCTGTACAACAATACAACAATACAAAAAAAAATAAGACTATACATAATGTAGCGTCTGTGGTGGATCAAAATTATCAATACAACTATAAATTAAAGAAAGCTTTTACGTTTGACCTCCTTCAGATAACCCATAGACCATGGCTCCGGCAGGTCTAGATGAAATTACCCTGGTGGCATCTTTGTTACCTTCAGTGAGGAGAAGCAGGAGGCTTTCTCCCCAGCTCTGGGGACTTCAAAGAGTCACCCATGCTCCCCACATGGCACTAAGGGCCATGTGGCATACCCAAGACGCTGCAAAACCCAATACACATCACACACACACATACAGAGACACAAACACATATTTGGAAACTGTATCTACATTTAGCCTCAAAATATGACTATACCAAAGTGTACCCGTTGCTGTATTCAAGTGAACGTGCATGTATCCCTAGTATATAAGATTAGTTATGATTGTAGCAGTGTTAGTTGTATTCTAAGCGGTATATTCAAGTATAAACTGTATCCCTCACTTTTTATGTGTTGACGTCCGACAAATTTGGTCTCATTGTAAAGCCCTCTTTATGCCCTAAATAACAATGTATGTCACATCACTGTAAAATGCATTGTTCTATTTTAATGGTATTTTGAAGAAAATGTACTCAGTTCTGACACTTCATAAACTATGCAAATGAGGCCATAAATGGAGACAAAGAAAAGTTTGCCCGCCAAAGTTGCACTCCGCACCATTGGCTGACGAATCCGAGAAGGCGTTTGACTTGTTTGTCCTTAAAAGACATTCACACGCTGCCTTCTCGATTGTCTCTCGATTGTCTCTCGATCGCCTTCGATTGTCCGTCGCCACCTCACGCACGCCTCCCGGACGCCTCGGCGACCGCGCTTCCATCACGCGCTCCTCTGCATCTTCGACGACCATCTGTTTGGCACAAGTTCGCTTCTGTCAAGCCTCCGTCATCCTCCATCACCTCGAGACGGACTCTCTCTCTTCTTTATTTTCCGGTTATCTTACTCTCAAGTTAAAACCTTGTTTGAAAACCCCGCCGAGAACCCAGTCTCGGAAAAGGACCAATCGCTCCAGCCGCACGCATTGAAACTCCTCCAGAAAGACACGCACTCCAGCACCTAAAACCTATGCAAGTATAGAACTATTCTTTCAAGCGTTTTAAGCTCCATGCATAAGCTGAGTTTCCTTGCTGGCTCTCAAAGGTTTAACTGTTTGTAATTTGCCACTTTCTTTGATCACCTCTGTTTTCCTGCCTTTACTTTCGCTTTTGTATATATGTGTATTCCTTTGTGTATATCTAGTCATATAACGTTAGCCCATGTAGTTGTAGTTTCGTATATTAAATACATTATATTCATGCTTGATTGCCTCTGTTGCTCATTCACAACCAGGTCCCTTCTACGCTTGATTCTGCAAAACTGCTTTACGCTTTAATGCTATAATAGGAAGTTATTCTCGTGGCCAGAGACCAACTTCCTTTTATAAATAGTTTATGAGAAAACTGATGGTTTGCTGGACAAACTAGGATAGTCTTTCTCAAATCACTATTGAACTAGACCTAATCATATATGTAATTGATTATAATCCGTTGTAATTAATTCACAATATATGTGCATAATTCCCTCTTTGGTCGATCTATATTATAATTAATCATAACGCGTTATGACTTAATTATATATATATTTCACCCATAATTTGAGCTAATTGATTAAATACATGTAGATTCGCTACATATATACATATTATTTTTTTGGTGGAGAATGCGGGCAACGTTTTAAACTTGGTTCTGTGCTTGAGCAACTCAGAATAAATCTGTGTGTTTATTAATGTTTATGCGCGCTTTATACAGTGAGACAAGACGCAACGCGTTCCTCACATGGAAACGTTAACAAACTGCTATTTGTGTCTAAACATTTTAGCCAATTGTTAACCGTTTAAAATAAACTGCAGTTTCATTAATATTAAACTCGTTCCTGCAAAAGAGAGACAATCTTTTTGCAGGACAGCTTTAATATTAATTTCCGCTTGAATAAAACGAAGAAATCGTTTTTCAGCGTGATAAAAGACCGTTAGGGACGAGTCTCTCCCTCTCCGTCTAGAAGGCCTCATAAATCGTAGCGCTATAAAATTTGAATTATTGTGTTGTCCGATAATACAAATAGCGCCTCACTCCTCACTCTTGGTAAACCATTGGCGTAGCTAACCAACGTTACCTAGTGCAAATCTAATCTGGAAAACAGTTTATCTGATTTATCCGATTGATGTGTGAAATTGGGAGTTATTAACACCCTGATCCAGTGTTAATTTGTAACGCAGCGAAGAAATCCTGCTAAAGTTACATGTTCGTGTCCAGTGAACTGGCACAAGAGAATCCGCCGAGATTCTGAATATTATAAGTGATAAGTTGCAGTTAAATCGGCCGCGGCGCTAGATTTAAAAGTCACGATTTTTAAAGTAGGTGGACGCAGTACCTCTGACTAAACGCCAGAGGGCAGTCTGTTCAGGTGTGTGGCACACCTCCCTACGTCATTGTTGTGTGGACCCATTAACGCCATCGTGTGGGCGTTCTGGGTTAGGTCTGCTTTCCTCGTGTTTGATCTGAATTATTTCCAACTTTCCTTTGGCTATTTTAATTTGCTGGCTGTTATAATTCTTTTGTTTTATTGTTTTGACGGTTATCCTGTCTATTTGTATTTGGAATGCGGTTTACTGATTTAAATTTAGTTTAAACACGTTTTAAATTTTAATTTTAATTAAGTTCCTTCCAACAAGAGAATTCACTTTCGGGAAGTGCTCCCCTTGTGGACACTCCCCAGATAAGCCAATTCCCTCCTTGGAGTTTTTCTTTTCCTTTTCCTGTGTGTACATTTCTACTTTATTCTATTTTAATTCTTTCCCTCTTGAATTATTTTTACTTTGGGAATTCCTTCCTTTCGTTTCTCTTTTTGTTTTTGTTTGTTCTTTTCTCATATTTATTTCTTGACGCTACTTCTTTTTCTGTTGATAGCATCCTTATACCCAAGCCTCCCTTATTTTATACACTTATTTAAATTTAATTAAACAACGTTTAATTGAAATTTAAATTCAAGTTTTGGTGTCATCGATTGACATTTGCTCATCAAGGAGCAGCCCCCCGCCAAAAGGGGGCACTCTCAAATAGGGAAGGCTTTCTCCTCTCTCCTCCTCCCACTCTCTTATTCTGTGCACTTATTTAGAATTCAATTAAACCAAGTTTAATTTAAGTTTGAATCAAGTGCCACTGAACTGTTTTTTTTCTTTGCTTTATTGTTTGTTTCTGTTCTGCTTCTTAGCTAATTCATTCTGATTGTCATTTTAGACCCCAATTCTCTTGCCCTACACATTTAATTATTTAAATTTGGTTTAAGCAAGACTTAAATTTAGATTTAAATTTACAATTAAATTGTGTTTACTTGACCATTGGTGTACTTGCAGATAGTGCCCCCTCTAGTGCTCGGTGGTGAGTTGGCAGTTGTTTCAGTGAGTTCCAGTGAGTGGAGTCACCTGGCCTGGCGGATCCGGCACTGGCCGTGCGTGAATCGTGGACATTTCTGACCTCGTACCACCGGCAACACGCGGGACATCGGCAATTGGGTACATCAGGTGCAGGGAGGCAACGAGTCCAGGCTGACAACAAGGGCAATTTTGTTTAATTTCCCTGTTCAGGCTTCTGCACGACAGAACCGCCCGTTGAGAGTAACTGCCTGCGGGGTCAGACTCTTGGCTCAGGGAAAACTCAATTTTGATCTGTCAGTCTGGCCGTTGGCAAAACACCTCGCCTAAGTACAGCTGCAAAGCCACCAATTGTGCTAAAAGTCACCGTTTGTGTGGTTGCATCGTGGTACGAAGGGGACAGGGTGCCCACGGACACCGCAGTCGAGTGGTGGAACGTCAAGGAAAGGCTGCCTCTGCCACTGAGTCCTTATCTGAGCAATCACAATTCACCCCAGGCCTAGAGTAATGACATACAGTCCACTCACTTAGTAAAGGCCACAGAATAGTAGATATTCTCTGATCATTTAAGTGTTTGGCCAACCCCTTCTATTCTTGAACCATACCATTTCCTTAGGTTTGATAACTCAACAGCGCCCTCGTCAGGCCTGCCTTAAACCCTAACTGTGGTAATAAGTTTAAGCTCCTTAACTCTCTCTCTCTCTCTCTGATTGTATCTCACTTTCGTTTTATTTACCCGTAATTGTCTCTATTTTGTCTTGGTCTATTTGCTTCTCTGTTGTGTTTTTGTTTCTTTCAGTTCATGTAAAAGCAGTACCTGTGAGAGCCATCACGGAAGCTGAATAATAGATAAACGACCGAGCAGCCAGAGTCATTAGAGGACCAACTGAGCTACCGCCTGTCAAAATCCTTATTCAGATTTGGCACTCACCCACACAAATTGGCCCACGTGGTCATTCCCGTCCATTGACGGCGCATATTCCACTAACTGTCTGCACCAGTTAGTTGGAATCACACACAAAGTTTATCTAATTACGTGAGATCGTAACCCGCCAATCCCGCGCAAGCTTGCATTGGTTCTTTTTGTGCTGTCTTTCTCGCCAACAGTAAGCCACTATGTCGCGAGCATCTAGACCTGACACCCACTGGGATCATCTTGAGACCTGGCTGGGCGTCATGACCAACACGTTCCTGCCCAATGCCGCCAGCGACCTCCAGCACCTGAGCAGCAAGCAGCTGGATGAGGACCTGAATCAACTGATGGCCCACGATCCGACCCAGAGCTACAGCCACAAAGAATGGGCAAAAATCGCCGCGGCCTGGTCCACAACCTCATTGCCCAGGTGAGGCCTAGGGAGAGAAACAACGCCCTCCTGGAACAGGAAGTAGCAGCACTCAAGCTTCAGGCCGAGGAGGCCCGGAGGAATCAGGCCCAGACTCAACGTCGCATCGATCAGCTACTCCTCGAGACCCAAGACCAGCGTGGGACAGCAGATGAATCCGACTCCGAGCTACAAGTCGAGGGGAGAAACTTCAAAAGGCCCTTGCAGAGCTCCACCCGGAGATGGGGCGAGAGAGCAGTTGGAAAAGAAATCCAGAGAGGAAAGAACTGGAAAACTCCAACAAGGTGAAGTTCTCCTAGCCAGAGCAGAGACTGAGCTGAAAGAAAGAGACGCTAAAGCCAGGGCCTGTGAAAATCATCCTAAACAGGCCTGGAAAGAAGTCATTGCTCTGAAACAACAAAGAAACTATTCAAAAGATGAACTCGATACTCCTTACAGAGAACTGCAAAGTGGCCTGGGAGGGGAAACATCCATCACAGAGTTTCCCCTGGCCAGTCAAGAATCCCTAGTCCAAAAGGGGGTTGAAAGTCCACTGCCCAAGACGCCCAGCGCCGAAGAACTTTTGCCAGCAGCTGTCAAATCCAACTACCAGCAGCTGCGACGGCTTTGATCAAAGAGTTTTCTGACCCTGAATCGGACCAAGGGCTCCCTGCTGCCATGGACCTTAAACAGGGCCGACCGGAAAACCCACAAGCTTACTACAACCGACTGCGAAGGGCCTACTTCGGAGCACGTAACGAGCCAGGAATGGAGGAAGATTTCAACTTCAAAATTCTGTTTCTCCGAAATCTGCACCCTGCGGTGAGTCATCATCTGGGAGCCTTGGCCTGCCCACGCAGTATGTCTACTCAGCAGCTGCGTAGACTTAGCCCACAAGGCTTATTCTAGCGAAAAGCTGCGTCTGAAAAGACTGTAGAAAATCCAACCATTTATCCAGTCTCTGATCACTGCCCAGAACTGACCCTAGCCATTCCTGTGGAAAATGATGTGAGAAGTGAAGCCCTGGTAGACACCAGAGCAGATCTCACTCTGACGTCATCTGACCTTTTTGAAAGACCTAGAGCCGAAGCTAAGAGACAAAATCAGACTCTTAAATCGCAAAGATGTGAGCTGAATGTGCAGTCGTACAGCCAAAATGAGGTACAGCTTGAACAAATAGCTCCCATCCACCGCACAATTGGTCCCATGAGCTCGGTACCTCCTGTGTACATATCACAAAGGGACGCGTTTTCCCCTTTCATCGGCAAAGACCTGCTAGAACGCTTTGAGCCCTTATTGGACTACAAACAGCTGAAAATCTGGACTCAAGTGCGAGAACCTCTGCCTTTCCAGTCACCCAGACCACCTGAGCCAGACTGTCAGGTCACAGAGGTCACGGGAAATCTCACAGCTAGCCGCGGGAACCCCGTTTCAGCCCCAGAGCAAAGTTCAAGCTCGCCACTCTGCACTCTTCAACTTACCATAGACTCTGACTCCTTCTGCCTCAAGGTCATGACAGATTTACAGCTGAATGATGTAACAACAACAGACATTATTCGCACACTGTGGGCAGACCACTCAGCCTTCAGCCACACCCTGGTCAGTGCTCTCACTGAAGGAACACGGACCTCCCATTTGCCAACAAGCACGCACGCTTCCCATGGGACTCTTCGTCTGTCAACCGCGACGGCTGCCAAGGACATCCGTGCTTTGAACTTGAAATGGAACGACTGGCGTCTAACCCATCACTTCCTGGTCCTTCCGGACCTCCTGATGCACCCTAAAGCTCAAGTGAACTTTATTAATGAGGTGGTGTGGGCCTCAATGACTTTACAGCCCCCTGTTGTTTTTGTCAACACTGAAAACTTCCTGTCAGGCCAGACCAATCCCGAGGTCTGCATCCTGGTCAACGAACAGGAAGCTGTAGTACCAGCTTACACCAAAGGGGTCGCTGTTTGGCTCAACATGCGACATGGTCAAACCCTAAACAACACGCTGGGTTTCTTCCAACTTTCACCCGAAGGCATGGAACTTGGACTCGCTCTCGAAGCCACACCCCTCACTGACGCATCACCCCGTGTAGCCTACATGCTGTTCAACAACTGCACGGCCACAGACATCAGAGTCACCAAGACCTACCGTCTGGGATGGCTAGTGAGTCACGACTTCCATGACTTTGAACTCATATTACCAGTCATTGGCTCAATACCACCTGCAATGATCCCGGAAGGAAGCTCAGACAACACAGTGTTCACAGCACCCTTCAAGATCATCTCCATCACTTCCATCATGCCGGTAGCCACAGAACAGGTGTGCAGAATGGAGCTGAGGGAGGACCAACACCTCGCAGTATACACAGTCTATAACCAGCCTGGCTGCAAAACTCATGAAATTGCTGCACCTCTGACTGCCCACTTGACAAGTGATGCTACAACAGAGGAGCCATTCCCAGGATTTGAGACTCAGGTCCAGCAAATTCTGAAAGATGCAAATGCCCTCAAGAATGACGAGACCGTCAGAAACTCAGACAGGTCCTGTACAAATTCAAAGCGTCATTTGCAAAAGACTCTTTAGACTGTGGCCTCACTAACCTTCATACGGTGCGTATTCCAACACACCCAAATGCTCCTCCCACCTTCGTCAGGCAGTACAAAATTCCCATCGCCTCACACGAACCAGTGCAGGAGATTATTCGTTCCATGGAAGAAACAGGTGTCATCCGCCCATGCAACAGCACCTATTCAGCCCCCATCTGGCCCGTTCTCAAACCAAATGGCAAATGGCGACCCACCATTGACTACAGGACGTTGAACCAACAAGTGCCACTGTCGCGATGGCCCATGACACAGCTGGAGCAGGAACTACCCAGAATCAGAGGAGCCACTATCTTCTACGCTTGATGTGGCATCAGGATTCTGGACCATACCTGTGCATCCAGAAGACCAACACAAGCTGGCCTTCACCTTTGGCAACCGACAGTACACGTTCATGCGGTGCCCATTCGGCTATGCCAACTCGCCAGCTGAATTCAACATCTTCCTGAACAAAGCAGGCACGGTATGGGCCATCCAAAGATTCTCCAACTACATCGGAGCGCAAAGGTTCTCATAGAAACCTGTCACCAGCCTATCACTTTCCTCAACACCCAACGCATCCAAGATGGCGTGGTCACCAACTCACGCATAACTACGCCGGCTGATGGCCCTCCAGGGGCGCAACGCTGAGACGCGATATGCCCAAAATCACAAGTCTGCACTAAGCGACGGCTTGGCTGCCTGCCAAAACTGCTCTGATGACACAACAGCTTCAACACTGGAGATAGAGGTACCCCAACAACAGCAACCAACCTGTCACAGGTACTCTGAAGAGAATGCGTGCCAAGGTATGCCCACCCCCTACGTCGATGGATGTTCCTACAACCATGAGGGCATCCTAAAGGCAGGTGCAAGGGTGTTATGGTCAAACAACCAACCCTGCCCACCACAACACTTCAGGTTGGGTCCCCAGTCATTGCAGTATGCTGAAGTAGCAGCTATTCTCATAACCCTTCAAGTCGTCTCAGCCCATAACATCAGAGAACTCCTCAGTTGCACAGACTCAAACTATGCCAGACTCAGTTTCACATGCCACCTACCGGGCTGGAAACAAAATAGTTTCAAGACTGAAAGCAACAAGCCGGTCAAACAGCAACACCTGTTCCAAGCATGTGATGACATCACTCAAACAAACGACATGATCGTTTACTGGGAAAAGGTGAAAGGACACTCAAAGCAACCAGGGTGTGACAAAGACTCAAATGACCAAACCGATGCCCTTGCCAAGACTGGCACACTACATGGCAATCTACGGTCATCCCCACCCCAGTCGCCCACCCTTAGTCTGGCAGCAATAACCCACAGCCAACGAACTGCTCCTGCAACAGTTCCCACCTCACAGCCAATTTCACTGGCTCCACAAATTTCCAACAATGATATAGCTGATCTCCAAGTCTCAAACATCTCCATACAAGCTATATTAAACCACCTCTCAGACCCCTCCAACCACCCGATCATGGCATCTGATCCCACTGCGGCCACTAGCCTCAAACGACTGCATGAGAACAAACACATGCTGCGTGTGGAGGTAAACATCCTCTGGTATGCCCCTGATGACCTCACAGCGCCAAAGCTCGTAATGCCACAGTGCCAAAAGGGGGGCACGCTAATATACGCCCACAACGCACCATGTGCCAGACACCATGGTACCAGAGCCACTTATGAGACATTAAAACAAGGGCACATTGGCCCAGCATGCAGCATGATGGGGCAGAGTATGTCAGAGGATGTCTGGTTTGCTGTCAATTCCAACCGCAAACCCAATTCACAGAGCTCCACTGCAACACAGAGGAATCACATTTCCATGGTCGGATCTCCAGATAGACTGGGTGGGTCTCACGCCCAGATCAACAAGAGGTAACGAGTATTTCCTCACGGTCGTGTGCCAATTTACCAAGGCGGTAGAGTGTCTTCCAGCACCTAATGACACTGCCCAGACCCTGGCCTACCTCCTGATGAACCACATCTTCACTAGGCCCAGACTGCCACTTAGAGTCGACTCTAACAGAGGCACTCACCCCATGGCCAGTGTCAAGCACATGCTCACTCAACTGGAGAAAATGACTGTCACACAAGCTGAATTAAGTGGACACAACCGATGCACCAAACGGTTCTTGGGAGCTTTGCTCGAGCCGCTGCCGTCGGAACCCTGTTTATCCTCGGCATGTCTAGTGTCAACACAGTGAGCCTAGCCACCATAAGACAACATGTGGCTAAAATTCAGACTGAGAGTCCGCAGCTGAGAAAACAACTGGCAACACAGAGTAAAACCCTGCAAACCATCTGCAAATCCGTTAAAGGTATTGTGGAGGTTCTCAGCACTCACAGTTTCCTGCTGAACCAAACGGTGAACTTAATGAAGCAACCGTTTACCGTCTCCCAAAATGACTTTTCCCAAACTCAGCTGGTCACAACTCTGACAGACATGCTGCGGGAGGTTAGCTCCTCCATGGACAGCTTTGCTATGGGTAGGATTCCCCCGTACCTTGTGCCCATGAGCCTCATACAAACTGTGCTGGCATCTGCTACCGCCAGACCTACGGACCCTCTTCAAACCCACCTCGCCTACTCTCTGGGTAGCGCCATCCTACTACACGTCGACCCGAACAGAGTGAGGTGGCCTTTCTCCTGAACCTACCCATCATTGAATCAAGCAACATCTACCGACTCAAAGACATAGTCAATGTCGGATTTTGGCAAGGTAACACCCATATCAAGATACACACACCAAAAGTGGTAGCCTACCACGACAGCAACCCACAGCTGTACCTGACTCCCAATTTGCACATGTGTATTTTGACCAAAGACATTCACTACCTCTGCCCCAGCAAACCTTTCCTCAGAGACAACACTGAAGGAATCTGCAGGTTGCAACCCATGATCAGCGACACACGCTGCCCTGCCGAGGCCAAGCCTCGCACCCAAGTCATCGGAACACAAGCCGAGATTGTGGCCAATCGATGGCTCATCAACACCCCATTCGCACTGTCACCCTGACCTACGATCAGCACGACACCGGCACTTGTGTCAGCCTGCCCAACCAAAGTATGTGGGTTCAGGTACCCACAGGCGCCATCCTCCTCCTCGACGATCTGGCATTGTACCATCTCTCAAGTGAAGAACACCAGTCAGAACTGGAAATCCCAGCCTTCTTCAAGGATCACAACCTCACCTTAGATCCAGAACTGGAACTTAGGATTGAGAAAGGGGGGTCCCTGTTAATCGACATTACTCCCATTGACACATCCCTCCAAGCACTGTCCCGACTGCCCATCCTGACCAGCTCACCTATAGCCCAGGCTTGGACGGCTGCCGACCACGGCCCTTTGTCTCTCCATGGCAATCGGGTACATATTGATACTGGGCCTGGCCTTCATCCTGTTCAAGAGGATCAAAGGGATGCGAGAATCCCTGGACAAGTGCCTGCCTGCCCTTCCTAGAGGTTTCAAAAGGAAACCAAGGAGAGGAAGTACCAAGACGGAGAATATGCCAAACCTCATCGAGATGAACTCTCCATCTGAGGAACCAAAGGCCGAGGATGAGTAGCAAACCACCTGTTGCTTGACCATCATGATCCATCTATCATCCGATTTTGTTGACGTCCAACGAGGTCCACACATGAACCTCGTCGGCCGAAAGGGGGACTGTAGCGTCTGTGGTGGATCAAAATTATCAATACAACTATAAATTAAAGAAAGCTTTTTACGTTTGACCTCCTTCAGATAACCCATAGACCATGGCTCCGGCAGGTCTAGATGAAATTACCCTGGTGGCATCTTTGTTACCTTCAGTGAGGAGAAGCAGGAGGCTTTCTCCCCAGCTCTGGGGACTTCAAAGAGTCACCCATGCTCCCCCCCCACATGGCACTAAGGGCCATGTGGCATACCCAAGACGCTGCAAAAACCCAATACACATCACACACACACATACAGAGACACAAACACATATTTGGAAACTGTATCTACATTTAGCCTCAAAATATGACTATACCAAAGTGTACCCGTTGCTGTATTCAAGTGAACGTGCATGTATCCCTAGTATATAAGATTAGTTATGATTGTAGCAGTGTTAGTTGTATTCTAAGCGGTATATTCAAGTATAAACTGTATCCCTCACTTTTTATGTGTTGACGTCCGACAAATTTGGTCTCATTGTAAAGCCCTCTTTATGCCCTAAATAACAATGTATGTCACATCACTGTAAAATGCATTGTTCTATTTTAATGGTATTTTGAAGAAAATGTACTCAGTTCTGACACTTCATAAACTATGCAAATGAGGCCATAAATGGAGACAAAGAAAAGTTTGCCCGCCAAAGTTGCACCCGCACTATTGGCTGACGAATCCGAAGGCGTTTGACTTGTTTGTCCTTAAAAGACATTCACACGCCTCTCGATTGTCTCTCGATTGTCTCTCGATCGTCTTTCGATTGTCCGTCGCCACCTCACGCACGTCTCTCCCGGACGTCTCGGCGACCAGCGCTTCCATCACGCGCTCCTCTGCATCTTCGGACGACCATCTGTTTGGCACAAGTTCGCTTCTGTCAAGCCTCCGTCATCCTCCATCACCTCGAGACGGACTCTCTCTCTTCTTTATTTTCCGGTTATCTTACTCTCAAGTTAAAACCTTGTTTGAAAACCCCGCCGAGAACCCAGTCTCGGAAAAGGACCAATCGCTCCAGCCGCACGCATTGAAACTCCTCCAGAAAGACACGCACTCCAGCACCTAAAACCTATGCAAGTATAGAACTATTCTTTCAAGCGTTTTAAGCTCCATGCATAAGCTGAGTTTCCTTGCTGGCTCTCAAAGGTTTAACTGTTTGTAATTTGCCACTTTCTTTGATCACCTCTGTTTTCCTGCCTTTACTTTCGCTTTTGTATATATGTGTATTCCTTTGTGTATATCTAGTCATATAACGTTAGCCCATGTAGTTGTAGTTTCGTATATTAAATACATTATATTCATGCTTGATTGCCTCTGTTGCTCATTCACGAACCAGGTCCCTTCTACGTTTGATTCTGCAAAACTGCTTTACGCTTTAATGCTATAATAGGAAGTTATTCTCGTGGCCAGAGACCAACTTCCTTTTATAAATAGTTTATGAGAAAACTGATGGTTTGCTGGACAAACTAGGATAGTCTTTCTCAAATCACTATTGAACTAGACCTAATCATATATGTAATTGATTATAATCCGTTGTAATTAATTCACAATATATGTGCATAATTCCCTCTTTGGTCGATCTATATTATAATTAATCATAACGCGTTATGACTTAATTATATATATATTTCACCCATAATTTGAGCTAATTGATTAAATACATGTAGATTCGCTACAATAAATTATCCAAGAAATACACACACACACATAAATATATATATATATATATATATATACACACACATATACATACACACATGCCTACACACATAGCCTGAAGAACCTGTTAAGCAATTAATTAATAATTTCTTACTCATTATTTGGCCTTCATGGCTGCATTAATATTTTCCTTTCATTAAAAACAAAATAACGACTTTTCAGTAATATCTATATGGCTGTCAGGGAGTCAACTCAGTCACGCACCCAGTCACCACCGTCATCACTCCCCACATTCACCAGATCCCAGTCACCTGATTACTGATTCCCTCCACCTGTCTGCAATCAGCGTCCAGCTCCATATATACTGCACTCCACCCGTTCACTCACTGTCTGGTCTCAACCTTACCTTGTTGTGTTCCCGGATCGTCTTACCTGTTCTACTCACCTGCGATTCCCTTACCGTCCTGGCTCTCCCCTGTCCATGCTCTCCATTGCTTCGTCACACATTGGTTGCTGGATCACCTGGAAAAGACACAAAGACCGCATCAGAAACAGATAAGCCAAACCAAGACTTCCCTATTCCAAATCCACTCACCTGGACTGCTTCCTCCACTGTGTTGTTGATTCGTTTGCTTACAAATAAACCTGCTGTTGTTTACATCACTTACCTCTGTGTTCCTCGTCTATCTGCTGACAATGGGCCAATTTCAAAACACTGCTTCATGAAGTTTCTGAGCTTTATGAATCTTTTGTTTCAAATTAGTGATTCGGATCTCCTATCAAACGGCTAAACTGCTGAAATCACGTGACTTTGGTGCTTCGATTCATAAAGCTCTGAAGCAGTGTTTTGAAATCGGCCCATATAGATATTGTTGAAAAGTCTTTTTTTTTTTTTTTTTTTTTTTTGGCACAGAAAGTATTCTTGTCACTTTATAATATTAAGATAGAACCACTGAACTCACATGAACTGTTTCAAATATGTTTTTAGTACCTTTATGGACCTTGAGAGTTTGAATGGCTTTGCTCTCAATAGAGGCCTCACTGAGCCATTGGATTTCATCAACAATATCTTAATTTGTGTTCTGAAGATGAACGAAGGTCTTACGGCTGTAGAACGACATGAGGGTGAGTAATAATTGACATTATTTTAATTTTTGGGTGAGCTAACCCTTTAAAGTGTATTATGTCTGTAATAAGTACTCTTCTTAAAAGTATGCTAAAGTACACTTCTCTTTCACAAGGGGTCACTTTAAGAAAGGCAGGCATAACAGGAAAAATATATATTCTCATTAAAACCAAATATAGCTTGTAGTTTTTGTCACTAAGATACTGATTATTGATATATCAATATAGCTTACCGACATTTACCAGCTCTCAAAATATATTCTTTGTTGGGTTTCTGTTTGGATTAATTTTATATATTAAATGATATATTAACTGTCACTCTTTTCAGTTATGATAAATGATAATTTTATGTGTGTTCCAGTCATCTATTTTTAAAGAGAATTTTCCTTTCATTAAAAAGCATTATTTAGTTTCCAGCCTGTACTTACACGATGTTGTAAATTGACCACACATGATGAACGTTTGGATTTTGGAGCGACTCCCTGAAGCTGCGATGCCCACTTGAGATTTTAAACGGCTGATCAAGTAATAAAAACAAGATAAGGCAAAACCCGTTCCATGGTTTATTTGATTTCTAAACAAAAACCACATTGATGACAAACTGATTTAGTAATTAAATTGTTGGGATTGTGTTAGATGGGAGAAAACCTGGAGGCATGTTGGCATCAAAGAAAAAACTTTAAAAAAAGAAAGACAGAAAATATATATCACTGATTTAGAAGATTAAAACAAGGAAGCATTGTGAGAAAGTGTGACTCTTGGCAGTGTTGAAGCTTCAGCATTTGCACTGTCATCACAATACCAAGATGAAACACCCCTCGGGAAAATCAATCAGTAGCTGTAGGAAGATCAGGCAGGACGCAACATGGGACTGGAAAATATCCAAGAAAAATTTGGTGAACATCTCTATGATTATGAACTTGTAGACACAAAGGCTACGTTCACACAGCAGCACAATACGACTGTCAGTCATTCTGTCTCTGTCTGTCTGTCTATCTTTCTATCTATCTATCTGTCTGTCTGTCTGTCTATCTATTTCAAAATTGCTTTATTGGCATGAATGTAAATAATACAATATTGCCAAAGCTTGGAATATATATACATAAAATATAAGTAAAAAAATATATAATATATATAAAATACATAAAATATATATAAAATAAAAGTAAAAAGATCAAAATAATAGAAGAAAATATTATAACATAACATAAACTTAATTAAACAGTGTAACAAATTAGGACGTGAACATTTGATACCACCGTGTTTACAGGTTTTTTTTTTTTGTTGTTTTTTTTTTTGTTGTTTTTGGTACTATTTTCACAAGTAAGGTGTATATTTTCAAATCTCTAAGTACAAAACTCCAAACTGATCACACTTGTAACACAGCTAGTCATTCTTTCAAAACCTGATCTCATGCTTTCATTCTAGTTCTACAAATTTTCATTTTACATAATCATTGTTTAAAAACAAAAGACCACTGGGTAACACTTTGGAATACTGATCCTTCATTAATGAATAACTACACAGGAACAAATGAGTAATGCATTATTAACACTCTAGTAACTACTGTTAACTAACAAGAAACTCTGGTTAATGAATTAGTAAGTAATAGTGCTCAGTTGAAGGTGGTAGTTCGCTATTAGCTAATCAGTAACTACTGTTTTTTCATACCTCCCAGAGAACTACTAAGAACTACTATATACAGGTTCATAATTCATGTGAATAATGCATAATGTATAATTATTCTAAAGTGAAGATCGTGGTAACCCACTAGTAATGACTAAAGTATTACCAAATCCTTCAGAAGGAATTATTAATTATTTGGATCTGTATTCTAAAGTGAGAAACATGATAACTCTCTATAACTACTGAAGTCATTGTAAACTTTTGAGGTTTTTGTAAAGTATTGGATAGTAATAACTCAAGAGTTACTTCATAAATCTAAAGGAACTACTACTTCTTTGGATCAGTATTCTAAAGTGAAGATCATGGTAACCCACTAGTAATTACTCAAGTGTTACCAAATACATCAGAAGGAATTACTGTACAAAACTGTACAAAAACCTCAAAAGTTTACAATGACTCCAGTAGTTATTAGAGAATTATCATGTTTTTCACTTTAGAATACTGATCCAAATAATTAGTAATTCCTTCTGAAGGATTTGGTAATACTTCAGTCATTACTAGTGGGTTACCATGACTTTTACTTTATAATTAACTATACATTATGCATCATTCATGTTAATTATGAGCCTGTATATAGTAGTTCTTAGTAGTTCTCTGGGAGGTATGAAAAAAAAAACAGTAGTTACTGATTAGCTAATAGTGAACTACCACCTTCAACTGAGCACTACTAATTCATTAATCAGAGTTTCTTGTCAGTTAATAGTAGTTACTAGAGTGTTAATAATGCATTACTCATTTGTTCCTGTGTAGTTATTCATTAATGAAGGGTCAGTATTCTAAAGTGTTAACGATCATTGTGATATGTAATGAGAACATTTGGTTTAATCACCGAAACACAACAGTATGATCTTCTTTTAATTTAGTACTTTTAACAATCAGTTCATTCAAAAGCAAACAATGCTAGATACATGTTTCAAATCACCTTCGTTGCTGAAATAATTACACAGGCTACAGACGCCACCTTAGAAAATACACTTACATCACCTAAATTACATAATTGACATAAAATGTTTGTAATAGTATCTATTCAGTGTGTTATCAAAAGGTGTAAAGTTTTGTGTAGAACAGAGTTTGCCATTACAGTAAATGTTCTCACTGTACCATATGACTGAATATATACTGTAGTTGACCATTACAGACGAAGGGTGAGTTACAGTAATGTGGCAGTCTCTACCATGGTAATGCCTCTGTTTACAGTATAACATGGCATACTATAATGTAAAATAATGCCATCTGTCTCCCTTCTTCTGATGCATCTCTGATCAATCTGATGTTATGCAGTCATTGACTGACTGCTCTGTGTTCACAAATTTCAAATCTCTCTCTCTCTCTCTCACTCACACACACACACACACACACACACACACACACACACACACACACAAACACAGGTTTGTTTTGCTATCTTAGTGAGGACATTCCATAGGAGTAATGGTTTTTATACTACAAACTGTACATTCTATCCCCCTACACTACCCCTACTCCTAAACCTACCCATCACAGAAAACATTCTGCATTTTTACATTTTTAATAAAACATTGTTTAGTAAAGCTATTTTAAATATGAGGACTTATGAAATGTCCTCATATTTCATGTTTACATCGTAATACCAGTGCAATACCCATGTCATTATCCAAATTTGTGTCCTCATAAATCACAAAAACGCACACACACACGCTTTGGAATATGTGGTTTATGGGGACTCTCCAGGTGTAATGGTTTTTATACTGTACAAACTGTATATTCTATCCCCCTACACTAACTCTACCCCTAAACCTACCCATCGCAGAAAACGTTCTGCATTTTGATATTTTATAAAAAATATAATTTCATATGATTTATAAGCTGTTTTCCTCATGGGGACCAAAAAAAAAAAAAGCCCAAACAAGGTCTAAAATTACTGGTATTACCATCCTTGTTGGGACATTTGGTTCACAACGTAGTGTTTACCAGGACCTCTCACACACACACACACTTTGAAAATTGTAGTCATCATCTAAGATAAATTGCTCATAAATCATTATATTTGATTATCCATATCCATAATTGCAAATCATTTCTATAGAATCTATGCATATAGGATCAATCTCTATAGAAATCTATAGGTGTACCAAATGATTCATTGATTAACCATTAAGTTCAGTTGGATTAAATAATAGACAAATGTATTAAACTGAACGAAAAGAGATGCAAATCAAAAGTTTGGTAGAATAGCATTATGAAAGGCAGTTACTGTGACATTTATATAGATGAAACACTTATTTTGTGTAGTGAAAAGGATACTTTGTGATTTTGTGTATTGTACTAACACAATTGAAAATATGCTGAAATGTTTGAAAAAAGTGCACTTTTGATGATCGGTTGTGATATTAGTACTAAGAGTTTTGAAAATTTACCAGTTGCTTGTGGAAATTGCACCAAAGCAATTAAAAAATATGTAGTGTGTATGTTCAACATGGACAGCGCCATGCTGGTGACCTCATACTGAGGGTCACTGTGGTGGACAGAAGGGTAACACACTGAGGTCAGATACAATACGCACACATTCACCTGCTCTCTCTCAGGCTGTGGCACATCCACACGTATCTCGCAGCCAGTGCTGCTGTCTGTCCATCTCAGTCATAGCTGTAAAGTTCTTTATTAAGTTTATGAATTTGTTTAAGTAGAGGTCTCCTATAGATATGTATTTGTGACAGTGAAGGAGGAAGTGGTATCTCTGTCTCGATCTCTCCTGTCCTACTGTGAGCACACGCCCTTTGCTCTCTGGGTAACCAGCTCTTTTTGTGTCTGCCGGTCTCAGTGGCTAGACTGTGCTCACTAAGCCTGTACTTGGTCAGGATCCGTCACTGCTTTGTGTCTCTGACACTCTGGAGATATTCTTCCAATTCATAATTTGATTTTAGAGTTCAACAGAATTCTGATCCCAATGTTCCAGATATGTATTTTTAGATTATTTGGCTTATTTGGTTTATTTTGATGTTTGGATGAGAAGCAGTGCTGGTCTGAGACTGGTTAGTGTTAGTAGGATTAGTCAGGTTAGTAAGTCACAGAACCAGCTGACTGAGGGGACTTTTTCAGGGTTCAGTTCTTGGGTTTGTAATGCTTTAAAATGTAACTATTCTGTGGGACTTGATTTTAGATGCATCCAGAATTTGAGGGATTTTTTTTGCATATTAAT
This sequence comes from Hypophthalmichthys nobilis, assembly GCA_037950665.1. Classification (NCBI taxonomy): domain Eukaryota; kingdom Metazoa; phylum Chordata; class Actinopteri; order Cypriniformes; family Xenocyprididae; genus Hypophthalmichthys; species Hypophthalmichthys nobilis. The sequence continues at coordinate 29,055,915 of CM075476.1, read as the reverse complement.
AATGGGCTAATTCTGCCCTACATGCATTATTGGGTCTTTTAATATGTAGTTTTAGAATGAGTTTGCAGAATTATCTGTGTGGGCTTCTGTTGGCTGTCTGTCCCATCTAGTGTAGCTCTGATCACTGAGTGGACCCCAAACCTCACTTCCATACAGCACTATGGGCTGAATTACACTATCAAAGATTTTACATCAAAATGGAATCTGTAATTCAATGTTTTTTATTGTTTTGTTTTGTTTTGTTTTTTTTTGATGCCATATAGAGCTCTTCAAGCTTTATCTTAGAGAGCATTCACTGCCATACTCCCTGATGCAGTGATGATCAGGCCGAGGTAAGTGTACTGCATCGTGTGTCGTACTGCATCAAGTGCACTCGTAAAAAGGAAGTACAGTATGGCAGATTTTTCTATGAGGTAAGAGAGCTATATATAGAACAATGTGACCACAACGCATGCTTAAAAGACTGAAGTTTTTAGGTTCATGAGTGTTAACTGGACTAGATTCTGATTGTGGCAGTGCTGTTTTAAAAGCTCAAATTCCCAAGATCGGAGCCAGTCTCTAATGTGATGACAAATGATGGTAATAATTTAGAAAAAAAAAAATCTCCTCCTAGAGAGATGTTGGCCACGAGTCTTATAAAGCTGAGAGCGCTTGGTTTATAAGCAGCCCCCTTTCCCGGTCACTGCAAGGGCTCCCTTCCGCTACTCAATATGCTTTACTGGCAAAACATATAAAACACAGACCGTTTTCCTTTTTTCCTTTCTTGAATTTGAGCTATTGTCAGACACACTGTATGTCTCATGGAATATATGAATTTAAAAAAAATCACACTGAAGACAACCAAGATTGTTTCTATAGCCCATTAATGAGGAATACATATTTTCAAAATTAGTAGAATGAAGCTAAACTTATGAGTATCTAAGTAACAGAAATTTTACATACCTGTGAAGCTTAAAAAAATATTCCAGTGAACAAATGCAATAATTCACCAAAAAAAAAAAATCTGTCATCTTTATAACCTCAAAGCGTAGAACATGAAAGAAGAAGTTCTGAAGATTGCTCACACTACTTTTTTATCCCCATTAACTTTCTGATGGAAATGAGCAGCATAAACATTTCTCTTCTTGCGTTCCATGGAGAAAGGAAAGTCTTAAAGGGTTAGTTCACCCAAAAATGAAAATAATGTAAGTTATTACTCACCCTCATGCCGTTCCACACCCGTAAGACCTTCACTAATCTTCGGAACGCAAATTAAGATATTTTTGTTGAAATCCGACGGCTCAGTGAGGCCTGCATAGCCAGCAATGACATTTCCTCTCACAAGATCCATTAATATACTAAAAACATATTTAACTCAGTTCATGTGAGTACAGTGGTTCAATATTAATATTATAAAGCGACGAGAATATTTCTGGTGCGCCAAAAAAACAAAATAACGACTTATATAGTGATTTCAAAACACTGCTTCATGAAGCTTTGAAGCGTTATGAATCAGCGTGTCGAATCAGCGGTTCAGAGCGTCAAAGTCACGTGATTTCAGCAGTTTGGCGGTTGGACACGTGATCCGAATCATGATTCGACACAAAAGATTCATAACGCTCCGAAGCTTCATGAAGCAATGTTTTGAAATCGGCCATCACTATATAAGTCGTTATTTTGTGTTTTTTGGCGCACCACAAAAAAATTCTCGTCGCTTTATAATATTAATATTGTACCACTGTACTCACGTGAACTGATTTAAGTATGTTTTTAGTACATTAATGGATCTTGAGAGAGGAAATGTCATTGCTGGCTATGCAGGCCTCACTGAGCCATCGGATTTAATCAAAAATATCTTAATTTGTGTTCCGAAGATGAACGAAGGTCTTACTGTTGTGGAACGGCATGAGGGTGAGTAATAAATGACATTATTTTCATTTTTGGGTGAACTAACCCTTTAAGGTGTTGAAAGACATTATGACAGAATGTTCTTTCCTTTACTGTCTTTAAAGATAAATTAGAGTTAAGGTGCAACCACTCATTATTGCAGGATGTGATTTCTTAATAACATGCATTGTTTGGTGGAATATCTTTTTTGATTTCTGTAATGCGCTTGTTTTAACTTGTATGAAGCAATGATGTGAAAAAAAGACACTGGGAATGATGACTGAATCGATTTCGAAATATTGATCTTCTATCCACAAAAGCTAAACTGTAAACTGATTTAAAACTCTTAAAGGGTTAGTTCACCCAAAAATGACAATTCTGTCATCATTTACTCACACTCATGGTGTTCCAAACCTATAAGATCTTCGTTCATCTTCAGAACACAAATGAAGATATTTTTACTAAAATCGTCTTCCCAGAGAAGGGAATGAGACACTGCACTGAATGACGACACTTTGGCAAACACCTTCAGCGTGACAGCGTCTGAAGTACGTGCAACTAGTCCAATCCTGTTTGGTGCTGTGTCACCTGTGACATGTGATGCTGTACCATGGAAGCTACAAAGAGAGCCGGCAACACAGCAGCATCAGCTTTTGATAGGCTGAAGCAAGCCACTCCCAGGAATGCAGGAATTATGTCAAAAGGATGCAGCATCTCATTCCCTTCTCAGGGAACAAGGGTTACAGTCATAACCCGAGACGTTCCCTTTGATAGAACTCATGCTATGTCAAATGACGACGCTTTGGGGAACAAAAAACCCACTTTGCCATATTGATAAATGCCTGTCCTGGAGTGAAACTGTTCAGGCACAGCTCAGGACGTGAGCACTTGAGACCCCGGCGTAGCCAGTAGGTCCAGGCTATGAAATCTTACAGCAAAGGTCTTGTTACCATACTTAATGCCATACTTCAGGTGGAATGGGCTCATACTGGCAGAGGCAAGGGCAGATAGAGTGCCTCAAGACCAAGAATTTGACCCCCAAAACCACCTGCTGATTATTAGTTTGGTAGTCGGGCAGCCCTCTTCAGGGGGCCAACGCATACCAACAACTGGTCAGTCTTTTTAGCCGAGCAGTCATACAAAAGTAAATGCAGCTTGGTCCGCTGACACAGCACTGAACTCCAGCACTGAATCCACTGGGCAGTTAACTGGGTCTAACTAACAGCAAAAAGCGAAACTTTTACTTACCTCTGGTCCTGAGCCACCCTGGTCCTGAGCCACCACTGCAGGGGTCTCATGTACAGCAGGCCAAAAGGTATTACGTTAGACACAGCTGCCATAAGCCCCAACACTCTCTGAAAGTGTTTGACAGTGAAGCCCCGTATCCCCAGCTGGGAATAGGAACCAGACGAGAGTGAAGAGTTGGGGTGGTGAAGGGATACAGAAAACTGTCAAGGTGTCTGGGTGAGTCGGCTGTGTATATACTTTATATGCCTCCTCTCAAGCTGATTAGAACCTTTGAACGTGCTCCACCCGAACTTTGTTAATAAAACATCATTTGTTGCTTGAATTCTGCAATCTCTTGAGATGCAGACATGTAAGAGGCTGACAATTAGCTGAACATATACTTGTTTAATTAGTGACACTTAGCCTACATTTTAAAATATTTCTTTGAATATGGCAACATTTTTATTTTAAAACCTTTATTTGAATATGGCAGCATGATACCTCGTTCTACAATATTTCTAATTAAATCACTGACAGAGACCCCTCCCCTATCAGCCAATCACTGTGTGCATAGTAGTAAGCATGTTGACATCATCTATGGCAACAACGTCAACCTTTGTTGCATTGTTAGCGCGTTGCTATTTTGAGGCAACTGAAAATGACTGCGCCATTGACCAACTAAAACCTGGTCTAAAGTCAATGGCCTAAAAACAGTCCAAGATAAGTCCCAATGTGAGTGTCCACCAGTGTATAAAAAAGTCCACGGTAGTGATAATCCAAAAGTTTGAAGTGCACAGTCCACAGGTTGGAAACTCTGCAATCCAGAAAGTTCTGTTTGGTGACTGTTAGTGAGTATCTGTATGTTTGCCATACAAAACATCAAAAACATCTTAATTTGTGTTCCGAAGATGAACGAAGGTCTTGCAGGTTTGGAACAAAATGAGGGTGAGTAATTAATGACAGAAATGTCATTTTTGGGTGAACTATCCATTTAACTATCTATAACATTAATCCTAAACAAACCAAAAATATTTCATTTATTTGTATATGTATGTTATAAGTAATATGTATCTTTAGCTGCATGTTGTCATAAGAATTAACCAGAAGTCAGTTAGTTGAAAGCTGTGCATTTGATTCATTAATAAGAACCAACTCATTAGAGTCATTCATTCAGAAATCAGACTACATTGGTTGTACTATCTGTTCTGTACATTCAGTAGCACGGTTGAATAAATATTGCAAGAAACTTGAGTATCTGAGTATTCATTCAGAATTAGTGGAGCAATGCACAAGAGAGACAGTTAGCAGAAGCAGTTTTTAAGTGGATATGAATAGAACTGGTTCTCAGTTCCCAGCCCCACTAATAACGGAAAAAAACAATCCAATGAGTTCATTCTTTGGTGTATGATGTCCCAAAATAGATGTTAAATGCATTACAAGATGCAAAGTAATCCAGCTTTGAGGTGAAAACTTTGACATTGAGTGAAAACTACTTGGTGAATGGAAGCATCCTAAGAAACAACCTGCTTTATAGAGTTTGAGTTTACCGCAAGATTGAACAATGGATTTAACATTGGGATCCCGATCCTGCTTTTCTTGGGGAAAAAAAAAAGGTCATGTTGAGTTCTGATTCAATGAACTACAACTTGGCAACACAACCATCTTCTTCGGGAGACCCGATGGAAACTTGTTCATCACTATTGCCATTGCCACTTTAACTGCTTTTCCATGCAATTGCTCCGGTACCCCTGTGCAGAAAAGGGGCCAAGAGATGCCGGGTTTGAACCACGGCCCAGACCTGCCACCATTTAACTGGTGATCCCAGCATAGTGGTTAACCTCCAGATGTTTCAGTCCTTCCTACTGTAAAATTGGGGTTTAGGCAACAGGCACAACTCTATTCTCATCTTTATGAATGCCATTCCAGTGCCACATTCAACCTGCAACATACAGGCTCATGCACACTGTTAGGTCACATGAACTTATTAAATTGATGATGAAACACTGGAAGATCTAGTTATTCAACTCGAAACTCTATTGCAAGAATGACTTGAGTAGGACATTTCTCAGTGATAAGTTTGTACTCAGTTTGTTGTACATTATGAGATGTTGCAACTGTAATTCCTCTACATCAGCATTAACAAGTGTATGTCCATCACAAAACTGTATGTTTCTAATTTATTGCAGTGCACATGTAGGAACTGTGTCATTAATTGTATCAGTAACGGTGCATAATGTTAGCCGAGCACTAACATGAATGACTGATGTATATTTAAAGTTTATAAAACAAATCTTGCTCCATCCTTTATCATTACACTAAGTAAAAAGAACGACAGACAATCTGCATTAATAGACACAATTTTATGTAATAGTGGGCCCACAGCAGATTAGCAGAACTATTTCAGTAAGACAGTAATGACGTGAGTTAAACAGTTAGCTGGAGACCTAAACAATATAAAACACAAAACTAAGTATTTTGAACACCCATAGAAAATATATCAATAATTAATCATACTTACAGGCAGCCACGGCTCGTCTGTATGGGCAGGTGGGACAGAGGCAAAATATTCATCCAAAATATAGACCTCTATATAAGCTGAATCAAAAATAAATTACAAATGTGTTCAGCATTCTGCAGCAAATATATATATATATATATTTATAGTATTTCTAGACTAATTTAGGTCGTAAAGTAGGATATATTGAAATTTAGCGTATGGCTTCGGATGCGTGTATTTTTATACTAAGTGGGCCAGCGGGTGCCTGAGCCCTCCCCAGCTCTACAGCGCCCCACAATTTTCCACTGTAAATCTGTGGTGGAAAATGGAACTGCAGAACACTCTAATTGAGAGCCATATTTTAGGCTGTTCTGCTTTTTTTCACGTTAGCTTGCTTAAAACCCTCTTCCTATGTGGACTAGCATATCAAATTAATCTAAATTAGTCTAAACGTGCTCGTGTAAATAGCCTTTATATACTAGGCTAATGTTGTGTTCATTTTATATTTGTTATGAGAAATGACATGACTTTCTTTCCTCACTGGAATTCCTCCACAACTTATAATATTTTAAAACAACTTTCAGTGGCAATAACTGCTACATTAAGGCAATTCTATGCATGTGTCGTGTACTTAAAACATGTCAATCAACATTAGAGCGCAACCCTCAGCCTTTTGCAAACTCCTAATTTTTGTTAAAGGGATAATTTCACCCAAAAATGAAAATTCTGTCATAATTTACTCACCCTCATGTCATTTCAAACCCATAAGACTTTTGTTCATCTTCAAAACAAAAATGAAGCTATTTTTGACATTCTCTTATCATGTTTGGCCATCCATTGGAAGTCTAAATAATCAACATTTTCAAGCTTCAGAACATTCATAAGTACATTGTAAAGGTATCGAGCATTTTCACTCAAGTCTTCTGATGAGACATGATTGCTGAAACAGATTTAATTTAGGCTTTTATTCACATTCAAACATTGGTCAACACAAATACATAGAGTACATTAAATATGGTAAACAGAAGGTCAGTTGTGCATATTTGATGTGCGAGAACAAACCTCACTGGTTCCTGCAGAAGCGTGACATGAATTAAGATCACACGAGGCAGACTGACACAAGTGCAAATATTTATGTTGACTAAACCACAGTGTATGATCTCTATGATTGTGTGTAGGCTCTGCGTGGGACTGTATGCAGATTTCAGACTGCACACAAGGCTTTGTGTATGTAACATAAATTAGAAACAGAAGTTTCAGAAGCTGGGCTGAAGCCTCATTTACTTCTCATTACAAAGTCAATGCAACCCACACTTACATAATGCAATGAAAATTGATTGGGTCAACTGGACTGAATGATTAGATTTGAAATTATTATCAAACCTGGAGAGTGTATTTGAATATACAATTTTGAATATGCAAATTATCCCCCACCTCCACTAAATCATATCAGCTCAGACTACCTGATCCACTTGGTGAACTGTATAACACGCTACAAAATAGCAAGTGGAGTCAGCCATATATGTTTGAACCAGAAAATGATTAAGAAAAAGAAGAGGAAGAGCAAATTATACAGGATCGTCTACAAGCTGATGTATCACAATGTTATGTATTGCTTTCTACAATGTAGGACAAATAGCTGTAATTGATATGATTAGCCCCTGGCTTGACAACGTTATCAAACAGCTAATAATTTGATTCTAATTGTAATGGAGGCCAGCAAGTTAGAGCTGTGTGAGCGAACCAGGGGTTACATTGGAGCCGTGACTCAGATCGGAGTGAGGTTTGGGGGGGGGGAGTGGGGAATAAACCTCACTCTCCTGGCCTCAAGAAGTGCACTGGCGACAGACACTAAAGACTGCGGTCTTTACTGTCCTTGTTAGTGTTCCTGCCTCCCATGCCAGAAGTGCTATAGTTTGTACTAACAGGGCGAGTACAACCGAAGGGTAAGCCCTGGGTATACTGCATATGCGAAAGCAGGACAGAAGAGTCCATTAGGTGACAATACGCACAGTGCTGAGCACAATGTGCAGTCGTTGAAGAAGAGTGTGTAAAGAGCGATTCAAAAACAAGATGAGTAAACTCAGAAGCATGCCTTCTCCATCGTTTTTGATTCCTGTTCTCTTGGTGTATCTTCTGAACTATGTTGCAATGGTGGATGTACTATTTTTCTTCTCCGATCCTGCCCAGCGAATGTCCCGTTGATGACACGATGTCTGGTAAAGAATATAGAAAAAATTGTACTGCGCATGTGTCAAACTCGGTCATCCGCGCGCATCCGTGGTTTAGTATACTTTGAAAGATGCGTGGACGCGACTGACCGCGCAAGACACAACCGGGTGCGGAAAGTGAAGTATACCCGGGGCTTTACACTCATGTTACACAAGCCATGTTCCCTTTCACTATCTCAGAGTCAGACATCTGCCTTCCTTATAAAACATTTTGAACATCACAAAGTCATTGAAGAAAGGCATATAGTTTATCTTAACATTGTAATACACATTATGTGCATAATTCACCCGTTATATTGCTATATGTACTTGATTTTCCTGTCCCTTCTTAATGTTGGGCAGTTAAAGCACTGCCCTGCATGTTGACGGGATTGGTTACTTGTTTGTGATGGGAGGAAACAGGGGTGGTTTCAAACCTCGTTTTCGAGAGTTTTTGGTACATTGCAATTTTAAGGAGAAAATACTCAGCAATGGTGTTGACTGATATATTTGCACATGTTTTGCATTAAAGCATATTAAAAACACCATATAGACATATAAACGACATTAAAAACTTGATTTTCACTACAGGGGTTCTCTGAATGTAAAATGAGCATAAGCAACTTTCTATCCACTCCTTCTGGTTTACGCAGATCTTCTTCTTTGCTTGTTTTTTGTATCCGGAGATGCTGTACTTTAGAATATCCGTAACAGTGCCCCCTACCATATAATAGTGAAAACTTTCTTTTTGTCATAGATGATGGAAAATCTTGGGAAAGAGAGAAGTGGGTGGTTCTTGGTCAGAATATGCAACACTATGTACCAGACTTTATGCTAACTGTCTAGTTTTCGAAGCTCGGAAACAGAAGCACCCTATAAGAGCCACTGGTTAATTAGATCATTTGATCAGCTACTTCAACCACTAAAGTAAATGTTTTTCCTTGCACTGTTGTTATAGCATATACATGAGGCCGCAGCACCATGTGGAATTATTTGAATGTGAGTAAGCAAAGTCTTGTCCCTCTAAAAAGGGACTTTTATATCACCATGAAACACATTATTGCATTCCTTCACTTGCAATGACATACATCCTCGAAAATGTTCCATTTGCATGTAGTTTTACAACAACATGTCTCACCCAAACCTTGAAAATATGGGTTGTTTGATGCCGAACTCGAAATGCTCTTTGGTAATGCGTTGATTTTTTTTTTTTTTTTTTTAAGGGTAAATGATGATGTGGTAAAACTGGCTGTGACATTTTATTTAAAATTGAAGCCTTGATGGTACTTCCCTAGTGTACTTCTCGACACCATTTGCATTAAAACAGCCATGTTAGCTGTAACAGATGCTTTTACAGTTATTGCAAACTGCTAAACACAAACCACACTAATATTAAAACCAGGCAGCTCTTCTTATGATGCAGCAGGCAAACTAATATTTGCCCTGGAATAGCTGTTGACCTAAGCGTTCCTCAGTTTTTCATCATGTGGTGACGTTTTTCAAGTTCGGTTGACAAATCAATGAAACACCTCATTAAATTGTGAGCTGAACACTAACAGAAGTAAGCATTTGTTCATAACACAGAGTTTAATGACTTTAACGATATCCAAAGGCTAATATTCTAATATTAGCCTATTCTTCACATACTGTAAAGTTAAAATGTTCAAACATTGTATTTTTTTCTTTTCTGTATTTTTCTTTTTAAAAGGAACAAATTTGTTTTGTAAGTTTTGGCCAGATTGAACCATTCAACAAATCGAAAAACTGTAAAATGTAAAAGCTTTTAATCTTTATCCTTGTGAAAAAGAAGGGCACTTAGCTGTATTGAATGTACACTTATTGTGTACTTCAAATCTTAAAAGTATATTTCATGACTTACACACTTAAAGATAGTTTAGACATTTTTTTTTAAGAACACTTTTTGTTATACTGGTTGAAACTCTCTTCACATCCTGATAACAATCAATAATAGAAGTGGTCTAAATATTTAAAAATGTATATCTTCTGTGGAAGTCTCATGACCAAAAAATGTTCGTCCAATAATTCCATTTGGTCCGAATGCAATGATACAATGTCCTACCTGCCTGTCAACATATGTATTTCCATACCTCCACACACCTGCTCACACAGACATCACACGTTATCAGCTCGCTGTAGACAGACAGTCAACGAGCGACATAAACAAACAGCAGCCGCATTTTACAGTTCCTCTTGAACCAAAACAATGAGTTTATGCTGCGTTCACGCCATGATACAAGATGAGATACCATGAGATGGCAACCAGTGATGTTCACATCCTCAGACTCGTATTCATGCGTTTCTATGTCAAGACTATCAACACTATCAACACAAGACTGTCAACACCAAAATGAATCTGCCGCAGTCAGGTAGTACGAGCTATTATTATTATTCCATAATAATACTATTTTTAAAAATATGCTAAAGTGTACTTATAAAGGGTTATGAATCATTTGAGGTTAATAGAATATTAAATTATTCAGCTGATTTTATTGTATTCATAATAAATGAGATTAAGTAAATGTTTAACTTCATTACATTTAACACAGCTAAAATGTTACTTAATTTGAAATTGTAGTAGTTCTATTGTTTGAGTGTTTTATATATCACAAAGTGAAATTTATAAAAGTACAAATATCAACAAACTTTACTAAAACTGTCAGTTCTTTGAGAATAAATGCTATGAGTCCTCCAGACCTGGTGGGGGCAGAAGAGAGTCATATTACCTGTTTAGAAACACATAAGAGCAAATGGAGCTCATTTCACAAACTTTAGATAAACTTTACTTAACAAAAAAAAAAAGCACTGACCTATTTTACTGCTCGTCCATTTATGCTACAGACATGAATGACACCTCAAATTGCAATTTGAGAAAAAATTTGTTATTACTAATCCAAACACATAGTTTCGTGTTAAAGATAGCATAAAGTAGAAGTTACAATTGTATTTTCTCCAATTTTATTTTTTATTTATTTTTTCATATTATTGACATATATCTAAGTGAAATGGCTCCTCAAACAAGAAAAAATGTCAGGCAGGACTTTATTTTGTCAATTGGGAATTGATTGGATGGTTGTGGTTTGCTATTGGTGGATCTCATGTGAGTGACAGGTTGCCCCACCCCCCTCGCACCAGTAAACACGTCATCAGAGAAGAGAAGAGGGATGCATCCAAAATCGCATACTCTCTTTTTAGCAGTCATGAAGTAATTACTTATTCAAAATATTCGCTTATTCGCGTCACTTCCACTCATAAATCCTCTCCAGTGGCCTCATGGGATAGTAGTGTCCATCGTATGCACACTTCAGAATCTCGCCTGGAGTATAGGTCATCCAGGTACTTTTTGCCTACTCTTTAATGAGTACTGTGAATTTGGACATACTTCTTTTGTCACATACTGTTTTTCATCTACTATATAGTAGGGAAGTATGCGATTTCAGATGCAGCCAATACGTCACTGCAAGAGGGAGGGGAAGTCATTTTGATTCAAGGTTATGAGAGCACCAAAAAAAAAAAAAAAAAAATGAAGTACCTGTAAAAATCATTTATAATACTGCAAAATTCCATAAAAAACAAAACAAGCATTAGTCCATTTTGATTTCATGGTGACTTAAACTGCAACGCCCTTGCAACTGCCCAGAAAAACTTAGCATTATAACTGTGTTTTATGCACAGACAAACACATCATATATTTTCTACAGATTTTATTTTGATTTCTTGTTTTTCATCAGAACCACTGGTACAGAAATACAATAAGGAGCAAACGGCTGGATGTTTTGAGCTAAACAAACTCATCTCATTTGTGGCTCTCCCAGTTGTCGACTATGTTTAGAAATGTTCCAGTTCTGGTACTTAAATCTTCCATATTAGTTCGAAAACACTACAGAAATGGCATGATTATCATGTATTATATGTTTTTAAAGCAAGTCAACCTCGGTCTATTCAATGCAGGCATGACATAGTGATGTGAATAGCAGTAAAGCAGGGATGTCCATGTGCTTTGTATCACACTATGAAAATATCCTCAGCACTGGTACAGCACAACCGCCGTGCTGACCCCTTACATCACTGAACGCAGCGGCCGTTGAACAATCCCACATGTGAAAGCCTTCAGAGACACACTTTGCGAAAAGCATTCAAAAAGAGGCGTAATAAAACTGTTATTTATAGGACTCAAACAGACATGTAGTTTGTCTTGAACTGGCTCCAAACGGGCAGCGCAGTCACTCGGTCTTTGCTGAAACACTTAGCATGGATCTCAACGGCACACATCCTCCATGCTTACTGATCTAAACTTCTCTGCTTTTTCCGCCACATGAAAGCTGAAAAGTATATTAAAAATTAGGCATATAACATTTTGCGGTCAACGTTAAAAAAGACGCACAAAAATGTTCTTGGATATTTTTTATGATGTCATTGGGAAAAATCTACAACATCATTAAATGTATGAGAATATGAGGAGTATAGTTTGTTATGCCAAACTTTCAACATGGCAAAGAAAAGTGTCTAGGGCTCATTAAAACCTCAAAAAAATAAATAAATAAATAAATAATCCGAAGACTAGAATATTGAAGACACTTTTTTTAGACTCTTGAATTGAACATACTAGCAACAGGCAAGCATTACAAATGTATTCAATGTGTTCACTAACAATGTGCAATAGATTACATACTGTACATCACAGGATAATTTTTTATTATTTACTTTTTATGAACGTAATGAAAATTCCCACCATGTCACCACATTTGTAATGGAAATTAGCAAAACAGGCTCATTGGAAAAAACGTGCCTCTACTTACATTTTTTCAAAACGTACTACCAATACATACAATTCGCACTAGAGGCAGTAAAACACCAACAAGTTTTATTCCCTTTCACACAAAATTATGAATTCAGGGGCAGATCATCAAAATACATTAAATACATTTAATTTAAAAATAAATTTTTATATTTTTGGAGTAAACTTGCTGATTTGCTCAAGGTGATATCACAATTCGGCAAAAATTTGCAGGCAAAATAGGTCCAACATCTGTTGTCTGTAGTTTTGCGATAAATGAAGCAAAGCTCACACAGAAGTCGACAAATTGGTGTTGCAAACATGAAATTTCCAGTCATGTAGATTCCTACTGACATTACTGAAAACGACTAAGAACTCTGTATTATTCATGCCAGGCCAATAGTTGGCAATGTCACTTTGTAAAGAAATACTACGTGCCTATAGACTGAACACGTGATACGCATGAGCATGACGTCACCGTTTTCACAAATTCACATTTTTGTAGTTTACACAGAGACAGTAACAGTGATGTTTTCAAAAACTTGCACTTTGACACCTGTTTTCAAAACTTTGCATTTTCAGGCCCCCAAAATGCTGTTGTCGCCAAAACGAACGGCCAAAACGCATCAAAAGTTTTATGGTTTTTATCCTAAATACAAATAATTACAAAATATTCTTTAGTTTCATCAAATTATATAAAAAAGTATCACTATTGTCCACTAATGTTTGAAAATAATAATAATAAAAAACTTTATTAATTTATCAGAATTGTTGGTTGTGGTGCAAAAGATGCCACAACAGTAATTTTTGTGAAATGTATTCTTATTTACACTCTAAATTCTAATTTATTTTCACACAATAAATATTGAAATGGTTTAAACCTTTTGTTTAGCTTTTTTGGTTTATGTTTGTTTAACTTTTTGTTTAGCTTATATATAGTTTGTAGTTTTTTTGTAATTTTTTTTTTTTTTTTTTTGAATATATAGATTCTGGGTCTGGCAAAGGATACAAAATAATAAATACAAATATTCTTTACATTTTTTACATCATTGAAATTAAAGCTTTGGAATTGATGCACATTAACCAAACATTCTGTTCTCAGCTGACATTTATATTGATAAATATCTCATTTCAAAAATCTCAAACAGTCTTCAGTGACACTGTTGTCTCATTGTAAACCAAGTACACTAATTTATGAAAATAATAATAATAAAAACTTTATTAGGATCAGAATTGTTGGTTGTGGTGGAAATGATGTGACAACACTCATTATTATTTACACAAAATTATTTTCACACAATAAATAGTGAAATAGTTTATGTTTGTTTGACTTTTTCTTTAGCTTTTCCATAGTTAATATAACATAATACTGTACTTGATGGATTTTCATATTTTAAAATTAAAAATCTGGGTCTGGCAAAGAGAAAACAATAAAATCTATTGAACCATGCAGGTTTGAACCTCCAAGCTTTCAGACACAGACAAGATCTTTAACCACTGAACCACATTACCATAACTGATATACTGAAATAATATATTTCTTTAATTGCTCTTTAAATGTTCCCTACTTTAATTTGCTATGTGAATGTCCTAGATACTTCTGACATCAACTTAGCAAGTTGCGACTTGCGACGGCATCATTCCGCTGTCAAAAGGCCTCTTTCTCCATTGACGACCATTCAAAAGAATCTGTGTATTTTGTGAAATAAGTTGCATATAAATTATAAACATTTAATTATATTATAGTAGATGAGTAGCCAGTGCTTCTTTAGCCAGCATGAAATGAATATATATGTTTCTCTGTCCGCTGCCATTGACGTCACCGCTCAGGCTAGTCACTAGTGAATGGCTTGTGACTGAGCACATTCCTGCGGTGCCATCAGCCAATCAGCATTGGCATGACATCATCTTCCTGTGTATTCATGGTCAGGCAACTGCCAGTGAATGGGAATGCTAATGGATAGCTTTCTCCAGGTATTACAGACCTCCTGGATCTCTCCAAATGCCCATTCAAAAATAATTCTGCAGACGCTCCAGTGGGCTCGGCCACAATGCTTTGAAAAAGCTACATTACCAAGAGTAATGGCCACAATCTTTCTGAGTGTAACCAGTGTCCTTGAAGACATTTACATCTACTGATGCTTTTATCCAAAGCGATTTACAAAAGCGATTAGTCTTGAGTGGAAAATTACATTAGAAGTGCTGTGATGCTAAGTTCTAAAGCTGGCTAAAAAAGTACTTAAAGTGTACTGAAGAAAGGGGTTCGCTATAACTATATAGTTTTACATTTATCAGCAAATGCTTTTGCAAATGAATAATAAATATTAATATACTAATCAATTAAACAATAATAACATATATGTCACACGGGGTCTAAATAAGATGAAGACAGATGACAGGATTATAAAATATGAACAAGGTTTTTAAAACAAAAGGCTAGAGAGTGTAACAGCTTGCATAAACACAAATAACAACCGACAACTGAAGAGCGAACAAGGAGAAACTTAAATACACAGTGGTAACAAACTAAATGATGTTTAGCTGTAATGATGAGTTAGTGTCCGTGAAAACAGATGAGTGGCAGGAAGCAAAGACAAAGGAACACATGTGACTGAAGAAAACAAACTGAAAATCCAAAACAAACTGAACATAACTGTGACATAGTGCCCCCTCCCGGTAGGCATGTCCACACACCGTGAAGAGAAGGTGAGGAGGATGGGGAGGTGACGAAGGGCTGGCAAAGGGATGGCACAAACAAGTAGGAGGCGGCTTTGGAGGTGGACGGATGACCGGGAGGAGGTCCAACAGAAAAGTCCAGGGAGGTGACAACGGTGGAAGGATCCATGGTATGGTGATGAGAGGATGACAACAAGACCCCGGCGGTGAAGATGGAATGCCACAGGCACAGACCCAGAGCTCTCCAGTGTCGACAGCCTATGGTGGAGGCGAGGGAGGGAAGAGCCAAGATGTTGCTTGCTTGGCTGCCGTCATCTGGGCGACGACCGCCGGAGACAGAGCTGGTCCGCAAGTCTGTGGCAGAACTGGTGTGACGACTGACCAAGGGGGAGCCAGCAGGACAAGGGAACCCAGAGGAGCCACTAGGCTGAGGGTCTCTGGTGGAGCCGAAGGTGGGAGGAGCCAAGATGGAGCCGACAGGTCGACAGGCCGAGATGGAGCGAAGAGAGCCGAGGCCATATACGGAGCCGCAGGATCCTCTTGCACAGACGCATCCCCAGAGACGGTGCAGGGCTGCAAGCATCCGGCAGCAGCGGGGCTGGAGGACTGGCTGAGCTTTGCAGTGTTACAAGACTTGACAGACAGACGGTGAGAATAACACAGTCCATGTAGATCGATGAAATTAGGAATTCATAGTTCATATAGTCATTAGTGCTGTCTAAAAACAGCGATGATGAAGGTATCAGGTGGGATAGGATGGGAGTTGATACTTCCTCATTTAAGTTTATCAGCCAGTCCTCATTCTCCATAGTCACGACTCCCTCATCCACAGATGTTGCAGGCTCACACCCCTGGTCAGACTCATGATGGAGCTCCTCTTTCTGGGAGAGGGTCAGCTCTGTCCTCTTCTCCTCAGGTTCTGGCTGACGTGTTGCGGCGGGTGGTAGCTCTCCATCTGCGGGGGGCACACATGAGTTCTCTGCGGTCGAAGGTGGTGATTGGGCTCTGGGCTCTGGGTCTGGCTGTCCTGGATTGGGGATGGACGATCTCCAGTCACCTGATGATGGTTTCTTTCCAGTTTAATCCGGAGGTGTCTGAGAGGTCCACAGGGTGATTGTAATTCGCCCCGATCCAGAACAGTGACTTCAGGGTCTTGTTGTCGAAGTGGCATGTGATGGCGAGACGGAAAAACTCCTCTGAAAAGTTGTGGCTCTGCTAAAACAAAAGGCTAGAGAGCGTAACAGCTTGCATAAACACAAATAACAACCGACAACTGAAGAGTGAACAAGGAGGAACTTAAATACACAGTGGTGACAAAAACTAAAAAATAATATATATGAATATATTTATACTTTAAAAGTGTTGCAACATATTTCCAAGTGAAACGGAATATTGAATAGAGGGCAGTGTTTTACTTTAACGCTCCTCCTCTCCATCTCTCACTCATAGCAGACTAACGGTTGGAGGGGAGTGGTTTAAGCGTTTTCGACCCAAGCCGTCAAACTGACGTCATCAGAGAAGGAACGCCATTCCAGACCGGAAGTAACTTTTCAGATTTTGTTTAAGGATTACCACGACAAACAATTTTTTTCTGTGTATTAACTTGCATGGATTAATTGCTCACCACAAGACTAGTAATATGCGCTAACAAAGTAAATAGTGTCAATTTTGATTTCATGACGACTTTAAGGGGTTTTCCCATGACTGCAGCGCTAGTCAAAGCATTTGTCAGTTACCTCTTATTTCGTGTTCACAATAATTCAGTCTTTTCAATGTAAAAGTCTTCGCTACTGACTGAGACACTCATAAAGACAGTCTTTGCCGCCATCTAATGGCGTAATAATGTAACTTCTGTTGCTGTTCACGGTCAGGGACAATGTTTTCCGACAGAAGGAAGGCTTTAGTGAAAGTTTACTTCATGAAAGTTGCATTGATATACATTTTTGGCTTTAATATTTGTATTATGTGGTAACCGTTTTATAAAAGCAATAAGATACTCGAGGCTAGTGCTATAGACTTATTCACGATACAGCACAGCCTCTTGTACCTTATTGCTTTTATATATATATATTGTTTTTATTGATTAGTATATTAATATTAATTATTCATTTGCATATATTTGTGTATGTATAGGCATCTCTCTGTTAAGGCTGCTCTCTGCCTGCTCAAAATTCAGTGTAAAGATGCAATGCCGTATAAAAGCCATACTTAATTATGTCTGCTCTGACCCATCTCAACCCCAAGTATCAAATCATACAGTTGTAATTGCTGTTTAAATGCATTTATGCCATCTCTGAGCAGTGTTAAACAGTCTGTGTAAAGACACTTAAATGCCACTTCAGAAGCGCTTCTGTGCCACCTGTGTAAATTTGGCAATAGTTAGCTAAACCTGAAACTATATAAAATATTTTTGAAATAAAATAAATGTTAACTAAAATATATATAATTTATCATAATTGTTTTTAATATTTAATTTTATATACATACATGGTTTACGTCATCAAGAAATGCTTTTGCTGTTCTTCAAAAATGCTTATAATTCATGAAGTTGCATTTAATAATAATGTTTTTTTTTTTAATTAAAATAAACTAATTGCATTTTTAAAAAAATACATTCTTATATTTTAAATTGGATGTTGTTTAGGGATAATTATCATCGTGGAATACGATAGCAGTCAGGCTTGATAGGATTTCTACAGAACTGAGGACGTGAGCTGATATTTTTTTTCACATCATAACAGTTTAACATAAAATCTGTGACCCATATGATTTCCTTTTGTTAAATAGGACCACCAAATTTCTTGTGTTTCCAATTTGAGACTGTAGAAAAGCTTCTGCCGCCTTTTACATCTGGGAAATTGTCTTATGGATAAGGCAGCGGCTTTTTCGAAAGGTCACAAATTTTAGTGGACTTAGTCGTAACTATTTTATGAAAGGAAACGATCATATCCTTAAAAGCCATATTTTGTTCCTTTTCTATTTTTATAACAATAACTGCTAATATAAAATGGATAGTTGCAATCATATGTTATAGTCATGATAAAAAAAAAATCCAAAATAGTAACAGATTTAACACAACACAATATGAGACAATTTGGTGTAGAATATTATGATGAGTTGTTTAGCAACAGACAACCAATCATAAATGCCTCTGTGCTTGCCTCATTAAATACTCATGAGGTATTCATTCAGACTTGTGACCTGTGAACTGCAGAGGTTTCTATCTCTATTTTTCCCCTCAGTTAGACCGTATCCCAGCAATCAGTGAACTGACCTTCACTTTGGATAAAAAAAGGTCTCCTAAATGATAAGTAACCTATGCTCACATTTATGAACACCAAGTTTTAAGCTGACAGGGCTCATAATATAAGAATTTATGTAGTGTATGTGGACCCCTGTAGATTCATTTGAGACTGCTGAACAAAATGCTACCATCTCTTTTGCATGGTTGTCTGGCACCTTGTATTTCACTGACCTGTTTCTGTAGAGGACATGCTCCATCACTGACTCCATTGGTATACCAAGTTTCCAAAAAGTAAAAATTTCATTTTTTTTTTTTTTTCTAAAACACATTATGTAGATGGTCTGAAAGAAGGTTTGAAATCAGTTTTTTGTAAATTCTTTCCTCTTTCAGAATGCGATGGCTATGTAACGTCTGGGACCCTCACGTTATTGGTAGGCTGAACTTTTGAAAATCAAAAATCAGATGAATTGCCAGTTATTTATTTATTTATTTTATTTTTTTTTTTTTCTTTGTTTGCCCAACTCCATATGTGACAACTTTCTAACATTAAGAACACAGTTTATCTTTTGATTTAATCTACCTTAATTATAGTTGAATATTGTCTAAATGTCAGTGTACTTTTAATGTGTTAAAACTGAACATTCATTCACACCACATGAGTATGAGCATTCATTTTAAAATACTTATTTGTAAATGATTATCCTAGCTATGCAAACTGAAATCTGATGGAGTGGTGCATTTGCTGCTGAAACCATTTCAAGTCAGCATATACTGCCACACAGTGTCTCAAATCAGAATGTGCCGCAGTCAAGTAGGAGATTCTCACTTATGCTGCAACTAATGCTCTATATGCCTTCATCCTTTGATAACACATATACAGTAATAATCATACTTATTAATAATAATATTTTTATGAAATATGTGTAATTTTACCTCCAGATAGACAAACAGATAGATGATAGATAGATAGATAGATAGGCTATTTGTTTATTAAAAGTTACATTAATGTATTAAATAAATGCAACACGACTGCATATGACATTCAAAAACAAAGTCGTTACATACATCGTTACTTCTGCTCTAAAAAGTTATTGTTTTAGACCTGACCGGTGATTAACATGAATCAATTTAAATGTGATGCTGTTTTCCTACTATATTTAAGAGGTCACTGCAAACGATGACTAATCTAAACATCCAGTAGCCTACGAATATTCTCTGGTCAATTACAAAAACACAGCGTATTGGTTTGTATTGGTCACTCAGATAATGAACGGTAACCTGTGACGCAGACACCCAACGGACAATCTGGCAAGGTAAACCACAGAAGGGAGGGGAGCCGTCATGACGTCACCGGAGTGATGTCATATTGGCTATAAAATCATGAGCAGAAATTGCATCGAGTAAGAGTTGAGCTCGGCACCTCTGGGAGTAAATGAAGGGCTGTGATTGTGCGCTCTCCGTTAGACATATTTAAACAACTGATCTTCTCTATTGACATCAACTGCATTGAAGCATCATCACGATGATCATCTCGCATTTAGTGGCTTGTGGACTTATTCTGACTCTTATATCAGTCAGCGCGGAGGCAAAACCATTAACGCAGGAAGAACAGAGGGTGAGTCTGGTATTTAGATGTTTATAACAAATTATACAGGGTGTTTAATATTTAGACAGATATATATATATATAAAAAGTTATACAGGGTTTACAGGATCTTTATATTACGCGTCTTTGTGAAAAAGACGCGCTAAAGCTTAGACATGCAGTTACGCGCAAATTTACGCATGCTTGGTTTAAATGTAGTAGCCTACGTAAAACTACAAGTGTTTGACTAAAAAAAAACATAACCTTGGGGTCAAATTTGATTTTTTTTTTTCTTTTCATCTTATCAGTACGTGCTCATCAGCAACTCGAGCATTATTAAATCGCAGAAGATGGAGATTTCCAGACCTCTTTAGCAAAAGACTTTTTTATTTTCGTGACTTACATGTGTGGCATATCAACAGGTTCTCGTTCTCAAACATTAAGAAAAGTACATTTAAAAAGTGAACGCGCTTTTTAAGACGCATTGCGCACCGACTCATAAATACAACCTTCGCTTTGGTATCTTAGTTGTTATTTATAGAATTCGGCTAGATTCAATTCTAAGCGAATTTAAAATTTTAAGTCTCAGACTTTTTAGAAGGTTCTCGTTTCTGAGGAAAGTTTCGGAAGACAACGTAAAACAGAGCTCGAATGTGCCAAGATACCCAAGTTTGCAATTAAACACAGAGATCTTAACATAAACTTATATCGAAATCAAATGATCTGAGACTATTGATTTATCTGTGTCGTTTTAGTTTCTCCTACACTCTTAAAAATAAAGGGGGTTTTCATAGCGATGCCTTGGAAGAACTATTTTTGGCTCCATAAAGAACTTTTTTTTTTCTCAGTATGATGAACATTTTAATAATCTAAAGAACCATTTTCCTCTATAAAGAACCTTTTTGTGGAACAGAAAGGTTCCATTGATGTTAAAGGTTCTTCTTGGAACCATAAGTGTCAAGAAATCTTATTGTTTAAGAATGATTTAAACGTATAGGCTATTTACATTAAACATAAATGAGAATTCCATTAAATCTCTGAATTAACAGTCTAGAAGCCTTAATAAATACTTTGTAGCACAAAATAAATACATTACAAAATAAACTAGTAGTCTAGTATATTGGACTGCAAGACTTTCCAAACCTGTTACTCCATGTGCTTGTGTTATTCTGTTACTGATGATTGTGTTACACATTTTAAAACTTATGAAAAGGGGTCTGTAATGATATTAATAGATCATTTTAGAATGTAAAAATGGATCTTGTGTAAGAGTTTAAAGTTCCTCCTCAAGGAACTCAAATTCAATGCGTGATTTTGCTTCTTAGGAAGGTACATGTTTGTCAAGTAACCTAAAAAAATCTTGTGAATCAACCTAGTTTACATGAATAAAAGAACATTTTTAAGAGTGGAAACATGTAGAAATATCACTTTAAGTTAACAGTTTAGAATTTTACAGTGTATTGACATTTAATAAAAAAATTAATTGTTAATAGTTGGACAGTTGAGGACAAATGTGAGTACTGAATAAAAATTGAATAGTATATTTCGGAGTGTTGGTGAGAGTATTTTGTGTTCCATTATTGAAATTCTGCATCCATGTATCTTATAGTCCCTGAGGATGCTGCTGGGAGAGGAGCTGTCCGAGTTCCTGGCGTCGGATGAGAGCCAGAGGAGGTTGGAGAACAGAGTACGTCTTCTCCGGGACCTCCGCATGGATACTCGGGCCAAGGGCCCCTGGGCTCGGATCCTGAATGAGCAGCCTGGCTCACGCAGAAACAGAGCCGGATCTAAGAAGGGAGGAACAACAGCTAGGAGCGGATGTTTCGGACACAAGATGGACAGGATAGGGACCATGAGCGGAATGGGTTGTCAACCATCTCATTACCCCTCCGTGAATAATCTCTCATGGTGAGTGTCTGTAGAGATCAGACATCTTACATATTTAGATATGCTCTTTTGGGGAATTACATTTCAATTACATGATTACAGCTATATTTTTTAATCAATATTAATATAATATATTGATACAAATGACATATTTGTAAATATACTCTTTCCGGAAATATCATTTTAATTAAATGATTACAGCTATATTTTTATTCAATATTTAATATAAATATTGATACAAATTATATATATATATATATATATATATATATGATTTAAAAGTAAAATAATATTAAAATATTAAATATTAGCCCAGACAAAATATTAAATATTAAAAACTAAATTGTCATTAAAATATTTTTAAATGTAATTAAAAAATTTATATAATTCATATTTATTTTAAGTATCTGTCTAAAACTTAGTGTATATTAAACGTATATATTAAAATATAAAATAAATATATATTTGTAGGTATACTCTTTTTGGGAATTTCACAAAATTAAACAAATTAATTAAACAAATGGATGAAATCATAGTAGATAGTTCACCCAAAAATTAAAATTCTGTCATCATTTACTCACCCTCAAGTTGTTCCAAACCTGTATGAGTTTCTTTCTTCTGTTGAACACAAAAGGCGATATGTTAAAGAATGTTGGTAACCACACAGTTGGTGGTAGCCATCGACTTTTTCCATAGTAGAAAAAAAAAAACCTATGGATATCCATCAACTGTCCATCAACTGTCTGGTTACTGACATTATTATATATATCTTCTTTTGTGTTATTGAATAAATGATGATATTCTGACATAAATGATGAGAGAATAGTCAATATTCAATATTCATATTCATTCACTATCCCTAATTTTGGCATTGCATTTGTTGCATAGGCTATCCTCTTTTTTATTCCTATGCTATTTATCATCATATTAAGCACTGAATGCCTGGCAATTACTTAGTTTCTTGATGCCAAAGGCTTTACATGACGTTAACAGGAGCTGAATGATAACAGGGAGCTTTATAATTGAGTAAAACTTCATTTGACTTCTGAAATAGTTGTTTTAATAGATTTGGAGTGTGTAACTATAAAGCATCAATTTTGTTTGAATGAGTCATGTGTCAAATTGATGAGAACAGTATCTGACTCTGTGATGCAGGACTGTTGTCAAAGAATCTGACGTCAGCCGCTCAAACACGTGTACGACGCCACAGTGACGTGAGAGATGTCTGAGTGAATCCATCTAACAATATGCCGTCTTTTTTTCAGAGCGTATCACGGACGTCATGGATTTTGGACAGAACAGACTTAGTTGCTCTTCTTCTGAGGAAGAACATAAAGAATGGGACTAATGGTACGAAGCCACTACGAGAACCATTTGTGGGGACAATGAAACGTACAATTGAAATAAAATAAATGGATAAAACTTATGTACAAAATAATAAAAAAAAAATGGCGGATGATGTGGATAAAAGCTGTATATTGTTGCTGCTGCTGTACATTCATGTATTTCATTTTCGCATAAATGTATTTATGTTTAAAAAACTATTTATATGTTTATAAAAGAGATATTTATAAATATGATTTTTATTTATGTAACATTTTGAAATGAATGCAAACTGCAGGTCAATTCTGTTTGTAACTATTTTGTCTCTAATAGTTGTAAATGTTTTAAAAATCATTAAAATGCACAAATGCAAAAAAAAAACAACAACAACAAAACAGTTTTTAAATGTTACTTTTGAATAACAGATTATGTTACTTAAAGGGATAGTTCACCCAAAATGAAAACTCTGTCATCATTTACTCACTCTGAGTTTCTTTCTTCTGTTAAACACAAAAGAAGATATTTTGACATCAACTGACTACAAACTCAAAATATCTTTCATACAGGTTTGGAACCACTTGAGTAAATGATGACTGAATTTTTGGGTGAACTAATCCTTTAAATGAGACTGAACACACACACACGTCTGGTTTACTATCCTTGTGGGGACTCTCCATAGACGTAGGGGACTTGTGGGAACTCTCCATAGATGGTTTTTATGCTGTACAAACTGTATATTCTATTCCATAACACTAACCCTACCTAAACCTACCCATCACAGAAATTTTTACATTTAAAAAAAAAAAAAAAAAAAAACTAATTCTGTATGATTTATAAGCTTGTATAAGCTTGTTTCCCCATGGGGACCTTAATTTAGGTCCCCACAGTGACACGAGTCCCCATGAGTCTGTGTGCATTCAGGTTGAAGTCCCAACTGGGGTAAGAAAACTTGCACACACACACAAGCACATCCCTGGCCAACTGCAAAATATTGTTGTCATCTTCCTGTAGAAAATATCTAAATATCCTTAAAACAAGATCAATTTATGTGAGAATCAAAATTCTGTAATTGTGTAAAAACTATTTGTTTTCAGAGAATTCAATACAACATACAGGGCTCAGCGTAAATGAGTACACCCCCTTTGAAAAGTAACATTTTAAACAATATATCAATGAACACAAAAACAATTTCCAAATTGTTGACAAGACTAAGTTTATCTGTTTAACTTATAACATGAAAGCAAGGTTAATACAATAACTTAGATTACACATTTTTCAGTTTTACTCAAATTAGGGTGATGCAAAAATGAGTACACCCCACAACAAAAACTACTACATCTAGTACTTTGTATGGCCTTCATGATTTTTAATGACAGCACCAAGTCTTCTAGGCATGGAATGAACAAGTTGGCGACATTTTGCAACATTTATCTTTTTCCATTCTTCAAGAATGACCTCTTTTAGAGACTGGATGCTGGATGGAGAGTGATGCTAAACAGAATTCCCCATAGGTGTTCGATTGGGTTCAGATCAGGAGCCACTGAATCACTTTCACCCTGTTCTTCTTCAGAAATCCAACAGTGGCCTTAGATGTGTGTTTAGGATCATTGTCATGTTGGAAAAGTGCACGACAACCAAGGGCACGGAGTGATGGTAGCATCTTCTCTTTCAGTATAGAGCAGTACATCAGTGAATTCATGATGCCATCAATGAAATGCAGCTCCCCGACACCAGCAGCACTCATGCAGCCCCACATAAGGACACTGCCACCACCATGTTTCACTGTAGGCACCATGCATTTTTCTTTGTATTCCTCACCTTTGCGACGCCATACAGTTTTGAAGCCATCAGTTCCAAAACATTTATCTTGGTCTCATCACTCCAGAGTATAGAGTCCCAGCAGTCTTCATCTTTGTCAGCATGGGCCCTGGAAAACTCTAGGCGGGTTTTTTTGTGCCTGGGCTTTAGGAGAGGCTTCTTTCGTGGACGGCACACATGCATGCCATTCCTCTGCAGTGTACGCCATATTGTGTCACGGGAAATAGTCACCCCAGTTTGGCTTTCTACTTCTTTAGATAACTGCAGTGAACTTGCATGCCGATTTTCTTCAACCCTTCTCAACAGAAGATGCTCCTGTCGAGGTGTTAACTTCCATGGATGATCTGGACATCTCTGTGAGATGGTTGCAGTTCCATCTTTTTTAAATTTTTGTACCACTTTTGCTACAGTATTCTGACTGACAAGTAAAGCTTTGCTGATCTTCTTGTAGCCTTCACCTTTCTGGTGTAAAAAAATGATTTTCTTTCTCAGGTCTTGTGACATTTCTGTTTCATGTGGTGCCATTGCTGACAGCATGAAATAGGAAGGGGTTTTAACACCCTTTTATAGTCAACTGTCTGCTGGACACCTGTGTAATGAATAATTAGACTCACCTGTGGTTGAATTCTTGTTAAATTAGACATTTGTAGTCTAAAATTTAGCTTTGCTCATTTTTGCATCACCCAAATTTGAGTAAAACTGAAAATTTTGTTCTCTAAGTTATATTATTAACCTTACTTTCATGTTATAAGTTAAACAGATGTTATATAAAACTTCGTCTTGTCAACATGTTGGAAATTGTTTTTGTTCATTGAGATATTGTTTAAAATGTTACTTTTCAAAGGGGGTGTACTCATTAACGCTGAGCAATGTATTTTCTCTGAAAAGAATCCTGTAAATACACTCGCTCTAAAAAATAAATGTAGTAAATATATCTTGTTTTGAGCATTTTCTAGAAAGAGATTTCCTTTGAGAAAAGCGAGTAAGGCCCTGTGACTGTCCCAAATGCCACCCTAAACGCTTGCGGTCTTCCTCAGAGTCTGCACTTTCGTGATGTAATGCTGCTTTGACTGTCGTGCTCGCTTCAGTATGGCTCGGCAAAAGTGCGTATCGAGGGTGCATAACGGCCGCAAAGGGGTGCTCGCGAGCACACTTCTGAAACCTAAATCTAGTGGACTTCACAATCACGTGCACACAGTGGCCATTGTAAGTCTACAAGTGCATATGATGTGTGCCATTTGAAACAGGGCCATAAAAGACTATGCCCTCTAAATTGAAGATGTGATTAATAAAACAGCTAGAATGAATAAGGAGGAGCATCAGAGGGCAGTAGCTTACTAAGGCTCTGACAACCATTCAGATAAATCTCTGAAACATTAGGGAAGCATTTTGCAGAATTTTAACTAAATTTAAAATGGCAAAAAGGAGTTCAATAATATTGTTTGCTACAATTAAGTTTGACCCACTAAGTGGGAAAATTACCAGATTTATTACACTGAATTAATGCTGTATTTATATAAGCTTTTAAAGGAGAATTACACAAGGAAAGAGAAAAAAACTGTTTTGTCCTTGAAAGCCGGGTTCATATGACTCACACTGGGTCATTTGGGTCTATTTATTGCAAAGGAAAGGAAGGGACGCTGTGACAGATAATCCAGTTAAAAAAGAGCCTGTTTAAGTTTCAAGAACGATCAATTCATAAAAACATAAAACTATTTATATTTGTAATTATAATGTTTAAAGGGGATATATCATGAAAATTTGACTTTTTCCATGTTTAAGTGCTATAATCGAATCCCCGGTGCATTTACCAACCCAGAAAAGATTTCGCTCCCCTACTGACGTAGGAAGAGGATCTTATTATAATATTACCGCCCCTTAATCTGCACGTTTACACCCACGGCGCTGCCATTTTGTTTTTGCAAGCGACAATGATGTACCAGTCTAACGCCATGGCAAAAGTTCGAGCAAAGCATTCTGCTCAGACGAGCACAGAACACTATTTAGAGTCCCAGCCTCAGAGGAGACAAGAGAGCAGTGGATTTATTTTATTTTCAATGCAAATACCCCAGAAACAGTAAGCAAAAACCTGCTTGTGTGCGCTAAACACTTCAAGCCGGAGTGCTTTCTCAACCTTGGACAGTACAAACCAGGATTTTGTACGAGGGAGTGATACCAACTGA
The DNA here is from genome assembly GCA_037950665.1 of Hypophthalmichthys nobilis. Classification (NCBI taxonomy): domain Eukaryota; kingdom Metazoa; phylum Chordata; class Actinopteri; order Cypriniformes; family Xenocyprididae; genus Hypophthalmichthys; species Hypophthalmichthys nobilis. The sequence goes on along the minus strand of CM075476.1, from coordinate 29,028,605 downwards.
ACGAGGCAAAGCTCCATACACTCTATTACCTTAAGCTAGCACAAACAGAAGTTGTTTGCTGAGTTGGTTAATGCAGTCCGTCAGTGACTACTTCCCACAACACCATCTTCTTAATCAGCTGCCTCTGCCGGTCCCATGGTCCGGCGAGCCATCAGAGATTCCCGCTGTTAACTACTGGTTCTAGCAGATTGAGAGGGTATGGGACTCAGCTCATGTACATCTACAACAAGCAGTGCGAAGACACAAGACCCAAGCTGATACCCATAGATCCAACACTTCCCGTTACCAGCCCGGACAAAAGGTGTGGTCCACCCGGGACATCCGTCTTCACCTGCTCTGCCATAAGCTGAGTCCCAGCTATATAGGTCCTTTCACCATGCAGAGGCAGCTCAACGATGTCACCTATCGTCTCGATCTTCCCGCACAGTACAGGATTTCACCTTCATTTCACGTCTCACTGCTTAAACCCTTCACTGAACCTCTGTTTTCTCCCTCACAGGAACTGGTGATGATGGTGTACCTTCTCCTCCTGAGATCTCTGATGAGGAATCCATCTACCGGGTTCGGTTCATCCTCAACTCGTGACGACGGGGAAACATCAAATACCTGATTGACTGGGAGGGGTACAGCCCTGAGGAACGCTCCTGGGTAGCCCGAGACAACATCCTCGACCCATCTCTCCTAACCCAGTTCCATCAAGACCATCCTGTTCGTCCTGCCCCCAGCAGTCGTGGTCGTCCCCGTTGTCACTGCTTCTAGCCGTCAGGAGCCGCCCGTGGAGGTACTGTCACGGACTCAATCACACGCTCAATACGACCATCAACACCAGATCCGCCCACTCGTTCACAATCACCGGAGTTCTAATCTCTTGCACTTGCACGCCCCATCAAGACACCCTTCATAAGCTCCTGTGCACTTCACCACTTTGTCTGGTCTTGTCTCACGACTACACAGACTCACCTCGCTACTCACCTGTGTACCTACCTGCCAATCCTGATCCATCTTCTGTCTGCCGATTCCTCTCGTCATCCCCCGGATTCTCTGCCAGTCATCACTGCCTTCACCACACCGGCACACAAAGGACTGCATTACCACCAGCTAAGTCCACCAGCTACTGTTGCTACAGTGACTGTTCTCCTTACCTGTTCTGCACATCTGCTCAGCTTAACCTGCTTACCTGAAATAAAGACTATATTATTGTATTATTATATTGTACTCACCTTGTCTGCCTTCTTCTGTTCATGACTTTCGAATCTTTTGTTCTTTTGTCACGTGAAGTGACAGCCGTACTGCATACAGAAATCAGTTAATAATTCCCAAACTTCCTTACAAACACAGGTAGTCAGTTTTTTTCTTTTTTTTTTTTTAACTCTTACAGTTATGCAATGCATTTCTGGTCTCAAATTGTAGCTTTTTATTTCTTACAATTCATACATTTGTGAATTTCTGTCATGATGGTTATTTTCCATAACACTGAATGTGGCATTAAAAAGTTGGTTACTTTAAACTTTATAATTATTACGGGAAAAAATCATTTTGATAAAGCAAAAATACCTACATAATAACAACATAGAGTTGTAATACTAATGTAATGTTGTAAGATACTGAGCCGGGAAATGGTCACGTGACAAAAGAAAGAACGACTCAAACCTGAAGACTCGAGAGGTGAACTAATCAATTCTCTTTCTGCTACAGACTGCATTATAGCCTATGGGGCTGTCACGGGATGAACAAATGACTCAAACCCGAAGACTCGAGAAGTGAACTAATCAATTCTGTTTCTGGTACAGCATAGCTTCAGCTTATGGAGATATGACTTTCTTTCTTTTTTTTTTTTTTTGGTTGTCAGTATTGTTGTTAATTATGATTTGTTGTTCCAGATGGACTTAAACTGGAGTCTGTGGACTAATTATCTGATTATCTGATTTCCTAATTATGATCATGTTCCCCTTTAAACCCTAGCCAATTAAAACAAGTAAATCCTTTTAGAGGGTATTAGTAATTTCTTTGCCTTTTCATAATTAGTCGATAAAAAATTTAAAAAATAATATACTGTTTAAAGTTTGGGGGCTGGTAAATTTTTTGTAAGTCACTTCTGCTCAGCAAGGCTGCATTTATTTATTCAAAAATGCAGTAAAATATAATATAGTAAAATGTCTCAATTTAAAAAGCTATTTTCTATGTGAATATATTGTAAATGTAATTTATTCCTGAATTTTCAGCATCATTACTTCAGTCTTCGGTGTCACATGACCCTTCAGAAATCATTCTAATGATGCTCGAGAAACATTTCTGATTATTATTATATTTTTGTGAAAACCATGATGCATTTTTCATGATGCTTTAATGAATAAAAATTTCAAAAGAACATTTTCTTTGACAGAAATAAAAATTGTTTATAACAATGTAAAAGTCTTTACTAAAGATTTAAAAAAAAAAAAAAAATGAAAGATTAAGCTTTCCACCTACAAACATACAGAATATAAGTATATGACGAATTACATGTTTCATCTGCAGGCTGTAACCTTTAATGAAGTGTTCAAGGGAGTCCTGGGAAGCATGCTTCAACTGCCATTTAAAATGCAATGATGCCATCTTGTGGCCATTGACAATCTCCTCATTGCCACAAAACCTGTTTTTCAGCATTACTATGTGGTTACTAGAGTGGGTTTTACAAGAGGGATTTTGACCACTAGGCAGATTCTGTGTCATTTTGTAGGCTTTATGACTAACCTATGATTAAGTTTTACATTCAAATGACTAAACACATGCAGAACACTTTTGGCAGAGGTCTAGTGTCCTTGCATAATTCAGCCTGAGGGTGGCGCTGTAATGTTGATTGGCAGGCTCTAATCTATATCAGGGGTGTCCAAACCTAGAGCGAGTCCAGCAGAGTTTAGCTCCAACCTGCATCAACACACCTGGAAGTTTTGAGTAGCCTATGCCTAGTAAGACCTGGGCTGTGTTCGAAATCGCCCCCTATACCCTCATTCACTATTCCCTACATTAGCCCACTAATATAGTCCAGTTGAAGGAGTGAATGAAAATGAGTGAGTGAATTGCCGTATTTGCATAGTTTGTGCTTACCGTTTAATAATCATTTTCAAATTTAGCAAACTGGCAGCTGCAGTAGTAATGTAAAGATTTATCTTGAACTCTATCATGGAAACTAGAATGCATAAACCTTAATTAAACTATATAATAATCAATTAAAAAGGAATTTATACCTGTGTGATATTACGCTGTAGCCACATTAGACCAACGGTTTGGATGAATGGATGGATGATCCAACTGCGGGCGCCATCTTCTGGTCAGACATGGTAATTCATTCAGCGCACAACTCTCACAGTGCATTATAATAAGTATTCTCTAGTCGTTTAGTGTGCATCAGTTGTACACTTGTTATTGCAGTGCAATTATGGGATTGAATGAGTGCACTCAATAATGTCCACTATGGTTTTGGACACAACTACAAATGGCTGTTTCCTCAAATAGTGCCCTTTTTAAGGGTATAAGGGGGCAATTCTGAGCACAGCCCTTGATCAGCTTTTTCACGGTTCAGGGGCCGTATTCACAAAACATTATGTCTTACCACTAAGAGTTCTCCTAAATAGCAGTAAAAGTTCTTAGTTAAGAGTTTTCTCTTAAAACCTATTCACAAAGCTTCTGAGATAAACTTTTTCTAAGGAATAGAGAGAAGTCTTAGGGCCAGATTTACTAACAGCTTGCGCCAGCCCAAACCCTCTTTTGGCGTTAAACTACTGTTGGGATTTACTAAAGTCACGCAGTACAAAATTAGATCTGAAAAGGCATGGACTGAGTTGTTTTTGCGGCTGACCTTATTGCATATGCATTTGTAGGAGTTTATGGGAGGAGAATATTTAAATGAATCACGCAACACGATTTACTAATGTTTATGCTAGTCAATTTACTGCAATTTGCGCCATTATTTAACGCCCAAAATAAGCATGTCTTAACCCATTGTGCAACATGGCTGCAATTGTTGCTGCTAGGAATAAACACTGCAGAGAACATAGTGGTAGAAGGGAGAAAATATTTTCCACTCGTATTAATTTCTTTGGAATGCCAGAGGAAGACGTTATCCGAACATATCATTTGCCAAGCCATGTTGGTATATATATATATATATATATATGTGTGTGTGTGTATGTGTGCTTGAGTGTGTGTACGTGTTTGTCAGATTACATGTAACAAGTTGAGCCTGTGTCGACCCGCACCTGATGAGCATCAGCTCTGCTTATTTGTGACCCAACGCTAATTTGCGGGGCTCTCGGTAGATTGTGTTGGTCATTATGTAAATGATTTGACTGCGTCTGTGTTCTTTAATTTGTGCATCAGCAGTAGATCACGCGCAAAACTTGCCACTCCCATCGCGCATTTGTGGAATTGTGCTCTCAGGCTAATTTGCCCCGTTTACTAAAAATTGCCCTTAAGCTAAGAGAAAGGGTTGACGTCGTTGCTATCATACTTTATTACATTAATCAAAAATATTGTATAAAGAGCTATCATGTTGCCATATTCAAATAAAGATTTTAAAATAAAAATGTCATATTCAAATAAAGATTTTAAAATGTAGGCTGAAGTGTCACTAATAATCATTTGTAAGTGTGAACTCGTGAAAACAACTGCCACAGTTAATCGGACATTATTTTCTATTTCATTTATTTATTTTTGGCGTTTTTGGCATTTTATTATGATAGGACAGTGAGTAGACAGGAAGCAAAGTGGAAGAGAGCAAAGGGGGGATCAGGAAAGGTCCACGAGCCGGAACTCGAACTCGGGTAACCCGAGCTACCCACAAGGGTATCGGCGACGACTATAGCATATTGTTTTCAACTTGATTGCAATGTTTTATTCTCCATTCAATACATTTTGCCTGTACATACATGAACCTTTATGTTATGTCATCGCAGATTAAAATCAATAAATCAAAATATTTATTGCATTTATGAAGAAAAGGCTCAGCACCCAAGGCTCTATCACCTGTTGCCTCAGTGGTGTACAGTGTCTTTGGGCGGATTGCTGAGACGGATTGTCGGCAACAGCCATTTAAGTTTGTTTGCGATTTGGTCTTAGTGATTTATGCTGGGTACACACCACAAGATAATCGGGCTGATTTCTCCCCTTCTGACAATCCTAGGTCTTTCCTGTAGCTCATTGGTTAGAGCATGGCACTAGCAATGCCAAGGTTGTGGGTTCAATCCCAGGGATTGCACATACTCAGATACAAAAATGTATAGTATAATGCAATGTAAGTCGCTTTGGATAAAAGCGTCTGCCAAATGCATAAATGTAAATGTAATGTCCTGATTATCTTGATGGTTCTACAGATTATCTTATCAGATTTTCCTGTGGTGTGAGGTGTGTTAAGTGTGACTGAATCTGCTCGGAAGAATGTCAGAGCCGCTCACGAATTGTAAATATCACGAATTGTAAATATTCAACATTTTGAATATTTACGATCAGAAATCCTGATTTGTGGGGGGAAACCTGAGGACAAAAGCATGCACGCTCTGGAGATTATCTCATGAAATGAAATAATATTCAATCAGAAAGCGAGCTGACAGAAGACAGAAGCATAACAAACGCAGTCATGGCGCAGCACAAAGTAAAGACCATGTTCCCAACCATGTTCCCGCCGTCTCCACGACTTCACCCAAACCCTTTTCATTTTTCCCATGAATTTTCTGTAAAAAATCATTTACTAATAAAAACACTATCATCGCAATTTCTTCCTGCCTATCGTCTGCCATGTTTATTCTGACGTCTCAAGAGATTTTGCGAGATTTACCGTGTTCACATTCGGGACTCTGGTTGAAAATCTGATGAAAACATCATGGCACACCACACATTTGTAAGGACGAGGCTGAGGCGGTGTTAGAATCCATTAGCGGAGTTTATTAGAATGAGAGAAATAGGCAGGAACGTAAGGCCAGGCGATAGGTCAAAACCAGGAAAGCAGTCCAAACGAGCAACAAACACAAGGGTAATCCAAAAGGCGGAAGTGAGTAAACAGGCAAAAGGTTCAAACACAATAAACAGTCCAACACAGGCTACCAAAGTACGGGGATAATCCAACAGACGTAATCAGGGAAATCAGGCAGAATCATACACAGGCAAACACGCAGTAATAAAGTAAACGCTCGGTAAGGCAGGTAAACTGGCAATACTTCAAAGGGCAAGTGCACAACCACACCCTGAAATACAGAATAAACAGGAAGTGAGAGTAGAAGCAGAGGGAGTGAGACAGTCAATACTCAGGCGAGGGCTCCTCTGCTGGCGAGGCGTTACAGAATCCTCCCCTAGGAGCGCCTCCTGGCGCCGACGCGACGCCCCCGAGGTCTGGGCGCTGGTCGATCGGGTCTGGCACGATGAAAGTCGCCGATGAGAGAAGGGTCCAGGATGTCGTGGGCGGCTACCCACGATCTCTCCTCAGGTCCGTAGCCCTCCCAGTCCACTAAATATTGGAGCTGACCCCCTCTCCGTCTTGAGTCTAGTAATTCATTCACCTTGTAAGCAGGAGTTCCATCAACGTCCAATGGTGGTGGAGGCTCTCGAGCCTCAGTGTCCGGGTCAGCTCCCGGGTGGACCGGTTTGAGGAGGGAGACATGAAAGGACGGAGAGATACGGTAGTTAGCAGGAAGCTCTAACTGGTATGTAACCTCATTGATTCTCTTCAAAATCTTAAAAGGACCAACATACCTGGGGCTGAGCTTCCTGCTGGGTAGCCGCAGCTTGAGGTCCCTAGTAGAGAGCCAGACCCGTTGACCTGGTTGGTAGGGAGGATGTGGGCGACGTCGTCGGTTGGCTTGGAGTTCCTGTACTCTCACAGCTCTCTGCAGACGGACGTGTGCGCTGTCCCACACCCTCTCGCCACGCCGGATCCAGTCGCCCACCGCGGGACTGAAGAGGGTTCGCCAGACCACGGGAACAAAGGAGGTTGATATCCAAGGACACACTGGAAGGGGTCAAGCCAGTAGAGGAATGGGTCAGGAATTCTGTGCGTACTCAGCCCATGGAAGGAATTCAGACCAGCGGTGTTGTTCTCGGCCACAGTAAGAGCGAAGGTATCTCCCAATTTCTTGGTTAAGTCGTTCGACTTGCCCATTAGACTCAGGGTGGTAACCTGACGTGAGGCTGATATTAATGTCCAGATGTTTACAAAAAGCTCTCCAAACTTGGGATGTGAACTGAGTTCCTCGGTCGCTGACAATATCGTCGGGTAAACCATAATTTCTGAAGACATGGTGAAAGAGTGCTTGAGCGGTCTCCATAGCAGTGGGGAGACCCTTTAGAGGCACCAAACGACAGGACTTGGAGAACCGGTCAATTATGACCAGGATAGCGGTGAAGCCATTGGAAAGTGGTAGATCGGTTACAAAGTCAATGGAGAGATGGGACCAAGGACGTTGTGGGATGGGTAGCGGTTGGAGGAGACCTGAAGGTAACTCCTTGGGGTTTTGGACTGGGCACAGACTTGGCAGGCTTTGACGTAAGTAGCTACATCCTTAGTCATGGTTGGCCACCAGAATGCGCCCGTAGTAAAAGAAGAGTGCGAGATATACCTGGATGACCGGCGCTAACAGAGGTGTGGACCCATTGTGTTACTCTGTGACGTAAATTCTGTGGAACGTACTGCTTATTAGGAGGACAGTTCTCAGGTGCGGGTCTTGCAGTTGCTCTCTGAATCTCCTCCATTATGTCCCAGGTGACCGGAGCAATGACGATAGATGGTGGTAGAATGCATTCGGGTGTGAGGGTTTCAGTGGGGAGATCATACCGCCTAGATAGGGCACCTGCCTTACTGTTCTTGCTGCCTGGACGATATGTCACAGTAAACTGGAATCGGGTGAAGAATAGGGACCAGCGAGCCTGGCGTGGGTTGAGCCGTTTAGCACTCTTGATGTATTCCAGATTCTTGTGGTCTGTGATTACTTGAAAGGGTGGACAGCTCCCTCGAGCCAGTGTCTCCACTCCTCGATAGCTGCTTTCATGGACAGAAGTTCTTTATTCCCCACATCATAATTCCTCTCAGCTGCGGTTAACTTCCTAGAGAAGAATGCGCATGGGTATAGTTTACCGGGCTGGCCGTGACGCTGGGAGAGCACAGCTCCTATACCGCAGTCAGAAGCGTCTACTTCTACTACAAACGGGAGATCCGGATCAGGATGTCTTAGGATTGGGGCTGTAGTAAACCTTTCCTTCAACGATTTGAATGCTTGGCTGGCCGCTTCCGTCCACCTTAGCTTGGTAGGTTTTCCTTTCAAGAGGGACGTCAAGGGAGAAGCAATCATACTGTAGTTCCTGATAAAGCGTCTATAAAAATTGGCAAACCCCAGAAACCTTTGAAGTTCCTTTACAGTGGACGGTTGAGGCCATTCTGTGACTGCCTTGACCTTGGACTCATCCATCTTTACCCCCTTGTGGCAAATGTGGTAGCCCAGAAATGAAGTCTGTTGGACGTGAAATTCACACTTCTCTGCCTTAACGTATAAGTGGTTTGCGAGCAGACGAGTAAGGACTGTCCTGACATGGCTGATATGTTCATCTTTGGATTTTGAGTAGATCAAAATATCATCGATGTAAGCAATTACATACTGGTTCAGAAGGTCCCGGAAAATCTCATTAATGAAAGACTGGAACACAGCAGGTGAGATGGCAAGCCCATACGGCATAACTTGGTACTCATAGTGCCCCCTAGTGGTGAGGAAGGCAGTTTTCCATTCGTCACCCTCCTTGATCCTGATCAAGTTGTAAGCACTCCGTAGGTCAAGTTTGGTGTAGATGGTGGCTTCACGGAGCTGCTCCAGGGCTGAGGGAACCAATGGGAGGGGGTAACGGAATTTTACTGTAACATTATTGAGTCCCCTATAATCAATGCATGGTCTTAACCCTCCATCCTTCTTCTCCACGAAGAAGAACCCGGCGGCAGCCGGAGAGGTGGATGGTCGGATGAAACCAGTTTAGCGCTTCTTCTATATAATCTTCCATGGCCTGGGTCTCCTTTCTGGACAGCGGGTAGACTTTACTTTTAGGGGGCATGGCGTTAGGCAGTAATTCAATTGCACAGTCCCAGGGGCGATGAGGTGGTAATTGCGTGGCTTTGGTTTTACTAAAGACTTCAGTTAGATCGTTATAGCAGTTGGGGATGGTAACAGTCTTGTTCGTTTCTGGGCTTTCAATACTAGTGGTCAAACATGGTTGGGGGACTTGGGAGAAACAATGACTTCTACAGAAGTTGGACCAATTAGTCAACTCACCAAGATGCCAGGAGATAATGGGGTCATGGATGGATAGCCAAGGGAATCCGAGGATTACTTCGTGCTTAGGGGAGTCAATGACGTATAGGGAGATTAATTCTTGATGGAATAAACCCACTTGAAGAGTCAATGGCTTGGTCTGATAGGTGATCCCCTCCCCAATGGTGTTATCGTCTACAGCCTTGATCCTGATAGGAGGGTCGCATGGTTGGGTGGCTATGTCATATTTCTTGATGAGGTCTCTGTGTATGAGGTTTAAGGCTGCTCCGGAGTCAATCAACGCTGTGAATGAAATAGAAGCATCTTCAAGTTTTATTTCAATAGGGAGCTTGAAAGATTTATTGCTGAATAGAGAAAAGTATTCAATATTCACCCGTAAAGCTCTTCCAGATAATAGCGTCATCAGAAACGCGCATTTCTTCTCCTCTGACACAAACTTGTCTTCCTGGTTTTCAAAGTAAATCTTTACTTGACGAATAAAGCCTCTACACTGATCCGCACATCCATCAAATTTGTCAGGTAACGCAAAGCTTACCGTCTTCGGTGTGGCCGATGGGAGGGATTGGATGTAATGAGTCAGGTGTTCATTGACAGACTGGAGCTTAGCGAGTTGATCTTGGTAGCCCTTCAAAACTTCAGTTTGGTAGGCAAAAGCTGCTTGCAAGTTGGAAACTTCCGCTGGATTCAGTTGTGGCGAAGTATTCTGTAAGGACGAGGCTGAGGCGGTGTTAGAATCCATTAGCGGAGTTTATTAGAATGAGAGAAATAGGCAGGAACGTAAGGCCAGGCGATAGGTCAAAACCAGGAAAGCAGTCCAAACGAGCAACAAACACAAGGGTAATCCAAAAGGCGGAAGTGAGTAAACAGGCAGAAGGTTCAAACACAATAAACAGTCCAACACAGGCTACCAAAGTACGGGGATAATCCAACAGACGTAATCAGGGAAATCAGGCAGAATCATACACAGGCAAACAGGCAGTAATAAAGTAAACGCTCGGTAAGGCAGGTAAACTGGCAATACTTCGCAAAGGGCAAGTGCACAACCACACCCTGAAATACAGAATAAACAGGAAGTGAGAGTAGAAGCAGAGGGAGTGAGACAGTCAATACTCAGGCGAGGGCTCCCTCTGCTGGCGAGGCGTTACAACATTATAGGAGCAAAATGGTTAAATCTAGGATTTTTTGTCCTCATGTTTGTGGTCTCTCACATTTTTAAAATCTTATAAGATTTTAAAAATCTTTTAGTGTGTACCCAGCATTAGGAGTCCTCTTGACCACCCCTAACTTTTCACAGATTTAAGAGCTGGTTTTACTGCAAAAATGCTTTGTAAAATATTCTTAGAGCAAAAATTTAGGAGTCCTAAAATTAGGACTGACACGCCCATTATTTTTAAAAGTTTCTTCTAAATCAGCAAGTTAGGAGCTACTTTTACCTTAAAGATGTTTTGCGAATATGGCCCCAGGGCCCATATGTAGAAATGCTCTTAAGAATAGACTTATTTAACTGTCAAAAAATTCTTAGTAAAAACTAGGACTTGTCTAAGAGTAGGAGACTTTTATAGGGTGGCTAAAGCAACTTTCATCAAAGTCTAAGACTGACTCTTAAGCCCTGGATACACTGCACGATTTTAGCAATCCTATAATATCATTACTTTATTACACTGTACGAAATTGATCTATTAAACTTAGGTACGACATGCATGTAGACTGTACGAGGATGACACCTATTGAATTGTAGGGTACGATGCAAGTTTCTATAGAAGAATAAAACGTCATCAGCATACTCTAGTGGTTAACAAAAAGACCATGTTGAATCACACTTTGGCAATTGTAGTTTTTATGTGTCCTGAAAAAAAAAAGTAAGCGGCGAAAGAACAAGGGAAAAGAGCTTGAGGTAAGCAGTTTTGAGTTTTAGCCCCATGTCGTGTTGATTTCATGTTGCATTTTTATTGGCTGGTCAGTAGACGTGGGTCGTAGCAGCAAACACACACTGTTTCTGACACTGTCAGAAAATGATCATAGGCTATCTTTGGTCGCAAGACGGGGAAAACAGCCGTCTTTGAACCTCTCTCACTGTACGACATAGGACAATCGGTGGAACCACAATCACATAAATCGCCATGATTGTTTCACGATGGCAATCTTTCGTCTGGGACAGCAAAAAAACTTGCAGTGTGCCAGGCTTTAGGTGCTAACTGAGGTGACATTTGAGTGTTGCAAATTAAAGGGGTGGTTGATTATGATTTCACTTTTTTAACTTTAGTTAGTGTGTAATGTTGCTGTTAGAGCATAAACAACATCTGCAAAGTTACAAAGCTCAAAGTTCAATGCAAGGGTTCAATGCAAGGGAGATATTTTCTTTTAAAGAATTCTCTGTTTAAGGACTACTACGGAGCCCTGCACATGACATGCAGGAAAAAAATTTAAATCGGGTGCACGATTTACTAGTTTGTTCCCTTGATTTACTAAATCGTGCACAAGACTTACTAATTAGTTCCCTCGATTTACTAAATCGTGGGAAATCGTAAATCGTGCGCACGTTTTAGTAAATCGAGGGAACGAATTAATAAATCGTGTGCACGATTTAGCCTACTATTTTTATCCTGCATGTCATGTCCGGGGTTCCGTAGACTACAACAAACGGCTGGTAGGGACTACAATGAGCTTCTTCCCAGGTTGGTGACATCACTAACCTTAAAATTTACATAAACCCTGCCCCCCCCCCCGAGAACGTGCAACAAAGGAGTGAGGCCATGTTATTGCAATACAGTACCTAAAGCAAATGCAATAGCATGTCATAAAAGCAAGATGACAACATAAGTTATAACCGTAATTAAACTAAACTATAGCTGTTCTATCTTCATGCAGCATATATTCTCTGGCTCTGTAGGCATCTTACAACAGTTCCCACACGAGCGATTTATAGATTATTATGACAGAATATGCTAATCAATGACTTTAAGATAGTTAACTCCACATCAGCTACATAAATTAATCAACTAACCATTCAGAAACGTCCTGTTGCATTCTACATGTTGTCACTTCTTCTTGAGTCTCTCCATCATTGTCCGACTCTGGTTTGAACATAAAAAGCTGAACAGTTTCTGACATTTTAAGTGAGTCTGTGTGAGGTAGCGCTGCTAAAGGTGCATTCACGTGGCCTCGTAATTCCTGTAGTTACGAGATTATAGCCTGTAAAAAGCGTTCACGTCCTCGTAGAGCTCGTAATTACAGCTTGTAAGCTGGGAGTTTTCTGAAAGCTCCCAGATGTAGCCTACCACGTGGCCGCTGTACCACCTGACCGCTGTAAATGCATAGGCGTTGATAGTGGTGCCATGGAAACGCATAGTTCCCAGTCCAAGGACGTGAATAGCTCTGAATGAAATGTCACGTATTGTCATCTCAAGATTCCGGTAAATACGAGGTGGCGTGAACGCAGCATAAGACGAGTTCTTCAAACTCCACCCTCTTCTTGAGAGCAGCAGCTCATTTGCATTTAAAGGGATGTTCACCCTCAAAAAGTTACAAATTTAACTTGCTCTGGGGACATCAGAGACTTATGGCCGCCCTTAACCTCTAAATCAACCAATAGTGAGCCTGCAAGTGTGAAGTCACAGCAGCATGACACCAATCATTTAAAGTAATTATAATAAAATGATTTAATTAAGACACTGAAACATTAATATTTTATTTATTTTTTAAAAATTCCTTGCATTGTGCAAAATTATCAAAAATGTGTATTGATGCTGTGGAATCGTTTTATTTTTATATATGTCTCATTTACAGTTTGAGCAATGATGCGAACATGAGTTCCATCATCAGTGGCTCCAACAACTCCAAGGAAGCCTAAAATCCTCATAAAAGTGGCTTGCTTTTGCCGCATGGTTTGAAGATCAGTTGGAAAGTCAGTGAACTGCCATACAGTGGTCAAAAGTGACGTCCGGCATAGGAAGATTGACATATTCACCCTTTATTCAAATATTATTAAAAATGCTGTAATTTTTAACCACTAGATGGCGGTGTGGACTGGGAGGAGTTATATGATATTTAAACTTCTCATGATTGCGTGGTAGGGGGAAACAGGTGCGGGAATATACGGTTCTTACCGTATCACACAGACCTAGAGCCATGAATTTAAGTGCTTTGTTGTAAGCTGCAGTTCTTTTATTAATAAAGGCCTTCTGAAGCAAAGTGATGCATTTGTGTAAGAAAAATATCCATATTTACCAAGTTATGAAGTAAAATATAGTTTCCGCCAGACCACCTTCCGTATTCAACTTCTCGCAGTTCAAAACACTTACGCTAGGGGCCGAATACTAATGCTGCGTTCACGCCACCTCGTATTTACCGGTATCTTGAGATGACAACACGTGACGTTATATTCGGAGCTGTTCACGTCCTTTGACTGGGAATTATGTGTTTCCATGGCACCACTGTTAACGCCTAATTGAAGGTGTGTTCGACATAGGCTGTGGCTGGATGGCACGTCCTGATATTGCTGAGTTAGATGCGTTCCTGGGTCAACATATTTTGTTGATCCTGGAACAACATTCTAGTCTGAAAATTTAGTCTTAACCCTATTCCTACCCCTAAACCTAACCCTACCCATAAGAAAAATCAGAGGGAAATGATAGATGAATAACACTGATGTAGAAGCACCAATTCATGATTTTAAGCCTAAATTTGACATAATCTGTAAACTTGTCCCTCAAATCTGATTGGTTGATTTGAATGTTGTTCCAGGATCAACAAAAATGTTGACCCAGGAACATGTTGAACTCAGCAATATCAGGTTATGCGGCTGGATGTAACTGATCAGCGAGAGTAGATGCGTGTAGGCGGGGAGGAGCTGAAAACGGAGATGTGAAGTCGGACACTTTCTGCTTCTCGTAGTGACGCTCGCGCTGCGTTTGCATACTTTATCACAGCTGAAGTGAAATAAATGCAATATTTGACTAATACACTGATGTTTCAGAGACATTTTCATTCAATACTTAATGTACTGCTTACAGCGTCTGTTTTTACAAGAACAGAGTTCAACATAAGCATATTAAATACCAATGTAGTGGGGTCTACGTTTTTTATCAGTTTTATTTTGATAAACATGACACAATATAACATCACAACTACATGAAAAGAGCTTTAACTATTATAAAAATACATTTTTGTGAGCATTAGTGGAACTGAAGGCGCGACAATAAACACGAAACACACGTGATCGTTGTCATGCGGTGAATCCGGCCAATCGTGAAACAGCTGTGTCGTCATCAGAGCTCGTGCAGCTCCTCTGCAGAAACTGCACTGACTGACTCAGATGGCTGATCTCGAATCGCTCTCGCGGTACTTTGAAGCCATACGTCGCAGTCACATGGCATCGGCGCTGTCTCAAGTCGGACAGAATTTCTTACCAGCATGCACTGCTTCAAGTCAGCCACCGATCGGTCTGTGCGGCGCTGCATCAAGTTTTTACAAGCTAGAATCTCGTAACTACAGGAATTACGAAAATCAAAATCGGCGTCAGAGCCAAAGCCACTGGAAGGCAAGCCTGCAACCTTTTAGCCAAAAAAGCGTAACGGCTAATGCTAACGCTCCGCCTCTGGCGGTATGCAGGGAAGGAGATCAGAGGCTGTTTTTTGAATGGATGTCAATGGATGAGAGGCTTCACTATGCTGATTAAACAGCTTTTGTGGGGAAATAGCTAATCATTTAATTAATCGACAGCCTGTTTGCTAATCTTCAGCATGTTTTACACTAAACAATACTTTCGTTGGGAACTATATGTAGATTTTAGCTTGATTTTTTAAGAGAAGGCAGACTGGGGAATGTTGCGACTAACGTCACTGCCATTACACGATAGGCTGAGAGGTGCGCACGTGATTAAGTTAGCCATTACGCTTTCTCCAATGGTAAGAGATTTGGGCAACTTTTGACCCAGACACTGCCGACGTGAGCCAACCCCGCAGTCTGCTTTTATCGCCACTAGTTCGTCGGCGTCGGCTTGGTGTGTTCCGGGCTTTAAAAACAACATTACTGTAGCTACACACACATACTACATTCACATGTCGGTGTATTATATATATATATTGTAAACCAATGCATTTATTGACTACAAATTACCAAAACTCACGGTTCTGTTTCTCTAACTCTATTTGAATTTCTGCCAAAGCACTTCCTGAACTATCTGAAGTCCATGCACATGACATCACCGTCGGCCGTTATGACTGCGGTTACGCCCACTTAGTGGCAAAAGACTGAGTGGCAGCATTGGTTTTCAGTGAATGCAGCGAAAAACACACAAAACACATCCAAAACGGGAAAGAGCTTTGCGATTGAATGCACAAATAGATTTGACACAAAGTCTAGGGTATATTTTTACAAACTGCCGAAAGCTAAAGAAAAGAGAAGGAAATGGATCACTGCAATTCACAGAAACAACTGGACTCCAGGCAGAGAAACGTGGATTTGCAGTTATCATTTTGTGTCAAAATTTTGGATTTTGGGGTAAAATCATACCCTATATTGTATTGTTATATATTGTATTGACAACTCATCAATTAAATATTTACCATCTGCATAATTGGGTGTTTTTAAATAAACACTGAGAAAAACTACAAGTTTTAGGGCTGTAATTTACGTGATCACTCAGATTTAAACCTACCAATATTGTAGTTATATAAAGCGTTCACAGGCAAATTTGCTTTATGTATTTCCCCGGCGTCAAAATCAGGTACATCTAAATGTCAGGAAACACGATTATAAACCATCGAGCCCAACCTTAATACCGGTAGTTGTTTGTTTTACTCGCATTTTTGCTGTTTATCCTATTAAATCCAGTCATGCAGCAGGCCTTTTGCCACTCAGTCCAGCTGAGGGAGCGTGTTCTGGTGGGAAAGTGACGTCAACGCTAATCACGTCAGTGACGTCTACGCTAATCACATGACGATCAAGCGTTTTGAACTTCCGTTGTTGCAACTCTCTCTCTCTATGTCTCTGGTTCACACTGTCAGTCAAAATCCGATTTTAAAATCTGATTTGCTGAAATGGCAAAACACATGAATCGCATGAAATGCGATTTTTATGAATACGTTTTGAGCTACATTCATATGTGGTTTGAAATCCTATTCATTTCTGGAAACCCGTTTCAGTCTGATCGCTCTAATTGGATTTCATGTGGTTTATGCAGAGGCGTAGAATACTCGGGGGTGGGGGGCGTGTCCCCCGCACTTTTAATAAAACGTAAATTCGCCCCACGCACTTTCTTCGAGCAAGTGTGTTCACATAGTGGCCAATGTGAATAAATCTTGATTTAAATTCAAAGAGACAAGATAGTCTATGGATGACCTGCGTCATAGCCTATGCATGAGGCGATCTAAACGTTATGGAGCGCTTGCTCTCTTGTAACATGTTTCATTCATACTGGAAGCCGGAGGGCGCTTTCTCACAGAAAGTCCAAAATGGTTTCGTAGAAGTAATTCAGCTATTCGCTGTAGCAGTAGCAGCAGCTGAATAAAATGCAGAAACACTATAGCTGTGTCTCATTTCATTTAATTTCGAAGGCTGCACCCTCCAGAGGACACATCCTGTGAAGGATGCGGTATACGGAGTGTCCTTAACCAGAATTAAACGAGACATCCTTCATAGGACACGTGGGCAGGAAAGGAAACAGGAAGCATCGCATTGCTATGCCAACACGTTCACGGCAGCGTTGTTGCGCTTTCAAAACAGTTAAATGAATGAAAATTATTTATAAATTTGGAAAGTATATTTGAAAAGAAAATGTAGGCTATTTACTTGTTTTATTTTGGTTAATGCTTGAGGAGCTGTGGTGTATGTACAACAGATATCTGTTACCAAGGAGGAGGATATTAAGAAGAACAAAGTTTAAAACAAAAACAAGCTTGAAACTACTTACATTTAAACACCACATCTTCGCTTGTACTGCACATGTACATCTGCCGACGCTGCCATTTTTTTTTTTTTTTTTTTTCAAATAAATGACGGTTGTTAACAGCGACGCAAAGAATTGTGGGCTATCTGCAGCAGCGAAGGATACACCTCATGCATCCTTGGAATTCCTGTGAAAGAAGGACGCATTCGAAGGTCGCATTTGGAGTACTTACTTTTCTGAAATGATACAGCCTCAATGACGTATGCAACCTTCAAATGCGACCTCCGGAGGACGCAACCTTCGAAATGAGACACAGCTATTGACTGATGAAACGTGAAAACAATGAACACACGATTGCGACAAGATGTGGTTTATGTGTGTTTTTCAAGCCATCTTGATGTATTTATCGACCGTGAAGTATATGAATAATGCAGTGCTAATTGACAACCTTTTTAATGTTTTTGAAAGAAGTCTCTAATGCTCGCCAAGGCTGCAATTATTTAATAAAGAAAAAAAAAACAGTAAAAACATAATTAAAAAACGTAATATTGTGAAATATTATTACAAATTAAAATAGCTGGTTTCTAAATGAATATACAGTAAACTATAATTTATTCCTGTGATCAAAGCTGAATTTTCAGCATCATTACTCCAGTCTTCATTGTCACATGATCCTTCAGAAATCATTCTAATATGATGACTTGCTGCAAAACATT
This sequence comes from Hypophthalmichthys nobilis, assembly GCA_037950665.1. Taxonomy (NCBI): domain Eukaryota; kingdom Metazoa; phylum Chordata; class Actinopteri; order Cypriniformes; family Xenocyprididae; genus Hypophthalmichthys; species Hypophthalmichthys nobilis. Next base: position 29,010,720 of record CM075476.1, on the reverse strand, counting down.
TCTGATTATTATCTGTATTGAAAACAGTTGCTTAAAATTGTTGTGGAAACCAACATGCATTTAATTTTTCTGGATTCTTTGATGAATAGAAAGTTCAACAAACAGCATTTGTTTGCATTGTCACTGTCACTTTTGATAAATTTAATGCATCCTTGATGAATAAAAGTATTAATTTCTTCCTTTTTTAATCTTACCACAAATGTTTTAATTATATCATGGTTTCCACAAAAATATGAAGCAGGACAACTGTTTTCAACATTGATAATAATCATAAATGTTTCTTGAACATCAAATCAGCAGATTTGATGTTTTACTCCAGTCTTCAGTGTCACATGATCCTTCAGAAATCATTCTAATATGATGATCTGCTGCTCAAGAAACATTTATGATTATTATCAATGTTGAAAACAGTTGTGTACTTTTTTTTTCAGGATTCCTTGATGAATAGAAAGTTCAAAAGAACAGTGTTTATCTGAAATAGAAAGCTTTTCTAACATTCTAACAACGTTTGGGGTCAGTAAGAATTTTTATTTTTATTACTTTTATTCAGCAAGGATGCATTAAATCGATCAAAAGTGACAGTAAAGACATTTATAATGTTACAAAAGATTATATTTTAAATAAATGCTGTTCTTTTGAACTTTCTATTCATCAAAGAATCCTGAAAAAAATTGTACAATTGTACACAATAAATGTTTCTTGAGCAGCAGATCAGCATATTAGAATGATTTCTGAAGGATCATGTGACACTGAAGACTGGAGTAATGATGCTGAAAATTCAGCTTTGATCACAGCAATAAATTACACTTTACTATGTTCACATATATACTATTTCACAATATTACTGTTTTTACTGCATTTTTGATTAAATAAATCCTGCCTTGGTGAGCAGAAGAGACAAATTTCAATTGTACAATTACAGTTGTAATGTTTCCAAACTTTTGATAGGTACTGTATTTTCTTTTTTTTTTTTTTTTTTTTTTTTTTTTTTACATTATATAAAATGGGGGTGCATCAGTGAAAATGGCATGAGTGAACCGCATATGTGTGAAGGAATCATTGACGTGGAGGTGTATATTGGGATTGTACAGAGACATAAACTGCCTTCAAGATGAGATCTTTCCTGGGAAGCAAGACAATGCCAGGCCTGCTACAACACGTGCTACAACAGAGTGGTTTCTTAGATGTGCTTGACTGTCTGCTTGCAGTCCACATCTGTCTACTGTAGGGGTTATGCGCAATCTAACTTCCGTTTTCTGTAAAACAGATTAGATCGCTTCCGGTTTAGGTCTTTTGTATGTGCTTCATGAAAAAATTAGCCGTTTTATTCAAGATAACTTAAAAGGAGCGAGCAAAGATGAGCATAACTGATGTCCCCCGCATATGCAGATTGATACTTAAAAGCTCTTTTAATTTTCTTTCTTCACACTAACGTTTAGATATTTAATAGAATAAAACACCTATAAGAATGTGAACTAGGTATTTTTGCTGATTACCTTAAAAGTCCATAGATATGCCGCCATTTCATACTGCTGTTAACACTTTCTCTGACAAGCGGATGCAATGAGATCTTTTTTTCGGTTTGGTCATGTGACGTTCGACATATACCCTATTGAAAATGTATGGAGAATCAGACAACGATGACCACAAACTGTTGAGAAGCTGTCTTGTATCAGGTGAGATTAGGCAAATGTTCCACTTGCAAAACTGCAACAATTAGTATCCTCAAATCCCAAATGAATAAAAAGTGTAATTAGTAGATATGACTTTGTAAGAGTGAAAAATGAACATTTGCTTTGCTGTTTCAACCCCCTCTCTCTTGCTACAAGGGCCATTTGGAAGGCACAAAGGTGCTGATAGTGATCAAGGCCTATAGGCCAAGATGTGTGTGCATTGGGGGTCTACGAATTGTCACACCTTTATACAGTGGGGGAAGTTTTAATCTGTCTCACATTTGGGTTTCAGTCACATGGTCTCCCATCGTCACACTATAGCAATGCTCTCCCACATATTTTGCTATTATAACTGCGCTTATTTCCGTTGTTTGTATACAGTACATCCGGAAAGTATTCACAGCGCTTCACTTTTTCCACATTTTGTTATGTTACAGCCACCTTATTCCAAAAGGGATTAAATTCATTATTTTCCTCAAAATTATACAAACAATACCCCATAATGACAATGTGAAAGAAGTTTGTTTGAAATCTTTGCAAATTTATTAAAAATATGAAAAAATCACATATGCATTTATAGCCTTTGCCATGACACTCAAAATTGAGCTCAGGTACATCCTGTTTCCATTGATCATGCTTGAGATGTTTCTTCAACTTGAATGGAGTCCACCTGTGGTAAATTGAGTTGATTGGACATGATTTGGAAAGGCACACACCTGTCTATATAAGGTCCCACAGTTAACAGTGCATGTCAGAGCACAAAATAAGCCATGAAGTCCAAGGAATTGTCTGTAGATCTCTGAGACAGGATTGCATCGAGGCACAGATTGGGGGAAGGGTACAGAAAAATTTCTGCAGCATTGAAGGTCCCAATGAGCACAGTGGCCTCCATCAATCATAAATGGAAGAAGTTTGGAACCACTAGGACTCTTCCAGACGGAAGCCATTACTCAGTAAAAGGCACCGTCGCTGTGCACTGACGCTCTCCATCCAACCTGACGGAGCTTGAGAGGTCCTGCAAAGAAGAATGGGAGAAACTGCCCAAAAATAGGTGTGCCAAGCTTGTAGCATCATACTCAAAAAGACTTGAGGCTGTAATTGGTGCCAAAGGTGCTTCAACAAAGTATTGAGCAAAGGCTGTGAATACTTATGTACATGTAATTTTTTTTTTTTTATTTTTATAATAAATTTGCAAAGATTTCAAACCAACGTCTTTCACGTTGTCATTATGGGGTATTGTTTGTATGTTGAAGAAAATAATGAATTTAATCCCTTTTGGAATAAGGCAGTAAATAGCAAAATGTGGAAAAAGTGAAGCACTGTGAATACTTTCCGGATGCACTGTAAGTAGCAGTTGGTGGTAACAGACAAGAAATGTACAGTTTTCTACCATCTTGCTGATAATGTTTCTTTAGTCATTCGGCAATCCTGCAGCCTGAACCACTGTAGGCAGACCACCCATAAAACACAGTGGTAAACATGCCTTTGTCCAAACTTTTTTGGAGTGTGTTGCATCCATTGAAATATGTTTATATTTACAAAATACAATCAAGTTGGTCAGTGAAAACATTGGACATTTTCTTTGTACATTTGTCAGTTACATAAAGGTTGAAGAGAATTAGCAAATCACAGATTCTTGATTTTATTGCATTTTACAAAATATCCCTACTTTTCTGGAAATGGGGTTGTATTTAAATCAAAGTGTATTTATTTTAATTTTTATTTATTTTAATTTTTCACTCCCTTGTGGCCCCAGGGGGTCCCCGGACCCCAGTTTGAAAAACCCTGATGCAGGGATGACATTTGTTTTGCATGAAAAAAATGTAGGGCGGTGTGGTTTGCTACTGGTGGATCTCATGTGAGTCAGTGACAGGTTGCCCCGCCCTCGTGCCAGTAAACACTTCACTAGAAGAGAAAAGATGTCGCTGCTAGAGGGAGGGGAAGTTTTTTTTTTTTAGATGAAAGATAATAAATACTGCAAAATTCCATGAAAAAAATAAGAACTGTCGGTTTTGATAGACAGACATGAGAGGGCTGTTTTTATTTATATATATTTAATCTATTATTTATATATAATTAATCTTATATATCTAATTTAATCGTTTAATTAGATAAGTCCATGTAAATGTCAATCTTATTCATTCATTCACTCAAATTCCAAGCACGCCAGGATGTTGTGGTGGGCCACGATATGACAAAATTACGTCAAGACGTAATTTAAAAGAATCACTGAATCGAAACAAACTGTTCAAACGAACCGATTCGCGGAAACGAGCCAGACCTCCAGTCGCTGCTACGGGAAACGTCATTGGGCGGGGTTTCACTAGACGTATTAAAGCGTATCCGAGCGCTTTTTTCTGTCCTGTAGAGAGAACCACGTGTGACTGAACGGTTATAACCTGCGCCACTCTCTCAGTTAACAACTTTACAGTAAAAACAACATTCAGTCATGGTGAAGCTTGCTAAGGTAAGATATCTGCAAACATAGTCTAACAATTTAATGTATCTCTTAAAGTTTTAAAAGGGGGTCAAAATGCGATTTTTTTATGTTTTTCATTTTATTGCCTGTAGTGGGAAGGCCCACATGTGCGACACATGTTTTTCGATCCTACGTATTTATAGCGTTGCTATGTAAACTCAAAAATTGCAAATTTGTTTTTTAATGTTAAATGGTGACGTCTAAAATGAGCTAATTTATATGTAATATGTTTTTTTTTCGTTAACGCGGGCTTATCACGCTTGTCTATTTAGTAGGCCTCAGCTGACATGCATTAAGAATATCTAAGTTTTAATCTGACACTTTTGTAGTGTTGTAGAAAAAAACAACCCGGGCTGGTTAGCGAGATTTGTGGCGCTTTTAGAGTGTCGTGGTTTTGCTTTAACTTGTATATCCGCCATGTGTACCGTGTAGCAACGTAGCCCGATGCTAAACGCCTCCATTTTGGTTCTTTGAAGTGAATGAGCAGACATTTAACACGCTGCATTAAACCGCGTTGTGTTAATGCATATTGCACGATTTGCACGAGTATAATATGTGAGCACGACGCGATTATTGCTTAAACCAGCATGTTATGCCAAAGACTTTAGATTTACTTTTCTGGGTAGCAAGAGCGTGGGGTTTTCCACGTGTAACGCGAACCCCACGTGGGGTTGTACACGCGGTGTGTTTCACGCGCAGTGCTTTGCTTTTGAATCGTCCTTTCGAGACCCAGACTTTAACTTTTTTTTTTTTTTTTTTTTTTTTTGTTTAACTTTATTTTTCGTTTTGGTTATGTATTATACATTGTAAGACGCACACAAGCATTTGTAAAAACCAAAACGAATGCCTCGTGGCTTTTGAATTAGCCACCAAATCTCCACACAAAATGTTTTGGCAATTTTGTTCTTGTGTTGTATGCGTTTTAGTTAAAATAATGATCAAATTGTTTGACTATATATATTTTCAGTTATCATATTTCTGTGCTTTGTTTTAATGGTTCATTTAACTGAATCAGTTAATGGTTAGTAATCAAAAAGCATGTCCAATTTGGAGTCATAAGTTTTTACCATTTATCAATTCATTAAACATTTAACAATTTTTTTATTTTTTTTTTTTTTTTTTTTTTAGGGCCCTATGAAGTGTTTTATTGCTCAATTTCCCGTTTTACTTTCTTCAGTTTATTTTTTTCTGGGTCCAGTTTTAATGGTTTAATAATCAAAAAGCATGTGTAATTTTATTCATAAATTAACAACTTTATTTATTTTTTTTAATACACAAATGGGACTTTGACACTTTTTTTTTTTTTTTTTTTTTTTTTTTTTTTATAGAAATTGTTAATTTGTCAATCAAATGAAGGCATAAAATTTTAAAACCTTTTTATAATGTAATCAAATGTTGTGTTTTTTTTTTTTAGTCAAATATTTAATATATTACTTTTGAGAGGTACATAATACTCTACAACAGGAATAAATCTGTCACAATTTTAAGTTAAGCTGAACTTTTATTTTGGTGGGTTGTTGTGAAGACCAAAATCCAAAATTTGCCAAATGTATACAGTAAACTTCATTTTTATGACTGGTTTCCGCAATTTCTGTCTGTGTTTGCAGGCAGCTAAAAAAACGCCTTTGAAGAAAAAGGCACCTCCACCTCCCAAAGAAGTGGAAGAGGAATCCAACGAGGAGGACACAGATGATGACGATGAGGAAGAGGTGAGGAGTTGATTAAATGGGTCATGCTGCAAATAAAGTTGTTGCATATTTAAACTAGTTAAATTTCAGCAGGCACCACCGGTCAAAGCTGCAGGAAAGAAGAATGCAGCTCCAGTAAAGGCAGTAAAAAATGGAAAAGCCGCCGCCAAGCAGCAGCAGCAGGAAGAGGAGGATGATGATGATGACGATGACGACGACGATGAAGAATCTGGTAAGCAGATTTTTTTTTTTCGTGATGGTTTTCTCAATGGAATACTCTTAATCCGAAGGTTAAAATCTAATTTGTATATTTCTCTTTCCAATAGAAGAGGAAGCTCCTCCTCCAAAGAAGGCCATGCCTGCTAAAGCAGCAACCCCTGCCAAGAAAGCAGCACCTGCTGAGGAGTCTAGTGATGATGATGGTATGAAAACTCTGGTGCAGAATAGTATGTTAATCTATTCTCATTTTGATGAAGACATATCAAATCATATCCCATGAATGTTTTTTTTTTTTTTTGGGGAGGGGTCGAAGTATTGTTCACGCAAACATGTAGCGCACCTTCTATCCAATAGATAAGCTTTGTGTTTGTTACTTTTGATATGAATCAGTCTCAGGTTTCTAAATTCATAATTATCTCTTCCTCTTAACTACTAGTTAAAGCACCAAATAAACATGAATGAACCATCATTCCAGAAAGCTTAGTTAACTTGCTGTCCCATATACCCTGAACTCTGTTGATTAACCCAAACCTTGCTTACTCGAGGTATGCTGGTTCCAAAAAGGCGTCCAGGTGTAAGTTTAGCCAACCCAGTATGTTTCTGGTTAACACACAAGACATTCTCAACAGAGCGACTTGATGATTCCCCATGGAAACGGGGGCTAAGAAAAAGCGCCATTCTACTACTTTTGTTTAATGGCGGTTTACATAACCTACGTGATTGCACAAAGGCGACGTGCACTTTTTTTTTTTTTTTTTTTTCCTTCCCCCCTTTGGTGTAACGTACACTCATTCGTACCAAAACTTTTCGGTGCACGACTTTTGGTTCAGTGCACATGTACCAATGAATACAGAGTTGTAGCCCTTTAACCACCAATCTCAATAAGCTCTGTTTTGTTACCTTTGATAAGAAACAAAAGTCTTATCCCTCATTCTGTCCATTTTATCACGAAATTCAAACCATTAATGCTGTTTTGAAGCTCTTTGATGTGGTGTGACACATCACCGTATAGGTGCCTCAGATCAAGCGACCGCGTGGAGCGAGAATGAGCGCGACCATCTAGTTACAGAATAACCTAAAATGAGGGTATGTTGAAAGAGTACAACTGAAACGTATTTTGCTAATTGCTGGTTATGAGGGCCACTGTGTAAATTAAAGTCGTGATGAACTGAGAAATCGAATTTTCCTTGAGCTTTTGACATATAAGTGGTCATCATACTATAAGAATATCTTGTAAGTTTCAGAGCTGAAAACTTCCTTGTTAGTCCAATAAAAGCTTTTATTGACACTAGACCCAGCAAACGACAGGATTTTCAAAGTGGGGATCTATGATGTCAAAGGGCAGCAAGCACCGCCTCCACAGAAGATCAACGCCTACTTCATCACTGTCTGTTTAGCCCCGCCCACCGATTTGCACATGACATGCAATAGAATAGGTAGCCTAAGTAACATAGGCCTACGTGGTGCTAAACCAGATCGAGCTACCAAGCAATAAACATGCCGTTGAGGATTACAAAATATTGTGCAGTGCCTGGACTCGACAGTAATGCGACATGTAAGTAACTGTGTTAATTACAATGCCTGATATGTAATGATTCAGGCTACAGTCAGATGTTCTTTGTCTGTGTGTCAGTAAATCAAACCAGTGACTAAACGGGCAACTTCACGTTGTTTCTCTTTAGTAGGATGAAAATAATGTTATTTAACGGTGATTAAATTTATATAAAAGCGATCAAAGAAAGCTCCTTTGCAATCGTTGGAGCAGCGCGCGCTGAAGCTGTCAATCAAACAGGGCAAGTTTATCAGTGACTGACGCGCAAAACTCCCGTTTTATTCAACGAATCTTAGTTATATATCACGTTTGTACTGTTAGTGGGGATGAAAGCATTTGTTAGTGTGCAGAAATTGAGTTGCAATGACGAGATCACTGCTTTCCTGCGCTCAACATGTCTGTGATCGACTACAGTGTTCATCTCTGCATCCTTTCATGCCACAATCTAAATATAATGGCATAGATCTAATTGTAATGCAACACATTTTACGATTAGTTAACCATGAGAGCTGAAATGCTAAAAGAGAGTAATACTTGGCTATTTCAAATGGAAAGATGTTAGCCAATCACAGCAGTGAGCGTTTACACTGAAGTCTCACAGCAGACACGCCCCTTAAAACTGAGTGTTCAAACCAGAGGGCTAAAATCATGGTAGGAAAAATGCCTTTTATTTATAAATTATGACAATTTTGGTTGCAAAAAGCATGCTAACATTATAAGTGCACCCCAGGAAACATTATAAAACGCAGTTCATGACCCCTTTAATAACTTTAAACATTGAATTGGAGTAGATACAGATTTAGATTTAAGTTACTGCAAAAACTGCCTTTTATGCAATTTACATGTTTGCATATAGTTTGTTAGTATTGATTATATCTAAAAATAAATGGCAACAATCAAAGCAAGGCAAAGCAATTTTATGTTTAGTTTTCTCCCTCCTGCTGTACCGAGTCTGTACCGAACCGTGACTTCAATTCACATATATAAAATTTAGTTACATTTAATAATTCAATGGCCTGGAGTCAATTATTCCGCTTGTACTACGGTTACCACACCTCAAGACACTGTTCCAATATTGTATTTCAAGACACTTGTCAGGTTTTTTTTTCCTTAAAACACTCTTGTGTGTGGGACTAACTTCTTACGCAGCCAACTAGTAACGGTGGCTTGAGCCTTGATAGCAGAATAATGCCGTTGATACAGTTATTAACGCAGAGAGAGGGAGAGAAAATAAGCAGCATATGTGAATTAGCCTACCTGATCTGTGCATCTCTAACAGCAGCAGTGTCTCTACCAATAGCGAAACTAATCTCAAGAACCGCACAGTTATTACCTCGCTGGTGGTAAGTCATGTATCTTAAGTTGCTAGACTAAATTCGTCAGAGCAGCACTGACCAAACGTTTCTGTGTGTGTCCGTACTATACAGTAAGTTATGGGTGTATGTTTGAAAGAGAGAGGGAGCGCGTGCGTGAGAGTATGCGCTTTCAGGACACAACACATTTTGTGGCAAAAACCATCACAATTTGTCGTTTTCATCATATTTACTATATTTATTTGCTTATTTAAGTGATCTGGAACTGCAATAGAATTTACTTGCGGTTTGAGAAGTCATGCAACTCCGGGTAACCTGTGACAGCCACAAGTTTCTCCTCCATCATTGCAGTGTCCAAGCAACTGTATACTTTTGTCAGCACAACGTAAGGCCCGCCTCTCCGTTCATTCGATTGGACAATGGGGGGGGGGGAAGAAGCAAATGACGTCAGGCGCTTTTCTGCTTAGTTGCTGCTTTTTTTTTTTTTTTTTTTTTTAATAAAATCTGTGCACAACCCTAATGTTTACTTGTGTTCTTCAAGACAGTATAACATTCTAACAACTCCATTTTCTTTTCCTGTCTTGTATAGATGAATCAGAAGAAGAGGCACCACCACCCAAGAAGGCTGCACCTACCAAAGCCACACCGGCGAAGAAAGCCGCTCCTGCGAAGAAAGCAGCTGCTGCTGAGGAGTCGGACAGCGATGATGGTACGAAATTCTAATTATACACTAAAGACTGTCTACCGTCATATTTAAATAAAGTCATTATTTTAACTGTGAACATGCCTTTTTGTGTAAATGACTGTCTAAACTTGCGTTCCTTTGTAGACGAATCTGAAGAGGAAGAATCTCCACCTCCTAAAAAGGCTGCAGCTGCTAAACCTGCAGGCAAAGTGCTTGCCGCAAAAGCACCCGCAGCCAAAGAGGAATCGGATGATGACGATGATGGTATCTATTTTTTTGCATTTTTTTTATTTTTATTTTTTTACCTTTTAGCTGTTTAGTTTTACATGTCTCAAATATGATTATCGGCTATCGTAGATTCAGAAGAAGAGGAAATGGACACGACTCCTGAGCCCAAAGCCTCTGCCAAAAAGGCAGGAATGGTGAAAGCAAAAGAGGAATCTGAAGATGAGGAGGATGATGACGATGATGATGACGACGACGATGATGACGATGAGGAACAAGGTAGGATCATAAAGCTGTTTTTGTACCATTTAATTATACTTTCATGTTGCTTTGTATTTTTGGAGCTTGGCAGACTTGGTTGCCGACCCTGCAAATGCTTGTTTTGCAAAATGCAAAGTTCACGTGTTATGGGTTTTGTGCTCCAGAAACCCCTGTCACTCCAGGGAAGAGGAAAGCCGAAACAAAAAAAGAGAAAGGAACACCACCAGCTAAGAAAGTTAAAACTGATGGCGAGGGTGAGACTTGTGATCTATATACTTTATTTCTTGTGCATTTAACTACATATGATGATCAAAAGGGACTTAATACTGATGTATGTGATGTCACCTTTTTGTAAATTCTGATGCTGTTTAAGGGGAAAAAGGTGGATTTCCTTGTCATGGTATGGCGATCTTACCTTGGTTTAAATTTTCAGGTTTCAGTGTCTTTTTGGGCAACTTGAACCAAAATAAAGACTTTGATGAAATTAAATCTGCAATCTCCAAGTTCTTCTCAAAGGAAGGCCTTGAAATTCAGGACGTGCGACTTGGTGGGACCAAGTAAGGAGAATTTTTGAATTTTTAGTCAAATTTATTATGTGAAGCATTGTGGATGTTAATTTGACTCTTGAATGAAGCTTCCTAATTTCTTTTGAAGGAAATTTGGCTATGTTGACTTTGCATCAGAAGAAGAGTTGCAGAAGGCTTTAGAGCTCAATGGCAAGAAGCTGATGGGTCTGCCGCTGAAACTCGACAGGGCGAGAAGCAAGGAGAACTCCCAGGAAAACAAAAAAGGTAACGACCTACAGCTGCCGCTTTGAACGTTAATCCGACAATGTCTAGAAATGATGACAGCTTACTTACCTGAACTCCTATGTGGAAATTAAGATGGTCAAGTACTGATCTGGATCCATCACTATGTTGTATGTTAACATTGAGCTTGCAGAAGCCAACATTTTATCATTTTTCTTCCCTCAGAGAGAGATGCACGCACTTTGTTTGTAAAGAACCTTCCGTACTCCATAACGCAAGATGAACTGAGGGAAGTCTTTGACCAGGCTGTTGATATTAGAATACCAATGGGCAACAACGGTTCTAGCAGAGGGTAAGATTAAGCCATGACTGTTCGTTATAACGCATGCATATTTGTTCAAAACAATGGTTTAACTGACATCCTCCGCTTCGGCGACAGAATCGCCTACATTGAGTTCAAGACAGAGGAAATTGCTGAGAAGATGCTGGAGGAGGCACAAGGGGCAGATGTTCAGGGCCGTTCTATCATGGTAGACTTCACAGGAGAAAAGAGTCGGCAGGGCGGGAGATGTAAGTAATGATGCAATCTAGGTGTCTTTGTTCCTGCAGTTTGGCTCTAGACTAAATCTGTTTTAGTTCTCGTCTGTCCTAGTTTTTTTTTTTTTTTTTTTTTTTATCATGAATGCTAAGAGCACTCTTGTTTTGTTTCACTCCTGTAGCCCATTCAGCCACTGGTTCTACAAGCAAAGTCCTTGTCGTGAACAATCTATCATTCAGCGCAACTGAAGATTCCCTCCAGAGTGTGTTTGAGAAGGCTGTGTCCATCAGAATACCACAGAACAACGGCAGGCCGAAGGGGTATGCCAGTTGCTTCATTAATGTCATTAAGGATGTGTAGGTGTATATTGACTATGTATTGAAAAGTACTGACTGATACTTAGTCGGTACTGAAATTTTAAAAATGTAACCCTTTGAGTGCTGTTGAGCAGATTCATAAACACCCCTGACTGGCCGTTCATGCGCTCCATGGATATGAATGTGATTGGCTGCAGTGTTCAACGCACAGGAGCGTATGACAGCACACGGAAGTGTTAAAATTGAAAGTTGAATTTAAAAGCAAGATAACTTAAAAGGAGTGAGCAAAGATGAGCGTAACCAGTGTCCCCCGCATATGCAGATTGATATTTAAAAGGTTTTTTTTTTTTTTTTTTTTTTTCACTTTTCTTCACACTAACGTTTAGATATTTAATAGAATAAAACACCTATCACAATGTGAACTAGGTAGTTTCGCTGATTACCTTTAAAAGTCCATAGATATGCCGTCAGTTCATACTGCTGTTAACACTTCATATGCTAGACTTCTATTTCATTAGCTGCTGTAGGTAAAAAAAAAAAAATTAGTACAATAACAAAGTATAACTAGCAAATGAAACCATTTGCACTGTAAAACAATGGGTTTACGATTAGAAGTTCAAATATTGTGAAATACCAGTTTGCAATGTCAAGCAGCATAAGGTTTCTTTTCTTTTTTTTTTGTACTGGAAAAACAAAGCCAATGACACTGGAAGCCATACAAATTCAACTTAAAAATGGCCACTACCACTCTTACAATAAATATGGTGGATTGGTTGGCCAGTTTTCTTCACAGTGCTAAGAACGTTTTTCAGTAAAGAAATGTTGTATTGACGCATGCAGGTTTTTGTGTGACTCATTAGCAACCGTTCATTTAAGTAAAATGTTTATTGCATCAAATTTTGGACCAGATATGTTGGAGTGAACAGGCCATAAAGTTGGATGCACATTTTGGGTGTTTTTGCCCACTTATTGGATTGGTCTAATGTCGTTTTTTTTTTTTTTTTTTTCTCTCCCCTCTTCTCTAGATTTGCGTTTTTGGAGTTTGAGAGTGTGGAGGATGCCAAGGAGGCGCTGGAGAACTGTAACAACACAGACATTGAAGGCAGAAGCATCAGATTAGAGTACAGTCAGAACGAGAGAGAGCGAGGCGGTGGAAGAGGAAACTCTGGTTTGTAGATTGCTTTTGACTGAAGTTCTATCTTGTATATCATTTATTACTTTTTTTCCTAAGTGCCAACTGATTTTTATTTATTTAAACCTGCTCTATTTAGGACCTACGAAAACCCTGTTTGTCAAAGGTCTGTCAGAAGAGACCACAGATCAGACTCTGAAAGACTCTTTTGAAGGGGCAGTCGCTGCCAGAATTGCCATGGACAGAGAAACCGGATCGTCAAAAGGGTACTGCTATGTTTGATTCTCTCGCAAACCATTGTTTTTGCTTCTCATGAGCTCCTCTCTGTCAGTTCAGTGGCGGTGTATGGATTCGCAAGAGAAGTAGATTCAAATTCACACTTAAACAGGTGTTTCCAGATGTTATATTGGAACATACCCATGTCTGATGTGAGACATTTTAAGCAGTTTAGATATAGAAACCACTGCTGTCTGTCCTCCTGAGTGTTTACCAAATACGGTTTCTTTCCTCAGTTTCGGTTTCGTAGACTTCGATAGTGAAGAAGACTGCAAGGCGGCCAAAGAAGCCATGGATGATGGAGAGATCGATGGAAGCAAGGTCACTCTGGACTATGCGAAGCCCAAGGGCGAGGGTGGCCGAGGGGGTGGTTTCGGAGGCAGAGGTGGCTTTGGAGGACGAGGCGGCGGACGGGGTGGTTTCGGTGGCCGAGGAGGCGGTAGAGGAGGTGGCTTCAGGGGAGGAAGAGGAGGAAGGGGCGGTGGCTTCAGAGGAGGGAGAGGCGGTAGGTGTCATCTGATTTATTTGATTCAAAAGCTTTTCCATTACAAATGAAGTCAAAGTTTCATGTACGAAATTCAGTAGTCTTGTGTAACTTCTCCATTTTGGCAGTGTGCTGGTCTGAGTGTTTTAGCATTGTAACTACTGAATTATAAGATGTAAAATTAAACTTTTTTTTTTTTTTTTTCTTCCCCCCCCCCCATCAGGTGGACGAGGTGGATTTGGGGACAGGCCACAAGGAAAGAAGATGAAGTTTGATAATTAAATCTGTAATTGAATGAACTGTTTTCATTGCTTAAGTCCACTTTGTCAGAGCATTTCTAGGACATTCCAGAAAGCATCAGTAACTGTACAGTGACTCCTGACCCCTCTGAAACGTCCCGACCATCCGCGTAAAAATTAAATGTGAATGTTGTAATTATGCTCTGCTGGTTTAGGTACATGTTGTACAAGTTTGTTTTTGTTTCTTTTGTTGTTTCTCCACTCTTATTCCCCCTCTTTTTTTTAATTTAATTTTCTTTTTCTTTTTTTAAGTTTGCTTTAGGTGCAAGTTTAATGTGCAGTACCTTTTTAATGTGCAAAGCATATTGTAACGTATACATAAGTTTGTTGCCTATTTAGTATTTAGAGATGTAAATCTATAAAAGATTTGAATAATGAAGATGGGCAACAGCTTTGTGAGGATGTCAAATTTATGTATGCATTAAATTTGGCTTGTGACTTAAGGCTTTTTCTTTTTCCAGTTCAGATTTTTCATAATGTAAAGAACCATTTTGATTAAATGTGGTTTTTAAACTATTTGGTTTGTCGTGATTTGAAGGTATTATTCAACAGTGGTGTGTGGGGTGCAAATAAGAAATACTACAAACGGAAATCGGACCCTTTTTAGATATTTTCCTAAATTTGATAATGTATTAAAGACCAAAGAGGTGACAAATCTTCCTAATCTGTCAATCAGGAGCGAGCTTCCCAAAAACATCGTTAGCCTAACATTGTAAGTTCTGTCGCTACTAACAGTTCAACGATTTGGTGTTTCTAAAACCATAGTTCAAACGAACATTCACAAACTTTATCGCAAACTTGTGTGGTTGGAACGACCGCTCGAGCTGCGGTGGTTAGCATTGTATCTTGTTATAACGTGGACTTAATCATTATCTTGAGCAAAATAAGCAAGCTTACGGTGACCGGGAGAGGACATACAAACTCGTGACCACGAGATCATTTTGTCGAGGTTTATGACATCCTTATGTCGTGGCCTCGAGATCATATGGTGAGGGAACGATATATTTTTCTCCTGGCCACGACTTCATTATGTTGAGGGAACGACATCTATTTGTGTAAACAACCTGCGCGACCATAGCAACCTGGAATTATCTTTTTAATTAAGAAATGATTATATTAACATTGTTTTAATAAGCATGCAATATAAAATTTGCAAAGTTATTTTTCCTTCGTTGAACAATATAGGTTTTTTTTGCAAATTTAACATCTTATCCATATTACAAATGTAGATTGTGAATGAGACAAACGCGAACTTTAAAATTAAGAGCATTTATTTTGTGCAATATTTAGTTACCTAAAATGTGTTTATCCTTTGACAGAGCTGCCAGTAGGATGAACGATCACAAGAGGGCGCTAATGCTTCTGTTTGCTCGAAGCACGGAAGGAAATTTGTCTTTGGGGAAATTCGGTACATCGCTAATTACTTTTTGCTTTTAGTGACAAGATTAAAAACTAGTTGACAACAGTCTTTTACTGAAAAATATGCCTGTTATAAAGAAGTTTATCAACATTGTATCGGTTGACTTACCCATAATCACCTGCTGTAATGCCAGATGGCCAGGTGATGGCGGACTCCTCAAGAAAGAAGATCACAAAGAGAAATGCATTTAAAAACGACACACTGAACGTTTAAAGAAAATAGGGTTTGTTATGGTCCCTGTACCTTGTCTGAAAGGTAAACGAAATTTATTTCCCCACAGATTCTGTTTTATTGTTGGTATATTTATGGCAGCATCTGCTGATAAATGATGGTCTGGTTTTCAAGCACTAAACGTATTGTTCGTGCTTGTGCCGTTTTTCTTTAAATCATTTGTATCTAATACAACAACGTTCAATAAGATGTGTTGTATGGATCCATTTCGGCCACTTACATAATTAGCTATACTTATGACATCATAGGTCGAAATTGTGACAAAAAAGTCAAAGTTATGACATGCTAAGACAAAAAGTTATGACAAAAAAACACAAACAAACAAACAAAAAACTACTAGTTATGAAAAGCAGAAAGTCATAATTTTTACTTTTTAATCTCATTTATCTCATAATTGACTTTTTATGTCATAATTTTGACTTGGTAGCCCATGTCAATTATGATTTAGCAAGTAATAATTTCGTTTTTTTTTTAATGTCATAAATTTATGACTGTCTTAATTTCGACTTTTGATCTATTAATTATTATTGAGTATATCATAATTTCGATTTAGTCAATTCCGAATTTAATGTTATTTAATCCGAATTAGTCCGAATTTTGGGTTTTTGTCAATTTTGACTTTTTAACCCCATAATTACGATTTAGTATATGACAATTATTGCTTATGTCATACTTTCCACTTCTTTATGCAAATGTCAGACTTTGTCATAATTTCGACTTTTTGTCAATTTTGAATTTTAATCGCTGAATTCTAAATTTTTATCTTAATTTCGACTTTTTGGTCTCATAATTATGACATAAAAAGTCAAAATTGACATACTAAGTCATAATTTTGAACTGTATATGTCATTATTTGACTTGGTATGTAATAATATTAATAATAATATGTATTAATATTATCATAATTTCAACTTTTTGTCATAATTTCGACTTAGTATGTCATAAGATTTACCACAAGCATGTTTGCTTGTTTTTTCCCCCTCTGTGGCAGAAATGGACTTTCATAAATATTATTTAATGGTGTTTATATGTCTATGTTATATGTCTATGCAGGGTTAACTTTGAATCTCTGTTCAGTCTTTATTAATTTTCATAACCATAGTTATTAGATGAGAACTAATGCAAAAAATTAGTTGCAAAGTTGAAATACCCTGTGGTGATGATACTTGATACTTTTGCTCATATTTAACTTTTAAAAAGGGTTTTTTCAGTAGTACAAGCAGCTTTGAACTCATAAATAAGCCCTGCGGCAAGTGCGGATGGTCTCAGAGGCCTTCTCTTAGCATTGCTGTGAAACAAGTTTGTTGAAGGGTTTTTGTAGAGGCTCGCTGTGAAGAGCTTACAGCATTTTGACCCCAGCACTCCTCATTTACTCCTCGTTTACTCTCAGAAAACAGTCGGTGATCACGGCTGGGTATCAAAGCCTTTGAACTGGGGTTTTGTTCAACAGGAGATCCAACCAGATCTATTGTACTGAAGTCTATGGTTCAAACAGTCATTCAAATGAATAAAAAATATCTGATTAAAAAAAAGATATATACTACCTTTCAAATATTTGGGTTCAGTAAGATGTTTTTAAAGAAATGAATACTTTTATTCAGCAAGGATGCATTAAATTAAAAATGGCAGGATTTTATAACAATAAAAAATCCACAGAAATATTAAGTGGCTGTTTCAGCATAAGAAATGTTTCTTGAGCAGCAAATCAGCATATTAGAATGATTTCTGAAGGATCATGTGACACTGAAGACTGGAGTAATGATGCTGAAAATTCAGCTTTGATCACAGGAAGAAATTACATTTTAACATATTAAAAAAAAAAAAGTTATTTTAAATTGTAATAATATTTCTTAATATTACTGTTTTTACTGTATTGAAATCTATTAATAGCCTAAATATTAAAAAAGATGAATATCTGGCATATGAATGAAAATGTGCACAGCAAAAAACCAAAAACAAAATCCAATAACAAATTAAAGCTGCAAGCAGCAATGAAAGGGCCCTCGCACCCGGGCTCACCACCACCCGTTGGCCTTAGGAAAACTGCGAACAGTGGGCGACATGCATGTGAGTAATTACAGGAGAATTATGGCAAAGTCATTTTAAAGTGCCAAACTTCCTTCTGCCAACAGGTGGCGCTATGACTGTAACTGAATATTGCCATGTAGATGTCTTCAGGTCAGGACTCTAATAAATCGTGAAGTTTGGGGCAGATCAGACATTGTATGCCCGAGATACAACAACTTCCTGTTTCATGGCGAAACATCAAACTTTGTCACGCCCTTCAGCGAAAACTCTAGATCTTCACAATTTAACGTCACAAAGGCCTTTAGATTAGATTGACCTAATATAATGTTGATCTGATTAAAGCTCTAGGAGGAGTTCATTAAAGTACAACGTCTGGAAATGGCAAAAACTGTACAAATTTTGCAGAGAAAATTCAAAATATCTCACTTCCTGTTGGGTTTTCAGATTTTGCACCCAGGGATTTTTTTGTAGGTATTGGGCTGTTACATGTGTCTACCGAATTTCATACTTGTACGTGAAACGTAGCGCGAAGGCGCTTAATTGAAATTTTGTAGGTGGCGCTGTTGAGCCATTTTGCCACACCTAATTCTGAAACCCATATCAGATGTAAATTTTCACCACTTCTGACGCGTGTGCAAAGTTTCATGAGTTTTAAAGCATGTTTAGGCCCTCAAAAATGTGATTTCGGAGAAGAAGAATAATTGGCCGAGCAATTACAATAGGGTCCTCACACCATCGGTGCTCGGGCCCTAATTATCATGAGGGACTAGACAATTCATAGAAATGTATGTCAAAAGGTGAGAACTGCGAGTTTATAACTCACAATTCTGATTTTTTCCCCCCCAGAACTGTGAGATATAAACTCATAATAAAAAAAAAGTCACTATATGGCCAAGTATGTGGACACTATCTGCTTGATGAGTATTTTATTTCAGAACCAGTGGCATTAATAGGGAGATGCTCCTTCGTAGCAGCTTCAGGGATACTGGAAAGGTTCTCTACTACATGTTGGAACATGGCAATTCATTCCAAAAGGGTTCCTATCGGTTTCAGGTCTAGGTTTTCAGGTGCAGACAAGTGAAGTTTTTCCAATCCAGAGTAGGAAAGTAATGCTTTACAATAATGTGTTACTCTCTAAAAAGTAACTAATTGAAGAACTAATAAAGAATCTTACTTCAGCAATAAAAACAAAAACATTTAAGTCATTTTTGCTTACTAGTATTGTTGAATTGGATCATCGAAGGTCAGGAGCGAAGGCATTGGTTTATAAAGTGAGATTAAATACATAAAGGCCCGGGTTCACAGACAAGGTTTAGACCAGTGGTCTCAAACTGCCGGCCCGTGGGCCATTTACGGCCCCCTTCCCCCTCCACCCGGCCCACAACTCATCTCAAAAATAAAACATAATCCAGCCCGCTAAATTATATTATTATTATTATTATTATTCTCTAGTTGTCTCATACCATATTCCATATTCAAAAGAATGACATGATTCTATTAAAAAAAAAAAAAAAAAAAGCACAGGCAGATTTGATGAGAGCTGGTTCGGGACTTTCATAGTTTATTTGTTGTTTGGTTGCAAAGTGCGAATGCTAACCGAAAAGGAAAGTAGATGAGGAACAGACAGTTTCAAGAAAGATGGACATTTTAGTATTTTTTCGTGGAGTTTAATGGAAATGCTACCTGTCTGATATGCAAAGAAAAAGTCGCCGCGCCGCTTTCTCCTTCTTCCCAAAGCGCTTTCGCTCCCGTGGCGTGTGTCGTTGCTATGCAACCATGACCTGCGGTCTCCACGATGACTAGGAAGTTTCAGCAAAAGAAAAATTGATTTCTAGTCCTTGCATTAGCTCTACTACTAGATATATTTATGGAGATGAGAAATAAAAACCCGCCCTGTACAGCTATGATCAGCTGTTTGGCTGAGCTTTCGATGTTCTTACGGAAAGGCCGAAGCTCACTGTTGGTCCTTGTCACATGACCTGCGGTGTGCTTGCGGCATGCTGAAAAGCTGAGATGTTTTCATCTCGCCGCGGCATAGGCGCGCCTGGAAAAACGAGCGCGCATGCGCGTCGCGACCGCGTCGCTTCTATTGTGAGCGCGCGTGCCTAAATTACAGTAAAAGCACTCGCACAAGTCGCGAGCGTCGATTTAAACCACCGAAACGAGTCCGATGCTACCAATAAACGTTACCGATGCTCAAACGGCATCTTGGGCAAAGCTGTGTGATTAGAAGCGTTGCCAGATGTCTGGCAAGAAATATAATAGTGTACAAATGTATTCAGGGATTGCATTTGTTCAGTACAGTGTTGTTCAGTGCAAGATTTTGATGTTATTTAAGCTGATAAAGTAAGGGAAATATTTGCACTAACTGTTAAAAAACCAAACAATGATAGAGACACTGCTGTTTACATTTCTTTAAGTATGGCAAAAATATTTTAGTAATGATATTTTAAGTAAATGAGAAATGACGCAAAGGAAAGTAAATTTAAAAAATGTTGAGACAAATGTGAATGTTGAGACAAAACAATGGCACTGACATTTTAAGATATGTCAGTGCAAGTTGCTTTCATTCAAAACATCTCAAGCATGCATTAGGCTTTTGTCTGTGAAAACCGGGGGAAGTATATTTATTCATTTTTTTGTACATTTAAAAGTAATGTGTTACTTGTGTTACTGATTACGTAACTCATGTTACTTGTAATGAGTTACTCCCAACACTGATCCAGACTCTGAAAATAAAAATCACAATCATAATCAGAATGAGCTTTATTGCCAAGATGTCATCTCTTTATGGGCATCTCATTGGGCACTCTTTACAAAATTGACAAATTTGGAAGCACATTGCTGTTTGAATATTGTTTATTATTATTATTATTATTGGAATTAAAGGGCCTTGCCAAACCCATTCATTACTAACTTTAAAGTAGCACAGCTGATTAGATCTCTTTAGACTGAGGTAACTATGAAACCTGCACTGCTTAATTCATTGTGCTTATGAATTCTTATGAATGGTTTTGAGATGTCAGGCATAACTTGATCTCAGTTTACAGAATCACCATTCTTAGGTACTATGTTACTGTATAGTCAAATAAAGGGTTGCTGAACCCTCTGGTGTCAAATGTCAAGATGTCTATCTTTCTGTATAGCAGTTTATAGATTGATGGTTTTATGTTTTTTCTTTTCTTTTTTGTTTTTCATTTTTGTCCTTTTGTGTGTTTTTAAACAGTATTTTGACTTTTTAACAAGCACAATGAACACGAAATCCTACACCATTTTTACTGGGTGTACTACCAACCCAAAAGCAAATACAGGGAACTTTATTTATTATTATTATTTTTTTTTTCTTGAGTATCTTAGTATTCAAGAAAATCTAGTATTTGACTTGTATCTACTTGAACATTGTTTAGTTGCATACATTTTCATTTTAGGAAAATATGCAAAATAACATCAAGACTATTGTGGGATTTGTTTCAACGGGTTAGAAGGTGGAAATGTTGTGAATACATATTAAATATATTGTAAATTTCATAAATGAACTATTTCATATATGAACAATATGATTTGTTATATTTCAAATATATTGTGTATTTTATATATGCAATAATATGAAATATATACTATTTTTTAAATATATTTGAATTGTGTTGAAATTTTTACATTAGAAAAACTGAAGAACTCACAAGAGACAACATATTGTACATTTATATACAAAAATGATATATACTTCTATGTTATATGTTACATAATTTTTAATATTTCAATTAAATACATAAGTATATGTGAAACTTTGAAATTTGGAAATCAAACTTGAGAATAACGTGTATTTTATATTTGAAATATTATATAAACTTGTACGTTTTTATTTTAAATATATTTGAATTGTGTTGAAATATATACATTATGGAAGCTTTGAAAACATCTTGATGAAATGCAATTGAATACAAATACATAAAGAAAAAATAAAAATACAATTTTCTAACTAATGCTCATTTTTAAACTCTTTTTAAGAAGACTAAAAATGTTTACTTCTGACACTTCAAAAAAATACACTTTGTTTTTCTTTTTGAATAAATGTTTATTTACAAATAATAATCCATTTTCACCTTAGTTTGTTCATTCTAGTCATTTTTTTACACAATCAGACCATGTAGTGTTTTGCGTAACCTTCAAGTACAATTAAATATCATACACCAGAATAGGCCCCCTCTGATTCAAGGAGGTATTTCATAAATTAAGACAACACGTACATGTACCAGACAGTTTGCCGTTTCACAGTTTTAAAGTAAACCCTCTACCAAATGCATCTCAAGTCTATGGACAAATCAAACAATGCCAATGTGTAAAGCAGAAAAGAACAAGCTTTAAATGATGTAACCTGTTGAAGAGCAACTATCATTAAAATATATGTACATTATGTAATGTAATTTTAGTACACCATTGCAGCAAAAATAACATGGTCTTATTTATTGAATGCACTCTGAAAGCATGCGTTAAGGTAACATTCATCCACAGAGGGGCAGACTAAAACAAAAATGGTGAGGTAGAGACTAGTTTCCTTCTATTTATGACTTAAAGTGTTTGTTCACTCAAAAATGAAAATTCTGCCATCATTTACACACCTTGTGTCTTTTTTTAAAATACATTAAATGTCAATGGAGTCCAAAATATTAGACCACTTTGACTTTTTTTGAGTTCCACAGAAGAAAGAACGTCCAGCAGGTTTGGAACAACATGAGGGTGTGTAAATGATTTTCATTTTAGGTTTTGTAGCCTAAAGGTTTCCTTTAGGCTACAAACAAACAAACAAACAAACAAACAAAAAAGAACCCTTCACACATTATTCACATTATACAAATTACATACTATGTCATTTGGTACATAACTTAAATTAAAATATTGTCCAGAAATCTCCTCAAAAAAGGAGTACATTGTCTTTGAGTAACCTCAAAGTTCTCTCTGCAGATTCTTCATTTTATTTTCTTCAATTATGAATAAATTCTGAGATCTTTCAGATTTAGAAACAGCAGCAACGTCTTAGACTATAAGAAATCCATTTTCTGCGAACAGATCATGTCACTGTTGACCAGTTTCCACATGTTTATTAGATCAGGCGGAAGCAATTTATGAACCACTATCATGCTCTTAAAGAAACACGGTTCCCTGTTCAGTCGACTGGTTTTGTTCTTCACGAGCCCAAACGTTTTGAAAGCTTCGTGTTTTATTGGAGTTACTTGAAGCACTTCCAAACACATTCCAAGAAACACATCATCGATAGGATAAAGTTCCAGAGTTTCGCAAGCTTCGTAGAGTTTCCGTGCCAAAGGGCCATCCATCAGGAAACCACCTCCACCGGCATATGGTGGGTAGAGCGTCTTATTGTACAAGGCTTGTGGGATGTAATACTTGTTCTGCTTTTTGCGAATGGGCTTGGCTTTGAAGAGAACGTCGCCAACAAAGAGGTCCTTCAAGTCTTTGCTGACTTCCAGATACTCCAAGATGTTGGGAACGCTGACAAACACGTCATCGTCGCCTTTGAAGATGTAGCGGGTGCTTCCGCAGTAGATGGAGAACCATTTTAGGAAGTGGATCTCTTTGAGGGTAAGATTGAAGAAGCTATCCATGAAGTCCCATTGCAGGATATCTCCATAAATGTAATCCTCATATTCCAGAAGCTTCTGATGGTTCACCCGTTCTTCTTCGTTGGACGACGTTCCGAGAAGGAAAAGGGTTTTGATTCTTTTTCCGTTGATCACTTGTTCTTTGCCCCAAGTTTGCCTTATGACCTCCCTCCGATCATGCTGTGTTATTACTGACTTGATGACCATCAGCAAGTCTACGTCTCCAGCGCACTTCTCTGGATGATTCATGAGGATGGGAAAGTATCGGCAGTGCCTGTAGACCAGGAACTGCTTGAAGTTGGCTTCGAGACCTGTGAACCAATCTGATGAAGAGAAGTTGTTGTTGATGCTGCAGTTGGAGGCGATGACGTCCCAGGTTGTAGGCTTTTGCCTTTGGGTTGTTCTTGGACCTTCTGTGTTGGACGCCAATCTTTGCATACTCTTCCAGAAGTTTATAGTAACCAATCCCTTTTTCTGCAGCTCGCCTTCTGCCATGAGCTCCATCCGTGTTTGCCTCTCGATGCTGTCTGTCTGGAAGTCTTGTAATGAGGTGATGTTTCCTCTGTGAACCACAGTAAGCGTGACTATAGCCAGGAAGAACATCAGGCTAATGCGCTTGTAAACTCTCCATCGTTCTCTTGTGGTCATCCTAGAGTCAAAAACGAGAAAAGCAAGAAATGTGATCTCCTTCTACATCATGAACGAACGGCTTAAGCAGTAGGCCTATTAAAAGCCTTGAAACACGAGCAAATTATAATGAATTCCATTCAAATGCAGCTTTACATCCAAACAATGTAAATTTTATCCTATATATGATTAGTGTTTGCCATTAAAACAACCACAGTTCTTGGCATAAGCAAATGGGCTGCATTATAGGAAACGTTTATTTAGTTTCTTTTACATGGAATAATTGTCTTTGTTTTTATATATAGTCAAACCAAAATTTATTCAGACACCTTGAACATTTCATTCATTAATACAGTTTATTCACTGTAGTTTAAAAAATGGTAATAAAGTAGGACAAGTTCTCAGAGTTAAACTGTGTCAGAAAAAAAAATCTTAATTATGTCAGATAACACTTAAGCAAAACATGGTCAGGTCAAAGTGTCTGAATAATATATATATTTATGTGTGTGTGTGTGTGTTTAACATCTTATTGCATAAATTAAATAAGTTATTTGATTGTCACTACGTGACATGTAATGTGACAGCATTCAATTGTGTATTTGCAAAGTGTATTTACATATATCATAATATTTACAGTAATTAATGACAAACTGAATGAGGTGTGGATTTGAATATTGCAAACCACAGATGCTGTTGCTAACCCATATTCCATTATGTCCAAATTTTATAATATATTAATATTGTTATTATTATAAAAAAAAAAAAAAAAATGTTTTGAACAGTGGCCAAGCTAGGTACATTTTGAGTTTCATGTAGGTAATATAAAGACTAACAAAATTAATCTTTAATCGTTAATCTTTAACAATTTAACCCCAACCCTTTAGTAAGTACATGTTAATTATTAATACTCGGTACTTAAACGTATAACGTTAAAATAATGTGTAACCAAATGAATATTAACAAAACGGTAACATTTTACAGTATGTTCTGATTTGTTAACATTATTCAATGCATTAGTTAACAAGAACTAACTATGAGGATGACACAGATTTAAAGCATTTATTAATCTTTGTTAATGTTACTTAAATATAATTGTCCATCGTTTGTTCATGTTACTTCACAATGTATTAACTAATGTTAACACATACAACTTTTATATATTTATGTAGTAAATTACATAAGTAAATTATGAAATAATGTAGCCTAATGGTATCAAATGAAACCGTATTTTAAAGTGTTACCAACGACACAAAAAACAAACACTTATCGAACATATACTCACATTTTGAGAGTTTGTCTTGTCTGTGTTTTATTTTATATAAGTAATGTGAAATAGGTCTTCTGCTCTTCAGATGAAACGGTCTCTTTAGACAATCCGGTGCATAGTTTCAATAAAGACTGAAAAGAAACGCGACAAAAGACGATAAAAAACTTAGAAGCACGGAGTTTCACATGAAGATGTGAAAGCACTACATCCTTGAAATGTCTGCCGGTTTCTTTTAAAGCGTGCATGCCTCAGATGCAAATGAGGGCGTGGATGACTCCGCCCACCACACGCGCAAGCTCACACCCAAAACCAGCAAAACCTTTCAAATTGAAATATTGTTGCTTTCACTTCAGGCACAACCATTGAGATGACGTGGAAAAAGTGTCCCAATGAACCTGAATTTATATATACACACTGCCATTCAAAAGTTTGGACACGGTAAGATTTTTAACGTTTTCAAAAGAAGTTTCGTCTGCTCACCAAGGCTGCATTTATTTAATTAAAAATACAGTAAAAACAGTAATATTGTGAAATATTATTACAATTTAAAATAACTGTTTTCTGTTTGAATATATTTTATAAAGTAATTTATTCCTGTGATCAAAGCTGAATTTTCAGCATCATTACTCCAGTCTTCAGTGTCACATGATCCTTCAGAAATCATTCTAATATGCTGATCTGCTGCTCAAGAAACATTTATGATTATTATCAATGTTGAAAACAGTTGTGTACTTTTTTTTTCAGGATTCCTTGATGAATAGAAAGTTCAAAAGAACAGTGTTTATCTGAAATAGAAAGCTTTTCTAACATTATACACTACCGTTCAAACGTTTGGGGTCAGTAAGAATTTTTATTTTTATTACTTTTATTCAGCAAGGATGCATTAAATCGATCAAAAGTGACAGTAAAGACATTTATAATGTTACAAAAGATTATATTTCAAATAAATGCTGTTCTTTTGAACTTTCTATTCATCAAAGAATCCTGAAAAAATTTGTACAATTGTACACAATAAATGTTTCTTGAGCAGCAGATCAGCATATTAGAATGATTTCTGAAGGATCATGTGACACTGAAGACTGGAGTAATGATGCTGAAAATTCAGCTTTGATCACAGGAATAAATTACTTTATAAAATATATTCAAACAGAAAACAGTTATTTTAAATTGTAATAATATTTCACAATATTACTGTTTTTACTGTATTTTTATTAAATAAATGCAGCCTTGGTGAGCAGACGAAACTTCTTTTAAAAACATTAAAAATCTTACAGATTCCAAACTTTTGACCGGAAGTGTGCATATATATACACTACCATCAAAAGTTTGGATATATATATATATATATATATATATATATTATAGAGAGAGAGAGAGAGAGAATTCAGGATGATTGGGACACTTTTTCCAATGTCTATTATACTCTCAACAGTCAACTCTCTTGTTGGGAGTCCTAAACAAAGAAATGCAAAAGTGGATTTTACATCTGATATATTTGTTTATACTCAATCTGAACCTGTGCAAATTTGACCCCAGTAGTCTAAAGTAAAACTAAGAACATTTCTCTAATATCCACCTTCCTTAGGTCAGCATTTATGAATTGACA
Organism: Hypophthalmichthys nobilis; assembly: GCA_037950665.1. Classification (NCBI taxonomy): domain Eukaryota; kingdom Metazoa; phylum Chordata; class Actinopteri; order Cypriniformes; family Xenocyprididae; genus Hypophthalmichthys; species Hypophthalmichthys nobilis. The sequence goes on along the minus strand of CM075476.1, from coordinate 28,984,033 downwards.
TATGTCAGTAAATTACCAAAAGGTTGTGCGTCAAACACTCCTTCTCCACTGGAAGCTTGCTTTATGTGTGTACAAATGCAAATGTTTGAATCAACAGAAAGTATTAGGATAGACTTACTCTGATGCAAAAACTTGCGTCATTTTTTGTGGCACGTTGGAGTAACTTTGCCATTTTACATTTTCCCTCTATATAGTAATAAAGCAAAATAAAACAAGATTTATGTGTTCATCAAATGCCAAATCTGATAAAATAAAAAGTTTATTTATTTTACAAAATATAATTTTTATAATCTATAAATATATCAATATTTAATAAAAAAATACATATTTTTTTGATCATCATATATTTTGAAAAAGGAAAAAAAACATGTTGGGGGAAGAAAAGGGAATTATCAAGGCAACAGTGCATCCAATGACTTGGTTTAAGCAAAAATGATTTACCTCCCTATAGTGAATCAAGTGCGTTTAGCTTTTTGGTCACGGAAATGAAGTCAAAGTACAATACGAGGAAACCAGCTGCACAACTCAATGACTCACCGTCCAGGTGCTTGTGGAATTGCCTAGCATGGCAAGTGGAAAGCAGTGAGTCAGCAACAGAGTACAAAATGCAAATTGTTATTTTTGCAGATTTGTATACATTTTACAAATCAAACATCATTGTGTTTTCATTGAAGTATATCTTCTGAAGTGCAGAATCCAGTCTCAGTGGAGGCCCTTGTGTTCGGTGTCGCTGTGAAGGGCCCTCAATGTCAGTGTGCTCACGAACACTCCGTCAGCCGTGTTTATCTGGAGACGGCGGTGTGCTTTACTGATAACAGACGCTGTCATGTATAGCCAGCACTTCCTCCCACCCCCCTACCCTGTCCTAACATGCATTTACTCTTTCCAGTCGGCATACGTGATTTGTGAGTGTTTCTTTGGGTGCTTTTGTGTCCTTTGGAGTATTTATATTTTTTTCTTTTTTTTAAGGTCACATTAACACTTGGAATCTTTTGCCTTTTGCTGTATTTCAAATGCCTTTTATGTTTATATTTTATGGTTTTACCCCTGACCCAGAATCCATCATAAAAATGCTCCGGTAACACTTTAGAATACTGTTCCGTCATTAATGTTAAAGTATTTTAAAGTGTTACCAAATGTTCTAACATTTTTAAAACTATAATTTAAAAGAGTAAAATAAACAAACCATGCCTGTTATTATATTGGTACTAAGGGGCCCAAAAGTGTACCAAGAAAATATCCCTCACACCATCACACCACCAGCAGCAGCCTAACCACTGATACAAGGCTGGAAGTATGGATCCATACTTTCATGTTGTTTACTCCAAATTCTGACCCCACCATCTGGATGTCGCAGCAGAAATAGAGACTCATCAGACCAGGCGTCTTATATTGTCCAGTTTTGGTGAGCGCATGTGAACTGTAGCCTTAGTTTCCTGTTCTTAAATGACAGGAGTGGCACCCAGTGTGTCTTCTGCTTTTGTAGCCCTTCTGCTTCAAGGTTGGATGTGTTGTGCTTTCAGATATGCTTTTCTGCAGACCGCAGTTGTTATTTGAGTTACTGTTGCCTTTCTATCAGCTAGAACCAGTCTGGCATTTCTCATCTAGCCTCTGGCATCAACAAGGCTTTTTTTTCCCCTCTGGCTCTTCCTGAGCAGTCTCTGGCTGACGTAAGCACACACGCGCGCGCATGCACAAATGACCCATTTGCCCAAATGTCCAAATGACCCCACTAAGATTGTAAGATGAGGAATTTACGACATTGTGGGGTCCTTTAGTCAGACCCCACAAAGACAACATCTTAAAAATCATATAAGAATGTTTGACAAAATCTTGAAAGTCACTATAGCATGGCCTTTCCCTACACAATACCTAAACCTACCCGTCACAGGAACCTAACATAATTTTAACATTCCTATATACATATAAGAATGTTAAAACATTCTTACAACATAGTTAATATTACTATTGTGAAACAGTAACATTGTTTAATATTTTCACTTTTAAATGTTCACATTTAGTCTAGAATTATATATATATATATAAATATCTGTAATTCTAGACTAAATATGAACATGCATTTACTCATCTCACTTGCATGAAAACATTTAGTATTCCACAAAATGAATAAACAGTGACATGCAAACTCTGAATTTTATACAAACCTGTAACAATTAAATATATTAAATTACACAAATATACTTTATGTATTTAATCTCACTTTATTAACCAATGTCTTTGCTGCTGTCCTTCGATGATCCATTTCAACCATACTCATAGGCAAAAATGACTTTAGATTAGATTTAGAAATAAGAGTGTTGAACTTTCTTCTCCTGTATCGTATTCTTCTTTAATCCAGAATGGCAGCACATCTGAAATGTTTATTTGAACTGAGCCCTCTACTTAACATGTGTAATTATGCATTTCCTTCAGCCTGAGGCTTATTTGTTTCACTTTTGGTGTGAAAGGGCCTGTACATTGGCCAAAAATAGAACTTTTTTGTTGTTATTAAAAAACAAACAAACAAGCAAGCCCAGCCCAGGTGAGAAAAAGTAATGCAAAGTAATGTATCACAATTAGTAAATAACACAATTAGTTACTTTTTTAGAGAGTAACACAATATTGTGATGCATTACTTTCCCCAACACTGTTCACGCTGGAAACCAGTGCTGCCACTCAGTCTTTTTGCCACTCAGTGGGCGTAACCGCAGTCACTCCGGCCGATGGTGATGTCACGTCCATACACTCTATTCATAAGCTGCCATTTCGCAACATATATTTCTAAGACCCCGGTTGTTATTTGAGTTACCGTTGCCTTTCTATCAGCTAGAACCAGTCTGGCCATTCTCCTCTAGCCTCTGGCATCAACAAGGCTTTTTTTCCCCCTCTGGTTCTTCCTGAGCAGTCTCTGGCTGACGTAAGCACGCACACACACACACACACACACACACAGAAATGACCCATTTGCCCAAATGTCTAAACCCTGGGTTAACGTCATTATTTGTGGTGTCAGTGCCACTGATTGGACAAACGCTGCATGCGTTATGTTTACGTAAAGGCACTGGGCATTGTGAATCCTCATATTATATATTGCCGACTCTACTATCAAGTTTAACCTGAATGGACTTTGTGCACTGTAAAGCTAAGAATGAAACGATTTCTTCTTCACTCCAATTGTCACGCTTTTTGTCACCATTTGACATTGTTTCGCATCTAACTCTGACAGTACTGTTTATACAACCTGCTGTGTTTCACGCGTTGTCGGTTACTAAGCATCTAGTAATAACATTTTAACACCTCACTATACAAGTTTGGCACCACAATGCGGGGTTAACACCGCAAAAGCGAAGCTAACCCTGCTCTGGAGCAGAAGTGTGAAAAGTGGGGTTTAGAACCATGATATCCTGGTATTGAGTGCCCTAGTGTGATTCCATTCTTAGTATAACACTTTTTTGAAAGATAAACTGTCATTAATAAACGTTTTACATAAATGTTCTGAACTGAAGGTTGAAGGATTCAGCTGCTTCGTTTTTCAAGCTTTCATCTGTATGGTTGTCACAATGCCAAGGCCTGCAGGAAATCTGCAAATGTAAGGTACAACACAGCTGAGGATTCAGATGTTTGGTACTCCATCATGCCGAGCTCAGCTTGAGTCATAAAAACATGTCCAGAGAGCTTGTCCCCTGTGGACAAGTCTAACCTCACCAGGAATTCTGTTCCAAAGAGCACAGCGTTCCGTAAGCAGGACAGTTTCAGCTAAAAGGACACTGCCATACTTTAGACATCTCCTGATCTAGTAACTCTGCAATCTGTCTGGGATCTGCTAAGACAAGCCCAGTTTCATCCATCATTAACAAATAACTTGCTTTTTGATGGTTTCCTTTGGACTTCCTCATTCCCAAGAAGCCGCAGATCAGATTGGAAAAAATCTGTTGTGCACGCTCGTCTGCCAAGAGCTGGTGGCAAAGGAGGTGTTGCTTTAGGGGACAGAAACATAGGGACTTATGGACCAATTATGGTCCACTTTCAGGTCAAAGGTGGGGTGGGGGGTGCAGGAAAAATCCCACTGAAGCACAGGATGCACATGGACAGACCATGTCAACTAGAATACAGCAGGAAATGGGGGGAGAACGAAAGGAAGAAAGGATTGTGGGATGCAGCTGAAGTTAGATTAAATAATTCCTGTTTTTCAGTGCTGTTTTTGTGTCCCATTTTTGTAGCGAACCATGCAGGAAGCTGGAGAAACAGTGCTGTCGTCAGAACTGAGTTTACGTGTTGATGGTTAGATAGCAAAGCACTGCCAAATAAAACACATGAGTCACTTTAGTTAATGGTTGCCAACCCATGTCAAAAAGAGAGTCCACACTAAAGTCTCTAGATGTGGTTCAGTAAGTCAAACTGATTTTTGCATGTTTTACCATGAGTTTTACACGCACTCACATTTTCTTCATTGTCACTGTAGACCTTTGATGCTATACTCAAACAAGCCAGTTATTATTAGTACCTTCATCTCTTCTAGAGAAGTGTGCTTAACATACCTTTTATTCAAATCAGGTACTTTTGTAACTCAAACTTCATAGACGAGAAATTTGAGACAAACAGGTAACTCAATGTGTAGAATAAGAGAACAAAAGGCAGAGAGAGGATTAATGAACCCAAAATAGAAGCATAGTGCTGTTGTGCTTTATGATTTGTGCAGATGTTCAGACCAACTGGTAAAAGACTTGACACACCGTAGGACTTCTCATCTTCTGCCAGTTTTGATCAAAATGAAAAATGAAAACACAAACAACAACAACAAGAAAACTGTCTGGTACGAACATTTCACACAACATTATGAATATAAAATAAGCCTTTTGCCTTAAATATCTTTAAATTATATAAACCTATAATATATGTAAATAGAGGTAATTTCAGGTTGGGTCCCCTTTTGCCTTAATTCTACATGGCATAGATTCAACAAGGTGCTGGAAACATTCCTCTGAGATTTTGGTCCATATTGACATGATAGCATTACACAGTTGCTGCAAATTTGTTGGCTGCACATCCATGATGCAAATCTCCTGTTCCACCACATCCCAAAGCTGCTCTACTGGATTGAGGTCTGGTGACTGTGGGGGCCATTTGATAACAGGGAACTCATTGTCATGTTCAAGAAACCAGTTAGGGATGATTTGAGCTTTGTGACATGGTGTTACCGTGCTAGAAGTAGCCATCAGAAGAAGGTACACTGTGGTCAGAAACAGGACAGGGTCAGCTACAATTCTCAGGTAGGCTGTGGCATATAAACAATGCTCAATTGGTACTAAGGGGCCAGAAGTGTACCTAGAAAATATCCCTCACACCATTACACCACCAGTAGCCTGAACCACTGATACAAGACCAAATTCTGACCCTACCATCTGAATGTCGCAGCAGAAATCGAGACTCATCAGGCCAGGCAACGTTTTCTCTATCTTATATTGTCTAGTTTTGGTGAACCGTAGCCTCAGTTTCCTGTTCATAGCTGACAGGAGTGGCATCTTCTGCTGCTGTAGCCCTTCTGCTTCATGGTTGGATGTGTTGTGCATTCAGAGATGCTCTTCTGCAGACTGCGGTTGGATATTTGTGGATATTTGAGCTGCTGTTGCCTTTCTATTAGCTAGAAACAGTCTGGCCATTCTCCTTTAGCCTCTGGCATCAACAAGGCATTTTCTCTCACAGAACTGCTGCTCACTGGATATTTTCTCTTTTTTGGACCATTCTCTGTAAACCCTAGAGATGGTTATGTGCGAAAATCTCAGTAGATCAGCAGTTTCTGAAATACTCAGACCAGCCCATCTGGCACCAACAACCATGCCACGTTCAAAGTCACTTAAAGGGATAGTTCACCCAAAAATAAAAATTATCCCATGATTTACTTCCCCTATAAACATCCTAGGTGTTTATGACTATCTTCTTTCAGACAAACATAATCTGAGATATATTTAAAAATATCCTTAGTCCTCCTAGGTTTATAATGGTTGTGAATGGGGGGGCCATGTTTTGAAAACAAAAATAATGCATCCATCCATCATTCATAAAAAAAAAACCCAGGGGGTTAATAAAGGCCTTCTGAAGCGAAGTGATACGTTTTTGTAAGAAAAATATCTATATTTACAACTTTATAAATTCAAATAACTAGCTTCCGGCAGACGTCCGTACGCAGAATGCGCAAGTCGACTTGCGCCATATGAGTAATCCTCTGACGCGATGTATGACACAGGATGTGGGAGTATTGTAAGCTTCACGGTTCAAACAAATAGGGCTGTGCAAGAAATTTAAGCTCCTCTTCTCTTATATCGAAATCCTCCGACATTTCTCTTTAAAAATGATCATTTTAGGCTTATAATCCATGACCGATGATTTCTTTTGCTTTATCCTCTACGCCTCCGCGTTCGTCATTACGTCGTGCGTCAGGTCAAAGGATACTCTTCCGCTGCATATCGACTTGCGCATTCCGCGTATGGTCGTCTGCCGGAAGCTAGTTATTTGAATTTATAATGTTTTAAATATGGAAATTTTTCTTACAAAAACGCATCGCTTCACTTCATAAGACCTTTATTAACCCCCTGGAGTCATATGGATTACTTTTTTTATGGATGGATGCATTATTTTTGGCTTCAAAACGCAGCCCCCCATTCACAACCATTATAAACCTATATTTTTAAATATATCTCAGATTGTGTTCGTCTGAAAGAAGATAGTCATATACACCTAGGATAGCTTGATGGTGAGTGTATCATGTGATAATTTTCATTTTTGGGTGTTTAAATCACCTTTCTTCCTTGTGTGATGTTCAGTTTGGACTTCAGCAGATCATATTGACAATAGCTGCGTCGCATTTCGGAGGCTGCATCCTCCGGGGGTCGCATTTGAAGGCTGCATACGTCATCAAGGGTGTCTTATTTAAGAAAAATAACTAATAAAATTGACTTATTCCTCATGATGTGTAAAATACTGGAATTTCTTTCTTACCTTACAATCTAACGGTTACTTTTCTTAAACGAGACCGCCACAATGACGTATACAGCCTTCAAATGCGACCAGAGGACGCAGCCTTCGAAATGAGACGCAGTTAATGTCTGCATGCCTAAATGCATTGAGTTGCTTCCATGGGATTGGCTGATTAGATATGTCTGTTAACGAGCAGCTGAACAGGTGTACCTAATAAAATGGCCAGTGAGTGTGTGCGCACACACACACACACACACACACACTATGTAACATGAGACAACAGGACATTTTTATATAAAAGTTATTATATTTAATGTGCAAAATTATTCACAATTAATAACTTCAAAACATTTTAACACACAAAGCAAAATTTAAAATAGCCAAATACAGATCCAAACATCAATCTAGTAGTTCAAAGTTACCTGTGTTAGTTTCCTCCGTCAAGTCTATTTTATACAGCATAATCATGCAAAACAAACTACAAGTGAATATGACGTTTTGTGTCTCTCCAGGCTAGCTGAAACAGGGTGACATACAAAGCTGCGATAACAATAAAACGGCATCAAATTACATATAGAGAAAACAATTAACAATGACTGAAAACACCTTCATTCTTCTATGTTTTTAAATACATCTGCTTCCTCTGAGTGAGGGTGGTCGAGGTTCAAGAGTAACAAAGCCGGAGTCGAGCACCAGGCGTTTGGAGGGGTGCGGGATAATGAAAGTACTTGTTTTGATGATTGCTGATGTGTGTTGTGTTACAGATGCACTCTGTGGCAGGGGCTGAAAGGCCCTCAGGAGCCACAATCCGCAGCTTTGTTTCACAGGCCCATGGCCTGATAAGAAAATTGGATGCTGTTACAGGAAGCTGGATGCTCCTCTGGCGATAGGCTTCTGCTGCTGAAAGCTTCCCTTTTTCACTTTCTATTTGACTGGTTGCCTGGAAGGTGAAAAGGTGGTGTGGAATATAATAAACGTGTGTCTTGTTTAGAACTGGTTTAGTCACTTTAATTTGTGGATAATGTATTAATTTGTAATTTGTTATCCCTTTAAATCATATTATTTCAGATCATAAGAATAAGAACATAATTAGTCAGACACTACTGTAAAAGATGATTAAATTTCTGGATAAACCCCTAGACAGGCCTATGAAGAGATAAATCATCATCATATTTCAGACATTTCAAATGCCAGATACATAATACGATTCTTTCATACTATGGCACATGCACAACAGCATAGTATCAGGAGCATAGTATCAAGTATCATAGTACAACATGCATAAGAAATATCAAAAAGTAAAAATAACAAATAAGAAATTACATTTTTCATAAAGAAAAAATGTTTCATTAAGTATTTTTTAAATTGTGAAAATATTTAACCAAAAAGTCTCATTATTTTCAATTTATTTAAATCATTATAAATTCAACAAGTACTAAAATAATATATACATTTTTAATTTAAATAATATACCACTGTTTTAATATGTCATTTTAAATATATATATATATATATATATATATATATATTTATTTGTTTGTCAAATGTTAACTTAGTGTGATTCGTTAAAAAAAGTACTACAAATGTCACAAGTATCATGCATTTTGACCCTTACATAAACATAAGTAGTAAGAAATTTGATGAAACAATTAAAGCTTGAAGCACTACTTCAAGACACAAAGAAAAACACAATTTTTTTTCCCCTCCACAAGTTAAACTATTTGAAGTTTATTTTATTGTCTATTGAATATTTTTTTTGTCTGCTACATCAATGCAATGTCTTTGAATTATTTTTATCTGGGGGCTTTTCTTAATAAATATTGATACATGTGACTTATTGCAATGAATTCATTGGTATTTCATGTAATTAATTTGATTTAAAAAGCCCTAATTTTGAGACAAAATGTTCTTGACATGTTTTGTGAGCTTCACCCTTATCCCACTTATCTCACATTAGCTAATGGTATATTCTTAGTTCAATAGCCAAATTTCCTGTGGTCTTAACTGATTGTGGTCAGAACAGACACATGGATTACATTTTCCTATTTGCAATATTACGATCAGTGAGATAACAAGATGGAGCACTTAACAGAAAGTAAACATAATGTGGAGCTTTGACCATGTGTGCATTATAGAGGATAACTGATTTTCCAGTAATGCAACAGGCAGGAAGGAGTTGCCACCAAATACAATATGGGCAAGTCTAATTTCATTTCATTTCTGAAAGACAGACCTCACAGTAGAATGGATATAAAATGTTTGATATGGCCTGATTAAAAAAAAAAAAAGAAGAAGAAGAAGAAAAAAAATATGTATTAGAAACAGTTAGAAAGAAATAGTGAAAGGACAGGAACAGAATGAAAGAAGAGAAAACCTAAGAAAATAAATACCGAAGTAAATGATCAAATAAATCAGTGAATTAATGTAAATCCTGGTTTCATTGTCTAATCACAATAGTGTCCGTAACTGGTAACAGTTTTACAGTGCCTTTGTTACACGTTACATGTACTTACTCTAGTAATAACAGTAAATTTTGCGTAATTACATGCATCCTAGGCTTGATTGCTCCTGTCTGCCTCGCTGCTCAGAGTGGTTTGCGTCTGTAACTCTGTATAGCTTTGTTTTGAATCTCTTACTTTCATTCATTGTTGCTTATATTATCATTACCTTATATCTAATATAGCCTACCACATTAATCTGACGTCGCTAGCTTTTAATCTTTTAATCTAAATCGCTATTACAACGCGTTTGCATCTCGCTAGCTTGTTAACTTGTCATCAGTCTCTCGCACGCTCCTTTTCTTTTTCTACGCGTTCATCAAACAGCTGTGGTAAGTCGGATCAGTCTACAAACACGGTGAGTCATGTCATCCTCTCCTAGTATTGTATCGTGTTCTGCTTGTCACATGTTCAGTATAGCTTTCTCTGTCAGCGACGAGGGATTTACGTGTCATAAATGTAGGGAAATAGTCAGGCTGACAGAGAAAATCTCAGAATTAGAGACGCATCCAAACCTTAATCGAGGATAGTAAAAATGCAAGGGCTTCAGATACTGTTTTGGATGCGACTAGCTTAGTGAACTTAGTGTACATTGTTCGGTTCCGGCTGTAGAGCCCGTGCAGCAGGGCACCTGGGTGACGGTGAGGCGGCCTAGCCGCGGAAAACACCACTCTTCCGTTCCAATAAGAACATCAAACAGGTTCTCCCCACTCAGTGACGCACCCACTGAGAATCCTGTTGAAAGTGCCCTAGTTATTGGCGATTCTATTACACGGAACGTGAAAATAGAGACACCAGCCATCATAGTCACATGTTTGCCGGGAGCCAGAGCACCTGACATCAAAGCAAATTTAAAAGTGCTGGCTAATGCTAATCGCAAATACTCTAAAATTATAATTTATGTCGGCACTAATGATGTTCGACTTCGCCAGTCGGAGATCACTAAAATTAACATTAAAGAGGTGTGTGAACTCGCAAGTACAATGTCAGAAAAAGTAATTTGCTCTGGCCTTCTTCCTGTTCGTTGGAGTGATGAGATAGTTAGCAGATTATCATCACTCAATGGCTGGCTGTCTAAGTGGTATCCGCAGAATAATATAGATTTCATAGACAATTGAAAAAGTTTTTGGGGCAGACCTGACCTGTTGAAAAGAGATGGTATTCATCCCTCCTGGGATGGTGCTGTTCTTCTCTCTAGTAATATGGCACATAGTCTTAGAGCTGAAACATGACAAACTGGGGCCCAGGTCATGAAGCAGACAGACCGGCTAAACCGACCATCTGCTAGCTGCCTCACGTAACAGAAGTCAGATAACTCCCAACACATAGAAACTCTTACACCTAGATATTATCACATAGAGACTGTGTCTGTACCCCGAATTAGTAAAAACAAAAAAAATTCCAAACCCATTTAAGGGTAAAAATTTAATTGATGTTCAACAAATAAAAAATAGAGATAATACTGATAAATGATAGAGCTTGGATTGTTAAATATTAGATCCCTTTCTTCAAAAGCACTTATTGTAAATGATATTATCACAGACAACAATCTAGATTTGCTGTGTTTGACAGAAACTTGGCTAAAACCGGACGATTACATTACTTTAAATCAGTCTAGCCCTCAAGGTTACGATTATCGACACAATCCTCGTCAGAAAGGCAAAGGGGGAGGTGTTGCTGTAATTTATAGTAATATTTACAGTATTAGTCAAAAGTCTTTCAAATACAATTCCTTCGAAGTGATGGTACTTTATGTAACATTATGTAAGTTGACATTTGTGCTGGCTACTGTATACAGGCCACCAGGACACCATACAGACTTTATCAAAGAATTTGCTGATTTTCTATCGGAGTTAGTACTAGCTGCAGATAAAGTCCTTGTTGTTGGTGATTTTAATATCCATGTAGATAATGAAAAAGACGCATTGGGATTGGCATTTACAGACATTCTAAACTCTACTGGAGTTAGACAACACGTGTCAGGACCCACTCATTGTCGTAATCATACTTTAGATCTAATATTGTCACATGGAATCGATACTGATGCCGTTGAAAGTCTGCAGCAGAGTGACAACATCTCAGATCATTATCTAGTCTTGTGTATACTAAATTTAGTCAAGGCTGCAAAACTGCCTCCCTGCCATAAATATGGTAGAACCATCACTTCTACCACTAAAGATCGCTTTATAAATAATCTTCCTCATCAGTTTCATCGCCTTAGCATACCAGACAGCTTAGAAGACCTCGATGTTGCAACAAACTATTGCCTCTGTCTTTTCCAGCACATTAGACTCAGTTGCTCCTTTGCGCTTAAAAAAGATTAAGGAAATTAATCCAATGCCGTGGTACAATGAGCACACTCGGGCCCTTAAGGGAGCAGCCAGAAAAATGGAGCGCAGCTGGAAGAAAACAAAACTAGAAGTCTTTCGCATTTCGTGGAGAGAGAGAATGATTGAGTACAGAAAGGCCTTAAAAACTGCTAGATCTGCCTATTTTTCAAATCTTTTAGAAGAAAATAAACACAACCCTAGGTATTTATTTGATACAGTGGCTAAATTAACAAGAAATAAAGCTTCAACTTCTGATGTTTCCAAAGAGCACAGCAGTAATGACTTTGTGAACTTCTTTACTTGCAAGATTGACAATATTAGAGAGAAAATTATAACCATGCAACCGTCTACTACAGTATCACGTCAGATAGTGCATTGTAGTGTCCCTGAGGAAAAATTCAATTCATTCACTGCTTTAGGAGAGGAAGAATTGTCTAAACTTGTTAAATCATCAAAATCAACAACATGTATGTTAGACCCTATACCGACTAAGCTATTGAAAGAGATGCTTCCAGAGGTCATAGATCCTCTTCTTAATATCGTTAATTCGTCTTTATCACTAGGATACGTACCAAAAAGTTTTAAGCTGGCTATTATTAAACCTCTTATTAAAAAACCACAACTTGATCCTAGAGAATTAGTCAATTACAGGCCAATCTCAAATCTCACTTTTCTGTCAAAAATACTAGAAAAGGCAGTTTCATCACAACTATGTTCCTTTTTAGAAAGAAATAGTATCTGTGAGGATTTCCAGTCAGGATTTAGACCGTACCATAGTACTGAGACTGCTCTCATTAGAGTTACTTATGATTTGCTCTTATCATCAGATCGTGGTTGTATCTCTCTATTAGTGTTACTGGATCTTAGTGCTGCATTTGACACTATCGATCACAACATTCTTTTAAATAGACTCGAAAATTATGTTGGCATTAGTGGAATTGCATTGTCATGGTTCAAATCATACTTATCTGACCGTTATCAGTTTGTAGTAGTAAACGAAGAGATGTCATATCGATCACAAGTTCAATATGGAGTACCGCAAGGCTCAGTACTAGGACCGTTGCTTTTCACTCTGTACATGCTACCCTTGGGAGATATCATTAGGAAGCATGGCGTTAGTTTTCACTGTTACGCTGATGATACTCAGCTCTATATTTCTTCGCGCCCTGACGAAACTTACCAATTCACAAAATTAACAGAATGCATAGCTGATATAAAAATTGGATGACCAGTAATTTCCTACAACTAAATTCAGAAAAAAACAGAGATTATTTTTGGACCAAAAACTTCTTCATGTAATAACCTAGAATACTGTCTAACAGTTGATGGCTGCTCTGTTAAGTCTTCGTCGTCAGTTAGGAACCTGGGTGTGCTCTTTGATACTAATCTTTCATTTGAAGGCCATGTTTCTAGCATCTGTAAAGCCACATTCTTCCATCTTAAAAATATATCTAAACTATGACATATGCTCTCAATGAAAAATGCAGAACAGTTAGTTCATGCGTTCATGACCTCAAGGCTAGATTACTGTAACGCTCTACTGGGTGGTTGTTCCGCTCGTTTGATAAATAAACTACAGCTCGTACAAAATGCAGCAGCTAGAGTTCTTACTAGAACTAGGAAGTATGACCATATTAGCCCAGTTCTATCAACACTGCATTGGCTTCCTGTTAAACATCGTATAGATTTTAAAATCTTGCTAATTACTTACAAAGCACTAAATCGTTTAGCTCCCCAGTACCTAAACGAGCTCGTAATACATTATAGTCCTTCACGTCTATTGCGATCTCAAAATTCAGGCCAGCTGATAATACCTAGAATATCAAAATCAAACGCAGGCGGTAGATCCTTCTCCTATTTGGCACCTAAACTCTGGAACAATCTTCCTAGCATTGTTCGGGAAGCAGACACACTCTGTCAGTTTAAATCTAGACTAAAAACGCATCTCTTTAACCTGGCATACACATAACACATTATCAATTTATATTTTAAAAATCCGTTAAAGGATTATTAGGCTGCACAAATTAGGTCAGCCGGAACCGGGAACACTTCCTATAACACAAGATGTACTCGTTACATCAGAATGATGGCATCTATGCTAATATTAGTCTCTCTGTTTATCCCGAGGTTTACCGTAGTCAACTGGATCCGGGCCATATCCAGGTGAGATCGAGGACCTGCGCCTTGACACGACCACAACGCAACCCTGAAGTATCAGCAGAGATTGATTCAACTAGATCATCCATTGTGAAGGCCTCATCGAAACGACAGCCAGTGGCACAGTTCCTCAATAAACAGTCCATACCGGCGTGATGAATACGATCCTCAACTGGATGGAACTGGAATAAATACTTTGACTGTTGCGATCCCATCGGACTTATGATAGCTACCTGAATCGTAACAAAGCACTGTTCGCCAGAGGAGAACTGGCCCCCCGACTAGGTTTTTTTTTTTTTCCATTTTAACACCTATTTGCCACCTGTTTGCCACCTTATGTCACCTGTTGGAGTTTGGGTTCCTTGCCGCTGTCGCCTTTGGCTTGCTTAGTTGGGGACACTTGACATTTGATATTCAACAGTGCTTTGCATCTGCCTGCATTGACACCATTTTCTTTAAGAACTGCTGTGCAGCCAAAATTATATACTAGTTATCACTGTAAACCTGCTTTGACACAATCTGCATTGTAAAAAAGTGCTATATAAATAAAGGTGACTTGACTTGACTAACTAACCGTAAACCAAACCCTATTCCTGATTATACAGTAAGTACATGTTGTTAATTAATGTTACTCAGTAATTAAATGTACAGTATAGTTACACTTTAACAAGGACAATTTAAAATAAAGTGTAACCCTGAAACTTTATACAGAAATAATACATGCATTTACAGTAATAGAGTAAATGACAGAATGACTTTTTTAAGTTACTGTTAATTCAGCAGTACCTTGCACGTAACCTAAAGCTATGCGTAACTGGTTCATTCAACAAAAACAACTCAGAACACCTTAGCAACCACACAACAATGTCTGGCAACTACCCACAACAATTTAGCGACCAACTAATAACCTTGTAAACATCTAGCAATAAGCCAGAACACCTTAGCAACACCCTAGCAACCACCCATAACACCATATCAATCCTTACCCAGAATGCTGTAGCAAACAAATTCTATAACACCTTAGCAATCACTCAAAACACTGTAGCAACAACCCAGAGCACCCAAGTAACTGCTTAGAAGACCCTAACAACCAGCTAACAACACCTTACCCAGAACACCCTATCAATTACCAAGAACACCATAACAATCACCCAGACCACCCTAGCAACAACCCAGAATACCTTGACAACTGTCAGGAACACCTTATCAATCACCCAGAATGCCATAACAACTGCAACACCCTAGCAACCACCCAGAACACTCTTTTAATAATCCTGAATGTCCTAGCAACAACCCAGAACACCACAGCTGTGTCCGAAATCGCGTACTGTTGAGTAGGTACTATATTTGAATTTAAATTTACTTCATGACCGTTGAAAAAGTATGTTCTATATATTATGAATGTGTGTAGTATGAATTCAGACGTACTACATTCGCCATGTTGTTACTGTCACATGACCTACCAGCGTCAGTTACGTTCCTTCAACTCCATTCACAAATCCTCTCCTGTGGCCTCATGGGATAGTAAAGTGTCCATCGTATGCACACTTCAGAATCTCACTGGAAGTAGTAAGTCATCTGGGTACTTTTCGCCTACTGTTTTTCGAATACTATGAATTCGGACATACAACTCTGTTCGCATACTGTTTTTCGCATACCATATAGTAGAGAAGTATTCGATTTCAGACGCAGCTCATATCAATCACACAGAACACCCTAACAAAACACCTAAAAACATTACAGAACATAGGGCTGGACGATTAATCGAAAAGTAATCAAAACTGAAATTCAGAACCTCTAACCGATGTAATTTTTCCATGTCGGTTATTTCGTTTTTTTAATCCTGTTAATACTTCCCCCTTAAAAACATAGCCACGTGTCTCTGCCCCATCCAGTCAGTGGCATAAAAGCAACATGGAGGTGAACGTCGGTTCAACACAGTGATGGCGCGCGAGCGGTGAGCTTTGTGTCTTCACTAAACTTTGTCAGATGTATTTGTTTTAAATGTTTGGATGTATATTATATTGAGCTACCATGCTCGTGCAGCTGCATTGTGGCACGAACACTCATACAAACAGTAGCTGCGCAAAACGTGAAGATCGCGCGCACTGAGAGGAAAACAGAATCTAGTTGTCAGCGCTGTCCTGTGATTTATCACTAACGTAGCTTAGAAACTCAAAACTTATTATAGCATATATTTTTCTACTTTTGAATGAACTATTTACAACCCACAGCTTCACAATTAATAGAGAGACGGTATGACTAATTCACATACGCAGTCGCTCTCATTACATACTGGTACTGTGCTAATTTATCTTTATCTGATTTACAACGAGCAGAAATCTGTAAGAAATGTTACAAACCATAGATAAAATAGCTGCTGAAAGTGAGCTATTATGTCAGATCACTCTTTCAATAGGAAAAAAAATATCCCACCCTTTAATGTAAACCCAAGGTTTGTATTTACAGTACAAACCTTGTCAGTGAACTATGAGGGGAAAAAAAACAGAAACAAAACAATCGTTCATTAATCGTAATCGAGGTAAAATGTTCAGTTAATAGAGGTTTTGATTTTAAGCCATAATTGTCCAGCCCTACCAGAACACCTTAACAACCACCCAAAACATTGCAGCAACAACTAAAAACACCATAGAAACCACCCAAAAACAGTAGAAACCAGCGCGTTTGTCTATTTGCATGTGTTGTGGACTTTTGCAGCGCATGTGTTGTCAAACTGATGAAGATGTTTTCTTTATTTGGTGGTGTTTTTTCTATTTGCATGTGTTTTCTTCATTTGCAGTGCGTTGAGCTCTCTCGGCCACCGTACCTAATAACCCAGAACACCCTATCAACCACCTAGAACACTATTAATTACACAGAATGCCCTAGAAACCACCTACCAACAACCCAAACACCTAGCAACCACCCAGAACACTCTATCAATCACCCATAATTCCATAGAAACCACCTACCAACAACCCAAACACCAAGCAATCACCCAGAACACTCTATCAATCACCCATAATTCCATAGAAACCACCTACCAACAACCCAAACACCTAGAAACCACACAGAACACACTATCAATCACCCAGAATGCCCTAGAAACCACCTACCAACAACCCAAACACCTAGAAACCACACAGAACACACTATCAATCACCCAGAATTCCATAAAAACCACCTACCAACAACCCAAAAACCAAGCAATCACCCAGAACACTCTATCAATCACCCATAATTCCATAGAAACCACCTACCAACAACCCAAACACCTAGAAACCACACAGAACACACTATCAATCACCCAGAATTCCATAGAAACCACCAACCAACAACCCAAACACCTAGCAACCACCCAGAACACTCAATCACCCGGAATGACCTAGAAATCACCTACCAACAACCCAAACACCTAGCAACCACCCAGAACACTATATCAATCACCCAGAATTCCATAGAAACCACCTACCAACAACCCAAACATCAAGCAACCACCCAGAACACTATCAATCACGCAGAATTCCCTAGAAACCAACAACCCAAACACCTAGCAACCACATGGAACACTCTATCAATCACCCAGAATTCCACAGAAACCACCTACCAACAACCCAAACACCTAGCAACCACCCAGAACACTCTATCAATCACCCAGAATTCCATAGAAACCACCTACCAACAACCCAAACATCAAGCAACCACCCAGAACACTATCAATCACGCAGAATTCCATAGAAACCAACAACCCAAACACCTAGCAACCACATGGAACACTCCATCAATCACCCAGAATTCCCTAGAAACCACCTACCAACAACCCAAACACCTAGCAACCACCCAGAACACTATATCAATCACCCAGAATTCCATAGAAACCACCTACCAACAACCCAAACATCAAGCAACCACCCAGAACACTATCAATCACGCAGAATTCCATAGAAACCAACAACCCAAACACCTAGCAACCACATGGAACACTCCATCAATCATCCAGAATTCCTAGAAACCACCTACCAACAACCCAAACACCTAGCAACCACCCAGAACACTCTATCAATCACCCAGAATTCCATAGAAACCACCTACCAACAACCCAAACATCAAGCAACCACCCAGAACACTATCAATCACGCAGAATTCCATAGAAACCAACAACCCAAACACCTAGCAACCACATGGAACACTCCATCAATCATCCAGAATTCCCTAGAAACCACCTACCAACAACCCAAACACCTAGCAACCACCCAGAACACTCTATCAATCACCCAGAATTCCATAGAAACCACCTACCAACAACCCAAACATCAAGCAACCACCCAGAACACTATCAATCACGCAGAATTCCATAGAAACCAACAACCCAAACACCTAGCAACCACATGGAACACTCCATCAATCATCCAGAATTCCCTAGAAACCACCTACCAACAACCCAAACACCTAGCAACCACCCAGAACACTCTATCAATCACCCAGAATTCCATAGAAACCACCTACCAACAACCCAAACATCAAGCAACCACCCAGAACACTATCAATCACGCAGAATTCCATAGAAACCAACAACCCAAACACCTAGCAACCACATGGAACACTCCATCAATCACCCAGAATTCCCTAGAAACCACCTACCAACAACCCAAACACCTAGCAACCCCCAGAACACTCTATCAATCACCCAGAATGACCTAGCAACCACATAACCATGGCCAAGAAGGCTTTGAGATTTAGTACATTTACTTCAGGAGGAAGACACATTTATGTTCCTCAGTTGCAAGTCACTTTAGATAAAAGTGTAAATGTATTTATGTCCAAATGGTAATTTACACAGAATGGAACCCAAACCCAAATCTGATCAGAATTAAATGATTACTTGCTTATATTACTAAGAATAACTTGTTAAACCAAGAACCCTTCACTTTCATCATCTAATTAAAATAAACGTTAATGCACATACAAAGATGCCTTTGTCAGTCTCCAAGACACACTATCCTTTGACGTACTATCCTTTGACGTCATAAAACACTCAGCTGTTCTGCAGCTGTTGTTCATACTGCTTGACATCTGTTCCAATAAAAACAAGAACAAACGACTGAATGAGAGAGTAAACAAATAAAGACACATTAAAGTGTTCCCTTATCTAAAGTTCAATATCTCCATATTTACATTTCATAGTAATTTCTCTTTTTTTCTAATATAATCTTCATTAACTTTACTTCAGATCTGCATTTCACTCTATTATTTACTGTCCATAATTTTTCTTTAATTCATCACTTCCTGTAAAAATCTGAGCTTAAACAGTCAACAACTTCCGTAACCTAAGCTGAAATCAAACACTCTGGGAAAACCGGACAACCTAAACTACAAGATTTCCATTAAACTTGTTCCTTTCATTGTTTAAATGTGATTTCTATGGGGATCAAGTACACGTACACGGAGAAACATGTTTTATGAAGAACAGAATGAGAAACAAACAGTACCTAACAAGAAAAAAAAAAAAAAAAAAAAAGGTTTGGCTATCAGACAAAGAGGCACTTTGAACTATCTATCAATATATTTTCATAGGTTGGTAGGTGTTGGTAGGTGCATGTTTTCTGTTTGTAAATTTTTTAAACTTTGTGTACCACAAAATTAATAAAAAATATATAATTACAAAACAAAATAAATAATTAGAATTAAAATGTAAGAAAAAAAAGTATTTTATTAAATTAATTAAATTAAATTAATGAAATATGTTACCACATTTAAAAAAAAAAAAAAATGTTTAGCTTGTTTTAAGTATTAATCATTTATATATTGTTAAGGCAAGTTACTGGATTGCATGTACTTTGCCTTTATAAATACAGTTAATTAAAAATTAATAAAAAAAAGGTAATTAAATGTAATTAAAAAGTTTGTGTAAAAACCTTTAAACTGATTAACAAATCATTTCTCAATTTTTTTTTTTTTTTTTTTTTTTTCCTAGTTAGTACTAAAGGAATCGTTAATGCACCTAAGGAATTAAGGAAAACAGTTAATGCACCTGTTAAGGAATTACAGAGTCTGAACCGGAACTGATAACAACACTCTTTAATCGTAGTAAAATCACTGTAAAGAATGGCCTGTCATTCATTGGTGTATTTGCTATACATGAGCTCACAATGATGATACACAGTATAAACATGAGAGTAAAATTATATAATAAGGGCGTGTGTACTTGTATGTCAAGTACCCATCAGATTTACATTAAAAAGGATTCGCAAGGATAGTTTTCAAACATGGGTGGGATTGGTGTCTGATCCCAGAGATAAGATAAATACACACAAGTTTTGTTTGAGAGACCATTTTGAGAGTATCGGTTTTGATGGGAAAGTTGAGTGAATGACTTACTCTGTTGACTGGGCCGCCCACTGGAGCCCCCTGCCGAACCGGGCCTGCTGCCGCTCTGCTGGGGCTCACTGTTGGAGAACTGGGGGGCCAGCGGGGGCAGACGAGACCTGCCAGCACTGCCTGCGTCACTATCAGGGGTGCGAGGAATCTTTGGCCGGCTTGCAAAGCCCACAGTCTGGCCACTAGAAAGAAGACAATGAAAGTGATACCACCAAGTTTACATTTACAATTGGCCTTTGTCCAGTGCTGCTCAGAGTGACTAGCAGACTCATTTGAATCCATTTGCATTTGCTTCTCAATCAAATGTATCTAGCTGATGGATTTTTACTGTAAAACAAGACAAAACTTCCTAGCAAAAATAGGTTTTTTAAGAGATCTTTTCTTTTGTATAAGAAGGTTTCGTTCAAAATACAGAAATAGCACTTTAGCTTAGCATAAAGCAAAACATTCATGACAATTTAAACATGTTAAACTATTTCCACTAGTGAAAATTTGCTTCAACAACCCACTGAGTGTAAACACCAACTTTAACTGATCATATGTGGATTCTTTTCATCTTTTCACAAAATCTATTATTTGTAGCTTTCTATACGATGCTAACGGCTAAAGCATTTTTCATATAAAAATCTCTTACAGCTTGTTCACACCAAGGATGATAACGATAACCAGAAAGATATAGTTATAAAACTCTTTCTAAATATAAAAGAAGTCCTCATCAGAGTCCACACCACAACTATAACGATAACACCACAGAGAAACAATATTGTTGGAATCACTTTCAGAACTATTTTTTTTTTTTTCAGCTGATGAACGATAAAAACATTGACAGCCAATCAGAATCCATCCTGCTTTCAGAGCCTGAGCATTTAAAGTGGCAGAGGACAAAACTTCAGTGCATGCTTAGAATGCTGGGTGTTGGATGTATAGCTTTTTACAAGAGAATGTGGTGCACGTGTGTTCAAAGGGTCATTACATACACAGGTTTCCAGAACTCAGGTTGGACAGGGATTTGGGAAGGAAGGTAACTGAATAAGCCCTTTGTTTAGCAGTTGTTGGATTCTCAAGACAAAGTCTGTCCTGTGGAAATGCAGACTCTAGATTCGATGCCTCACTCCCACCCCAAATTCCTTAGGTCTCTCTCTAGCTCGCTGCCTTCCAGAGCTGAGTTACAGCCTGTGACATGCTTGATAACACTGGATCCTGTGGACCTTTACATTTTAGATATGCCATGCCACAGTGCACATGGAATGTCACACCCGGATCCTTAAACGTCTTGTTAATGTAAAACTGCTGTGGAAGATCCCAAGATGGGTAATGTTGGTCTAATAATATGCTGAATAGGCAGCAAACTCACCTGTATGATTGGCCATTGGTGTTATTCTGGCCTGGCGGAGGCACACGTCTTTCTGGGGACCCCGTGAGCCCCGATTCCACAGAGGAACGCCAGCATTCGAATCGGTGGCTGATTGAAGAAAGACTAAAAGATGTCACACACACCTCACATGCGGCTGACATCATTAACACACACGCGCCACAGTGAAGGACTTGAGAGATGTTCACTTTCACAAGGAAATGCAAAGTGGTCTAGGAGAGATGTGCTATATAGTTCCTGTTCGTAAGAAAATTGAATAGGAATAATTGCTAGCAGAGAAAGTCAGTGAGAAATGAATGAAACAGGTGTCCCATAATTTTGATGACACAATATAACTGCTACTAAGACAAATGCTAAAAAAGTGCCATGAGAGGAAACTAATTTTTATAGAGATGGGGTTTTCATAGAAACAATGAGAAGCTGATTTCATGTATCTTTTTAACTGTTTGGTATTTTTGGTGTTTATAGCTGCAAAAAGCTTTTAACATGGCTCATCCAATCAGATTATAGAACCAGAATCATACATTTTATGGTGCTTTCCACAAATAGGGTACAAATTGACATTGGATGACTTTTTTAAAAGCAAGGAACAAATCCTATATGTTGGCCACAATTGCAAAGTTATAATGTTACAAACTTTGGTAACAGGGATGAATGTTTGTTCGTCAACCCTGTTTTCAAAGTTATTAAACATTCAACCCTGTTACCAAAGTTATTAAAATGATTACCAAAGTTATAAGCGACCAAACACTCTGTTTTCAGCCCTGTTTTCAAAATGATCAAAGATCAAACTCAACCCTGTTACTAAAGTTATCAAAATTATCAATTGTCTTTAAATTATTTAAATTACAAATTTATCAACAACTACCAACTAATACTTGGTTCAAAACTAGCTAGTGCAATTTATATTTTAATTGAGGCTAAATTGACATCATAATTAATGTTTAAATCTGCTACTCTGTTACTAGTTTGAGCATTTGTACTATTTTTTGTACTATTTTTTTCTGTTTTCTGTTTTTTTTTCTTTTTTTAATGTACTTCTTCTTCTTCTTATTATGAATCATTTACTATTTATCTATATTTTATATATATTTATATATATTTTTTATATTTTTCTTTAACAATTATAATCACCCAAATCAAGGACTTTATTTAGACTGTCCAAACAGGAAACAGGGTTAAAAATATTGCAAACCTGATACAAAAATAAAATAATAATAATAATAATAATAAACACCTCTTGAGGTAAATAAACAACATTTTCCACCTACATTTACACTCCTACATTTGTTTCAGAGGGAACCATTAAAAAAATGACAGCACTTGCATGAATGAAGCATGTCATATCTGGTTTTGCCTGATGTTGTGTTTAGATGATAGTGTTCTCAGACAAACCCTCGCCTGCAGCCATTGAAAGCCACATCAAAGTGATTCCATCAGGCTGTGCATTTGGAACGCAAGTGAGAGGTCCATAAAGGCACAGTCCAGGCTAAGGGCCTCGGAAATTAAATCATTTCAGAGAAACGCTGAATATTTATTATAGATGGAACTGTGATCTCATCCTTCTGAAAGGTTACAAAACAATAACATTTTTATTTTTTGGAGAATAAAAAAGATTTTTTTTTATTCAGAGAATAGAAAAGATAAAAAAGACATTACAAAAAGCTCAACTTTTGAGGATGAAAAAAAGTAAATCAATGAGAAAAATGTAACACAAGACATGCTGGGATACATATGTAAATATTTGTCAGTCGACGGCACACGTACCCAGTGTTTGGTGGATGGATTCAGCAGTGCTGGGCCGACTGCCGGTGCGAGTAGGTGGGCGGGAACTAAAGCGGGAGTGGGCAGGGCTATCTTCACTTCTCAGTCGGGTAACGGGGTAGACTCCATCGCCACCAGATCTGAATAGGCAATGACACATACCCACATGTACAAATAAACATTAACATGTCCAACATGGCAGTGTGAGTAGATAAAATCTAGTTCCGACATTGTGAAGGCAAAAACTTGCGGATGCTAATGAGAGACAAGCGCGACACATGGCTCGTGAGCAGTGGAGCTTTTATTATGCCGCAGATGACCGCTTCCACTTCTTCCGGTCATGCGTATGTGGGGTAACGCAGCGGTGTTTTAACTTATTAGATATATTTGTGTGTTGAAAGTTGTTATAGTGCTACAGTGAAAGAAAACCACCTGTTTGAAGCTCAAAAAAAGTGCATCCATCCATCCATCCATCATACTCCACATGTCGCGTCAGTTACGCTTGTTTTGTAAGTTGAATATGTAAGGTGTAGGATGTAGCGTAAGCGTTTTGAACTGCGAGAGGCGTTACACTTTCTAAGTTGAATATGGAAGGCGGTCTGGTGGAAGCTAGTTATTTTACTTTATAACGCGTTAAATATGGATATTTTTTCTTACACAAACACTTTGCTTCAGAAGGCCTTTATTAACCCCCCAGATCCGTGTGGAGTATGTTTATGATGAATGGATGCACTTTTTTGAGCTTCAAACAGGTGGTTTCCGTACACTGCCATTATAGATCTTAGGAGCATCAGGGTGATTATTTATATAACTCAGTTTGTATTCGTCTGAATGAAGAAAGTCATATACACATAGGATGGCTTGAGGGTGAGTAAATCATGGGGTAATTTTCATTTTAAAGTGAACTAATCCTTTAACTTGGTCTACTCCAAATGTCCTTTGGAGATGGTAGTATATTGTCTTAAAACACGCTCTGACAAATTCTTGCCTATTTAGAACATAAATACAATGTTGAGTTCTTTCATTCATACCATTTCAACACAGCAAGGTCAAAACACTGACAGTCACGCAACCAATTGTCTGTAGTTGTTCCAATCACTGATTCATATGCTTCAGTAGAAACAATGACAATATATCCAACTGAGGATGGAGTATTGTATATCCTGCTTGCACATTAACATTATTTGACTTGAGGGCAGAACTATTGACTTCTCTTTTCTGACGACAAAGCCAGAGGTGAATATAGACACACTTGCCCTTCTGTTGTAAGCAAGGGTCACTTTGTTTGAGGTATCCTGTTAATCATCTCAAATTTAGTTGAACTATTAGACGCCTCCAATGATAACACTTTAATTTGAAAAAGAAAAAATAAACAATGTGGTTACTGTACCAACAAGGAAGCGAACTAGTACACATGTACTTATTAAAGTAACACGACATTCACAGGAACCATTTCGGTGTTTGTTTTTAAATTTAATACATAATTTGTCTGTAAAATTTCTAAGATTTGTGACAGAGGGAAATTTCTGAATGATTCAAATGTTAATATGTGTAATGCTCCATTTTAAATGTCACATGAAAAAAAAAAAGATGACTTAAAGGGATAGTTCACCCAAAAATGAAAATTCTGTCATCATTTACTCACCCTCCAAACCTGTATGAATTTATTTGTTCTGCTGAATACAAATGAATATATTTGGAAAAAATGTCAGTAATCAAACAGATCTCGCCCCCCATTGACTACCATAGTAATAAAAATAAATACTATAGCAGTCAATGGGAGGTGAGATCTGTTTGATTACTGAGCATATTTACATGCACACCAGTAAGCTGATAACTAACAAATATCAGCTTTTTAAAATAACCAGTTTTCCCCGTTTACATGCAAACCAGTCAACTGACAACACAAGTAAACCACGTTTACGTGACTTTATTAATAAATTGGTTTATTTCCCTGTAGTGAAATCAAAAATAATAATTTGCGTATCTGACTCAGAGTATTCCATATGTTATGTCAGTTTTGATGTTAAATAAAGCTTGCAACATATATTTTTCATATATATTATTATGCAACATATAAAGCTTGCTCATATATTATTCTCTCATGCAGTTACAGAAGCAGCGTTTTTACTGAACCACTTCTACTTCTGCACGAGAGATGAGAACACATTTTTACAATTTTCTGGGTCTTGAAAGAGTCTGAATTTGCGATAGATTTCCCTCTTCCTTTCCTGCAAAACACTCGCTCTGTCTGGATACATTTAAATCTGCACTAAGGATGCGTTTCTGTCACGTATCACACATGCGCACTTCAATAAGCCGACAGAATGCAGGTTAATGCGTACACATGTCGCGCAAAATTGGGGTAAGAGCCAAAAAACTACCTGCTCCGACCGGTTTATGCTTAAGCCATTTATGACCTTTCTCTGATAAAAGAAAACAGGTTACCGCGTTTACATGACCACGTTCGTTGTCGGCTTATTAAGCATAATCGGCTTAAGAACGTGCATGTAAAGGCACTCACTGACATTCTTCCAAATGTCTTCATTTTTGGGTGAACTATCCCTTTAACAGTTTCCTTAAGGGTCTTGTTTTGGTGTGAATCTATAATCATATATCATTCCAATGTGTTAAGCAATGTGAAATTGCTTTTAAGTAATGGTAGACTAATTTTATTGATCGAAGACGACATTAAAGTCCCAAACTTTTGTGTACTTGTGTTACCAACTCAAGGCATGTTCATACCAACACAAATGTTCAACACGAAAATTCTGTTCAATTTTTTACATGCGAATTGTCTGTTCAGACTACTGCATAAAAAACATCAGAGGGGCTGAATAGAAACTAAATTCACTCTCTGACTGTACTAGGTGGCACTTATAGAAAAGAAAAATACCCGAGTGAATCAGGCACAGAAAGCGCTGCACAACTTCTGACACATTTCTGCTATTCACTGTCTTAGCAAAATATTGTTTGGTATTGTTTATATTGTTTATGTAACAGCAACTATTCTGGGCATGTGATCAAAAGAGCAAATCTTATTAGTTGGCCAATTTTCTATGCAGTGTGACAGAAGACAAATTAGAACAACTCTCTGTAACACATTTTGTTGCATTGACGGCATGAGAATGTTTGTGTTGGTCTGAACAGACGCATTCAAATCCATTGATTCAAATTAATGTTTACCGCAGCAAATATTTGTCTTGTTATGAACAGGCATTCAGAATCAGGTTCTTACATGGAGTTTTTGTGAGAACTGGGCGTAACCGGCCGCTGGAGGGGCTCGTCTATGCTGCGAGATGATGGAGGATATGATCTTCTCTTCATCTTCACCATGTTGGTCATTATCTACAAAGCACCAAAGAGACAGAATACAGCTGATATATCTCAGACATAAATCACAAAATTTCTCAATGAATAATGTACATCTTCCTATCAATAGATTTTGAAAGTGACAAAAGGGGAACAAATACTGGCTGTTTACATTGCCTGGCTGAGATATCAGTCTACAACTTAGATGCATTCGAGATGCATGATAATACCAGGATTAAGGCCAGATCACAACAAGAACGATAACTATAAATATCAGATGATAACGCTCTATTTATTGTAGTGAGCGCTACATTTATGTTATCTGGCACTTTAAATGCTCGAGTTCTTTAATGCGGTGTGGATTCTGATTGGCAGTCATTGTTTTTATTGTTGGAAAAAAATGGTTTTAAAAAACGATTCCAACTACATCGTTCCATTGTCGTTATAGCTGTGGTGTGGACTTGGTATGAACGGGCCTTCTGATCACTTGTTACCACTCCTGTGTTGATGTATTTGCTAGGGTGGGGTATATTGAAGGTTTTGTAACCAATAGCCATTAAGGCCCCGATATACACATGGCAAAGTTCTTTGTTCTTTCTATTCAGTTCATCGGACTGAATAGAAGAAATAAACCAGAGAAGATTTTCACATCAAAGAAGGCGGAGCCTCAGAGCCACATCTACCTATTGCATCATCTCCAAAGAAAAAAGTTCAGAGGTGTTTACCAGCCAGAGCGAACTTTTGGAAAGTCCGCTTTGTCAAGCGGTCAAACTCCCAAAATGAACTTCTGGCCTGATATTGTTCAAAATGATGTTGCACCAGTTCATTCTTCATTTACTCTTGAAGTATATCGGGGCCTTTTGTTTATGTCACAGCAGTGAACTATGAATTTCTGCTTGCAAGACATTGAAGATGCGTAACTGCTTTCAGATTATTTATATAATCGAACGCTGTTTCCTTTGTGAGGGATTTAATTAATGACAAAAAAGGAAGTGTTACTCTTACTTTTAAATAGTTCTCTTTATTTATCATTTAAATGTCTTGACTCTTGACCAACAATACACTTGTGTGTGAAGTTCTTTGTCTGGATTTGGTGTCTATCATCATATAAATGTACTGTGATGTTTTACCCCTAAATACTCTGTTGTCAGTAAAGACTCTCCACTGAGTTCTTTTGGCTGAGGCTGCAGAACTTCCTCTTTATCTAGGTCTGCCTCCATAACATCTTCCTGTTAACAAGATTAAAGAATTACAGACAGATCAAATGACCAAGCAATAAATCATATGAACACCACCAATATGATAAAATGCAAATAGCAGTGATTTCCTATAATCTACATGAAAGGCTATCAAAAGTCATGTTGAGCAAAACATTTTCTCAGAAGACAAGATCAAAGTGAATTACCTCATCATCATCGTCGTCATCATCCTCTTCATCATCCGACTCAGGTTCGTGTTCGGGAATGTCCGCTGTGTACGGCACAATTATAAATGAAGACAAAAGAATCACTGAAATAATGGAATAAATATAGGACCCCAGCAAAGTCTGTCATTTGTCATTATTCTATCTGTTGGAACGCAACAGATAGAATCATAAGAGTAGTCCAAATGACCCATACACTCTATTCCATGTCATATAGACAGAGTTTGTGATAGTTTTATGGTGCTTTTCCATTCTTTTTGAAGCTGATAACCCTGTCCTCATTCACTTTCATCATACTGAAAACAGTGGCCAGGATATTATTGACTTGCACTTTTTGTGTTCCATGGAAGAAAAAAATTATATGTGTTGTGTAGGTGAGGACAGATTTTTTTTTTCATGTTTTTTGGTGAATGATTTTGAGGTGACCTGCTTTTATCTTCTTACCTGAGTTAAGCTGTTTGATGATGAATTCGATTTGTCTGTTGAGTTCAGGATTTTCTTCTTTACTGTAGCAGCGTAGGGTCTCTTCCATACTCTAAACGCAACAACAAAAAACTCACATTATTTGTATTCTGTATTTGTAGCTATGGAGCACAACAGTGACCGCTCAATGTGTAAGCACTAAGCAGCCTTGGTTCCTGCAGGATTTTTCTTATTAATTTTCTCCATAGAAATAATAATAATAAACTGCAACAAACTAGATTGGAGCAGAATCAGAACATTTGAACTTCGACTTGAAGACTTGAAAAAAAAAAAAGATCGTGTAGTATTACAAATGATGTCATTCAAACTTAAACTAAAGTAATTGATTATATATAAAAACAATATATTTTATGCTAAATATTCATAGAATACACTACCATTTAAAAGTTTTACTCATTTTGAAAGGTCTCTTCTGCTCACCAAGACTGCATATTTATCTGATTAAAAATACAGTAATAACTATAATATTGTGAAATATTACCATTTAAAACAGCTGTTTTCTATGTGAATATATGTTTTAAAATATAACTTATTCCTGTGATCAAAGCTGAATTTTCAGCATCATTACTCCAGTCTTCAGTGCCACATGATCCTTCATAAACCACCCGAATATGCTGATTTGATAAAACATTTATTATTATTATCGATGTTCAAAACAACTGAGCTGCTTCAAATTGTAATATTATATTTTGTAATGTTATAAATGTCTTTAATGTAATGTAACGTTTTGATCAATTTAATGCATCTTTACTGAATAAAAGTATTCATTTCTATATCAAAATCTTACTGACCCCAAATATTTGAAAGGTAGTGTATAAATATATAATCTATAATTAGTGATTGTAGGGAGACCATCTGAAATGCATCATTTGCAGTGTTTTATGAGATTGGGTGCTGAGCTCTTATGGCACAATTTCTGTTTGACAGTGACTTTTCTGATTGGTGGATTTCATTTAAGGATTATGGGTAGTGTAGTTTTTCACCGGGAATTTGACTATAAAACATTTGGTCACACTTTAGATTAAGGTCCAATTTTCACTATTAACTATCTATTACCTATGACTTTTGCCTCAGTAAACTCCTAATTATTGTTTATTAATAGTTAGTAAGGTAATTGTTAAGTTTATGTATTGGGTTGTAGAATATGGTCCTTAAGGGATGTAGAATATGGTCGTGCAGAATAAGGCATTAATATGTGCTTTATAAGTACTAATAAACAGCCAATATCCTAGTAATATGTATGCTGATAAGCAACTAGTTAATAGTGATAACTGGACCATGAAAATTTACCTTCTCACACGTCTACATGAGCACGTCATTGTTTAACTTTGAAAGGTTTGATTGTTAACGCTAAAGTAATGAATGGAATTTTTATTACTCATAACTATTGGAGTCTACGCAATAATACTGTAAATGAACCGTGATTAAACACATACCATCTGTTTTGCTTCCTCTCGTATCTCTGGCATGGACAGGATGCTGTATAAAGCTCCATTCACATAGTACCGAATCTATATTCACACACATGAACACAAACATGCAATGAACATTCAAAACT
Organism: Hypophthalmichthys nobilis; assembly: GCA_037950665.1. Lineage (NCBI taxonomy): Eukaryota > Metazoa > Chordata > Actinopteri > Cypriniformes > Xenocyprididae > Hypophthalmichthys > Hypophthalmichthys nobilis. The sequence continues at coordinate 28,953,783 of CM075476.1, read as the reverse complement.
TTAGCATCTTTGATGCATTTATACATTACAAAATGAATGGAGACACATCTTAAAAACATTTTGCTCTGAAAAATCTTAAAGGCTTAAAATGACACTGCATCATAATTAATGAACTTGGCAACATTTACACTGTTATTCAACTTAATTGGATCAACACTGAACTAAACTGAGCTGAATGAATGACACTACTGTCTTTTGTACAGCATAACTGAGGAATTTTGCAACATTTACTCTTATTTTCCTGTTTATTACTGTGAAGCTGCTTCAAAACAATATGTATCGTGTAAAACACTACAGGCCAGATTTACTAAACAGTGCAAATTATTGAGAGAGTGCAATTCCAAAAAAACGCTGATGGGAGTGGAAAGTTCTGCATGTGATCTACTGACGATGCGCAAATTAAAGAACACAGACGCAGCCGGATCATTTCCATAATGGCCAACACAATCTACCAAGAACAGCACAAATTAGCATTTGGTTTAAGACATGCTTTTTTGGGCGATAAATAATGGCACAAATACCAGTAATTTGACTAGTGCAAACCTTAGTAAATCACCTTGCATGATTCATTTAAATACTCTCATCTCATAAATTTTGCGTCTGAAAGGGAAACTCATACAAAAGCATATGCAATACGGTCAGCCGCAAAAAATAACACCTATTCAGCACTACTTTTTCACTGCGTGTCTTTAGTAAATCCTGATAGTAGTTTTTTAATGGCAAAGAGGGTTTGCATGGAAGCTTGTTTCCGCCACAGAATAAAAGGAAAGGTAATTGTGACCTTCTTATCTCACAATTCTGACTTTTTTCTCACAACTGTGTAATATAGTCTCAATTGCGAGTTATAAAGTCAGAATTGCATGACAGAAACTTGCAATTGCGAGAAATAAAGTCAGAATTGCGAAATATAAACTTTTTTCTTGCAATTGTGAGTTTACATCTCACAATTCTGACTTCTTTTCTCAGAACTGTGAGAGTACACTTGCAATTGTGAGTTATGAAGTCCATTTCTGAGGGGAAAAAAAGACTGACTTTTTCCCCAGAATTGCAGGTTTATATCTCACAATTCTGACTTTATAACTCACAATTGCCTGTTATAAAGTTTATAAAGAAAAAAAAAGTCAGAATTTGCAATTCTGACTTTATAACTCGCAACTGCGACTTTATATCATGCATTTCTGACTTTATAACTCGCACTTGTGACTTTATATCTTGCAATTCGGACTTTATAATTTGCAATTGCGACTCTGTATCATGCAATTCTGAGAAAAAAGTCAGAATTGTGATATGTAAACTAGCAATTGCATGAAAAAAAAAGTCAGAATAGTGAGAGAAAAAGTTGCAATTACCTTTTTTTATTTTTTTTATTCAGTGGCGGAAAAAAGCTTCCATAGGTTTGCGTTGGCGCAAGCTGTTAGTAAATCTGGCCCTATGACTTTACTTAAAAATTGTGCCTATTTAAATAGGTGAACTGGACTGGATAATGACTTTTAATATTATGTCTTTTAATATTCTATTATTCTACTGTATTTATTACATAATTATTCAAAAATGTGGGAAAAAAAAGTATAGAATGTATATTATATACAGTATGTTTGACCACAGCTAATGTTGAATCAATTACAAATACAATATATATATATTTTTTTGTAACATTTTTATTTATTTATTTGCTCAGTACCAATTTACATAGTTTAATATTGTTTAACAGCAACTTTTAAAAGAATTTCAGGCCGTTGAGCAAATTCATAAATTAATATAATATAAAGTGTAGACTTGATTCTCCATTTCAAAAATTTAAAAAAGGGAGTGAAACGTTCATGGTACACTTGCAAGACAAACTTTTTAATCCAAAGTTGACAAAAGCCCTCTTATTTGAGAACTGGCTGACGTAAAAAGGACTAAGCTAATTTACGCCTTCAAGTTTACTAATCATGAAGGCGGTGAGGGGAGAATAAATTCAAATAACACACCTTGTGTGTGGATAGCGGTTGAGCAATTACCGATTTACCTCATGGTTCTCATGTCCCAAGAGCTCCGTCAGTACTTTCAGGGCGTGTTTGGCCTCCTCTACGCATTTTTTCTTTCCTGAAACGTGAGAGACATAAAAAAAAACCCCATTGACTTGCTAAAGTAAATAGTACTATAGGCAATGCAAATAAAAGTGTAAACAAACTAAACAAAGGATGAATACACAATACAACTGTTTATAGGCATCTTTATTTCTTTATGATGGTCATTGATTAATAATTCATTGTGTTACCTTGAGTGCGCAGACAGAGGTTCATGAGGAGGGAGATGGCGTATTCAAGTGTGTAGTCAGATAGGCAGTCGGAGTCGTGGAGCTCTTTAACCAACCAGCCAATCAGACCATCTCTGATCATAGCAGACTGCTGCGCTCGCCTGCTCACAACAGAAAATATACAAACACTGAGCATTTTTTTGGCTTTTAATATAATATATAATAAATGATAACATATTTTTAAAGACCCCATGAAATTGCTTGAAGTATTTCCTATTGAAACCATGATGGGAAATATTTCATAATTTTTTTAAATATCCGTTGGGTGTTTAGTACGGAAGCTTGTGTTCGCCACGGAATAAAAAAGTAGGAAACTGCACCTTTTTATCTGACAATTCTGCCTTTTTTCTTGCAAGTTTATCTCACAAGTCAGAATTTCGTGTTCATATCTCGCAATACTTTTTTTCTCAGAATTACAAGTTTATATATCGCAATTTGGACTTTAAAACTTGCAATTGCGAGTTCATATCTTGTAATTATGACTTTATGGCCCTGTTTCAACCTGCTGGTATCAAGATGCATTTTGGTCAATCAGATCACAATTGGACGAGGGAGAAACATACCCGTTTCCACCTGGTATTTTAATCTGTCTCTTTTGTCCACTGTCAATCACTTCTGTCATGATTTCTTAGAGTGGAGGGTCTATGGGTGGGTAATTGTATGGGTTTTTCAGATGTTTCGATCTAATGGACAAAATAAGCTCACGCAATTTACATATGAACACAGCTGGAGACGACGGAAACACATACAGAGAGCATCAACTTTCGTTTCTGCTCTGATAGCTGCAAGACCATGCCAAATGCTGAGACGCTGTTAGAAAGTGAGACGCTGGTGAGAGAACATTGTGCTTGGTACATTTTTCGAAGCATGAAACGAAAAAGTTATTGCGAGTTTATAATCTCACTTTTTAATGCAATTCTGCAATTTTTTTTCTCAGATTGTGAGATATGAACTCGCAACTGCAAGAAAGAAGTCAGAACTGTGAGATAAAAAGTCACAATTAACTTTTTAATTAATTAGTTAATTAATGTTTTGTGGTGGAAACAAATTTTCAAATTTAGTTTACGTCATAGCTATGAAACTACTTGCTAAAAAGAACTTTGCATTTTAAACTTTTCAAACGTGAGAAACAACTGAAAACATATTATTATAGTGTGCATGTTTTATTACCATTTATTAATAAATGACGTACCTGAGGCTGAGTTTCTGCAGCGCCGCAAGCACGTTTTCTCGAGTTACAGACTCTTTCTCCTCAGTCCTCAGACAGTCAAGCAGAAACCTCAGTAAAGAGGGTATCTGAGACAGGTACACGCGCCCTGGGTGTGCAAAAGTGCATGAGATGTCAATTAACATGTTTCAGAACTAAAGACAGAGATGTATAGACAATTTATACAATTACCACTGTAAAAAATTTTGTACAAAAAAAAAATTGAGAATTGAGAACCAGAAATGAATTAAATTTTAATTTAATTTGTTTGGGCCATAATCAAAAAAACATACTGATGTATTTTGTGGAAATTTGGTGGGAAAAAAATATAAATTTTCTACTGATAATAGTGATATCTATCAAAGCAAAGAATGCAGTGTAGTGATCAACGCAACAAATCTGTGTGACACACTGTTTAACCAATTCTATCTTCCTCATGCAAAATTCCCAATCATGTGGATTCCTATTTAAATGACGTGATTTATCTGCGGGAAATAAAAATCCACATGCTCAATTGATTCAGGGCCAGATTTTTGACTCTAGCCCATACAGTTCTGGAGTTACATAAAAACTTTCCATATTATAGCACCACGTAAAGTGATGGAGGGATGTGTGTTTATGATTGGGGGGGGTCCTAGTTTGTTTACAGTCTGTCCCACAAACTGCTTTAAGGAACAAAAAAAAAAAAAAATCACTTACCATCACACAATGATGCAAAGGCATTGATGAGTCGTGCCATATACTGTCTGACAATCTCATTTTTGGATTTTATTAGATAAAGAACAGTTTTCTGTAAAGTACACAAGACCGGTTAGGCAAAAAAAAGAGACTCCTGGTACAGTATGTTGTTTGCAAAGGACTATTTAATTTATTCTGTATTTTCGTAACATGAGATGTTATCTTTCGGCCTGTACAAAAACATGAAAGAAGAGCTGACTAGATTGCCCCAAGGAACTTGAGGACAATGATTGGAAGTGACGAGTCAAGATTTCACGTAAACTGCTGAAACCTGATCATCCACATTCATCTTAAATACCTGAGATGACACATTTTAGAAGACAAGTAGGTCATGGACAGCACAAATTATGTTTGAATTATTTTGAGTGTTTTAACTGTCAGTTACATAAGCGACCTCATTGTGAACTTGAAAAACAAAAACTTATCAAAATCAATCAAAATGCAATTTGAATACACTGGAATGTATATAAAAGAAGTCTATTAAAAGGGGTCTATTTTCAAAAGTGATTTTGCACACTATCCTAAAATATAGTCCATATAGAAAATGGGCTAAAAATGTTTTCATGTGTTTAACTATGTTTAATTATAGTAACATAACAGAAAGAGAGAGGCAGTATACGACAGAAAAGTGTTGGAAACAATTTGTCAAAATAGCTAAATACATGATATCAGTGCCCTGATAAATGATGTTAACTATAAAGCCATTTTAAATATTATCTTAGTATTGTAAAATTATTCTGCACGGAGTTTTCCATACAATTCCATATAATGCACAAAAAAGGTTGTTAGCATAAACATGACAAGGAGTTTGAAATGTACCTGTTTGGTACTGTACCGCTCCAGAAGATCATTGCTGATGAAGGCCTGTAGAACCGTGTCTCTTTGCTCACCATGAAGAGATCGAGTCAATCTCTGCCGACCAATGAAAATCACAAGAAAATTGGCATGTGAAATGAAAACCAATTTGTGCACCTCAATGTGTATTTAAAGGACAGAAAATACCTCAAAGACGGAGATAAAATAACAAAATATCCTTTATACAAAAGTGAACTATGGCTTCAGTTTAAAGGATTCACACTTGTATTTTGGCGATGTACACGATGCAGTGCTTCTTATCATTCTTCTTATCATTCTTTATGCAGTTGCTCAGGTATTTTCAGTGGTTGTCAAAAGATCCCACTTCAAAGTTTCTATTATTTTCTTGGGTTCCTTGTTTTTTTAACCTATTTTGTCATGTTTGAGCAATACTAACAGTGGTCCTTGACTTAGAAAACACCTCTAAATGTAGTAATTCTGATATTGTGGCAGAAACTATATATATATAGGATATTTAAGGGTCAATGCTGTAGTCCTGCCAAGTGTGCTTATGTTTTTTGTTTACTAACAGCAATTCTGAGTTACCCAGCGCAAAGCTTGAAGCAGCAAAGCCTTCAGTCGATCTGATCCATTCACTAGGTCTTTCTTTAGTTTTTCGTAGTCAAGCGAAGGCAGCAACGGCACGTCTTTGGGCCTCCTGAGAACAGGAAGTAAAAAATATGACAAATCGGCACATGAGACCTTGTTCTTCAGGTTACTGATGGGAATTTGATTATTGTTGGAAAGAATGCTTTTTCCAGCTTAAAGATCATGTTTCCAAGGACCGGTTTGATTACATTTACAGAATTACATTTTAATGATCTGACATGGCAAGTACAAAATGCCAAAGTTACCAAGCCACTTAAGACATTAATTAAATATTTTTAAATCAATTTAAAATATTAACAGAATGAGTGTCTGTAAAGACTGTCTAAAATGCATTTATTTTATTGACAGCTATATATTTTACATATAATGAAATAATATTAAATATTTAAAATACAATAAAACTATAATAAAATATATTCATATATAATACAATAATATTTGTACTTGCTTCAGGTCAATGACAATTATTTAATATTCTAGGAACAAAATATAGTCTGTTTTATATTCCACATATTTCTCAAACAATGTATATGAATCATAACTGCCTTTATATTTTAAAAAGGGGGCCAAACAAATGGATCACCATATTTAGGGGCTCCTGGCATAAAAAAAAAAAAAAAAAGTGTGAAAACCCCTAGTCTACTTCAAGTTGTCAAAAGTTTAGTAGATATACCCTCTATTACTGCCGAAACAAGACTTTCTACCAATCTTTTTCTTTTATCAATCTCAAAGTAAAAACAAACAAACAAAAAAACAAAAAACAAAACAAAAAAAACAACAACAACTTACTGAGGTACAACCGATGCCCGCAGCATTGAGGATGCCTAAACAAAAAAAAAAAAAAAAAGAAGAAGTAATTTGAATCTGTTGATATATTGGCTTGCAAACAAAAGTAAAATGCCTCTGTATATGTTAGTGAACTGTTCGCTGGTTATTCTATGAGAGACTAGCTCAATGTGAGTATTCAGTAATAAACTAGCATGCGTTTTACAACAATTGGACTGCATGCAGCACGGGGGGGTTGACGCGTACATTTACATGCAATGGATGACCTGAAACACATAAATGACCTGTCCAAAGCTGGAGGGTTCGAGGAGGGGGGTTAGTGAGAGGAATTCCCCAAGATCATTATAGCGCTGCACCTACAAGATCTAATTTCTAACGGAGCCAACGAGCGCAGCAAATTCTGGAATCTCAAGGATGCAATTAGAGGCTTTCCCATGGGGGAGGGATACACTGAAACCCAAGAGAAAGCGGATCAAGTAAGCACAGGTTCAAGTAATTCGTTCAACATTATTTGGGGTATGAGGATTGCTTATATTACTTTGTTTTGCTGTATGTGGGTACGTGAGGCCATCTTTTCCTGTCAAATGTAAACATCCTTCTCTGAAGGGCTGTTCATATCATGCAAGTCTGAGCTCAAACTAGTTTGAGGAGAACAATCTGGATAACACAGAGTTTTCAAGTGACAAATTTCAAGTGTTTGCTTAGGATATTTGCAGACCGTCTGCAGGGTTTGTACATAATGAGTGTATCCTGGTTGAAAAAAAGTCTTTTATGCTCACTGAGGTGGCATTTATTTGATTAAAAAAATACAGTACAATCAGTGATATTGTGAAATATTATTACAATTTAAAATAACTGTTTTCTATTGGAGTCTAAAATGTAATTTATTCCTGTGATCAAAGCTGAATTTTCAGCATCATTACTCCAGTCTTCAGTGTCACATGATCCTTCAGAAATTCAGAGTCTTATTGTTCTTGAAAATATCCACGCATCCTTAAGGATAAAAGTAACAAGAGATTATCTTTTTAAGATAATAAGACTTGTTTTCAGAGAATGTATAATTAGGTTTAATGTTGATACATTTTTGGCAAATTATTCATTTTATTTATGGTGTATTTATTTTTTTCAGAGTGTTTCCTCCTTCCTTCTTCACTGTAATCTGGTGACTCAAATTTATGAACTAAAAAATTGGCACAGTTGACGTGTAAATGTAGGAAGGCTTGTGATTTATTTACTGGATGCCAGGAGGTCTCAGATTATATCAAAAGGGAAAAGGAAGTATTTTTCATGATATGAGCTGCAATATGACCAATTTTTGTCCATTGTTGTAACAGTTTGGGATTTATACTGTGCACTCTAGGGAACTGGAGACAAATAAGTGGAACAAATACTAAGCAGTCTTTAAGGTAATCAGTATTATGTGCTTCCTTTGGGATTCAGCAACAATGAACGTGCCTGTTGGACAAAGTGGATCATTCTTAGACTAAACAAGAACTTACGTCCCATGACACTAGGGTGATCTAATGGGAACTAGGCTTTGGGACAAAATGCAAAGGAAGAAGAAGACAGGCAGGGCTGATGGTTATGCAGGCAAGACCAGGAAGTAAGATGATGAAACATTCAGTAACTTACATATCCATCATCATAAGGGCTCATAGAGTAATATCCCTTCATGAACAGATGATCAGACACACACAAACACAGAGGAAGATATGATTGAGGACACAAGCAAGTAAAAAAAAAAAAAAACCTTTTAGGGAATGTCAGATTGTCCAACCACTATGCAATTCTTTAGAGGCTGTGAATGTGAAACTTTTTGGGTTATTTATAAATATTATGTAACACTTTAGTTGCTTTAAGTTAATAAACTATATCATAAAAGCAATACATTAAAAAAAGCTCCAATTAGTGTATCTCTAAAGGTGTAATCACATTAGCAAAATTTTGGTGAAATATCGCAGGCCAAAAGGGTTCACTGACTATTTTTAACAGTGTAGCCATGTATGAAGTAAAGCTCACACAAACCGAATGAATTAGGCCTACTATTATTCTTAATGGTATTTCATTACTGTAATAATATGAAAAATAATGTTTTTTTTTTTTTTTAAATTTAAATTTAAATGAGTATTAAATAAAGTGACAAATACTATCTATAACTGTGATATTTTTTAATTCACATTACGGTAATGAGAATTAGATTTCTATGCATTACGGTAATGACAATTTGTAAGTAAATGTGCTTAACTGTTTCAAATATAATGTCAAAATGAAAAAGTCATAATAGTTCTAAAATAAGCTTATTTTAGGTACAATATTATTGATTATTTCTTTATTTTGATTTTGGAGTGAATTTAAGTCATTAAGTAATATACACCAATTATTAATTACATTGTCTGAACACAATAGCGGAATGTCAGTTGTGTGGAAATCTTTCACATGGATTCCTACTGAAATGACTGGATTTCGCCTGCGGAAATTCATCAAACAGCGGTAAATGTGACCACAGAATGTGGTATGAAATGTGTAAAGAAAGGTCTAGAGACACGTTTTTTAAAAGTTGAACTTCTAGAACACTGTGATATGAATAATCATATTGTACTTAAAATGAAGCTTATTTTAGGATTACTATGATTTTTGCCATTGTTAATCATTGCATTTATGATAATTAAGCAAAATTACATTTATCATTACTATAATGCATAAAAATCTATTTTAATTACTTTAATTAAATACATTACTGTAAAAAAAATACATATTTTACAAATTACATATTCTGGTAGTGTTCGCCACATTCATTTATGCTGATTTAAAAACAAATGTTTTGTATAATATTATGGTAATGAAGCACTATTGAGAAAATTAAGAGACGTAAGGGACAACAATCAAACACGTTTGTCTAGTGCATGTTTACATAGAAAAGCGATGGAAAAGCAGCACGATGGAATGAAAAAACTAGTTTTGTGTGTAAATTTAAATGCAACGCACAGTGGTGAGTGAGTGAGAGAGATTTTTGAGCAGAAATTTCTCAGTTTCTGTGCTTTCAACAAAATGTTATTTTGCATTTGTAACATTACCGTCATGACAATTAAGCATTCTTATTAACGTAAAAACAACAACAACAACAAAAATTCTCATTACTATAATGCTACCTGGGGCCCGTTTCAGAAAGGTGGTTAAGTGAAAACTCTGAGTATGTTAACCCTGTAATGAGGGAAACTCTGGGTTTTCCGTTTCAGAATGGGAGGTATGTCAAACCCGAGAAAGCAGGGTAAGTCAAGCCTGTTTCTGAAAGAGAGGTAACTTATACTCAGAGTCAGTTACCATGGTAACTTACTCTGTGAACCTAACCTGGTCAGGAGCAGGTTTTCTTCGGTAAACCCAGAGTTTCTTTCGGTCTCCTCCCTCTTTTTAAAGTGCAAGTGATGTTAAAATACTTAAAAATAATCTTAATGCAAACAGAAAACAAAATTATTCGGAGTGTCTATTACTAAGTGCAAATTTACATGTGACTGACCGGGTTCGAGTCCGGCTTTTGCCGTGCTTGCTCTTCTCCCTTTTCCCATCACATTTCATATTAGAATTTATTTTCAATAAAAATGGAGAAAATGTTTTAAAAGTGGAAGTAAAGTGCCTAACGGGCGTTTAATAATGATAAAAGTATTTATAATTTTAATAAATATAATCATTTACACTATGTTATTATTGCATCCTGTTAATGTACAATAATACTGAGGTGCACATAGTATGTATCTGCCAGTATAAAGTATAAATAGCATCTAATTACTATTTACACAAAGAACTGCTACTTTTACATGGTAAATAGAATATATATATATTTATTTATTTATTTTTTATTTTTTTTGCCCGTGGGATACCATGAAAATGAATAGCCTATTAGTTCAATAACCAACCATTCTGCCAGTTTTCACCTGTGATATTATAACAGTGATAAGAATTAAACTTGTATTGACTCGGAAGTATGCGGACGTCTTTTTGTTGGGTGCTGTTGCCATGGTGAATCATAAAATCAGAGCTCCATTGATCATGGCTTTTAATAGTCGTGGTGCATACGCTTAACTCAGAGTCAACTAACTCAATTCAGCTGTTCTGAAACCGAAAACTCAGAGTTCAAGTTTTAACTCAGAGTTGGTTGAACCTACTTATTGAAACGGGCCCCAGGTCTTATGGTAAGACGTACTAATACGTACATATCACTGCAGTTTCCAACAGAAATGAACACTAGAGGCAGTAAAACATCAATCACTTTAAATCGTTTTCATACACAGTTATGATTACAGGATCAGACTAGGGATTAATAAAGGCTTGTTTTCACATTTCCTTGCACAATATTATGTTATGATCTCAAAGTGCACGATTTGTAAACAAATTCATTTTGGACTTTGCATCGCTTAACCAGCTCCATATGTTTTGCTTTTCTGTCATAACAACCTTACTCGGTAGCTCAGCTGATACAGAGTTATACTGGATGTGGAAGGCTTGGGTACGAATCCCGTGAAAGACGAGTCATGGTAAAAGAGCTCAAAGATGAGAGATCAACAACAAGTTAAAATGGCATGATTACAAATGCTTTTTATGTCACATTTGCTTTTGTTAACACTATCGGGTAGGTTTAGGTGTAGTGTTTGTGGTATGTTATTTTTAAATGTAATGGATCATAAGCACATTTCAAATCAGAACTGCAGTGATATGTATAAAAACAATGTAATAAAAACATACCATATTCACGTTCATCTGTTTCGGAAAAAAACTGAACACCCTTTTAGCGCCACTCAGTGGACATTTCACATTGAAACTGTCACGAAACGTACATGATGCTACGTATTTTCGTTTTGCAAAAATGTTCCCACAGGCATGTTTTTCTAATGAGACTAGGCTGCTATAATGCATCCAGACATTTTATTTTTGAGACGGTTTTGTAATTCACATTATTCCCAATGGTGATTCATTACTCTAATAATATGAAAAACAATATTTTATTTTTATTTAAAATTAGCATATATTAAAGTGACAATCATATTTTTAACATTTGCATTACCGTAATGACAATTAGATTTCCATGCATTACGGTAATGACAATTTGTAAGATAAACAATATGCTTAAATGTCATGAATATGACATCACTATGCAAAAGTCATAATAGTAGTAAAATTATCTTATTTTAGGTAAAATATGATTTATTATAACTTTATTTTAAATTAGGGGAGAATTTAAGTAATTAAGTAAAATACACCAACTGAACAAAGAGAATCATTTGCTTGAAAAACAAATTGGATTTGGGTGCAGTGTGGACAAAGCCTAATTTTTGGAAAAGTATTGCAACTTTTTATCCAACATTTTGGGAGCCAAATGCATGCATACAAAAGTTGTATTCCCATCTATGGTTCGTAAAAGCACAAAAACAGTGGACCCAGTGACTCACAGTGCCAGGTCTGGTGAAGTCTACACTCTGAGCAGCACTCTGTCTCATGTGACCGCTGAAGAGCCGCATACACACACCCTGCAGGTACTCTGGAGAGATCTGCAAAACAATAAAGGCATTCCCTTGAGCTTTGTCATGTGCAATTATCTGAATTTTTTAAATTGTGGGCGTAATGTGGGGACTTGTTTGTTGAGATGTTTGCTTGCCATCTTTCCACGGACTGTGGCCTCCAGTGAATCCACCAGCTCGGCCGTGACACCAATAAGGTTGTGATGGTCGGCCTGCAGCTTAGCAAATCTCCTCATGTAGATGGTGGCCTTCCTTTCTGCCTCAGTCAGATGGAGCTGCATTTGCTGAATTGTTTCTTGACGACAAAACACACAAAGTCAAATAAGGGGTTGGTGTGTACGCATGAAGCAAAAGAGTCACATAAGTACAGGAAATTAAACAGGGTATGTTTAAGGGTATTCAGGGTATGACAGTGCATTTTACCTGCAATCAGGTCCAAAATTAACACTAAAACAGATTCCTCACATTATGCCACAAACACAAAAATATTTAAGAACAAAAATGTTACAAGTTTTTTTTTTTTTTTTTTTTCTGGTGGCAGTTTGCTAGGAAAACAGATAATTAATACCATTATTATAGAGAAAATTATACATATTTTAATTATTATATTATATTATAAAACAAATGTAATTATTTCCCACAGTAATGTGTAATCATGATTTACAAAGTGACTGGAGATTCAGAATTAAAACTACTCCCTCTACATGCTTCCTACACCTTGTGACCAATCAATTATGACAGTTATTTGTGATTACTGGATAAATATTTTTATTTTTAAATCTTCATCATTATTTTCTAAAATCAATATATCATTTATATCATGTACACTAAATAGAAAGTATTGTAAAATGTCAAATTGTAAAATTTCATATGCACCGAAAAACTGAAACAATCCCATTATTAGGGACAAAATTATACACATTTTAATTAAATAATTAAATATTATAATTTAGCTCAGTACTCAGTACTACAGTAATAATCTAGAAACTGCTTCAGAATAATTCACCTTTGTTGCCTTTTCCTCCATCGTTCTGGTTTCTTTGTGTTAAGGAATCATGCCAACAAGTCATTTTTCATTTTGATGGATGTCAGCAATTATCCCTGCCCTCAAACTACATCAGTCAAAAACAGCCCCGTTTGCTCATCAAACACATCATTCAGAGGACTTGTTTTCACAGTCCACGGCCCATTGTTCTGACACAAAACTAGAATGTACATTTTATGACTACATATAATACACTTTCACAATGTTTAATAATTATGCAATCATAATCCTCAGGCTCTCCCATTACGACAAGGATTCAGCCATCAATAGCTGAGGTAGACAACATATGCATTGAGTTTATTGTAAAGTAGCTTTGGTTGATATCAAAAATTCAAAGGCACACTGTTCACCTGCTCTTACACAACCATTTATTCAATGCTCCAGCTATTTCAGATTTCAGGTAAAACTATTTAAGAGCGATGATGTTTAATAAGGCAAGTATTGCTTTTAATATGGCTGGTACTTGGGTTTAGTGATTTGAACATTCCACTAAACCTTTTTTTTTAAAAAATCTTTTTATTGAAAGAACTCTCTTATGCTCACCAAAGCTGCATTTTGTTCTGCTTAATATTTTTATGGAAACCGTGATACTTTTTTTTCAGGATTCTTTGATGAAAAGAAAGCATTTATTTGAAAAAAAGAAAAAAAAAAGTATATATATATATATAAAACAATATAATTACAAAATATACAATATAATTGTGTTTACTGTCAATTCACTGCATGCTTAAAAAAATTTAGCATTATTATTATTATTTTTTTTTTTTTCATTCATACTGACCCCATTTTTTTAAATGGCAGTGTATATACCAAATTAAAAAAACTAATTATTATTAGTATATTATTACTATATGCACATTTTAAGTGAGATAAATGCTATTAGTCATATAAGTAGTTGAAAACATATTTATTCTACAAAATGGTGTGCCCTCATGTTGGCCGCCATGTTAAGATCATGTCACCAGCTGAATTATGCTGCATCTCCATTACCTTCATTATCAGGCTACTTTTATGATTTTAAGACTACTGTTTCATTGACCTGAATTGTTTTTTTTTTAAAAATTGTTCACAATACACAGTGCTTCGGATTTATATATCTGCCTTGATAGCTTTTCTTTCCCTTTTTTAAAGGGATAGTTCACCCAAAAATGAAAAGCCTGTCATCATTTACTCACCCTCAAGCTGTTCCAAAACTATATGAATTTCTTTGTTCTGCTGAACACAAAGGAAGATATTTGGAAGAATGTCAGTAACCAAGCAGATCTCGCCCCCCACTGACTGCCATAGTACGAAAAATAAATACTATGGTAGTAAATGGGGGATGAGATTGGTTTGGTTACTGACATTCTTTCAAATATCATACTTTGTTTTCACCAGAACAAAGAAATTTACATAGGTTTGGAACAACTTGAGGGTGAGTAAATGATGACAGAATTTTCATTTTTGGGTGAACTATCCCTTTAATACACATGGATGTCTTTTAAAGAAAAGCCACATACAGAAGCAGTTGCCATGAGATTAGAAAAGTGACATTCGATAAGGTTCAGTGAGTCATTAAAAGTTAAACATTTTCATTGAGAAACCTTCTGAAGATACAAAAAATTTAATTATTACCCAGGATGAATTAAACCTACTTCATTTACTTCTCACTGGACCAAGTGGGGATATATATATATATATATATATATATATATATATATATATATATATATATATATATATATACACACACACACACACACACATGCATATAATTTAAAAAAATAATAATAATAATAATAACTTTTACAGGCTGGGAAATCAAAGTTTTACAATGATACTGTTGTGGAAAAAGGATACATATAAAGTTAAAAGCCTTGGTATGTTTGAAGCTTTCAGAGTCACTGAAAGGAACTTCTCCAGCCTTTCTCTCAACTCTGGCATCCAGGAATCCTATGATCAAGTTAAAAAAAACAAAAAAAAACAAAACACTTTAAATCCTCTTTTGCTGTCTCAGTGTTCAGTGTAACTGATATGTGTCATACAGAAATATATAATTTTTTCAATATGCTAGTATGATGTACCTATAAGACAATACGTTCTATTCTAAGAACTAACCTCAGTTTTCAAATAAATTTTTTGCAATGACTTTTAATCAGCTGGTGCTTTGGTGATTGTTAGTGGATGTATGTTGTACCTGGAAAAGCTCTTGGAAGGACGGATGCACCGTGGGATTGGGCACAAACGGCAGTGCATAGAAAGGCAGGAATTCAGTGGTCTGGCACAGCGCCGCCCCTCTGGTCTCCAGGTAGTGTTTGAAATGTGTGATCCTGTTGTCAAACTCTGCTTTATCCTGCATTACACAAATAGATTTTTACATTAAACAAAAAAGTTATTTGCATCTTGACTGACAGCCAATACAATGTCATTTAAATATTGATTTAAGTTATGCATTTGACTGAACCAGAGGTTTGCTTGAATATCTTATTTTATGGGGACATCTGTTGGTCAAACAGAGTACATACACTATACAGTTCTATACAGTAGTTTATTTATTTTAAAAAAGGGTAATTTTATTACCATTACCAGCAATAAAATGCACTTACGTGACTTCCTACAGGTGATTTCAGAGGGTATATTGTAAAATGAATTTGTAAGTAGAATTCCAGTTTCTGGGCCACTGGATCAAAATCCCGAATATCTGGAGGAATATTTTTAGCCCACAGCTCAGAGAATACCTTATAGTCTCCATCATTAAATGAGCTGAGAAAATCATCCTACAGAAAGGGGGAAAAAACTTTATTAAATAATAAATTAAGTTTATTTATTAAATAAAAATATTCTTTTCAGTTGCTTTTCATTTTTTAATCTTTTTTTTTACTCTAAAAAAAAAACACTAAGCAGTTTGGTAATGACCAGAAATAAAGCTTTTCTCTCATCATTACGTAAACATTTTACTTCTGATATTTAAACTGTTATTCTTTTAGAAGAAAAAGAAAGTTTTGTAAAATAATTGACAGGTAATGACAGCAATGTTGGGGACTTTTTTTTTTTTTTTTTAGTTTTCATACAAATATTGAAATAAATTAAGATGATAGATAGATAGATAGATAGATAGATAGATATGATTTTTTTTTTCTTTGACTTCATGAAAAAGTGCAAAGTTTTAAAATAGGGAAATTTTGGCTAATAACACTAACAAGTTAGGAATAAGTAATTGAACTTTTGTTAATATCATAATATGTTTATAATAAGACTATAATAAGGAAAGCTAGTCTATTAAAACACGCACTGCGCATCAGAATTTCATGCTGTTTGTGGATAAATGACATCTGAACACACTCTTACGTGAATGGCGATGGCTTTGGAGTCTCGGCGTGACGGTCCTGCACTTTTGAGGGCAGGTTTTCCTTTGCGTTTGATTTCCTTTTCAAACACTATCGCAGTCTCTTCAAACTCGCCAAACTTCAGATACTGAAAATTGTTATATTATTTGTCATTGTATGTCTATACATGTAAAATATTATTAGAATAAATAAATAAATTGATAAAAGTGATGTATGCCTACCTCGTTGATCATTGGCAGCAGATCACTTTCACTTGCTAGATCCTCACCCATCCTTTGAGATTTTCTGCAGCTCATTGATCCACAATCTAAAAATATATAAAAAATAAATAAATACATTAATACTGGAATACTGTGAAGAGCATAAAGAAAATATTAGATCGCAAGAAGAAGATCCCATTGCTAAATACCAAATAATACTTTTATATAGTATAGCCTAGTACAAGAACTTCAATACCTTTTTGCTAGCTAGGCTGTATGTAATCTCTGAGAAAACCGACACAAAACAAACAAAATACACCATTTGCTTTACAAATAACTCACTCGAGAACTGTTTTCCTATTTTCAGCCGCAAGGCAAAACAAACAGTTTACGTAGAATTAACCTAAACCGACTTATATATGCTGTTAAACACTACACACATTTATTTGTATATAATAACGAGCAGAATGCACATAACGTTATATAACATATACCGTTAGCTGGCGTGCTTGTTTGATATAGCCAGTTAGCAGTCTAAATATAACAGAACTCACCTCACTAAGAATATTTTAACGTACAACCGTCGCTCATGATGTGTTTTACGTAAAATCTGTAGAGATATATATGCTATTAAAGATAATTTCCGCAGGATAAACAGAAGCTGTTTGGCTAAATGTGGCGGTAACCATGAGGAAGACGCTTTCTCCTAACAACCGCAACGGAAGTACAGTTGCCGGAAATATGTGTCGTAAAATGTTGTAGTTTTACGTGAGCTAAAATGTAGTCATTTGTATTTTTGTTGATGATCCCGTTGGCATGAGAGTTTCAAAAGGAAAAATTAATGGTTTGTTTATTTGAGTATGGAATTATTATAATCATTAGTGGCTTGATTTTTAAAATTATTTTGTGTCATGCAAGTCTTCTAAAAAGAATGTATACTCAATCAGTTGTATTATTTATGTATTTATTTATTTATTTATTTTATGTATTGCATTTTTCTATTTATGTAAATATGTATGTTATGTTTACTCAGAAATGTATTATTAATAAGAGTGAACACCGATTATATATTTTTATATATATGCAGGCAAATATCATATAATTCATACAAAACATAAGCAGAATAATTTAACTTTTTTTAATGTATAAATATATATATATTTGATCATTTCACTTTGCTCTAAAATATAAATATTCCACCGTCGTTGTGAATTCGTGCCATGAACCGGATGTAGTAGTAAATCACGTGGCCGGAGGTGAAGCACATTGTTTCGCGGCATGTTTCATATTTTTGTTGAATGAGAAGAAAGTTGTTTATTTATACAGTTGTTCTCTCCAATTTTTAACTGGAACGATCTTACGCACACTATATCGGGAGAAAGTATGTCATATTTGTAGAAAGCTTTTATTTAAAACGCAATATACTGTACTTGATACTAACTAGAGTGTTATTATGAGGCATTACAAAACATTGACATTTATATTTATATTTAGTTCCTTTATATTTTAAAACGAAACCGAGTCCTGTGTTAAATATTGTCCTCTTTTCTGTTTTACCAGGGTAATACTTCGCCAAATTGAGGGGTTTTACCATTTACAGTTGCGCAGATGGCTGGGATTCTGTTTGAGGACATCTTTGATGTAAAGGATATTGATCCAGATGGGAAAAAGTTTGACAGAGGTGAGAGTATGACTTTAGCATTTACTACTTTTAAAAAATTAAATGTATTTATTTATTTTTTTTCTTTAGCTTTTTTCAATATCCATTATTAAAGTAATATTTACATACTGAAGTACTGGAATTTACATACTGAAAGTTTGGAATAATTACGGGGTTTTTGTTTTTGTTTTTGAAAGGTCTCTTCTTCTGCTTAATATTTTTGTGGTAACAAAATATATATATATATATATATATACTTTTTTTTTTTAAGGATTATGAATATAAAGTACAAAAGAACAACATTTATTTGTAATATAGAATTTTTTCTTTTGAACTTTCTATATATAATATCTTACTTACCCTAAACTTTAAAATAGTACTGTATCACAGTTTGCACAAAAAATATAAAGCACAACTCTTTTTATTGGTATTAATCAGAAATGTTTCCTGAGCAGGAAATCAGCATATTAGAATGATTTTGGATCATGTGACACTGAAGACTGGAGTAATGTCGCTGAAAATGCAGCTTTGATCACAGGAATTAATTACATTTTGCAACATATTCACATAGAATGTGAGTAGAATACAATTATTTTAAATTGTAATGTTTCACAATATTACTGTTTTTACTGTATTTTTCATCAAATAAATGCAGCCTTAGTGAGCAGAAGAGACTTCTTTCAAAAACCTTTAAAAATCGTAATTATTCATTTGACCATAAGTGTATAAACATTAAAAAAAATACATGAATAAATAAAATAAAGTTAAGATTTAAACTTTTCCATGCCAGAAAAATATTAGGTAACACTTTATTTTGATGGTCCCCAAATATTAATTTTAATAAATTAATTAAATAATTATTCTAAATATGTTTGTTATTAGTATCTCGTCTTCACTGTGAAAGTGAGTCTTTCAAAATGGACCTGATCCTTGATGTGAACATTCAGATTTATCCTGTTGATCTCGGTAAGTCATTGATGTTCAGTCTTCATTTAATACTGTGTCATCATGTCACTATATATCATTTCTATAATGATTTATATCTATCTATCTAGCTATTTATATATATATACACACACACACACACAAACACGTCACGATTCAATGCATACAGTCAGTCACAGGTGATCCACACTCTAATCCGGAAGGGTTCACACACGGTAATGCAACGCTGTTTGCTAACCGCCACATCAGGGAAAAGAGCAGAAAAAGAAGAACAGAAGATCTGTGCACCAACCCAAAACAAGAGTTCAGATGGCACGCAAGAGCTTTCTAGTAGCTTAAACACTGACTTTCGAATAATTCAAACTTCACAGAAAGGAAACCGGGATGGCAGAAAGCGGCATCCTGTTTCGGATGTTGTCTTACTCTTACTCGTATGACCATAAATTATGGTGTATTTTAAGTTGCTTACATTGTTTTATTGAGACAAAATCATTTGGCATTATGCTGATTTGTCATGGACATTGTCCTGCATGCTAACACACATCAGAGGTCATCATCCAGATATCACTGGAGCTAGGCAGAAAAAGACTACAGGAGTGCAAAACTAATCTCTGCACAAGTTTTATTTTTCATTATTATATTATTTATATATATTATTTTGTACTTTTTTTTTTAACACACAAGATGCTTTCAGTTTTGAAGCTGATTGTGACCAAATCCCTTTTTAATCAGCCCTACTAAAAAAATGAAATAAAATGACCTATGCAAGAGTTCTGTTTACTGCTTAGTGTTTAATACACTAAAGGAGGCTGTACTGTTACCAACTACCTCAGGGGGGACTAAATGCTGTTATTTGGAACAAACTGTAATTTGCACTACTGTCTGTTCAAAATAAATGAAAAGAAACCTAGCATTGGGGATTTGTTGCTTTTCTTGTTGTATCGAACTCATATCGAACTGTGACCCCAAAGCCGAGGTACGTACTGAACCATGACTTCTGTGTGCCGTTACATCCTTAATGCATGTGTGTATGTATATATATGTGTGTGTGTGTGTGTGTGTGTATATATATATATATATATATATATATATATATATATATATATATATATATATATATATATATATATATTTATACATATATTATATATATAAATACATATGTGTGTCCTTCTCTTAGGTGACAAGTTCAGATTGGTGATCGCCAGCACACTGTATGAGGACGGAACGCCAGATGATGGCGAATACAACCCTCAAGATGACAGACCGTCTAGGTAATCCTGTGGTTATGGTGAATGTATAAAATATGTAATGAAAATGTCACTAAATTAACATTTATTGATTATAAATTTGAAATTCCTGCTGGAACAAGAACGAATGTTAGGCCGGACTTGATTTGTGGAATTGATTGGAAGGTTGTGGTTTGATATTGGTGGATCTCATTTGAAAGACAGGTTGCCCAGCCCTTGATTTGTATTTAAAATGTAACTATATATATATATATATATATATATATATATATATATATATATATATACACACACACACACACACACACAGGTGCTGGTCATATAATTATAATATCATCAAAAAGTTGATTTATTTCACTAATTCCATTCAAAAAGTGAAACTTGTATATTATATTCATTCATTACACACAGACTGATATATTTCAAATGTTTATTTCTTTTAATTTTGATGATTATAACTGACAACTAAGGAAAATCCCAAATTCAGTATCTCAGAAAATTAGAATATTACTTAAGACCAATACAAAGAAAGGATTTTTAGAAATCTTGGCCAACTGAAAAGTATGAACATGAAAAGTATGAGCATGTACAGCACTCAATACTTAGTTGGGGCTCCTTTTGCCTGAATTACTGCAGCAATGCGGCGTGGCATGGAGTCGATCAGTCTGTGGCACTGCTCAGGTGTTATAAGAGCCCAGGTTGCTCTGATAGTGGCCTTCAGCTCTTCTACATTGTTGGGTCTGGCATATCGCATCTTCCTCTTCACAATACCCCATAGATTTTCTATGGGGTTAAGGTCAGGCGAGTTTGCTGGCCAATTAAGAACAGGGATACCATGGTCCTTAAACCAGGTACTGGTAGCTTTGGCACTGTGTGCAGGTGCCAAGTCCTGTTGGAAAATGAAATCTGCATCTACATAAAGTTGGTCAGCAGCAGGAAGCATGAAGTGCTCTAAAACTTCCTGGTATACGGCTGCGTTGACCTTGGACCTCAGAAAACACAGTGGACCAACACCAGCAGATGACATGGCACCCCAAACCATCACGGACTGTGGAAACTTTACACTGGACCTCAAGCAACGTGGATTGTGTGCCTCTCCTCTCTTCCTCCAGACTCTGGGACCCTGATTTCCAAAGGAAATGCAAAATTTACTTTCATCAGAGAACATAACTTTGGACCACTCAGCAGCAGTCCAGTCCTTTTTGTCTTTAGCCCAGGCGAGACGCTTCTGACGCTGTCTGTTGCTGTGAGTGGCTTGACACAAGGAATGCGACAGCTGAAACCCATGTATTGCATACGTCTGTGCGTAGTGGTTCTTGAAGCACTGACTCCAGCTGCAGTCCACTCTTTGTGAATCTCCCCCACATTTTTGAATGGGTTTTGTTTCACAATCCTCTCCAGGGTGCAGTTATCCCTATTGCTTGTACACTTTTTTTCTACCACATCTTTTCCTTCCCTTCGCCTCTCTATTAATGTGCTTGGATACAGAGCTCTGTGAACAGCCAGCCTCTTTTGCAATGACCTTTTGTGTCTTGCCCTCCTTGTGCAAGGTGTCAATGGTCGTCTTTTGGACAACTGTCAAGTCAGCAGTCTTCCCCATGATTGTGTAGCCTACAGAACTAGACTGAGAGACCATTTAAAGGCCTTTGCAGGTGTTTTGAGTTAATTAGCTGATTAGAGTGTGGCACCAGGTGTCTACAATATTGAACCTTTTCACAATATTCTAATTTTCTGAGATACTGAATTTGGGATTTTCCTTAGTTGTCAGTTATAATCATCAAAATTAAAAGAAATAAACATTTGATATATATCAGTCTGTGTGTAATGAATGAATATAATATACAAGTTTCACTTTTTGAATGGAATTAGTGAAATAAATCAACTTTTTGATGATATTCTAATTATATGACCAGCACCTGTGTGTGTGTGTGTGTGTGTGTGTGTGTGTGTGTGTGTATATATATATATATATATATTTGAAAAGTGATTTATTGACATTTAAATTGATCAAAAGTGACAGTAAAGACACATTACAAAATATTTCTATTTCTAATATTTTAAACTTTTTATTTATCAAAGAAAAAAAAGTATCTTGGTTTCCACAGCAGCTCAACTGTTTTCAACATTAATAATTATAATAAATGTTTTTTGAGCAGCAAGTCATCATATTAGAATGATTTCTGAAGGATCTTGTGACACTGAAGACTGGAGTAATGATGCTGAAAATTCAGCTTTGAACACAGGAATAAATTACATTTTAAAACATATATTCATATAGAAAACAGTTGTTTTAATGGTAATATCTGGTGTTTATTGTTCTTTTGCAGGGCCGATCAGTTTGATTATGTCATGTATGGAAAGGTTTATAGGATTGAAGGAGATGAAACCTCAACAGAAGCAGCCACACGACTGTGAGTGTTTTTTTTTTCACTATATAAACTTCCTAAAGGCTTCATGACATTTATGAATTTTAGTTGCTCTGCTATAATGCTCTATTCAATGGGAAATTTCTCATTGTGAGTGCAATACTCATATATTTTCTTATATTAATAAATTATAGTATTGTATAATTTAATTAACAAATTATAATATTTTATAGGGATGCACCGATACCACTTTTTTGCAGAACAAGTTCTGATACCAATACTTTCATTCTTGGTACTCGCAGATACCAATACCTGTATTTTTACTGTATTTGTAATTTTTAAATGTATAAGGTAGAGAAACCAAAAAAATATGAAGAAAATTTGTTGATTTAAATTAACATATAAATTCATATATATACGTGTGTATATAATTATGCCTGTTAAAATGTATCGTACAAGCTTCTGTTACTTTGACTGTTCATTCTATTGCTCTATCATATTTTATCTTTCATTTAATAGCACAGAGCATATTTAGAGCTGCTTCAGCAGGGCTCAATGATAAGGATTTTTTTTCTACTGGCCTGGTTGGGTCAGTGGTTCAAAAGTTTATATACCAGTGAAACATGACAATTCTCCATTACAATTTTGATACTACAGCAAAAACTACTAGCCTAATTAATATAAATTAAAAACATTATTTAAAAACAAGTAAACAGTTAGTAATAAAATAAGTTTTCAGGTAGTTCTAACAGTAGTTTTCAGGTACAGAATTTGAATAAAGTAATCAAATGTAAAATAACACTGCTTATAATCTTCACTGTATAAATTAAATCTAGATAAATCTTTATTTAACTACTGGCCTACTGGGCGTGCTTTGGATGTTTGAGCACAGTTAACTTCTTGTCCTTTAATAATGTAGAGAAGCACTCGTTATACATAAATTATGTAACCGTTCAAGTTTTACTTGCATATAAGATTTAGTTTTAGTTCACACATGCATCTCTGCGTGGTATCGGAGCATTTCAATGAGTACGAGTACACAAGCTCAATATCGAGCCCGGTACCAATATGATGCATCCCTAATATTTTATAATATTTTGTAAAAAATGTAATGAGTATATGTGTCTGCACAGATCTGCGTACGTGTCTTATGGAGGCCTGCTGATGCGACTTCAGGGAGATGCCAATAACTTGCATGGATTTGAGGTGGACTCCAGGGTTTATCTACTGATGAAGAAACTTGCTTTCTGAAGGGTTTTGGATTGTATTTTCTGTCCCGCGGAGCTTCTTACTTTTGAGGACTGAAGACTTTTTTTTTTAAACTGCTTTCTTTTGATGAGAAACTGATATTACTGATAATGTCTGGAAACTGTGGTCCGTAGTAAATTGTTGAAAACAATTTGGTTATATATTCAAAACATTTGATGAGCTGTTTTCTCATTGCATGTGCAACGTTTTAATACAGTCCCTGTTGAATTACATTAATGCCATCAGATACATGTAACATTTTGTACATTCATTTTCTTTTAAGCTGTTATCAGTAAATGAGAAATTGTGTTTCTTAAGTCTAAAAAACTGCATCCTGAGCCTTGAGAATTTAACTGACGGCAAAAATTATGTCCCAACTCAGATAGAAATGCAGTTTAATCTAATTTAAAGGGAATAAAAGCATCAGTGTGCGGCTGTGAGCGACACAGTTTACCATGAGAGGGCTGTAATGGAAATCATAAGACAGAAGTTTGCAGGCAAATGAGGGGCAGAATAAATATTTAACCCTTGGTTGTCTTTATACAGTGGCAAAAGAGAGAATTTCACATTATTACTCAAATATTTTTTTTTCAAAAGAGATACTTGATGAACAATAAATGTCAAAATACACTTTAAAAACCTTATTTATTTTCTAGCAACAAACATTTAACAAGTTAATCATATTACATTTTATTTTAAAATGTAAAATATACATTTTTTAGACTATTTTTTTCAGATTTTTATTTTTATTTTAATATATAAATTTTTACATTTTCAAAATAAAGTTTGTGTGCGCATATATATATATATATATATATATATATATATATAACTTAAATTACATTAAATTATTTATTTAATCATTTGAAAATCAGTTTATTAGATTGTCAAAAATACTGACTTTATTATAGAATTGTTAACAGTCGTGAAGGAGGGGCACAGACATTTTGTGATTTTTGTCTTTGAAACATTTTTCATGCTATGGTAATGTTCAGAATATTTTAGTTTTTTTTTTTATATATATAAAGGGTGAGATTCGGCTTCTGTTAATCTGGTGTCCGTATTTTGCATACTTTTCTAGATAATTTAGTCGAACATTTAATACCAAGTAAGATCTATCAGTGTTGCAGCAACCGGACGTGACGCAGGAGTGACGTTCCAAAGGAACATCTTTTACTGCGGCTACTGTTAAATCACTGCGTTCAAATAACGCATGTATTGATTTAAACATAACTGACATGCTATACTACTGACTTTTAAAAGGAGCTCTCTGAATTGCATTACAACCACAATAGTTTTGGCCGGTTCAGACATGTACTTTTGATTATTCAGCGATATCAGACAGTCCTATAAGTATGCTTGTCTAGTATGCAGTTGTATGTGGAGCGTTTCTGAAGCGCTGAAGTAATTGGTCGCAGTGTCTTGATCATTACGTGCAGCGGGACGCGATAAAATGGGTCAAAATCGCTGCGATAAGTTATAAATCTTGTTAAAAGAGTAAAATGGACTATAGACACAAGAGGAGACTGACGTTCTTCACTATAGGGCTGATCTTCTTACTGAGCGGCATTGAGTACGGTAAGTTCAGTATCTCCGGTTATGGACGATGGTTTACATTTGAAAATAACAGTATGGCTAATATCAATATTTTTTGTTTTAAAATAATTTTGTATAGATGGCATCATCGCTATTACCACAGTAGAACAAAACAATTGCCATAAATTTAACAATATTTAGATATACTTCAAGCTACAGGTATTCCACAGTATCATGACATTACTATGGTATCTATCAAAATATTGATAATATAATGGTAATACTATGTCTCACTGATTTATAACATGGTGCTTTTTTGTGTATTATTTTATGTGGATTCATTATATCAAAAATAAATGTATACATATGAACAAAATAAATAATAGTGTTGCTAAATGTTCCAGTTGTCAGGGAAATTCTTAATTAATTGATTTGAACGGCAATTTAAATATAATTTACCCCGCGCTCTACAGAATGTTGAATTGGACTTTGAGTGGATTTGGATTTAAATTTGAATTGATTTCGTTTTGATTGAAATTAGAATTAAATTTACCACACGCTTTACAGAATGTGTAATTTGAATGCGAATTGATTTGAATTCGAATTTAAATGGACTTTGCCACAAAATGTTGAAATGGAATTCGAATCGATTTATATTTGATTTGAAATTTAAATTGAATTTGCCTCAAATTTGAATGACCAGTATTATAGTACACAACAGTTATAATTTAACATACTATTTACATATACTTCAAGTTAAGGGGACAATAACTGGTACACATTAAAATATTCATATTGCTATGGTAAAAAAAAAAAAAAAAGTTATATGGTGCTTTTTCTTATATGTATATTATTTTACCTGGAATCCTAATATAAAAATAAATGTAAATTAATATATTTATATATTAAATAATATATATTATAAATAATAATGCTGCTAAATGTTTCAGTAGTCTGGAAAATTCTTAATGTAAATCACCCATAATAACAAGACTGTGTCACATTCATCACAAACGTATAACGTGATGTTGCTAATAACAGTGATTGAATTGTTACTTGTTTCTAATACACTTGTTTCTTATATAAGAGACATTTTCCGACATGCCTGTCTCAGAATTGCTCTTTGTGTTTAGAGATTCTTAAGATTTTTTTCATAATAGTAAGTCACAGAAGTTTCTCTATTGATAAACTGGCATTAATTACTAAGCTGACTAGCTATCAAGATAATAGCTAAAATACCAGATCAGATGTACTAATAGTATTCAGGTTCATGTTTGTTTTCATTTCAGCTGTGATTTTGCCTACAATATGGAGGTATCTTCAGACATTGAATGCGGCGCCGTACTTTCTTGGCCTCAGCCTATCAGCATTCAGCTTCAGTGGGCTTCTCACTGGTCCTTTGTTTGGCCACTGGTCAGATCGCACACTCAGCACCAAGAAAATCATCCTGTTCGCCAATGTCTTTGAGATTGTTGGTAAGTTTCGCACTTAATGCAGACCATGCTTGCAACGTTAGTGGCTTGTGGGTAACATCTCTTTCTGTCTGTTTTTAGGTAATTTCATGTATTTTATGGGATACTCCAAATGGTTATTGCTCTGCAGTCGTCTAGTTGCAGGTGAAGTTTCAATCTTTAAGATTTTAATCTTTAATCTGTAATTTATTTATGGTTATGTGTGTGTATGGTGTTTTAGTGATTGAACCAGTTTCTGATGTTCTAGGTATCGGCACTGGTGCTGGATCATCTATCTTTGGCTTCTTGACTAAAAATACGGCCCCTGAGGACCGTTCGACAGTTTTCGCTGCGGTTATGGCCTGCCGTCAGGCTGGGCTTCTCATTGGTAGGTGCAAAAAAAAAGATTTGGCAGGGTTCGACATTAACTCTTGTTTTTTGAAGGGGCAAGTGAAAGAGAATTTTACTTGCCGACCGGACAAGTAGCTTCAAACTTTGACAAAAAATAACTAGGGAAGCATCGAAATGCGAGAATGATTCTGATTTTATTACATTCAGTTTTATTTATAAAATATGATATAGTTAAAGGGGACCTATTATGCAAAATTGTTTGAACATAGATGTGTGTCCACACTGTGTAAACAACCAGCCTATAATGCTAAAAATACACACTCCTTTTTTATAATCCCCATAAATCATAAACAGTCTCTTCAAATGTGCAGTTCCAGATATCCCCCTCTTACGTAAGAGTAGCGAATCCCTGTCCATGACTGGTGACAAGTAGGTAGCACAATGCAAATATAGTGTTGGTAGCACAGTCTAATAGGTAGCATTATTCGTCAGAACACCGGACTGCTTTAAAAACGAGGGTTGGTTCAACGCTGGATTTGCGCAAAAGATTAACATGACGATACATGCTAGTCGATGAGCTGAATCAACTCCACAGCACCTACATAAATCTAAACATCCAGTTGCATTTTAAAAGTTGTAACT
Source organism: Hypophthalmichthys nobilis (assembly GCA_037950665.1). Lineage (NCBI taxonomy): Eukaryota > Metazoa > Chordata > Actinopteri > Cypriniformes > Xenocyprididae > Hypophthalmichthys > Hypophthalmichthys nobilis. Next base: position 28,925,756 of record CM075476.1, on the reverse strand, counting down.
TCTTCCTGAGTCTCTTCATCAGTGTCCGACTCCAGTGCGAACGTGTAAGGCTGAACACCACTACTGACAATTTCTGACATTTTAGCTGCTTGAGATTCTCCAGTTTTGTTGTTGTTGAGTATCCGAAGCGCGAACTGTTAAAGTTTCGCCCTCTTCTGGAGAGGGAACCGGGAACAGCAACTTATTGCATTTAAAAGGACACAGACAAAAATGCCATGTTTTTGCTCACACCCGAATAGGGACAATTTTGACAAGCTATAACAAATGATCTGTGGGGTATTTTGAGCTGAAACTTCACAGAAACATTCTAGGGACACCAGAGACTTATATTACATCTTGTGAAAAAGGGCTTAATAGGTCCCCTTTAAGTAACATAACATGACTAAGGGAGCTGTTTTGCTGAATATTGTCATGATTGCAAATGTTACATTGAATTTATAGTTCAATAAACAAGTAGTTGACATTAAGTTACCTACATTTTAGACACAATATTGACTGTTTTTGTTTTATTTCACCAACAAAAATAGTTCCAAAGGAAAGCAACACTCAGTGTGGTGTTTTGTTACTGAATGGTTCAGGTTCAGCTTTTTGAATGAATCTTTTGAATAAATGACTGACTCATTAAGATATTTACTTGCCACCACCTATTGGCGGTTTAGTTTCATGTTTACTTTAAAAGTATCATTAGGGCCCAAGCCACTAAGGCGCAGGGCCCTATTGTTTTTCTAAGGAGAATTAATTTTTTTCCACCATCTGGGGCTTTTTGGGGGCCTTAATGTGCTCAAAAACTCTTCAAAATTGGCACACACATTGGAATCTGCGGCCTTTAGGACGCCGCAGAGGCTGGGACCCAGGCGTGGCACAGGGGCTTTACAGCGCCCCCTTGAATGGGGTCTGAAAACTTAGTATGAAACTTGGTACACATATAGACCTCATCGGGCCTAACAACTTTCATGCTCTAAGTTATATGGCAGCTCAACAGGAAGTCAGCTATTATGGGTTGTTTGAAAAACGCATGCTCTGGAATTTGATATAATCCTCCTAGGCGATTAATCCGATCACCACCAAACTCGGTCAGCATGAAGTCAAGACATTGAGGATGCTAAATTGCGAGCGGATTTTTGATATCTCAAACGGTTTGGCTATGGCGAGGCAATGAATTTATGGCAAGAAAAGGGAACCAGGAAGTGTGTTGTAACATCTGCATACATTGGTTGATTTTTATGAAACTTCAGCTGTGTTTTTGTTGTAGGAGTCCGATCACATGGATGTGAATATTGTGAGTCAAAGTTATAGCGCCACCAACCGGCAACAGGAAGTGTTACTTTCAAAATGCTTTGAGATCACCCTCTTATTTTTACCAGATTTGCTTCAAATCAGAATAATGTCAAGACATGGCGAATGTAGAACTGTAAAATTTAATGGATGTGGCTTTCGTGGTTTGTGATCATATGAGCACCAACTGCTGCAGTAAATGTGTTGTATTCAAATGACTTTGACATAGTCCTTTTAGGTTTACCTGTTTTAAAAGCCTATTGCCCGCTGTGCACAGTTGCCCTGAAGCCACTGGGTTGGCGGTGCCCGTCATCACTGCTTGCAGCTATATTTGCTTTTTTTTTCCTATATATATATATTTCTATATGTCTATTTGTATATTCAAACATTTATTTAAAACATCAATCTCATAATATTATTTATTGCAGTTGTAATTTTGCAGTGTAAATTATTTAATTTGATTGCCAACAGCCCTATAGTGTCTTATAACTGAATTTGAACTTGAACTGAACTGAATTTATTGATCAAATGTAATAATTCGACATGAAAGATGATGCATACATTTAATAAGGAAAAGTAACTTTTTTACTCTGACAAGTGAGTGATTTACTTGTCCGAAGGACAAGCACATGATAAAGCTTCGTCGAGCCCTGGATTAGGCCATACATGGAAATTAGGGTTGTGCAATAAACATAGTAGTCGATAACCATTTAGATTCAGGAACTATTCTGCTAAACACATGCTTTAAAAAATAAATAAAGGGGTCATGATGCAATTTTAAGTTTATTATTTTGCTTATTGGGTGTATTAGAATACCTCAAACGTTTGAACAGTTGTGTGCAAGAAAATTATTTCTTTTTCTCGTAATGACAGCATAGTTTCGGTATTTATTTAGTTTTTTTTGCATGCTGACCTTTTCCTGTTGTCTTCTAGGTCCTGCATTCAATATCTTTCTCAGACTCTGTAACTTCCAGGTCGGACCTTTTACAGTGAATAAATACACTTCCCCAGGGGTAAGATACTGAAGCTTCCCAGTCGAAATTGTTTGAAATATCTGTGGACGTTTGCAGACATACCTGAACGGATTTATTATTGTGTTTCAGCTCTTCATGTGCCTGCTGTGGATCCTCCTTCAGTTTGTAGTTCTGTTCATGTACTGGGACTTCACTCCTCAAGACGATGGGCGTCAGAGTAATGGAGTGGTGCGGGAAGAGGTAGAGCAGGAAGAAGAGGAGAACGAAGAGGGCAAACCTTTGGTTGGGCCCAATGAGCTCACTGGGTCATACGGGACAGTCACCAGTGTCCAGTCCAGAGCCTCTTCAGTGGCCAATGGCGATGTGACTCATGTTTCTCCTCCGCCTTCACCTCCACCGGAGGATGTCAGCTCTAGTCCCTTCAAGAACTTCAGTGGCAGCAGAGGTGACAGCAAAATTACATATTCTCGATCAGAAATAATTACATTAGAACAGGTTGACTGGTCTGTCTTAAAGGGTTAGTTCACCCAAAAATGAAAATTCTGTCATTTATTACTCACCCTTTGGTCGTTCCACATCTGTAAGACCTTCGTTCATCTTCAGAACACAAATTAAGATCTTTCTGATGAAGTCTGAGAGGTTTCTGTCCCACCATAGAGATCCAACTCAACTACCACTTTCAAGGTCCATAAAGGTAGGAATGACATCATTAAAGTACTCCGTGTGACTCCAGTGGTTTAACCTCAATTTTATGAATTTTATGAGTGCTTTGTTTGTGCAAAAAAACATAATTTACCAGTTTACTTAAATATTGATCTGCAACGCGCGTTCGCAAGAGCTTCACGACGCATGCATGTTGTTCAAACTCGCGAGTGAGTGTTTTACATGAAAGTGGTAATTTGTGTTCATGTGAGAGCTGACATTGTTGGATTAATATTATTTTGTAAATAAAGTGGTAAATTATGTTTTTTTGTTTTTGTTTTGTTTTTTGTTTTGCACAAACAAAGCACGCACGTCGCTTCATAAAATTGAGTTTAAGCCACTGGAGTCACATGGAGTACTTTAATGATGTCTTTCCTACCTTTTTTGGATTTGAATTTATTTGAATTGGAATAAATGTTGAATTGGAATTTGAATCAGTTTGAATTGATTTTATTTGGAGCTTAAATTGAATTTTCCACAAGCTCCACAAAATTTTGAACTGGAATTTGAATGGATTTGGATTTGAATTTAGATTTATTTAAATTTATTGAATTGGAATTTTTAAAAAAAAATATATACAATGTCGGTACTGAAATTTTAAAAATGTGATGCTTTGAGCATCACAGAGTTTACTGACTGTCTAATAAAAACAGGTTGTTGTACTGTAATTTTCAGTCTCTGTATGGGAATCAGCTTGGCTTAATATACATGTGTGTTTCATTGTTTTTAATTTCAGAGTTCCTCCGTGAGGAGGTGGTTGTGCTGTTGGCAGCTCAGTTTATCACACTGTTTAATCAGACCGCTCTGGAGGTGAACACACACATACACACACTAACACACACACAGACACAGACACACACCTGCAGTAGCAGGTTTGGCAAAATTCAGTGTTTAACAATTTGCACACTTTCAATTCATGTGTTGGAATTTAAATGTTCATCATTAACTTTTAACTAATTATCCCATCGAAACAAATTTTAATTTTTCAATGTAGCACCACTTTGTTTTCAGTTTGTCCGTAAAATGAAAGTTAACTTATTACATATAATGCAATACATATAAATTAAATACTTTAAAGTGCCCCTATTATGGATTTTTGAAAATTGAACGAAAGTGAATGAAAACATCCTGCAAAGTTTTAAATCTGAAAGTACACCGTATATTGTTATTGTCTCTCAAAAGTAAGAGTCGACTCTGAATCAATTAAATGAGTCGTTTGTAAAACAAATCTTAAGCCATTTCGTTGTGACGTCACAACGAAACATTAGCATATTGTCCGCCCACTTATTGCGCGCACAGACGCCAGGGAAAACTTGAAACCCGAACCAAAAAGACTCACCTGTTCTGATGTGCAATCCAACTGAAACAACACAAGTCTATATGTCAAAAAAAAAAAAAAAAATCTTCCAGACAAATATGCGATTTGCAAGGACTAAAATCCAGTGTCTAACATCCACACGGTTCTGAGTTTCAGTTCAGTGGCCTAAGTAGAGTAACGTTACTGGACTGAAACCCTTTATACGGTTCAGTTCGAACATGTCAGTGACGTCTCCGCATCCAAATTCCGTGCCAGAGTCACCTCATTCTCTGCACAATACATATTTGGTTGTGTGTGTTGTGTACGCTCCGCACAGCTTGTAGGTCTCCGGCTAACCAGCTAATGGCAATATGTGTCCGCTCACAATTGTCTAGAACTGTGTCAAATGTTTTTTGTTGTTATTACTTGGAGTTATGATAAAGAATAGAGCTATACGTTGGTGTACAACTGCAGTGCTTTATCAATATGTTTCTGCGTTGGGCTAACGCATATACCATGACTGTTTGGGTGTTTACCACCGAGCTGTGGGCTAGGTTCGCTAACATAAACACAAAACAACTTAATTCTTCTCTGAGTCTTTATTTTTAGAACAGAGCGGAGCACCATCATTATAATATAATGTAAGTGATGCAAGCACTATACTGTACTCCGTGTTAACCAGCAGAAGTCATCTGACCAATCACCGCAGATTAGCGTCACGCAAACAAGGGGTTCGGCAAAATGAATCGTTGAGCGAATCGTTTGGGAGTCGTTGAGCAATTAAGGTAAAAATAAATGCATATTATAAGACAATTAAAGTGTTTTTTGACCTTGCATGCTTTTAAACCTGTTGTTGGGGACTTCCAAAACAAAAATAGGAACCTTTCAAATGCCATAATAGGGGCACTTTAAATAGTTTGAAATAGATTTAACTCTCATGCACCGTTGGATTTCTGGCGACTGCCCGTATGGTCCAAGTCAAATTGACCCTAATTGGATTCGATACAATTCCCCAAAAGTAACACTAAGAAAAAAAACATACAATCATGTTTAAATAATTAACTTTTAATATCAATACTTTTCACACATTACAAACAATAAATATCTGAATTTATGCTTTATAAAAATATTTTTAACCACTATTTTTAAGACTGCCCCTCCCCCGACCTGTGGGACATTTACCATTATACATTTATAACAATAATATCTTGGTCTAAACCTAAAGTAATCTTGACAAACTATATAACGTTTGAAAGCTTTCAGACTCTAGTTTATATATTTGGTGACTGATTTTCAAAAAAAAAAAAAGCCAGAGCAATAGATAAATAGCGATAGTTTCTTCATTTGTGATGCGGTGCCAAACTATAACACACGCTCTGATTCTTTCCGTATGTTTTTTATGTGTTTTAGGGATCGAATTCAAATCAGATATTAACATTACTGCCCAAACTTCTTCTGAATAGGATGTCTACTTCATAAATATTTTGAAAAGTATGGAAAAATATGGTTCAGATCACTCAAACCATATATGGAAATCGAAGAGTCACCGGTGAAGTCTGGATGTCATCTAGTGAAAAAGTTTGGTACTGGGCACAAAAAATCTTACTGAAAATTCTTTTTTTGAGACATCAACCTAAAATTCGGTACATAACTTGTTCAAATATTTATCTTTGATTTCTACGTTTTAGTTGAACATGTTTTGTAAAATATATATTTTATATAAAATATAACAAATATATATTTTATATATTTTAAATTTTTATAAACTTCTGTAACTTTTTTAAACTTTACTTTTACAACTTTTTTTTTTACTTTTTACTTCTATAATAATCTGTGAAGTGTTCCCTTTAAAAAGATACCAAACTTAAGTCTGCGTTCTGAAGTATTCAAGATTTTTAACAATTTAAGTTAGGGTTAGTTAAGGGTAAGTTAAGTCATTTTTATATCTATGCTCAAAAAGTGGGATAGATAATTAACAGGTAAAACAACTTTATATTTCCACAAACTTTGAAAATAAAAAGCTGTTAAACTCAGTAAGACACTGGCACTTCAGTACTAGAGTTGAGGAGTTCTGACATACAACACAGAAGTGTTTTGTATTTTGGGCCTGTACAGTTGCTTTTGAATGGCTGTCTATATGGGTCAAATTGACCCACGAACAGTACGAACGTATAAAATTTCTGTATGCACATTTCACAACACATCAGCGTGTTGAAACTTTGCATGCATATTCATGACCCTAAATGAGAAAAAGTCACAAAATTTCAAGAAAAAACAAAAAACAAAAAAAAACATAGGTTAACTGATGTTTCTGACAACTCAAAAATCAAAACGGGTCAAATTGACCCGCAACAGTACACAAGGGTTAAAACATTTAAATTGACAACATTTTTATTACATTTATTTCTTCTTGTTCACTTCTGAATGAAAATTTCCTGATAATTTACTCACCCTCATGTCATCCAAGATGTTCATGTCTTTCTTTCTTCAGTCGAAAAGAAATTAAGAAATTTTTTGATGAAAACATTCCAGGATTATTCTCCTTATAGTGGACTTCAATGGACTCCACTGTTGAAGGTCAAAATTATAGTTTCAGTGCAGCTTCAAAGGGCTTTAAATAATACCAGACGAGGTATAAGGGTCTAATCTATCAAAACGATTGGTCATTTTCTTAAAAAAAAATACAACAGCCTTACTACAAGTGCTTCCACCATTTCGCCTTCCGTATTCTTCAAAAAGCTTACGCTGTATGTCCTACGCCTTCCGTATTCTACTTACGGAAAAAACAGAACTGGCGCCGTGTTCGTTCCGTAAGTTAAATAGGGAAGGCGTAGGACATACAGTGTAAGCTTTTTGAAGAATACGGAAGGCGGAAGCACTTGCGAGGTGGTCATTTGTGTTTATAAAGCATTTACATTTGTATTTTTTTAGAAAATGACCGATCGTTTCGCTAGATAAGACCCTTATTCCTCGCCTGGTATCGTTTTGAAGCTGCACTGAAACTGTAATTTTGACCTTCAACAGTGGAGTCCATTGAAGTCAACTATAAGGAGAATAATCCTGGAATGTTTTCATCAAAAACCTTAATTTCTTTTTGACTGAAGAAAGAAGGACATGGACATCTTGGATGACATGAGGGTGAGTAAATTATCAAGAAAATTTTATTTGAAAGTGAACTAATCCTTTAAATTCAAAATTTTATTACAATTCTGCATCCAAGTTGTTGCCTCATTTCAAATTCAGTTATTAATTAAAACAAAATGCATTTACATTTATAGCTTATGGAAATCACTTACACTGCTTTTTATGGCTATTTATTAAGTGTAATATTTTATCTGATGACGTTGTCCCTCTAGACTATGGTGACTCCTCTGACGCAGAAGTTCTTTAACTTCGGCGAGTTGGAAAACAGCATCATGTACTGTGTATGTGGCATAGAGGTGATCGCTGGGTTCCTGTTTGTGCGCTGGTTAAGCAAGCGTGTGGCGGAGCGAGTAGTGCTGGCTGTCGGCCTCATCCTCTGCAATATTTCCTGCGTTTGGTGCCTGATCTTCCTGGCCAACCCTCAGGGTAAGAAAGAACACACCTTTTTGGATGCTTTGTGGTTATAAGCTGTAAAATCCCACATGGCTTACAAATGTTTCTTTGGTTTAGGTGGATTTGCATGGCAGCTGGCAGAGTTCATCATTGGTGTTTTCCTTCAGGTCCTGGGCCTCCCTTTTGTGGCAGTTGCCCAGGTGTCTCTCTTCTCCAAAATTACATCACAGAAGACGCAAGGTCAGTCCTAAGAACATAGTAGTAAAAAATTAAGTAAAACTAAATGCATTACAATGCATTGAACTCTGAAATGATCACAAGTGTCTATCTGATAAAGAACTCTCAGGCTTTTTTCAACTTTTAGGCATGGCTTTGTCAAGCAACATACAAAGTTCATCTTGACAAACTTTTCTAGTTTTTCTGGCTTAGTAGTCATTGTTTGCTTAGGTGAAGGCCTTGTTTTAATTAATCCTTCGTTTGTTCTCAGGATTTAGTCAGGGGATTCGCCGTTCTGTCGGAGGACTGGCCACCATCCTTGGTCCTCTTTGGGCCGGCGGTTTGACCTCTGATCTTTATGTGATGATGGGGCTGATGATGGGTCTGCTTGCCCTACTTACCGTGAGTCCTAATGTACACATGTCCTTGTTTGGTCACGTGAAAGTGTGAGAACACACAATAGCCGAGTTTCAACTGCCGTGTCAAAAGTGAGCGTGCTAGTGCATGCCAGGGCCAGTCGTGTTTCCACTGTCACTTTCGGGGCTTGATCGGACCTCATCAGGGCATCCGGGGTTTTTGGCCTGCCGAATACCTTGGTCCAAAGCAGGCCAAATGAGGCTTGAGAAGTGTAAGCTTGTTCAGAAATGGTGACAAAAACTTGATAATTAATAAATAACGTCTTTCTTGTTAAATGTCATTTAAATAAACAAATATTCAAATTTTTTTTATTTTTTATAATGAGCCCAAATATTCGAATGCAAAATTTTAAAAAATGCCCATCCCTAGTAAAACATTGGTCAAATATTGATGCTGGGGTCTTAAGTCTTTAAGTAAAGACCAAACATTTGCTTCTGTCATACTCATTTCATTTGCTATTTAGTTAGCTTTCAGTCAGCTGGTGAAATGGTGGGGTTGTGTGACGTCGTTTTATGGAGGCGTTTTAGGGTAGCGCTGTAGGGCTACTGGCCCGACAGTGGAAACGCAGCTTGATTTTGGCCTCGCTGCACAAGGTCTGAGGCTATTGGCCCGGCCCGGCACATTGTTAGCCCTGGCTCGCACTGGCCTGACAGTGGAAAATTGGCTATTGAAGACATTTGAACAGCTCTTTGGTTAAACTATTAACTCCTTATGAATGATTGACAGATCATGATGGTGGTGTCATATGAGCGTCTGGTGGAGCCTGTAACAGTGGACAGTCCGACAGGCACTGAATCTGAAGACTGACACAGGTACTCACTTAATGAGATTCAATCTGATGAATGGAAATATAGTATATGTATATGATGTGCAGTATGTACTTTATACTATAAATATTTAAATAGCAGTATGCTTTTTAAAGGGGACCTTTTATGCAAAATTCACTTTTACATGGTGTTTGAACATAAATGTGTTGGCACTGTGTCCACAACCACACTACAATGGTAAAAATCCACCCACTCCTATATATAAGCAGCTTATTATTTAACAATGCCCTTTCTTTGTTTCTAGGTTTGACTTCAAATATAATGTGTTGTTGGTGAACAAGCTGTTTACTGAAACATTTGACTCCAATAAATCTTTTGGAATCGGTCTAGGGTTTATTCACTAACACATGCTGAACTTTCACCGGTGACGACTGAAGAGAATCTGCATTTACTGCAGGAACAAAAATAAGTGGCAATGAGTGGAGACTTCAGGAGTGGGGTAAGACCAAAATTACAAACAAAATGACAAAAGAAAACAAGGAGAGTGATGAAATAAATGAGGTGAATATTTGGATGTCTTCATCTCTGCTCTGTGCAGAGGTTTGATCAAGGCAAAGACTCTTTTTATAAATGTAAATTTCTACTATATTTCCTATGGAAATTCAGTAGATCAAATGTTTTATGATTAGGAACGAACAGGCCACATTCCAAGGGAAGATCCATTTATGTGAGTCATGATGTTTTTATAGTAATAAAAAGATTAATGCATTAAGTTTAGGACAATTTATATTTTGGGCTATGTTGCTGATTGATGATTGAATTAAAGAGAATACTGTTACTAGGGATGCTCCGATCAGGATTTTTGAAGCTGATTACGATTACCGAATTTTTATTTATTTTTATCATTATGATCAAGCTTAATGATGAGTTAATGATCAAGCTTTATATAAGTAATAATTAAGCTCTCTGTTGAATGTCAATATCTTCTCTTCTGTCATTCTCCTACACTGTTAAGGTTTAGCGCTTCCAGGTTCTACGTCAGAACGCCTGCTCAGTATTGGCCGACGCTGTTCATGTAAACAGCACGACACATGCTTGTGATGCCGACACAGGAGCCGGCTAATAATGAGTTGCCGTTCTGACATAGAACCTAGAAATGCTGAACGTAAACAGCGTAGGAGAATGACACAAAAGAGAAGATATTGTTGAATATAGTCGTTATTTTTGTTTTGTTTCATCAAAAATATCTTAATTTGTGTTCGAAGATGAAGGAAAGTCTTACGGGTGAGACATGAGGGTGAGTAATTAATGACAGAATTTTCATTTTTGGGTGAACTAACCCTTTAATTTGACAGTGAACATTTTAATAGGCCTTTAAAAACAGGGCTTATGCAAAACACTATCCATTTTAGGATTTTAGGCTTATTAAAGAGCCTACAAGTCTTAATGTCAAACTGAACATAATTAAGCCATAAGGTGTAATTAAACATTGTCCAGTATGTGACTTAGAGCAAAAACAAATCAAAACACTGCAACTCCTAAATGAACAAAATGAGTAGATACAAAAATGATCAGGAATATTATTCAGCGATTGCTGAGTATTTGTGTCCTTCCTTCCTACATCCTATACTTAGTTCACCCAAAAATGAAATTAATGTCATTAATTACTCACCCTCATGTCGTTCCACACCCGTAAGACTTTCGTTCATCTTCGGAACACAAATTAAGATATTTTTGATAAAATCCAATGGCTCAGTGAGGCCTGCATTGCCAGCAATAACACTCCCTTTTCCATTGGTTCAGTGGTTCAGAGCGCCAAAATCACACGATTTCAGTAAACGAGGCTTTGTTACGTCATAAGTGTTTTGAAACTTCAATAGTTCACGTGACTTTGGCAGTTTGATACACGCTTCAAACCACTGAATTGAAACAAATGATTCTTAAAGCTTCAAAGCTTCATGAAGCAGTGTTTTGAAAGCGCCCATCACTAGATATTGTTGAATAAAGTCGCTATTTTGTCATTTTTGGCGCACAAAAAGTATTCTCGTCGCTTTATAATATTAAAGTTGAACCACTGTAGTCACATGAACTGTTTTAAATATGTTTTTAGTAGCTTTCTGGGCATTAAAAAGGGAGTGTTATTGCTGGCGATGAAGGCCTTACTGAGCCATTGGATTTTATCAAAATATCTTAATTTGTGTTCCGAAGATGAATGAAGGTCTTACGGGTATGAAACGACATGAGGGTGAGTAATTAATGACATAATTTTCATTTTTGGGTGAACTAACCCTTTAAGGCAGAATTTTCTTTATAAATTCAAGCTTTTCTGCATTTTGGGGAGTTAGTCTATTCCTCTTTTCATCCAAAACATATGAACTGTACTGAATAGTCGCTCACCATCAACACCCGAGCGCTAAACTTCAAGCACTAGAAATAGAAATAGAAATACAACATAAATTTTTTAAAGTAATCAAATGTACAAAAACAGTGCATAATCTTCACAAAAGTGATTTAGTTAAGAGCAATGAAACTGGTTGATTAACATGAATGCAAGGACGGCAGCAGCTTTATTAGCCTGCTTTAACACCAAATGCACTGTTTACGCTGACATTCACTTAAGACGTCAACGACTGTGTTTACAAAGATGCTCACAAAGACAGGCATTTTGACACATAAGTGTGTGTATTTGACCATTTAAGCCGTACTCACGCCATGTATGAGCAGCAAATGAGCGCTGCTTACTGCACGTGAGCGGTTCCAAATCACTTGTTCTTAAATCGCAAGGCTTAAAAATGCATTGTTTCATAACACTGGTGATGACATGACTGTGGCACTAAGGTCTGACGTCATCAATTTGCGATTGGTTGGTGAGGTCTGTCTATTTTAGTGACTCCCGTTTGAGCCATAGAATGTGATTATCGGCCGATACCGACCTGCGGCCGATCGATCGGAGCATCCCTAATTATTACAGATGCCTTTTTGAAATGATGAGCTTCAGATGGGTCTTTTTCAGGCTGTTTGTGTTAGAAAGCTTCAGGATTTATTTTTGACGTATGTCTTTATTTATTTATTTATTATTATTATATATATGTATTTTTTTTTATTTGATAAGATGTCTGCTACTTTCAAAAGTCATATTTTACCACCTCAGGCCCAAAGTACCATGAGATTTGTAGATTATAATTGAAAAAAAAAATAAAATAAATAAATAATAATAATAATAATAATAACCCCATTACGTGTCTAATATTTTGTCAACCATGTTACATCCGAAATGTTTTAGGGTTGAATGTGTTACAGAATATTATTTATCAGTTTCTAAAATTAATCAAACACGATGACAAGATGACTTGATCTTGATCTATATACATATAAAATGAATATAATATCACGTCATGAAGAATGATCAAATGTTTTAGCATGATGGGGTTGAAAAGAAAGTGACAAGACAAATTCTGCATGATCAAACCTTTTTTTATAAAATGTTTAAAAAAAAAAAGCAAAAAAGGCACATTTTAATTTCAATAGAACCGTTTTTTTTTTGTTTTTGTTTTTAATAACCCATTAAATTACAGCAGTACATCAGCTGTACACTAGAGGATGTCCTTAACCCAGATAAAACAATCAGCAACCTTTGAGAATGAGAAAGATTGAGGTATTTCTTAATCCACAATAATTTATTTTCTCTCTCTTTCTCATCTGCACTGGCTGATTTTAAAATGCCAGTATTTGTTAGTGAAATTACACTGATCACTATTATGCAACAACCTGTATTACTTTGCTAATTAATGTGTTTGTAAGAATGACAAGAATGTGTTTTTTTTTTTTTTTTTTTTTTTTCTTTCTATAACAGAAATATTTTGCCATTAGAAACATGGAACAAATGTAATTTGTTTTAACATTTAATATACATGTCATAATGTGTGTCATGAATTTGCATAATTTAAGTGTATGGCTAGACATAGCTTTATGTGGAACCAACAATATTTATTATTTTCTGTTTCATGCTGGAAATAATGGAATCCGTGTCAGCCAGAAACTCCCCATCTCTCTGATTCGGGTTTAATCCAGGTGCTTGTTGACAAAGACAGGATTTAATGGGTTTTTTTTTGTTTGTTTGTTTTTCTTTGCACAGTGTTTTCTGTTATGTTTTTCTCCCATGAAATCTCTTTTTACACCACGCCTCTAAATAAATTGACCATGTAAAAATGTTGCCAGGCCGGCTACATTTGGATGATTCACTTTTGTTACAAATCATGTGTGATCATGTTTTCCAGCAAGATTTGAGAAATGCTCCGAAGCGGATCTTGCATTGCAGAATCTTTATTTTATTTCATAATGTTTCTTTGTTTGACATTTAAAATCTCTAAATTTTGTTATTTCCAGGATTAAATTAAATGTTAATCCCAGCTTTTGCTAGATAAAACGCAAAGTTTCAGTAAAAAAAAAAAAAAATGAAATTGGATGGAAGACATTTCTCAGTATTTTTGTCCTGTTTTCCAGTACAAATATCTATTCTCAAATAACATTTTTAAATCTAGATAAATTTACTTGAGATGCTAAATGACATCAGATATTAAGTCTGATTTTCTGAAAAATGCATTTGTTAAGTGAGTTTATGCTTAAAACAGTGTAGACAAAAAATAAACTTAATTCAAAAGGGAAAACAAGAGTATTTTTCTGATGCCATTGGCAGATATTTGTTCATGTTTTAAGACTAAAACTCACTAAATTTTGATGCATGTTAAACAAGACTTAAATCAAGATACATTTAGAGAAGCAAAATGACTTTAAGAATGTTTAGAGATTTGTACTGGAAAATAAGACAAAAATACCAAACTTATTTTGCAGTGTGTCATGTTGGAGGTACAATAATAATAGTATAGGATTGATATTTATATTTCTTATCATTAAGCTTGTTTCACAACTGCAAATTAGTTTTCCTAAAACATATGCAAAATTTAAATATAATATTTAAGGATATTTTCAATAACAAATATTAATATGCATTTTCCAATGAGACTTAAGCTCAAGAAAACTTTAATGCTGAATTTTAGTTGTTTGTAAATTACACAGTGCTCTAACAGTCATTGAATTATCAAAAATGTGTTAAAATATTGAAATAAAATGTTATAATTTTACATGAAAGATTTCTGTTTTCTTCCATAAAAGCATATTCATATTCATATCAATATTAAACAAATATATGGGTAGTCTGTTGTTCTGTAATAAGATAAGTTTTGAAAATGCTCTGCAAGATTTTCCATCTTAAAACAACAGGGCGCGCTGTGTTTCTGTATGTAGAAACCGTCACGCATTGTGAGTTGCCTAACGATGGGCGGAGCAAAGTCGGTTGGAGGGCGGGGCAGATTCGGTGGCCTTTCTGTGAACTCTGATTCTAGACTGAGGAGGGGGCTGGTTATGAAGGAACAAAAATACGGCATGTTGGCAATGGCGAGGTATTTCGGTTATGTTTTAGTGAACCAACTCCTGGCCCGCAGGAGGGGTCTGACCGAACGATGACCCAACGATTGGGGTCAGAAGTTCAGAAAATGTCACGTCATAGCTGACGTGACAGTCTGTGATTAGTTTTGAGCCCCCAAAAAAACAGAATGAAAAAAATCAGCCTTTATTCTTGCCCATGTAAATCTATGATACCAGACACATGAACTTCAGATGAACCTTGCTTAATTCTTTCATAGGGACAGCGAGAGTTTGTATATGGGTTTGTTTGGGTTTATACTTTGTTTGAGATTCAACATTTTAAAAACACTGGAGCAATATCTGATTTTGTTAGCTCATCCGAGAACTGACCGAAGTTTGACCTCGTGCACAAGCGACAATTTCGGGTAGACTTCGTAAGCGTCACTGAGAGATTGCCATTTTGTTGTTTTTTTTCAGTTAACCTCTCAGTTTTCAATTTACGCACATTATAATGTCAAAAATGCCACTATGACTAAAACTTTAAAAATATATTGCAGAGTGCACTGCATTATAGGTTTTTGAGGCATGCAGTCTTTATTAAATATTAAGGTTATACAATAGTGTTGGAAGATGCTTTTAAGAGCTGTAAATCAAGTGTCACTGCTTCAAAAAAAAAAAAAAACTTTAAATAATCCAGCTTACTGGAAGCGGTGACATGTGCGATAGAGGGCTGTAGTTGAATATTCTCCTCAATAATGGATGCGAGATGCATATAAAGTCCAGCTGAGGCCCTCTTGAAATCAAGGATAACGGCAGCAGGAAGATGAGGGAATGTCGAGTGGTCTTAAAATTTTAGGGGGAAAAAGTCATGGGTGTTGTGAAGGTGTTTGTATGTAATTACGTTGAATTCGACTTTGCATACTTTATTTTTGTAAATAACTTTTGAACTTTTAAAACAAAAACCACATAAGAACATTGCGTTATGAAGACAAACAAGTGCAATGCAATTTTGAAACTTAATTTGCATATTGCATATTAATGGATTAGTTTTGGATTAGAATAGTTTAATTATAAAATATATTGTAAGTAGTCCATACTTATTTTATATATGTCTTCTAAAGCGATATGATAGATTTGTTTGAATTTTAAGTTGAAGCAGTTTTAAGTCATTCATATTTATTTTTAACCTGTTAACTGTCACCCTGCTTTTTATGCACAGGTCTGAACTTAAATTGTTGTAATTCATGAATGCTTTGGAAAACATTTGGAAAAATTAAAGTGCAAAAAATTATAGACATTTAATTTTACTGTCAAGCATATGTATTTGTAAATGTAAAACAATTTTTTTTTATACATAATTTATATATTACAAAATAATTTGGACTCTAAAATTTGCTAGAAAATTAAAGCAGTATGTCTAACCAAGTTGTGTTACAAATTTAAAGTTGATTTAACAAAAATTCAGCCCGCTAAAAGGTATTAAAGTACCTCTTCTATTGTAACGCAATGTCTAATGCCACGTTTACACCTGTGCATTTTCGTTTCAAAACGGCGTTTAAAATGAAAACGATCCTCGTCTACACTGGCATTTCCACAGTGTTTCATAAACGATCTCCATCTACACTACATGACCGAAAACGCATGTCACATGACCGTTCATGCACACTAGGTATGCGTGTAGAAGTGTAAACTGTTGCCTCTTGCACATGTACTGTAGGTTTCTGCAGTATTAAAAAAAAATGCAGAGTTTAACTGCACAATGGCTGCTAAAAATGACGAACATGGGCAGCCTCGCCATCATGTTCAAAAGTCACCGTTTTGTTCCGTTTACACTGAAACACAACCCCGGCATTTTCAAACTAACACAGGGTCTGTAGCGTTTTCGAAAGTCTCCGTTTTCTAGGTTCAAAAACGCCAGCGTAGTGTAAACGACAGGTGTAACCGTAGCAAAACATATGCATTTTAAAACAAAAACGCACTAGTGTAAACGGGCATGTTTCAAAAAGGTTTTCACTGGATAAATTCTGAGTGTTTGGAATGATACCAAATTTATGATGATTACTATAATATGTGCTGGGGAAAACATGCAATTAAAAGGCGTACCAAGTGTCCCACAAACACATACAACACAACTCCTAAACCTAACTATAAGTTTTATAGGAAAACAAAAAACTATAAAAGTCAAGAATTTATTAAGGAAGAATCAACTGGATAAACCAAATAATTGAAAAGATCCAAGTTAAAAAATGATTCAGTAACACTTTACAATAAGGTTCATTAGTTAAACATTAGTTAATGTGTTAACTAACAAGAAACTAACCATGAGCAATACATTTGCTACTGTATTTACTAATCTTCGTTAACGTTAATGAAAATACAGCTGTTCATTGTTTGTTCATGTTAGTTCACAGCGCATTAAATAATGTTAACAAGATTTTAATAATGTATTTGTAAACATTGAAATTAATATTTACAAAGATTAATAAATGCTGTATAAGTGCAGTTCATTATTAGCTCATGTTAACTAATGTTGTTAACTAATGAACCTTATTGTAAAGTGTTACCAACGTTTGTCGCAATTCTAATTTTGCAATAGTATGAAAGCTTGTTTCTGCCACAGAATAAAAAGTATAATAAGATAAAAAGATAATTGCAACATTTTATCTCACAGTTCTCACTTTTTTTCACACAATTGCGAGTTTACATCTTGCAATTCTGACCTTTTTTCTCAGAAAATTCAGAAAATAAGACAGAATTGTGAGACAAACTGGTTATTGACTTAAAATTCAAACCGATCTATCATATTGCTTTAGACACATCACACAAGTATGGACTATTTTGAGTACATTCTTCAAAATATCTCATGTGTAAAGAAAGTGAGAAGTTTAGAAAAACATGAGTGAGTAAATGATGACAAATTTTCAGCAATTGTGTTATAAAGTCAGAATTTTGACTTAATTTTGAATTCTGACTTTATAACATGTAATTGCGACTTTATAGCTCGCAATTATGACTTGATATTTTTGTGAGATTCAAAGTCGCAGTTAACTTTATTTTTTATTCCATAGTGGAAACAAGCTTTCATACAATAGCCATTGGTTACATCATTTGGATTTTTTTCCATTTTGTGTTTCACAGAAGAAAGAAAATAATGCGTGTTTGGAAGGACAATAGTGTCCGCGTTAGTGCCGCAGATGTCTAATGAGATCCTACAGTCTTTCAAAATAGAGCATAACCTCATCCTCTTGATTATGAGAAGTGTCTTTAGAATAACTCATTTGTGCTTCTCTACTTTTGTGTTTAATCAGTTTAGTTGGTATGACAACAGGTGTCGAGTAGCACACATTCATTAGTCCACTCTATAGAAAACAAAAACAGTTTGTCAAGAGTATAAACTTTCCTTGCCGCCCCCCGGTGCATTCGCTTCAGTTTAGTGTTAGGACACCCCTCCACTGAGCTGACGGCCCCTGAGGTTCCCATCCTCCCCGTAGGCGTGGGGATTATCGCCCCATCTGTGTCACCAGCGCATGGCCACGCTGAGCCGCTGGGTTCTGTGCTTAGCAAGGCACCTAGATTGTTAACCCTGATTAACTTGATGTGGCATTCAGTGGAGAAACAGTGTGAAAATCAAAGGCATGGCATGACCCACTGCCCTGCCGTTGAACCGAGCACCGATTGGAGAGAGAGAGAGAAGCTCCTCAGAGTGAGAACACAACAAAATGTGTCAAACCAGAGACTCACATGTTACTGAGTGGATAAAAGATCTGTTCTCAATAAATTATATCGTACGTATCGTACATACACTTGCGTATCGTTTTTTTTCCTGAATTACTCAAAGCATTTTAACTTTGTAAAATAAAATGTACAAATATATTGTGCATTTCATATTATGAACAAATACATCTATATCTAGATTTTTAGTTTTTCCATGTTGTTTAAGTGGCTTTAATGTGTTGCTATGTGGTTTTATTGTCTGCTAGATAAAAATCATACAATCACTAAGAAAAGTTATAGCACACTTCTCAACTTCTCAATGCACAGTATAGTAATATATTTATTTGTATTATGATTAAGCTTCTAATGTGAAAATGCTTTAACAAAAATCCCCAAAAAAGAACGAATAAATGAAGAGTGGTCATTAGCCACAGAGTAATGACCCAACACAACTCGCTTCCTGCTGGCAGTGTCTCCTTTGACCTAGTAATTAAGCTGCTATTGCCACTGAAAATCAACTTTGTCAGCATACAGACTCTTTCAGTCTAACCAGTGATTATAGACTTCTCTTTGTAAAACTCTGGGCTCTGTTCTGTTGTCATTTTCCTGCTTCTTTTTTTCGGCTTAGACTCAGGTGAAGAAAACACTAAAGGAAACTTTTTAACACAATTTAACAGTGATTTTTCAAAATAGTCAAACTATAAAATATAAACCCCCAGTTTCAAAGACAAGGCTTAAGCCTAGTCCTAGATTAAAATGCATGTTTGAGCTATTTTAACTGAAAGCAGCTTGAACTAATATATCATTACATATAGTAATGTTTTTTTCTAGTGTACGTTTATAAAAGATACATAAATGCCCTAATTGAACTAAGACCTATTCCTGGCTTAATCTGTCTGTGAAACCAGGCCATAATGTATTATATTTATTTTATATAAGTGTTGTTATGCATATGTTATTATTAATAAATAACTAATTTATATTATATTTATTTAATATAATAATAATAATAATAGTTATTTAATAATAATCATTCTCATTTTTGCCATGGACTGATAAAGAAAATGCTATTATATCAAAATATGTAACATAAAATGTACTATTTATTTTATATAAGTGTTATACATATTATTATTATATTTATTAATAATAATAATAATAATACTTAACACAATTTGACTTTTATTAATTTTATTTTATTTTTTATGAATATTGTTATTATTATTTTATTTTATTATTATATTAATGTCATTGTTATTGAATAATTATTAAACTAATATAAATGATTAATATTAAATAATTCTATTTAAATATTACTAGGTGAATTTATCTACATTTTAATAAATTATTAACGATCAAATTGTTATTAATATACTAGTTATCCAGTATTGTTATTATGCTTAAATATGATTGTTGGTATAGGTTCAAAAAAAAAAAAAAAAAAAAATCACAATAATAATTATTATTATTTGAATAAATTAAATAAAAAAATCCAAAA
This sequence comes from Hypophthalmichthys nobilis, assembly GCA_037950665.1. Classification (NCBI taxonomy): domain Eukaryota; kingdom Metazoa; phylum Chordata; class Actinopteri; order Cypriniformes; family Xenocyprididae; genus Hypophthalmichthys; species Hypophthalmichthys nobilis. The sequence continues at coordinate 28,905,935 of CM075476.1, read as the reverse complement.
TAATACATAAATAAATAAATATACCAATAACAAAAATTCAACATTATGAACCAATGGTAACACTTTACAATAAGATTGATTAGTTAAACATTAGTTAATGTATTAACTAACATAAACTAACCATGAGCAATGCATTTGTTACTGTATTTACTTAATGAAAATACAGTTGTTCATTGTTTGTTCATGTTAGTTCACACTGCATTAACTAATGTTAACAAGACTTTAATAATGTATTAGTAAATGTTGAAATTAACATTAACAAAGATGAAAAAATGCTGTATAAGTGCAGCTCATTATTAGTTCATGTTAATGTCCATGTATTTGTGAACTGTATCAAAGATCAACAACAAAAAGCTCACAGCTGAAAAGAAAGAGCGAGATAGTTGATCAGTTTGGAGAGGCAAAGTAAGCAGAAGTTTTGATTCAGGCCCTTAAGGAGCTTGGGTTGTCTCTCGAGACATGTTCATGTTACAAAGCGCTGACCCGGGAGTAAATGGCCAGGACAGAGGCAGTTTGATTTGATCAGGCTGTGTTGTGTTAAATCATTCATTAAATCCAATTAGCTGAGGTGCTTTTAATCGGCCCAGCGAGAGGGAGGTTGTGAGGAGAGATTACATGCGTTTGCCGTGCTAGCCCCTTTTTAAAATATCACATTAAAATACTAAACTTCATTGTTGTTTTTGAGGCAAAATAAATAAGATACTAATAGGCTATTTAATATTCTACAGTATTTCTAGAGCACCTCAGTTCATGCACAAGATGCTGTTTGGAACATTCTCAAACTCAAATTTTTCAATTCAACTTCTCATAATGTAATGCTGGTAATAATTTGTAATGAAAAAGAATAGTATTAAATTAGAATAGAAGTGGTGTTGGCTGCTTTATTAGAGCTGTAATGAACAGATCCGTTCTATCCGACCAGAGATGATGTATATCTTTGTGCAGCCAACGTTTTCCTTTTCTGCTTCATATAAATGGAAAAAGGATCACTCTGAGAGATCCGACCCACTTTTTGGTCTAATCTGTGCTGATGGAAATAAATTATTCAGAAAGGATGATGTTGTAGTTGTGTGGAATAAAAAAATAAATAAATAAAAAAGGTAAATAAATACCTGTAGGAGCATTAATGTTCAGTGGTCCAGTTTCTAAGCAGAAAGAAATGACATTTTATATGTTTATAAAATATATTTCAAGATGTAACATCAGAGAGATTTTTTTCCTTTTGATCCTAATGCTGTTAACACATGTCGTGTGAAACGTTGAGATCAATATTTAAAATGTTAATAAATATTTGAACCGACAGTGCTACGTTTAAAGAAGCAGCACATATTTTGATTTCCATGTTTCAATTTTAATACTAATAATTTTGTGTTATTTAATAAGTTTACGTTTTTAAGTTTCTAAGTACAATTTTCACCTTGATTTTTAATTTAAACTACTACCATTTTCAATTTAAAATGTTTTAAAATATTGACTTTTCTTGGAGCATAGATAAAATATCTATAAATACCACAACAATGTATAATATATATAACAAAAGGGAGTCATTTTTATTGAAATAAGACATAAATCAAACAGGAGGAACATTTGAACTGAACTCATAAATTAATCTCAAGTAATATTAAGGAAATAAGTAATATTTGTATTAGGTTTGTGAATTCTTGCATTAAGGTTTACAGGGTACAGTTTTAAAAGACAGACAGAAACATTTTATTTTTTCAAACAAATGAAAAATAGATATAGATATCCCAAAGCAATTCTAATAAATCTAAAAATCTAATAAATTATAATTAGCTGTTTTATTTGATTTGATTTTTGATGTGTATTCAAAAACAAATAAACACCAAAGTTTTTATTAAGGTGCAACAATCAATACAGAAATCCTTTACATAAAAAAATACTGTTTAAAATAATGTCATCAAATTTTACATTTTTTTTTTTTGTAATTTATTTTGCATTCATTATATCATTTAGTTTTTTAACTGTTTTAAATCTTTCAAATGTTATGTTTTGTGATATTAATGTTCAGTAATGTAAAACAGAAACTATACAGTCATTTGATAATTTTATTTAAAAATGTACATATTTACAATTGCAACTTATCTACATAAGCACTCAAGCCATGATGTGATGGCATTATTCTGTAGTTGAAAAGGTCGTTCAATACAGTTGCTCACAGTTAGTGTTTTATTTGAATACATTTAATCGATTATTTTACATTCAATAATTAAGCTCTAAAGTTTGCTACTTAACAAATTATGCACATTCGTATGTAAATATACTAAAGACTTGTGTATTTAAATAAAATTAAGATGTTAAGTTGCAGTATTTCCATGTTGTTATTCACGTCCCACTTTTAGCATAGTATACGGTCTATAGATGAATGAATGACACAATTCAAAAAAGTTATTGTAGTGTCAGCTTCATGATATTGTATAGATTAGATGTCTTAGGAAGACTGCCTGTACATCTATACCTTCAAGCATGATTAGTGAATTCTATTGTCGTTATAGAAATATAAAAATATACTAAAATCTGCATGTAAACAGCCCACCTTTCTGCTTATACAGTTAGAAATTATTATTATTACTATTATTTTATTATTATTATTATTATTTTTGAAAGCGGAATTAAAGAGCCAAAAATAAAAACAAAGAATGAAATTGGGCCAAGTACACGCCCTGGTGGCACCCCTACAATATTTTTGTTACCGCAGATCTTTACACTTCATTGAAAAGCCTAGGCCTACTGCACACCATCATGACTTCAGGTTTCTAAACTGTGATGTCTATGTAGATGTTTCTTTCTGAAAACATTACAGCAACATGCACTTTAAGGGCCACAGAAGTCAAGACTAAACTCTTGACCTCATCCAGTGATTCTGGTTTTAATATAGGAGAACCAAACTGCCGCAGTCAGTGAAATCATAGCATGAGGAGCTGCCTTGGTGACTCAAGCTTACTTAAGGGCAAGAGCTTGGAATCATACCGTGGCTTGGTGCCCTAATTACATCAACATGTGAGCGTATTCCCTTTGGGTCACTGGGGCTATGCCAGCTGTGAGGCTCTCTCTCTTTCTTGCTCTGTCTCTCGATCCAGCCATATCCTGTCTTTATTGCCTATATTTAGGAATTGTCACTGTCACATCCTTTTTTTGAATGCTGAGTGTACGATCTGCAAGCAGATTAATGTTTCAGGTTTAAGCCATCAAAATTGATAATCTTTGTATGTCGAAACCAGGGTCAGAAATTAACCAGGACTGGGGGCAAAAGTGCCACAGATGTGACAGTAAAATGCCCTAGATATTTAAAATATGCCCGGAGTGAACTCCTCTGTCTCTGTGTCATGTGTCTGGCACTTTCCACGAATAGGATACAAAATAAGGCCTGAAATGCAACTAATGGTCAGTGAAAAGAGTAGCACAACCTTCAGAAATGTTGATTAAAGAGGTTAAACTAAATTACTAAAATCTTTTTTTTTTTTTTTTTTTTTGGGATTAAACAATAAACAAACATCCAAGTTAAAAATCTAATTTAACCTAAATGAAATGATTATTGAACTATGAACAGCTGTATTTTAATTAACTAATGTTAACAAATATTAATAAATACTGTAACAAATGTATTACTCGTGGTTAGTTCATGTTAGTTAATACATTAATGTTAACAAATGAACCTTATTGTAAAGTGTATCCTATTTATTGTTTAACATTTTATTTGTTTCAAAATATCTAGTCATGGGTTTTTACCATTTCAGTTAATTGATTCAATTTATCTATTTTGAATAAATTTAGGAGCAGTGTTATTTTGGGGAGGGGGGCAAAAAAGGTAAACATTTTTATACTGAAAATAAACTTAAGGGGAATTAACCAAAAATTGCTATGTCGAACTGATCTGAAACGAAACCTAGACAATGGAATATTTGCAAATCATTAAAGGTTTATACAATTTACAATACACATTAAAAACTAGAATTGAATGTATTTCTGGTATATATATATATATATATATATATATATGTATTCTTTTCTCTTTTCCTTTTCTGTATGCGCACTACTAAGCATTAGCCTTTGCATCTGTCCACATTTCTGCTGCAGGTCAGTTGTGTATGTCAGTATGTCATATGTCAATTATAGCACATTTACTTTCAAGATTCAACAAGCATGAGTAATCCAAGCTGTGGGGTAAAAGTGTGTGTGTTTCTAAAGTACTGCTTGTGTCTCATGTTCTCAAAATTCTCTTCATGTGTGGATTAATGTTTCATAAAAAGCAAGATTCCGTGAACAGAGGTAAAACAAAGGTCATTAATTTAGCAGGATGAAATAAGCAGCAGCATCTTGCTAGAGATTTGTGCTGTGACATTTAGTGGTCCATTTAAGTGGCCCATTTAAAAACTACAACTAATAATAAGGTAACACTTTATTTTACAGTGTCATTGTTACATATGTTACATGTATTTACTGTAGTAATAACTAGAAATTATGCATAATTACATGCAATTAACCATAAACCAAACCCTCATCCTAACCCTAACCCTATAGTAAGTTAATTGTCATTACTCAGTACTTAAATGTATAATTGCACTGTAATACTGACACCTTAAAATAAAGTGTAACCAATAATAATAATACATTTGTGCATTTTATGTTATATATATATATATATATATATATATATATATATACACACATATATACACTACCAGTCAAAAGTTTGGAATCGGTAAGATTTTTAATGTTTTTAAAAGAAGTTTCGTCTGTTCACCAAGGCTGCATTTATTTAATTAAAAATACAGTAAAAACAGTAATATTGTGAAATATTATTACATTTTAAAATAACTGTTTTCTGTTTGAATATATTTTATAAAGTAATTTATTCCTGTGATGGCAAAGCTGAATTTTCAGCATCATTACTCCAGTCTTCAGTGTCACATGATCCTTCATTCTAATATGCTGATCTGCTGCTCAAGAAACATTTATATTATATTATTTTATATTTATTTATATTACATTTATATTATATACAAGAAAGATTAATGTATATGTGTGTGTGTATGTATATATGTATATATATATATATATATATATATATATATACTCGTAACTTAAATGGAAATTTCTTATTGAAACTTAATTTTTATTGACTGCAAATATTGCTGCATGAAATAATACAAATGTATATTAAATAATATAAAGTAATAACTTATTAATAATAATAAATATTAAATATAACATTTTTAATATTATAATGTATATATAAAATATTAAATGAGAACAACTATAGAGAGAGAGATTTGTTATTTAACAATAATTCTGCTAGTTATGTATTTGATTTATAATAAAATGTTTTTAATTATATTTAATATTAAAAAGATGTTTTTTTTTTTGTTGTTGTTGTTTTTTTTTATCACATTTTATCTTTTTCACCTTCAAATCATTCAGTCTGCATTTCACCCATGAATTTATACTGCTTTTAGTCTGCTATAAACATTGCTTTAGTTATTTACAGTCTGTCCTGTGTTTGGATCATTCAGAAAGTGTGGAAATGAAATTCAAAAATATGTAACCTCTCAAGAAAATGCCAGGTTTTCACTCCTGGGGAAGATCCAGTGAGCTGCACACACATTGGTCCATGAATTTCAAACAGAAGAAGAAAGTGACAGAATTCTTATGAGAAGTCTGTCTGTCTGTCTGCCTATCTATCTATCTATCTATCTGTCTGTCTGTCTGTCTGTCTGTCTATGTGTAAGAATATATTAAGTATTTGTAATATTTTTTTTAAATATAGAGCATGATTAGCTATCTTCACTTTACTCTGAAATAAAAGTTGGTCATATTGTCAGTTTTGCTCAATAGCTGTATAAGTGTAATCTTGTAAAAAGCAAGTTGCTGGATTCTCTTGACTACTGAAGCATGACATTGACTGGAGAATCAATTCAGTGTGTCTCTGCTGAAAGAACATTTCACCTTCATCTGTCTGAATTTCTTCAGTCTCAACCTACAAAAGTTCACAGACACTACAATAACACTTACACACATCCAGCCAAACCTGGGTTTGCTTTTATCCATGCTGTCTGTCAGAAACCAAACTAGAGTAAAATAAAACATGGCTAAAACATAGTATTTCACAGCAAATTCAAACAAACATAGGCAAACCTATTTTTATCTATAGTGTTTTTTTTTTTTTTTTTTTTTTTTTCTGGCTTTTGACAGTATTTTCTCATTTATGTAGTGATAAAAAGTGATATAAAACATCCCCTCTGTGAAAAACTTTAAGATATGTGTACTAGAAATGTATTTTTTTTAAATTAGATAGTGGCTTACTTGCTTACTTAGATACAATATTTTAGAAAATTACAAATAAATTGCCCTAATGTTTTTGTCTGCTTGACAGGACCATACAAATGTGTGGATCTTGTATTAGAGCAGTTAAAATTTGGTGCTTTGAGTACAATTCTCTCATCCTGATCACTGGATGTTCAACATGGCACCTCATGGCAAAGAACTCTCTGAGGATTTGAGAATTAGAATTGTTGCTCTCCACAAAAATGGCCTAGGCTATAAGAAGATCGGTAACACCATGAAACTGAGTTACAGTACAGTGGCCAGGGTCAAAGAAGTTGAATCAAAGTAGTTGAGTCCTCGTGCTGTGCGTCAGGTGCAGAGGCTGGCTTCAAAAACAGATGCATGAGTGCTGCTAGCATTGCTTTAGAGGTTGCAGAAGCGGAAGGTCAGCTTGTCAGTGCTCAGACCATACGCTGCACACTGCAACAAATCGGTTTGCATGGCCGTCGTCCCAGAAGGAAGACTCTTCTAAAGCTGGCTCACAAGAAAGCCCGTAAACAGTTTGCTGAAGACAACCTGTCCAAGAGCATGAATTACTGGAACCATGTCCTGTGGTCTGATGAGACTAAAATAAACTTGTTTGGCTCAGATGGTGTCCAGCATGTGCCCTGGTGAGAAGTACCAAGAAAATTGTGTCTTGCCTACAGTCAAGCATGGTGGTGGTAGCATCATGGTCTGGGGCTGCATGATTGCTGCTGGTACTAGGAAGCTCTGCTTCATTGAGGAAACATGGATTCCAACATGTACTGTGACATTCTGAAGCAGAACATGATGCCCTCCCTTCAGAAACTGGGCTGAACGGCATGATAACGACCCCAAACACACCGCCAAGATGACAACTGCCTTGCTGAGGAAGGTGAAGGTGATGGAGTGGCCAAGTATGTCTCCAGACCTGAACCCTATTGAGCACCTGTGGGGCATCCTCAAGCAGAAGGTGGAGAAGCGCCATGTGTCTAACATCCAGCAGCTCTGTGATGTCATTATGGAGAAGTGGAAGCAACAACCTGTGCAGATCTGGTGAATTCCATGCCCAGGAGGATTAAGGCAGTGGTAGATAACAATGGTGCTCACACAAAATATTGACACTTTGGACACAGTTTTGACATGTTCACTTAGAGTGTACTCACTTTTGTTGCCAGGTATTTAGACAATAATGGCTGTATGTTGAGTTATGTACAGTAAATCTGTACTGCTATACAAGCAGCACATTGTCTACTCTAAAGTATATCCAATTTTCATTTCTATAGTATTATCTCTTGAGAACATATAATAAAATGGTTGCTGAAATGTGAGGGGTGTACTCACTTTTGTGTGATGCTGTGTATGTATATATAATGTCTGTATTGTATTTTCTGTTTTTGACTAATAACTTAAATGGAAATTTTCTTATCGAAATTTCTTATTGAAACTTGCAATTATTGCTGCATGCAATAATAAAAATGTATTTTAAATAATATAAAGTAATACCGTATTAATAACAATAAATATTAAATAAAACAATTTTAATTTGCATTACTGTAATAAATTTTACTGTAATAAATACAGCCAGCCTGTCACAGTCTTCAAGATATATTATTGTTAGATGAACCTGAAAATCTACAGGTTTTGTTTTTCATTTTCTACACTGTTGCCAAATTGGTCTTTTAGGAAAAAATTATTTCTGAAATGAAAAATCACCCTAATGCACTGCAAGTGTGATATAATGCTGTGTACCATGCAATGCAATTCACCTATCTGGGTTGACTATGAAGACTCACCACTAGAGGGCAGCATGTGACCTACATTTTGCAGCTTGACCATGTTCCATATCGAAGCGCTAACTGAAATGAATGCAAGTGAGAGCGATTGAGTGAATGATGACCTCTGGATGAACCGCAGCTCTGGAGAGATTCGAGCACAAGTATTTGTGCTGATTAAATGCCACCACAAACCTGATAATTGAAAAAAGAAATTGCACATTGGCGTGCATGTGTGTGGTAGTATGATGGTTAGATGATTGATGGCTATAGGCATGTTTTGACAGGGGTTCATGTCTGTCAAGCACAACCTCTTTGAACTGGACCCTTACAGTCTGTGTGTTGAACGGGCACAGAACAGTAAATGAGGACCATTTGTGTCCACAGCAATTTCAATTAGAACACAAACATCTTCTATTACTTCAAGTGTCTTAAATAGTGCCTATGTAAAGTCATACCCTGTGAAAATCTTTAACTTTTGTCACATTACACCCTGGAAAATACATAAAAGTCTAACTTTGTTGAGCTGTATGTACACATTATAACCCTCATTGTAACTACTCGCTGGTTATTAAAGAGTCCACGATTCCAAAGTACTGATGTCCATACGTTTTTATTTATTATTAAACACCGTGCAAACTAGAACAAACAAAAACAACAAACAGTTTTACACACAACACCACTAAAGACACGGAAAACAAATAAAAGAATGTACAAAATATTAACACTTTTACCATGTTTGCCTGGTAACCAGCAGTAGAATGCTCAGGAGCACTAATGTGTATCTGAATTTGCGTATCGCCATCCTGTTGGCGCTAACATTTCCAGGTTAAGTAAATCAGGAAGAGTCACATGATACTCAATTTAGACAAATTATGAATACAACAATAATACTATACAATATCAACAAAACTATGAAATTGGCACACATACACAAAAAATACACATTTAAATTATAAAGTTATGAAAATAATAAAATTAAACATTAACCCCTGAAATCAAATATGTCATACATAACCCACAGCTGACCTACCAGCGTCAGCTACACTCATCATCAAAGTGAAAATAACATTTTAAAACATTCTGGAGGATTATTAAAAATTGAAAAACTAGAATAACAGGATTGGAAAAGTCATCAGTCCCCTGATTTAATACTTCATAGAGCCACCTTTTGCTTTAATTACAACCATTAATCTTTTTGGATATGTCTGTACTAGCTTTGCACACCTAGATTGGGGAATATTTGCCCATTCTTCCTTGCAAAATTGCTCAAGTTCAGTCAATTTCTGTGGTGAGCGGCAATGGACGGCTCTCTTCCCATCCATAGATTTTAGATTTAAGTCAGGGCTCTGACTTGGCCACTCAAGGACATTCATCTTCCTATCCTTCAGCCATTGCGTTGTTCGTTTGGTGGTATGTTTTGGATCATTGTCATGTTGGAAAGTGAATGACCTGCCCATCCTCAGCTGTCTAGCAGAGGGCCACAGGTTTTCCTCAAGAATTTGGATGTACCTGACAGCATCCATTTTCCCTGCAATCGTCCAGTCCCCACTGAAGTGAAACACCCCCACAACATAGTGCTGCCACCACCATGCTTCCAAAACACACCAGTAGGTATGGTGTGTTTTGGGTGGTGTGCTGTGTTTGCTTTTTGCCAAATATAGTGCTTGGAGCTCAGTCTAAAAAGGTCCATTTTGGTCTCATCAGACCTTTGTATCTATCTGTCTGTCTGTCTGTTCATAATATTTCACAATTCCATCACATTGATTCCTTCCACATTTTGACTGCCAGTAGTCCATTAAGATATGAATATGAATACTTACATGCAGTCGCATTGAAAGCCGTTAAAATGCGCATTGTGTTCATGATGGGGTAATAATAGAGATATATTGGAATGAAAGAGAACATGGACATTTCAAATTTCAAGAAACCCAGGCAGAAACACTTAAAGTTGTTCATTGAGCTATATTGCTCACATACTCTGGTGACTAGCTATACTTTTTCTCCTGTTTCTCTTTTTGTTTTTGGAATCCAGATTTTTGGCAGCGTCATCTTTTATTTGAGTTTGAAATGTTATGTTCCCAGTCACAACTTAAGAAAATCCCACCATATTAATTTGTACTTTACCTTGAGATTGGCATTATATATGTGCTAATAATTGTCTGATAGAATGCACTTTAAAAGTCAGCATTCAAAAGTGAAATAGACACCCATTTCAAAGAAAAAAACCTAGTAATTTTCATAGCAGATTCAATTAAGACAATTTAAACTTGGCCAGATTGTTTCCAAGAGCAGTCCCATTGCCCTGTACATTTTCTCATCTTTTCTTCCCCATCTCCTCCCTTTCAGTCCATAATGTGGGCCAGGAATTGTAAGCCCATGATTTTGAGCCAGCTAATTGGGTACAGATCTGAATTTTGGATCCAGACTGAGCAAGAGTTCCATAGCCAAGCTTGCGCACTTCTGTGTCTCAAGAAAGCTCGTGCAAAACACAGATCGTTTCACGCTCTACCACCAACCTATTCGCTCTAAAAATAAAAGGCTCTAGCCACCGTGCCAAGCCAATATTAGTCTTTTGTCCAAGTTAATTAGACATTCGTAATTGACCAAAAGTCCATGTGGTTTGTTAAGACTGACACCGGGCTGGAAGTATGGTTGGGTTGGGATAGTGTGGCGGCAGTTTGATCTTTTCCTAAAGCAAGGTCACTAGGACACAAGAGCCTGCCGGTCGCTTTCAGCATGTCACGCTTAATGCGTCTTGTCAGCGGGCCTCCTGTTTTGGTATTTTTGAGGGATTCTGATTGGCCCTCGAGTTGGCAGCGTGTTTATTTTGGTATAGCTTGTTTTGACTTATCACAGGACACAATCTGCCGCATTTATAGTTTGTAATATTGTGCTAAAATCAAGGCTCAGAGCGGAAGGGGGTCTGAAAAAAAGGTGGAACATCTGCACACATGTGTAATGTGGCCCTGGGAATTTTCATTGTACGCCGCTATCAGATAAGTACAGAGCTCCTAAAGAGACATGGTGATGGTGTTGATAAGAAATAAGATGGGAGAAATAGAAATACATTTCTATGCTATTGCGTTCTCTCGAGAAACTTTGTGTTTTTTTCGGGGGAATACAATACTTTTGCAAAAGAACACGTTTTGCGGGATAACGCACAGTTTCATGGGGGAACAATGATTTTGTGAGAGAACACGTTTTGCGGGTTCACAGAGTTACACAGGAACGCAATACTTTTGCAAAAGAACACATTTTGCGGGATAACACACAGTTTCTTGGGGGAACACAATACTTTTGCGAGAGAACACGTTTTGCAGGATAAATAACCCCCCCCCCCTCCCCCCATCTCATATTTTTTTCCATCACCATGTCCCCTTAGGGGCTTCATAGATAAGAAATGTCACACAAATCAAAGGTAGAAAAAAAAAAACGTTCAAATTGACAAAATTATAATTGATGTAAGGGTAAGCTATGAAAAACATAATCCTGCGACAGTCCGCTGTTTACTCCCTCGCTCCCCCATGATTCTGCACCCGTTCAACCATTAGCTTTGGCCAAACACAACATCCAATTGCCCTGAAAAGCGAGAGGGACTAAAACAATGTTTTTCCTGCTGGCACATCTAATCAAATTAACAATAGCAAAAAGATGTCACATTGCCATGTCCTGAGTGGGACGGAAGGGCCAAGTTGTGATGGACTGTGGCCGCCTGTAGAGATCTACTGATAGCGGCCTGAGAAAAACAGGCTTGCGCGTTAATCCTGCCAGGAAACTAGAGAGAAGAAGAAAGAGACCGTCTTCAGCCCTTTCGAATCTACAATAATAACTAGTGTGGCTCAACACTGGTCCTAATCCAACCCAGGCCTCGGAACCCACTGAACAAGTGACGGGACCTGTCTGGTTCCAGTTATAGGCCCGCTGGAGATCGCACAACAGATGGGACCTTATCTATGGCTGGGATCACTGCTTGCCACACATTCTTAGACATCTCGGTAATGCCTCTGTTGTTAGCTAATGCTAACTTCACGTTGAATTACATGGCGAATTAACAACGCGATTCCATGCGTTTGCTCTTACTGTCAGACTTCATACACCTTGGTAACATGCAAAATTGTTTCATAACAACCACACACTTAAAGAGCTCCCACATCGAGCATGTTATGCAATGATGTTTCGAGCATATGGCTTCACATGAAATCTGAGGAATAGCAATATGCTAAATGTAGCAAAACGTCACTCGGCTCTTAAGTTGTGCAGTTCGCAGGGTCCAAATATAACAACCTCAAAGTGTTAAATGTGAGTAAAAATTGCTTTTCCAGTAATTCTATTTGGAACTGAAATCTCATACATGGTTTCAATCAAATTGGAAAAAAACAATAATCAAACCCTGGATTTAAATTAAAGACACACTAACCATACCAACAACAATAGTGTTGCAACTTATCCTTTGTCTTTGAATTTTCTTCATTTGGGGGATTTTCTCTGGAGATATTTGCAATTTACTGCAATATATTAAATTCAATGGCATATCATAGAATTAATTCAGTTAACATGTAGGTGACTATTTTTTGTCTAATTAGTTTGTTTAGCGATTTGAAAGCAAACAGTGACTTAAAAACACCTCTTTAAAGACAAACAGGGTGATACAACTTCCCTGATTTCATTATAAAGAAAATAAATAGATATTTATTTTCAGAATAAGCTTTTTTTTATTGTATTTTATTAGACAAGAAAGTCAAATATATATGAAACAATTATAAACTATAATATATAATAAAATATTGATAAAAATATTAACAATACATAGATTTAGTTTAAATGTTAAAGGATTAGTTCACTCTCAAATAAAATTTTCCTGATAATTTACTCATGTCATCCAAGATGTCCATGTCCTTCTTTCTTCAGTCAAAAAAAAAAGAAATTAAGGTTTTTGATAAAAAACATTCCAGGATTATTCTCCTTATAGTGGACTTCAACGGACTCCACTGTTGAAGGTCAAAATTACAGTTTCAGTGCAGCTTCAAAGGGCTTTAAACGATACCAGACGAGGAATAAGGGTCTTATCTAGCGAAACGATCGGCCATTTTCTAAATAATACAAATCTATGCTTTAAAAAACACAAATGACCACCTCGCAAGTGCTTCTGCCTTCTGTATTCTTGAAAAAGCTTACACTGTATGTCCTACGCCTTTCCTGTTCTACTTATGGAACGAACGTGGCGCCAGTTCCGTTTTTTCCATAAGTAGAATAGGGAAGGCATAGGACATACATCGTAAGCTTTTTGAAGAATATGGAAGGCGAAATGGTGGAAGCACTTGCAAGGCGATCATTTGTGTTTATAAAGCATACAGTTGTATTTTTTTTTTAAGAAAATGACAGATTGTTTCGCTAGATTAGACCCTTATTCCTTGTCTGGTATCGTTTAAAGCCTTTTGAAGCTGCACTGAAACTGTAATTTTGACCTTCAACAGTGGAGTCCATTGAAGTCCACTATAAGGAGAATAATCCTGGAATGTTTTCATCAAAAACCTTAATTTCTTTTTGACTGAAGAAAGAAAGACATGAACATCTTGGATGACATGAGGGTGAGTAAATTATCAGGAAATTTTCATTCAGAAGTAAACTAATCCTTTAATATATTTAAAATAAAACTTTTGTTTGTCAGATCATAGTCATGTAACAAACATGGGGGGAAAATCCATAAACAGGAAGTTACATTATAGAAAGGACCCCTGCCAAGGCAAGGTAGTTCAGGCTGTAAAATGTCATGTGGTACAACTCCCTAAAAAGTTATGAATTCATGATATTTGCAAAACATATATATATTTATTTAGTCATAGTCTCATTTTAATTGATTGAATATAAATAAAAATTATTCAAAATATAGTTTCATGGGTGACAATAAATGTTTATGGGCAGTACATTTTCTCAGAATAACTTTGGTGAATCTTTTAGTGTTGACCTGTCCTCAAATGTTATTTACAGTATGGATGCACATGTAGGCTATATGACTGTTTTGCATAGCCATCAAAACCAGCCGCGATAGAAACACAGAGATGTCCATTCGGCACGGAGCCATGAGCTTTCGTGAATATTCACCAGGTCATTACTCTTTCCTGACAGGGGTTTAAAGAAAGCTAAGCCAAAGGAGCCGCTACCTTGGCCCGGGTTACTGCTCTTGTCAGGGACCCAAAAAATTCGTTAGCAGGCCCTTAATAATAGAGAATTATTTTTACATGTTATTAAATCCTGTCACTCACGGAAATACCTGGAATACCGTCTGTGTTGGAGCTCTTGGTGAGTGATGCCCTGTGCAGGGTGAGGGAGTGAATGGTGCGGTACAGCACGCACTGGATGAACGCCAACTGCTCCGCTGTGGGGGTGAGAAGTTCACACTGGGATGGTCCACCAGGCTGGACGCCACACAGAGATGCTAACTGTGAAGCGCTAACCTAAATTCGTAAAAAAAATATATTAAATTTTAATGTTATATATTAAAAATATATATTATAATTCTTATAAACTGAAATAAGCTACCATTCAAAATATCATGGTTTCCACAAAAATATTTTGCTGCAAAAACTTAAGTATTGACAATTTAAAAAAAAACAAACAAACAAAAAAACAAAACAATAAAATTAGCATATTAGAATAATTTCTGGAGGATCATGTGACACCGAAGACTAGAGTAATGACGCTGAATTGTATTATTATATATTTCTATTAGCGCTGTCAAACGATTAATCGTGATTAATCATATCCAAAATAAAAGTTTGTGTTTGCATAATATATGTGTGTGTACTAGGTGGATTTATTATGTATATATACATACGCATGCATGTATATATATATATATATATATATATATATATATACACACACACGTAAATATTTCTTAAATAATTACATGTATGTGTATTTATATATACATAATAAATATACACAGTACACAGTTATGTAACAAACTTTTATTAGTGCTGTCAAACGATTAATCGATTGACAGCAATAATTTCTATATAAAAACACTTTTGTAATTTCTGTTTTCAGGGTGAAATATGACCCAGACTTATTCTTGACCAGTTTTGAAAAAAAAATCACCTGTTAGCATGTGACCCTTCTGACAAAAGCACAATGAAAAATTAAATACAATTATAGGAAATTTGACCAGTGAGGACAGAGGACACCAGTTGCAGGATTTGAGTGTTTAATCTTCATGTAATGCTGACAGAGCTGAGAATGTGATTGTTTAGAGAGCAGCAGAGTAGCAATGTGCCGATAGCCATGTTGACTTGGACACTTCCATCATAAGAGGGGTGTAGATAGTTGTCAAGGTGTTTCAAGGTTTCCTGTTGCTGCTGTTGATCTCTAATCAGTGCTGAGAGCTACTGCCAACATACACATACACAACAGTGGCATTCTGGACAAATGCCCATGAGGGCAAGGCAACCCAGTGAGAGCAACTGTGACATTGGCATGGCACTTCTTAGAAATCATATTGATATTCCACAAGGCACAATACCTTAATATGTCTCATAGTAATAGCATGTAAATACCACAATATAACAATAAGTTAATTATTCTGTACATTGGTATACTGTATATTAAAAAAAAAAAAAAAATGGTAATACAATCTGGTCACTATACTACAGTATCATTATAGTACATTTTGTAGTTTAATTTTTGTGGGTTTTTTTTTTATTTATTTATTTATTTTTTTTATTTCTTGTATGTTGTAAAACACGATCCACTGAAATACTGTGGTTTGAATATTCTTTTGAAGACACACTAGTCAATAAGGCTGAGGCCTGTTTATGGTGATCAGTGGTCACGTTGGGTTATTGCGTGTAACCAGGGAATGTAAGAGGAGAGTTATTGTAACACTTCTGTCCCACAGTGTGCAGCTGAGCTGGCAAACGTCCTGCCAGCTGTCACTGTTTCTTTGTGGACAAGACCAATGGGACCAGTGCAAATCCTGCTGGAGACAGTGTGACGCTTAGACACTGACACACACAGTGCAGCAGCGGTCTGCTTGATGGTAAATACCTTGAATTCACCGCAGACATGTTTAATAAACCAAGCAGGAAATTAAACAGGTTATAATAAGAATTTTGGGCGGTAGAGGCTGGTAACTAGAAAACAAAAAAAATCATTGCTATATAAAAATTGTGGAAGTTGCTAGTAAACATTTTTATCCTTTTGCCTGACACTACACAGAAGTGTACCATTCAGCTTATTCAATCATATGTTTTATAATATTCAGTCTATTCAGTAAAATTTACTTTAAATATTTTACATGATTTATATATTTAAATAATAAATGTATAGCTAGGATGCTACTGTACAAAGCACATATCTAGATGATTCCCTAAATTAGGAAGTTAAGTACATGGTATTTGTATTGCAGGTGTAGATATTAATTAGTCAACTCATTGTGAGGTCTGAAAAATTTGTGTTTTGAGAGAAGAACATTCATCTGGAGATGAGTGCAGGGTCTAGGTGACAAAAAGTGATTTAAATAGCCTGAATGTGATGTATAGCTTGATGGTTAATTGCATATAATGGGAGATAGACTGATGGTACTGTAGTCTAAGCAGGCAAATGTGTAATGGATGTCCACTAAGGAGCCAGTGAAGAACCCTTAGCAGCATTTCAGAATTAAATGCACTAAATGGGATGTACAGGAGATGCAGATAGATGCAGTGAGCCACAGCAAGGAGACCAGTCAGACAAATAGCTGGAAACTTTTATCCAAAGCAATTTACATTAAGTTTAAGGTAGACAGGTTAACATTCCCTAGGAATCAAACCCATGGCCATGCTCTTCTGTTTGAGCTGTAATCTTTACCTCTGATGTTCAAATGAAAGTTGGGGTTCCACCACAAAGGAGAGTGTGAAGGTTTTGAAAAGTGACCACACGACATTGGTCATTTACTGACCACTGGGGATGGGAGGGAACATAGAATTGAAGAAGATCAGGGGTGTCCAAACCTGCTCCTGGAGGGCCACTGAGTTTAGTCAGAGATTTTATATTATAGGGAGATGAGAGGGTCTGTATCTCTTACCATTGGAGAAAGCATAACGGCTAACTTAATCACATGTGGCACCTCTCAGCCTATCCTGTAATGGCAGTGACATCAGTCGCAACATTCCCTAGTCTGCCTTCTCTTAAAAAAATAAATTTTTATCAAGCTAAAATCTACATATATTTCCCAACGAAAGTATTGCTAATCAAGGTCCAGGCAAGTGTGTTGGAGCTGACTGGAGCTAAACTCTGCAGGATGTTGGCCCTCCAGGAGCAGGATTAGACACCCTTGAAGAAGATAGTTTAGGTAAGAGGGTGTAAACCCAGTGGTTGTCCTAGCACAAGAGCCTTGAATTTGATGCAGGTGGCTAAAGTTTAGCTCCTCAAATCCAGCACTGGAGGGCCACTGTCTTGCAGTGTTTATTTCCAACCCTAATCATAGACATACAAGCAAGCTAATCAAGGTCTTCAGAGTTAATAGAAAATTACAGGTAGGTGAGTTTGATCAAGGTTTGGTCAAAACTTTGCAGGGCAGATCTGAGGAACCCTTCTGTAGCCAGTAGAGAAAGACCAAGAGGGGTGGGGTGTGGGCTATCTTGACCTGACTATGGACTAATTGTGATAAATTGGATTTTTGTTAGATGGGAGTGTGATGGGACTAGACAAAAATGTTTTCTCCATATAGGAGAGGTAAAGTAGGGGATAACATGATATCACTCATAGCAGAAAGGAGGGATTGGGTTCAGGAGGGCAGGTGGTTTGTGCCTTATGATAAGTTGTAGTATGTTCTTGTCTGAGGTCTCAAATAAGGTTAGCAGGTTACAGTGTGTGGCATGTCAATAGATATCATTAACAGTCTTGGAGAATGAGTTGTGAATGATGGCCACTTCACTCTTAAAGTGTGACTCATGTGGAAGTGATAAGTACGAATGGTGGAGGAGATTGAAACGGACAAGGAATGACAACAGCCTCCCATGAAACACTGTACCTGCCCCCTTGATCTCAATTGCTCCCTTCTTCTTCAAGAAATGTCCTTTGATCATCTGCTTTGCCTGATCTTCTAATGACAGTTCACCCTATGCCTAGCGGAGGAAGTTTCATTAGACTCGATTCTTGAGTCAAAACTGATTCTGGAATGGCAGTATAATTCCTGATTTGATGCCTAAAGAAATCTTGCATCAAAGGATGTATTATGATGTAAGGTCTTTGTAGGTATTAGTTTCCTTCCATTTTTCACTGTGGTGGAATAGTTTAGAACAGAGGTGCTTAATCCTGTTGCTGAAAAAAAGGTCAAAAGGCATCAAGTTCTAACGAGAGGGTGGAATTCAGGGTAGAGGCAGCAGTATCTGCAGACATTTAAGAAAATTAGTCGGAGGAGTATCGCAAGATGATTGTTGAAGAGGCGGAAGGGTGACATGGGCTGAAAGTTGACCAAGTGACCAAGAATGAGTGGGAGGACAAGGTGGTAACCAGAGGGAGGCAGCATGAATGAATTGAAGAAGTGGGTGTCTCTTGAAGGTAGGTTACTAATATTGTAGACTTTAGAGTTTAGACAAAGGCAAGGCCTGGTTGTTTTTCTGCCTTTTTGCATTGACATATACATTGTCAATGCAAAAAGATGTTTTTATCCAAAGCAATTTACAGCACATTCAAGGTATACATTTTATCACTTTGGCATTGCTAGCTACAGCATCTCCTATGCTGCTCCTGAAGGAACACTGTCTGGAAAAGTTTAACTGAAATCCTGATTAACCCACCTAAACCAACTATTCAAGATTAAACTTTCAGGCTAGTATGTTGGGGCAGGTTGGAGCTAAACTCTACGGGACATTGGTCGTCCAGGAACAGGATTGGAGACTTTTGAGCTACACAATCCAGGAACCAAACTCTGTAACAAGAGGAGTGGGAGAGGGAGCCTAACCCTGAAATGCTGAAGATGATCCAGTCTACTGGTGTCTCTGATAGCTGCATGGAGTTCAAAAGACTTGGTGAAATATGAAATGAGACCATATTTCAAAGATGATGAAATGAGTGGACTTGTGCAGATCACAAGAATAGTGATGCTTTCAGGGGTTATCCAGGTTCAAGGTTCATCAGGGAAGAGTAGATACGTAATTTTGGCATTGCTTGAGAATGTGTCCCACCTTTACAATGGAGTATCAGTTTGATGGATTTTCCTATCTTAAAGGTTAGAAGTTGAAATATGCTTTTATCCGAGAAAGTCTTAAATAGGGTTAGCAGCAGGTTAAGGTTAAATAGGTTAAAGGTTTAATAAGGTCAACATACAATATTGTCAGAGTCTTGGAGAATGAGTTGTGAATGATGGTCACCTCACTTTACTACACTTAGTGTAGGATAGGTTCCTATCAAGTACAAGTTATTATTTTCATTACATTTAAAATATTATTTACTGGGTTATTCATGAGAGTTTGTCTTTGGATTGTATATGAACTATTTCATTCAACCAATTAGTCATAATATTTCTGATTTTTTTTTTTTTTTTTTTTTTGTCCATTCAAGCTACAGCTGAACAGCTAAGGTTGTTTTTCTGATCTTTTTCACAATCAGTCAACTCTCAAACTCTTGATACCTGACAGATGTGATTCCCAGTGCAGTTCTTAGTTTCTTAGGATTGTGTAGCTGTGTTTTTATAGCAGAAGGAAATCAAGAAAAGTTCTATGAGCAATATAGGAATGGCCTGGGGAATACTAGTGATGGCTTGTGCTGGCCTTCATCACTGTATGTCAAACCTCTGGCGCAATTACACTGCAATAAATACAAATGAGCGACAGATGACATGGCAATGTGACATATTTATTGGCTCAGACTCCTATACAAACTCCAGATCTCCATTAGCACACTCTTAGGATGCAGCCGGGCTTTTAAGACAGTCATGGAATTGACATTCACCCTGACCTCTGCCCTCATGTAGATTTGTTGAGATGGTGGTCACCCATGGGAAAGACCATGTGTCTCCATTAAGTGTTGCAATCAGGGTAATGCACTCAGATCTGTGTGTGTGTGAGGTAGAAAAAGACAGACATTAAGAGAGGAAAATTGCTTTTGAGTGTCCATCTGTATCTCATTTCAGGGTTCGAATACCCTAATGACAACGAATAACGTTAACTAAGACTGCAGCAGTTGGTGTACTGGAAGACAATTTAGATAATATCTGTTAAATCACATTTAAGATTGGTTAGCCTATGAATCAGATAAGGTACATGAAATAAAAATATGTACAGTATACATTGTCAGACCAATAATGCCCTAAATAGTCTTAATTTTATTCATGCAAAATCGAATTTCTTTACAGGTTTCGTGAGATTCACCCTATTATACTGCACATTATTGACATTATTAGTTGACATTAGTATTGAAAATAACATTCTCATTCTGGATGTACAACTGAAAACACAGTACAGAGCAAAATAAACATTTTATATTCAGTTGGAGTTTTCTTCACAGTTGCACAAGGAATTCACCTTGGTAAGTCTCGGAGCAGCAGTCAGTAAGTTTGTATATTAAAACTCAAGTGAAGCTCACTGTAAAGTTTTAATTTCTGTTAACTGATGTCTTCATCTTAACTGACGGGCTCCTTTCATTAAAGATTAAAGGGGAGCAGTGAGCTAATGCATGGTAAACTCGGTGGCCTGGCCTCAGTGACCACTGCGTCATCGCTCAGCACCGCCACACAGCTAACGAGCGGCTGCTGTCAGTCCAAATGAGAAAATTGATGACATAAATGGTCATATTTCTGCTGCTGATAGACAAGTGACCCTCGGCCCTCTGGGAATGACAGTTAACATGAGGCGAAGCAAAGAGACGGCTGATCCACATCGTCTGCAGGTTATTAGCCTCCGTCTTACACACATACATTTTCTCTTTTCCTCCCTCCCTCAACTTTTTCGACAAATCCAATTTAACTCATTACACACTTTGGATCCCATTTAAAACATCACTTTTTTTTTTTTTTTTTTTTTTTACATAAATCCCAGGCTTTTTTTGTTAGATACTATAAAAAAAACAGCATGAAAAAAGGTAACTTACCTTAAAATGAATCACTTAGTCTGTCCCAACTCAGACATTTTGACCTCAACTAAAAATAATTTAAATAATAATAATAATAATAATAATAAATCAATGAATAATCTCATAATTATGACAATGTATTCATTAGGGGTGCACGATACCATTTTTTAAGGACCGAGTACGAGTACCGATACTTTTTTCTAGTACTTGCCGATACCGATACCGATGCCTATACATTTATTCATTTCTCTCTCTCTTTCTTTTTTATTTTTACTTTTTGGTGATGTTGCAGTTTTCTAAGCACAACACAGTGAGAATAATGAATGTAGAACAGCTTCTTTATTATTCTAATGAAAAAAGTAATATTTTTTATGCGCTTGTCACAAAGAACAAAAATTTCACAGTGTCCAATAACCTCCAAAGGGCATAATTACCTATATATAATTGTTGTTATACAAATACTATAGAGATACAAATTAAATAAACTTGCAGTAGGTTTATTTACCATGTAAACATTTATTTAACATATTTTGTTGTTTTATTAACATTAATGACAAATATAGGCTACGGTCCTTTTATGACCGAATCCATGGATACTGACCATACTGACACACATCCAGTTTTCACCCAAATGTTACGTCCACTTAAGCCATAACCGACTGTATTTACGTGAGATACTCCACATGATGGACATTTTGACAACTAGTCTATGGGTGCATTTGACCATTCAGGCGCGAGGAGAACTGATCGCGCGCTGTCTGAGAGAACTGGGACCGTGCATGCGCGAGAGAGAGCGCTTCTGGTCTGTGTTATTCAACGCGATTCTGCCTATCCCGCCTTTTCTAATCAATAACGAATTGTGATTGAAAGCATGCAGTTCGCAATGTGTGTGTTGTCATTATTAATCTGAAGTATTTCCACTCCCTTGAGGCTGACATTGTTTCTGCTGCTGCCGCCGGTGTCTCTGTGCACGGAAAATTCTGTCAGTTACGTCACGTGAGGTATCGGTCTTTGGTATCGGGGGTATTTTTACGAGTACGAGTACAAGTAAATGAGCTTGGTATCGGTGCATCCCTAGTATACATAACTGATATTCATTTAATGACATTTTAATTTTTGCACAAATTGTAGTGTGTGGTGCATTAGTAAAGCTTAACAACTCAACCCTACTGCCATTGTCAGACAAAAAAAATGAAATAAAAAAAAGTGAAATCAAATTAATAAAAAATAATGTTAATGTTTATTTAATATGTGTTGCAAAAAATCCCATGAATCAGGTTTTAAAATGTATATAATTATAATCATGGTAACACAGTTTCTGAAGCAACCCCCTTTTTTCTGACTCTTTACTGAAGAAGAAAAAAAAAAGACTATTGTGTGCACATTCATGGAAAGTGCCACTCATACATACATAACCAAAACACAGCATTCATCTTCAAATCCATTTGCATTTCCCATCTCGTGCCCTTAACCAATTGTTTGTTTATTCTTGCTTTTTCAATTCTTGAATTTCACCTTGTCTTACCTGCATTAGCGCTCCGCAGGAAGAGGATCAAACTCCACGTCTGTCAGGGCTGACTTTAAAAAGGGGTTTTATTTTTACTCTACAGACCTTCTGGATGACGTCACCATGGGATCTAATCCCATCAAAGGCAGGCTGGAGTGGTCTGGAGATGGTGGACGAGGCTTTTTTTTCATGCCGCCTGGAGAGTCAAACAAAGCACATATGGTGTTGAAGAGATGAGATGGATAAGACGCATGGTGGGGTATAGGCAAAGGCTTATGGGAAGGCAGTGCTGTTTGATTTTCATGACAGGGTGTAATAAATAGTCATCAAATAGTTCCTTTACAGTTCAACAGCACAGTTCCCCAAGTTCATCTGTAGAGAGGGAAATACCACTAATAATGTTTTAAAAAATAAGAAACATTGGATCATACTGTGATGGCTCCCAGGAATCAACTGAAAGATGAAATCAACGATTAATTATCAATAGATAGAGAAAAGGAAAGGAATCAATAATGAAAGTAAAGCATGTGTAGAGAGCATCTTTTGGTGCGGTGGAATAGGAATCGTGTTGAGTGATGCAATAGACTGTCTCTAACCTGTCATACTTGATTTTAGGTACAGCTCATTAAAAAAACTAAAGCACTTTTTCTTTTTTCTTTTTTTTTTTTTTTGGATTTCATTTAAGCTTTTGTGCCTTTTAACTGGTTGAATTTTTAGGAAAAAGGTTTATTTTCCCAAAAAATAAAGTCATTGCCCTTTACCATAAAAAAAAAAAAAATAGCACAGCCTTGAGTGGCTTGTTGCTTTCATGATAAAATAAATAAAAATATCACTATAAACCATTCTTGTGTTATGTGACAGTTCACTGCCCAAACTATAGGCCTGTTTAAATCATTTACTTGTCCATATTGTTCTAAATCTGTAAGACTTTCTTTCTATCTTTAGAGATTTTGAAGAATGTTTCAACCATGTTGGACCATACAATTAAACCAAAACATCACTGGATCGCACTAAACAAAAAAACAAAACAACAACAACAAAAAAAATTATACAAGTATGCATGTATACAATTTTGGAACAACATGAAGAATTGTTCATCACTTACTCAAGGGCTGTTTGCAGTGAAAGGTGTTTTGCGCTATAGTTGTTCATGCATTGTATATTTTAGCCTGACTAAAACACTGCATCCAGGAATGCAAATCTCCCTTTAATAATACTGAGTTTTTTGATATTTTAAATTTTACAGTACCACTACTGTTAACACTGGTCTCAGTCAAGTCACGTGTTAAGTAAACCACTTCTCACACAAGTCAACCTAGACTTCCAATCTTCCATTTCACTTTCAGTGTCCTCCAGAACTCTTCCTTCTCAATGGCACATTGTTTATCTGCTCTTTGATTCATTTTACAGGCCAGATGTGACTGCTTGCAGTTAATTTGTTTTCTGTGCAACATATTTGCACAGAGCTCTGCTTGTGTGCGTGGGAAGCTTTTTGGCGACGGCCGCTGTCAGACCGGCCTCTAATGAATCCCATTAAATCATGCACTTTGTCATTATGCTGCCTTTAAGAGCCAGAAACTCACTTTGGCTTTACAAGTATGCAACCCCCATTGTGAGTGAATGCTACGTTGAGGAAAACAAACTACTTGACATCAGTGGACTCCTGCAATAGAAAAAGATATCCATTGAGTGTCTTCTCACTTGGCAAACAGGGATTAGAAAGTTTGACACGCGAGACTGCTGTTGCCAAACTTTAAGTTGATGAGCACCTTCCAACGTCTACGGCATGCATAAACAATTGAAAGACCTGAATTCATCTCCATGTCATCTGCCAAGAAGGGAAACGTCTGTTTAAACAATGGCTCGGATAAAAAGGGTGGACTTTACACTGAGCAGACCAGCCCAATCAATCTTTTGGTCCACCACTTTCCAAAAAGCTTGTCTTGACTGTATCCTTGAAATAAAAAAAAGAGCAAAAGGAATAGAGTGTAAGATAAATTTGCTGATTATGTCCACTAGTGTTAATTTTCCCAATTTCAAGGCACATCAGACCATGTTTTGTTGGGTCTGAAAATTTCTCCATCAGTACAGAGAAGATTTGAGGGATGTTTATAGTGTGGACACTTCACACAAACAGTTCCCTTGATCTCCAGTGTCAAGAAGTGTTTTGGTTCAGGGCGTGGTATGCGGCCCAGGCGCCGATCCTTTGGCTGAAGATGGTGTGAATGCAATGGACCAGAGCCACAGTGATGACTAGATGGTAAACCTCAAAACTCTCAGAAGATACACATTTGGTTAGGGTTGAGTCAGTGTTAGGGTTGCTTTCAGACTTAATGTACAAAATGCATGAATGTTTTATGCAAATCTCAGGAGACTTTTCGTAAAATGAAGAAGACCGAAGCTCTGTCCCAAATGCTACCCTTAAGGTTGTCCAGTGAGTCTGCACATTAGTGACATAATGGTACATAGACTGTCAGGTAGAAGTTCACTGTGGAATCCCATGGACCAGAGCTGCAGTGCTCTCTAGATGTTAAAACATGTTTAGTGAAAGTCTCATAATATACATGTTTGACAAGGTTAAGGCTGGAATGAATGCCCCATATAAATTTTGCTAGACTGAAGGTTACCATGGTCATGTCCCGAATGCTACTCTAAGGTCCTGCAGTCCTCCTTTATGTCAACATGTTAGTGATATAGTGCCGCTCTCAGGTAGTAACTGCTGCAAAATCCCATAAACTCAGGTAATCTATGCAGAGTAGACTCAAGACTGAACACAGCTCAATGAAACTGCCAAACTTAAATAGGGCACAAGACAGGTGGTACAAATTAACTTATGGCACTTTTCCACTGCATGGGACGGCTCGGTACGGCACTGTATGGCTCACTTAAATAGTACCACCTTGGTGGAGGTTCCAAGCATGCCGTACTGATACTACATGTGACATGTAAGCACTGCAGATCACTGATTGGTCAGAGAGAATTGTCACTACCAGCATCACTGGATTTGAAAGACGAGACACCAAATCCACTAGATTTAAATAGTCAGTAACAGTATCATTTGTTCGGGTGACTTTTTTAAACGACTTGCGTTAAACGACCACCGCACGCAACTTGAAAAAAAGAAATGGCTGTATCGTGGTCAGTAGATGAGGTACAGACTCCTTGGTAGCCAAGGAGTTGATCCACGACATTAGAGGTGGCACAACTATATGATCAGTCTATAATACCACCCATTTTGAAGCGGTGCTAAACTGCAATGGAAAAGCAAAGCGCTGTACCGAGCCGAGCCGGGTCGTACCACGCAGTGGAAAAGCGCCATTAATGAGCAGTCATAACTAGAGTTCGCAGTATGTGGTGCCACCTATGGGAACGTCTTCACAGTAGAGGGCAGGGAGTGCCTGCCAATGGCTGGGAGAGTCATTGCAAGAGGGAGCAGACAGTGCTCCCTAGTGGCTGGGAGAGTCCTCACAGTAGAGGGAAGGAAGTGCCAACCACCCCTACCGCGTCATAATATGTCTCTGGTAGCTGGTAGGAGCAACTTTGAGGTAAATTCTGCAGGATGGCTGCCTCAAGGGAGCGGAAACTTCACAAACATGTGCTCACAACAGTGTGTGAGTCTGCTTTAAAAAACTCCCTGGAACCCTTGACACGTGGCCTTCTACCCCAGTACACAAACTTTCCAGTCCACTGTTGGCTTTTGGGTAGACGGTCAGACAGCTCCTAAATATTCTTGAGTGTTTTTCTACAGACAGATATCTAGAATAAGAGCCAGGACACAGAAAAATACCAGTCATCTCACTGGACTGTTTATCTTCTGACTCCACTGATCTTCTCTGCCTCCCCCAAATGCTCGACCTCCCAAATAGAGCTAGTGGGACACTGACGATATATCAGAACTGAGGCATTTTCTCACAGTTTTCCCATTTCCCGTCTGTAATGTGGGAAGACCCATTGGGCCATTTCTCACAGGTGCAAAATTGAACATATGATTTTGTAATTTCCTTAATTTCATGATATTTGAGCTTCAGTAATTTTAGTGAAATTACAGCAGTGACATTTTTTGGCTGAGGACTACAAAAAGCATTTTGTAAAGGAATGTTTGTTCTGTATTAAGTATATTATAGTACATCATGAGAAGGAGTATCTCAACCTCAATAAAATCCAATTAGCCTTGCATGTGTTCTAAGTGGTCCAGAGCTCCATCCACCAATCATCACCAATATGCAGTGACCTGAAAAATATTGACTTAATAAATATAAATGTCCTTAAGGAAGGATAAATGAAGTCAGTTCCCCTCAAGTTCACACAGGTGCCCAAGCAGAGTAAATAACACTAAATGCAAGTCCCTTACAAGGAAAGAGTTTTAGACAGATTCATGGGTAAGTTCTGCTAAAATTAATGTTCTGGGTTACACTTAATTTCAATGGTCTATTTTAGACACTCTTCTAACTATAAGTAACTTTGCAACTACATGTCATCTAACTCTCATTAGAGTATTAGTAGGCTGTGGTAGACTGTTAGTAGACTGTTAAGTAAGGGTTAGTAGAATAAGTTGATGTAGTTGTAAACTTATAGTAAGTAGAATGTCTTTTGGGAGATCATCAAAATAAAGAGTTAGCAGATATTAAGCAGTCTACTAATATTCTAATGAAAGTTAGTTGACATGTAGTTGCAAAGTTAATCATAGTTAGTAGAATGTCTAAAGTGGACCATCAAAATAAAGTGTTAAAAAATTCTATCATAGTTATGTAAATATATAATATTTTTATAGTTGGCCTAACTGGCCTAATGAAACAACACAGTTTATCAACAGGTTTTAAGAATCATAATAGAGGATGAACATTAACTTTCTGGAACCAATGTGCTTCTAAGAAGCTTATTTATAAGCGGAAATGTGTCACAGATACCAGGTGGTAAGGTTATTTTCAAAGTGCTGTTATGTTCAAGTTTCATTCTTGTATTTCAGGTTTGTCAAGAAACTCCCTTGAGTAAAAATTATAGTATTAAACTTAAACTGTATTTTAGTAATAGTATTATATAATAGTATTATATATATTATTATATATATATAATATAATAGTTTTAAAAGAAGTTAACTGTATTTAATAGTATTAAAATATAATACAAAGTTAAAGCATTAAGGCAGAAAATATATATACACTACCAGTCAAAAGTTTGGACACGGTAAGATTTTTAATGTTTTTAAAAGAAGTTTCGTCTGCTCACCAAGGCTGCATTTATTTAATTAAAAATACAGTAAAAACAGTAATATTGTGAAATATTATTACAATTTAAAATAACTGTTTTCTGTTTGAATATATTTTATAAAGTAATTTATTCCTGTGATCAAAGCTGAATTTTCAGCATCATTACTCCAGTCTTCAGTGTCACATGATCCTTCAGAAATCATTCTAATATGCTGATCTGCTGCTCAAGAAACATTTATTGTGTACAATTGTAGAAAATATTTGTGTACCATATTTTTTTTTCAGGATTCTTTGATGAATAGAAAGTTCAAAAGAACAGCATTTATTTGAAATATAATCTTTTGTAACATTATAAATGTCTTTACCGTCACTTTTGATCGATTTAATGCATCCTTGCTGAATAAAAGTATTAATTTCTTTAATTTCTTTTCAAAAAAATTAAAAATAAAAATTCTTACTGACCCCAAACTTTTGAACGGTAGTGTATAATGTTACAAAAGCTTTGTATTTCAGATAAATGCTGTTCTTTTGAACTTTCTATTCATCAAAGAATCCTGAAAAAAAAAAACTGTACACAAATATTTTGTACAATTGTACACAATAAATGTTTCTTGAGCAGCAGATCAGCATATTAGAATGATTTCTGAAGGATCATGTGACACTGAAGACTGGAGTAATGATGCTGAAAATTCAGCTTTGCCATCACAGGAATAAATTACTTTATAAAATATATTCAAACAGAAAACAGTTATTTTAAATTGTAATAATATTTCACAATATTACTGTTTTTACTGTATTTTTAATTAAATAAATGCAGCCTTGGTGAGCAGACGAAACTTCTTTTAAAAACATTAAAAATCTTACCGTGTCCAAACTTTTGACCGGTAGTGTATGTATATATATATATATATATATATATATATATATGTTTGAGTTAAGGAAAACAATAATTATCTTTATTCATATTTAATGACTTAGTTTGTGCAAATATCTATTTATTTTCCCTCTGCTCTAGAATATTCTCTAATCCTTCTCTCTCTTGTTCTCATTCCTGCTCTACGTCAAACACACAATAGATCTCTTCAGCATTAGTCCGTTTGATGTCTGCCATGAAAAGGGAAGCCATTGCCCCTGTGTCACTCTTCTCTGTCTTTTATTCTCTTGTTTTTACTTATTTATTTTAGGCATCTCACTCATCACTCTCTCTTTGAGCTGTCCCCCGGTGCCCTTTCTCGAACTGAGCTTACGGTTTTCAATCAGCACTTCCCACTCACTGGGACCGTCCGGTTCTCATGTGCCTGGGCCCAATGGCTGGGTGTGAGCAGAACACTGCGCCAGAGATTCTGAGTGCACATACTGTATGATATAATTACACAGATGGGAGTGTGAACTTCCCTCGACATCCTGAGTGCACAGGATTTTTAGGGAGGAATTCACCATGAAGGAGTTGTGCCCGCTGATAGTCTTGTTTGTTTGCATATGCTGTCTGCATTGTTTTAGCACCTGATCCACTAAAGGAATTACATGTATGCAAATCATGAAACAGCCTAAAACTCATGGGTTTTTAGTGCTAAGTGGTAGAGGATGTAGCAGACATGTGTTCTGGCGTACTTTACTGGTACTGAACAGCATTACTACAATCAAATCACCCTAATTGTCTATTTAAAATGCAGGAAATTCCCCCTACATCTGGATATGCTGTTCTCCATCATTAGATGAATTACTGCTGTCATAATAATAACTATATGTATACAAGATGCAGGCCAGATTATCAAATACATAGGGGTGGGCTATATAGCACATGATTAACCGGTAGAAATTTTGAACTATCGTCCCTATCGCGGTTATGCTCATGTGACGTTGCTGTGCTGCGCTGTCATGAAAGCTTATCATCTGCATGTGTTTTTTTTAAGCACTGGTGTTTACAAATGTTATTTTAAACTGTTGAAGTACAATAAGCAGCAAAAGAGAACTCATTTCGCTATATGCGAAAGCCGCTACTCGTAAAGCACTTGAGTAGTGAACTGAGTTCTTTTTGTCGCCTAATTGTGATTGAACGGTCAAATATACACACTCATGTGTCAAAATGCCGTCTTTGTGAGTGAACGTAAACAGTTATGAAAGAAAGCACATGTGTATCAGTGCATTTGGTCTTAAAGTGACAGCAGCCTAAAACATTTCTATCATTCAAAAGTAGTACATATGTGAAGTTTACCCCATGTTTTCTTGTTAAACTTAATTTTAGAGTCTGCTAGATGAGGAATCCAAAATATCTCATGACCTCCTGGAAACATGTATTAATAAATTATATGAATTAAAATATTTAATTATTTTGTATTTATTTGTTCATATCCATATGTATAAGGTATTTGCAAAAAATAAATAAAATTTTTTGCCACTGCACTGGAATACACCAGCCAGACACGATGCCTTCATAGCACTGTTTACATTACAGTTACAGTGTGTCAAATGACTCATTCATCTTCTGACAGCACTCCTCTGGGAATACCAGAAGAACATTTCCTTGAATATGAAGTCATCATGATATGTCAACACTTCTGTTGAAAACGCATATGCATCTACTATACCCTCACAAACAAGCACATTGAATACAGGCAATATCAGATTAAAAGTTCAGTGGTTCTCTGCAAAAAAATAAAGAAATAAATAAACAAAAATGTATGCCTGTGTCTTAAAAGGTCAGCAGTATGCTTCATGTTGACAGTCTGGAGCTGGTGTTATTATTATTCCGTACTGCATATCTCTGGGTTCACAAAATACACTCTATCAAAACTAACTTTCAAAAACGGGTAACGGTACCAGATGGTGCAGTTTTCCAAATGCAAAAGAATATTAAGAAAATCTTCACTGTTTACACAACTGACAGACACTGTTTATCACTGTAAACAGCTGTCAGATAGGGCCACATTCTCAGTAGCCAGCAAACACGTGGCAGCCCATTAAGTTTGGTGGGCTGTGACGGATGAATTCATGGAAATGGCAGAAATGCTTTGCCATTCGGCAAAGAAATGTGCTCTGTATGGAAAAGCACTTATAGTTCATCTACGAAATTGGAAATTTGAATCGGAAACATTTCTTGAAAAATGTTTTTGTCCATACAATTAAAGTCTGTACAATGAAAGTCAGTGTGGTCCAGTATATTGTTGTTTTGGACCCCACTGACTTTCATTGTACAGAGAAAACAAAACAAAACAGATATTTTTCAAAATATATTATTTTGCTTTCCGCATGAGAAAAAAAGTTACGAAACATGATAGTGAGCTGGTACAAAACAACAAACATTGGACCTCACTGACTTGCATTGTACAGACAAAACAAAACGGGTATTTTTCAATATATATTCTCTTTTTTTCCCCACATCAAAAATAAAGTTACAGACAAAACAAAACAGAGATATTTTTCAACAATGAAACATCAGACCCTACTGACTTTCACTTTAAATAAACAAAACAAAAAAGAGGATTTTTTTTTTTCAAAATAACTTTTGTTTTTCACATCACATTACACATTACGCTAATGAGCTTTTGAGTCCATTGTTGCCTCAAACGAAACCTAAAACAAACAGCATAGAATGGCCTGCATTATATTCCTCGAATGCCACTCCCCCCAAAAAGGAAGAAAAAGCCTAATGACATTTTTCATTTTGTACATCACTTTGGTTTTAATGCCTTCAGTGAGTTTTGGATCTAGCTTGGCGTGCCAACAGAAATGCTGCAGGGTTACTTGGGACTGTTCAAAAAGTGCGTTCTCACACCAGCCTGTAATAGTACACCATGTCTTAAAGCAGATTGTGTTGTTTTTATTGGAGGAAATATGTGGACATCTGGATTAATTCCACCTTGTGTGAAGTGTGGCTGGCACATGGAGACTTCCTGGCTCTCTGTAAACGGAATGGAAGGTTGGGGTCATGCAACTACAAAGATAATAGAAATATATGAGTTTCCTGCCATCTGCCATATTCCACACCCTCAGTCATGAACCAGTAGTTGGCAAATCTATTCAAGGATCTATTCAACCTTGTGCATCTACTCCAGCAGCTTCCCCTAATACCTCTAACTCTGAAGAAGTCCTACCAGCATCCCTTAAGTTACTCCATATGGCACTGTTTGTTTTGAAAATCCATCTCGTATTTTGAGACGATCAGATTAGATTTAATTTAGCTGTACTTATTTGATTAAGCGGGCAATGACAAGGTTAAAAAGGTTGTGCTGACATTTGAGGTCAAGGTGGCTGCTGGTGCAAATACTTTCAATGAAAATTAATTCCTCACAAACAACTGCAGCTGTTTAATAAAAAGGACCTAAAAGTGTTTTTAGGCTTCTGGTTTAAATGCCTCCACCCAGGATCGGCACGTCCTAGTGCATATAGGCAACATAAACATTGTGTAGGGCCCGTAGCAAATATGTAGATCACTATGTTGAGTGTGAGGGTGCTTAGCACCCACTGAACACTGGAAGCACCCTTAGTGCTGACCAAAGTGCTGTACAATACGACATTATATGAAAAACACAATGAAAAACCTGTAACATCAGTGTAGCCTGATATATAATGGAAAATCATTCCACAGGTGTGGTGAAATGTGTAAATAAATAAATAATTGTGACTTTAGTTCTTACAAATGATACTTTATATCTCAAAATTGCAACTTTATTTCACAGTTAACTTGTAATTGTGTATTTTTCTTAATTGCAGCTTTATAATTCTAATTGTGAATTTATATCTGATTATGGTGATTTAATATCTAATAAATGTGCATTTTTAAGCAATTGTGACTTTAAATCCCACAAAAATTGCAACTTTATATCCTGCAAAACTTGATTTCTATTTATGAATTTTTAATAAAAGTAATTGTGACTTTATATTTCATATTCTCATATTTTTAACTGTATTTTTTTTAATTTCTTCAAATTGTGAATTTATATCTTCTATAATTGCAACTTTATTTCTCATATCTGCTACTTTTTTTTAGTAATTGTTACTTTGTTTCTCTTGTTTGCTATTTTTTTTTCTAATTGTGAATTTTTACCTTGTAATCTTATAATCTTATTTTTTTTCTTTAAACTGCAGCTTTATTTTTGTTCTATTTGTGAATTTATATCTCATAATTTCGACCTCTTATCTTATATCTTCATTTTATTTCATTTTGTTTTTGTGTTTTAACTATATTTTTTGATAACTGTTTTTCTATATTTTTTCTTTAAAAGTTTACAAATATATATATATATATATATATATATATATATATAAACATTAAAATATGTGTTTAAATATTGCTGTTTGCAACATATTAATACATACTTATGCATAGTGTTCTAATTATTTTTAGTGCTTTCTCATAAAAAGAAACTACTTATCTAGTTTCAGTGCTTCTGTGTTTATTTTATTTAACTTATTTTAAAATTTTATATTAAATAATAATATTACAGTTTTTACAATGGTGGGGCTGCACAAACTCACATGCTGGCCCTGCCTCCACCCAGCAGAATAAAAAAATATAATAAATGAAAAGCAGAATTTCGTTGTGATTAGATGCCTCGGACTGAGGCTCTGACAGAGAATTATGGGCTTTATAATAACACAAAAAATATGAGCAAGATCCCAAGGGCCACATGAAACTTTCACTTTAAATGTAAACTTGGAAGTTGTGTGTTTGTCTTTCTTTTCCTTTCCAAAACAAGAAGGATATAGATTTTCTTACCTCACTAGTCTTTAACACACCTGACAAGAAGTCCGATTTTTATATGTAATATATTCAATATAAAAAAAATATCCCAAGCCCAAAAACAACAGGCTCATTTGGACTCCACAGACGAGAGACTTTGACTTGTGGTTTGGAATGAAAGCGGACAGGAAAGATTTCATTTTCTCTCTCTCTCTCTGTTTCTCTCTCACTCTTTTTGCATTGTGCTGGACACAAGCTTTTCCCAAAGACTGCTACAAACGACAATTACATTACAAGTTTGGGATTTCCGCCTCATTTTGAAATCTGTAATTTGCTGTAATTTGTGCTTTTATCTGGCCACTAAAACATGCACAATGGCACTGGATATAATGACTACATTGATAGCTTTTGAGATTAGGACTGGCCCATTACATTCATGAATGCTTTAATGATTTGGCAAGCGCTGCCGTGTCTTGACTTTTGTCAGGGGGACGTTTGGATTTTAACCCTGATCAAGAATCGTACAGATATTCAACGGCACATTGAGAAACTGAATACTTGCTTCCTTCGCTTTATTTACCAGAGAGCCTTCCTGTAAAAAATATGTATAGGTTTATATATTAATCTGTAGGGGGCACTGCAGTATTTCTAATAGACAAAACTTTAAGTTTAAATACCTGGATAAATGCAGACTCGCTGTTATGACCAGGTTTAGTGCATGTAGTATTATCATTTTAAAAGAAAAATGTTGTGTCTATTAAGTCTCTTTTGATGTATAGGAAAAAAGAAAAGATTAAAAATATAAAGTGTCCTGTTAAAAGAATGTGTAGTGTTATCACTGAGGTACTGTTATAGTTTTTATAAATATAATACATTATTTTTATATTTTCTGTTTTCATTTTCATTTTATTAGTGTTTTTGTCCTTTGTGTTAGTTTTTTTATTTTTATTTTAAATATGTCTATACAGCAGTGTTATTTTAGTATCACTGAGATACCATTATAGTTTTTTTTATTGATATTTTGATTTATTTTTATATAATAAAAGTATATAAAGTTTTAGTCATTTTATTGTGTTTTTGTCATTTTTATAATTTTTTGATTAAACACTTTGGCTATATAGTTTTTTTTTTTTAATTTCAGTTTAGTACATCACGTTTAACTAAATGAGAAATGTTGCCTTTATTTTATATTTTTTATTTTATTTTATTTATTTCAGTTAACATTTATTTTAGTTCAAGCAACAAAAAAAAAAAAAGAAAAAAGAAAAGAAAAGAAAAAAAAATGTTTTTAGTTTACTTTAGTTTGTTTGTGGTTTTAGTTTTAGTTAACTATAAAAAGCCTGAGATTTAGTTTTTTTAATTAATTATTATTTAGTTATAGTTATATAGTTACATCAAGTTAAACTAAATAAAACTGAGGAGAAATTTCAGTGAAAATTTATTTTATTTAAAGTGACAAAATTTTTGGGTAAAACTTTACAATAAGGTCTTATTTGTTAACATTAGTTGACATTAAATTATTTATAGCTATTATTAACCTTTGCTGATTTTAGTTAATAAAAATACAATTGTTCAATATTTGTTCATGTTAGTTCACAGTGCATTAACTAATGTTAACAGACACAACAACATTAACTAAGATTAATAAGTGCTGTAGAAGTATTGTTTAGCTTTAGTTCATGTTAACTAATGTAGTTAAACAAAA
Organism: Hypophthalmichthys nobilis; assembly: GCA_037950665.1. Lineage (NCBI taxonomy): Eukaryota > Metazoa > Chordata > Actinopteri > Cypriniformes > Xenocyprididae > Hypophthalmichthys > Hypophthalmichthys nobilis. The sequence continues at coordinate 28,870,699 of CM075476.1, read as the reverse complement.
CCTTATTGTAAAATGTTACCAGTTTTTTTATGGGTTTAGTTTTTTAGTTAACTAATAACCCTGCTGTGATCACAATACAATATTACTTATTAGGACCTCAAATAGTAAACTTTAAAACTTTATGCCCAGTTAACCCTGTGAATAATCATCCCAGCATAGTCTACTTTTAATTTAATTAACATTTATGAGATCGTTTAATGTGTAATGTTCTTATTAATGGACATGGATAGTTAAATTCTGTCTTCCATATATTGCATAATGAATGGAGGAGATCAGTAGGTCATTTAGGAATGAAAGATGGTGGGACAGAATTATTCACCCTTATGTGAGCGCTACCAGAGACAAGTGATTAGAAACGTGGATGGATGCCCAGATAAATGTTGGTTAAGCTATTATTCAGAATCAGAGGAATGCTGCAAAAGGTGTCGGGGACGAAATTAACACGTCGCACCTTCATAAATATAGGCTCTGTAGTGGAATTATCAGGCCTGTGTGGAAAGTAGAAATGTACAGAATTGGAAAGTTCTACACATCTACCCCTCGTGTGTTTGTTTATTAAATGATTCTGATTAATAAAACCATTTGGCATCTGACTCAACAGTGACGTATGGCTAACCGATTATATTAGCCTACTATTTAACCTTCCCACAAACAAAAACACTGTGTTTGCTTGAGAGTCAAACTCGTAGTTTTGAGAACTTATTAATTTAATTCCGTTTCTGTATGCTGTGATGATTTGGCTTTGAGGTAATGGTTAGAAGTTTAAAAAGGAATAGAAATCAGTTCATGTTTTTGTAAATACAATAAAATGTTGACCACCAGATTCTGGTTCCTCGTTCACCTTTTACATTTAAATGCACTGAAAAAAGTGCTTTGGAATGTATTTTATTTTTACTTATTTTATTTTAAGTGTTTGCATGAATTGAAAACATTTGCATTTAGATAGGCCTATTTATTTTAGGCTAAGTTATGTGTTTATTTTTTTGTGTGATTTTCTATCCATCATCTTTCCAAGTATATTTATTCACATTCAATCCACGTAGATAATTTAAATATATTAAATATAACTTCCTCAAATACTTTTCACAGTTTTTTTTTTGAATAATCTTCATATTATTGCAAACTATTTAATTGAAATCAAATTCATTGAGTAGCACAGACAAAAGGGCTGTTCAAACCAAAAACAATGCTAACAATAAAGATAAAGTTCCCTTTCAGTCGGTCACGTTCGACGTACGTCAGTAGTGACCGATGAATTGGGATATCGCTAGAGAGCCCTATCAGCTTCGAGTGAACTACAACAGGCCAATGGAGTTGGCGTGCGATATTTGCATAATGCGCACCGCCCCCGCCAGGTGATATAAATAGGGGAGCAGATGCCATCGCACTCTGTCTTTCGCTTCGGAGCCATCTAGTTGTGTTCCAGCTTTCAGACTTTGAGTGAATTCTTCAAGCCAAGAAAGGAAAATTACTTCTTGTGTTGGTGTGACGGCACTTCCCGAGCTTCCCGAGGAGCCTGAACTTAAGCTCTCAACTGCTGTTTTTACAGCATAGAATTTCCAATTCCCAGCTGTTGTCTGTTGCAATTTGGGCCGGTTCCTCCGTTGTGTTCGGGGAGTGGTGTACCCGAACACATTGTGACACTCCTGTGTGCTTCAGCACAAGAGAGCTGAATTTTCCCCTCCTAAAAGAGCTTCACAGACGAACCCTGCGTCTTTTTCAAGATGTCATTTCGTCTGTGCGTTACTGGATGCGGTCGTTCATTGGTCCCCGCTGACGGCCACAATCGCTGCATCACGTGCCTGGGCGTTCAGCACGCTGAAGCAGCTTTTGTGAATAGTTCATGTTCTCATTGTGGGAACATGACTATTGCAGTGTTGAGATCGAAACTCTCGTTCCTTGGTTCTCAGGGAGCGGGGGTCCCCTCCCCTATGCCCCGTGCCGCCGTTTTCTCTGGCTTCGGCCGGGGTGACGGTGTGTCGGCGTGTAGGCAAGGTGATCTGAGGATCACGGTCAGGGCTTCCCCGCCGAGCGCCGCTCCGCGGGCCCCTGCCCCCTCTACCTCACTGCAACCGGTGGTGTTGCCGACTGAGCGTGCTGGTCCCTCTACGGAGCGACCAGCCGTTTCTTTCGGAGCACCGGCGGATGACCGCATGTCGATCACGGCATCGGAAGGTGAGCAAGAGTCCTCGGGAAATGAGGACTCGGCTGCGTTACCTCCCTCCGGGACCGTAGCGTTGTCCGAGCCCGATCCCGAGTTGACGGCTATGCTTTCCTGGGCTGCCGAGAAGGTCGGGCTCATCTGGAACCCTCCACCGTGTCCCGAACCTTCTCGGCTCGATGATTGGTACCTCGGGGCGGCCCGCGCTGGTCCCCAGCGCCCCGCCCCGATGCCATTCTTCCCGGAGGTGCATGATGAGGTGACCAGGTCCTGGCGGACGCCCTATAGCGTTCGTGCGAGACCTGGTCCCTCGTCCGCCTTCACCAACCTGGATGGTGGGGAGGCTAGGGGATATACGCAGATTCCCCGAGTCGAGAGGTCTGTTGCGATGCAACTGTGTCCAACGGCCTCCAGCTGGCGCGGTGAGCCGCGTCTCCCATCCCGGGCCTGTAAATTCTCATCAGGTTTGACAGAGAAAGCTTACAGAGCCTGCGGACAGGCCGCCTCCGCCCTGCATGCCATGGCCCTTTTGCAAGTTCATCAGGCAAAAGCGTTGATGGAAATGCCCCAGGGAGGTCTTGACCAGCAGCTGCTTGGGGAGCTGCGTGCCACCACGGACCTTGCCCTCCGGGCGACTAAGGTGACGGCACGTTCTGTTGGTCAGGCGATGGCCACGCTTGTGGTCCAGCAACGCCACCTGTGGCTGACCCTTGCTGATATGAGGGATACCGACAAGTATCGGTTCCTGGACTCCCCCATATCACAGGTCGGCCTTTTTGGTGACGCAGTAGAGAGCTTCGCCCAACAGTTCTCTGCCGCTCAGAAGCAGGCTGAGGCTATTAAGGAGGGGAAGGTTCCTGCTCTTCGGGAGAGGACTCCATCGTCTCTCTCACCCCCGGAGGAGGGCCGGGGGGAATTTGTGAATTTGTCTGTCCTGCCGCTGGCTCTCCGGAGTCCAGCGGTACCCACTTCATCACAAAAAGAGCAGTTTCCCAATCCTCCAGGTCACAAGAGACTGCGGCTGTCAGCGCGCGAGGCCCCGCCTTGCCACTCGCAGCCCACTTTCACTTCGCCAGCAGGTCCCAGTGTGATGGTCGAGGCCGCCCCCCAGCTGTCTCCCATTCACACTGTCACCTCGCAGAGTCTGACCCTACTTCGGGCCGCTGCACCGTCCGAGTCGGGTTCCAGCACTCTGCTTCGCTGCCCCACCCCCGGTGTGTCTGTGGTGCCTTTGGTCCCGCTGGCTTGGTGTCTGGAAGCCTGGATAGTTCTCCCCAGCCCGTCCCGCTGGCTCACTCGGATATGCGATTCAGTTCGCCCGGCGTCCCCCGGTCTTCAGGGGTGTCCATTACACTCAGGTGTCCCTGGACAATGCACCTGTTCTCCAGGCGGAGATTGCTGTCCTCCTGGTGAAGGATGCAATCGAGCCGGTCCCTCCAGCCGATATGAAGTCAGGGTTCTACAGCCCCTCCTTCATTGTACCGAAGAAGGGCGGTGGGCTACGGCCAATCCTGGATCTGCGTGTCCTGAACCGGTCCCTTCACAGGCTGCCGTTCAAGATGCTTACGCAGAAACGCATTTTCGAATATATCCGTCCCCAGGATTGGTTTGCAGCGATCGATCTGAAGGACGCGTACTTTCATGTCTCAATTCTGCCTCGTCACAGACCCTTCCTACGGTTTGCGTTCGAGGGTCGGGCATATCAGTACAAAGTCCTACCCTTCGGGCTGGCCCTGTCGCCCCGCGTCTTCACAAAGGTTGCGGAGGCGGCCATTGTTCCGCTCAAGGAACAGGGCGTTCGCATTCTCATGTAACGAATTTACAGGTATTTAATCAATTAGCTCAAATTATGGGTGAAATATATATATAATTAAGTCATAACGCGTTATGATTAATTATAATATAGATCGACCAAAGAGGGAATTATGCACATATATTGAGAATTAATTACAACGAATTATAATTAATTACATATATGATTAGGTCTAGTTCAATAGTGATTTGAGAAAGACTATCCTAGTTTGTCCAGCAAACCATCAGTTTTCTCATAAACCATTATAAAAGGAAATTGGTCTCTGGCCACGAGAATAACTTCCTATTATAGCATTAAAGCATAAAGCAGTTTTGCAGAATCAAACGTAGAAGGGACCTGGTTCGTTGAATGAGCAACAGAGGCAATCGAGCATGAATATAATGTATTTAATATACGAAACTACAACTACATGGGCTAAACGTTATATGACTAGATATGCACAAAGAATACACATATATACAAAAGTGAAAGTAACGGCAGGAAAACAGAGGTGATCAAAGAAAAATGGCAAATTACAAACAGTTAAACCTTTGAGAGCCAGCAAGGAAACTCAGCTTACGCATGGAGCTTAAAACGCTTCGAAAAGAATGGTTCTATACTTGCATAGGTTCAGGTGCTGCGGTTGCTTGTCTTTCTGGAGGAGTTTCAATGTGTGCGGCTGGAGCGATTGGTCCTTTTCCGAGGCTGGGTTCTCGGCGGGATTTTCAAGCAAGGTTTTAACTTAAGAGTAAGATAACCGGAAAATAAAGAAGAGAGAGTCCGTCTCCGAGGTGATGGAGGATGACGGAGGCTTGACAAAAGAAAAACTTGTGCCAAACAGATGGTCGTCCCGAAGATGCAGAGGAGCACGTGATGGAAGCGTGGTCGCCGAGACGCCCGGGAGAGATGTGCGTGAGGTGGCGAGGGACAATCGAAAGACAATCGAGAGACAAAGGAAACATGCGTGTGAATGTCTTTTTAAGGACAAACAAGCCAAACGCCTCCTCGGGTGCGTCAGCCAATGGCGCGAGTGCAACTTTGGCGGGCAAACTTTTCCTTTGTTTCCATTTATGGCCTCATTTGCATGGTTTATGAAGTGTCAGATCTGAGTACATTTTCTTCAAAGTACCATTAAAAATAGAACAATGCATTTTACAGTGATGTGACATACATTGTCAATTAGGGCATAAAGAGAGCTTTACAATGAGACCAAACTTGTCGGACGTCAAAGACATAAAAGTGAGGGATACAGTTTATACTTGATTATACCGCTTAGAATAAAACTAACACCGCTACAATCATAACTAATCTTATATACTAGGGATACATGCACGTTCACTTTGGTATAGTCATATTTTGAGGCTAAATGTAGATACAGTTTCCAAATGTGTGTTTGTGTCTCTGTATGTGTGTGTGTGATGTGTATTGGGTTTTCACAGCGTCTCGGGTATGCCACATGACCCTTAGTGCCATGTGGGGGGGAGCACGGGTGACTCTTTGAAGTCCCCGAAGCTGGTGAGAAAGCCTCCTGCTTCTCCTTACTGGAGGTAACAAAGATGCCAACAGGGTCATTTCATCCAGACCTGTCGGAGCCATGGTCTATGAGTTATCTGAAGGAGGTCAAACGTTAAAAGCTTTCTTTAATTTATAGTTGTATTGATGATTTTGATCCACCACAGACGCTACACTCAACTACCTCGACGAGGTAGTTGAGTGGTCATCCTGGCCAGCTCGCAGGAGCAGTTGTGCGAACACAGGGACATGGTGTTGGGTCAACTGGGACAAGAGCAAACTCTCCCCCAGGCAGAGGATCTCTTATCTCGTTATGGTACTGGATTCGGTCGCCCGGACTGTGCGCCTCACCGAGGAGTGCGTCCAGTCAGTGTTGACCTGCCTGAGTACGCTCAAGCGCAGGACAGCGGCCCCACTAAAACTCTTTCAGAGGCTCCTGGGGCATATGGCATCCGCAGCCGCAGTCACGCCGCTCGGATTGCTTCATATGAGGCCGCTTCAACACTGGCTCCGCGGCCGGGTCCCGAGATGGGCGTGGCAGCGCGGTACGTTCCGTGTCCCAGTGACACCGAACTGCCGTCGGACCCTTCGTTCCTGCGGGCGGGAGTTCCCCTCGAACAAGTGTCCAGGCATGCTATGGTCCACACAGATGCCTCCGCCACGGGGTGGGGGGCCACGTACAACGGGCATGTAGCATCGGGTCTGTGGACGGGGCCCCAACTGCATTGGCATATCAATTGCCTCGAGTTGCTAGCAGTACGTCTTGCACTGGGCCGCTTCCAGGAGCTGTTGTCAGACAAGCACGTACTGGTCCGCTCGGACAGCACTGCGGCCGTTGCGTACATCAACCATCAGGGTGGTCTACGCTCCCGCCGTATGTCGCAACTCGCCCGCCATCTCTTGCTGTGGAGTCAGAAGCATTTGAGGTCGCTTCGTGCCATTCACGTCCCAGGCGTGCTCAACCGTGCAGCCGACGAGCTCTCACGGCAGCCTCCGCTTCCGGGCGAATGGAGACTCCATCCCCAGGTGGTCCAGCTGATCTGGCAGCGCTTCGGCGAGGCACAGGTAGATCTGTTCGCCTCCCCAGAGACTGCCCACTGCCAGTTGTTCTATTCCCTGACCGGCGGCACGCTCAGCGCGCAAATACGCGTTTCCCCCAGTGAGCCTTCTCGCACAACTCCTGTGCAAAGTCAGGGAGGACGAGGAGCAGGTCTTGTTAGTGGCTCCATATTGGCCCACTCGGACCTGGTTCTCGGAGCTCACGCTCCTCGCGACAGCACCTCCCTGGCCCATTCCTCTGAGGAAGGACCTCCTGACTCAGAGACGGGGCACCCTCTGGCACCCGAGTCCCAACCTGTGGAAACTCCATGTGTGGTCCCTGGACGGGACGCGGAGGTTCGGAGTGATCTCCCGCAAGCGGTCGCAGACACTATCACTTCCGCTAGAGCTCCTTCTACGAGGAACCTCTATGCGCTGAAGTGGAACCTGTTCGTCGAATGGTGTTCCTCTCAACCAGAGCGAGAGGACCCCCGATCATGTTCGGTCAGAATCCTCCCCGGCCCCCCTCTGTACCCTCTTGGGATCAGTCCATATGTGTACTCTCCACGTAAATTCCTCCCCTGCGGGTGGGTAGTGGTCTCTGCAGCGTCCCCCATGGGTTCGCTTCCCCAGTGTAGTCTAGTTTACTTAGTGGGTATGTTGGAACAGCAGGAAACTCTCTCGGCGTAAGCTCGCCCCCTTCCGCCGTCCCACTGGTGCGCCGGGTGGCTAGAGCTTGCGCTGGGCACTGGAAGGGGTTCATACTGTGGCGCTTTATTTGGGATCCTATTTATACCACCTGGCGGGGGCGGTGCGCATTATGCAAATATCGCACGCCAATTCCATTGGCCTGTTGTAGTTCACTCGAAGCTGATAGGGCTCTCTAGCGATATCCCAATTCGTCGGTCACTACTGACATACGTCTCCGTTCCCTCCTTCAGGGAACGAGGGTTACATACGTAACCGAGGCGTTTGTTATATATAGCATAGGCCACATCACAACTATAACAATAACGACACAGAGGAAGGATATTGTTACAATCACTTTCAGACGTCTGACGTCACACTGTGTTGAGTTCTGGGTAACTGTCTTGTTTAGATGCCATATTAGGAGGATTGCGCTTCCTTACAGCTATAGTGAGTTTAGAGGTAGGGTATGTAGTTTTTCAAAAACACTGTTTGGGGGGCATATGATGGTCGAGGAGACAGAATGAGCAAGAGGGAGATTTGAATAAAAGAAAAACCTGCAGAAAGAGAGATGAGACAATACAAAAGAGCTCAAAAGAATATCACTGGAATGAAGGTTTATGACTGGACAAGTGCTTTAGGACCCACATTAATATAAGAAAAGCTTTCCAGCGCTGGAGAGAGCTAAGCAGGAAGGCCTGAAAACAGACCCGGAGGCTGCTTTGATTTCGCTCCACATGTGAGTAACACTGGGTTTGAGTGTCATTGATTGTCTGGAACTGCTGTACTGTTGGCGACTAACAACGAACACTTCGTCCCCTTGGAATTATAAGGTTCTATCTGTGTTCTGAGCATTTTTGAGATATCGAGCTTCAAAGTTTTTGCGTTCCATATAGAAAAAACTATATGGGGAACAAGTTTGTTTCAAACATGAAAATGACAGGGACCCTAAATGTATTCTAAACGTACAATATCAAAATCCTCTCAAATTTTGTAAATGGGGAATTTTGGAATGGGTCAAACGCAGATAGAACCTTCTAATTCTAAAAAAAAAAATACTTTTCGCTTGGAATTATAAGGTTCTATCTGCCAAAAAATTAATTGAAGCAATAATTTTCAAGAAACACAAACAGTTTGCTTATAATTTGTTTTAAAAAACAAATTTAGTGTTGTAACAATGTGTTGACATGCATGAGAAAGTTCATTTTAATGGTTTTTATGACATTTATTTCATATGAAGAGTTTGGTTCCAAAACGCGATAAACGCCATTTTAAAGTTTCCAGTATTGTATCTGGTCGGTATTGAAAAGTAATTTATTAATTTTGCGCAAAATGTGATATCCGTCGTGTTATTCTGTCATGTTTTCTCCCTTTCTTTCCAAAACGTGACAAACGCCAGTCTCCTTTCTCTGCAGAATGCGATATATCCGCTCAACCAATCACAGCGCACCATTCCACGCACTGTAAACAGTAATGGCGGCGCTCTGAATACACCTGGCATCCTAGTTTTCCTTATCTGCTTTGTACTTTGTGATCAACAAAAACAGAAAAATGAATAATTTTGACGGCATTGATGAATCTGTGGTGGGGAAGAAATGTAAGTAATCGAAATGTAATCATTTATGTGAGGAGATTAAGAAGATGAGGCACTCGAGTCGGGAGGAGGAAAAATGCCGGCTGTTACTTGTTCCACGACAGCATCAAATTCTGTCACGGTCTCCAAAAATGGACAGTTTTTAAAAGCCGTTTTTAATACCAGTGTACTCTGTAAATGTGTTTATTTTAACCGTGCGGTGGCGACAGATACTCTTTAATCGGTAATGACAAATGGAGACATAATTCATTTATAACATTAACAAGATGACTCGTTTGGGAGCGACGACTGAATGTATTTTTAGTAAAATGCCTGTATATAAGATTAGTATTGGCAAAGTTCAGAGGCTGTCATATATGTGAATCAACTTACTTTGTTGGGTATTTTCAATATGAAAAATAACTTTTATATTGATGGATTAATTGCATTTTGAAAAAAAAAAAAAACGTGTCATGGATTTATTGCATTTTGGGGAAAATATAATCCGTTTTTATAATAAACCTTTTAAAATCAAAATGTAGATTTGAATTTTTAATGTTTTTATAACCAAAAGATGCTATGTGAAAGTCTGAAACAGAAAATAATGGTTTTCATCTTGCCACTTTCTTGGTATAGAAAACACCTTTTTACTCAAATTAATCAAAATGGAGTTTTGGAACCAAACACTTCATATTTTAAATGAATAATTTTTTCTTGTTCAAGTTAAGCATAAAAGGCAGTGCTAAATATTTTGTCCAGTGCAGATGTTAAATTTAGATAGGAATATGATGGGTAATTTAACACATCATTGCAGGAACCATTTAAGTTTAATTTTCCTTTTGTTTAGACAGAAAGCAGCTACTGTAATACATCTGACAGGACTTTTTTTCCACAGAAAGTGGGACATGTACAATGGCTTTCTCTCTAGACATCAGTATGGCTAAAATAACATGCTAACGGTTATTGTTTAATCAAGACCCCATCAATTAAATTGTTGAGTATTTGACCTTTAAGCCTTAATATTGTAAAATTTAAGACTAAAAAAACTGCAAGAAAACAGACAATGCTTCAGCAAAGGTGTTTAACAAAGTTTAATAAACATTGAAAAATGTTTCACTGACTACATAATTAAAAATATTTCACATTAAAAATATTTAAATTACTTCAACTATGCAACAACTTGGTTTTTACCAACAATGTAAAATTTTACTTAACTTTAATTTAACTTTAATCCAGTGTGCCATAGTGTATAGCTTTATAGCTACATAGTACATACAGCTCAGTACAAGCACACAGGATGGATCAAGGTTAAAACATAACCTAATATATACATAACTTTCCCTCGTATGACAATGACATTACTGGAGTAAAGCAAATAGACTACAAAAACCGGACCTATCCTCTTAATAGCACTGCTGGCTAACGTGGTGTCTAACTGAAATAACTCCTCAGAAATCAGATACAACAAAACACACAAAAAGACTAAAATTCCCTGGAATTTCAGCTGCTGTCATTGACAAGATCATAAATAAAATAGTCCATCATGAGGTTTCTAATAAACATCGCGTTGTGTGAAATTTAGTCTTTTCTACACCGATTTAACGTTTTTTAAGTGATCGCTTCCGCTACATGACAAAGAACGCTGATCCTGATTGGTCCTCGTGTGTGCATTCGAAGTGCTGATTGGCTCACACAGATAGAACCTTATAGAGCCAAGTTAGAGTGCAACTTTGTAGATAGAACTTTTTTGTTTTCTAAAAAAAAAGTACCAAAATGTGCACAACTTAAAAAAAGAAACATCACATAATGTACATAAGTTGTCACAGTATATGAATATGTGAATAACTCAATTTTGACAAAAATGTCAGATAGAATTCCAAGGGGACGACTTGTCTTGTGTACTGTACGTTCATTTTTTGTGCTTCCTTGTTGTTCGTTCATCATCTGCGCTTTATTTTTCATGAAGCATTTTGTTGCGCATCAGCTGTGATAAACAGACATCCACTCTCGCATTGTGTGTGTAACAGTGGTCAGCTAGTGAGAGTTGTGCAGGTAAACCACTGCGCACTGACAACTGTTGCTGTTTAGCGTCATCGTTAGTGCACTCGCCTCGCCTGCCAGCAGCGGTCGGGCCGGGGTTCGAGATTGGAGGGTGAGTTTTGGAGGTGGAGCAATGAAGAGAGGGATGGGTTTGTTTGGGTTGATTTAAAATATCAACAATGTCCAACAGCTTTGCTGAAAATCTACTTACCCCACCTTTAAGATATTGTTTTGAATTTCTGTCGTGATTGTGAAAAATGTCGCCATTGTAGGTCATTCATGCTGCATTAGAATTGCCAAAGTAACTCTTTTCTTGAGGGGGTGACGAGAAGACTTCGGATAGCAAATTTATTAGTAATGTCACTGATTAAACCCAATGCCTATCACTCAATAAAATAATCTATCAAATAATCACATTGCTGAGTGTTTTTGAAAGTTTTGTATTTTGTTTGGTTTAAAATTACCTTTGCCAGTATGACTCTCACAGTTTGTCTTCTTGTGAATTAGCAGGACTTGCACGCAGCCAACGCAAAACTGTTCACAAGTTTCTAGGGATCTGATTTTGGTTGTCATACATTGAAATAAATATATAAAACATATTGTGTCGGAGTCTGTCTGCTGAATGTGACCCACAATCTCTGATTCCCCACCATGGGCATGGGAAAGTGAGTATTTACAATCCCTGCGTCTCAATCAGCTCCCTAGCTCCCTAGGTTGTGAATCTGACTACTGAACTAGGGAGCTGATTGAGACACAACCATTGACAACAATTATACTTCAGTTACATTTAAACGTGTCCAACAAAGAAATGGATTGGCTTCTTTCAGAAGTCTTTTCATGAGCTTCTTTTCATGAGTCATCTTGTTAATGTTATAAATTACTTGAGTGCCTCATCTTCTTAATCTCTTCACGTAAATGATTACATTTCGATGGTTTACGTTTCTTTCCAACTGCAGAAACCACCACAGGTTCATCAATGCCGTCAAAATTATTTATTTTTCTGTTTTTGTTGATCACAAAGCACAAAGTAGAAAAGGAAAACTAGGATGCCGGGTATATTCAGAGCGCCGCCACAGAGTACCTCAGGGATGACGTATTTTTTGTAGGCAAAACCCGGAAGCGAGTTAGCATTTTAGGACTTCCGGTTCCATCGCCCCGAAGTCAATGGGTTTTTTGAATGGGTTTTTGCTTAATCGCCTGAAATAAGGTCTGTGGTTAACAAAGCCTCTGAATATTTTCACGTTTTGATCTATGACACACCAGTTATAACCCGCTTGTGATTTTTTTTAAACCTTTATTGTGTCTTAAAAACGGTGCTTGCTAACAAATTGCTAAAATGGACTACCTCCTTTAGCGGGGACTTTAGACGTCATCATGACAAACAGGACATTTGGACAACATTTCTCATGAAAAAGTGGATAAGTATTCATACACAGTGCAGATCATAATCAGCGAGCATGTTTTTAAATAAAGTTGTTTTTTAAATGAAGTTTGAGGAAACCTGGTGGTGGTGGCGTTGATCCACGACCATGGTGTGCTGTAGTCCGTTTATAGCCTACTGTTATTTTTTTATATCTGACGACTTTATTTATGCTTCAAAATGTATAAATGTTGTGTTAACTTCTAAAGATTATCTTGATAGACAAAACGTGTAAGTGTCATAACCCTTTGTTAAACACAGAGCTTATTTTTTACAATTTTCCAAAAGTCTATGGGAAAAATGCATAGGCTTTTAAACGAGGGAACCCGTGCGCCGCTAACTTCCGGGTTGGCCTACAAAAACACGTCATCCCTGAGGTACTCAATTACTGTTTACAGTGCGTGGAATGGTGCGCTGTGATTGGTTGAGCGGATATATCGCATTCTGCAGAGAAAGGAGACTGGCGTTTGACGCGATTTGGAAAGAAAGGGAGAAAACACGACAGAATAACACGGCGGATATCGTATTTTGCGCAAAATTAATAAATTACTTTTCAATATCGACCAGATACAATACTGATTTTGGCAGAAACTCATTTTTTTAAAAATGCTGTTTATCGCATTTTGGAACCAAACTCTTCATTTGGACATTTCTAGCATGTGACGCGTCCAGTGCGTGACACTGTTTTCATGGTAACCAAGAATTCTGCAAAACTACAGTGAAAACATCAAATTATCATGCACTGCAATAAAATAGCTTCTCTTCTAACAATTCTTTTTTATGCAAACGATGCCATGGAGAATGTAAATATTTAATTTAAAGGCAAAAACAAAACAAAAGGTGCAGGTATCAGTATTAAAGTGCCCATATTATGCTTCTTTGAAATTACCTTTTTATGTAGTGTGTAATGTTGCTGTCTGTGAGTGTAAATGATCTGCAAAGTCGTGAAACCGAAAGTGCACAACAAAAAAAGTTATTGTCTCTCAAATGAAAGAATCGACTCTGAACAGCCTAAACGAGTCGCCAATAATGCTGCATTCACATGCTATCGGAAATTTGATAATTCCCACTTCTGAAGTGAAATGGGAGGGCGTTCATGTGCAATGTTTACCAAGGAAACTCGCATTTACGATAATTCCGAGAGCACGTTTAGGCAGCGTAATTTGAATCCCACTTCTGTGATGGCTACACGTCACTGGGTAACACATTTGCCTAATGCCCTCCTATGTTTTACGTTGTCTGCCCATGAATAACTTGAACCGCCCTCAAACACTGTAGCTTTTTTGTGTGGTTAACATCATGTCGAGAAGATGCTATGTCCTATACTGTGAAAGTAAATTTTTTTATTTTCACTTCCGAATGATGAGGCTGCAAATAATCAGTGGTTAAAATTAATTTTTTTTAACAATACCACAGCAGTACAATCCCAGTCTTTGTGTTCCTGTCATTTTACTGATGACTGCTTCTCAAATCTCGGGGAGTTCAACGCAGGACTCTTGAAAGATGGGTCAGTACCAAGTTTTTTTGGACCAGCTTGCTTCTCTGAATCAAAACTTGTTAGTATGATAATTGATGTTTATATTTTCTATTGATTGTTCAAAATATGTAGTTTTGTATGTTATGTTGTGTACACCCATTGCAGCTGTAGGTCTCCGGCTAACTGGCTAACTCATGTTGTAGTTCTGTTGATCAGCTGCGGGCCCACTATTGTCTAAAATATGATGATTAATTTCTTATACCACAAACAAAGGTGACACTTACCACTGAGAAACGTCCTGCTCCAGTCGAGCTTGCAATTGAGTTTCTGGTTGATCAACTACTTCAGACGTTTCATCATCAGGCTTGAATTGATAAGGTAAAATTTATGCCATCTTTTCTGTCCATACATTGTATACAATCTCTTGAGAAATTTTAAGCCCTTAGAGCTGTAATTCAGTTATGGCAATGGGCATTTCATTTTCGACACGCTCTGTACGCGGTAGATCAATCAAAACAGACTGGGCCATCTGACCAATCAGAGCAGAGTAGGGTCGCAGAAAGGAGGGGTTTAGAGAGACTGAATCTTCAAACTGCTTCAAATGAATCGTTTAGGAATCTTTGAAAAAAATTAGGTGATATTAAATGTATATTATTAAAAAATCTAAATTGTTTTTGACCTTGCATGCATGTAAACCTGTTGTAGTAGGAGACTCCCTAAACAATATTAGGAACCTTAAAAATGCACATGAGACAGTTTCAGCTGTGGCTCAGAGCCAGGGGGTTTCGGTCAAGTCTGGTTCTCAGAAATAGTCTCGTCCTCGACGGCTTGCTGTAGGTGATACCGAACAGGAGAGATCTCCTGTCTGAGGCGCAGGGGACAATATTCCATCCCCGGCCCGAGTTATGGAATCTTCATGTTTGGTCCCTGAGGGGGACCGGCTAAGAGATGCTGGACTTTCAGCGGATGTAATAGAGACCATTCTGAGTGCTAGGGCTCTCTCCACTAGAAGAAAATATGACCTTAAGTGGTGTCTTTGAAAGGTCCCATGCAGACCCAGTCCACTGCCAGATGTCAAAAACTGTCAACAGGCACATGTCCTGATACTCTCAGAGTATCTGTGGCTGCCATTTTGACTTGCCACGCTCTGATCGACGGGGTTTCAGTAGGGAAACACTCTCTGATTGCTCGCTTCATTCGTGGAGCTAGGTGACTGAGACCACCCGTCAGAGTGAAAGTTCCCTCATGGGATATAGCCATGGTCCTTGAGGGTCTAGTCGACAACCCTTTTGAACCACTAGAGTCAGCACCAATCAAGCTTCTGACCCTAAAAATTGTCTCGTCACTAAAGAGGATTGGGGATTTGCAGGCTCTGTCGGTTTTGCCATCCTGCTTAGACTTTGCCCCTGGATTGGTTAAGGCTTTTTGCACCCTCACCCTGATTATCTTCCAAAAGTTCCATATTCGACCATACATCCGGTCATCCTTGAAGCCTTCTGTCCTCCATCGTTCACTTCGCTAGAGCAGGAGAGACTTCACTTACTGTGTCCAGTTTGTGCTCTTCAGATTCTACCGCACTAGCCAGTGGTGTAAGTGAGAGCAGCTGTTCAATTGTTATGGGGGCCGTAACCAGAGGCGGCCGCCACAAAGCAGACTGTCGCATTGGGTGAGAGATGCCATGGCCCTAGCCTATGAGGCGTGCGGTTAAGCTTCGCCACTAGGCGTGAGGGCTCATTCTTGAGGGGTTGCATCCTCTATGGCTTTAGCAAGAGGTGTCCCCTTGCAGCAAGTATGTGATGTGGCAGGCTGGTCCCCTCCGCACGCAATTATTAGATTGTAGTTTGGATGTTCATGTTACTCCGGGCTCACACATCCTTGATTCGACATCCTAAACTTGTGTTTGAGGCCTTTCTCATGTTTGTGCGCACACATTACACAACCTTGAGGGGTCCAGACACTTCCAGTGCGGCGGCGTTGGCATTCTCGTTCCCCAAAGTGCTTAAATCAAGCGCAGCATTGAGAGCAGCTTTTGAATGGGAACGTCTTGGGTTATTTGACTGTAACCCTCTTCCCTGAAAAAGCGGGAACGAGATGCTGCGCTACATTGCCGCACTGAGAGCATGTTCAGGATGCTTTTCAGACAGAATGACCTGATGAGCACACCTGTCACACGTCTATATCTAGCCTCTGACGTGCGCATTCCGATGACATCATCATCAGAGGTTATTTAAGTCAAATTTTTTGCCGTGTTTACCACACGTGTTCACAACCGGTCAAACGAAGACGTTTTCCACATAGCGCTTAAATCAAGCTCAGCATCTCATTCATGCTTTTTCAGGGAACAGGGTTACAGTCAAGTAACCCGAGACGTTTTCTAATAATTTTAAGTCATAAATTTTGAATTTGAAAAAAAAAAAAAAAAGAAGCTCACTTGATTACACAATTTTTTTTTTTTTTTGAGTAACACAGAAAAGAGAGGATTCAATAAAACTAAATTGTTAAAATTCTTTATTTATTTGCTTTTTTTTTTTTACTCAGAAAATGGGGAAAACTATTAACAGATTCTGTCTGGCCATGTTAGTTAGTTGCAAATTTGATTGTTTCTTGTGCATGCAGTAAAGGATGCAGTTTATTTTCTACCCTTCATAATATCTAGTCATCTCTAACCAGAATAAGGGTTGAATTTAAAAAAAACAAAACAAAAAAACAGCATTAGAAAAGCACGTACACAAACCACCCGCAGTTCAGCTTAAACACTTGAATAAAACCGCTGTCATTATTTTCAGGGCATACACGCCTAATTTCTATGCAAATTAGATTTATTTACAAAAGTTGTCTCTACCTCCAATTAATGTCATTATGCTATTACCTCCTGCAGAAAATCAGGCAGTAAACAGAGTTTTATTTAAAAGAGCATTAGCAGTAATTCACAAATGATGGAAAACAGTGTCATAATGGCACTGTCGACCTTATTTAGGCATTTAAAGGGTTTACCCAAAAATAAAAATTCTGTCATTAATTACTCACCCTCATGTCGTTCCAAACCCGTAAGACTCTTGTTCATCTTCAGAACACAAATGAAGATATTTTTAATAAAATCTGAGATATTTCTCTCCCTCCATTGAAAGTCCTTGCAACTACCACTTTGACACTTTAAAAAGTAGGTTGTAAAGAGGTTAAAGGTGCAGTGTGTAAATTTTAGTGGCATCTAGCGGTAAGGTTGTGAACTGCAACCAACGGCAGCTCACCCCTCCCTTTCGCGTGATTTGAGAAGCTACGGTGGCCGTCTGGCTAACACAAGTCAAAGATGTCTACTACTACTAAAAATGCAAACAATTTAGAAGAAGAACAACATAGTGAGGAAACGCGCTCTGTAGAGTGATTGTCCGTTTAGGGCTGCTGTAGAAACATTTGTCAGCGCAAAATGATGACTTGATATGGAAGGGACCCGCGGTGTATAGATATAAATGGCTCATTCTAAGGTAATAAAAACATTACCGTTCATTATGTAAGGTCTTTATACACCACTGAAAGCATAGTTATGTATAATATATTGCTTTAATTTAGGCTTTTATTCAAATATAAACATTGATCAGTGAACATAAACAGAAGCTCAACAGTATGTGCTTCAACGTGCAGGAACAAACCTCAAACCGTTACGTGCTGCATAACACACGAGAATGAACCTCATTGGTTCTCGCACGTCAGGCAAACATGCTTGAGTTTCCGTTTATCATAACTAATGTGTGCATTAAAGATGTTTATATGTAAATAAAAGCCTAAATTCAATCTGTTCATTTTATGAAGCGAGTGAGTATCTTCAGAAAATTCAGGCTAAACCAGCCGCTCAATTCATATGGATTAGTTTTAAGATCTCTTTATGAACTTTTTGAAGCGTCCAAGTAGTAGCTGTGTAGTTGTCTCTCAGATTTCATTAAAATATCTTTATTTGTGCTCTGAAGATGAACAAAAGTCTTATGGGTTTGGAACGATGTAAGGGTGAGTAATTAATGACAGAATTTTCATTTTTTTGGGTGAACTATCTCTTTAAAAGTGTTAAGATCAACC
Organism: Hypophthalmichthys nobilis; assembly: GCA_037950665.1. Lineage (NCBI taxonomy): Eukaryota > Metazoa > Chordata > Actinopteri > Cypriniformes > Xenocyprididae > Hypophthalmichthys > Hypophthalmichthys nobilis. Next base: position 28,852,931 of record CM075476.1, on the reverse strand, counting down.
ACTTGGATCAGTGCTGGTGTGATGGAAAATTTGGCATAGAAAAATTTGCACTCAGAAATTGCTAGTAAATTTCATGATTAATTACTAAGAAATGGCACAGTAAAAGTGAAAGTTTGAAGTAGAAAGACTGAAATAATATTTATATAGTCCAATAATCTTTAGTTGTGTCCCAAATGACTCACTATACACTATGCACTTATACACTATGTACTCAATTGTATAGTTTATGATTTTCATAATGTTATTTTGTCATCCAAAATCAGAGTCTGATAGCCTCCACTAAGTAATTAAAGCTGTGACAGTTGAGAGCATGAAGTGTCCAACATTCCAAACTTAGTTTTTTAGGTTAATTAAGTGCAACATCCAGGTATTTAAAGTGCACTTTTTTCTTTTTGGAGTTTTCAGTGTGAACTCACAACTCGCACTATTTATTTATCCTACAAAATGTCAGAATAGTGCATAATTATCATTTGTATTATAAGCCATTACCAGAATACATCATTTAAAATCTCATCACAAAACAAGAGGTCAAACAGCAAAAGGAGCAAGACTCTGTATGTAATACATAAATGACTAGCATAAATCCACTGGTTGTGTAGTTAACTTCCTCTTCTGTAAGTCGCTTTGGATAAAACCATCTGCTAAATTCACAAATCTTCTTCAAGTCATCTTCAACTACAGTTAAAGGTTTATTTAAAATATAAAAATTAAAACCTAAATAGAAACCTTGTAGTATTTAAATTGCAAAAGTAATATATAAACTATAAGTACGTTTATACTTAAAAAAAAAAAAGTACAAGTTGCAGTATACAAAAATTATTTAAAAACTAGTAGTTTACCGAGAGTATACTTCAAACTGTACTTTCATTTACTGAAAAGTGTCTTACAAGTAGATAGCTAGTAAATGAACAGTATAAGTTCACATGTAGCATAGTTCACAGTATAGTTGCAACACAAAAGAAAAATTTAGATGTAAACTAGTCGTGTACTTTAAGTTTATAACTGTTACACTTAAACTAAACTGTCAACTGGGCTAATTTAGTCCTAAGAATGAAGTAATGAAATGGTACTTAAATATACTTCTAGTAAATTGATGTTAATATACTTTCTACATAAAGTATACTTAGAAAATGTAAGTACCTACTTAAACTTGAAGTATGCTTTTTTTGTGTGTGTAAGGGTTAATTTTACAGACCCATAATTTTGCCAGTCTAAAGTTTTGTTTCATCTTTATTTTAATTTTCATTGCTACTTTTTTTTATTTTATTTTTTTTTAATAATATGAGCCATTTGTTCACTAACCCTCGTGAACTGTTCGATTTCTGGTACTGCCTGTATGGTCTGGGTCAAATTGACCCTAATTGGATTCAATACAATTCCCCAAAAATCACACTATGAAAAAAAACAAAAACAAAAAAACAAACAAAAAAACTAACAACAACAACAAAAAACATACAATCATGTACAAATAATTAACCTTTAATATTAATACTTTTCACACATTACAAAGAATAAATATATGAATTTATGATTTATAAAAATGTTTTTAACCACTATTTTTAAGACTGCCCCTCCCCCCTCTCGTGGGACATTTACCATTATACATTTATAACAATAATATCTTAGTCTAAACCTAAAGTAATCATGACAAACTATATAACGTTTGAAAGCTTTCAGACTCTAGTTTTCATATTTGGTGACTGATTTTCAAAAGAAATGACAGAGCAATAGATAAATAGCAATAGATACATATTTTATATATTTAGAATTTTCATAAACAAACTTCTATAACTTTTTTTAAACTTTTCAACTTTTTTTTACTTCCTCAATAATCTGTGAAGTATTCCCTTTAAAATGATATCAAACTTAAGTCTGTGCTCTGAAGTATTCAAGATTTTTAACAATTTAAGTTAGAAAAGTCATTTTCATATCTATTCTCAAAAAGTGATACAGACAATTAACAGGTAAAACAACTTTTTATTTTCACAAACTTTGAAAATAAAAAGTTGTTAAACTCAGTAAGACACTGGCACTTCAGTTCTAGAGTTGAGGAGTTCTGACATACAACACAGAAGTGTTTTGTATTTTGGGCCTGTACAGTTGCTTTTGAATGGCTGTCTATATGGGTCAAATTGACCCATGAACAGTACAAACGTATAAAATTTCTGTATGCACATTTCACAACACATCAGCGTGTTGAAACTTTGCATGCATGTTCATGACCCTAAATGAGAAAAAGTCATAAAATTTCAAGAAAAAAAACAAACAAACAAACAAAAAAAAAAACAAAACAAAACAAAAAAAAAAAAACATAGGCTAACTGATGTTTCTGACAACTCAAAAATCAAAACGGGTCAAATTGACCCGCAACAGTACACAAGGGTTAAGTAGGATCAAACGCATGACTACAGTTACATTACTGAAACAATACACCAAAACAATACAATACAATATAATACACCACTACACCGAAAACTCAGAACTGGCCAACAAGTAATTGGGTAATTGTGCAATGAAAATTGTTTTGAACATCTTAGCCTCAGATGGCACACCCATGGACCTCTGGCTGAACGTGTGATGCATATGGCACACTTAACTGGAAACACTTCAGGATTTTCGAAGTTGTCATCTAATTGATTAAATTAGATGGATTTCCAGGAGACATGTGTGTCGCGTTCTTTAACGGTCCACCTGGAAACAAAGATGCCGTGATGCCAAGCCCCCTTATGGAAGTAGCAAGCTGTTGTGTTTACAACTGTGACAATGAGCACTTATCAGGATCAGCTAAATGCTGGATTTTCATGTGAAGTATGTAAAGTTCGCAGCATAGACTCACACAAATATGTCCAAGAGTTTTACACACCGTTCTGTTATTGTAAGGACATTGCCGTTACAATTTCACGCCCCTAAACATGATGTGGAACAAAACGAACTGTGATTGGTTGCTTTACATGTCAGTCAGATGTCCTCTGGGTGGTCCTCAGCCAATGAAAGCTGCTATGGAGTCCAGACCTTCTGCCGTCAGTCTGAAGATCTGGCTACGAGAGACTATGTTAAACATAACTTTTGGAATGTGTTCACACTGTTAGCTGATAATTCCTTTAGTGAAGTACAGAGTGCTAAAACAACAGAAACAGCATGTGCAAATAAACAATTCATTCTTAACACGTCAGTTCCACAAGAAAAGACACTCTTTCCCTCCGATGGGCTGCTCTACCGCTCCTCTCTCAAATGGCCCCCAGGTGCCCCGGCTTTCTGCCCTCTTGCCTTGAGTCCCCACCTTCTCACACCACCGTGCCAAGATCCAGTCATCAATCCAGCCAAGCCTCTCCACATGTAGCCTGCGGTTCGATGCCAGAAAAGGTCCTATTAACCTCTTGGCAAGCTTATATTGCTCTTAAATAATTAAGCCCCCCATCGCCACGCAGAAAAACCTGCTCCATTATTAACAAGATGGGGGCTCCTTTTTAGGTGAAAGCACCCGATTAATTATTCAGAATGAAAATCATAGTAAAGACACCTGTTACACTGTCTGCGCTCTACTACACTTACACATGGGCTGAGGGAATCTTTCAGAAGTGTGCCAAACACAGAGTAAAATGTTAATGCCAACAAGCTGCACAAAAATTCACTTCTGCTTTTGTTTTTGGACTTGTTTCAAATGTTACTAGACCGCAGTGAGATTAAATGGACAGCTTCTCAGATTTTTCTGAGAAGACTTTGGAAATCTCAAATTTCCCTTGTTTTATGTAAATCATGCACACAATAATTCTTAATTTCTGGGACTAAAATTCTTAATTCGTGGCCACGATGTATATATTTTTATCCTCATGACATGTGCGGGGCTCCGTAATTTTGCTTGAAATAAAATAATAATACTCAATACTCAATAAAATACTTTTACTGTCTTTCTAATTCAACATTTTGTCAGGCATGTAGCCAAACTGAGTTTCTCACCTCTTCAATTCTGAACTGAGTCAACCTGGTTTATCAGTGTGTGTTCGCATTCAGTCCAGATCAGAGAATAATACTTTACTGGACAAAAAAAGACTCGATAACAGATTTACACAGACAGACCATCATGTCGCTGTGTAGTTCCACCTGAAATAAGACAATAGCAAAGCTGCTCTTCATACCATGAGCTCCTTCAGTTCAATAGTCATTGACTACACTGATGCTGTGCTCTCCACGTTTTCTGGCTGCTATAATGGGCCATGCTGCTTCCTCTGCCTGCTCAGCGCTGCATGTTTGTGACAGTATAAAACAAGATCTGTGGTCCTTTTCACTTCCCCTGAGACGAGGAAAGACTTTAACAAGAGTGTAAAAGTGATTGTGTGTGTGTGAGAGAGAGGTAACTTCACAGATGTCAGAGGATAGTTTAATGCAAAGAACTGAATCATTCATAAGAACGCATTTTTCTATGTACCAAGTTACAATCTACTTTTCTACACACACACACACACACACACACAGGTTTGTTTTGCTATCTTAGTGAGGACATTCCATAGATGTAATGGTTTTTATACTCTACAAACTGTACATTCTATCCCCCTTCACTACCCCTACCCCTAAATCTACCCATCACAGAAAACATTCTGAATTTTTACATTTTTAATAAAACATTGTTTAGTATGTTTTTAAAGCTATTTTAAAGCAACATGATGGTCTACTCATGAAATGTCCTCATATTTCATGTTTACGTCGTAATACCAGTGTAATACCCATGTCATTATACAAATTTGTATCCTCATAAACACACACACGCACACACACACACACACACACACAATGGATTAAGAAAAATGGAGTAAAAAATAGTGCATAAAACAGAATATAAAAATACTTTCATTCAGGTTATTTCTTAAATAGTATAGCTTTTGCCAATGGTGCTGCAATTATTTATTTATTTTTTTTTTTTGAATATAACAGAAATATCTAGTTCAGTCATTAAACTCTAGATGGCGCAGACTGATTTGTGGTCCTTTACATGCAATCTGCAAGCAATCACATCATTACCGCATGGCACAAGCTGATTGGCCTCTGCTGATCCTGCAGCCAATGAGATTGCTTGCTCAACATTTAAATAGTTCCTCTGGACTCCTCCACTTCCCCAACTCCACCTGGCTAGATCTGCAGTAGGATTTATTTATGTTTATTTATGCAGTAGCAGAATATCTTACATTCTCACAGCAGCTTGTCTGTGTATCTGTTGGCAAAATTTGAAATTCAAAACTTTGATACAGACTGAAAGTTGTCATGATTGAAATACCATGAAAAGCCTGCACTTTTTTTTAGTCACTCAGAAAACTAGACAAGAAGAACTAGACTCTGCAGATTAATCAACTTAGTGTTCTGGTTTGCTGAGATCTAAGGCCACAAAACGAAGAGAATAAAATTCTCTTAACTGCTATTTTCTTATTATTTTCTAACTTAAAAAATAAAAATATAAAAATATTCTCTAATAGATAGGATAAACCAACTTTTTTGTTAAATCCCAAAATGGCAAGATGTTTAATGAATTTATTGGGTTGTTTCGAATATTATGCACAAGTACTGAAGTGATACCAATGATCGAAAATGAAAGAATGAGTTTGATGAATTCGAAATTCAGTAACAAAAGCAAGTCAAACAGAGACCTTGTTTTTAATATTAGAATTATGACAATTTTCTGGAGCATTTAGCACATGAAGTGCAAAGGATGCGTTCACCAGATGTAGTGTAAGACGGCATGCAAGGGTCTTTGAAAATAACAGAGTGACAGGGTTTATAAAAATAACTGTTACAAATACATGAAGCATTAAAAAATATGACCCTGTCTGCTGAACTCCCATCAAGCCATTTCCAATGAAAATGGTGTCCATGTTTATTATGATTATTATGGCCTTTGTGGTGTTTTTCTGAATTGACCAGAGAGTCTTCAGCATGAACCACCACACAATCCAATAACACCAATGCCTGTCCTTTTTTCTTAAGAAAAATAGATGCTTTTGACAAAATATTTTTGAACTTCTTAAGAATTTTATCTTAAGACCATTTTTAACTTCACAATAAGATTTTTGTGAATCCAGGTTGGCCAAGGTTTTGAGGTTTGAATAGTTAGCATTGTCAAGTTAGCCCCTGCTTGTAGCTGTTGGAACTGCACCATCTGGATCCAGCAACTGGCACTGTGATAAACAAGAACTTTTAGGTTTCTCCAGGAATAACATACTTTTTTGGTTAAATCAGGGAGTTAGAAAACTTCTGAAATTGTTTACAGCACCTTTAACAAGTTACCTGTTCCAACAAGTAGCATTATAGCAAAAGTTCTATTTTGTTGTCTTTGGTCAGATTGTTTTTACATAGCTTTACAGCACTTCTTCTGTTGTTAGAGATTTTCTTTTTTAATTTGGTCTGGCTCAATCAGACAATGGTGGGCAGAGTTAGTGTAAATAGCCTCTGATTTACACTTGGTGTAAATAGAAATTCCATTTTAAAAAATGGTCTGTTGTGTGCGATTTGCAAAGTACAGAAACTTACCCAATGTGTTACGGATAATGCTAGCATAGAGATATTATTTGCAAATTTACACAACTTGTCAGGGCTAATTCTTTTCTCCTTTCTATCTGACCTAAACTCTGAGGCTTGTTTTGTTTGTTCAACATTCTCTGAGGCTTCATACTTGTTCACATTAATAATTAATGCTGTGGAACCTGCAATATTCATAACTCTCAGAGCTCTGGGCACCTGAGGTTTATTTTAGGATCCGTATTTGGGAGATAGAGGTGGTGAGGTTAACTAGCGTATGTGTGAATGTAAGAAAAATGATGGACATATCACATCATTATGATGCTGCACAAATCTACTGTCATACTGAACTGACATCGTATAGGGGATTCATGAATGATGTATGGCGTGTGGAGTAAATTGGTTTAGTAGCAATCCAGTGTATCAGCTCTGTTACCCTATTTAACACTGTTAGCCTAGCTTATTTAATTTTTAATAGATTTAATGAAAAAATATAAATTAAAAAAATATAATTAGTTTAAATAATTCTGGTTCTTTTCTCTGAATGAAGTGTATTTGAATGTACATCTGTGGAAAACTCTTACGATTCATCCATTCAGTCATATATTTTCAGCCAACTGATCCCAGATATGAAGTTTAACAAGAAAGCAACACACTGTGCAAGTTTTACAGTGTTTTCTGAGAGAACCAATGCTGCTAAATTCAATTTTTGAGTTATAGCAAAATGACTTTGGCGTTATGTTCCTGCAATAATACGCCTGCAATTTACATATGAAATGTAGTGCACTTGAACTGTGTGGGATGCAGACAGACTTTTGTATGATCTCATTGATATGATAGAGAGTTCCATTGTGAAGTTGACTCAATCACAGTATTTTCCTGATAGATTCCAGAGCACCTAAACCACAAACATAAACAAGCTTCTCAAAATCCTATATTGTTTTTGGCAGGGTTATCTTTGTGTCCCTGAAGTAGAGAGATCTTGGGAAAAGCCATTTTCTGCCCACATTCACTCTTTCCAGCATGCAAATTATGCTGATGTGGAAGGAATGTGGGAACACGGTTTTGTATAGATGCCTCCATTCGAAGAGACGCTGGCTAGCTATCTCTCGATGTGTGAGGCATCCACTTTGAAGGCTCCATCTCTGCCAACTAAACCGCTACGTGTTACATGTGAACAATACTGAGTCGGCATTCTGACGTAGAACACAGAAGTGCTGCACTGTCTATACAACATAAACAGTGTAGGAGACTGACAGGGGAGAGACTAAATTGTGTAACGTGTTGCTTGCGTAGGAAACACACGACGAAGAAGATGAATTTCAAACAAGTCTTTACTTAGTAATCCAAATGGGAGATAATACAGGAACAGGCAAACATGCAACACAACACTAGAACATACGAGACCGGACACTGTGGTGAGGATAGTGACTGCTTATAAAGGGAGTGCAGATGAGTGGTAATGATGATGATGGTCTTCAGGTGCGGGTGATTGATGATCGAGTGCAGGTGAGGAACAGAAGGGACGATGGGAAATGTAGTGCCGGTGCTGGTGACTGATTTGGAGACTGTGACAGTACATCCCCTTCCGGCAAGGCGCATCCTCGCGCCGTAATGGAAGATCCAAAGGGGAGGGCTGGAGGGGGTCCTGGAGGTGGACGGAGTGAAGGTGAGATGGAAGATGCTGGAGGTAGTTCAGGAGGAGGACGGTTGAGCTGGAAGATGAGCCAGGTGATGGCCCAGTCCCCAGCCAGGATGGTGGACCACAGCGACGGCGCTGGAGGGAGGAGCCATGGTGGTGATGGCTTCAGCACCAACTTGGGGACGAGCGAGGGCGACGGCGATGATGGATGAGGAACCCACCGCAGATGGAGGGCTGATGGAGTGGATTGACGCCGACGACCCAGACAACCGCGATGGAGCCGCAGCGACGACCCCCTGAGATGGATGCAGGGATCCGGAGGGCTGAGGTGTAGCTGGAGCGACCGAGGGCGGAGGCGGAGCCTGTGGGAGGGCGGAGCTAGCCGGAGCAGTAGGGGTGGAGGGCCGGAGAGCAACGGATGGCCCGCAAGTCTGTGGCGCAGGTGACGCGACGTCCGACCCGGGTGAAGCCGACGGTCCGAGGAAGCTCCGCGAAGCCGAAAGCTCGTAGGTCCCAGCAGATGTCGAGGGAGGAAGGAGCACAGGTGGAGGAGTCAGGGCGACGGGTCGAGGTGGAGACACCAGGACAGAAGCCGGAGGCGGAGCCACGGGATCCTCATACCCAGAAGGAGGTGGCTCACAGTAGGCCCGCTATGGAACCACATCACTGAGAGGAGATGACGGTGGTACAGCGGGACTGATGGGGGACAGCTCGGGCAGGACAGCAGACGTGGCTGGGGTCTGGGAAGAAAGCTGGGACGAAGAGCTGACAGAAACATCTAGGAGAGGATGTGGGAGAGGGAGGCTGGGTGGGATCAGTGAGTCCAGTATAGAATGGTTAGGCAGATGAGGAGTTGGCTTCTGACCAGCCCTTCGTCTCCGACACCCTCGGCACTGACTGGGACTGCCGACTCGGACCTCTCCCCAGATGGAAACCCCTCAGGCTCCGGGGTGATGTCATGCTCGGTCGCTCCTCCTGGCGTGGGCTCTGACGTTACGGCGGAGTCGTTCGCTCCATCTGCGGTGGGTCTCTGACTGGGAACTGGGCTAGGCAGCGTTCTGGATCGGGGCCATTTGCTCTCCAGACACTTCAACAGAGCTTCCCTCCAGGTCGAGCCGGTGGTGTCTGAGAGGTTGCTGGGGCCGTGGAAGTTACCCCCGATCCAGAACTAGGTCTTCAGGGTTTCATCCTCCAGCAGGCTGGTGATGGCAAGGTGAAAAAACTCAGACGAGAAAGATAGGAAATCTTTCCCATTCATCCATTAGGGTGGTCCGGTCTTCTGTAACGCGTTGCTTGCGTAGGAAACACACGACGAAGAAGATGAATTTCAAACAAGTCTTTACTTAGTAATCGAAATGGGAAATACTACAGGAACAGGAAAACACGCAACACAACACTAGAACATACGAGACCGGACACTGTGGTGAGGATAGTGACTGCTTATAAAGGGAGTGCAGATGAGTGGTAATGATGATGATGGTCTTCAGGTGCGGGTGATTGATGATCAAGTGCAGATGAGGAACAGGAGGGACGCTGGGAAATGTAGTGCCGGTGCTGGTGACTGATCTGGACACTGTGACAAATTGTTAAATAAAGTCGTTATTTTTTTATTTCTTTTTGCTTCATTACATTAAGGTTGAACCACTGTAGTCACAAGAACTATTTTAATGATGTCTTTACTACTTTTCTGGACCTCGAATGTAGTAATTATGTTGCTTTCTTTGGGGGATAAAAAAAAACCTCTCGGATTTCATCAAAAATATCTTAATTTGTGTTCTGAAGACGAACGAAAGTCTTACTGGTTTGGAACGACATGAGGGTGAGTACTTAATAACAGAAATTTCATTTTTGGGTGAACTAACCCTATAAGGTAAATAACAGTGACGAAGAGAGTATTTTTGCTGTGTGTCACTTCCAATCAAGCTGTAATTGTCAAATGCAAAAGCTATGTATAATTTAATTGTGTCTATGTAGGTTGCTAAAAATTATAGATATGAAACTAAAAATTTCCAAAAAAATGTTCCAAAAATTTATGAAAGGTTATTTCCATCACAGAATGCTATTAAACACAATATATCATTTAAAATGTGGTGGAAATTTCCATTTGGGAATAAAGATAGGTTGAGGAATAAAGGTTATGCATACATACACCTTTCAGCTAATTGATTTTTATTACATTGAACTATATATATATATATATATATATATATATATATATATATATATATATATATAGTAATATTTAGTAATACATTTAAAAATATTTGTGTACACTTTTAGAATGAAATCTACTTTGTAGCTTTGTACAGTACATGAGGCCCCGGGCTTTATTCATTATGCATGAAACCACACATTAGGATTTAAAAACAGATCTAATTAAAGCTGCAAGCAGCGATGAAAGGGCCCTCGCACCCGGGCTCACCGCCTCCCGTTGGCCTTAGGAAAACAGTGAACAGTGGGCGACATGCATGTAAGCGAGTAAATACAAGGGAAATATGGCAAAGCCACACTTCCTGCTGCCAACAGGTGGCACTTTGACTGTAACTGAATATTGCCATGTAGATGTCTTCAGGCCAGGACTGTTATCAAACATGTGAAGTTTGGAGCAGATCGGACATTGCATGTCTGAGTTACAACAACTTCCTGTTTCGTGGGGTTAATCGCATACATTAGCACTTAGCCAAGTGTTGCATGATTTAACGTGTTTCTAGTATGTTTGGCACTTTGTGGCATATTGAAATGTGTTTCTGGGAGTGAATTACAGTGTAAAGCATGTCATTTCCTGTTGTCAGCAGGTGGCGCTATGACTAACTAAATATTGGCATATAGATGTCTTTAGGCCAGGACTCTTATCAAACATGTGAAGTTTGGGGCAGATCAGACATTGTATGCCTGAGTTACAACAGCTTCCTGTTTCATGGCGAAACATCAGACTTTGTCAGGCCGCCACGGACACGCCCTTCAACGAAAACTCAAGACCTTTGATATTTGTCATCGCTATGGTCTTAAGATTAGACTGGCAACATATGATGTTGATCTGGTTAAATCTCTACAAGGAGTTAATCACAGTGTAAAACATGTCATTTCCTGTTACCCACAGGTAGCGCTATGACTGTAACTGAATATTGCCATGTAGATTTCTTCAGGCCAGGACTATTATCAAACATGTGAAGTTTGGGGCAGATCGGACATCGTATGCCCTAGTTATAACAACTTCCTGTTTCATGGTGAAACATCAAACTTTGTCAGGCCGCCACGGACACACCCTTCAGCGAAAACTCTAGATCTTCACAAATTTAACATCGCTAAGGCCTTTAGATTAGACTGACCAAATATGACCTTGATCTGATTAAAGCTCTAGGAGGAGTTTGTTAAAGTACAACGTCTGGAAATGGTAAAAATTGCACAAATTTTGCAAAGTTAATTCAAAATATCTCACTTCCTGTTGGGTCTACAGATTTTGCACCTAGGGGCTTTTTTGTAGGCATTGGGCTGTTACATCTGCCTACCGAATTTCATAACTGTACGTGAAACATAGCACGAAGGGCGCTTAATTGAAATTTTGTAGGTGGCGCTATTGAGCCATTTTGCCACACCTAATTCTGAAACCCATATCAGATATAAATTTTCACCACTTCTGACACGTGTGCAAAGTTTCATGAGTTTTCGAGCATGTTTAGGCCCTCAAAAATGTGATTCATTTCGGAGAAGAAGAATAATTGGCCGAGCAATTACAATAGGGTCCTCACACCATCGATGCTCGGGCCCTAATTATCATTCAATTTACGTCTATCATTGTCAGCTTTGTTTAACAGTGTTATCAACTACCTTTGGATCCATTAGGCCAAAAGCAAAAGAAAAGTAAGCAAGCAAGCTTCTTTTGATTAGATATTAGCAAATCTAACAAAATGTATTTTTCCTAGAAAAAAAGGCAAGACTTTTTATTGCCATGTTAACCCTTGAGAAATATAAGTACATTTTAGCATACTTTAAAAATAGAACTTATTATAGAAATAATATACTTTAAAAGAATGTACTTCAAACAAATTTAGGATGAGTCACAGTAATATACATCCACGGACTGGAACTATAACAGCTTTTGGCCAGCTGTAAGTATCTACATAAATATTCTGTCATTTCCTCTTTTTTCCACATTTTTTTCTGTGGCAAAATCTCGACTGTTTTCCAGAGTCCAGCAAGAGACTAGGAGCACATATAACCAGGTCCGTCCCAAGCCTTTATAGGGCCCCAAGCAGAATTTTATTTGGGGGCCCATTGGTTAAAATAACTTAAGATAAACAGTATCTTCTTATATAAAAAAAAATAAATGTATGAAATGGACAATGTTAAATTAAACACTAATTAAATAAGCCCAACTGGTCACCAACTATTTGGTTACCCACATTCTTCAAAATATCTTCTTTTGTGTTCAGCAGATGAAAGAAATTAATTCAGCTTTGGAACAACATGAGAGTGAGTAAATAATGACAGAATTTTCATTTTTGAGTGAACTATCCCTTTAAGGACAAGCGCAACATGTTTACTATTAGGCTGCTATCACATTAAGACCTGCGCACATCTAAAATACAGAATCGCATCTGATTTTCTCTCAACTTATTACTTTCACTTTAGACAACCAACTGTGTTTATATAAACCTTGTGTGTATTTAACAGTATTAGCGTAATCAGATGCGAAAGATAAAGTAACCAGTAATCAGACGCTGTTTGACAGGCTTTTAGTGTGGGCGCTTCGGGTGTATGTGCTCAGAAAAAGCACATGTCAACAGTACGCGAATGAAATGTTTAACCGGCAAGGCTTTAAAGCACATGCAAAAAGAAATAAACACGCATGTGTTTAGTTGTGAAACGTAGTTTGCAGACCAGACAGAGGTGTCGGTCTGCGATTCTTCCTATTGTAAAGTCATGCAATGTGAAACCCCCTGTCACTGCTCCATCGTGCAATGTGCATGCAGCAACCCTGCTACCCCAGATTTTCGTGCAGTGTGAAAAGAAGATTGATCGACTTTGACGACTTTGAAAATCGTGCATTGTGAACTTGGCATAAGTGAGTCCAAAGAGTTGATGATCAACAGTTGTGTCCAATTAGCACTCTAAGTGTGAGAGCGGGCGAGTGAGAGCATAAACAGAGCTGATTGCGTGCCCATGACGCAATGTTTTCTGACACTTAATTGCATATTATTTACAATCAAATGAAAACGTATTATAGTTTTGGTTTATATTAAATGCAACTAGTTGAAGAGTGCTTTTTTGACCCACTTAAGTATATCTTTAAGTAATTTCATAATTCTATTGTCTGTGAAATTAAAGTTTACTGCTGAATGTACTGACAAGCATTTATGTGAAACTAAAATATACTTTAATATCATTCTATTGAAACTTGTGTCATGCATTTAAATATTTTTGTAATTACACATTTGTAATGAGGAAGTTGCACTTTAGTCCATTTAAAATATATTAATGCTACATGTAATATCAATTAATAGGCTACTACATTTAAAATTCTAATCAAGTACTTTACATGTGCTTTAGTATGTTAGTCAACACAGCAAAAGAAGTGTACTACCACAAAACAACAAAAGATTGTTAAAAATGTAATTTAAAAGTGTACTTAAGTGTGTTAAGAAACAGTCATGAAAGTATACTTGCACTTAAGTGGCATTTATTTCAGTAATATATTATCTGCAAGTACCTTAGAAAATAAATAAATAAATAAACTTTTAGTCCCACTGTAGTCAATAATTTTATCCCTTAAAACTCATCTTTCATCACCAAAATTACATATTTAAACTTTTTTCCAGTGAAAAAAAATCTTTATTCTTTAAAATAGCTTGAATGTAACTCTACACCCTTGCCTCATTTATTATACATGGCTCTCTGAATATGATAATTAGCCCCGCCTCCACTCACTCGGAGATCCACTCGCTCAACTTGCTGAGGTTAACGCTTCACAATGTTATCGCTTTTTTACAGTGTCGGACACTTAATGGTAATTAATATGATTAGCCTTTTGCTTGACTACGTTATCAAACAGCTAATAATGTGTTGCAAATGTTACACAAGCCATGTTCCTGTTCGTCATCAGAGTCAGACAGCTGCCTTCTAAAAATCAGTATCCTTAGAAACGCTCAGAACATCAGTAGAGAAAGGCGTCATCATAGCATCATAATTCACCCGCTATATTGCTAAATCTACCCGATTTTTTATATCAACAGAAAAATATACCAGGACAACCTGGCTTCTTTTAAGACTCCCTTGTGCGGTCAGTTAATGATACGCTAAAGCCCGCTGGCACGTTGAAGTGATTGGCTACAAGGTAGTTTATAACGTCAGAAACACCAGTGATTTCAAACCACGTTTAGATCACTGCAGTTTTAAAGAGAAAATACTCTGCAATGGTGTTGACTTATGAATTTGCACATGGTTTGTTAAAGCATATTAAAAACACCACGTAGAAAACTTGATTTTCACCACAGAGGGACTTTAAGATTTGAAGTACACTAAGTGCACATTCAACACAATTGAGCACACTTCTTTTTCACAAGGGAAAGCCTGGTGACTTTTCTCTCTAGTCATGTTCATCAGTACAAACAAAATGGCCGTCTGGAAGATTTTGTTTTTCACACACAGCAATGTCTTCTTCTCAGGATGTTTAGCAGAACCTTCAGCTCATCCCCACTGATCAATGGAGGGTGAGAAGTTCATTATCTCAGATAAATCTATATCCCGCTCAGGCAGCACGTCTCCACCCAGCTCCCTCTCGCCTTTTAATTGCTCCTCAGTCATCAGTCACTGCAGACAGGCCTCTTTCCTCCCTCCCCTCTCCTCATCCAGCTCTAACGACATGAAGGCTAATTTTACACCCAGCAATTGTTCCATTTAATTACTTACTGTCTTTCTGCTTCAACCTCAATCAATAATGCCCTTGTAGAAAAGGAACTTGTTTCTTTAAGTCTTTCATCTCCTGTAGTGCTTCCGTATCGCCATCCGATGGCTACAAACGCTCGACAAATAAAGCAGAAGGCGGTGTTATTATGCAGACGACGGCTCTACGTTCTAACAAAGATTGTGATGCTGCGTTGGATAATTGGTCCGAGTGGGTGATGGATTACGGTTACCATCTCGAAAGTTCAAGTTGAGAAACTTGCTTCTGTAATCTGATGTAAAATGTAGGGAGGGACTGGATTGTTTCCATTAGGAATTGATTGGAAAGATTGAGGGGAAGGGTTAAAAGTAAGAGAGTGATGTCAGTCAAGGAAAGTCATTTCAGGAGTCCATAGAGATGCATTGTTTTATTTATATTTATTTAATCTTATGCACGCGGTTATGGAAATAATAATATATATTATATTATATTGTTGTTACAATATATTAGTTGTGTTTATTAGTTTCGTTTTCATGGACTTTTAGTTTGTTTTCATTAATCACGTGTTCATTTGTTTGAGTTTCCCGCCACTCATGAGTTTCCATGGACACTAATCTTCATCACAGCTGTTTGTCATTTAGTTCATCACCACATGTATTTAAGTTCCTCACCTTCACCTTCAGTGTTAGTCTGGTCTCATTTGAGTTAGTGTCTCTGTTAGTTGCGTTTGTTCTCAGCCTTTTGTGGATTACTATGTGGACTTTTATTAAACTGTGTTTTGAATCATCATTATCATCTTCACCTGTCTGTCTGCAACCCTTGCTGATTATATATTATATTATATTATACACCAATCAGGGATAACATTATGACCACCTTCATAATATTGTGTTGGTCCTGCTTTTGCTGCCAAATCAGCCCTGACCCATCGAGGCATGGACTCCACTAGACCCCTGAAGGTGTGCTGTGGTATCTGGCACCAAGATGTTAGCAGCAGATCCTTTAAGTTCTGTAAGTTGCGAGGTGGGCCTCCATGGATCGGACTTGTTTGTTCAGCACATCCCACAGATGCTCGATTGGATTGAGATCTGGGGAATTTGGAGGCCAAGTCAACACCTCAAACTCGCTGTTGTGCTCCTCAAACCGTTCCTGAACCATTTTTGCTTTGTGGCAGGGAGCATTATCCTGCTGAAAGAGGCCACAGCCACCAGGGAATACCGTTTCCATAAAAGGGTGTACATGGTCTGCAACAATGCTTAGGTAGGTGGTACGTGTCAAAGTAACATCCACATGGATGGCAGGACCCAAGGTTTTCCAGCAAAACATTGCCCAAAGCATCACACTGCCTCCGCTGGCTTGCCTTCTTCCCATAATGCATCCTGGTGCCATGTGTTCCCCAGGTAAGCAACGCACACGCACCTGGCCATCCACGTGATGTAAAAGAAAACGTGATTCATCAGACCAGGCCACCTTCTTCCATTGCTCCATGGTCCAGTTCTGATGCTCACGTGCCCACTGTTGGCACTGTTGGCACTTTTGGCGGTGGACAGGGGTCAGCATGGGCACCCTGAGTGGTCTGCGTCTATGCAGCCCCATACACAACAAACTGCGATGCACTGTGTATTCTGACACCTTTTTTTTTATATATATCAGAACCAGCATTAACTTCTTGAGCAATTTGAGCTACAGTAGCTCGTCTGTTGGATCGGAACACACAGGCCAGCCTTTGCTCCCCATGTGCATCAATGAACCTTGGCCTCCCATGACCCTGTGACCGGTTCACCACTGTTCCTTCTTTGGACCACTTTTGATAGATACTGACCACTGCAGACCGGGAACACCCCACAAGAGTGGAGTTTTGGACACAACTGCAGTTTTGGAGATGCTCTCGTCTTGCCATCACAATTTGGCCCTTGTCAAACTTGCTCAAGTCCTTACTCTTGCCCATTTTTCCTGCTTCTAATGGGGCGTTCACACCAGATGCGACTTGCGCAAATAAATTGCGCTATTCGCGCGTAGTTGGAAGCTTGAACATTTTGAGTTTACTCGCTTCATTCGTGCATGAAATTCACTTCACAACAGACGTTACGTGCGTCAAACGCCCGAAACGCTCAATTAGCGCGAATCACGCCGCAGGATGTCTATTCGCGTCTTTGCATTGACTTAACATGTAAATCACTCACGCTTAACGCTTCATTCGTGTCTGGTGTGAAAGCACCATTACACATCAAATTTGAGGACAAAATGTTCACTTGCTGCCTAATACATCCCACCCACTAACAGGTGCCGTGATGAAGGGATAATCAGTGTTAATCACGTCACCTGTCAGTGGTCATAATGTTATGCCTGATCGGTGTATTATATTATATCATATCATATCATATATCATCATATTATAGGGACACTTTTTCCCAGTCATCTCAATGGCAAAATATGTCCCAATCAACCTGAATTCACCCTATTAAAAAGTCTACAGTCATCTTTTCTTTTCTTTTTTTTTTTTTTTTACTTTTCTACCATAAAGGTTTATTCTAGTGTCTAAACCTTCATTTAAATAGCACATAAAAACAAAAAAAAAGTGGTGGCTGATAACATTACATGCCAGTCATACAGTCTCTTCCAGTTATACGTGGTTTTCTATCATTTTAATGTCGATACCCAAAAATCAGGCAAGGCGAGACTAGGGTCAGGCCATCATTGCATTTCCTGTGTTCATGTGACTCTGCCAGAGTGGGATCATGAGTTGCTAGCAGGGCATTGTAGTAGAGAAGGACCATATGGATGGAGAATGATGGCACGACTGAGCGTTCTCAGCGGCGCTAATGGTAAGAAAGCAGTAATTAGAATGAAATGACTCTACTGCGGCCCTGCATTCACCACACATCCCATCCACACAACTCATTTATCTTCATCTGCTTAGTGCTCCGTGCTGGCAGGACAAACACTTCTGATCTTTCCAATGCCTCTCTCTCCATCCATTCATCCGTCTTTCATCTTTAACTCTCTCTCACTCTGTCATTCTGCTGTTTACCGTATTATGGATGCCCCTTTTTCCTCTCCCATCAATGACTTCCTGTTGCCGCTCATTCATTTCCTGCACGTCCCGACTTTCACATTACTTTCCATTTCTCTCCCCATCGGCACCATCTCGACATCTTTCTCTCTCATCTCTCATCCACCAGAGGCTAACAGGAAGAGGAAATGCTGTTTGAAAGGAAAGAAAGAGCGAAGCCAGGCACAGAGGAGATCAGGGACATGATGAAGCAGGCTGGGATAGATGAAGACTGACTGTGAGAGAAAACACATACACTTCAAGATTGAAAAATTCAGAACTGCCTTCATTTCAGGCAGCAACTGAAATGAAATGAGAAAAACAAAAAAATAATGGTGTTTAAAAGAAGTTTAAAACACATGGGATGCACCGATATACAAATTAATTAATTAACCCTTAAAGGTATGAATGTTTTGCCAATCATTATTACATATTCGGGTCTTTAGCCACCTTTAGCAATAAAGGTGAATGGCATTTATTAAGTCATCAGAGATTAAATTATCGTTGCACAGAAAAAAATATATATACTTAGACTTTTACATAACTCGGGTCGCTAGCGAAAATACATTCTTTTTTTTCCTGTTTATAATGAATTGATAGAGGAATACTAAGAATGTTGATGTCTAACTTAAAAAAAAAAAAAAAATCAGGGGGAGGGTAGTGAATGCCATCCTGGGTTGATAAAGACCTGACGTATGCTTTTAAGGGCTAATAATACAGAAAATAAATACCAATGTGCACAGATGTCATGATAGCAAACTTTGATTTAATATAAATCAAAAATATATATATAAAAATATATATAATATACATTTTTAAATTAAATGAAATTTCCTAACATTTCTACCTAATTTAAATGAGAGAACTCAAGATGAAAAACAAAATATTATACGAGTTGTTTAATGTTATATTCAATTTTTAAGTTTTGCAAGTTTTCAAACCTGTAACTAGTGAGTGTACATTTTTAAGCAAATAACAGTAAATGGACCATTTAACAAATTAAGAGGTACATTTAAGAGTCTTTTATTCAAATAAACACATAACCTTTTAATAATAATAATAATAATAATAATAATAAAAACATTGAATGGTTATTTATGGTCTTTGTGCCAAGTTGCAGAAAGGATTCAAATAATGTGTAACAATTTTCAATTTATTGTAATAGGGGACATAACAGATTAAAGGGTTAGTTTCACCCGAAAATGAAAATTCTGTCATTAATTAATCATCCTCATGTCGTTCCAAACTCGTAAGACTTTCGTTCAGAACACAAATGAAGATATTTTTGATGAAATCTGATAGCTTTCTGTCCCTCCATAGACAGTTGCTCAACTACCACTTTGACGCTTCAAAAAGTTCATAAAGAGATCATAAAAATAATCCATATGAATTGAGCGGTTTAGTCCAAATTTTCTGAAGAGTCATGATCACTTTATATGATGAATAAATTTAATTCAGGCTTTTATTCTAAAAAAACTTTCTTATTGAAATCTAATGACGGAATTTTCATTTTTGGGTGAACTATCCCTTTAAGCCAATGACTGACAATGAATTGATGTATACAGTCAGGAGGCAGGCCAAAATCAGTTTGAAACAAGCTATCTGGCAATGTTACTTGGTCCCCATCCTGGAATCAATCCCGGGATGTGTTTGCGTTCACACAGATGGCAAATTTATGGCAATTTTCTGGGATCAATGTGCTGTGTGAAAGGGGCTTTTAAAAGTGTTGCAAAACGGTTTTAAAAGTCGGTTTTATCTCCATCTGTCTTAAAGATTTCAAATCATTTTTTGTTCTATTATCATGTTGGTTGTTGTATGTACCTTGCACTTTTAGCACCACTCACTGGACATTTCACTTTGAAAGTGCCGCAAAATATTATTTTCAATGCTTTCACGTTTCGCAACATTTTCAAAGAGAAATGTCCACAAAAGCATGTTCAGTTTTATTCAAAGCAGATGTGAATCTGGCGATGTTTTATGCTGGTTGTTCTCTGTATTGCATGCTTGCAAAACATGCAAGAAGAAATGTAAAATCAGACATTTTGAGAAATGTTGTCACAGGCACGTCTTTCCAATGAGCAGCCTTGGTTGATTTCATGCTAGGCTGATATTTGTTAGCTAAATGTTTATCTATAGTTCCTGCTAAAACATGTGATTTGCATCTAATGTTTATATATATATATATATATATATATATATATATAAAACTAGTGTACAGTATTTATGAAAAGTGCCTCAAATACTTTAAGATTAAACCACTTTCTAGCCTACTCTCTTTCATTTCAATGTCCATGAAATAAGACATCCCTTTGCAGTAAACTGAGGCATGTCTCTGGCCAGAAAAGCTTTGGACGTGATGTTAAGAGCTGCGGTAAGTAAAATCATATGACCTGTCCTGTTTTCATGACCACTCTTTTAGCCGCCACAGCCAGACATAAATAATAATAGCACAGTACTAACAAAAAAATGAACATACAGTGCACAGCGATTCAACACAGCACACATGGCCATCAGATCAACTTGGACCTGATCTTCAAACAGTCTTTCTTTAGTACACTCCCTGACCTCTACTCAAAATGGTTTACAGCTTTTCAATGGTGAAAGCACAGGCAAATTCGCATATTGCTAGATAAACTTTAGAAAAAGTAATATGATTATGTAACTCGCGTCACTTGTAATGTTACCCCCAACACTTTTCCTGTTACACCTAATATTGACACATTTTCAGGTTAAATAACTAAACATTACTTACACTGTGAAGAAAACAACAAGAATAACCAACACAATTCTATTTTGTATTTTTACATTGCCAGTGCTATTGTTTATATATTAAAACAAAGTATATTTCATATCAATTTTTCTCATCTTTAAGTTCTATAAGAACGCATAACAAATGTCATACCTCATGTATATTTATTTGTGAACTGTTTCATTTGCTTGCTACCCAGGTAAGTTTGAGATTAGTTTAAGCAAACTCTGTTTTTTCGGGCTCAAGAAGGTGGATTGGTTTTTAGCGGGGTTCATCGTCATGGTAACTTACGCTACACGGCTAACCTGCTCCTGAGCAGGTTTTATTCTGGGTTAAAGTTCGCAAACCCAAACTGGAACAATCAGCTGTGAGTAAAGTGACATGCATCTGATGCAATAAAGCATGTTGAGCATGTTTAAACTAAAGGGTTTATACTTTAATTAATTTGATACGCTACCCCACATAGGAAAAACAGACATGCCAACTAGTTACTGACCTGATGCAGACACATAGCTGAAGTGGACTGATATCGTGTTGGTCTGGAGCGAAGTTTATGCAAGCTAATGTGAAAATAAGTGGGGCAGCCTTAAAGGATTAGTTCTCTTTCAAATGAAAATTACCCCACGCTTTACGCATCCTCAAGCCATCCTAGGCGTATACGACATTCTTCTTTCTGATGAACACAATCTGAGATATTTTAATAAATATCCTGATGCATCCAAGCATTATAATGGCAGCGAGCGAGGATCAACGAGTATGAGAAAGAAGAAAAAAGGCTTCCATCCACATCCATCCATCCATCCGTCATAAACGTACTTCACATGGCTCCAGGGGGTTAATAAAGTCCTTCTGAAGTGAAGTGATGCGTTTGTGTAAAAAACAATCCATATTTAACAAGTTATGAAGTAAAATATCTAGCTTCTGCTAGACCACTTTCCGTATTTAATTTACAAAGAAAGTGTAAAACTCTTGCAGTTCAAAAAGCTTATGCTACATCCTACGCCTTCCCTATTCAAATTACAGAAAAAGCTTAACTGGCACGACGCCACTTTGCACTTCCTTTGTAAGTTGAATACGGAAGGCATTTTTTTTAGATGCAAAGATGCGTTCTGTGTGAACGAACCCTAACTTTGGTTACTACTTAAACCTTATTTGCCACAACCAAGACTTATAAAGCATATATGTATAAGGCCGTGTGTCCACCAAAGCATTTTTTTTCCGAGGGTAGCATATTTTTCCAATTTTCCTTCAGTGGGAGCACCACGTTTTTTAAAAACGGCAGGAGCGTAACGAGGTGCTGTGAGTCTATTTCACAATGAAGCACTGAGTGCTCTTTTTTTTTACCGGCCGCCGAGAGTTGAAGAATGTTCAATGTACCCAGCTGTCCAATTACAGTAGAGGAGTGACAGGACAAATACCACTCTGACCAACCACCAAATTCTGCTTATACAGTGTCAACAGATGACAACAACAAACATAATAACGGGACAAGATAATTTAAAACAAGAGCTCGAGCAAATACTTCACATTGTGTCGCCATTTTTATATAGAAACAAACTATCTGTGAAATGAGATACCAGTAGCCTAACACTTCAGCGGATATTCCTTATGATAGCAAGCAAAGCGTCTCAACTCTCAACTGAAAAAAAACGCTTAAGAGTGCTTCGACAGCGCAGCATTTGTTTCAGTTGAGATGCTTTGTTGCTATGATACAGAATATCCGTGGCACTGTTACTTATAACTGATTTTGCAGGTAATTTGTTTCAGACTAAAAATGTTGACACAATGTAGAGTACTTGCTACGTATGTTCGAAGACCAGCAATATTAATTTCTCATCCATTTTGTTCTGTTCTCTGCTTGTTGATATCATTGTACAGCAAGAATGTTGTGACAGTTGGTCAGTGTTGTATTTGTCCCGCCCCTCCTCAACTCTGATTGGACGGCTGGCTAAATAGTGACAGTGATGAGAGCAGCGCTTTACTCAAAGTTGAACATTCTTCAACTCAAGCCGACCGGTAAAAAACGCAGAGTGCTCAGCACTTGAGCGTGAAAAAGATGCTCAGCGCCTCGTTACGCTCATGGCGTTTAAAAAATGCGGCGCTCCCATTGAAAACAATTGGAAAAATACGCTAGCTGCTGGAAAAAACACTTTGGTGGACACACGGCCTAAATGTTTCACAGTTGACAAATGTTGTCAAGCTGTCTTAGACTGGAGTATCGGTATTTGAGGTGTAGGTTTGTCTCCTGATCAGACTCAAATATGTATGGCTGAATTTCACTTGTTGCAATTTTTTTTTTTTTTTTCAAAAAAGTCCACACGTGTAATGGCAGGTACGTTGAAAATTATTTTAATATGCAAAACTGTTACCCAATGATAGCAGTGGGCATTTACTTCCAAGTCTTGAATGCGGCACGACAATCAAATCAGTGTTTCAAAGAGAGGGTTAACAGGATAGAAAATAGCCTATTACTTCTAAAGATGTTAGAACGAACTCTTAGATGTTTTTTGATGTACAAATCTTGCTAAGATTATAAGTGGACCTCAAAGAATATATATAAAAATGCAGTTCATGACCCCTTTATCCACTGTTGTCGCTGTTGGACAGTCACTTTAGAATAATTAACTGTGTAATTAAAACTGTGGATTATTTTCTCATCCATTCTTTTGAGGAGGCACTGCCTTTCCTTGCCTCCTTGGAGGAAATGCCTGACTCACATTTATTCAAGTTGTAAGTAAAATATGTTAATAATTTTTACTTGATAGTTACACAACATGACATTTTTAGTCATTAATTTTTTAATTTCATTAAAAACTTTTCTTTAATATTAAAAAAAAAAAAAAAAAAATCCCATATGAAATCAATATGAATACAAAGAGTTTGATTGTAAGATCTTGATACTGTCACAGACAAGCCAGGTTCCAACACCAACCAGTCACAGCGCACTCCATCTCCAGAGTACTGATCACACGCACCTGCACCCCATCAGCACGTCAATCAGCACCACTTCAAAAGACACTCACACACTCTCATTCACTGTCCGGTCTTGTTCGCATCTAGATGTACCTACATGCTTACCTCAAGGACTCCTAGCGATATACTTACCTGTCTCTAGCGTCTCCAAGTCTCCTCGTGTGCTTCCAGTCTGTGTGTGAGTGTCTCCAGTCTCCAGCGTCTCCATTCTCCAGCGTCAGTCAAGATCTTCTCACCTGCAACAACACAAGGACAGTATCACCTCTTCTCATCATACCATTCACCTAACAAACCATCACTTACTCACCTGCACGTCCGTTATCTCTGCTGTGTGTCTCAATAAACATCTATTTTGGTATTTCCTGTCTCCGACCCTTCTGTATTGTAACAGATACATTTTTCCTTTAATTTCCCCCCATTTTTTTTTTTCCCCATTTTCTTTATCACTTTTTTGTTTTATTAACACAATGAAACTTGTGTTATTTTCTATTAATTCATAACCTAGCTAATCATTAAATGCTGCCGGAGTACAGTGGTAATCAAGTTGATTATGTAAATTAATTGCAATTCGGACTCAAAAAGGCAACTTGAAAAGACACCTGTGATGGCAGTGGGGGAGAGTGTTAGAATTGAAAACAGTCTTAGTTACTGAAGAATAATTTATTAGGTGAAACTGATTTAAGAATTATAGGTCTGTTCACTGTGTTGGTAATTGAATTAGCCAAATCTCTTAATAAATAAGCAGCCAGACAATAAATAATACATTTAGCTTTATAAAGCAGACACTCAGCAGCTATAAAGTGCAGGGCAGAAGGCGTTAATTTATTGCTGGACCCCTGTGAGTTCCCCTAGTATTGAACTTGGAGTGAGATTTTCTCTGGATGTTCACAGAGAAATAAAGCATTCCTGCAGATAATAAAAATGTGAATGGATTGCATTGTTGTCACCCAGAAATAATTGCCCAATCAAACACATCCTGAGGCTCTATTAAAACGACAAGGAATTTGGCATACTGCAAATCTTGGGTGCCCTGCACACAACTGGTGATGTCATGGACAGGCATTTGCATTAGGGTTGAGTATTGATTATTTTGTACAATTCAAGCCTCTTTTACAAGTAGAGTTAATCCAACAAGCCATCATTTACTCATGTCATTCCAAACTCTTATGATTTCTTTTCTTCTGCGGAACATATATAACATAATATATTAGAATAATGACTCAGCTGTCAATCATTGAAAGTCAGTGGGGTCAAACAGTTTCAAGCTTGCGTCAATAGATCTAGTAAATCTAGTGGGCTACAGCAAGTATAGGGTTTGTGATGGTTAGCAAGGGTCTGTGATGATAGATATTAAAAATTAAACATCAGTATTGACTGTCACATAAATAGGGACACAAACTCTGATTGAAACTTTGTTCTAAAATCTTTCCTTCACATCACAGAAATGTATTTTTTGTGCATGTGAATCAATAATAAACATTGGAGTACACGATACATCTGCGTACATTTATCATTAAAAAGTCTCTGTAAATACTGTATGTTTGCTGCTTTGATACGGCTTCTGTGTGGAGTAAAATCACTCTAAACTCTATTGGAGTTAGACAACACGTGTCAGGACCAACTCATTGTCGTAATCATACTTTAGATCTAATATTGTCACATGGAATCAATATTGCTGCCATTGAAATTCTGCAGCAGAGTGACGACATCTCAGATCATTATCTAGTCTCGTGTATACTACATTTTGTCAAGGCTGCAAAACTGCCTCCCTGCCATAAATATGGTAGAACCATCACTTCTACCACTAAAGATCGCTTTATAAATAATCTTCCTGATCAGTTTCATCGCCTTAGCATACCAGACAGCTTAGAAGACCTCGATGTTGCAACAGAAACTATTGACTCTCTCTTTTCCAGCACATTAGACTTAAAATTAATCCAACGCTGTGGTACAATGAGCACACTCGGGCCCTGAAGGGAGCAGCCAGAAAAATGGAGCGCAGCTGGAAGTTTTTCGCATTTCGTGGAGAGAGAGAATGATTGAGTACAGAAAGGCCTTAAAAACGTCTAGATTTGCCTATTTTTCAAAACTTTTAGAAGAAAATAAGCACAACCCTAGGTATTTATTTGATACAGTGGCTAAATTAACAAGAAATAAAGCTTCAACTTCTGATGTTTCCAAAGAGCACAGCAGTAATGACTTTGTGAACTTCTTTACTTGCAAGATTGACAATATTAGAGAGAAAATTATAACCATGCAACCATCTACTACAGTATCACGTCAGACAGTGCATTGCAGTGTCCCTGAGGAAAAATTCAATTCATTCGCTGCTTTAGGAGAGGAAGAATTGTCAACTTGTAAACTTGTTAAATCATCAAAATCAACAACATGTATGTTAGACCCTATACCGACTAAGCTATTGAAAGAGATGCTTCCAGAGGTCATAGATCCTCTTCTTAATATCGTTAATTCATCTTTATCACTAAGATACGTACCAAAAAGTTTTAAGCTGGCTATTATTAAACCTCTTATTAAAAAAACACAACTTGATCCTAGAGAATTTGTCAATTACAGGCCGATCTCAAATCTCCCTTTTCTGTCAAAAATACTAGAAAAGGCAGTATCATCACAACTATGTTCCTTTTTAGAAAGAAATAGTATCTGTGAGGATTTCCAGTCAGGATTTAGACCGTACCATAGTACTGAGACTGCTCTCATTAGAGTTACTAATGATTTGCTCTTATCATCAGATCGTGGTTGTATCTCTCTATTAGTGTTACTGGATCTTAGTGCTGCATTTGACACTATTGATCACAATATTCTTTTAAATAGACTCGAAAATTATGTTGGCATTAGTGGAATTGCATTGTCATGGTTCAAATCATACTTATCTGACCGTTATCAGTTTGTAGTAGTAAATGAAGAGATGTCATATCGATCACAAGTTCAATATGAAGTACCACATGGCTCAGTACTAGGACCGTTGCTTTTCACTCTGTACATGCTACCCTTGGGAGATATCATTAGGAAGCATGGCGTTAGTTTTCACTGTTACGCTGATGATACTCAGCTCTATATTTCTTCGCGCCCTGACGAAACTTACCAACTTACCAAATTAATGGAATGCATAGCTGATATACAGTGTTGGGCAGTAACGCATTACTTAGTAACGCGTTACTGTAATTTGATTTCTTTTTTAGTAACGGAGTAATTTAACGCGTTATAATTTTGAAAATAGTAATTAGAGTATAGTTACAGGCCCAGGTCAATTTGCATTACAGCTGCGTTACATTGTTGCCGACAAATGCAGCGTTTTATCATCTAGATTGTAAAAAGAAAAATAGCTTCTTTTTTTTCAAAGTAAGCGTCAGGCATCATCCCTGCCTGTCGCCCACGCGACGTCATTTACCTGAGACCTACTGACTGGTAAACGCGTGAGTGGTGGTTACTACCAAAACAATCTAAGCATGGAGAGTGAAAAGTTCGCGTTCTGTAGCTGGAAATACAGTCATTATTTTGAGTTTATTTCGGTCAAAGGCAAGAACATTATTGTGCGTTGTGAATTATGCGGGGGGACGAAAACCTTTTCAACCGCGAAAAACTCCACATCTAATTTATTAAAACACCTGAAAGGGCAGCACACCACGGTAAAACTTATCAAGAAAGTACCGAGTGATGAGACCAATGCATCAACTTCTACTGTCGAGTCCAGTGCCAGTGGATGTCCTTCTCCAACTAAACAACAGAAGTTGGATTTCTCCCGTCCAACACCAACCGTAAGTGGAGAAGATCTGAACAAACTCGTCGCTGGGTATATCGTGGAGGATATGCTACCTATTTCCACTGTGGACTCACCTTCCTTTCGCCGCATCATTGAGAAAATACCCACACACAACAATGTAAGGCTACCACACAGAAAGACATTTGCTTCCTACCTGGAGAGAGAATATGCAACGATGGAAGCTAATTTAAAAGCTGAATTGGAAGAGGTAGATTTCGTTTCCACTACTGCTGACATCTGGACAGCAAACAACAGAAGCTATATGGGTGTAACAGTTCACTGGATCAACAGAGACACTTTAAATCATCACAAAGCTGCTTTAGCATGTAAAAGATTGAGAGGCAGACACACTTTTGATGTTATTGCTGCAGAGTTAGAACAAATTCACTCATCATATGGAATGCTTAACAAAGTTGTTGCGACAGTGACAGACAATGCATCTAATTTCATCAAGGCATTTAAAACATATCAGGCTGGAGAAAGAGGAGGAGGAGGAGAAAGAAGATGGTGCCACTTTTACAGATATCACAGAAGCCCTCTCCACTGAGAATGATGATGGTCAGCTGACTCTTCCCCCACATTACAGGTGTGCATCGCATACAATCAACCTAATTTCCACAGGTGATATTGAGAAATACTTAACTTCCAGTACAAGCACCAAAGCTGTGTATAGGATTAGTATAGCAAAATGCACAGCTCTTTGGACTAAGGCAAGCTGATCAACGATTGCATCAGAACAAGTGCAAGAAGTCACCCAGAGAAAGCTTTGGTACCCTCGTCCACAAGGTGGAATTCCTTTTATGAGGCTGTTTCCAGAATCACAGAAATTCCCATGAATGAGCTGAATAGCTTGTGCACCAAGCTGGGAGTCAAGTGCTTCAATGACAAGGAGTACCAGTTCTTGCATGAGTACTGCATTGCAATGAAGCCCCTTACAGCTGCATTGGACATTTTACAAGGGGATAACTGTTCATATGGTGCTTTGTTACCCACGCTTGAAGTCCTTATGGCAAAAACCCTTGGATTTGAGATGTAGCCAGAGGAGAGCTATTCTGCAGAAAAAGAAGTCATGGACTATTTGAGGTCAGGACTATATGAGCCTGAGACTCTGAACCAGTTCTCAAACATCAAGAACATTTTCTTGAAGTACAACACTCCGACTCCATCTAGCGCACCTGTAGAGCGGCTTTTTAGTTTAGGTGGTTTGGTTCTCACTCCTAGAAGAAACAGACTGTCTGACAAGAGATTTGAAAAGCTTCTGTTAATGCGATACAACAATTGTTTCACTGGCTCCACTCCATTGTTTCAGTCCAAACATTAGGACCCAGAGACAGGCAGATAAAAAAAGAAAAAAAAAAGCTTTATACAATAAGCCTTCATGTGGTGTTAGCAACATTTTTTGTTTTGTAAAACTAGTCTTTGCTGCTCTAGTGCTGTTAAATTCAGAAGATAACATCGCTTTACTATTTTTTTTATACATATGGAGGAATATGTAGAAGCACTAGTTAAATGATTTACAAATGTACTTTATTTTAGACTTTATTTTATTTATTTATTTATTTTTGTTCTTGGAGTGTGCAGATTCAGAAATACTAGTTAACAACATTAAAATGTTTTAAGTTAGGTTTATTTATATTATGGAATATGCAGAAAGAATTTGTTAGCCTAATATTTGTGATACAGGGTTAGAAGGTCAGGAAAGACTGGCTTTGTTTATTTTCTAATTGGAATATTCAGAAAAGCGAATAAAAATATTTGACAGTTGGAGTTAAAAGTCAAAAGAGACTGGCTTAGTTTTGTTTGTTGCAAGAGTGTGCACTTCCCAATAAAGTTTATTCATGAGTGGGCCAAAGAGGTTATTCTGTTGTTTTTTTGTGTGGGGGCTAGTAACGTAACTAGTAATGTAACTAATTACTTTTGAAAAAAACTAATCAGAAAAGTAACTTGATTACTTTCAAAAGGAGTAATCAGTAATCTAATTACATTTCCAGAGTAACTTGCACAACACTGCTGATATAAAAAATTGGATGACCAGTAATTTCCTACTACTAAATTCAGAAAAAACAGAGATTCTAATTTTTGGACCAAAAACTTCTTCACTTAATAACCTAGAATACTGTCTAACACTTGATGGCTGCTCTGTTAAGTCTTCGTCGTCAGTTAGGAACCTGGGTGTGCTCTTTCATACCAACCTTTCATTTGAAGGCCATGTTTCTAGCATCTGTAAAGCCGCATTCTTCCATCTTAAAAATATATCTAAACTACGACATATGCTCTCAATGAAAAATGCAGAACAGTTAGTTCATGCGTTCATGACCTCAAGGCTAGATTACTGTAACGCTCTACTGGGTGGTTGCCCTGCTCGCCTGATAAATAAACTACAGCTTGTACAAAATGCAGCAGCTAGAGTTCTTACTAGAACTAGGAAGTATGACCATATTAGCCCAGTTCTATCAACACTGCATTGGCTTCCTGTTAAACATCGTATAGATTTTAATATCTTGCTAATTACTTACAAAGCACTAAATGGTTTAGCTCCCCAGTACCTGAGCGAGCTCTTAATACATTACAGTCCTTCACGTCTATTGCGATCTCAGAATTCAGGCCAGCTGATAATACCTAGAATATCAAAATCAACCGCAGGCGGTAGATCCTTCTACTATTTGGCACCTAAATTCTGGAACAATCTTCCTAGCATTATTCGGGAAGCAGACACACTCTGTCAGTTTAAATCTAGACTAAAAACGCATCTCTTTAACCTGGCATACACATAACACATTATCAATTTATATTTCAAATCTGTTAAAGGATTATTAGGCTGCATAAATTAGGTCAGCCGGAACCGGGAACACTTCCTATAACACCAGATGTACTCATTACATCAGAAGGAGAATGGCATCTACGCTAATTCTTTCTGTTTATCCTGAGGTTTACCGTAGTCAACCGGATCTGGACTGTATCCAGGTGAGATCGAGGACCTGCGCCTTGACACGATCACAACGCAACCCTGAAGTATCAGCAGAGATTGAGTCAACTAGATCATCCACTGTGAAGGCCTCATCGACACGACAGCCAGTGGCACAGCTCCTCAACAAACCGCCCATACCGGCGTGATGAATACGATCCTCAACTGGATGGAACTGGAATAAATACTTTGAATGTTGCGATCACATTGGACTTATGATAGCTACCTGAATCGTAACTAAGCACTGTTCGCCAGAGGAAAACTGCCCCCCCGACTAAGCCTGGTTTCTCCAGGTTTTTTTTTCCTCCATTTTAACACCTATTTGCCACCTGTTTGCCACCTGATGTCACCTGTTGGAGTTTGGGTTCCTTGCCGCTGTCGCCTTTGGCTTGCTTAGTTGGGGACACTTGACATTTGATATTCAACAGTGCTTTGATCTGCCTGCATTGACACCATTTTCTTTAAGAGCTGCTGTGCAGCCAAAATTATATACTAGTTATCACTGTAAAGCTGCTTTGACACAATCTGCATTGTAAAAAGCACTATATAAAGAAAGGTGACTTGACTTGACTAGAACAATTTAACCATAATATAATTAATTCACAATACATAGGGTATAGGGGTCAGGCTCATCACACTGTGGGGGTTTTCTGTTACTTGGAATAATTTCAATATTTCAGTTGTAACAAAGAATCAATTTATACTTAACATATATACTCTTAACATTTTCAGTGAATCCTCACATTCATTCAGATCGTTTTTAACATGTTTTAACATGTTGCTAGAATATTTTGCAATGCTGCAAAGCTTTGCTAATATTTTTAACATGTAGCTAGCATATTATTAGGTCTTGCTAATGACATATTTTGTTAGCAGTTTTTAACATGTTTTAACACAGCTAATATGTTTCAGCTGGTTGCTACCATATTTTGGCATTCTGCAAGCTATAGCTTTACTATGTTTTAACATGTATAGATAGATAGATAGGTAGATTAGAATGTTTTGTTAGCAGTTTTTAACATGTTTTAACACATTGCTAACATTTCAACTTGATGCAAGCATATTTTGCCATTCTGCAAGGCTTTGTTAATGATTTTTAAGATGTAGCTAGCTAGCAAATTAGCCGCTTTTCCACCGTCGGGTTGAACGGTTCTTGGTATGGTAAGGAACGGTTCCAGTTGTGTTTCCACTGGAGCCTGGTATGACACGGCACAATTACAAACCGTTCTCAGCCCAGAATTCTCGTCACGGTTGTCTAACCGTGCTGAATCGTGCTGGTAGAATCCGTGAAGTGACGTCGCCACACAGGATTGGTCACTTGTCTGTTGCCTGGCTACCAGTTTCTCTGTAGCTGGATAAGCGCTCTATTTGAGCGACGTACACACAAATTAATAATAAAATTAAAAGAAATATCTGATGATCCTCCGTAACGCGGTCGTTATTTACATCTCATATTATCAGTACACCGTTGCGTTACCAAGGCAATGACTGCCGCTTTTGCATTACATTCCAAAGAGCGCCGTTATCATCCCCACAGTGGAAAATGAAACCATAACTTTACCAGCTGGCCCGGATCGGCAAGGAATGGAAAGGTTACGCAGTGAGAACCGTTCGGCCCGATGGTGGAAAAGCGGCTATTGATAGGCTTTGCTAGAAAGAGATAGATAGATATTCTCAACTGTGTTTACATATTTACTGTTGGCTGGGGCATACCAAAGGGCTCTCCCCATACCAAAGCCTTTTGTCTACATTACTGTCTGGAAAAATAATGATTTGCAATTTGCTATGGTATTAGAGGGAGGGCCATCATCATTGTTAAGAGCATTTGATTGGACAAAAACCTAAATCCCCTACATCAGCATATAGATGACCTCAAAACTTCTAGACATGGACTAAAAGCCACAAAACCTTCATTTTGATTTTACAGGACAGACAGACTGAAACGAATGCCTAAAAATGCAGAACAAATGCTATTGATAGTAGGCCTAAGTGTGAAATTACTTAAATGTTCAGGGTCATTGGGGAGCTGTGCAAACTGTTGCTCTGGCCCCTTTATAGTGGCGTTCCTTTTAATACAGCAGGGACTCTTTTCCAATGGCAAACCTCTTTCCTTTGATTTATGACAGTCTGCCACAGTCATAATCTCGGCACTTTTTCACTGGGTTTGGTCTCAGTTCTTTTGGCCCTGCCCACCTCACGTTCTCTTGCATACACACACACACACCGCACACACGTCTTCCTCCCACTGGAGACTTATTCATCATTATTATTGCTCCGACAGGTCCATTACAAACACAGGCTGTTAGGAAACACACAGACAGAGAGAAACTTTTGGGGAAAACTAAAGCTGTTTGGCTTGGTGCAGTTTCCCATTAGTATCATGGCCAACGTAATGCATCCTGTGAGCCAGTCATATAAACTGTTGTGTATAAATCAATATCTAATGGTTTAATATTGCATATATGCTGACAGCAAGTAAATCATCACATAGCATTCAGTCTGCAACAGTAAACATTACAGATAATCGAAATTTAATTAGCCTATTCTTAAATTAAAATACTTTATGATGCAGACTAAGCTAAATTGTGGTCTTGTTACAGAGGAATACATTGACATAGAATGAATACATCTATGGACTGTCGAGAATAAATATCTTGACTTTGGTCAAAGAGTGTATTTGAAGGTAAAGTCCATTTTTTTCCTCCCAAAATGTGTTCTCCTGTCCAAGTTTAATGTGCAGGGATAACTATAAGTCAGCCATCTGTAAGCTGACTTACTGAAGAGTGTAAAATTGTGGCTTTGTGATGCTTTCAAAACATTGATATGTTTGTTTGAACGATCCAAGCTGTCTACTTGTGGCCAAACTTGAGTTTTGGTGGGTCTACCTGATGCAATTCCTTTAGGGGCCACTAGGGATGCAGTAATATAATATAATATAATATAATATAGCAATATCACACTCGTAGCCGTGCAATATGTATATCAGCATGGCTGTGATTCGGCAATAGGCACAAGGCCACAGTAGTTAATCACAGGGTGCTGATATACAGCCATATTGCACAGCTACGAGTGCGATATTGCGTTTAACAGTTCGATGACATGAGTGTGTAAATAAATAAGAAATAACAACGGAGTGTCTTTAAAACCCTCTTTTGTGCAGAACTAAAATAGGCGCTATGATTAAATTTGAGTCACATATTTCAGGTCTAAACAACAACATTCTCGCCTAAAAAACTTTTAAAGCTACAATTCAACAAGTGTAGTATTTGTAAAAAAATGGTGGATTTGCTCGCCCGCCATGACAGTCGCTTCAAACGGAGTAATACAAACAAAAGGTAAGTGCTGTTATCACTAAAATATTGCACAGCTCTCAGCCAGTCAGATTAAAAAACCAGAAAGAATTGTTGTATAAAATATAATATAATAAATTATATAAATTATATAATATAGTTAATGCATCAACATGTTCAGTTCCTGTATATGGAAAAAAGAGCTTTTGGTAATTATTAAATTTGAAAACTGTCTGTATAAATTTATGCAACAATGTTCTTAACTCATCTCACTCGCACTAAAAACAGATTCTATATTTCTCAGACTGCATCAATATGCCCTGGAGATGCAAATACGGATCTTAAAATATGCAAAGATTCAGTATTAAAACAACTTCCCCCACCCTTTATGAACATAATCTTACACAAGAAAAGATGGCGATCCTGCAATCCTCTGCTGGTTGTTTGCATCACTTTTGGATGATATTTAACTTGTTGAACTTTGATGATTTGATTTGATTCAATTTCACTATTCAAAGAATGCAAATGACTTCACTTTTGTTAAACGTCCCATCTGGGTTTGATTTAGAAATAAATTACCTGTAAAGTTTAGCATTCGACTCTTGGCGAGAGGAGCATAGAGAGCCAATTGCCAATTGCAGGCTATTAAATCAATACGATATTCCAAGAAAAACCAAGAACTCACCAAAGTATAAAAATGCACAACAAAACAATGCAAGACAAAGGACATGGAAAGCAGGAAAAAGAACTATAAATATACAGGACACTAACAAAATAAGAAACATATGGAAACCATCAAGGGGGAAACAGGAACCAGTCACAGTCATGTTTAGTTCTTGTCTTGTTTAGTTTTAGTCAGGCTGTATTCGAAATCGCCCCCTATTACCCTCATTCTCTATTCCCTACATTACTCCACTAATAAAGTTCACTTGAGAGAGTGAATAAAAATGAGTGAGTGAATTTGGACACTGAATGCGGCAGAAGGTGTGTCGCTTTTGTATAGTTTGTGCTTGCTGTTTAATAATTGAAACTTAGCAAACTAGCAGCTCCAGTAGTAATGAAAAAATTTATCTTGAACTCTGTCATGGAAACTAGCATGTATAAACCTTAATTAAATAGATTAATAATCAATTAAAAAGGAATTTATACCTGTGTGATATTACAGTATACCCACATTGGACCAGCGGTTTGGAAAATGGATGGATGGATGGATGGATGGATGTTTTAGCTGCGGCACAATCTTCTAGTCAGACACGGGAATAAATTTGGTGCATGACTCTCGCAGTGCATTATGGGTATTCTCTAGCCATTGAGCATACATTGGTTGTACACTCATTATTGCAGTGCATTGTGGGATTGATTGAGTACACTCGATATTGTCCACTATGGTTTTGGACACCACTACAAATGGC
This sequence comes from Hypophthalmichthys nobilis, assembly GCA_037950665.1. Classification (NCBI taxonomy): domain Eukaryota; kingdom Metazoa; phylum Chordata; class Actinopteri; order Cypriniformes; family Xenocyprididae; genus Hypophthalmichthys; species Hypophthalmichthys nobilis. The sequence continues at coordinate 28,817,680 of CM075476.1, read as the reverse complement.
TGTTCCCTCAAATAGTGACCTATTTAAGGGTATAGAGGGTGATTTCGGACACAGCCATACTCCTCATTGTCTGTTTTGCCTAAGTTCTAGTTCATTCATTAATTGCTATAGTCCCTGATATCACGTCTGTTCCCTGTTCCTTTCCTGATTACCTTCCTCTGTGTATTTAAGTCTTCATCTTCCTCAGTTCATTGTCTTGTTTTAATGTTATGTAACATTATGTTGGATTGTTATGCTATTTCTCTTCATGTTTATTAAAAGTCTTCTTTAGTCTTCTTTAGTCTTCTTCGTCATTCTGCGTCACATCCTCTTTGTTAATTATCACTAAACAGCCAACCTATGACAATATTACATTGAACAGATTTTACATATACTAAATTGGGTAACACTTTATTTTAGTGTCATTGTTACACATGTAGTTACTCTAGTAATAAAAGTAAATTATGCCTATAGTAAGTACATGTTACTTAATATTCCTCAGTACTTAAATGTATAATTACAGTGTAACATACACCTTAAAATAAAGTTTAACACTAAATTGCAACTTAGCGCTGTAACGTGCTGCTTGCGCAGGAACACACAACGAAGAAGATAATTTTCAAACAAGTCTATACTTAGTAATCCAACGGGAGATAATACAGGAACAGGTATACACGCAACACAACACATGGAACATACAAGACCGGACACTGTGGTGAGGATGGTGACTGCTTATGAAGGGAGTGCTGATGAGTGGTAATGATAGTGATGGTCTTCAGTTGCGGGTGATTGATGATCGTGTGCAGATGATGAACAGGAGGGATGCCGGGAAACGTATAGTGCAGGTGCTGGTGACTGTGACAAGCACTGAAAAGGCATGGACACAGTTATTTTTGCAGCTGACCTTATTGCATATATGCATTTGTAAGTTTTCCTCAAAATTTATGGGAGGAGAGTATTTAAATTGAACAATCAAGGTGATTTACTAAGGTTTGCGCTACTCAATTTACTGTTATTTGCGCCATTATTTACCGCCCCAAAAAGCATGTCTTAAACCAGACTCTAATTTGCACTGCTCTTGGTAGATTGTGTTGGTCATTATGGAAATGATCCGGCTGCGTCTGTGTTGTTTATTTTGTGTCAGTAGATCATGTGCAGAATTTTCCACTCCCATCTGTGCTTCTTTGGAATTGTGCTAATTTGCCCTGTTTAGTAAATCTGGCCCTAAGTGAAAAATATTACATTGAGTTCACACTTAAGTATATTCTAATAAAATATGTTATTCTAATAATATAATAATATATATATATAAGACACCCAAAAGGCGTTACTGACAAGTAAACATAGATGGTCATGTGCTGATGCATTTAAAACAAGATTTATTTATTTATTAATTTATTTTTATCCAGCTTAGTTTCAACAGATGACTTTTTGGACTTGACTTCTAAAAGTAGTGTGTTTTCATACTACATTAAGCTGTACTATATCAGAAGATCAAAGAAAATTTGATTTTTAGTGATATGACCCCTTTAATAACTTCGCAGAATGATCTAAGCAATCTTATATTACATTTATTGGCTTCTGCTTTGTCTGTTTTCCTGCCTCTTATTACATGCCCCGCACTCCCATTATCTCACAAATCAAGTGTGATGAGTCTCACTATATGTCAAGCGAACAGAATTCAGCAATGATGTCAGGCTGCCAGAGGGCCATAAAAATACTTACAAATACATCACTTCACCTCTAAACTGAACAAAAACAAGTGCAAATGCAAATGATTGTCTAGAAACTGAACTTATACTGATATAGAAAAATAGCTGTTCAATATGCTATTGACAGTGATAATTCTTTATACGATTTTGTTCAGTTTATTACTAATTTGATGCTAAATTGTTGACATTTAAGAGATAAGCAAATGCTCTAATGCAGACCTGATGTTCAAGTCAATACATCAAATAGACCATTTAACCAAGCCGTAAAATATTTGAGAAGGCTCACAAAATATTAATTAGGCTATACTGGACTATTCAACAAAATCACCTGGCAACATTAGCATGACTGATTAATATTCATAAGTTACAACCAGCCTGTCTGACACTTTAAAATGTATTCTGCACTGCAGTGATGTCATCATCTAACAGTAGACACCAGCAGTGATGTTTGTGTCTAAGAATTTTAGCATTATTTGCATTTGCCTTGCATTGTTTAGATAGACTGAATTAATTTGGTGTTTGTACATTATAGACTAGGCTGAAACCAGCTTGAATTCAAGTTATAGTTTGCATTAAATTTTTGGAAGTGCTGCTGCAAGCAGGAAACTTTTAAGAAGTTTGTTGGTCTATAGGTTCTATTCCTAGTGAGGTGCCTACGTAGGCAGCAAGCACTTTCCACGAATAGGGTACAAAATAGATATTCTTTCAACCATTGGTCAGTGAAAGAAGGTGCTTTAACCTACAGAAAATGCTGAGTGACAACCTCAGGAGGTCAAACTAAATATATAAGCTGTTTTATTTTCTATTCATATTATATGGTGTTAGCAATTTTACCAAAAGACAGCATGTAATTTTTGTCATTTTCTAGTGATGAACTGTAAAAAAAATGCCATAATTATATAGGCAAGTAAAAACTGAACACTAATTTTAAGTAAAAGTAAAAAAGCTATGCAAGAATGAGTATAGAGTTGGAGTACAGAGTATACAGATAGCAAATTTAGTATAATTAAGTCATTCTATAGTTTGATCAATTTACATTAAACTAATTCGGTTAACAGGTGCCAAAGGGTTAGAATTACATGTATGTTATTTCTTCAGTTTTATGATTTTAAGAAATGTTAATGTTTTGTAATGTGTAGAAATCATCTGGTAACAGAGATGTACACAAAATGTGGGACACAGCTAAATATTATGTTTCTGGTCATTAAATTTGTCAGTAAAACAGTTTTTTTTATTGCAATCATTTGAATTTAAGTTCAACACCTTATGCAATATATATATATATATATATATATAGGAAAATTGCATGTATCCCATGGAGAAGGCAATGCCACTTATAGCACATTTGAACCCATAGTGTACTACAAGTGGTAACTAAATATATTTTTTAAATACAGAGATAGTATATTAAAAGCACATTTTAGTTCAAATTTCATGGTGTCTCAAAATAGCACAGTTGAGTACACTTAGATGTTCTTAAGATTATCTTAAGAAGTACTAAAGAAGAATTTTGAGTATATTAAGTACAAAATTAGTGCGTGAAAATAGAGCACTTTAAGTACATTATAGAAGTGTACTTTTTTTTTCACCTGGGAAAGTATTGGGACACCCCTTTCAAATCATTGAATTTAGGTGTTCTAATCACTTCCATGGCCACAGGTGTATAAAATCAAGCACCTGGGCATGCAGACTGCTTCTACAAACATTTGTGAAAGAATGGATCACTCTCAGGAGCTCAGTGAATTCAAGCGTGGGATCGTGATAGGTTGCCACCTGTGCAATAAGTCCATTCATGAAATTTCCGCACTACTAAATATTCCATGGTCAACTGTTAGTGGTATCATAACAAAGTGGAAGCAATTGGGAACAACAGCAACAGCAACAGGCCATGTAAAATCACAGAGCGGGGTCAGCGCATGCTGAGGCACACAGTGCGCAGAAGTCGCCAACTTTCTGCAGAGTCAATAGCTACAGACCTCCAAACTTCGTGTGGCCTTCGGATTAGCTCAAGAACAGTGTGTAGAGAGCTTCATGGAATGGGTTTCCATGGCCGAGCAGCTGCACCCAAGCCTTACATCACCAAGTGCAATGCAAAGCGTCGGATGCAGTGGTGTAAAGCACGCCGCCACTGGACTCTAGAGCAGTGGAGACGTGTACTGTGGAGTGACGAATCACGCTTCTCTGTCTGGCAATCCGACAGAGTCTGGACGAGTCTGGGTTTGGCGGTTGCCAGGAGAACGGTACTTGCCTGACTGCATTGTGCCAAGTGTAAAGTTTGGTGGAGGGGGGATTATGGTGCGGGGTTGTTTTTCAGGGGTTGGGCTTGGCCCCTTAGTTCCAGTGAAAGGAACTCTTAATGCTTCAGAATACCAAGACATTTTGGACAATTTCATGCTCCCAACTTTGTGGGAACAGTTTGGGGATGGCCCCTTCCTGTTCCAACATGACTGCGCACCAATGCACAAAGCAAGGTCCATAAAGACATGGATGAGTGAGTTTGGTGTGGAAGAACTTACAGAGTCCTGACCTCAACCCGACAGAACACCTTTGGGATGAATTAGAGCGGAGACTGTGAGCCAGGCCTTCTCGCCAACATCACTGCCTGACCTCACAAATGCGCTTCTAGAAGAATGATCAAAAATTCACGTGCACGTAAAGGCAGGCATCCCAAAACTTTTGGCAATATAGTGTATATTATACAGTAGTGGCCATAAGTGATGTCTGAAGGGATTGTTTTTAATGACCCTACAAGTTTGATTAAACCATCAAAATATGAGGAAAATATTTACATTTTGGAAATAATTTAAATGTAAGTGAAAAACAAAACACTAAACTTGTTTAAGGTATTTATCTGACACAATTGTTTGGCAAAAAAGGGAAACTACAGCTACAGGTTTTATTTTTACTTTGCAAAAAAGAAAAAAAAATCTACATTGTCTACAACATAATCAGTTATTAATATTTCATTGGTTCTCTCTTAGCACAACTACACAATATGCTTACAAAATCTTTACCCATTTTTAATAATATTTGAATAAATGGTAAAGATGCCAGTTTTCCTTTAGGCCGGACATCACTTTTGGCCACTACTGCCTGTATATTTAGTATATGTGATGATTATTGATGATGTGATGATGAACTGAAATTGTGCAAACATAAATCATTTGAAACAATTTCAATCACACACACTGAGTTGCCGATTCACTCACATTAAAATGTTCATTACACATTTATTTGAGGAATTCTGCTCAAATGTCTTTTTAACTTCTTGTCTGTGAAGCCCAGTTTATTGTATAACCTTAATTTCGGCTCTCAAAACAAATGGGATGCTCTCTTTACCTGTCATGCATTGAAATGCATTCCTGTTATCCTCTGCGAAGAATTGGGCAAACATATCTATGTCAAGAATTCTGAAATGCATAGGAATTACCATGACATAAGCGTTATAGACTTGAGATTGATTGATAGATGGAGAAAGAGAGAAAGGAAAGGAAGAGGTATTTGAAGTTTACATGAATGGTTTTTTGATGGATAGTGTTTGTACACAGACAATGAGCTGTCCTTGCCAAAGCTGTGAATGCGTGACACGGAGCTTAGAAGGTGATAAGGGCTGAGGGAGAGGATGGTGTGGAAAGAGATAAGCTTACCGAGAGCGAGAGAGGGAGAGGGAGCGAATGAAACGGGTCGTCTGGTAGCTGTGAGCAGATATTGGGCAGTGGATGTCCTGATTTTGCATTAGGTACGGCAGGCTTTAGCCCTTTGCTCCAAATGTTTGGGAATGATAGCAAGGTTTTTTGAGCTACAGAAGCATGATCCATTGAAAAGATTTGTATTTGCAACACTTTTCTTGTATGAATTTCCACATTTATCCCACATTCCACCTTTTAAGGTAAACATAATGTTCCACAAAAGTTTCAGTATGAACTGGCTGTATTTCGGTACTACATTTTTGAAACCGTAGTTTCATTTAAATGTACATATTATGGTTGGCTAAAATGAAGACATACTCTACATAAAATACGTCGTATTTGGTTACACCTTTTTTCCAAAATGATATGCATTGTTTCTAGAACATAAAAAAAAAAAAAAAAATAATAATAAAAAAAAAGCGTTCTGACCTAACTGCAACCAAAACTGTCACATTTTGGTTATTTATTTGATTTCAATTTTGTGTGGTTTATAGAACAAAAAAAAAAAAATTGCAATGTAACCTGTAACGTGTATGTTCTGTTTTGGTTTAGTTTCATTGTGTTTTGGTTATTTTTTCCCTGTTCTGGTTTGCCTGTGTTCCCTAGTTAGCATTCTTGGTTGTTAAATATTTCTACGCACCTGCTTCTGTTCAGTTGATTATTCTCCCTTGTATTTAAAGGATTAGTTCACTTTAGAATTAAAATTTACTCACCCCCATGTCATCCAAGATGTTCATGTCTTTCTTTCTTCACTCGAAAGGAAATTCAGGGTTTTTGAGGAAAACATTCCAGGATTTTTCTCCATATAGTGGACTTAAGTGGGGTACAACAGGTGGAAGATCCAAATTGCAGTTTCAGTGTAGCTTCAAAGGGCTCAACGCAATCCCAGACGAGGAATAAGGGATCGTTCATTTTCTAAAAAAAAAAAAAATGTATTTACTTTTTAACCACAAATGCTCGTCTTGCACTACTCTGTAATCCGCAATTTTATTTTCGACTGAAGAAAGAAAGACATGAACATCTTGGATGACATGGGGGTGAGTAAATTTTCAGGAAATTTTAATTCAGAAGTGAACTAAAACTTCCTTTGTTTCATGGTCCAGTATTGTTTAAGTTAAGTGTGTCAGCCTACACAGCGCCTGACATAACCTAACTGCACCCAAAACTTTGTCACATTTTTTGGTGCTTTATGGATTGTTTGAATAAAATTGCATACCCAATGGCAACAAAATCTTTGTCACATTTTGGTTATAGGTTTTTGTGTGTGTGTGTGTGTGTGTTGTGTGGAATTCCAGCCCATTAGCTTCCACAATTCTTTCTAGAACATTCATCATTGCAGTGAAATGTCACCTAATTCATGAAATTCTTTAACTCCTCTCTTTCAGGGTGTATTATAATTCCTGTCAGTGACCCGAAGGCCAAAGCTCATTAAATATTTATATTCTATTCTATCTATCTAATTTATGTATGAGTGTATGTATCATACTTGTGTATGTAAAATGAATATACAAATGGTGAAAAGTAACCATAAGATGTCTATAATACCTGTAGAGAGCTAGCCATTAGAATTTCCATTCAGGTCAATACATGAATAGTAAATGATAACATAACAATACTGATTGGCAGATCTCATTACAAGACCAGTCTGTTAAAGGAAAGGTTTAGTTCATTGGTTTACATCCATCCTCCTATCCAGTTGATGTTGAGGGCTTCTATGCTGCAAGATTGTTGGCAGTAGTTTAATATCAGATGTGTGAGAACTTCACTAGGGATGCCAGCTTTCATAAGCTTTCTTTTTCATTCTTTGAAATCCAAGTGTTCTGCCAGGTAGACATGACTGGAAATCAAAGTTGGAGTGACAACTGTCTTCGCTCCTGACGCGAGGGCGGTGTGAGTGGATGTTGTGTCTTGGAGAATTGTAGAAAGTTCTGCCTTGTGATAAAATCTATGTTTTATGTTGAGCACAGAACTTGTGGAAAAACCCTTATCAGAGTCCCGAGATGTAATCGGATTCACTGAAGAGAGTCACCCATGGGTCAGACAGCCATCTGTCTATGAGGACTGGTTCATGGACAAATGAACAAAGCATGATTCCACATGTATCCCAGAATGATATTTTCTTCAAGTTTCAAGATCAAATGTGTCCGTACTTTATAGGGATAGTTCACCCAAAAATGTTACTCACCTTCATGTCATTTCCAAACCTGTGGACTGACAAGCATAGCTTTGAAAACAAAAACCGAAACAAAATTTTAACAGGAACATAAACAAAAATGAAAACAAAAGTTTAATCATTCTGAACAGAAACGCTTATTTGAAATTACCTGGTTAATAAAGTTGTTTTATCGTTCTGTTTAAGATTTTAATTTGGCAGTCAACCAATCATGTATTGAAATAGTACAGCCTATGCAAATGTGACAACACATCCAACGTGAATGAAATGCCCACGCTCAGCTGTCAAGTCATCATAGGTAAGTCACAAGGCAATGGGATTAGCTGTTGGATCTCAGGAGTTTATCCGTGGATATGTCACCATGACAGGTTATAACGAGTGTGGTGTTTTGAAACCAGCGAAAATTGCAGGTTAGTGTAGAACCGCTACTATTCAGGAAATTTTTTCTTTAAAAAATGTATTTTTTAAATGATTAAACACCTTGTTGTCAAAGTTAGTATTGTAGCTTTATGTATAGTCAGACACTTGCATGGGTCGTTATATTAGCATTTTACAAAAATCAAGGTCAAATGGCACCAGCGAATGTCAGAGATTTGTGTTACGTACAGGCGTTTTTTATTTGCCCTTGCACTGCAAACAACCAGAGACGGTCTCCAAAATGGGTGCAGGACTTCATTCATGATTGAGTCGGGTGGAGCTTCTGTATGAGGTTTGCCGACAGTTTGAGGATCCACTCGAGTTATGAGGTTTAGTCACAAGCTCTTAGTATAAAGTTTAATTTATGCTCTGATATAAAGTATAGGCTAAAAAAAAAAAAACGTTAATAACCAGTATGGTTTCTAATCAAACCATTTTCGGAACAATAATGTTACAGAACGAACGCAGAACAGAAACGTAAAAATACTGATTCTGCCCAGAGTGAACTGGTTATTTTTCCCCGTTTTTAAGCCCTGCTGACAAGACTGACTTTCTTCCGTGGAACACAAAAGTAGATAGGCTACTTTGATTAACAGTTTTTGTCCAAACAATAAAAGTCGATCCAAAACAGCAAGTCATTGGACCCCACTGACAATATTGCAAATTATCTTCTTTTGTTTTCCACAGAAGAACGAAGGGCAAATTATTCTTTTACCCTTGTGCTGTGCTGAAAATTCTTCAGCTAATTTGGTGTTCCCAGTCAAAATGACTGGCTCGGCATGCTATATTATCAACAAATATTTGATTAAATCTTTTGGCAACTTGTTTTATTTACATAGACCTCATTGATACATGCATCTAAGGTAAAATAACAAAAAAAACAAACAAAATAAAACTGTGTCTTCTCAACATGTCGACAACACAAACCAAACTCTTCCAGCCTCAGCTACAACTACAGTGTTATAACTACAGGACGGGTCAAAGTAGACGTTGTTCACGGGCAGCATTGACGAGCATATGCTGGCATTGTGCATTTTTTTTTTTTTTTTTTTCAAACCTACATAGGTTTGAGTAGGAAGTAAAATTAGAATTACTGATGACTCATTTCAGGCATTTCAGAATTGGTCATTTCTTTTGGGAGACAATAACTCCATTTATCTGCACTTTTATATTCTCAAACAGATATATTACACACATGAAAGGCAATATCAGAAAAGCATAGTAGTACTTTAAATGCTAGTGTATTAGGTGAAAATAGACTACACACACACACACACACACACACTGGGTCTGGGGTTTCTCAGAGAACATGGCATAATTATTAATCAAAGACACCTCTGCACTAACCTGACTGCCCTGAGGCCCCATTAGATATTCAGGATCACTTCTCTGCTCACCTGTCTCCACCAGCACCTGTTCTTTCAGCTGAATCTTCATCAGTATTCATCTCACCCACCTCGCTCTCCTCCTGTCTTGGGCCCCAGATGAGCTGTTGTAAAAAAAGGAAGGAGAAGTAAAAAAAAAAAAAGATTGGATCTACCTTGTTTACTGCCATCTTCATGGTTCTTTAAAGGGCGGATTTGTATCGAATCTAATCTCCATCTAATATCACTTCTCTGCCATAAAGTCATATAACTCAAGCACATAAAAGGCCGAAGGGGTGGCGTATTGCTCCATCCAAGCCAAAATGACTTCCTTGTTGGCGCCTGTGATTGGCTGTCCTTTAGTCCCCAGTGTGAAATGTCTTATTCATCCACCTGCTGGATAGTCCCAACTGATATAATTCACTTTCTTGGGATGGAAAATTGTAGATTCTGAATTTCTTATATCACAGGTGTGCAGTTGATTTGAACATGTCACTGAAGGTCATGCATAAACTTTCTACCTCACTTCTATTTTCATTAAGCGACGCTGCATTTCCTCTTCACGTCAATGCATTTGCCTTGTGTCGAAGATAAAGCTTGTCGTTAAAGGCTCTCAAGGGTTGTTTCAATAGTTCTCCATCTTGCTTGCATTTCCCCTGTGCTTCTTTCCCAGATTTTCCCAGATCCGTTCATGACAGGTGTAGATGGGGCAGGCGGGGCTGCGTGTGAGCGGAAAAGGAGCATTTTGGAATGCCGCTCAGGTTTTCAATTGGCATTTTAAAGTCTGCGCCTGACTCACCAAGACGACCGAGTGTCTTTGCAATTCCTCTGGAAAGCGGGAGCAGAATAAGGCTACGGAACGGAATCTGCTGTGAGAGGGAGGAGAGGATGATGGATGGTGGCTGTTAGATACAGTAATTGTGCTCAGGTAATTGCCCCTCCTTCGCCATAATACCCCTGAAACCTTCTCCATTTCCATGGCAGGAGAAACTATCAGCAATGCATTTTGCAGGCTGAGCAGGGTTCTTATGCTAGCTGCAAGGAGACAACTATTTAGTTTGCCTAGCGATTTTGACTATGCCTGACTGATTTGTAGCCCTTGACATTTACAACATTACTGTTAAAGAAAGAGCCTGCAGAGTCTAACAAACCCAAACAGCATTGTTCTCGTAATCAAGTGTAATCATTACAATCTCAATAATACTGTTGTAATTATTGCTGTTGTATATGATCTCTGATATAAGGATGCATCCCACACACCCTTATTTCAAGAGGGGATTATTCAAGGATTATTCTTGTAATTTATGAAACAATTTCTGTAAAATCTTATATCAGGTTAGTCAAGATCAGATACTTAAAAAACTTTTTAAAAAATGATCATATTATTTATACAATGGCAATGAAGAGGACACCTAACATGATGGAACTAGCTAAAGTGAGTCATTAGCATGTTAGCTTACCTTAGTTTTTTCATTTTTATATCATCACATTGATTTCTGTCATTTTAATCAAAATCATGTCAATGAAACAAGACAACTTACATCACAAAATATCAAAGAATTCATCAAATCCATTGCTAATACTTCAAATTTGTGCTGTTGTTTTTCCTCCAAGAAATTGTAGCTTCCTGGCAAGAAGTAGAACTCACAGGATTGAAAAGCGTCAGGATGAAAAGCGACATTGAGGGCAAGAAAAATGCTTTGTTTACCGATTAAAACTATATTTCCAAGAAAATATGTTTGGTTTGAAACATTTCAGTTAAGATACTTTCACACAGTCAGTGTTTGGGATTAATAACCACATTTACTAACATGCTTACTGAAAAAGTAGCATAAAGGAGCTGATAATAAAATGCCTGTATGAACAAATAACCAAGTCCAATCCAAATTTCTCTTGCAATTCGTAGTTTTCACATGATGTCACACCCTTTGGAATGCCTGGAGGGCAAAACAAAGCTTTTCTCCACTGCCTGCCAGTTATTTTATCAGGTTTACTACATGCTTTTTTTTCTGCTAATATTGATTATGCATACTATGTACAGGCAAGCAGATGAGCCCAGAATATGAATGCAACATGCTAAATTGCATGTTAAGATTTTTCCCAGAGAAAACCATTATACAGGACATGCTTCATGCATTAAGACAATGATATTGAAGGAATAAAATTCAGTATAAACTTTATTAATAAAACATGCTATATTCAGACAAGCATATGAACCCGGAATATGGACACAATGGGCAAAGTTTCAGGTTAAGTGTTTTTTCCCCCCATAGAAAACTATTTTAAAGAAAATCCTTAACATGTAATTTAGTGCATTACATTTATATTCTGGTCACATTTGCTTGTCTGTATATAATATGCATCATCAGCAAAGTGTATACTAGATTTAATCTTTTAATATCACTGTTTTAAGGCAGTTTGTGTTTTTCATGTTAAGCATTTTACAATGTCCCGCTGTTTTTAGTGATTGAAATACTGCGGATGTTGCTATATTGCAAGTGCCCAAAACTTGCAGTTTGTTCACGTTTGTTTTTCTTTTTTTTTCTTTTTTTTTGAAATCTAAATATTTGTGCGATTCTGAAGTGTGCTATCAATGGACTCTTATAAAACGGATAGTTCCGGCCCTTGATTCTGATTGGTTGAGCCGTGTTCGAAGCCGTTGTAAATTACTCTACAAACATACACCTGTGTCATTACATACACCTCATTACATCAGTATTACTGCACCACTGTGTCTGCGTGTTGATGCAATTCCATGTAGTCAAGTCATCTTCATTTATATAGCACTTTTCACAATACATATTGTTTCAAAGCAGCTTCACAGTGACAATAGGAAACTTAATTGACATTGTTTTGGATATACAGCAGCGCTAAGAACAAAAAAAATATTATCGAGCTAAAGTTGTTTTTTGATTGAATCACTTCCGTTGTAAAAATTGTTAATTATTACTTTAGGGGCCGCTTAAATGACACCTTTCCTACTGAAAACTGAATACTTTTAATGCGTTCTTGCCGTTCATTTACGTGTTTAGTCTATAGGTTTGCATGTTTGAGTGTGTATGTGTGCAGAAGCTTGGTCTTTTTTTAAAAAAGTGACATTGCCAAATTACTTGTCTGGTCCGCATAATACAGAAAAATTAGTTGTGTCCGCGGATCTATGCGAACTAGAATAATTTTGATAACATTTTATCTATACATAAGGAAAGGAAAGGGAAATGGGCCTTTGCAGGGGATAGTTTAGTTGAAACGTCAGGGCTGCGTTATCGTCATGTCTAGGTGCAGGTCCTTCATCCCATCTGGATACGGCCTGGATCTGGCAGGCTGCGGCAAACCTTGGGATAAACAGAGAGAGACTAATATTAGCGTAGACGCCATTCTTCTTATGATGTTGCGAGTACATCAGGTGTTATGTATTGTGTATTTCATGAAAAGTAACTGTTGTTTATTATTTATAAAAAGGCTTCACCTGGTTCTGTGTAGTACTGCACAACACCCTTAGCAACCACTCTTAGCAACGTAAAAATGTTAGTTCTCAATTGATATTGTTCATTAAAGCTATGTAGAAGAGTATTGTGATATCGAAATATCGAGTGACCGAGTGTATTACCTGCATTCAGATTTAGCATTTTCCTTTAGCATGTTCATAATAAAAAATCCGTTTGAATGTCCACTGCGATCTTGTCCTTTTAACAGTTAATGGGTTTTCCCGTGCCCTGCTGACACTAACTAGTCAAAACATTTGTCATTTGTGTCTTGTTCCGTGTTCACAAGTTTTAATACAAAAGTCTTTGCGACTGAGTGACTCGCTCATAAAAACAATCTTTGCCGCCATCTAGAGGCGTAATAAATGTTACTTCTGTTGCTGTTCACAGTCAGGGACTATTTTTTCCAGCGGAAGGAAGGCTTTTAGTGATTTTACTTCATGAAAGTTGCATTGATACATATTTTTATTTGTCTTTAATATTTGTATTGTGTGGTAACCGTTTTATAAAAGAAATAATCGTTTTATAAAAGAAATAAGCAGCATGAAGCCGTGGTTTAGAGTGAATTTATAACAGCATTTTTAGCAGATATGAAGTAAACATTTAATCTCCTCCACTGACCACTTCTTAATACACAATAGGTATAGGTAGAGTGTAGCTGAATTCAAGTTTTTTCTTCTTCCTGTTAAGCCGGTTAATATGTACACCATATGGAAGATTGTTTCCATCACAGAATAAAATAAAAAATAAAAATAATAATGCAATTTTTCTCACAATTCTGACTTTATAACTTGCAAGTGTGCTTTCATATCGTGCAATTCTTACTTCTTTTCCCCTTCAGAATTGTGAGATATAACATCAGAATTGTGAGATAAAAAGATACAATTAACTTTTTTTCTTATTTTTTATTCAGTTGCAGAAACAAATTTCCATAACACCACCCTGTTTAATCGGATCTAAATTTTATTGAGATCAAATTCTTGAATTTGATTGAGGTGTTTAAATGAAAGCTTTTCAGTCCAATTGAGCATCAGTACAATTATAAACAAATTATTTAATGTATCGCATAGCAAGAATGACTCAGGAATCATGTATAAAAATGTTTTGATTGTTTTAATCCTAAACATAATCTACAAGGCAAGCAGCACAGCACAATGCTGCTTTCCTAGCCACTCATATTTATTGACCTAGAAAGAAGGCCTAGAATGATGTCATGCTGTTTGCTGTAAATACTTTTTAAGGCCACTTCATACCGCTGTCCAATCTCACCCTGCAAGACCTTGAGATAAAGCAGACCAATGTCATCCTTCAGCACTCAGTATAAAAGCGAGCCGTTTCTCACTGACACCACTCAAGTGATCTCATCAGGACCTCCAAGCATCCCAACCGCTAGACATCACTCTTTTTCTGGTGTTGTTGCTTTTCCTTTTAGTGAGATAAGTGTAAAGCTTCACAACCAGATTTCAGTATTCTTATTTTGTTCGGTGATAAAGTCCTGAGTAAAGTATTGCTTATTTGATGTAGGTATGATAACAGAAAACATTCTCAAAACTTTGTCAAACACTCTGGTAAAGTTCTCTCAAAGTTATGAACAAGCATTCGTCCAGTAACATTAATATAATGTTCATTTATAGTTATCTTATCTTTAATAAAGTTCTCAAAATGTTGTCACAAAAACGTTATTTATCATTCATGGAATGTTTTATCTGAAACGTTTTAGTTGGTTTTACTTAGTACTTGTTCAACATTCAAAAAGTAACGTTCCCATATTGTTTGTAAAATGGAACGTTCCCTTAATGTTTTTTTTCTGAGAACATTCAGAAATAACGTTAATAACTTAATGGGATTATCAAAATGTTCTTGGAGCATATTTTTGTTGGCAAAAACATGTCAGCTAAAGACGTTTTTACTATTCAAAGTTGCAAGACTATCAGTGGTTATCATATTATGCCGTTGCATATCATATTACTTTTTTTTTTTACTCATTTTGAGCTGACAAAGACAAATTTAATGACTTAACAAGATTCGATCCAGACCAAATCCTCCGACATTTCTCTTTAAAATTTCTCATTTTAGACTCTGCGCCACCGCGTTTGTCATTGCTTCATTGCGTCGTTGTGTCGGGTCTAAGGTTGCTCTTCCGCCCAAATCGACTTGTGCAGTATGCGCAAAGAACTTATACTGACAACCTGTTACTTAATATGTAGCATTTATGGGCTACATAAATTTAACCTCAATAAAGGTTAACTATTATAACTACAATGCGTTCTTTAATTGATTCCCTGTTTTATTCTGCCCTCTAGTGGCTAATATTGAAAGAGAAAATGCTGTAATCATCACTTAGTGTAAATAGCATGTTTTGCTATTTTCACTTAGTGTAAATAACATCTACAGCTATTTGCACTGTAAATGATTATATTTATTAAAATTATTAAATGGATGCTGCCTTATTTGGGAGAATAAAAACGTACTGGGTTACGAACGTAACCTTGGTTCCCTGAGATACGGAACGAGTACTGCGTATGGGGAAAAACTCCTTTTTCCTCGATGCTGAAGCCTTTTTCAATAACGCAGTGTAACTGCACGGCCATTGGTTCAAACTGGAAAACTTTGAACCAATGACGGCGCGGCGTAGCTGCGCGAGCCTATGGCGATGCAGTGCGCCAAAGCCCGCCAAAATGGGCGGGGCGACTGGCTATATAAGCGAGTGTTTCACCATAGGATTTCAGGTCATTCGACTGAAGTGACGACACTGAAGCCGCAACCTCGTGGTACAGCATAGAATGCAGTACTCGTTTAGTATCTCAGGGAACCGAGGTTACGTTCGTAACCGAGTACGTTCCCTTTCGATACTTCACTCGTACTGCGTATGGGGAACGAATTCAACCGCGTCGTGCCACGGAAGGGAACGACTGGGCTTATCTTGGACACCGGAGGGGTCCAGGGGACAAGTGAGGAGGCCGAAGCCTTCGAACCCTTTATGTTACACTTGCTAGGAGGGAGCTAGCTCCCTAGGAGTAGCATGATGACGGAGCTCGACAGAGGCCATCACATCACACCGAGAGGACCCGAGCATGCAAGGTTGGAACGTCCAGGTTATAAAATCTGACAAAAGTGGACGGCGAGGACCAGCCGGCCGCCTCACAGATGTCTTTGATGGAAACACCACTAGACCAGGCCCACGAGGAGGCCATCCTTCTAGTGGAGTGGGCTCTTACTCCTATGGGGCAATCAAGGCCCATAGAGGAGTAACACAGAGTCGACTATCCAACGCAAGAGTCGTTGCTTTGAGACCGGAGACCCTTTGGTGCGGCCGCCAAAGCAGACAAAAAGCTGGTCAGATTGCCGGACGGCTGTGACCGCTCAATGTAGGTCCTCAATGCCCTTACTGGGCAGAGTAATTCCAACTCTCGCTCATCCGACGAGGGAGGCAGTGCTGAGAGGGAAATGACCTGTGCTCTGAACGGGGTCGAGAGCACTTTAGGGACGTAGCCACGCCTGGGCTTTAAAATGACCTTCGAGTCATTGGGCCCAAACTCAAGGCATGCAGGGCTCATGGAGAGGGCCTGCAGGTCGCCAACACGCTTGACCGATGCTAGAGCAAGTAGCAGAGCGGTTTTGAGCATTAAGGGCCGAAGGTCAGCTGACCGCAGCGGCTCAAAGGGGAGCCCTTTGAGTGCTCTGAGGACCAAAGAAAGGTCCCAGGTGGGAACAGTGAGAGGACGTGGGGGGTTTAACCGCCTAG
The DNA here is from genome assembly GCA_037950665.1 of Hypophthalmichthys nobilis. Classification (NCBI taxonomy): domain Eukaryota; kingdom Metazoa; phylum Chordata; class Actinopteri; order Cypriniformes; family Xenocyprididae; genus Hypophthalmichthys; species Hypophthalmichthys nobilis. Next base: position 28,801,119 of record CM075476.1, on the reverse strand, counting down.
CACCTCTCAGGAAACGCACAATGAGGCTGTGTCGGCCCACTGACTGGCCAGCGATAGGAGCGTGGAATGCTGCGATGGCTGCTACGTATACTTTGAGCGTGGAAGGGGTGAGGTCCTTATCCAGACGCTCCTGGAGAAATGACAGTATCAGAGATACGTCACACTCAACAGGATCCTCGTTTCATGCAGAGCACCAATCAATGAAGACCGACCACTTCTGGGCGTAGAGGCGTCTCGTAGACGGGGCTCTCGCCTGAGAAATGGTGTTTAGCACATCCCCGGGGAGGTTTAAAGGCTCCCATCGAGGGACTATAGGTGTAGAGCCCAGAGTTCTGGCTGTGGATGCCAGATTGTCCTGTTCGCCTGAGAGAGGAGGTCCCGTCTCAGGGGGATCGGCCATGGGGCTTTCGTGGAAAGCCTGAATAGCTCTGAGGACCAAACTTGGCTCCTCCAGAGCGGGGCCACCAGGAGGACTCTGTGCTTGTCTTCCCTGACTCGTCTGATGACTTGGGGGATCAGAGCGATTGGGGGAAAAGCATAAAGAAGGAGGCTGGGCCAGCTGTGTGCCAGCGCATCTGTGTCCTTCGAAAAATAGCTTGGGCAATGAGAGTTGTCTTCTGAGGCAAAGAGGTCGACCTCTGCCTTCCCGAAGATCTCCCAGATTCTGAGAACCGTCTGGGGGTGGAGCATCCACTCGTCCGAGGGGACATTGCTCCGAGATAGCATATCTGCTCCCAGATTCATTCTGCCTGGTATGTGCGTCGCTTTGAGCGACCGCAGCCTGGGTAATGCCCATTCCAAGAGGAGCTTTGCCAGTGCGCAGAGGCGGCTGGACAAAAGGCCGCCTTGGTGATTTATGTAGGATACCACTGTCATGCTGTCCGATTGGACTAAGACGTGGCGCCCCTTCAGGATTGCCTGGAAGAAGCGAAGGGCCCGACATACTGCCAGCATCTCGAGGCAGTTTATGTGGAGATGGCTCTCCTCGTGTGACCACGAGCCGAAGGCTGGTCTGCCCTCGCACAGAGCGCCCCAACCCCAGTTGGACGCATCTGTCCAGAGCACCGTCCTTCTGGAAACCGCCTCTAGGGGTACCCCACGACTGAACAAAATAGGGTTCGTCCAAGGTTTCAGGGCTGCTAAACAGGCCTGATTGACCCTGACGCGAAAGCGGCCATGCCGCCAAGCGTGAGGTGGGACCCGGAGTTTCAGCCAGTATTGCAGGGGCTGCATCCGTAGAAGGCCGAGCTGCAAAACCGGGGAGGCGGAAGCCATCAGCCCTAGCATCCTCTGGAAAAACTTCAGAGGGAAACAGGCTTTGTTCCTGACGGAAGCCGTGAGCTGCTGAATTGCCAGGGCGTGCTCTGGCGAGACTATAGCCCTCATTCTGACTGAGTCGAAAACTGCACCCAGGAACGTAATCCGTTGGCTGGGGAGCAGTGAGCTCTTGGCAAAGTTGACCCTGAGTCCTAGGCACTCCAAGTGGCTGAGGAGCACGGATCTGTGATGGTCTAGCTCGGTACGCGACTGGGCTAGAATGAGCCAGTTGTCGAGGTAATTCAGAACCCGGATTCCCATCTGTCTCAGAGGGGAAAGCGCCACGTCCATGCACTTCGTAAAAGTGCGAGGAGCTAGGGACAGCCGGAAGGGAAGGACTGTATATTGGTAAGCCAATCCCTCGAATGCGAATCTCAAGAATCGTCTGTGATGGGGGGTATCTGGATGTGAAAGTAAGCGTCCTTCAGATCCAGTTTCAACGTTAACATCTTGAACTTCCGTCTCATGAGGGAGAGGTTCAGGAGTCTGAGATCTAAGATGGGTCTGAGACCGCCATCTTTCTTGGGGACAAGGAAATAATGGCTGTAGAACCCTGATTCGCTCTCTGAGGAGGGAACTATTTCTATGGCTCCCTTCCCTAGCAGAGTCATCACTTCGGCGCGGAGAACATGAGCGTCGTCCGGATTTACCAAAGTGGGAATCACCCCGCTGAAGCGCGGGGGTCTTCGGGCGAACTGCAGTGAGTAGCCTTGGTTTATTATCCCCAACACCCACTTTGACACCCCGGGGATGGCCTGCCAGGCCTCGGCCCGCGTGACAAGGGGTTGAATGGTGTCGGATGACAGACCGCTGTGTAGGGGCCTGTGCACTGATGAGTGTGGAAGAGGAAAATTGCTCTCTTTTTGAAAATATAATTTTTTTATCGTGTTCGCCATAACAACGGCGTTTTGCGTGGGCACAACAGCAGTGGGCCCAGGGCGCAGAACAAACACTTCGTCCCCAACACCCGGAACTGAACGGGGTGGCGGGGGAGCTAGACGTGAGAGCTTTTGGGGTGGTCCGGCCGCAGCGGGACTTTGCCCCTTCCTCTTTCTTCCCGTGTGATCAGGGAGACTTTGGAGGCGTCGGGTCCAGCACAATCCTTGGTCGGGGGCCCTGGCATCTCGGGAAGGTAGAGCGCTTAGCGGGACGAGCTCGCTGGTGCTGCTCCTTAGGGGGCGCTGCCTGGGAGGTAGAAGGGGCAGGCTTGCTCTGATGCTGAGTCGGCGCAGTCCTGGGGCGACTCGAGGCAGAGGCTGAGCTGGAGCGCTTGGGCAGGAAGTGTCGCATGGCCTGGGACGACTTCTGTGCCGCAGTGAAGCGCTCAGTAAAACCCTCTACGGCTGGCCCGAAGAGACCGGCTGGAGAGACTGGGGCGTCGAGAAAGGCCACTTTGTCGCTCTCCTTGATTTCCGTCAAGTTGAGCCAGAGGTGACGCTCTAGCACGACCAGGTTGGCCATGGAACGCCCAATGGCCTGGGCTGTGGCTTTCGTGGCGCGCAGGGCTAAATCTGTGGCGAAAGGCAGGTGTGTCAATTCCAGACTCATCCAGGGAACGGAGGAGCTTGGCTTGGAACACCTGGAGAATGGCCATGGTGTGAAGCGCCGAGGCAGCTTGACCCGCAGAAGAATAAGCTCTGCCAGCCAAGGCGGAGGTAGTTCTGCAGGGCTTAGAAGGAAGGGCTCTTTTGTTCTTCCACCCCACGGCCGCGGGGGGGCAGAGGTGAGCAGCCACGGCCTCGTCCAGGGGCGGCATGTGCTCATAGCCCTTCTCCTGAGAGCCATCGACTGAAGTGAGAGCTGCAGAAGAGGAAGTGCATAAGCGGGCCGAGAAGGGAGCGCGCCATGACTTGGTCAGCTCATCGTGAACTTCAGGGAAGAACGGCGCAGAGCCCTGGCGGGGGGCCTGGCGACAACCCGGCAGGAACCACTCATCCAGTCTGCTGTGCGTTGGCTCTTCAGGTGGAGCCCACTCGAGATCGAGTTCCTCGACGGCTTTAGAGAGAACGCGGAATAACTCGGCGTCCATCCCAGCTCTAGCGTTAATGGGCTCAAGTGACGACAGGTGGGCGGGGTCTTCAGAATCGCCGGCCCATTCCTCCGTTTCAGAAGCTGCCAGTGACATGGAGTCATCAAGCGGCTCGTCCTCTGATCCGCCGAAAGAGACGAGGTCGCTCGCTTCAGCCGAGGGACGCTGCTCAGGGCGGGAGAACAAGACGGGGGACGGCTCTCTCGTGGGAGGCATGCGGGAGCTGAGCCGGCGTGAGCTCACACAACTCCAGGCGCTGAGCCCCTCTGCCCCGGTGTCTCTTCTTCGCGGGTTCGCGATAAGAAGACGGGAGGGCGCGAGGGGCGGGACCGCTTTCATTGCGAAGTTCCAGCGAAGAGAAGCGTTGTCGTCGCTGAAGGAGAGAGAACTGAAATCCTATGGCGAAACGCTCGCTTATATAGCCAGTCGCCCCGCCCATTTTGGCGGGCTTTGGCGTGCTGCATCGCTATAGGCTCGCGCTGCCACGCCGCACCGTCATCGGTTTGTGCGGCGCTGCATCAAGTCGAACAAGCCTGTTGTCATTGGTTGATTTAGTCATGTGGTTATCAGTTCTGTTTTGTGATTGGGTCTTTGTCTCATTGTTCTCAGGTGTGTCTTGTTAACTTATTAGTCTCTTTGTATAAATAGCCCTCATGTTTCATTGTTATTTTGTCTAGCTTTGTTTCCCTGTAATCTGCTATTGGTGAGTTTATGTTTCCATGTCATGTCATGTCATGTCACATCTATGTTTTGTATTTAGTTCAAGTTTTTGTTCAATAAACAACACTTGGTTTCTCAACGTTCACCTCCAGTGGACTGAATGTTACAGTTCTTCAGAAAAATCCTCCATGTCCTGCAAATTCTTTGATTTTCCAGCATCTTTTGCATATTTGAACCCTTTTCAACAGTGACTGTATGATTTTGAGATCCATCTTTTCACACTGAGAACAACTGAGGGACTCAAACACAAAAAAGGTTCAAACATTCACTGATGCTCCAGAAGGAAACACAATGCATTAACTGGATGTAAACGTTTTGAATTGGATGGACAGGATATTTTTTTTTTTTTTTGTCTTCTGGGAAATGTAAATATCTTTTGTAGCTTCTGAAGGGCAGTACTAAATGAAAAAGAAAAAGAGAGAGAAAAAAACAAACATGATCTTTAAACAAAATAAGAGAAACTTGCACATCATCTTGTTCAAAAGTTTTTACCCCCTGACTCTTAATGCATCGTGTTTCCTTTTGGAGTGAATCAGTGAATGTTTGCAGCTTTTTTTAATAGTTGTTTGAGTCCCTCAGTTGTCATCAGTGTGAAAACATGGATCTCAAAATCATAGTCATTGCTGGAAAGGGTTCAAATATGCAGAAGATGCTGGAAAATCAAAGATTTTGCAGTACATGGAGGACTTTTCTGAAGAACAGAACTCAGTTTAACAGCTCAGGACAAACAAGGGACTCATGAACATCATCACAAAACAAACAAACAGTCATGGATCATCCAGGTAACGACAAACAGTATTCAGAATCAAGACTTGTGTAAACTTTTGAACTGGGTCATTTATAAATTCAGCTACTATTTTGTCTTGTGGACTTTATGTAAACATGTTATTTGAAATAGTTTATTCAGGACAGTACTAAATAAAAAAATAACATGCAATTTTCATGATCCTTCTTATTTTGTTAAAATGATTAACATTTTTGCATATTCTGTGAGAAGTATGTAAACTTTTGAGCTCAACTGTACAGAGGCTTCGCTTATGACTTAATAATTGATGTAATTAGAATCTATTCAGAACTATCAATTTAATAATGTTATTTACAACTCAAGAGTTTCATAATGTGAAGTTGGTTTTGCACTAATGCCAGACATATCGTTTGTTTGTTATGAATAATCTTCTCTTTTGGTTTCCTTCCAACAAGTTCCAAATACGAAGATAAAATAATCAAATGAGATGAAGTACATTTTATTTGTAAAGTTAATTTAGTGAATTATCCAAAACAACCAAATTGATTATTTAATCAAGTGTTTCATTGAATTTCCCCCAAACAATATTCATGATATATGTCACCATGATATAAAATTATTTATAACACAAAATGTAAGATTTTGTCATACTGCCTTTTTATGTTTTGATTTGTTTGTTTTATTTGAACCACAACTTCAAGCTCCCACCATGTCTCTCACTATTTTATTAGGGCCCGAGGACCCTATTGTAATTGCTCAGCCAATTATTCTTCTCCTCCAAAATTAATCACATTTTTGAGGGCCTAAACATGCTTGAAAACTCATGAAACTTTGCACTGGTGTCAGATGTGGTGAAAAGTTACATCTGGGTTTCAGAATTAGGTGTGGCAAAATGGCTTGATAGCGCCACCTACAAAATTTAAATTAAGCGCCCTTCGCACTACATTTCACATACAAGTATGAAATTCAGTAGACAGATGTAACAGCCCAATAACTACAAAAAAGCCCCTGAGTGCAAAATCTGAAAACCCAACAGGAAGTGAGAAATTTTTAATTTTCTCTGCAAAATTTTGCAGTTTGCCATTTCCAGATGTTGTACTTTAACTCCTCCTCCTAGAGCTTTAATCAGATCAACATCATATTTGGTCAGTCTAAGGCCTTTGCGATGTTAAATTGCGAATATCTAACAGCCCAATTCCTACAAAAAAGCCCCTGAGTGCAAAATCTGTAAACCCAACAGGAAATGAGATATTTTGATTTTTCTCTGCAAAAGTTTTGCAGTTTTTGCCATTTCCAGATGTTGTACTTTTAATGACCTCCTACTAGAGCTTTAATCAGATCAGCATCATATTTGGTCAGTCTAATCTAAAGGCCTTTGCAACATTAAATTGCGAAGATCTAGAGTCCGTGGCGGCCTGACAAATTTCGATGTTTTGTCATGAAACAGGAAGTTGTTGCAACTCAGACGTACAATGTCCGATCTGTCCCAAACTTCACATGTTTGATAAGTGCACTGGCCTGAAGACATCTACACACCAAAATTTAGTTATAGTCATATTGCCACCAGCTGGTAGCAGGAAGTGTGGCAAATACAAATGACTGACGTAGTCCTCCTATATTTATATACTTAAATGCATGAAGACATCTACATGGCAATATTCAGTTATAGTAAAAGCACCACCCACTGGCAACAGGAAGTGACGTGTTTAACACTGTGATGCACTACTTGCAACATACTAAAATATGCAATTGAGTGATAAACATGCTAGAAACATTCTAAAACATAGCTGAGTACTAAAGCATGCTATTATCATCATGAAAAAGGAAGTTGTTGTAACTCAAGCACAATTTCCAATCTGCCTCAAACTTCATATGTTTGATAAGTGCCCTGGCCTGAAGACATCTACACACCAAAATTTAGTTATAGTCATATTGCCACCAGCTGGTAGCAGGAAGTGTGGCAAATACAAATGACTGACGTAGTCCTCATATATGTATATACTTAAATGCATATTGGCCACCGTGCTCTGTTTTCCTAAAGCCACCAGGTGGTGGTGGCATGGTTGCGAGGGCCCTTTCATCGCTGCTTGCAGCTTTAATTATTATTATTATTATTATTATTATTTGTTGTTGTTGTTGTTGAAGCTTTAATTCCTGTGGTTTTATCTGCTTGGCTGTCTTAATATCCTTTCTGTTTGACATCAGTATGGCACCATTAGCCAGAGCAAGAGGAGTAAATTACAACAGCTTGCAGTCAGCAAGTGTCAGAGTACTTGGATCCACCACTGTTTATTGATTCAATCATGCCATTATTAACGGTTGGTGGAAAAGGTGCCCAGGGTGCATTTCTTACAACTGAGCTATATTTTGCTAGAAGTGGCGTATTATACCTCTTGGAGCGATACATTTACTACACCTCTCCAGACTAACGCACCCATAGGGCAAACAAACACAGACATGCGAACCGACAAACATTCACAGAGTCACAGAGTTTGTCATTTCACCATGAAGCCACACAAATTCAGAAACGCTCGACTGAGATCGATAGAAAAGCTGTCTACATTCCATTGTCTACATCAGTCTTTCAGAGAATCTCAAATTGCATTTCGATGTTACCCAACCATCCACTCCTTCGAGCTATACTTCATCCACCTTTTCAAGTCTATTTCAGCTGCATTTTACAGTGTATTTTTTCTCAACGCTGAAAGAGAAGAGATTTAAAAAAAAAAAAATACTGTCTTGAAAGAAGAGTTATGCAGGTCGATATGCACCAAAAAAAGTATATTGAATTGAAAAACAGTTGAGTATGTGAACACTAAAAGGGATAGTTCAACCAAAAATGACAATTCTGTCATAATTTACTCTCCCTTATGTCATTCCAAACTTGTCTATTGTTATTTTGAGGAATGTTTGAGAAATATTCACACATAAAGGAATATGGGTTATTGTCATGGCACTAATTTGTTGTATTCTATTAATATTTCCAAAAATACATTATAAGTACATCCAGTGACTTCAATACCCTTGTGAAAAAGAAGTTCACTTAACTGTATTGAATGTGCATTTGTAGTGTACTTCAATCTTATAGTATATTTTTGAAAAACTTTTGAAGATAATGTAATATTAATTAAATTAAAGGCCACTTAAGTGTACTTAAAGAGAGTACACTTTTTGACACACTTTTAAAAAGTGTCAAAGAGAAAAGTATTTCCTTTTCCCAAGCAAAGACCAACTGTACTCTTAAACTTTGCCTTGTTAGTGCTGAAATTTGCACAGCCTGCAAACACAGCTCAAACATCCACCAGTGGCAGTTTATGTTTCAGCTGGCCATGCCCAATAAACCCTCCTGAAGTACTATGAAACTGCTGCAATTTATAGCTTATAAATCATAGTATTTATATTGCACTTGACCAAGGCAAATTTAATGAACCTTTAAATGACTGGAATCCATTACACATTGTTGTAACTGTGGGAGTTGACTTGTGCAACCACTTTGCAGATGGACTTCTAGTCATTTTTGATGGGGCACTGATTGATTGAATACATTGAATCAATTACTATGTTATTATTATTTTTTTATACTAAATACACACAAACTGGCTACAGGCCATTTTTAGGTGAACTACCCTTTTAAAGTGCAAAAGTGGTTCAAGGGCTAAAACACAGATGGATAAAACAATGCTAGTCGCTATTTGGCTTGGTTTGCATTTTCACAATAGTCTAAATGGAGGCTAAAAGCTTGCTAGCAGCAGGCAAGTGACAAATTGGAACACATAAGTGTATAGTGTGCTTGGCTTTTGATTAACAGTGTATTAACTGCCCATTAACGCCACAAAGGCTCAGGGAAAGAGCCTCCATTGCCTTGCAATCACTTTGATGTCAGTCAGCAATTACTACAGACCATTGAGAAGAGAGCAGCGCGTGTGTTTACTTAACAATTTAATGCTTTGTGATGCAAGAGATCCTTGTTGAGTCCCATATGCACTTATCTATCCAGCGCAATGGAGAAAATTAATGGCAAAAAGTAAATAAGTTCTGTCCGTAATTATTTACTTGACTTCAACAAACATTAGCTAAACATATAGTTAAAAAAAATTCTAAAAGTGAAAAGTATTACTACTTTATTACTTTAAGTACACTAAGGGTACATTTATACAACAATGATAAAAATAGAAATAGAAAAGTTTTTCCTTTTTGTTTTCCGCGTACAGATAACAACGTTGTCAAAATGATCTCCTTTCACACAGATTTGCGAAAACGTTTAAAAAAGCTGTATTATTCATGCCAGGCCAGTAGTTGGCGATGCCACTTTGTAAAGAAACACTATGAGCTTTAGACTGAACACGCAATACAAATGCACATGGTGTCACTGTTTTCACAAATTTGCATTTTTGTAGTTTACACAGAGACAATAACGGTATCATTTTCGAAAACTTGCACTTTGAATTCCGTTTTCAAAAGTTTGCGTTTTCAGGCACCAAAATGTTGCTGTCAGCTAAATGAATGTCCAAAATGCATAAAAAAGTTGTGGTAACCTAATTTACTGCTTATTAATAGTTAGTAAGGTAGTTGTTAAATTTAGGTACTGGGTAGGATTAAGAGTGTAGAATAAGGTCATGCAGAATAAGGCATTAATATGTGCTTAATAAGTACTAATAAATAGCCAATATTCTAGTAATATGCATGCTAATAAGCAACTAGTTAAATGACCCTAAAATAGTGTTACCAAAGTTGTGAAATTAGTGTTGTGTGCAAACAGGGCCTTTAGGTACAATCAAATTAGCAAGATTTCAACAAAATTTTGTGGGAAAAATAGTCTGTGTTGTCAATAGTGTAGCGGTGAAGCACAGCTCACACAGAAGTCACTTTCAAATCAAACAGCTTTCTGTTCCCAGCTAGCTAAAATATTTTACATTTTATTTATTTATTAATTTATTTTTTGTTTACATTCCCATTAAGTTATGAAAACATTATTTCATTTAAAAGTTCATTTAAATGTTTTAAAACCTTTTTTTTTTTCTTGATTATATGAACATTAAGGGAACATTAAAGTTTTTCATGGCGCAAGCATTATGGGAACATGACTTTTCAATGTTCTAAATATCTGAACAAGTAGCAAGCAATTTAAAAATATGAGAAAAACATCCAACTAAAATATTTAAAAAATGAACAATGAATGATGTATAAATAATGTTTTTGTGCTAACCAGGGGCAATTCTAGGATTTCAATAGGGGGGCTCAGCCCCCAATGAAGGTATGATTAAAAAACATTTAATATATTGTTTGTATAGCTGAATAGGATACGCAGAAACAATAGGTTTTACACTACCTATCAAGTCAACCCCCTGAGTATTTCTTTTATTTCAAATAATTTTAGCTAACCATATCATATTCATTAATATTCATTTACAAACAAAACCTTATATTACCGAAATTGTCTAGATTGGAAGTATGTTTAATCTATCTTTCCTTTTTGTTTTCTATTAAAAAAAAAAAAATAAAATAACAGCATATGAATCTATCAATTTGCCATGTCTATAATTCAAAGTGACATCAAAAACTACAGATGCCTTTGCTCCAGGGCTATAAATGTCACAATCAGCTGCTGGGTCATTATTATTTATTAGAACAAAATAACTCCACATGGTATTTCTCTGTCGCTGTCATTCAGAAGGAGTGCTGTCTGTCACTGTCAATGCACTGTAAAAAATTCTTTTCATGATTTGTAATCACAACTTTTCACAAATCTTTGCAGTGCTTCAAAAAATATAGTTTTACAGATACATTTTAATATATGTATTTTTTGAAGACATTTTCAAAACTCTTGAAACTTTAGTTTTTATTTTTCATGATATAATGCCTTGTATTAGAACTTGTGCTTGATGTGCAAAGGCCTCTTTGCTGATGATCATTTAATAACCCTTATTTTTGGAAAATGAACGTGGATGTGTGTGGCTGGGGTTATTGTAAGAGGGCAGATAGCAGATTCAGCCAGAAGGCAGGCTGGTGGCGTTGAGCGTTAACCATCAAAACATTATCAGAGCTGACACACCAGTGCTTCTGCACCTGCTCAGCCCAGATGTTCCAACACCACCTTGCCAGATGTGAGCCACCAGCTGACCACAACTGATTATTGTGAAAGAGGAGGGACTTGAGGAGGTGAAGGGGAATTTTGGGACAGGAATTTTGTTATACTTCGGCCCTGGTCCAAAACCTGCCAGCTGAGTGAGCTGCCAACACAAGCAGCATTTTAAGGCATCATAGATGCACTCCTGATGCAAAGCCTGTCCCAAAGCTAGACAGCATCGTTATGCACTTTGAGTATAAAGCACCTAATGATAAAGGGGAACAAAACAAAAAAAAAAAAAGAAAAAGAAAAACGTTTTGCACTCCCCCAAGAAACTTTGCGTTCGTTTGCAAAAGTTTTGCTAACCCCCATGAAACATTGCATTCCAGCTTAAAAGTTTTGCATTTCTCTAAAAATCTTTGCATTTACTCATTACTTGCATTTACTTTGCATTTAAAAGTTTTGAACTCCCCCACGTTCCTGTGCAAGTTTTGCATTTCCCTAAGAAACTTTGGGTTTTGCATTTCCACAAGAAACTTTGCTTTTACTTGCAAAACTTTTGTATTTGCTCACATATTTGCACAAAAATTGTATTTGGCTTTGCAGAAAAACACTGCATTTGCATGGAAAAGTTTTACGCTCCCCCAAGATGCTTTGTGTTTGGTTGCAAAGAATGCAAAAATTATTTTAAAAGAAATCTACAGTTTGCATTATTAATTGATTTGAAAATGTATTTTAATAAATAACAAAAATATTATTGAAAATTAGTTTAAATCCAGCAATAGGTATGGAACTCATACACGATCAAAGGCCTTTAAAAGTAATATTTAACAGTTAAATGCATGAATGTTTGGCCAATCATTATTACATATTCGGGTCTTTAGCGACCTGGATGTATATCTTACATGGATGGATCTCTAACTGCCACAATAGTCTAAAACTCTCCTGATATTTTAATAACAATAACAAAAGAACAAAATAAACCATATTTCATTACCTTTTGGAACTTGTAAGGGATCAATTTGAGCAGATGCTTTTTTACCATCATCACTGTCATCATCAGAGCTCATTTCCCCAGTACATTCAGCATCTGGCTCATATTCGCCATCTCAACCATATTCTCAAAAATAAATGTTTTCAACATCTTCAAAATCAATATCCACCATCAATTGACACTAATATTTGATTGCGTACAGAACTTGCCGTGCAGTAAATTGGTGAGCCATTTCAAGTTTTGCTGATGATACTTGTGTACTCTTTTGTTTTATGCCTGCTGTAGTTATGAGTGAAACATCACAATATCATTGTGTAACAGACATTGCCACCTTCAGGAATAAAGGTGAATTGCACTTATGAGTCATCAGAGACTTAATTATTGTTGTACAGAATTAAATATTTACATTTACATTTACATTTATGCATTTGGCAGACGCTTTTATCCAAAGCGACTTACATTGCATTATACTATACATTGGTATCTGAGTATACTTACACTATTACATACCTCGGGTCACTAGCGACCCTATAAACTTTTTACAAACAATTAATTAGAAAACAGATATTCTTCTATATATATATTTTTTTTTTTTCATTTCTAACTTTAAAGGGTAGTGTATGATGTCCTGGCCAGGTCAATAAAGAACTGAGATATGCATTTAAGGGTTAACATTTTTCAAAGTTAAAATACTTCAGCTTCATATTATTATGCACACTTCACCTTTTTTACTTGTACAGTTACACACTTTAACTTTAAGAGGCTTATTAAACATTGCGTCATCTCTAATGGGGGCCTTTTCTCGGACGTTAGTACTTGTCTACATTCTAAATTCTTTCATTATAAATTAAGAACATCTACATATCATTGCTTATTATTAAACATTCTATTATTGTGCATAAATAAACATTCAAATGGGGCAGAATTTCAGTCGCAGACAGCTCTAAATGTTTTTTAGAAAGATGAAAATTGTCTCTGAAGAACCTGACAGGAGGAGAAAATGATACCTTGACTTTATTTTTTCCACTCAGCACTCAAGTGTTTGGGTGTGAGTGTGTGTGTGTATTAACCCTCAAGCTTAAACACACACCGGGTGTGTGATGAAACACAATCTAGCCCAGCTTTTCTCCATGACATGCTCGGAGTGCCTTGCTTTCAGGTGCAGCACTTTGTTAGAACAGGTGCTTAATTGGAAAGCACATACACAAATAATGGAAGGCAGCCGTAGAGAATCGCTGTAAGTAGGTAGTCAGCACAAAAGAATGAGTAGGCTTGATCCGGGCTTTGTGCGCTGATTTAGAGAGATTAAGGTTTTTTCCTCATTGTTCGGCATAATGTGGCGGAAATTTGCGTGTATCCAAACACTCTTGCCTGAATGCCTACTTCTATAATGTGTGCCAATGAAGTATATGCGGTTATATGGGATTAGGCGGTAAAAAGGAAGGGGAGGGAGATATAGTTGTATTAAATAGGAAAAAGGTTGTTTGATATTTGTTTTCACTTTTTTTATCTGAGAGACACACACCTCCTCTGGAGAGAAACTCTTTCCCTGCAGTGCACTATGATTTTTTTTTTTGAATATTTATTTATTGCATGACAACAATGTATTAAATGAATGTTCAATACAACTTTATTTCTATATGCAATTCTTTTCAAACACATTTTTCCGTTTAACCTCACCAGTACTGGCCCCACTGACTTCCATTCTAAGGTCTCATGCACTTACAGTGGAGGTCATAGCCCTAGAAAACTAGTCCAACCTCAACATGGATAATTTAACTTGCAGATCAAATATTTATTGCTTTAACAAAAATATGACCTCAAGATTTTGCTTTCAAACCTTCCAGAACACTTGCCCCATTGACTTCCATTATAAGACCTCAAACACTGACAATAGAGTGCAACAATCCTGTTCCGAAAGTAAAAACATTCTTCTTCTTTTTTTTCCATAGGGAAAATGATTTTTAACAATAACAATATATACCTTAATAGACAGCCCTATGGTAAGTTACCAGGTTGTTAATCAATGACTTCTGTTGAAGCCGTCAGCCCACATTATTTCAACTTACTTTTTTAAATTACCCTGTTTAACAGCGGAATTTGTGGTGGTACATTACCTATGATGCAGTACAGAAAACCCCACCAATCAGAGTCTAAACAAGCAAACCGTGCCAAAGGAGTTCTTTAGCTCCACCCACTCCCATGAAGCACTGCGAAAGATGTAATTAAGTCGATCTCCCTTAAATATTTGTGTGTATATATATATATTTAATTCGATTATGCTGTTTGCAGTGCTTCATGGGTTCTTTCTGCTTCAATTTGCTTTGTTGTAGTTCTTTCCCACACTAAAGCCGTGAAGTACATAGTCTTGTTGTCTTTTTGTCTGATTTTCAAATACTTTTTTTGCTTCCAATCAAAGTTGTAATGTTGTGGTTCACCTTGTAGCTGGTTGACTTAGTTTATGGAATTTAGTGCTTTTAATATAGACTTTTTTTTTTTTTTTTAATCCCTATGGGAGAAATTAATGGAAAAAAAAAATACTTTAATGCCCAATGTCTCCTGTTGGTGAAGTCTGCAAACAGTGCTTTACCAAGTGGTAGAAATTTGAATTTTTAACATGTTAGCCCCTACTGGAAGGTGTTGTATTGCACCATCTGCCTACAAAAAAACGTTGCTGGTCATTCAAAATGGCTCAGGTTATTGACAAAAACACCTGGCTGTATAACTAAATACCCATGAGTCTTAGCTGTATGTTTTAAACAGTGTGTATTTCAAGGTTCGCTGCCTGGCCCTTGTACTTGCACAAGGAACAAGTTAAAATTATTTTCATGGTAATTGACATTATAAATATAGTTGATAGTGCTTAACTTGTTTGGAACTTGGCACATTCCTTTAATATAAGCAAATGTGTGTGGGAAAAAAAAATTGAATTCCGTTCATTTGGTTTAAAGCATTCTCACATTATTTTTTTCCCAACAGTCTTTTCTGAACCCCCTCAGCACCCATTCTTATTAACCCAAGGTTTCAGGAAGCATCAGAAGGCTCCACAACTCCAGATAACTCCAATCCCTCCAGGAGCGAGAAGTCAAGCTTCATATTAATGGCTAAGCCTCAACACACTGTTCATTTTCATTTATTATTATTATTATTTGTACAACCAGCCTGACTGTGAATTTTAATGGGCAGGAGGAAGGCAAGGATGTGCCAACATTTTCCATCCCAGTTCTGCCTGACTGCACGGCCTGATTAAAATGCAGCTAGGCTCTTGCTCCGGCAGGCTGAAACAGACATTCTGATAAAAACTGAGGGACCAAATATTCATGACGGAGGGGCTTTGCACTGGGCTTAGGAAGTGCAAAAAAGCCATTTCATCAGCAGTGAGAAGGCTAGCGCTGATGTTGTAGCGAGGAGATGCTAAAATCCTGTTATTTACATTTATTCATTTGGCTGACACTAAAAGCTACTTACAGTGCAACTTATACATTTTTAATCAATGTGAGTTCTTTGAAAATCAAACCCATGACCTTGGTGTTGCTTGTGCTATACTCTAGAGTTAGAGCAACAGCATGTGCATTTATTTACTTTCTTGTGGTTGATGTTAAAGTCAACATAAAATGTCATTTGCGACCCATTTTACTTTTGTAACCTCATGTATTTAAAAGTAATAAACAAACAAACAAACAAACAAAAAAATCCTTCAGGAATTGCCTAGATTCCCACTTAAATGTGGGCATTGAATGGAGCCATGTTGACTAGTTCACATACTGATTTTGCAAGGCATTTTAAAACGCTTGTCACTCAAGAATCTAATAAACACTGTCCTGAAAAAAATAAATAATACAAGAAAAATATACTTTGCATAAAGAAAATGAAGCATGTTTTAGGATCATTACAGGTTTTTTTTTTTTTTTTTTTTTGCATTGTAAATTTATTTTTATGACAACTACACACATTTCCCCAAAACTACTCATCACTGTAATGTACTAAGCCCTAGGACTAGTGATGGTTAAAAAAAAAAAAATGAGATGGGAGGATAACATTTCAAAGCATTCGCGTTTTCCACATGTTTGCTCACAAAACTTTCGTGATGGAAATAATATGAGATGGGAGGAACAAATACCAAGTTCTGTCATGAAACTCTAGATGGCGCAGGCTGATGGGTCCCCAACACAACCTGATGACATTTATATCATTTACTACATGCCACAAGCTGATTGGTTCCTGTCATATCTGAAGCCAATAAGCTTGCAGCTCAACATTTAAATAGCTGGTTAACGTTTGCTATAGCAGTTTGCAGCGTGCTTCAGAGTTCCTCTGAAACCCTCCACCTTTCCCAGCTCCTCCTGTATATATCTGCTATGGGTAATTTTATGTATGCTATTTGTGCAACAGCAGTGCATCTGTGTTTGTATTTGGCAGTAGTAAGTCCCTGTATTTGCTCTGCAGCAGCAGCAATAATCAACAACAGCATTAATATCATCATCATCAGCAGCAATAATCCACAACAACAGAAATAATCAAAAGCAGCAGCGGCAGCATCAATAATCTACAGCAATATCAATAATCAACAGCAGCAGCTACAACAACAGCAATAATCAACAGCAGCATTAATATCGTCATCATCAGCAGCAATAATCAACAGAAGCATTAATCTACAACAACAGCAATAATCAACAACAGCATTAATATCATCATCAGCAGCAGCAGCAATAATCTATACAACATCAATAATCAACAGCAGCATTAATATCATCATCAGCAGCAGCAATAATCAACAGCAGCATTAATCTACAACAACAGCAATAATCAACAACCGCATTAATATCATCATCAGCAGCAGCAGCAGCAATAATCTACAACAACAGCAATAATCGACAGAAGCAGTAATATATTTAATCTTTCCTCACGTGTCATATATTTATGTATATTTTACATCACCATATCCCCTTGGGGGCTCTATGGAAACTTGTTTCCTCTATGGAATAAAAAGGGTTATTTGCAACTTTTTATTTCCCAATTCAGACTTTATTTCTCAGAATTGTGAGATAAAATCTTGGAATTGCAAAGGAAAAAAGGTCGGAAATTTGAGGTATAATTCTGACTTTTTGCTCAGAATTGTATGATATAAACTTGCAGTTGCAAGTTAAAAGTCCGAAATGTGAGATTAAAAAGTCACAATTACCTTTTTTATTTTTTTATTCTGTGGTGGAAACAAGCTTCCATAGGGCTCTGTAGTAATGCAAAAATGAAAATAAAAATGATGCTATTTTATTTTAATTGTGAAGTACATTCGTAAAATAGAAAATGTAGTTGTCAGGGACACAGACGAAGGCAGACAGGTAAGTGCACAACAGGTGTTTATTGAAACAGAGGCACAGGCATGGACACTGGCAAACGGAGAATGCAGGTGAGTATATGAACAAGCACTTAGAACAGTCACTTAGCTGAAGAAAAAACAGATGTTGTCTTTAGCAGGTGAAGGATCCACGGGGAACGGAGGACAGACGAAGGAAGACGAATGGCAGAGGAATTGGGAAAACTCAGGTGAGTATACGTAAGACGAGACCAGACAATGAGGTGCAGGGAGTGAGAGTCTTTATGGAGTGAGTCTGATAAGATGCAGGTGTGGGTGATTAGAATTCTGGAGACTGTGAACAAGTGGGTGGAGCGTGTCGATCTGGTGATGATGCGTTGGTGTTGGTGGGTGCTGGCTGTGACTCCGTGACAGTACCTCCTCCAAGGGCGGCTCCTGACGACCAGAAGAGGCAAAAACGACGGGGTCTACCTCGACCCCGGGGAGTAGGGGGGTCCGTATGTTCAGCGTGGAATTGAGTAAGGAGTGAGGGGTCGAGGATGTTGTGACGGTTGACCCAGGAACGTTCCTCTTGGCCATAGTCCTCCCAGTCAACGAGGTGTTCCAGTTGGGGACCCTGTCGCCGCGAGTCGAGGATTGCCCGCACCCGGTAGATGGCCTCTTCGTCAGCGATGTTGGGAGGAGGAGGTACCACATCGTCACCAGAATCTGTGGAAGGAGGAGACAACGGTTCAGTGTGAGGTTTTAACAAAGAGACATGGAATGATGCGATACTGTGCCGGTAGGTTGAGACGATAGGTGACCTCGTTGAGCTGCCTCTGTATGGTGAATGGACCTATGTACCGGGAACTCAGCTTGCGGCAGGGCAGTCGGAGACGGATGTCCCGCGTCGAGAGCCACACTTTCTGGCCAGGCTGGTAACAAGGAGTAGGGGCCCTTCTGGCGTCTGCATGTCTCTTGTGTCTCCGAACTGCCTGCTGGAGATGGACATGAGCTGAGTCCCAAACTCTCTCGCTCTGCTGGAACCAGTGGTTGACAGCTGGAACCTCAGAGAGCTCACCCGGCCAGGGGAAGAGAGGTGGTTGGTAGCCCAGGATGCACTGGAACGGGGTGAGCCCTGTGGTGGTCTGCCAGAGGGAGTTTTGAGCATATTCCGCCCAGGATAGGAATTGGATCTAGCTGTCCTGGTTCCGGTGGCAATATAACCTCAGGTATCTCCCTATTTCCTGGATCTTACGCTCAGTCTGGCCGTTGGTCTGTGGATGGTATCCCGATGATAGACTGACACTCCCAGGAGCTTGAAGAAGGCTTGCCACACTCTGGAGATAAACTGTGGTCCGCGGTCGGAGACGATGTCTTCTGGGATGCTGAAATGGCAGAAAATGTTATTGAACAAGGCTTCAGTGGCTTCAAATGCCGTGGGAAGACCTTTGAGGGGTATGAGCTTACAGGCTTTGGAGAAGCGATCTACTATTACCAGCACACAGGTGAAATTGTTCGATGACGGGAGGTCTGTCATGAAATCTATCCCCAGGTGGGACCACGGTCTGCGCGGAATCGGCAAGGGGACCAGTTTGCCCTCAGGAAGTCTCCTAGGAGTGTTGAGCATCCTCTGATGTAGCAGGAGACATCCTGAGTCATGGAAGGCCACCAGTAGTGTTGACGCAGGAGCGAGAGGGTATGTGAACTGCCTGGGTGTCCAGAGCCCGGAGACGTGTGAGCTAAGTCCATGAGGGGCTGACAATGGGCTGGTGGAACATAGAGAAGCCCCTCAGGACCTCCCAGTGGAGCTGGTTCGGAGCGGTTAGCTTGGGATATGCGTTGGTTGATAGACCACTGGATAGGGCTGACGATCATGGCTGGAGGGAGGATGGGTTCAGGATCGGAGCTCTCTGGATCGGGCTGGTGCAAACGTGATAAGGCGTCTGCCTTACAATTCTTGGTTCCAGGGCGGTAGGAGACCGTGAAGTTGAATCTAGTGAAGAAGAGGGCCCAGCGGGCCTGGCGAGGGTTCAGTCTCTTCGCTTCTCGGAGGTACTCAAGATTTCGGTGATCTGTTATTACCTCAAACTGATGATTAGCTCCCTCCAGCCAGTGTCTCCATTCCTCCAGTGCTAACTTGATGGCGAGGAGTTCTCTGTTTCCCATATCGTAGTTTTGCTCTGCCGGGGATAGCTTTTTGGAAAAGAAGGCACATGGATGGAGTAGTGGTGGATCACCCTGCCGCTGTGACAACACCGCCCCGACAACAAACGGGAGGTCAGGAATCGGGTGAACCAGGATCGGAGCGGTGAGGAAGGCTTCTTGGAGCTAGTGGAAGGCTTCTCGGGCAGATGGAGTCCAGGACAGAGACTTGGGCCGGCCTTTGAGAAGTGAGGTGAGGGGTGCACTGAGAAGACTGTAATTGTGGATGAAGCAACGATAGAAATTTGCAAATCCCAGGAAACGTTGTAACTCCTTCACAGTAGTGGGTAATGGCCAGTTGCGGATGGTTTCCACCTTCCTCTGGTCCATCTGGATGCCATGTTGGTCGATGACGTAGCCCAGGAAATGTACGGAGGTGGTGTGGAACTCGCACTTCTCCAGCTTGAGGTAGAGATGGTGTTGACGTAGCTTCTCGAGGACCTGAGAGACGTGGCGGCGATGTTCGGCCAGGTTCTAGGAGTAAATGAGGTTGTCATCTATGTAGACTATTACAAAACGGTGGAGGTACTCCCGGAACACCTCATTCATGTAATTCTGGAACACGGAGGGAGAGTTGGACAGGCCATACGGCATAACCCGGTATTCGTAGTGTCCAGATGGTGTGATGAAGGCAGTCTTCCACTCATCACCCTGGCATATACGAATGAGGTTATACGCACTCCGCAGGTCCAGCTTGGAGAAGATGCGAGCTCCCCGTAGCTGCTCCAGAGCCGCCGGGACCAGAGGAAGGGGATAACGGAATTTCACCGTCTGGGAGTTCAGATGACGGTAGTCAATGCACGGACTCAATTCTCCATCCTTCTTGGCCACAAAGAAGAAGCTTGAAGCGGCAGGGGATGTTGATGGTCAGATGAAGTGTTGTTTTAAGGCCTCCTGAACGTATTCCTCCATGGCCTTCTGCTCCAGGATGGACAATGGGTAAACCCTACCCTTGGGTAGAGTAACCCCAGGCAGCAGGTCAATTGCGCGGTCCCATGGCCGGTGAGGTGGTAATTGCGTAGCCAACCGCTTGCTAAACACATCCTGGAATGCCCGGTATTCAGGAGGAACTTCTACTTGAAGGTCAGTTTCAGGACTTTCGATGGAGGTGGAGAGGATAGGAAGGACGCTGGAGTTGGAGGAAAAAGGTTGGAGATTCGAAGATGACTTTCTGATAGGAGATAAACAGTTCTTGAAGCATGCATCACTCCACTTGAGGATCTCACCCATGTTCCACTGGATGTCTGGTTGATGCTGTGTTAGCCAAGGGCATACCAGGATGATGTCCACGGTGGAACCTTCCAGCACCATGAACGTGATTTCCTCCATATGCAGGCAGCCGATGTGGAGCGTCAGCGTGGGGGAGAAATTCCGAATGTGACCACGGCCCAGCGGCTTTACTTGGATGGTTTGTATACGGAGATCCTGTTGGCATCGTTTATGGCGTACATTAAGTTTCTGGAGAATTTGGTTGCTGATGAAGTTCCCTGCGGAGCCGGAGTCGATGAGCGCTTGCGCTAAAACACAGACATGAGAGCTGAAGATATGCACAGTAGTCCACAGTAGTTAAGAGGAGCAATACGAGCGGGCAGTTGGATTGTACTCACCACTGGGCGTGGTGGTCGGATGGGACAGGCAGCGATGACATGGTCTTCTCCCCCACAGCATAAACAAAGATGCTGCAGAATTCTTCTCTGACGCTCCAGTCGAGTCAGGCGATAGGAATCCACCTGCATCTGTACTGGTGCTGGAAGGGCGACAGATGGTGTGGTATATATATATATGTATATATATTTGACATTAGAAAATATATTTAACATATACAAAATTAACTGTTTATTATTTATATAATGACTTGTGAGTCATTTTTATTTTTATTTGAGCTCCACAAGATGAGGCATGTTACACCTAGGAACATTCTCTTGGCATTTACGTGTTTTAGGGTAGCATTTAATGAATTTACTTAAAAAAGTAATTTCACACACACACAAACACACACAAAGTGTGTGTGCCCGCGCGTTTTTGTGATTTATGAGGACATTTTATAATGACATAGGTATTACACTGGTATTATGACGTAAACATGAAATATGAGGACATTTCATGAGTCCTCATATTTAAAATAGATTTAAAGACATACTAAACAATGTTTTATTAAAAAATTTAAAAATGCTGAATGTTTTCTGTGATGGGTAGGTTTAGGGGTAGTGTAGGGGGATAGAAGGTACAGTTTGTACAGTAAAAACCATTACGCCTATGGCATGTCCTCACTTTGATAGCAAAACAATCCTGTGTGTGTGTGTGTGTGTGTGTGTGTGTGTGGTAACCGTTTTATAAAAGCAATAAAGACTGCTGGATTAAATCATATACCTTTCAAAGATCCATGATATACATGTCAATAAGTTTCTACAAGATACGTCACTCTGCATATATAAAAAAAATAAGTAAACAAATAAAGATGAAAAGGAAAAAAAAAAAATCTGGATATTTTACAACTTGAACAAAGCTATGAAAAGATGCAAAAGTGTCCTCTAAACCTCTTCTCCGATATGATCTCACTCGCTGGATGATCTACGGCACATGCTCCATTGCTCCTGGAAGTTCGTCTTCAAATGCACTGCCAGTCTGAATTCTGAAATTGTGAAGGAGTCATAAACAAGATTGACTGCAGGACTCCATATTGATCTGTCTCCAATGTGCTCTGATGATTTGTAATATTGCCACTAACTGTGCTGCAGAAACGCTCGGTTCAGTGGCAAGGCAAATTATGATATGGTGCGAATCAATTTTTTTCAAATTAAGCTTCCTCTTGTATGGAGGTCCAAATAGGGTGAGAGTGTGTCAGAGGGAAAAAGAAGATCTATTAAAGTCTTTGTATCTGGCTGTGAATCGAGCCACAGAGAGGTATTTTTTACGCATCGAAAATTATATTTGTGCAGTGAAACGCAACCTTCATTTTGATACTGGAGCAGATTCTGGTTTGTTTTAACAGGGAATGAGGAGTTCTACTTGTAATTCAGAGATAACAATGTGTGCCTCATTTAGCATAATCGCTGTTGAGCAGCCATGTCGTCTGCGGCGCGGGAGGCTGGCACCATGCTTGGCGAGACACTGGTTTTAGAGAAATGAGATGAGAAAGAAGCAAAGGTGGGAGGGTTTGACTGAAATCTCTTCTTAAACATCGATGTCCTCCTAATGTTAACCATTCAGTGAGATATTGAGATTAAATCCAGAGCTAATACTTACTGATGTTTCTGCTATTGTTTTCCCACCTAAAAAGTAATATCACTTCCTGGAGGATGATGTTATGAAGGACCTGGTTTTGTTTAGTTAACATACATACATACATACATACAAAAACAAACAAAGCAGTCTGAACAGTCTGACAAAGTGTATGAGCCAGTTCTTACATCTGTGCCTGTGGGAATTTTGTTGGCGCTAGATGAAGAAGTGAATGGTCATCATCATCCTCCAGCATCGAAGGGTTCCAGTGTTTCCAATTCAGAAACATTTGATGTCCTGGTTTCCTCCTGTTCCCAGTCCTTTCATGCCTAAAAAAAGCATACCCAAAGTAAATGGACTAGTTGCACGTGGCCGCCATTTTGGATTTTCGATCAGTGAGTGTACACATATACACTTCCGGTTTCGCTTTATGCCGGTGCAGAGTGCCGGGGAAAGCCGAAAATGATCTCTTATAGTTGTTTATAGAATCTGTTATATCACTTAAATTACAACTAAGATATACAGTACAATCACATGAGCCAATGGCATTTAAACTCATGGTGCATACGCATATACAATGACAATAATGCCTGTAAATATACAACTATGATTAGAGTTGTCTGCATAAAATGGCTTGTGAACATTCACATGTTTGCCCTGTGATAAATTTATTTCCATAAATACAATTTTCTCAATTCTGCGCATATATTTTCCCTTACCTACATCAATTGCTTCATCATTACATATTTTACGATTTCTTTGCATCAATTATCTTTTTACATAAAAACAAGGGCTGTGAAAAGATTGCAATTAATTTACATTTTTAACTAGCACAAACAGTTTAATATAAGTACGTTTTTTTTACTCGTAGTAAAATACGTTTTTTGCTGCTTAGACGAGACAGATAATGATGTATGCAACAGATGCTCTGTACTCATCTCACTTGAACTAAATAAATTAATAGAAACGCACAGGGAAAATACAAACATGGAAAAATTACATTCGGTACTAAATAATACAGTTACAGCGATAATAATGTTACCAAATAAAGTTACTTAAGCATACACTGAGTCCATATCATATTCCCATGTTTATTTATATCTCTGATGAGGATTGATGCTTCGGTTGAAAATAGCAAACATTAGATCTTCATGAAGGTCGAATGTTGTTCCACGCAGAAAAGAGAAGGCAGTTTTTGAGCCATTTAGTCCACCAGCTGTCAGAACAAAATCAGGAGATATATTACATACTTGAGTGTTTTGTATGGATAAAGAAATCCCTGTGGATCACCGCTGAGCCTGAACCGCATAATCAACAGGAGAAAGACTGAAAGTCGATCGCATATCTCCGTGTATTTTGTTGAATTTCCACACAGAGGTAACGTTACACAATAATATAACAATACGGATGCTTTCTTTCATCTCTGACAGACTACCATTTTCTCTTTAATTAAAAAAAATCTATTATATCTAGCCAAGTTTCAAATTTAAGTTTCTTCTTGCACCAAACGCAAGAGTCGCTAAGACCGGAAGGTCACGAGCGGAAGTAACCATGCGCACAGTCGCATCGCCGCAGCTCACCGGCGTCATCTTGTGCACCTAGTCCATTGCATGCTGTTCTTGAACCATTTGGAGTATATGCATGGTTTTGGTCTCTTTTGAAAGGAATGTGTTCCGTGGGCAGTACAGTGGAACACTAACAGGTTATTTATTTATTTTTTTTTTTTTTTTTTTGCTGATCTGATCCTTGACTCGAAAACCGCAATATGATCCGAACCGTGAGTTTTGTGATTGGTTGCACTACTACCTCCCACCTCACCTGTCCCTTGTTGGCCAAGGAGGCTGTTCCTGAACTCTTTGCCTGTCCTGTCACTTCCAAGGAGGCCGTCTCGTAACTCATTGCCTGTTCTTCCCAGTTTCTGTCTGGCCTGAGCTTTCAGAAAATTCAGCAAGAGTCTCCAATATTGGACACAAAAATGTCAGCACTTTACTCACTACACTTGACGACGAATTCCATCGGACATAACAGGTCCTCTCTAGCTCCAAAATTGTTTTCCCTGGCCGCAGCTGTTGCTGGATTTCCATAAATCTAGCATGTCTATGTGACCCCGTCGTGAAACTATGCAAGTTGTTAATGACATTAAAAAATGTCAATACACTAGGGGACACCTTTGATGCTGTGCACAGGACGAGGTTAAAGCGGTGGGAGTTACAATGCACATATACAGTGTTAGACAAGGTTTTCTTTAAAATCACATGGACCCATCTTTTATTACCAGCCATAACCAATGCCCCATTGAATCCAAATCCAACGCACAAAGCTGGGTCCAGCTGCAACAGCTCCAATACTTCCAGGATCTTTGCTGATATTTCACTTGCGCTCATGTCCTCTCTCTCTACAAACCTCACAGCCCTTTCCTTCAACATGCCTTTATGTATGTATCGGATACAGACTGCCACTAGCTCTTTTTTTGACAAGTCTTTACATTCATCAGCTAAAATTGCATAGTAAGTGTCTGTCTCATCGTACAAATCCCCCTTTATTTTGCGATTTCCAGTATTTCATTTTGGATATCAGGGCTAGTGAGTTTCACGTTTCTAGGCAATTCGTCCAGTCGCCTTTTTATTTCTCGGTAATAGCTCGAGATCAGTTTAAATAATTCTAAGAAGTTGCCTTTGTTCAGTGTCTCTTCGTTTTCATGATGCCCATGCAAGGAAATGTCTTGTTTTGCACAGAATAAAACGAGGTCTATTACAACTTTAATGTGTTCTCTATTCCTTTCCACAAACAAACTGTTGACAGCATCTTTGTGCAGCTGGTTAATTATATTTCCCCGTCCTGGTTTATGGCTTTGTCTGTATCCTTCAGACCTCCCCAGTGCTGTAGCATGTGCCCTGCTAGCCTTGTGTTTAACACAACACTGGGAGAGATGCTTCCAGTCACTAAACCCAGTTTTTATAAATCGGCTCTCAGTGGCTGCTTCAGGGACATGGCGACATGGCTTACAAAGCACAGCCTCTCTCTCTCGATGTACTGTACTCTAGCCATGGGAACTTTTCATACCACCGGACATTAAAACTTCTTCCTTTGCCTGCTGTAGTAGTAACTTGAAATTAACTTAGTTTGTGCTGAGTAGCAGGGTCATCAATGGTGGACAAGTCGGAAGGGGCTGTTACGTTCCTCGGTGCTGGCCCCAGGCTTCACAAAGTCTGAAACAATGAATGCACATTACCATGCTATAGTAAATTATGATTCTTTCATTTTCATGATTGCGCATTTGTATGTATTAATTAGCCTAAGACACGGCTGTATGTACCTGTAAACTGTGTTGGATAATGGAGCATTGCTGGTGATGGAAATTGAGAAATGTTAACGTTAGAATTAACGTTGTTTAGCTCATTACTAATCGAAATTGATGGCTCCTGAACATCTAAATTATCTTCCTCCTGCGGCTGCTCACAACGTCTTTTTGAGATGAACTTTAATAAGTTGCTCTGTTTAATTTTAGTTTAACAAAACGTTACCTAGCTAAACTTAGATGTCCCTCTGTGAATGAAATGTGTTCGGTGTGAAGAGGGGGAGGGACAATCTGAGGGGGGCTGTTCTCAATCTGACTGCAAAATGCGCTGCGGCACTACTCCTCACAAAACTAACTTAATATCTTCATCATTAAATGGCAAACAACTTCTAATATACTTCTCCGCTGATGCAACAACAACCAATCAGCTGTGCTATGTAGATAATGGTGTGATCGCTACCAAACGACCTATCAGCCTGTGCCATCTAGAGTTTCATGCCAGAACTGTGTAAATACTGTATATGGGGATAAGAAATGCCCTGCATAGTAAGAATGAACCATTAACGTTGAGAGCCATTTTGGTGAAATTCTGGATTTTGCCATGAGAAACATGTAGGCAAAACTGACAAGAGGGGCAACTGGGGCATAGACAAAGAGGGGCAGTATTTGGCAGTCTGTAATCAAAAGCAGCACTAAGAGGATAGGACATGCCAGAGTGGAGGACACTTCTTAAGATCCATGGAAGAAAGAACAAAAGGAAATTCCTATTCGAGGCGATACCAGAGTGTGGGATTGCTCAAAAACCCGTCAGGACCTTGAACTCCTCTTGAGGAAAAATCAAAAGCAGAAAATCCTCTCACTGTGACAAAGCATCTAAAGACAATACAGGGTTTTGGAAGTCAGGGGAAGATATTAGATAAAAGTATAAAAGATCAGTGTTGTTGCTGAACTTACACTCACACATTCAAGAAATAGCTCACACAAAAATGAAGATTCTGTCACTTGCACACCGTCATATAATTTTAAACTTAAATGATTTTCTTTCCATGCATTTACGATGAATGAAGACCAAAACCGATTCACTGAAAAGATCAGACTCAAAAGAATAATTCTTTTCAGAATCAGACTCTTAAGGTGCAGTCACATTTACCATTGTTTGGCAATTTTTTTGTGGGTGAAATCCAGTCAGTTCAATAGGAGTCCACACAATTAGGAATATCGTGTGACGGAAAGATTTTCCCACGCAGATTTCGCAACGGGTTCAAGTTGGTCATGCAAATTCGCTGTGTTGACCAACAGAAAGCTGATTGGTTTGAAAGTGACTTCTGTTTGAGCTATGCTTTATCCATTTCTACACTATTGACCATAGACAATGGACCATTTTTGCCTGCAAAATTTCACCATTTTTTTTTTTTTCTAATGTGATCGCACCTTTACGCAAACTATCATATGACTTAAGAAAACCTGGAATATAGCACACACGCCTTGAACTGCTTTAATAGTGGTTTTGCATCTTTTTTAAAGCTTAAAAGCTCCAGTTCCCATTTATTGTAAATGGATGGTAAAGAACAACAATCTTAAAACATTTTGAAATGAGTGAAATGACATGAGTGAGTAAATGATGTAAATTATTTATTAATTCTTTTTTTAAAGAACTTAACCCAGTCTCACGGGAAAAGATAACTATTTTACGAGGATGCGATTTATGAATTTGTACAATGTGACTCATATGAAAACAGACGATTTTTTTGAAAAAGGCTTAAGCAGATCATACCAAAATGTACAAGTGAGGTTTTACAGACTATTAGCCACCAATCTGCAAAAACGTAAAATACTTACAAATTGTCAAGAGGTTGTGTTAAAGAACTTCATAAGTCCAAAATCTGGTAATGACTTCTTGTTTATACTCTAGATTTTGCTCTGCCTCTAAAACGATTTCGCTTTTTGTTTGATGACACTGTAAAAAATGAGAAGTTGAGAAAAAAACTTACATTTTTTTTTTTTGAGTCCTGAAACTTAAGGAAAAATTGTTGTAACAATTATCAATTGAATTTGGTCTGTACTTTCATCAAACACAATATATGTTCTATGAACTATGAATGATGTTTTTTGTTTGTTTGTTTGTTTGTTTTGTTTTGTTTTGCTTTACAATTTAAAATTTTGATTTTTTACAGTGCAACAAATCCTCCTCTTTTTCAACCTGCCTACTCCAACATCCTGTCACCTGACACATTCCCATCCAGTCAATTCCCTGGATTATGAAAATTAATTTAAGGAAGATTGTAACCATGTACTTTACATCTGCTAAACACAAGAGCCTCACCAAAACACCCCTTCATGAAAGTTTCCAAAGGTATTAAG
The DNA here is from genome assembly GCA_037950665.1 of Hypophthalmichthys nobilis. NCBI lineage: Eukaryota > Metazoa > Chordata > Actinopteri > Cypriniformes > Xenocyprididae > Hypophthalmichthys > Hypophthalmichthys nobilis. Next base: position 28,772,868 of record CM075476.1, on the reverse strand, counting down.
ACTTATGGGAGAACATGACATGGTAAACCAGTGCAGTTGCCATGAAATGACTTTATAATGCACCTTCCCCCATCTACAATGACATACTGTAATGAATAGTGACTCAGATATCTATAAATAATGTTTTTCTGAGTGTCAAAGCCTTCTACATCCAAGTAATGTTCACCGTTCTACACTTTCTGATTAAACCCCTGTTGCCTGTGTTTCTCTGCCCTGCTATTTTAAAGCTTAACCTGCTTATCTGAAACCCCGAGACTCTATCAGAATCCTGCTACCTGCGGACAAGCGTGAAAATAACCCAGAGACGCTACTTTAAATATAAATGGATTTACTAATTGATGTCTTTTAGGGTGGAACTGCCTGAATCCTTTGAAATGAAATGTACTAAATTCTCAGCCCTTAAAAGCATTTACAATTTTGAAGTGCTTGCCAATGATACACATTTTGATAGATTCATAAATTTGTATTTTACTGATTAGCATTGACTGTTTGCTTTCATTGAGCACTATTTTATTTGAAGCGCAACAAGGCTAAAGTTGTGTACAGACTTTCCATATCACCAATTCCACCATCTGCACTACTGTATCATTATAGTACTATAGTAAAAGGCCCCTCTAACTTCCCTTATATTTAAATTATTTCAAAGGTTTTTTTGTTTGTTTGTTTTGTTTTAGCTTTATTGCATCTTCTAATAAAAGAGACCATAAAATGTGCAGTCATTAATTGAAAAAAGACAAACCCAATATGGTCAGGCTGATTCAGTCATATTTTAAATAATATCATTTTAAAAAAGCTAGTTAGTTTGAGACCAAACTGAATTTACCAATTATATTATTGACTATATTTGTCCAAATGCCTTTTTTTTTTTTTTTTAAATTTAGAAAACAACAAAAATCATGCATTAACAAGATTTTGTGTCCAAATTGGGTATACAAAGAAAAATAAATAAATAAAAAATTACTAGTGCAAAATATTTTGATGTGAATTCAAAAGATTGTCACAATTATGACATTGATTTTTTATTTTATTTTTATTATTTATTTATTTATTTATTTGGATGCAGCCTTGCATGCTGTTTATGTCATGTTAAATGATAGTTTATGTATCTAATATCTCTCAGCTGAAAGATGAGATTTGTGCTTTTATTGCTAAAGTATTGGAACACCAATTTGTGTCTTGCTTTTGGGAAATGCCAAGTGCTCACCCAACATCTGTCAACACTGGAGCTCTTCTGGCCTGTTTCACTGAACTCTTATCTCTAATGGTGAGGCCATGGTGTTGTGCTTCTCCGAGCTTATCTCTGTCTCTCTGCCTTTGCTCATGAAACTGACCAGCCAGCAAGAGAGACACACATCACTGCACATACATCTCCATTAAATATATCCCACATGCACAAGGAATGGTGCTTGATACAGTGATTCGCAGCTCTGTTGAAGCCTAGCAGTGTTACACATGACGCTAGCTCTTCTTGGCAGTCTTTGAACAGAAATGCTTATTACAGATTGGTTAGGAGAACTGGAGCCACAGTTATCTGAAAATTACTTTTTGTCATTTTTAAAAAAAAATATATTATATATTAATATAATGCATTTGAATGTTATAAAAAAAAGGTAATTAGTATTATCCATTGTTTGTCTTGTTTCTTCATTTTTTGCCAGCAATTGACAGTTTGCGGACTTGATTTAAATGTTATCTGTTAAAAGTGAAGCTGTATGTAATTACTGTGTAATTACAATATTACTACATTGTTATTACATTATAATAATCATATTAATGTATAATATGTTAGATATAGTCACTGTAATGTAAAGTATTACCCAGTTTCTAGCAGCAGGAACTCTTTTAAAGGACACATTGCCCTTGGTTAAATGCACGTGGCATGAAGACTCCATGTGTATCAGATAACTTCAATGTGGCGGCTCGCTTATCTCTTAAATCAAATGAGCCCAAATGCAGCCTTTGTTCCACGGCTGATTGTACAATATTTAGCCAATGTAAATACAAAAGGATAATCTTTGTAAATATCCCTGATATCAGTATCATATAATGTTTCTAATATAATATCCCATAAGCCCTGGTGTGAATGGCTTCACAAGAATGTAGATTCTGTCATGATAGAAGTTAAATCTCTTAAAGGAATAGTTAACCCAAAATGAACTATTATTATTATTAATAACTATCATGCAATTATTTCTCACCCTCATGTTGTTCATAGACCTTATTTAGAGCAGCGCCACAACAGGTATGAAAACAAGGCTGTGAGGGACAGACTTGCTGTCTTTTCAATGGCATCCAATGCAAAAAGCTGTATAAAACTCCTAGATCACTTAGAATTTTCCACAGCTCATGTTGTCTTGAGTTTTTTTTGTCTACTGAAATATATATTTGCAGTGTTACATAAGCAGAATGATCCAAAAACACATTAAATAACAGTACAACTCACTGAAGAGAAGTACTGTATGTCTATCCCTCACAGCCCCACTTTCATTCTCTTTAAAAATCAAAGATGGCGCTGCTGTGAATAAGGTCTATAACTCTGTTATACTGTACCAAAGACTTTAGTTATTGAAAGACGGTGCACTCAAAGTGCAATGTACAATGTGGTGGAATGACCATATTTATTGGTAATAATAAAAATAATCATAATAATCTAATGTAACAATAGTATTGTTGTCATTAATAATAATTATAAATATAATCATAAATATGGAAATATATAAAATTAGAAAAATAGAAATTAGTTAAATTAGAAATGAATATTACTATTAATAGAAAAAAAAAAGTGTGCACACACCACATAACTCTGAGGAAACTGATTTTCAGAGTAAGAATTTATACCAGAAGTTCATGTCAAGATCACGCTAAATATGCTCACCTCTCGTATAAACATTTATAGCTCTAGTCCAGACGGTGATTAACATTTTTATAGGACACTGACTGATGTATCAAGTGATCTCAAATCTAAAACCCGGCTCGCTGGGTCTTCCTGTTCCCAATGCATCTGGCCCAGTCTGGCCTAGTCATCTAGCCCATCTGCCAGCAGTCATTCACAGTGCTTCTGGGAGCTGCTCTACTCAGACAATTCTTAGTTTGTGTCTGCTCTTTCCTCTTCCTGGCATTGCATGGCTGTTGCTGTATTAGCAGTGACATGGCATTATTCTTACATCATTCACACTGCTCCTTCATGAATTCCATGACTTCATGATCTTGTTTCCAGCACAAATGTAGACGTACTTCACTTTTAAGTGAACACAAATAATTCAGAGGGGCACGCTTCTTTTTCTGTACATGCAACAATGAGTGCACTGGTGCAAGGCAGGAGATTCAGGCTAGATGTCCTTTTGAAACACCTCACTGTCTGTTTTATATGTCACCATTCTTTCTTTTGCTGAATAAATGAAAACGTTTTTCGTTATCTTTTGCACACAGCAAGTTCAGGAAGGGGATATTCTGTTAAAACGGTTTACCCCAAAATTAAATCATTTAGTCACTAATCCCAAATGACATCCCTAAGAAGTGAACTTTATTTTATTGAAACAAAGTGCACTTGATGTACTGTAAGTTTTAAAGGTAACACTTTATTTTACAGTGTCATTGTTACAAATGTTACGCGTAGTTACTATAGAAATAACTATAAATTATGCATATTTACATGCAACTAACCCTAAACCAAACCAAACCCTAATCCTCACCCTATAGTAAATACATATAGTTGCTTAATATTACTCAGTACTTAAAAGTATTATTACAGTGTAACAAAGACACCTTAAAATAACCTAATTATATTATATTTATATTTATATTATATTTGAATAATCTGTTGTGGTGCTTACTTATTTTGATGTGTTGACTAACATACTAAAGCATATGTGAAGTATTTGATTACATTTTTAACTGTAGTGTGTATGCGATATTGCAATTAAAGTTAATATATTTTAAATGTTTTAAATTACAACTTCATTACAAATATGTAAAGACAAGTATATTTAAATACAAGTATTAACATAAATGACATCATATTTCAGTTCACTTTAACCAAGACAAAAAAAAAAAGTAAATATGAAATTACATATAAAGGTGTACTTAAGTCCTATACTTAAGTGGGTCAAAAAAGTACTAGTTGAAGCACAAAGTTCAACTAACTGCATTTAAAATAAATTTAAACTATAAAACATTTTCATTTAGTTGCAATTAACATGCATTTAAGTGTCTGAAAACATTACATTGAGTTTGGACTTAAGTATATTCTTTTATTTAAGTATTTGCTTGTTTAACTTTTTTGGAATTATGGAGCACTTTGCGTCAAATTATGCTAATTTTAATGTGCTACATAAATAGAATTTGACTGGAACAATAGTTCCATAAATGACAAAAACACCATAAAAGTGCCATTGAAGATGTGAACTTCATTAAATAACTCTAAGCATTATATTCCAAGTCTTCTGAAGCCATGTTAAGGCCTGTTGACACCAAAGAAATTAACTATAATGATAATGATAAAATATTGTTCTAAAAATTGTTCTAAATGTAAAAAAAAAATAAAAAATAGCAGAGTTCACACTACAACTATAACTATAACGGCACAGAGGAACAATATCATTGGAATCACTTTTAGAAAGCTAACTGTCACAGATCTACCATGTCTGCACTTCAGTTTCCATCATCCCTCTTTGACCTCACCTGCACTCCTTCAGCCATCACCTCTCCTGAATGATAATCACGCACACCTGCGCCTCATCTGCACCCTCATCACTCTGGCAATATAAGCACGCTTCACTCACGGCCCAGTCTCGTTCCAACGAAGAGGACTCTCTCCAGTGTTTCTCCAAGCGACTATTCTCCATTATCCCTCCTGCGTTATCTCCAGTGTGTTCTCCCGTTCTCCACTCCAGCGTCTTCCTTTATCCAAGTCTCCATGTCAGCCATACTCACCTATACTAGCGAGGTGTGTGCGTCCATTTGTCTTCCCTCTGGTCCATCCACGATCTCCTGTAAGAAAAGGAATGATATCATTATCATCATTTATACAGTCAAAGTATCATTTGAAGTACATACTTACCTGCCATCATCCAATCTGTTGAAAAATCAATTGCTGTCAATAATGACATCTGTTTAATTGTATTCCTCTGTCTGAGTCTCATTCCGTAACACTATTAGAGCTAATAGAGTTAGTTACCTTGCGTTCTTGGTGTGAATGGGCCTTTATAGCTTCAAGTTATAAACTCAAGTACAATCAAAATTGGCACGTCTAAGTTTTAACCTCATTGACACCAAACCACAATGATTCTTTAATGTCCCGTAAGTAAACGTAATGTAATGTGTCAGATTACAATGGTGAAGGAAGGGAATTTGGGAGCTATGATACAGGGGAAGATTTAACATTCTTCAAAATTTCTTCTTTTGTGTTTTTTTTTTTTTTTTTTTAAAGAGAAAGAAAGTCATGCAGGTTTGTAACAGCAGAGTAACTGACCATTTAGAGTTATTCTTGAACCTCTGATGAAAACCAGTAAAATGCTGTAAAATGCAGTAAAAATGAGTCAGACTTTGTAAAATCCAGCTAGAATTCATCCCATTGGGGATCGTTCACCTGCTTTGGTCTTTATCTCTTCTGTTTGCATCCTACAGCTCTTGGCCTCCACAAAAAATTGGAGAAACACTGCAGTGACATCAGACATATATTTCCGCTCTGACAAATCCATCTGACTAATAGACCTTGCCTGAGGGGCAGTTTATATGCTATGTGGAAAAACACCTTGTCAATGCATCTGTGTATTACTTAATGTCACTGACCTATTTCTCTAGAGATGGATGTCTGTGTAAAACCCTGGAAGATGACATTTCCAAATCAATAAACAATATGCAAAGAGTGAAAATAAACCAGGGGTCCAGTCGGATGAATTATGAGTGTTATCATAGATTGGAAATGAAAACTAAAACTATTTTTTTATATAGTTTATATACCTAAAATAAAATTTATTAGAATTGGAGAATAACAGACCCCTCCAGCTCAAAATTTTCAAGTGACTGGTCACATCTAAATTTTAATTTGGCTAATTGGATTTCTGTTTTATCAATTGTGGCAACAGTCTACATATGCTCAATCAGAAATAATATGTTGAGCCAATGGAAAAATTTAGTTTATCAAATTGTGTCCATGTCACAGCCAACACCCACAACGCATACGCATCGTCACTGGATCTCCACGCTCCACCCACTTGTTCACAGTTTCCTGAATACTGATCACCTGCACCTGCACCTCATCATCCATGAACACTATAAAAAGACTCTCACTTCCCTCACTCATTTGTCTAGTCTCGTCTAACGTACCTGGACTCCTTACTTGCTACTCACCTGAGGTTACCGTGTTCCCATCCTGTCATCTTCCGTCTCCAGTTCTCCGTTCTCTGTGTTCACCTGCATCTGCAAAAGACATTCCTCTGTTATTCACCCAGCTAAGTTACCATTCTAAAGTGCTTGTTCATTGACTCACCTGCATCCACCGTCTGCCTGTTTTCGTGCCTCTGTTCAATAAACTTTTGTGTTTCACTCACCTCTCTGCCTCTGTCTGTGTCCTGACAGTCCAATTAAATATTTTAAATTGTAGTTGCAATTGTTTATTTTTCACTGTCCCAAAAGTCAGAAGGAATGAAAAACATAAATACATTGAAGGGTTAGTTCACCCAAAAATGAAAAGATCATTGAAAGTCATTGTTAAAATACTCCATGTGACTACAGTCAACCGTCATTTTATGAAGTGATGAGAATACTTTTTGTGCACAAAAAAAACAAAACAACAAAAATAATGACTTTATTCAACAATCTCTTCTCTTCAGTCTCCTACGCAGTTTATATAGTATAGACAATTCAGCACTTCTGTGTTCTACGTTCAATACGCTGACTCAGTATTGGCTGGCTCCTGCGTCAGCATCACACATATGTGTTTTGCTGATCACGTGTGCAGCGTCAGCCAATACGTAGTCAGCGTTCTGACATAAACACAGAAGTGCTGTGTTTACTGTACTTACTACGTCAGCTGCGTAGGAGAATTACATGGAAGAGAAGAGGTTGTTGAATAAAGTCGTTATTTTTGTTTTGTTTTTGCTTACAAAAAGTATTCTAGTCACTTAAGGTTGAACCACTGTAGTTACTTGGACTATTTTAACGACAATCAACTACAATCTAATGACACCGTGTTCAGGTTAGGTGAAATGAGGGTTAGGATTATGAGTGGTTGATCTTAAATTTTCTATAAATCATACCAATTCATATGAATTTGCCAAAGTGTAAAATAGTCACATGGAATCTGAATCAACTAAAATACAGTTCCATAGTTGCAAAATAAATGTTTAAAATACCATAGTTCAAACAACCCCCCAAAAAGAAAAAGAATGACAATGAAACTAAAATTGGTCATAAATTTAAATATTTAAATAAAAATATGAACTAAATCTGTAATAATATATTACACTGTAATTACATTGTAACTAGCCATGATGATTGCATATACAGTAATGATGCAGTAAACATCTATAAAATATCTATTCACCAGCATTAAATTCAGCTCTGTGACTGTTTATGAGTTCTGGTGTAGCATATGAATTAGGATCCATCTCCTATTTCTCAGATAAAGAGATTGGACATTGTGACACACTATACACAGTCGCAAGATTCACAAGTTCTAGTGAAACTGGATACAAGCTAAGTGTGAAGGTTAATTGGTAAGATTATAAGAACAGGTGTGTGTTCAATCTGGAGCTGAAACACACCTGTAAAGGTCTTAGTCTTCATTATATGCACTCATACATATGAAACGGCAACATAAGGAGCACAGCACTGCACAACACCCATTGACGCCAGCTATTTTAACCATTATATCTATCTTTAATAATAAATTTAGATTTAAGCTGAGATTTAAAAATGAGATTTAAGCTGCCAAACTATCTTTAGAGCTGTAATGTTTTGCACAAAAATAATAATAATTATAATAATTTTGCCAAAAAATACCTAAAATGTGCTTAATGTGGCTAAATTAACTGGTTTAATTCACATAGAAAAATATTGCTAATATGAATCTTCATTAGGTTACACCAATGAAAGTCATTTTTTAAGGTCAGGTCAGATAGAAATAAATCCTTAAACTCAACATGAAATCAAAATGTTGCCTATCTGTAATGTATCTGCAATGTTTTTGACATGAAGTACCATTTTTCATTGGTCTTGTTCATGTAAGTGTCACATTCTTATTTTGCAGAGATCCTTTTTTTTTAAATATTGCTCGCAGTCATCTCATTTATATGCGCTATTATTCTGGCGCAAGAGCATTCATGCAAAAACACACTTGTGACATGCTTTAAATTGTGAAACAGTTAACTAGTCCAGTGGGTTAAGCGGTTTATTTTTTTTAATCCACACTGCACGGTTTAAGCTGGAGAGTTTGGCTTCTTTATAACTAAATCAAACATGCTGCATGACTTTGAGGATTCCTGCAAGAGTAGATTGGCATGCATGTGTGAGGGGATTCCATATTTCTAACCTAAAACTGTTTCATGTGGCATTTTAATGAAATTGACAACAATATTTAATAAGATGGAATCAACCAGATTACATTTGTTTACTGAAAGAAAAATAAATTATTTTTTTTTGGTAACACTTTACAATAAGGTTGATTAGTTAACAGTTAACTACATTAGTTAACATGAACTAACAATGAAGTGCACTTCTACAGCATTTTTTAATCTTTGTTAATGTTAATTTCAACCTTTACTAATACATCATTAAAATCTTGTTAACATTAGTTAATGCACTGTGAACTAACATGAACAAACAATGAACAACTGTATTTTCATTAACTAACTCTAACGAAGATTAGTAAATACAGTAACAAATGCATTGCTCATGGTTAGTTCATGTTAGTTAATATAATAACTAATGTTTAACTAATCAACCTTATTGTAAAGTGTTACCGTTTTTTTGTTTTTATTATTAATTAAAAAAAAAACAAAAAACAAAAAACAAACAAAAAAAACACTTAGACCATTATAATAGATTTAGAGCCCTTGCCAAATCTGTTTTTACTTCTTTCATTGCTTGTCTGTAACAAAAGTTATGGTTATCTGAAGTCAGCTGATCGCTCTGATTTTCAGGAACGGAATTCTGAGAAAAACAGGTTTAAATAACTGTCACCCCCTTTTTTCCGTTAGACATGAAAATGCACTATCCAAACCTAAATGGTTGTAATTTAAGAATGCTTTGGAATATAGACCTAAGGTTGGTCTTGTTTTAAAGAAGACACTATTATTGTAGAAGTGAAATAAATTATGAAAGTGAAATAATAAAAAAAAGTTATAGAAGTTTATGAAAATCAGTCAGTATCTGGTGTGACCACCATTTACCTCACGCAGTGCAACACATCTCTTTCGCATAGAGTTGATCAGGTTGTTGATTGTGGCCTGTGGAATGTTGGTCCACTTCTCTTCAATGGCCGTGCGAAGTTGCTGGATATTGGCAGGAACTGGAACACGCTGTCGTATACGCCGATCCAGAGCATCCCAAACATGCTCAATGGGTGACGTCCGGTGAGTATGCTGGCCATGTAAGAACTGGGATGTTTTCAGCTTCCAGGAATTGTGTACAGATCCTTGCAACATGGGGCCGTGCAATACCATGCTGCAACATGAGGTGATGGTAGTGGATGAATGGCACAACAATGGGCCCCAGGATCTCGTCACGGTATCTCTGTGCATTCAAAATGCCATCAATAAAATGCACCTGTGTTTGTTGTCCATAACATACGCCTACCCATTCCATAACCCCAACGCCACCATGGGCCACTCGATCCACAACGTTGACATCAGCAAACCGCTCACCCACACGACGCCATACACGCTGTCTGCCATCTGCCCTGTACAGTGAAAACCAGGATTCATCCGTGAAGAGAACACCTCTCCAAAGTTCCAGACGCCATCGAATGTGAGCATTTGCCCACTCAAGATGGTTATGACGAACTGCAGTCAGGTCGAGACCCTGATGAGGACGACGAGTATGCAGATGAGCTTCCCTGAGACGGTATCTGACAGTTCGTGCAGAAATTCTTTGGTTATGCAAACCGATTGTTGCAGCAGCTGTCCGGGTGGCTGGTCTCAGACGATCTTGGAGGTGAAGATGCTGGATGTGGAGGTCATGGGCTGGTGTGGTTACACGTGGTCTGTGGTTGTGAGGCCGGTTGGATGTACTGCGAAATTCTCTGAAACGCCTTTAGAGACGGCTTATGGTAGAGAAATGAACATTCAATTCAAGGGCAACAGCTCTGGTGGACATTCCTCAGTGGCCTTTTATTGTGGCCAGCCTAAGGCACACCTGTGCAATAATCATGCTGTCTAATCAGCATCTTGATATGCCACACCTGTGAGGTGGATGGATTATCTCGGCAAAGTTTCATACATTTTATGAAGTAGACATCCTATTCAGAAGTAGTATGGGCAATTTGGCAGTATTTGATTTAAATTCAACTTCTAATAAACACATAATTAGAATATGTGTGTTCATTATAGCGCCGTTGTTCTCTTGTGCTCCGCCTTCTCACGATAACGTATTAGAAAAAAAAAAAAATCTTTGCATGCCATAGTTTATACAGGACTGGCAGGAAATTTGCATTAATACACCTTTATTCTACATGTTATGTGGTTTATTTTGATAGGTGAACTGTCTTTGTAGTGTTAAGAGAGGGAAAACTATGGCCGTTTTTTTTTTTTTACCTTCGGTGGGTGTGTTCTTAAACAGGAATGTTAGAGAAAGGCAGCCTTGCCACTATAAATCGCTATTTTTCTGCACTTAAAAGGCGAATTTTGCCAAGATATTTTCACAGATGATAGACAAGATCTTATAGAATCCTAATTTAATGAAAACCCAATTTTAACAAAAAAAAAAAAACATTCAACCTATTTTTTGACTTTACTGAAAACGTTCCATTGCGACATCCAACGTGTTTTCCCAGATCGCATCACATATTGTCATGTCTTGTTTTGGTCTTGTGTCATGTTCATGTTTCATGGTTCATTTCCGAGATCATGCTATGTTTCATTGCTTTGTTTATGTTTGCCATGTGCTTCCTGTTATTATGTGATACCCTTGTGAATGTGTCATGTTAGACTTGTTCAAGATGAACTACACTAGCCTGCCACCAGCTGGCGAGATCTGCTGGTTGCAGGTGGGGGAGGAGTACAGAGAAGGCCATCAGGTCTTATACTTCGTGCTTTCCGTCGTGTGCTGAACCAACGTCATTCATGGGAGACCACACTGTTGTCATTGGTTGTTTTAGCCTGTTCACGTCATGCCTGCCAAGCCTGCGTTTCTTCACATCATGCCCGCTCAGCCAGAGCCTGTTCACATCATGCCTGCCAAGCCTGAGCCTGTTCACGTCATGGCTGCCACACCAGAGCCTCTCCACGTCACGGCTGCCATGCTACAGCCTCTCCACATCATGGCCGCCACGCCAGAGCCTCCAGCGGCTGCAGAGCTTTTTTCACCACTGCTTCAAGGCCCAGGTCCACAACTTCACCACGGCCCAGGTCTACCACTACACCACAGCCAGGTCCTCCAGTGCACCAGGACCTTCTGTTCCATGGCCTAGGTCCCCCAGTGCACCAGGACTCTCTACTCCACAGCCCTGGTCCGCCAGTGCACCAGGACCCTCTGTTCCATGGCCTAGGTCCCTCAGTGCACCTGGTCCACCATTGCTTCACTGCCCAGGTCTGCCCATGCTCCGCCTGGATCCAGAGATTGAAGTGAGTGCATTACCTGCATCTAGCTGATATTCCTCAGGTCAGCCTCATATTCATAATCACAAAATCAGTTTGAATGTCCGCTGAGGAAAGATATCTTTGTCCTTATAAGAGGATTTCCCATGACAGCGCTAGTCAATGATGTTTAATTTTATGTTTAAAATAAAAATAAAAACAACATCCTTGTTTCAGTCCATTTCAATATAAAAGTCTTTGCGACTGACTCACTCATAAAGACTGTCTTTGCCGCCAAATAATTGCGTATTAATGTAACTTTCACTGAAGTTGAAATCACTAACAGACTCTTTCTCAATACCAAAAAATTTGGCACGTTATTTATATAAAATGTTATTTATTAAACAATAATATTTAAAATAACAAGAACAGCCATTATAACAGTATAAGAAGTAAAAAGGGAAATAAACACAAGCAAACAGTTCAGTCAAACGTACAAAAACAGCACTCTTGTTAGTACCAGATTTAATTTTAATGTAAATATAAAATTATGAAACTTAATATAGCCCTTAAGCTGAAACTATTAGCTCTGGAACAAGTAATGGATTAATAAGACCAAAGATTGCCCGTTTGATATACCCAAAACGAATTATATCTCATGTTTAAACACTATAAGAGTCTGTGGCAAATTCCCGAAGGATTGCTGAGATGAAGCTGTTGTCTGCGGGTACATGAGTGCTGAATGGTCGCTGACAGCCTGGAGCTCACATCTCCAAAAGCGTCTAAACAAATTTTCAAATAGGTGCCATATGTTTTACACAAATCGCACATCTGAGGTCTACATAACTACATTCTCGCCTAAAAAAACACTTAATACTGTTATTTTGTAACAGAAAGTAGTTTTATCTATAAAAATATGGTGGGTTTGCTCGTCTGTCCTGACACTCGCTGTGAGAATGCTGAAAGCGGAGTGATTCAAATGGTGAAATGGTTCCCGTGGCAATAATGGTAGAATTTCACATGGCTGGAAAGACCAAGATTTAGATTCAAGAACCAGAACGAACTGTTGTATATAATATAATATAATATAATATAATATGACTTGTATATACAGTAAGTATTAATTATATATAACAAAACAATATTTTTGTGTGATTTAAAACTTTTACTTAAAATCTACCCTATCAGAATACATTTAATATTATTACAAAAGTATAAAAAATGTGTGGTATTTTACTCAGCAAATACGTTCTCAAATTTAAAACAGTTATGTCTTCACCATGTGACACCATCCCACATATAGCATGCATTACATAAATGATTGTTAATGTTTAACAATAGGTTGCATTAATTTGTGTCACGTCACCACTCTTCCAGACATTACACTCATTCTGTCTTCTGTGGTTTTCAATTTTCCAGGTACTTCCATCTCAATGATCCCTAGCGCAGTGAACCGGAGCGAGCAGTGATTGAAGTAGTTGATCCAGATTGCTGCCAACAAGGTCAAAGTCAAATCCCAGGTACGGCCAACTGAAGATATATCAGTATTGTGCTCCTGAAAAAATCTGCCAGAATCCAAGATCCCTGTAGGGAATTGTTTCTGCCATTAGTGCAGTCATTTGAACAGAATCTTTGAATAGTAGCATATGCTAAAGGGCAAGTAACTGTGTAAGCAGCTGTAGGTCACGGTGTGGTTTAAGAATCTGTGAAAATGTACTGGCTGTCCATTTTTGGAAACCCCTAACAATCCCATCGAATGGGGCCATGAAAACTTCATAACTTTACAGCATGCAGATTCATCAGATTCATTTGACATTGTTAAGATGTTGGCACACTAAAACTGCTGAAAGCCAGCACAAAAATAAAATTAAAAAACGAAAAACCTTACCAAAGTTTCAAAATTTATTTTACTTTATGGTACTTTCTGAATATTTTGTAGTAATTTAGTGCAAAATTTATTATTAATGAAATATATTGTCTTGACAAAAACACTTTATGGTAATATCCATCTCCACACTGCATTTTTTGTATACACGATCCATGAGCTGTTTGCTTGATTGATGAAGTGCTGAAATGCACTAAGCGAGTGCTGAGATGAATGTAGGGCCTCTGTATGGTGCTTAAATGTTATGGAGCTAGTGAATAATTTGTCTGTCTGGCTGTGGGCCATGCAACACTACTTGTGCTCATCATATCATCATATATATCATATGTACTGTACATGACTCAGGCTTTAAATGTCCAGTTGTACCAGGAGATGTTCAAATCTATCGGTCTGTAAACTCCTGTTTGAACCTGTTTGAACTCCACGACGTTGGTCCAGTAGAGTATAGAACACAGACTGAACTGCTGATAATAATAATAATGAAATATATTGTCTTGACAAAAATACTTTATGGTAATATGCATCTCCACAATATATATATATATATATAAACAATGGAGCGAGTAAGTGAGGGAGCAAGTGACTGAGTGAGAGAGTGTTTATAGTCTATCACGCAGATGATAGGATTGTTCTCTGTTCTGATTCTAGAAGCTGGATTCTCTACACACACGCACACGCGCACACACCCACACCCTGCCAGGATGCAAGACAGATGAGCCGCCCAACGCAGGATAAAAGGTCAGGCCTGTGTCTTAACAGCTTCCCTGTTCTCTCCAAGACTGATGGACTGACTTCCATCCTCTCCTGCTAAAGAAAAAAAGAAGAAATAAACATCCAGGTTTTGTTTTATCTAGTAATAAGAATACTTTGCAATTCATTAACAAGGAAACGCTAAAGGGTGATATCCCATAATGCACACCTCTAGCAGTTACTTGCAACACTAAATACTACCAAATGTGCTCTCTTTTCTCCCTAAAGGGACTTGCAGTCTCCTCTTGTCTGTCTTTGATTAATAACGTACCGGTTTAAGCACATAATTTCCAGTGTGCAGAGATTATGGGTTGAGGCTCTGTTAAACAGCCGCTCGACTTGCTCATTTATGGTCTAGGATCCCATTACACGAGCATTACGGAACACCAGAATAGAAGTAGCGATAATGGACAGTTTTATTCCTCTAAATCAAGAGGTCCTGCGTGGCAGTGCTAGACTCCTCCCTTCTGAGCTGCTCTGGCGTTCTGCGGCGGCTTGCAGAAAGGGCCCCATCAGTCAACTGGCGCTCTGTTGGGTCGGCCCTGTTTATAAATCAACATTACACACCAAAACACACTTCTGGGTAATAATGTGTGCTGTGTAGAGAACCTCAGAGCGAAGGTCAAGCCAGGCTGCTGTAAATGGCTTGTCATCACAGAAAACAAAACTGTATTACATGCTCAGACCAAAAATGGCCTAACTTCACAATAAAGGTTACATGGTTACAATGTAATATTTGTATTTTCATTTTTATTTGTTACAAATCTGGCCAGGATCTTTCCTTCATATTTTCCTTCATATTAAGAAGAGGAGACCACCAGAGGAGACCACCAGGGCAACGCAGATGGTGGGAGGAGCCAGATGGGAACCCAGAGTACGGCCAAGACAAAGGCCCACAGCAGAACTAATGGTGGAAAGAGCCAGGGTCAGCAGTCCCACCACCAGCGGTGGAGCCGGGAGATCTGGAGACCCAGACATAGCAGAAGAAACAACAAGACCGGATGACATCGGTGGTCCTGGAGGCCAAGGCGGAACTGCAGCGTTGAGCAGCTGAGGTGGAGCCAGGGTGCCGGAGGAATGAGGTGGAGCCCAGAGGGAAGGAGGAGCCCAACGGAGCCGAAGAGGAGGAGGGACGAAGCACAGCTGAAGGCCCGGAAGTCTGTGGTGCAGGCAGAGTGACATCTGACAAAGGTGGAGCCGGAGGGATGAGGGAGCATTGTGGAGCTGTGAGGACAACAGTCCTAAGTGGAGCCGAGGGGGAGAGGAGCCAAGGTGGAGCCGACTGGTCAATGGGCTGAGGTGGAGATACAAGCTGGGAGGTCCGAGGCAAAGTCAGGGGATCCACTTTCCAAGGCCGAGCTGGAGACCAGAAGACCCGAGGTGGATCCAAGTTGCATGGCACAACTAATAGAGGAGTCGAGGGAATGAAGGGAGCCAGTGGAAGCAGGGCCGAAGGACTGGCTGGCAGGTAGAGGAGGTGGGAGAGGGATGCTGGGTGGGAGCATCATCAATGGCTGGTGCTGGGTGACGAAACAGGCTTGGTGCTGGGCGTGACGAAACAGACTTGGTGCCGGCCGATGAGACAGGCTTGGTGCCGGCCGAAAGAGCTGGGCAGAACCAGTAGCGACGAAGAAGACTCAGAGCTGACTGAAACCAGTGGAGGATAATCATCATCCAGCTCCACTAAAACTCCCACTGGGAAAAATGTAGTAGCCTCACACACCTGGTCAGACTGGGCGGCGGGCTTTGACTCTGGGACAGACGAAGCTGCAGGCTCTGGATCCATTGTGGGCATAGACTCTGACTCAGGGTCCATGGCAGGCATTAGCTCTGGCTCCGGGTCTGAACTTTGCTGCATAATCCATTATCCTTTCTGTGGCCTGGTGTCCTGTAACATTTTAGGTCCACAAAGATAAAGAAGAGAATCATAGCAGATAAAACAGCAGTGTAACTTTATTAAACAAAACAAAAGCAAGAAGTCCAAAGAGAATATACAACTAAAAAATGTGCTATGCATGCACAAACAACACCAGACAAAGAACAGAGAAAACTGAAGGTCTTAAATACACAAGATAATGAACACAATACTAAACAGGTGAGCTCTAATCAATAATGTAATGAATTACCATGCACCAAGGGCATGGTAAAAAATTTCATATCTCTTAAAATCTCTAGTAGGTGGTTTGAATTTAGATGGCATACTGTTTTCAGGTCAGTGAGCTTGCAATGCCTTTAAAAAGCTATTTGATTAAGCACCAGTCATGCAGGTATTAAGTCAGAGCATTGACATCAACAAAATGAAAATAAATTTCCATGAAAATAGATTGCCTAGTGGTTAGATGACACCATTTAATGCAAGTCCTTTTTTTCACAGAGTTACTATCTTGAAACTTAAGGAAAAGTCTTACTTTTTTTAAGCTCAGAGAAAAGCCTACATTTTAATACACTCTTTTATCAGTAAAGAGGGCTGCCTTTCAAAGGTATAAATTAGCACAGCTTCCTTCTTCCATCGATAATCTTTACCATAAAATGAAGTCAGGCCTGAAAGCTCTAAAATGTGCTTTAAAGTTTCATCCAATTACTCGCTTCAGAGCCTCATAGTTTCATTTTCCATTAATGATGAATTCTGAAGTGTATGAGATCTAATCTGAAACTTCGGCCTGATATACTGCGGGTGGATCGGAAGTCGTTCTGTGGGCGAGCGCTTCTTTGCGTTTTGCATGTGGTGTAGTGGAGTGTTGATGTAGGGGACGGAAATATACAGCAGACTTAACCCTGCTTTTTGCAGTCACCTCACGGGCACTCTTTCTGCACTTACTCAAGCGTAGCCTCTAAGAACTTACAGCTGCCTGTTCCCCATTTCGAGTGCCGCCCTTCACTATTGGCCGGCGGGCCTGTGGTTCTGACTGTGGCCCCACTGTTAAAAGCATCTAAGGGCTGCAGTGGGCCCACATCACATTCCAAGTCCCCTTGTAAAACATGTGGAGGACTGGGCTCTACAGCAGGACCCCTTCCACATCCTGGACTTTTATTAGCATTGAGAGCACACATGGACATGCACACACTCAAACACACCTACTGCTTGTTATTTAGCCAGGAAACTTAGAAGACTTAGCAAAACATGTCAGAATATATAACACCTCCTTCTATGTGGTAGTTCATTTTGATCATTTTGCATAAAAACTGTGAAGGAGAAGCTAGCTTGTCAAGCTACAATTTACTCATAATTTAAAGAAGTTAAACTAGAGTGAAGGTACAAGAAGTGCGTTTAAGTGTATTGCACTTGCAGTGCAAATTTAAAATTATATTTAAATATCTATATATATATATATAATAAATATATATAAATATATATATATATATATATAATAAATACAAATAATATAATAATAATCAAATAAAAGGACACTTAAAGGATTAGTTCACTTTCAAATGAAAATTACCCCAAGCTTTACTCACCCTCAAGCCATCCTAGGTGTATATGACATTCTTCTTTCCGATTAACACAACCGGAGAAGTATTAATACATATCCTGACGCATCTGAGCTTTATAATGGCAGTGAGTGAGGATCAAGGAGTATGAGCTGAAGAAAGTGCTTTCATCCACATCCATCCATCATAAACGTGTACTCCACATGGCTCCGGGGGGTTAATAAAGGCCTTCTGAAGTAAAGCGATGCGTTTGTGTAAAAAAAAATAAATTAAAAAAAATCCATATTTAACAAGTTATGAAGTAAAATATCTAGCTTCCGCCAGACCGCCTTCCGTATTCTACTTGACCTACTATTCTACTCTTGCAGTTCAAAACGCTTACGCCACGTCCGATGCCTTCCCTATTCAACTTACGAAAAAAGCTTAAGTGACGCCAGTTTACACTTTCTTTGTAACTTGAATACGGAAGGTGATACAAACATAGGGAATAAATAGAAAATGAAGGAAAATATTTCAGAGTAAATTAATTTATTTAAATATACAATGATAGGGTGCAAATTTTGGTTTGGTACAAGAGGCTGATAAGTCAGCATATGAAATGCCATTCGCAACCTATCTTTTGACATAATTTTGAGTAAAATGGGATATGCAACCATTTTAGAAATGCTGCATTACCTACAACAGTAGCCTAAAAAAAAAAAAAAAACATTCGGCTATTGGTTAACAAATAGCCTGCATGATCTAGGTGACATCAGATGAAATGTGTTTTGTTTTTGTTTTTTTTTTAATAATGTGCACTGAGGAATTGTAAGACCAGGAAGTTATTTTAATTAATTAAAGTAAATAAAGTCCATTTTAATTTTATGATGACTTAACAAATGTTATACTGTGCTTTTTGAGTAAGTGTTAATAGGCTTTTCTTGTAAGTACATAATGACAAAAGCTCTTTAAAAGCAGCTTCATTAGAACGAGAAATTAAATAGAACAGATCAATACCACTGGGAGCCAAATAGATGAAAATGGATCCTAAACATGTTACGGTTTAGATGTGGGCCATCCATTTTTCAGCCCTGTGAGATCTAAAATGCTTACTGGAGGTGAAGGCCCGCCATTATACAAAGGACACTGAGCGCAGTTTGCAGTGCATGAAATAACCCAAAAGATGGTAGGATGGTAGGGCCAAACCATTTAATTATCTCTGAGATCCTCATCAAATATGGATAAGGAGCTGTAGACTAATGTGTTCATTACAAAGAAACTGCTAAGCATGGTTCTGGAGTTCTCAGACTCTGGTAATGCCGTAGACACCCACCCGCACCATCTCCCAAACCCCCATCAATCTCATCCCAAACCTGACAGGAAATCAATCTCCAGCAGTTCCTAATAAAGCTGTGAGCTTGCTCCACCTCTCCATGTCCACTCCGTCACCGGCAGAACATGTTCTCTCTTCTTATCCATCTGATTTAGAATAGAAGCTGAATTTCCACAGAACATTATTATAACTGGGACAACATTGCTGGAATAACATTAGGTTTAAGTGAACAAAATCAAAATAGATTCACTTCATTTTGAGAATTTTTCTAGTCTTATGAAATTACTGTAACTGAATTTGATTGTTGCACATTATTCCACAAAAAAAGAGGTTGTTCCACCTCTAAAACAATGGGGGACATCATCATGTCCTCTTATTTTTCCAGCCCTTCACACCAACACCTGTCGAACTGAGACACTGTTTGTGCTAGAACGAAGTATACTCTGGGCTATAGTCCGTCTGACATGTTTTCAGGTTTTTTTTTTTTTTTTTTTACCAGGCTCCTATGTTTAGGTTCAAAAGTATTTGATGAACGTATACTAGGTGCGGATATCATTATCAATCCATCCATCCATCCATCCATCCATCCATCATTATTGTGGGTGTTACTAAAACATGAAGTATTGCATTGGACCATTTTAACACTTTCCCTGCCATTGACGGAATTTTCCGTCATTTATGAGACAGTTTTTTGTGTTTTCACTGTTATATGGTAGAGGCCGCTATTATGCATCTTCTGAAAGAGTACAGAATCTTCGGATTAAAACAAAAAAACAAGCGATAAAAGCATTGCTTATGCACACTGTAGTCTTTAGAAAAAAAAAAAAATGTTTTGTTTGAGATGTTTTTATAATGAAACTTACCCACTTTCAAAGGCAGGAGGATAGAATAAAGCATTTTTGTTATTTTGTTGTTGAAAGTCTCTGTTCTTTTTTTTTGATATATTGCATGCAGATATTCATTCAACAAAGTATTCTGGAGGCCATGAGATTTTTGTGAAAATTATCAAAAATGCTGGTGGTGACTGGCAAAAAAAAAAAAAAAAAAGCTGGCAGGGAAAGATTTAAATGGTTTTAGGGGTTTTAGTTGAAAAAAAAAAAAAAATTCTAAACTCAGGACGTTTACCTGATCCAAAACTGGAGTATAAAATGGAATATTAAAAAAATTCAGAATATTTTGCTTTTTATTTGAACCTAGTGGACAGGTCTTGCACACCATCTGTTATTTCAAAATGATTATTTGTTCTTCATATTGGATTTCCGTAAATGGCCAGTAATCATTTAGCTGCTTCAATGGCCCCACACCTCTTTTCAATTGGCTCTTGTTTGTGCAAGCTGGAATTAAAATAATTGTGCTGTGACAGCAATTCATTTGAGGGTAAGCCTTATTAACTTCTCTTTCAATGTCGGAGATGAGTGCTGGACAACTCATTTCTGCCATTGTCAGGTATGGCCTTAAGCAAAGCCAAGCACTGCCAACTTTACAATCCCAGAACTTCAGAGGGCTAAAGGAATTGATGACTCACTGCTGTTCCTGTTGAAAATCCGCTCAGAAAATCCAACTAATCCACAATCCCTGAGCCAAAGTGTATACACAACCTCTGCCTACCGCCACAATACTGCAATCCTAGATTATCTAGTTTATCTTGCCAGGCAGCTTTGACTGTACAGTACAAGTTAGTAGATTACAACTCTACTTCACAGGTGTGGGTGCTAACTTAATGGGTGAGATTTACTAGCATGATAGCTAGTCATAGAAGACAGAGTACACATGAATTAATAACTAAACCAAATTATATTATATATAAATTTTGTACTTAAGTGGGTCAAAAAAGCAGTCCTAAATTCAACTTATTACATTTCATATAAATAGATTTTCGTTTAATTCTAAAAAAAAAAAAAAAAAAAAAAACAGTGGGGGGAGTATATTCAGTTCACACTTAAAAATATTCCTTTAAAGTATATTAAAGTCCCCCTGTAGTCAATAATTGTATTCCTTAAAACTCATCTTTGATCACCAGAATGACATATTTAAATGTTTTTTCCTGTTTTCCTTCATGCCTTAAAATATCTTGAATGTAACTCTACACCCTTGCTTAATTTAGTATATGTCTATCAATATGCTAAAATACCACATAGACATTAAAAACTTGATTTTCACCACAGGGGGACTTTAATTCTGTGATAAGTACTCTTTGTTAAAATGTCTTTTTTTATATCTACCACAAAATATGAATAAAGTGTACTGCTAAATGCACTTATGATCATTCATGGTAAACTAATTGTGTACCTGTTTCTTGTGCAGTTTCTATTCTATTTCTATTTGTATGTCATGAATTAAAAAATGTAATTTGTAATGATTCAATGTTCAAAAGTTCAAAAGTTCAAAAGTTTCAATGTGCAAAAGCTTTTAATTTGACATTATTATGAAGCGAAGCACTTTTAAAAGTGCTCACTGTTCTCTTTAAGAACACTAGCGACCTTTTATTTCAGTAATATACTAAAAAAAAAAAAAAATACTATAATAGGATTTGAAGTACAATTGTACATTCATTAAACACTTTTTCACAAGGGAATACTGCTCAGATTGTTAAATTATATAATGCAATGTATGCATGTTTTAAAATTTGCCCTCTTTAAAGGTGCGGTAAGTAGATTTTGAACAACGCTGTTGGACATTGTTGATATTTGAAATCAACCCAAACAAACCCACCCCTCTCTTCATTGCTCCGCCTCCAAAACTCACACTCAAATACTAACCACTAGGGGTGTAACGATATCACAAACCAAACCGAAAGATTGCGATACACCACCCACGATACGAATCGCGGAACTCTCGTGGCGTACCGCAGTACTCTCACGCCTCCTGCTGCCCATCTATTAATTTAAACAAAATTTTCTTTGCATACATTTGATTAAATTGTATTAGTAACGACTAATAAGAGCTTTTTAAATGCTGTTCTAAATATTATATTCCAAAGTTACTGTTTTCCAAGTGCATGTCATGTCACGTGACTTGGGAGTGAGCTTCACACTCGGTTACTACTGTGTACGCAGGATGGCTGCTCCGCCTGAGAATGCAGATCCCCCGGACACATTTAAGTCTCTTGTGTGGGAACATTTTGGTTTTCCAGTGGAGTACAGGAATGGAATTCATGTCGTAGACAAAGCACACACAATCTGTCGTAACCGTTTCACAAAACTTACTTATATGACAGGAAACACGTCTAATATGCAAGCGCATCTCCGGAGACATCACCCCAACATTGATATTAGTGGCACACGTAAGAAGCCTCAAAAGCAGGAAACTTTTCCCACTGCCTTCAGAATGAAGCTACAAGCTAACTCTGACCATGCTCAAACAATTACAAAGGCAATAGGTGTTTTCATGGCACTAGATATGCAGCCGTTTTCCGTTGTTGTGAATGACGGTGTGACGAGCAGGGCGGGCGAGAGCCGTGAGGGAACGGCGCGAGGCCAGTGACGCAAGTGATAACGAGCATCAGCTGCGTGTTGCGTGTTGCGGCCTCGAATCTCTCACGGAGGAGCTCCGGAAGCATAAAAGGGGAGCGACAACAGTGAAAGACGAGAGAGGACCAGGCCTGGACTTTATTTTATGGTTTTATTATGTTTGTGTGGCCGGCAGACAGCCGTGAGGGTCTGCCGGCATTACTTTTGTTTTGTTCTTTGTTTATTTAATATTAAAGTTATGTTGAATGTTCGCCGGTTCCCGCCTCCTTCTTCCCGTATATACGAACTGTGTTACATTGGTGCCGAAACCCGGGAGGAAGAAGGGACATGCTGTCGGAGAGCCCTCGCTGCTGAGGGGGATCGCGGTGCTGTGGAGGTCGGGCAGCGCGGGAGTGTGAAGTCCGCGAGTGGCTGTCCAAGGCGGTGGTGCTGGAGCGATTATCAACAGGTGGGACGGAGAACTCGCTGCCGTGCTCCTGGGGCGAGGTGGGGTGACTGCCGTCCAAGAGGAAGCAGAGGAGTCGCCGCTGTTCGCCGTGGGCCGGAGCCTGCTGCCATCCTCCATGAAGGGGAGGAGCAGGGAACGGGGGACTCGCTGCCAGCTGCCCTCAGTCGGAGGAGCCATCGCCGGCTGCCAGGGGGCGGAGGAGGATCGAGCCGTCCACCGAGCATCCAGTACCATCGCATGGCACCGCGAGGAAGAGCCTCTCGGCTGGCTGAGGACCGGGCGGCAGTGTGTCCGGGAACCGGACCAAGAATTATTATTTTTTTTTCCCTTTCTTCCCTCTCTCGTCTGTCGCTCCCTGTGCTTCCGTCTCCTTTTCTCTCGTCTCGTCTGTCCTTACCCCCAGGTGCTGCGGCCGCCGAGACTGGCCCCCGGGGGGAGTAGAGTTCAGTCTCGTGGGTACCCCCCGGCCTGCAAGGGGCGATGGGGGTATGTGACAAGCAGGGCGGGCGAGAGCCGTGAGGGAACGGCGCGAATGATAACGAGCGTCAGCTGCGCGTTGCACCGGCCTCGAATCTCTCACGGAGGAGCTCCGGAAGCATAAAAGGGGAGCAACGACAGTGAAAGACGAGAGAGGACCAGGCCTGGACTTTATTTTATGGTTTTATTATGTTTGTGTGGCCGGCAGACGGCCGTGAGGGTCTGCCGGCATTACTTTCGTTTTGTTCTTTGTTTATTTAATATTAAAGTTATGTTGAATGTTCACCGGTTCCCGCCTCCTTCCCGTATATATGAACTGTGTTACAGACGGATTCACGCATTTGCTAAGTGTGTTGGAGCCCAGATACCAATTACCGAGCCGACCGCATTTCAGTCAGAATGTGCTGCCTCACCTTTACAGCGAAGTAAAAGCCAAACTAGTGGAGGACCTGAGCAATGCTAAATTCATTGCTTTAACTACGGACGGGTGGACCTCCCGTGCAACTCAGTCTTTCATGACGATCACGGCGCACTACATTACGGACAACTGGGTAATTAAAAATCCGGTTCTGCAGACATGCGCTGTCTATGAAAGCCACACAAGTGATCATCTGTCAGAAATACTACAGGCAGCTGTAGCAGAGTGGAAAATTGACAGAGAAAATGCCACTATTAATCTATTGTTCCTTAGCATTGCTGGTAAAATGACATGAACCCTACCCCCACAGCAAACCGAACCGAACCGGACCGAACCGTGGCTCCAAAACCGTAAACCGAACCGAACCGTGCCATTGGTGTATCGTTACACCCCTACTAACCACCCTGCTCCGAGTCGGTCTCAAACCCCGGCCCGATTGCTGCTGGCATGCGAGGCGAATGCACTATCAGTGACGTTAAACACTGCATTCTCTAGCTGTCGTCAGTGTGCAAGTGGATTAACAGCAAAACTCTCACTATCTGACCACTGTTACACACGCAATGCAAGTGGATGTCTGTTTATCACAGCTGACGTGCAACAAAATGCTTCACGAAAAATAAAGCGCAGTTGATGAATGAATGACAAGGAAGCACAACAAAATGAACGTATAGTACACAAGAGTAAATACAAAGTGTTCGTTGTTGGTCACAAACAGCAGCTCCAGACAATCAAAACCGTATTACTCACATGAGAAGCGGGATTAAAGCAGCCTCCGTGTCTGTTTTCAGGCCTTCCCACTTAGCTCCCCCTGTTGAAAAAAAACAACATATGCTGGTAAGGTAGGTTTTGAAGCTGTTATGCTGGTCCATGCTGGTCCTATGCTGGTCTAGGACCAGCACTTGACCAGCATAAACCAGCTCAAACCAGCATACCAGCTTCAAAACCTACCTTAACCAGCATATGCTGGTTTTTTTCAGCGCTGGAAAGGTTTTCTAATATAAACGCGGATCCTAAAGCGCTTGGCCAGTCATAAACCTTCATTCCAATGATATCCTTTTGAGCTCTTTTGTATTGTGTCCCATCTCTAGTTCTGCAGGTTTTTTTCCCTTATTTTCAAATTTCCCTCTTGCGCATTCTGTCACCTCGACCGTTATACAGAATTTTCCGAGCACAGAGACACCGGCGGCAGCAGCAGAAACAATGTCAGCCTCAGAGGTGTGGAAATACTTCAAAATTAATGATGACAACACAAACATGCATGCTTTCAATCACAATTCGTTATCGATTAGTGAAGGCGGAATAGGCGGAATCGCGCTGAATGACACAAACCAGAAGCGCTCTCTCTCTCGCACGCGCTCTCTCCCTTTCTTGCGCGCGATCCCAGTTCTCTCAGACAGCGCGCGATCCCAGTTCTCTCAGACAGCGCGCGATCCCAGTTCTCTCAGACAGCGCGCGATCAGTTCTCCTTGCGCCTGAACGGTCAAATGCACACATAGTTGTCAAAATGTCCATCGTGTGGAGTATCTCATGTAAATACAGTCAGTTATGGCTTAAGTGGACGTAAACATTTGGGTGAAAACAGGATATATGTCAGTATCCATGGATTCGGTCTTAAAGGGACCATAGCCTATAATGTTAATAAAACAACAAAATAGGATAAATAAATGTATACATGGTAAATAAACCTACTGTATCTAAAAAACAAGTTTTATTTATTTGTATCTTTATAGTATTTGTTGTATTGTTTGTAAAGTTATTTTTATATAACAACAATTATATATATATATATTGGTAATTATGCCCTTTGAAGGTTTTTGGACACTCCAAAATTTTTGTTCTTTAAGTTTGTGACAAGCACAAAATTATTACTTTTTTCAGTAGAGTAATAATAAAGAAGCTGTCCTACATCGAAGAGGGGCGAAGAGATTAATAAATGTATAGGCATCGTTATCGGTACTCGTACTCGGTCCTTAAAAATTATTTACTTTAATTACTTTATGTAACTAGCTATCAGTGTCACTAACAACTTTTCAAAGTTTAGTTTGACTGTAGTTACACTACTTTAAGTAGCTTGTACCTTAACAAGCTACATTTTAAAGCTTCCACTTTTATTCCATCACGCTATGCAAAACACAACAAACTTTATATATTCATTATGAAAGTAAAAGTCACATGTGAAGTGACATGTTATAGTAGCTTTTAGCTTAGTTAGCTACATTTTTGTAGCATGTCATCCTGACTTTAATGATTCAGATCATTTTGAATGATTCATTGAAAAGAACTGATTTAAAAGAGCTATTCACTCCCATTCTAGTTAGAAAAAAATATTGTGCTTGTTTCTGATTCTAAACAGAAAACAGACTGTACAATACACACTGCGACCTTAGCTGCTTTTCCACCATTGGGCCAAACGGTTCTTAGAATGGTACGGAACGGTTCCAGTTGTGTTTCCACTGGAACCTGGTACGGCACAGCGCAATTACAAACTGTTCTTGGCCCGGTTGTCTAACCGTGCTGAATCGTGCTGGTAGAATCCGTGAAGTGACATCGCCACACAGAATTGGTCACTTGTCTGTTGCCTAGCTACCAGTTTCTCCATAGCTGGCTAAGCACTCTATTTGAGCGACGTAAACACAAATTAATAATAAAATTAAAAGAAATATCTAATCATCCACGGCCGTTATTACATCTCATATCATAAGTAAACCGTTGTGTTACCAAGGCAACGACTGACGCTTTTATCTTACTTCCAAAGAGTGGCTGTTATCAGCCCCACAGTGGAAAATGAAACTGTAACCATACCAGCTGGCCCGGATCGGCAAGGAATGGAACGGTTACGCAATGAGAATCGTTCGGCCTGATGGTGGAAAAGCGGCACTTGCTACTGAGAAATGTAGTTCTGTCATGACAACTCTCTGAGTGTTTGGCATGGTAATGGATATGACAATGTTCATATGTTTGGTCTTGGTCTCAGAATAGATCTGCTATGCTGCTGCTGCTGTTATTGCTGCTCTTATTGCTGCTGCAGAGCAAGTACAAGGCTTGCTACTGCCAATACATATTCAACACGCTGTTGTGAGCAAGTAAGACATGCTGCTGCTCTACAATATAGCATACATGAATTACCTGTTGCATTACCCGATCTATGCAGGTGGACGTGGGGAAGGTGGAGAACCAATCAGCTGTGCTGAGAAAGATGTGACTGCAAGTAGATTGAGTTAAGGACCTGTCAGCCTGTGCTATCTAGAGTTTCATGACAGAACTTTGTATTTAAACTGATAGCTTTGCTACCTTTAGTGATGATACTATCATCACTGAGTGCTGTATTGAATCTTTAGGGACAAATAAGGCTTCATGAGATGCAATGGAATCTGATTTTGGAGAACAATGTGTTGCTATTTAAACATGGTAAAACATTAAACAGAGCTAAGAGAACTAGACTGTTGTTGGTTGCTGATGATATTAACAAATTATCCAAAGTATTATTTTTTTCTACTTGAAGTTCCCTTCGGGGGCCCACAACACTTTTACTTTATACAAGTTGAGGGGTATATGTAGAACTT
Source organism: Hypophthalmichthys nobilis (assembly GCA_037950665.1). Lineage (NCBI taxonomy): Eukaryota > Metazoa > Chordata > Actinopteri > Cypriniformes > Xenocyprididae > Hypophthalmichthys > Hypophthalmichthys nobilis. The sequence continues at coordinate 28,745,378 of CM075476.1, read as the reverse complement.
TCTGAATGGCAGGTTTTGATTTATAACTTGTAAACATGATTCTGATCCTGGTATATTCTAAATTGTATGTTGTTTGGAAAATGTGCATTGCACCAGTACCATTGTGATTGGCTGTACCATCATGCTTGCACATGATATGTTAACAGTGAAAAAGCATCTGTTAAGACCATAAACCGATAGAATCTTGCCAGAATCTTTGATGCTATTCCAGGTCAATATGCTATGCCACTGTAAATCAGTGAACTATCTGAAATTAATGGGATGTCCCTGTAATTGCCCATTAATCTTGTTAAAGGTAAATTTCCTTCTCTCATCTTGGTCAGCTAATGACATCAAATTGAATTCGTTCTGCTCTTGCCCACTGATGTATGGCTTTGTGTTTGGATTGAAGCTGTAACATTGTTAGCCAGTGACCTTCACATGAGGCAGTGGAACTGGGAGCACGGAACTTCCTCTTTGAACAAAATTAGATATGATGCATCAAAGCGCAAGCTGTCTTAGATCATTTTTGGAAATTTTCCACCAGATTTCAACGTTTTATGCAGAAAATACAAGTGGTATTGCCAGTGCAAACAAAGCAAGGGTGTTGTGGATGGTTGCTAGGGTGTTGCTATGCGGATACTAATGGTTCTGAGTGGATTTTAGCGTATTGCTTTGCCATTTCTTGGTGGTTTCTTACTGGCCCAATTCAAAAGAGCTTCCCCTTTAAAAATGATGTGTGCTTAACTGTATTGAATGTGCACTTGTAGATTTTGTCAGATCTTAAAGGGGTGGTTCATTGCAATTTCACTTTTTTAACTTTAGTTAGTGTGTAATGTTGCTGCTTGATCATTAACAGTATCTGCAAAGTTTCAGCTCTGAAAGTTCAATGCAAATGGAGATATTGTCTTTTAAAAAAATTCTCTGTTTAAGGACTACAACAGGGTTGGTGACATCACTAACCCTAAAATTTACATAAACCCTGCCCCCGGGAACACGCAACAAAGGGGTGAGGCCATGTTACTGCATTACAGTACATAACACAAATGCAGTAGCATGTCATAAAAGGAAGATGACAAAATGACAAGTTATAACCATAATTAAACTAAACTATACCTGTTCTATCTTCATGCAGCATATATTCTCTGGCTCTGTAAGCATCTTACAACAGTTCACACACACGTGCGATTTATAGATTATCATGACAGAATATGCTAATCAATGACTTTAAGACCGCTAACTCCACATAGCGACATAAATTCATCAACTAACCGTTCAGAAGCATCCTGTTGCATACAAAATGTTGTAACTTCTTTTTGAGTGTCTCCATCATCGTCCGACTCTGTTTTGAACATAAAAGGCTGAACAATTTCTGACATTTTCAGTGAGTCTGTGCCTGCATGAGGTAATGTGAGGTGCTGCTAAGTGCTAACAGGAACTCCTGAAACTCCACCCCCTTTTGAAAGCAGCAGCTCATTTGCATTTAAAGGGACACACAAAAACTGAGCGTTTTTGCTCACCCTCAAAAAGTGACAAATCTAACATGCTATAAAAAAATATATCTGTAGGGTATTTTGAGCTAAAACTTCACATACACACTCTGGGGACACCAGAGACTTATTTTACATCTTGTAAAAGTGGCATTATACCACCCCTTTAAAAGTTTATTTAAAAAAAAAAAAAAAGTTCTTGTAGATATGATATTAATGAAAAAAGGCCACTTAAGTGTACTTAAAGAAAGTAGGCTTACACTTTCAAGACTGTTTATAAACACACTTAAATTTACATTACAAAGTGTTTACTTAAGTTTTACTTTAAAGTACATTTTACATCATGGTTTTAATGATCTTATGTCTTGCTTTTGTAACGCATGTGTGCTCCAAGGAAGACGAAGGCAGAAGATTCAAGTAACACAACGAAATTTAATCACAAAATACACAAACACTTGTAACATTAACAATACTGGACACTGAACAGAACACAGGCAGGAACTTAAATACACAATGAAAATGACGAGCAGCTGTGATGGTGGTTAGTGTCCATGGTGATTGAGTGGCGGGAACTTAGAACAAAGAAGCACATGACAACCAAAACAAACGGAACAAGATGGTGACTGTGACATTACACCCCCCACGGCGAGGCGCGTCTTCGCGCCGTAACGGAACATCCACGGGGAGGGCCGGAGGGGGTTCGAGGTGATGGAGTAGTGAAGGGATGACGACGATCCCCTGGTGGCGTTGGTGGTGGACGGCCGATGGCGCAGACCCAGAGCTCCCCAGAACCGACAGTCCACGGCAGAGTTGAGGATGGGAGGAGCCCAGATGGTGTTGGGCGGACTGACTGCATCTGGGGGACGACCGACGGAGACTCGGCAGGTGGATTCCAGGGCGCAGACGGAGAGCTCCCGTGACATTGCTGACTTGGGAGACTTCTGCGGCGACGACTGACGGAGGTGGAACATGAGATCCCGAAGGCTGAGGTGACGCTGGTGTGACGGAGGACAGAGACGACCTCGAGGGGAAGGAGGAACCCCCTGTAGCCAAAGGGGAGGAGGGACAGAGTGGAGCGGACAGCCCGCAAGTCCGTGGCGGAAGAGGAGGGACGACTGACCAAGGGGGAGCCGGCCGGACAAGGGAGACCGGAGGAGCCATCAGTCGGAGGGTCTCCGGTGAAACCGTAGGTGGGAGGAGCCTGGACGGAGCCGGCAGGTCGACGGGCCGAGATGGAGCGAAGAGGTCGACGGCAGGAGGCGAAGGCATAGGATCCTTTTGCCTGGGCACTGCAGATGGACGAATGACCTGCGGCTTGACGTCACAGGGATTCCCCGGAGAGGGCACAGGGCTGGAGACATCCGACAGAGATGGGACTGGAGGACTGGCTGAGCAAGGCGGTGACGTCAGCGTGGGCAGAGCAATGGTAAGGAAGACAGAGTTCATAATGTAGTCCATTGAAAATGCAGATGATGATTATGATGATACCGGGTGGGATAGGGTGGGAGTCGAATCCTCACTGAAGTCGATCAGCCAGTCCTCCCTCTCCGTAGTCGTCTCTCCCTCGTCCGCAGATGTCATGGGCTCACACCCCAGATAAGATGTTTGCTGAGACTCCTCTTCTGGGACGCGGGTCACCTCTGTCCTCAATGCTTCGGGCTCAGGTTGACGCGTCGCGGCCGGGATTAACTCTCCGTCTGCGGGGGGCTCACACGAGTACTCCGCGGTCCATGGGGACGATCGGGGCTCTGGGTCTGGCTGTGCTCTGGACCAGGGATGGACACTCTCCAGACACCTGATGATGGCTTCTTTCCAGTTGAGTCCGGAGGTGTCTGGGAGGTCCATGGGATGATGGTAGTTCGCCCCGATCCAGAACAACGACTTCAGGGTCTCATTGTCGTAGGGGCAGGTTAGTGGAAGATAAAAAAAGTTCTGTGTGAACAAACAAAAATCGTGGCTCTCCTGAGCCACGAGTGCAAACTTATTTGCGTAATCCATTCTTTGGTCTGGTATTCTGTAACACATGTGTGCTCCAAGGAAGACGAAGGCAGAAGATTCAAGTAACACAATGAAGTTTAATCACAAAGACTGGCAGAACGGGCAACAGCAAACACATGTAACATTAACAATACCAGACAATAAACAGAACACAGGCAGGAACTTAAATACACAATGAAAATGACGAACAGCTGTGATGGTGGTTAGTGTCCATGGTGATTGATGAGTGGCGGGAACTTAGAACAAAGAAGCACATGACAACCAAAACAAACGGGACAAGACGGTGACTGTGACAGCTTTAAAGAAATACGCTTATTTTAAAGTAAAATACTTGATTATAATTTGAACTGTATTGTATTTGAATACATTACATTTAATTAACTAAATTGCAACTACAAAAATATTTATATACATGACTGTTGTTGTTTTTTTTTTTTTTTTGCTATGCTTAAGTGTACTTTTTTTTTTAAAAGGTAGATTTGCCAGTGGTCCCTCCTCCAAAATAAGTGTGGGATTTTTTCGGCCATTTTATCGCCTGTCAAATTAAATTTTAAGTGTGATTGCTTAGAAAAGTAATAGCCCACCTCTCTTCAACAAGCCGCAAGGACACAAAATAAATCCCTTCATGTAGTCAATTATAACTAATTGCTGTTGTCAATGTGATTACATGAGCAATGAAAAGGCTTTCAAAGAAAAGTGGTTTAGTGTTACCACAAACAGTCATTCCATTTACTTCTCTGTACAAACCAAAACAGATTTAAACGTTTGAGTACACTAGTTATGGTCACCGCTTGAGCATTTTCCATATTTTCCAGGCCATTTTTGGTTGAATGTCTTCATGTGCGAGTCTGTCAGCTCGTGGAAGCGTGTGTGTGATTGTCTCCACACCACTTGCATAAAAACGGCTTCGTTCCAAATGGAATGAACTGGCAATTTGCCTTGTGCTAGAAAAAGGGAGTTGAGTATTCGCTTACAGTCATTTCTTTTTTTTTTTTTTTTTTTTTTTTTTTTTTGATTAAACAAATCTGTGGCATGGGAAAAATAAAAATAAATAATTGGAAGCGCTTCGCTTATGCTTACAGTATGAATCAAACAACCTGAAGTATGAAACAAAGCAGAGACCAAAAGGGCAGGAGGTCTTAAAGCTGAGCTTTTGGAATGAGACTTGTACAGAGAAATTATACTGAAGTTGATTTATGGGTATTGCATCAACATTTTCACAATTAAAAGACAAAATCAAGCCAAAAACATACTTGGCTGAAAGTATAGACACATTACCACGTTTATATAGAGGGTTTCTGAGTTACACGTGAGTTATGACAGTAATCAATAATTATAAGATTTTATATATATATATATATATATATATATATAAGATTTTATTATTTTAAGTTTTAAGTTTTATTATTTTTTTCATTCTACATTAAAGGTGCAATATGTAAGAATTTTGCAGTAAAATATCCAAAAACCACTAGGTCAGAGTTATATATTTTGTTCACTTGAGTACTTACAATATCCCAAATGTTTGCAACTATTTGTAAATCGTGAGAAAATTGCAATTTTAACCAAGGCTCTGGGACGTGTGAGGAGTCGCCTGTCAGTTGCATCATACCCGCGTTACCCTCGGTTTCCGGTTTTATTTTGTAGAAACCATGGAAACACCAAAGATGCTTTAATATTTACGTGTTAATATGCAAGGGAACAACAGTTGTTGTTTTTGTTATATTTTATATTTATAGACAGAAAATGAATTATTGTTATATAGCTCAACACATTTAGTCTTATTGTTTAAATCTAATTTTCTTGTTTTATTGCGAGTACCATGCTTTACCATGCCTCAGAGAAAAACACTACTGTACTGTACTTGTGAAGTGGCTAACAAGGCATAATCAGATGCAGCTTTATTTTTAGTAACAGTAATACAGAATTTTCTCCATCAACCAATCTCAATGCACTCCCTCACCAGAGTACTGATCACGCGCACCTGCATCCCTTCAGCACACTCATCACCAGACTATTTAAGCACACCACTAACCTCACTCAGTTGTCTGGTCTTGTTCATATGAAGAGGACTTCTCCTATGATTGTCTCCTGCGTTCTCAGCTACCTACCTGTTCTACTCCAGCATATACCCTTTGTCTTCATGCTCCAACGTCTGTGTGTGTCTACTTACCACCATCAAGTGTGCTCACTGTCATCGGTCATCCATCCATCCATCAAAGTCGTCACCTGTAAGATAAAAGACTGTTTCAGTGTCAGGTTGTCACTCTTCTAAGTCAACATTTCCTGCTCACTTACCTGCATTACTGTCATCATCTGCTGTTTGTCTAATAAACGTCATTCTACGTCTACCTCTGTGTTCTCTGAGTATCTGTCCATAACAATCATACAATATGTTTTAAAATTAATTGCATGCCATTTATCAACACAAGCCATCCAGCTTTTAAAATGATATTCTAAAATTGATCTAGCTTACTGCAGTGTGCAACAAGCGTCTCACAGCAGCCGCCGAGTGAACGCACAGAGTAACGTTATATAGCATCATTTTCAACACACTCAAATGTACCTAATATGATAAACAGAGCTGCGTTACCTCATACTCATGACCGGAAAAGCAGAAGCGGCGTCGGCGACTGACATAATAAAAGTTCCGCTGCTCTCGGCGTGTGTTGCAAAATCGCTCCAGCGGCCTCGTTCAGCTCCCACAACACTCGGTCCTGCTCTGCTTCATACTACAGTAACGTTAATAATCGCATCCATGAACATGAGTTCTTCATTCTTTTCCACCGGCCGTTGAGGTGAAGACCACATGTCCCAAGATTCCGCGCTCAAACTTGGCGTCATCAAGCTACGCCTTTGTTTTGAATAAGCCTCTAGCGGACATAAAATATTACATTTTGCACCTTTAATGCAAGTATTTGTATATTTATATGAAGTAAATATATTTTTATGACCTGTTTGTTACGGTGAGTTGTAGATAATCCAACAAGAGAGATATGTGACACACAAAGACAATCAAATAACTTTTAATAAATAACAGGAACAACAAAGCACTACATACTAGCATAACATTAACACAGGATAGAGAACTGATGAAAACTAAGGGCTTAAATACAGAAGGGATGATCATCAACAAAACAGGGAACAGGTGTGTAACTCAATTAGAAACCATGGAAAGAAACAAGGAACGAGAATTCAGGCAAACAGGAACAGAAAACCAAACAAACACAATAGGCCTCATTTATGAAAACAAACATACGACAGAAAACTGGGCGTACAGTTGTTTCCACGCAAAACTTGGCATTTATCAATATGGTTGTGAGTGGTGGCTGATCAAATCTCACGTCAGGTCTCAACTCATGCACAATAGTTTTTCCGTGAACTTGCGTGCATAGTAAATCTGCTGGAGAATTGTAATGAGAGCATGTTGTTCACAAATAACAACCTTAGAATGTCAAATTAAAATTAAATTAAATTAGAATAGATCAGTGTAACAGAAACTTTTAAATACAAACATAATAGAAGTCTCTCCATTTTCTCACCTTGCTAAAAAAATGCTTAATATAACACTTTATTTCAACATTTACTCTGCCAATTCAGCCCCTTTGCAAAGCATGATGGAAAGAGAAAGTCCTGTTTGTTTGGGTTACATGATTGAAATGTTATTTCAAAATGAAAACATCAAGTTAAGTCAAAGAGTAACCGTTTCAAGTCAATTTAACATGAAGCAATCACATTTAAACCAGAAACCTGATACAATGGAGTTAAATCAAAAATAACTTGTTTAAATAAAGTGAACAGCATCAAAAAAATAATTTTTTACATTAACATGTTTGATATTTACGACTCTTGATCGGGCTGCCTCTGACGTGATACCCGCGATAGCCAATGAGAGTGAGCAAGCGTCACCTACCGGATGTTGCATGCTTCTTTAGCTAAAACTTGGCAGCCACAAACATGCCTCGAAAGTAAAGTACTGAAAAAGAAGATCACCCATATTCTTTTTTTTTTCTATTTTGTTTTTCACTGTAAAGCAAAACGAGTGGTAGGAGAGCCTGCTGACAACGTTGATTGTCCTCCATTTGTTCATGTTTGATCAAAGTCTCCTTGAGATCTCGCGTCAGTAGCCGCATTTCCATTACAGATTTGCACAAAACTTTTGCGATATTTTCTAAATATCGATAAAAAACTATTGCGAAATGACAACGTTTCCATTAACCAGTGTTATGCGACTAAAACTTCTTTTTTCCTTTTGCAATACGTCATTCCAAAAATCCAAGCATTTATGGCAAGGAAAGCCCCTTATATTTGGGAGTGGCCATATCAGGTGTTTCTGGGTGTTTCTGCCTCCTATCTGCTTCAAGGTCTTGATAAATTCAAATTGTGGCATTTCTTTGTTGTTTAGAATCCAGTAGTCCCGTAATACTTTTGTTTTTTATGAGTTTAATGAAGAACTCTCGTCTTCTGTCCAAACATACCGCACCATCTTTAAAGAATGATCGACTTTTACATACGACTGGTGACCTGTAAATGCGGAAAAACTGTTTCCATTGCAGTTTTGTGAAATATTCCTTTTTTCAAATTGCCCGAAAAACCACCTCATGCGAGCATAAAAACTTTTAGCGTTTTATGGGAGGTTTTGCGAAAGTGATGTGTTTCTATTGGGCGTTTTTTCAATTTGCAATTTTAATTTGTACAATTTAAAGGGTAATGGAAACACAGCTACTGTGAATTCTTTCGAATCAACATGTGTGGTGTCGCAGTCCGGTCGAATCATTTATTGTGTGCGTTCAGAGGATTATAATGCAAAAAAATTGGTTGAAACTGTCATTATGTCTGTGGTCTCCCACAGTTTTAAAATCGGTTAAGATTTGAAAATCATCTAGTGTGTTCCAGGCCTTAGGCAGAGGAGGCAGGAGACCATAAGCGATGAGGGAGACTTGGAGCTGGGCAGGACCAGAGACGACAAAGGAAACTTGGACCTGGGCTGGGCTAGTGACAACGAAGGAGACTTTGGGGAATAACCTCATCCAGTTCCTCACATAATAGTTTTGTATCCAGGCACAGCTCATACTCAGTGGCAGGAGTATGGGCATGGCTCTACTCTTTGCCCTCGTACTCTGCGAATACACCCACTGGGAAGGACCTGTTCAGACTCCATGTTGAGCACAGGTTCTGGGACAGAGAGGGCCTTTGGCGGTTGCTCTGGCTCAGGCTTTATGGCAGGCATGGGATCTGGGTCTGAGCCATATCAATGTTATCTGGTTCTGTGTTCTGTTACGGTGAGCTGTGTTCTGAACAAAAGAGATATGTGACAATCAAATAACTTTTAATAAACAACAGGAACAACAAAGCCAGTTTAAATCTAGATTAAAGACGCATCTCTTTAGCCAAGCATTCACATGCATCTCATATCAGATCAATTGCACATGACTATCTTTGCTTAATGTTATGAACAGCAGCTACACTAATTATTCTCCATTTGCTTTTCTGTTTCATCTCGGGACGCCCGTCCCAAGGTGACTAGAGAATACATCAGCTTCAGTTTGGATCCAGCCTCTTGATGACCAACACCTTTGAAGAGACGGTGCCAACTCCTGCGAGGACTTCAGATGATGCAACATCTGGATCAACATGCACATTCCCAAATTTCTATATATCCTAATTATTGTTAATATGTAATTCATTATTTCCAGGAGCTCATTGTTTCTACCTTCAATTAAACTGCTAACAGTGATTGTAAATTAAATTGCCTAAATTATTACATTGTTAGCTAACTGCATGATTATATGTACATTTCTGAAACCACATCCATTGGACAGTCACCTCCGATACCAGATTCTCTAAATTGTAATGTTGACATGCATTCTCTGTAAAGCCGCTTTGAAACGATATGTATCGTGAAAAGCGCTATACAAATAAATGTGAATTGAACTGAATTGAAAAGCGCTACACACTTAAATTAATAATATCAATTATCACTCAATACAGTGTAAAAATGAATTTTAAAAAGTGGTAAATAAAACAAAGATTATTGGAATACATTTTTAGAGATAATGTATTCAGTTTTTATTCTTCAAAATGGCACATTTAGTTCACTGTGTTACTTCCCATTCCTTTGTAATTGTTTGTGAAATTTACTAGCAATTTCTAAGTGAAAATGATTTCTACACCAATGTTGTAACTAGTTGACTGGTCTTTAGTTATTGATAGATTTTCCGTAAATTAAAGAAAATTTCTGTGAATAGGACAGACATCCCTAAAGATGACTAATTGATTCCTCCAGGTTAATTTCTAATGAGTGTTCTCTATATTCAGAACATTGGAATTATGCTTGGGCCGCTGATATAGTGGATTTTCAGGACAGTTCAACATTTGTAGCATATATAAAGTCGTAAAAGGTATAATACAAAGAGTTCTACTTGACACAAGTGGAAACTAGACCAAAAAGCTTTCGGCGTTTTTACATCTCAAAGCCTTTTCATTTGTTATTGTAATATCTTGGCATCTAAGATTGTAATCTCTTTTTCTTCTCCAACGTGTCTGTTCTTCACGCACAGTCATCAATCATCGTAGGGCAATGACAGGAAGGGCAGCTTGAACGTGTATTAGGTGAGATGTGCTTGAGAGGTCTGCTGCCGGAAGGCACGACAAAGCAGAGGTTGGTCCGACCTGTTTCGGGAATGTCTCTTTATGTCAAAGTCGCTGTCACTCTTGTGTTTCCGAGGGTTGAGTCACAGCTGGGGCAGCAGTAATCACATGTTGTCAACAAATGCCACAATTACGTCCAACTGACAGCGACCTCCTATTGAGTGACTCACAGATTAATGAAAACAAAACAATCGCCGGATGGCCACCTTGTCATAGTTGCTACGTAATGAATTTTCCATGAGTTTGTTTTTGTTAACACTATGCCTACGCCAGAGAAGTGTGGCGCCTTGTGACACACTAAAACTACAGTAAATCACACCCATAATAACTGTCCATACTGGAAGAGTCAGTTGATGTGTGCCTTCAATATACATATATATATATATATATATATATATATATATATATTTTTTTTTTTTTTTTTTTTTCATTTATTGTTTTTTTGGTAACACTTTACAATAAGGTTCATTAGTTAACATTAGTTAACTACATTAGTTTACATGAACTAATAATGAACTCCACTTATACAGCATTTATTAATCTTTGTTAATGTTAATTTCAACATTTAGTAATACATTATTAAAATCTTGTTAACATTAGTTAATGCACTGTGAACTAACACGAACAAACAATGAACAACTGTATTTTCATTAACTAACATTATCGAAGATTAGTAAAACAGTAACAAATGTATTGCTCATGATTAGTTCATGTTAGATAATACATTAACTAATGTTTAACTAATGAACCTTATTGTAAAGTGTTACCGTTATTTTTTTTTTTTATGTGCTGCATGGCCACTCAAGTCTGATTTTCTTCTTCTTCTTCTTCTTTTTTTTTTTTTAAATATATAACGTGAATTGATTTTCTTTATGCCTCTTGTTTCTCTATTGTGGACAGACTCATTGATCAATGCTGGAAACTTCACATTGTACCTTCTTATGACGGTGTAACCATATAATTGTAACTGTAATTGTAAATGTAGAATTAATTGACTGTTACAAAATAGCCCATGCAAACACCAATTTTACCAATGTAATTCCTTTGAAATTGAATGATAAAGTAGTCATTGCTTGATCTTCGCTGACACTGATGTTGTCTCCTTGGTAAACAAGTATAAAAACTTTGGGGGAAAAAACTTGGCGAAATTGTTGGCTGTGGTGAAAATGATGCCGAAAAGTCTGCAAAATCATTTTCAATTTTTTAATCATGAATTTTCTTAAAGTCTGTGGGAGACTTCGAAGGTTTCCAAGATAAGAATAAAGTTTATGTATGTTATAGAAAGAAAGAAAGAATTGAATTTTAAAAATTAATTTTATTACAATAAATCATGCATCAGTAATACAATTTATCCTAAAAGAATTATGCAATTACAACATCAATGCCAAAGAAAGAAAGAAAGAAAGAAAGAAAGAAAGAAAGAATCCATAACTAAATTTCTCCAGCAACAGTATTTCTATATTTCAGAAATGCCTCCCAACCATTTCCACTCAAACGTTCAACTTTTCTGCTTTCATGAGGCCTTTAGGTGTGAGTTTAGCTTTGATATAATCTATGGTTGCAACAATAAAACGAAAGCCAGCCATAACTAGGTCATCTCTTGACATGGACAACATCCCTAATCAAAATCACTCAATAGGCTTGTCATGGGAGTGAATGAGAAACTTCTTGTAAAAGTACAAGTATGCAATGAATCTAGTTCACAACAAACAAGTGTGTTTGTCTGCTTGGCAGCTGCTTTTTGTTGTGTTAATTTCATTTAAGCTTATTTTTCTCCCCGTGTCTCTATGAATAGTCATGTTTGTACAGGATGAACCTGCGAGGGCTAGTAAAATATTAAAAAGTCTTACCTTTTTCTTCTCTGCCACAGAAAGATAAATACCTGGAGGGTGTCCTTTGTACCTGGGAAAAGTAACACATGCACTCTGAGCATGCTATTGTAGGGTTTGATGCATGCTTTTCTGATGTTCTCATCCTTTCAAATGCCACTTCAAATGCGCCTCGCAACTCAACTTGTCATAATATTTATATTATGTCTGCTTTGCTTTCTGCTCTGCGCAGTCTTCTCTGCCCTTTCCTCAGCAGCATGCACGACAGCTCAATATCAAGCCTCAATGCAGAAATGACCCGATAAGCTATGCAGAAATCACAGAGCAGAAAATTCTAGTGAGGCCTACCCTGGCAAATCCGGAAATTGAAGACCTAAACAAAATGCAATCTCAAAGCTTCCTCGGGTGCGGCTCAGGTTTACCTTCGAGCCTGGGATTACACTCTTTTCCACAGCTGTTTCCTAGGCTTGGTCACGGTCTCTCCCTCTCACACGAGTGGGTTGAGAGGGGTCAAAGTCCCAATGTTGACATTGCCCCAGGCCATCCACTTCATCTCAGCCCCGCAGCCATGGGAATCTGACATCCTAAATCAAGCGTGCTGTGTAAATCTCTGCACCGACGCTGACTGTTTTGTTTGAATGTTTGCTTCAGACTGCCTGCATCCCCGGCCAGTGCTATAATGACTCTGGTCTTGCTCTCTACAGGAAATGTTGGATGCTTCCAGGGATCTGGCTGAAACGAGGGGAAAGGATTGTTCATTTCCCTGCAGAGGGTCTAAGGCACGACTTCAGCGCAAATGGTGAAATTTCCTCTAAGCAGAGCTTAGATGCTTCCATCCAATTCAACTCACATCCCCGCATGCTCGTGAGAACTATCGGGCTCACACGCCACAGTGATTTATGGACGAGAGGTGAAAATCAGACGAATGTTTAGCATGTGTTCTTTTTCAGCAACAAATATGGTGGCCAAAGGTATCTGATTGTAGGGTTAGGTTTAGGACAGGAGTGTCCAATCCTGCTCCTGGAGGCCCAACGTCCTGCAAAGTTTAGCTCCAACCTGCTCCAACATACTTGGAAGTTTCTAGGGATCCTGAAGACCGTAATTATCTGACAGTGGCCCTCCAGGAGCAGGACTGGACAACCCTGGGATTGTCACAGTCACAGCTGAAGGTTGCTTTTCATTTCTATTTGGTATGAGATCAAATTAGCTGAACTATTTTAGTATCTAAATTACTATAACAGATTGTATAAACCTATATTCCCTCAAAAAACCACAGAGACTTGTGACAAGCTATCTGCAATCGACACTGGTTGTTTTGTTTTAATGTTTGCTTCATTCTGCTTGCATCTCGTGCCAGAATTATAATGTCTCTGGTCTTGCTGTTGGATGCTGGATGCTTCCTCAGATCTGGCTGCAATGAGGGGAAGAGATTGTTCATTTCCCTACAGAGGGTCTGCGGCACTCCTTCAGTGCAAGTGGTGAAATTTCCCCTAAGCAGAGATCAGCTACTTCAATCCTGTTCCATTCACATGCAGATGAGAACTATCGGACTTGTGTGTCAAACTGATTTATGGACATGTGGACGAGGGGAGAAAATCAAACGAATGGTCAGCATATGTTCTTTATTTATCACCAACAAGAGTGAAAAATGAGCTCATCCTCTCCTCAACTCACTCCCTGAGTAGCTCTGTCTGGGAGCATCTGGAATGGGTTAAGGTTACTCCATACAGCAGAAGAACAGGAAAGCCGAGAGCAGGTCTTTAGTAAATTGTGGCTCTGGGTGAGGACTGGCCTCACGCAGTTATCACTCGCCGGTGTCTAATTCACCCATCTGTTTCAATGACGTCCCACTGTCTTTAAAATCATTCCTGATGACTGTAACAGAAACAGTGGAGGTGTAACTAGCTCTCTTGAGAGGAACCATTTTGAATCATATTGGAATACTGTATCCAACACTAAGACATTTAAGCCAAACTTTTAAATTATTCACTTTGAACATTTAATTTTCACTGAATCCTAAGACCCATACATTATAGCAATATATCTCTACTTCAGCTCATTGGTGTTCAATTCAGTCCCTGGGGGCTCACCTTCGCACAGAGTTTAGCGCCAACCTTAATTAAACATACCTGAACCACATAATTGAGGTCTTCAGGATTACTTTGCTGTGTCTGAAATTGCAGATTGTCAGAGTAGGTTCTATATTTGATGAAGAACTTACCATTAAACCATTAAAATGTTCCATAAAGTATGCATTTGTGTGGTATAAAAGCAAACCAAACATACAGTACTACATCCAGCATGTTGCCATTATCATGTGACCTATAGCATCAGATGGCCTCATGGTATAAGAATCCTCTGGATGCACACTTAAGAATCTCGGTGGAAATAGCAGGCCATCTTGGAACTTTTTGCCTGCTGTTTTATGAAAACTGCAAATTCGGACATACTATTCATATCATGTACTTATTTTCGACAGCTATATTGTAGGCGTATTCAAACTCAAGACTATAATTGTCCAGGCATTGGTGGTGGAGCAGGTTGGAGCCAACCCCAAAACTAATACTAACCTTAACTGCTTTAATTTAGATACTATTATTTTACCAAGACATGTGCTTTAATCATCTTCCTAGTTCATCCTGGAACAATGTTCATATCAACATGGTTAGGGTTATGCTAAGGACTGGGGATGGGACCTGAACAACATGTTGATGGTTAGTTAATGGTTAGAGATGTTCCAGGACTAAGGGGTCATGGATTGACTGGTTTGTTTGGGGGATTTAGCCACTGCTGGTAGATTCCATAACTACACCACAATGCTGAACAAAAAGCAAGCAACATATAAACCACAATTATTGTATTACAGACACCAGCAAGATAGTTGCTAGAGGATGCCTTGGGATTGTGTACATTATTGTGGTGCCATCAGCCAATCAGTGCTACCAGGACCTCATGAGCATGTTTGACACCATTTTAGCGGCCATTTAAACTGCAGTGACAGAGAGTATTACCACAGGGGTATACTCCATATTCCTTCCAAAATCCCTAGTGTGTGACGGAGGCAATGAAATTACAAAATTAATTAAGATCCAGCAATGAGATAATGGGATTACGGTACATTTGATGAAGATGGGCAAAAGTGCAAAATGAATCCGATATTGTTGATACTGCTGCTGTCAAGCAGTGCAAAGCAAAAACATCCCTGCGGGTTACATAAGGATGCTTTGGCTCAGAGTTTTCTGTCTGTTAAAGGGAGGAATGGGCTTGGCTGTAAACGCTCTCTGCCTCTCTTATCAGGTATATATGATCAGCACTTAACGCCACACCAGGGAGAGTGGATGCTATTAATTTGAGGAACTCTCTTTTCCTGTATGGAGCTCTGTTGTTTCTGTTCTTTTGCGTGTAAGAGTCTTGGCACAGTGCTCACACACTGCAGGGAGTAACTAGCCAATTTCTCTTTCTTTCTTTCTTTCTTTCTTTCTTTCTTTCTCTCTCTCTCTCTTTCTTTCTTTCTTTCTTTCGTTCTCTCTCATAGGCGGAGCGTATGTAAGGCTGGCCACGGGTCAAAAATTAATGGGGGCTTGGGCCAAAAATACACCATTTCATTTGGGGGGGTCTAATGCTATTTCATGCATTCTGACTTATTTACACTGTTAAAGAGTTGCATTCCCATGCTAAACTTGGCCAAAATTTCAAAAGACGAGTTGGAGTATTTCTGTGCCAAATACACTACTTCTGGTTTGGGATATGCTTTGTAAACAAGTTCCAGTTCGACGCAGGATTTGCAGATCACGGACGGTAAGCAAACTGCATCAAATGTCTGTGTTTTGTTGGCAATAGGTGCACAAGTGCATATAATGTAAACCACACAAACGTTTTTGTTCCCTTTATTTTTGTAATGATGTCTCAGCTTGCAGACGATCTCTACGCAAAAGCTGCGCGCACTCGTGACTCTTTAGCTCTGCCCACGGCATGCACGCCTCCAGGAGCTCGGCTTTTTCCGGAAAGACTCAGTACAGCGTATCTATCTTTTATAAATATGATAAAACTAAAGACTTTTATATATGGAGATATGAAGGATGCAGTGCTACTCTATAGGTACTCAAGATTAACATTAGATTGGCAGAAACTGTGTGTGTTACCTACCCTTTAAACTAAATCAAGTAATATAGTGAAAATGAAAATTAAATGAAAATTGTTGATTGCGGCATTAAATATAGCTACTTAAGCTCATGTTGCATTATACTTTTTACGTGTTTTATAGTGTTGTGCACTATAACCAATCGCAAACGATTCTGTTGTGCTTATTGTTGCAATGGCCAGTCAGAGGCATTCAGATTAATCATTGCTGAAACGCACTTGGAATTCTGACCGAACCTGAATTCACACACTTGCGAATACTCTCAATCTTATCATAAACTGATAAACATAAACAGATTTGATGATTGTGCTTTTGAGACGAGCATCGAAACAAATATAAATAGGTTTTTCCATTTACAACGTATTCTTGCAGCGTTGAGCAATATAGCCAAACAAAAACATATCTGTTGAATTCTTGAACGCATTGGCCAATCAGACTGCCAATCAGAATCCCCTCTTCATTCAAAATGCCTTTTTTGTCCAGTGCTGAGATCTGCACACTCAAATCCACTCGTTTTAATTAAACTTATAACAAAAAAGAGTAGATATTTTGTAGGCTAAATAAGATATTCATTGTACAGTCAGCTTAATCGATTAGCAGAACTTTCAGAGATCGCGATGAAATAAGATGAGTGACAGCTTAGTGAATATAAAGGGAACGCTTTTATGCATGCTTTTTTGGTGGTATATAATTCATTCAGAATTTGAAGAAAACGTATGATTTGCTGAATTATGTTAATAAATGGTTAGGCTATTTATTATTCGAACTGGCTACCATGCCAAATTACGCATACGGTATGCTTGCCTGTTCAAATTATAGTGGTTTGTGAACATAACCACTTTAAAAACAAGAGCGTTTATACTGGGATGTTTAGGTTGCTGATAGGCGACACATAACTATTTCAAGACTTTTCTATTTAAATGTGTTTTTATGGAGGAATCGCATCTAGCCTTACCCTAGAGTTGGTTCACCCTCTGCCTGTGTTCTTTATTGAATAGACAGTAGAGAGAGGACATAAAATGATGCAGTGAAGAGGGGGTTAATGTTGCAAACTGAATTTGAAAACACAACACCATTTCAGCACTAAAGCTCAATATGCTAAGCCACAACCAGGGCTGTCCTTAGGGCGGTGCAACTGGTGCGACCACACCTGGCCCCCCAGCCTGAGGGCACAGCCGAGATCACGTTCTGGGTGAGGGAAGTCCCCCTCGGTCCATTCAATTACTGTTGCACCGCCCAAAGGACAGACCGAGGAGGACCCTGCTTCCGCTACCTCACACTAGGCCCCGCCCCATGCTCGGGACGTCCCAGGCCACAACTCTAAATCATTTTCAAACACCAACACAATGGTAATAAGCTGCACTATTTCAGTGTGAGATTATTTTATAAAAAATAATAATAAACAGCACTCTAACTATCATTGATTTAATGTGAAAGTATGCAGGCTTTTATGGTTTAATATTCCTAATTCCTAACATGACTCTAGTGCTGAAAGTAATAAATGAACAAAACAAACCTCTGCCTGGACATTTACAGGCCGAAAAGATGGACATCTTCTGTTACCGTTCACATTTAGAGAAATGGTTGCTGCAAATACTGCTTATTTCAAGAAAGAGGTGAACAGTTTATAATCAGACACTGTGTTTTTGTGCCTCCATGTCCCGGCTTCGCTGAAATCAATAGGCATTATTTATATCACTGCGGACTCTCCAGTGCTCAGTGTATTCAGCTCAGATAAGGCATTGAAGACGCCCAGCACAGCAGCCAGATCAACTTCCTGATTTATATTCCGCATTCTGCACTGCACTCCTAAAGCATTTAAAGCAGTAAATTCAACTTTCCCTTAAGATACTACCTTTCCCATTTCTCAACTCCCAGATATGTTCAGAATGGAATACTAGCGATCTGCATACTGTGCTGTTGCCTATATATTGTGTCTGTGTATACAAAATACTTCCTTAAATTATATGAAGGTACTGTAGAAAGATCCACCTAGCATTTCTTGATGACTGTGAAGTGAACAATCCCGCACTGAATTTGCTGAGGCTGAAATCACAATATCTATTGTGTTTAATCTAGAATGCTCTGAAAATATTCTGTATTTAAGCATGTTTTAAAGGACTGCCCCAGAATCCTCCTTTTCATGGCAGACACCAGACAACTTTTGAAAGAGCATTAGTTGGTGCAGGACAAAAAGACACTGTGGTCTTGATGGTTGACCTTCCATTGGTTCAAAGGTCAGCTCCCTTAGGTCCATTAGTCAGGTAGTTAGTTTGTGTTTGTTCGAGACAGCACAGAAGCCTTTTCCCAGGGTCATAAGCGATGAGTTACGGAAGAAGGAATTTCACCTGATCTGGACCTTTTGATATGGAAACATGGAACTCAATTCTGAATTTTTCTGAAGGAAATGTGAGTCGTGCTAGTCTGTGCAGAAATTGCTGTCATTATGTTCGTGGGCAGTTACTAGAGCATTTCAATTGCTAATTGCTGAGATATTCGAAGTGTTTTAAGTATGTTCCTTGCTAGGGTGGTTACTAGGTCATTACTATGCATTCCACAAAGTGTTCTGAGCGCTTTATACAGCATTGCTATTGGGTTACTGTTGTGTTCTGGAGGGTTTGTTACTCAAAACTTTGAGTTACGTTCTTGCAAGTTTCTCTCTGTTATGAGCAAACATTCTTCCAGTAATGTTGATAGAATAATATAATTTGTATTGATTTGTATAAGCATAAGCAGATTGTATGAAAAAAATACAAATTAGTTTGTACAAATGTATTCAAATTCATCGAAACATAAATTAATTATTTGCCATGAGATTGTGTTTGTGTGATTGCTGGGTGGTTACTTTAAATGTATTTTTTATGTATATTTTCACTCATTTTCATCTGTCATGCAAAAAATTGTAAGTCTGATGGATTACAAAAGTAACTGAACAACTCAATAAACTGCAGAATTTGTTACTTGCGGTTCTTTTGAAATCAATAACACCACATTTTATAAATATTGATAGTGCTACTTCCCACAATTCATTTTCCAAGACAACTAAGCATAAGGTTTATTCCATTGCTTTGTTAAGCTGTTATGTAGCTCTGATCTCCAGCATAGTGCTTAAAACTTCCTCTAGTTTCTGAAAGAGCTCTCTGGCCGTCCTCTGAATGTGGTTGTAAATCTTTTGGCCTATAAGAGGAGCCCTAACATTACATTCCCATATTCTTGTTCCCTTCCTTGCTCTCGGTGCCCTGGGGTACACGGATTCAGAATGTTCCTCGTCTTTGACTGGAAAACCTCAAAGAAAAACTCTTCACTTTTAGTTCAGCTTAAAAGTGGTTGCAACAGACTATCTATAATATATTACTTATGGACCGCCAATCACATACGACAAAGACACGTCTGATATTTTGAGGTCAGAAGGTCAGGTCAGCCTTAAGAAAACATTAAAAGAGCTTTAGCTATGTGTCTTTTGTCTTCCGCACTAAGCGTGGCCATCTGGAGAAAAGACTCTTTCTAAGGGTCTATTGTACCCTTGACCCCACACCGCCTGAGGTTAGATGCACACTACTGAGGCATGACGTCTGGGCAACCACCGGTGTCAGCTAAAGTCATAGTAATACTAATAGTATTTTTCGTTTATCGCACATTGGAACGTCGGTCTTGCTGAACACTTAAGGCTGTCAATAAACTTGTTAGGCTTGAGATAAGTGAGGGTCAGTTTTATTGATTGTTTTTGTAAATTAAAACATTGTACATGAGGGGTAGACCAGGCATAGGCATAATTCTTTTTCAGACCAAACATAAATTATATGCTGTCCTGCATTAATGAAACAACCAAATTCTCTAATGTATAATATACATGTAACAGCGCAATGCTAACAATGGCTCAATTCATTACAAACCCGGTGAAAGCTAAGAGTCAACACAGCTGAATTTGCTGCAAATCAGCCACATAGTGATTAATTACTTTGCCACTATGCAGCAGGATAACGACTCAACGTTGCACAACTCGACAAGTGTTACATACATTTAAACAGTCAAAACACAAAGTTCCACCCAACTGAAAAACCCACCTGTAACATGAATCAATGACTTTATTTAATTTCAGACTGAATGTAATAAATACCTTCTTTCTTCGAACACCATACTGCTAAATGAGTAAGGCCAAGTGAACCTGAATATTTTAGAAGTGTGAATTTGAATTGGTAATGTACTGTTATCCAGGAATGTTTCAATTCTTTTCAAGTTGTTAACTTATAACATATTACTTTAAACTTGTGATTATAATTGCAAAATAACATATTATAAAAATAGAAATTATACTAAAAATGTAATAAAAATAATAGTTAAAAGATCACAAATAATCAGGTAGTTTATCTCGCTGTCAACCACTATTAACATTTTATACATGCCTGTTTTTTTTTTTTTTTACACTGGGAATTTGGCTAGTGAATTTCGCTATTGGTACCTGGGAATTTGGCTAGTGATGCTTTTAAACTTATATATGAATGATAGCTTAACAGGATTATGAAGTCAGATTTCCAAGCCAATAATAATATTTAGTATTAGTATAAAAGCAAATGTATACATACAAACCATTTAACAGTATTAACCATATAAAATGTATATATATATATATATATATATATATATATATATATATATATATATATATATATATATATACCTTAAGTGCAGTACTCCCTTATGTAGTTAAGTGGAACTTATTTAACAAAATTTGGGACTGAGAAGCAATAAAAGATGATAGATGTTACCTAACCAGGAACATTTTAGGTAACCTGACAAAACATTTATTGCCTGATCATGGAAAAAATAAAAAATAAATAAATAAAAAAATACATAATAATAATCCAACCATGCAATGTGTAATTATCTCCACAGAGCGGTTTTTACTGAACAGCTCATTATAAAACCAGTAAAATTGCTTTATCAACCATCTAGCCTGGTTAAATGAGAGCTATTTTTATCTAATACACACTGTGATGATGGTGGAACTGTAATTTCTCTCTGTTCCCGACCTCTTCCAGTGCACATGCGTATGAGGGGGAGTTTATGCTGCATTCGCACTTTGTGAAATCGCCCAGGCTCTATCTAAAATCCTTCTCCTCAGTTTAGCTGGCCGCACAGCCCTTTGTTTGTTTTGTTGATTTATGCGCTGCTGAAACCAGTTTCAAAAGGACACATTTGGCAACTGCAGATTGTTTCTGGGCTCGTGTTTGTAAATGTAAATGAAGTAGATGTGGATTACTGGGTTAAGATGGTGGCTGCCGTTGGTGAGGGGGGTATTGTGGGTGGATCCATAAAGAAACTCTCAATGTCATATAAAGCTTTCAATCATGCTCTTTTTAAAGCTTTGTTGTAAATAGCAGCAATATAACCTAAACATGTTGTTCCAAACTTGTATGACTTTCTTTATTGTACAGAACTCAGAGGAAGACATTTTGTATAATGAAGGCTCCAAACAACATTAGACCCCACTGACTTTCATTGTATGAAAAATAAATAAATAACATTTAGTGCTTTATAAGACAGGTGGTGCTGGGGAAGGAGAGGGGTTAGGGAAAGAAATATAAAGTTTATATGGTTCAATTCACAGATAAATTTTTCTGCATTTTGCACATATTTGTTGCAAAATCATTTGCGAAATGCTGCTGTTTGTCCTATATTTTCATCTCAGTTATATAAATCTCTAGCTGTGATGTCATGTAAAAACAACCAAACTAGCTTCAATTCAAGTTTGATATTTCTTGTCATTTTACTATAAATAATATAAGATAGATGAATAATATCTGAAAACAAAGCTAAAGATAGAACAACAAATTGATCCATTTTGGCATTATGAGTGCTGCCATAGTAACATTTTATTTTTGAATTAACTGCTTATTAAAACTCGCAATTACGATAATTCTGACATGGCATGAACATAACAAATAGGTGAATTTTGAATAATCCAACCCGATCTCATGAAAAAATTTAGCTATTTTACGTGGCGGTGATTTCATATGAATTCATACAAAAATGTGCGATTCAGAAAGTAGCGTACAGAAAATAAGCATGAAGGTCCACTCCTAATCTTAACCATCAGTGAGACTGTACGAAAATTTACAATCAAGATCGTACAAATTTAAATTAATTATGCTATTAACTATTTTAGAAAGGGCACAATTTCATATGAATTTGCACAAAAACATACGATTCAGAAAGTAACATACACAAATTATGCATGAAGTTCCACCCCTAAACCTCACCATCAGTTGTGCATAAGCAGATCATAAGAAATACATGGTTGAGATGATAGAAATTTAAATTTATTATGCTATTATCTTTTTTCAGAGATGGTGATTTCATATGAATTCATTAAAAAAAAAAAAAAAAAATGTGCGATTCAGAAAGTAACGTATAGAAAATAAGTATGAAGGTCTACCCCTAAACCTAACTGTCAGTGGCGCATAAGCAGATTGTATGAAAATTTACAATCGAGACCATACAAATTTAAATGAATTATGCTATTAACTATTTTACAAGGCCGCAGTTTCATATGAGTGTACACAAAATGTATGATTCAGAAAGTAACTAAGAAAATAAGCAGGAAGGTCTACCCCTAAACCTAACCATCAGCAGATTGTATGGAAATATACTATCAAGATCATACAAATTAAAAAAGTAAATTAGCCACCAAT
Organism: Hypophthalmichthys nobilis; assembly: GCA_037950665.1. NCBI lineage: Eukaryota > Metazoa > Chordata > Actinopteri > Cypriniformes > Xenocyprididae > Hypophthalmichthys > Hypophthalmichthys nobilis. The sequence goes on along the minus strand of CM075476.1, from coordinate 28,722,598 downwards.
TCACCAAAATGCTAAATAGTTTTGAATTCTTATGAGTGTGCTGAATGAATCCCCACAACTATTATATTTATTTGTTCTATAAACAAATACAAATATTGAAATATAAAATTGCTTCTATCCATCTTCCTTGATTTGTAGCTCTGTTTTTGTGTTGGTGTATTTCTGGGTGTGTGTTTGGATTGTCTATCTCTGCATTCCTCTCACTTTATTGTTCTTTCCTACATGTGGTTCTCCTTGTCCTCCTCTCCATCGTACCAAGGGTCTAGTTCTTCATCTCCCCCTGTTTCTCTCTGGTGAGCGCAAGATATCTGGCTGTCGCCCAATTTGCCGGTGCTGTGTCGTAATTGCTTTTTGTTGGTGGAAAAAAGAAAGATAAAAATTGATTCCTTGTGGTGCCTCCCACTATCCCACTTTCCCCGTCTTTTATTTTCTCTGTACGTGAAGAGCAGTTGTCTGAGGAGAACTCATCAGCAATGCAGTCGTTTTCTTGCTGTTTACTTTTCATTTTTCACACATGCACTTTTATAGACTTTCTGCCTTCCCTTTCCTCTGCCTCTTCGCCCCTCATTTCTGCTGCTCATTTCTCGCCTTCTTTCTTTCCAATAGCTACTGAAGAATCTCAAAAGATGGCAATTTTAGAGCATTCTCCCATTATAGGAGGAAAACATATTTGTTTCTGGTTTCTGAGTGAGATGTATGATGTTAGAATTTCTCTTAATTGGGAACAGACTTATCAGAGTTCACTTTGTCACACTGTAAAATTTGCGTGCAGTCTTCTCTGCTTAAGTCATATGACGCAAAACCATATATGTACTTTCTCAATGCTTTCATTATCCTAACATTTAGAATGTTAAAAGAATACTTGACCCCAAAATTTAAATACGGTCATAATTTACTCATACCATATGATATGTTCCGTTGGACACTTAAATAGAAATCTAGAAGAATGTTTGATGCTATCAAGCTCCAGAAAAAAATTGACCTGTGTGAGGAACAGACGGAAATATTTTAATAGTTATTCACTGAAAATCTTTCTGTCTGCCGCAGCCTTCAAATATTCAAAGACATTGGTTCACTTCAGAAGTTATTTTATAAAAAAAATATATTTTATATAAAAAAAATAATATATATATATAAATATAAATAAATATAATTCAAATTAAATTATGCTGTAACTGCAACATTATTGAATTAAAAAAACATCTTTTTACATTCACAGTCATTCAATTTTTTTTTCTGACAACTACATATATTACACGACACCATTTTCACCTAAAAATGGAAAAAATTGTATGTGTTTTGGTCGTTCATTTACATGACAATGCCATTTTGGAGGCCTGAAAACGCAAACTTTTGAAAACAGGTTTCAAGGTGCAAGTTTTTGAAAACGATACCGTTATCGTCTCTGTGTAAACTACAAACACGCAAATTTGTGAAAATGGTGATGTCATGCACATGCGTATTACGTGTTCAGTCTAAAGGCGCATAGTGTTTCTTTACAAAGTGACATCGCCAACTACTGGCCTGGCATGAATAATACAGCGTTTTAGTCATTTTCACTGATCCCCGTGAACAAGGATCGTTTTGACAACGTTGTCGTCTGTACGCAAAAAACGCAAAGGAAAAACTTTTCCTATTCAGTACATTGCTGTCATGTAAACATACCCATATGTAATATGTTTTAAATTACCTGAGGGTGAAGAGAATGATGTCATAATTTAGTTTTGTGTCAGTATTTTGTAGAACAAATACTGATCTACCAAGAAAATGTTCTTTTCTTGGTCGTATCTGGTCTTGCAGTACTCCCTTCATTTGCATCAGTTTTGAACCAGACTTTCAGAGCTTTAACACACATTTCAAAGAACCGCACTACTTACTGATATTGTAAATATCCACTCGATGCTATAAATCACTTTGTACGTTGAACTGCATCTGAAAAACATCTGTGATCTTCTGGCCCCTCGTATTAAAAGGGCCCCTTCATAAGATTCCGGCTCGGTTTCATGGGTCTATATGTCAGGATCAGAGTTAGCCGGCGGGACGAGAGACTTTCTTTATCTGATAATAAGTTGCTTGTCATCAGTCTGTCAGTGAAATCTTCTTTCTCGTCAACTTGCACGTAAGCTATTTTTTGTTCCACTTCAATACAGCCTGAAATCCAGCACACACATGCCTCAGCGATATATCATGATGTGTTTACACTGGAATCTGAGAGTCACACCATCTCTGTATCAATCACGCTTAGTGAAATTCACTTAAGCGAAGACTTATCGTATAACTTCCACATTTTCGATTTAAGCTTAATTGGCTGGTGTATATCTTGGTCGGAGGCCAACAAGCATTTGGGAGGGGAATATTTTTTCACGGAAAGTACTTGTGTCCACAATGGCTCGGTAACAGGCCCACCAAAGTCACCTTGACAGCTGGTCCAACAATGCGGTTGTTGATTTCATACTAAATTTAATTTGGATGGAGCGTTGTGATTGGCCTGCCTCGGTTTGGTCCTATCCCAGCCGTATGGAAATAAACAGTCGACCTCTGTCTCTGTGTGTTTATTGTCTTTCTTTGCACAGTTGCTTACTTTTTAGCCCCATTTTTTTTTTCTCTGTTGGTCAAACCTCTAATGTATCCACTCTACGTTGTTGATGAGTTTTAGCTTTGCTGCTCTCAAGAACATTCCCCTCGTGTCCTCTCACCCTGTATCAACAAAGATTAGTGATTTACCTTCGATGAACACAAACCACACGCCCAAGGTGACTGGAGAGCTTTTCTGTGTGTTGGAATTTTAATATATCCGTAAGTAATGCAGTTTCTTGACCGAGCGCATTAGCCTACTTTTCTGTTTGCTGCAAAACAAGCTCTCAAAACAAACATTCCAAATGCATTGTCAATAGATTTTGCAGTATTAAAGATTTATACTTTCTTACGCTTGTTTGTCTCTATAGATGTGAATTCAAAATCTGAAGTGAAGTCAACAGTTTTGACTTTAGTATATGGCTAAACACCCACAATCCCTCTTAACTCAGCATTAAATATGGTTAAATGGCATTGAGCTTAATTCGTACTTGTCAGCTTTTAATGGGTTTTTTTTTGTTTTTTTTTTCTAGGCGAAAATATGCCTTTTTACTTAAAAAAAAGGCTTAATATGTAGTAGATCATGCTTTATAAAAAATATTTGTCTGTGCAATTAAGTTTAATTTTACTTAATTTGCCACCAATTTAAAATTTATTTATTTTTTTCTAATTTGCTTTATACATTCTCTTTTAAAGGGTTAGTTCACCCAAAAATGAAAATAATGTCATTAATTACACCCTCGTGTTGTTGTACACTTTATAATATTAAGGTTGAACCACTGAACTCACATGAACCGTTTTAAAAATGTTTTTAGTACCTTTCTGGGCACTGAAAGTGTATATTAACTTGCTGGTTATAGATGCCTCACTGAGCTATTGGATTTCATCAAAAATATCTTAATTTGTGTTCTGAAGATGAACGAAGGTCTTACAGGTGTAGAACGACATGAGGGTAAGTAATAAATGACATTATTTTCATTTTTGGGTGAACTAACCCTTTAAAATAAATGATCACTCAGACATTTTTACAGAAGTGACTAATATATATATATTGGACCATTTGGTTCAAATAGGTATATTTGTTTTGGCCATTACCAATATTTTATTATGTAATGTTTATGCTCAGTAATTCAACTCTGTTATGCAAAAAAAAAAAAAAATTATATATATATATATATATATATATATATATATAAATAGTTTTTTTTTTTTTTTTTTTTTAATTAGAACAAAAGACAAAAATAGATGGTAAATAATGTGCCATTGTTAGAACATTTGACATTTATTAGACCTTTTTTGCTGTGACCTTCAACCCCATAACACTCAACTCTGAATGTAACAGGGATGACACAAATCAAGTTTAATTCAAGTGATTTATTTAGGTTTTTTTTGTTTTTAATGCATGATTTTTAGGCAGCTTTTATAAACGTGCCATAGGAGGAGAAGGGAAAAAACAACAACAACAACAACAACAAAAACACATTACTGGTTGCATCTTGAGGCAAACCAATGGCACTGACTTAATATATGTCAGTGCAAGTTGCTTTCAGTTAAAACAGCTCAAACATGCATTTGGGACTATGCTTAATAGTATATCCAGGGGATATACTATTAGATTAGTATTACTTGTATACTAGTACATGATTTTTTTTATTATGATTTTAGTTTAAGTTTTAGTAATTTTGTTACGTGGATTTATAATTGTTATTAGTTTTTTAAAGCAATTTTAATATGCCAAGCCAAGTTTTTCATCTCTTTTTTTTTTTTCTTAATTATTGATATTTTGCAAGGATATACTGTACAATATGAATCTGGTTTTTTTGAAAAACCATATGAAAAACCAAACTAAATTACTAGATGTAAAAAGCTGGCATGAATTAAAAGTTTCAGAAGATTTTCATCTAGCTTTTATGTATATCCATTTTATTGACATCAAATTATACAATATATTAATTTTATTGCAGGCTAGACAATCACACAAAGTGACATGGACTGAGTTGTGCAGGGATTGATGCATTCCTGTTTTTACTTTCCTTTCTAACATGGTAGCAGAGGCTTCATTTTGAGAGTGAGCCTGTGAATAATGCTACAAAGAATAGATATAGGAGTAAAGGACACACACATTGTTTGGTTTGTGGTTTTTGTGATAAAGTACACACAAATAATACAGAGTAATTGGTATAAGCCATTCTATGATGACAAACTTTTCACTTATGATTTCAATGAGAATTCCAAGGACCAATATACTTTTTACTATACTTTTTGAAATGCTGCAGTGTAATCATGAAGAGCTTTGGTGAGGTTCTTCATTAATTAAGTCTGAAAAATAAATGAGCAACTTTTATGTGTCCTTGTCAATTTTATCAAAATTGGGTGGGGGCGAGGGGATCCATCAGTTTTTTTTTTTTTTTAATAGCACTGAAATCCAAGGTTACTATTTCAACAGTGCTCAGAGAAGACCATTGATTTCATTAGGAGAACATGGGGAGTGGATTATTGGATGATAACTGCTTCATAGTAAGTCAACAACAGATCAATACAAAATTACGTTATACCTTGTTTGTTCGTGTTCATGAGCGCACCGCAGCTGCTCAGCAGAAACATAAGGAGCTCGGGGTTCTTATCCTCAGGACTTTCAAAGGGGAAAAACAAAGACTGAATATTGCTATGTTGAGTTGAGTATGGACAATAGTGGGTATTTATTGTGTGAAATTAACTTTTTAATTAAAGAAAAATATATGATTTAAATATTACATTTGTAAGTATATATAAATAAATCTAATCAATAACATCAAATGAAATCATCAATGACAACAAGGAGAATTTAAAAAAAAAATGCATTACAATATATATATATTTTTTATGGTAATGAGAATTTGAAGGGAGAAAAATCATTATCACTAAAGCTTCTAAATTGGGCTTTATGTTTTTTTTTTTTTTTTTTTTTTTTCTTCAAGCAAAATATAATTCCTGTCTTTCTATTTTTCCCTTTTGATTTCAAGGTGAAATGTGACCTGGATGTGTTTGCATGAGATTCACGTAAATAGCTATTTTATTCTTTGAAGATGCTTGTAAAAGGCATGTTCTTCACTAGGATTACTGTATACTAAACTTTTATGATTTATTTATAAACTCCAATTCATATTACAAAGAAACAGATTTGTGTATCATACAAGACGGAAAATAGTCCTATTGAATTGTATAAATAATAGATCAGTGTTTGCTTCAAAGAAAGCAGAAGAAAAATGACACAACATAAGATGAATGATAGCACTGTGCAGACAGTACAATGTATTCCTTTGGGATATATTGCCTCAGTGTTTATGTACAACTTTGTTTTTAGCTTTTATGATTATAATTATCATTTTTTAACTTAACATATTCAATAACATAGCATTACAAATATACAAATGATGTGGGTTACACTTTATTTTAGTGATGTTGTTACAGTGTAATTATACAGATAAGTAAAAGCAAATCAGCATATTAGAATGATTTCTGAAGGAACATGTGACACCGAAGACTGGAGTAATGATGCTGAAAATTCAGCTTTGATCAGAGGAATAAAATACTTTACAAAAATATATTCAAACAGAAAACAGTTATTTTAAATTGTAATAATAGTTCACAATATTACTGTTTTTACTGTATTTTTAATTACATAAATGCAGCCTTGGTGAGCAGACGAAACTTCTTTTAAAAACATTAAAAATCTTACCGTGTCCAAACTTTTGACTGGTAGTGTATATGGTTAAGGTTAGGATTGGGGTTTGGATTAGGATTAGTTACTTGTAATTATGCAGAATTTACTGTTATTACTACAGTAAGCACATGTAATGTGAGTAACTACGTCACCTTAAAATAAGGTGTTACCATGTGAAACTGAAATAGGATACTGAATAAGTATGCAGTAGAACATTATGTAGTCAGAAATCACACCATTCTTCACAAAGAATGAATAAAAGCTTGAAAACCTTTGAAGGACAACATGTACAGAAAAAGTACCATGGTATAATTATTCAGCCATTTCAGATGATAGTACTATGATACTTTGATATGTGCCATAGTAATGAATAATTCCCATATGCGTGTGCTGTATTTACATTGTGCTCCAATGAATACCATGGTATAACCTTGGTACCTGTACATATCCATGGTATCACACTATTCAACAGTCTTTGACCTGACCACCTCAGATCCCCAACATGGGTGGACCAGATTAATTAACAGACATGCTGGTTGTGATGTCACGAAATGGTCAAGGCTTAACTCATGAATATTAATTATATTTTGCAATAATTTAACATAAATTGATCTTCACCTATGCTTCCATTTGGCGATGATTTCATAAAGTTCAAGTCAAAAAGTGGACACACCGTAAATCAAGCCTATGAATACACCTCCATCCAAATGCCCAGTGTACTCCAATGGTGCATTCCATTTTAAATTAGAAGTTCCTGCTAGCAACCTGAAGGTACGAAAACATGGGGGCTCCTCTCGTGAAGGTCTTAAGCCATTCATAAAAGGCCTTTTCTCTTTAGGAGCCATAAAGTCTGGTTTGAACACTGGGGGCTGAGTGACATGTTAATCAGAGGATCAACAAACCCCAGCAGACGTGGTCCAGAGGTGGAGGTGCACTTAGGCCTAATCCCCTTGTGTCCTACAGAGGTCTGGAGGCCAATGGAGAAGCCTCAGCCACTGTACATGTCCAGCTTAGCAAGGGGTATGATGTGGTCTGAGAGACCTGAAACCTACTAAACCCATTGTTCTCAACTGGTTTTGCTTCAGGACCCAGAACATTTTGCACTGCATTCTTAATAGTGAGTTAGATTTGTACATTTTCTGAAGAACAGCTGCTACAATGCTAAGATGTTCAAGGTGGTTGCAGGGTGTTGGTAGTGTTGTATTTCTCTTACAACGACTTAACTTGCTACTGAACTACCATAGTAGGATCGTTGGAGAAATTAACTAGCTAGTCACAATGGTTTCCTGAAATTGTAGAAATATTGTCGCATTTCCACTGTTTGAACCGTGTTGGTTCAACAATGTAGAACTGATATTTATGACGCCATGCAGATATCTAATTAATTGGTTTTGAGAGTGAATCAATGTCAGCCTATTGTATGTAAATAAGAAACATGACATCTAAAGACTACTATTTTGTTCTCCATTGTTTTGCTTTATTTTCAGATGTGTTATGCAATCACAGTTCCCTTCTTATGTCTTACAGAATTTCAGGTTTTAGAGCAAACTCACATACACACAATTTTTAAAAACTGTGCTTTCTCTTGACAGACTTAATGACAAAAATTTGTATATGGAATATAAGATATATATTGTACTTCATGCTAATTTGCTCAATGGATCTATGTAAGAAACAAGAACAAGAAATTATGCTTCAAACCACAGGTCTAATTTTCTAATTTATTATAGTTATTTTCTAATTCTCTCATTTAGCTTTTTATGTAGCTTCAATGTAGTCAGCTACTTTTTCTGTGTAAATTGTAGTGTAACTTGCTACTTTAGGGTAGCTTTCAGCTTAATTTAGCTAATTTTTCTACAGTTTGCAGCACAGCTATACAATTTTTTGAGTGTCTACACAAAAACCATTGCAACAACTTCAGGCTGTCTACATTGAATGCGCCAAAACATATTACCGCACCGTCCCGCTCCCATTTGATGTAGGCACGGGGTTACCTTGTACATCATCAAATCAGCAATGTGTACCTTCAGGATTAGTTTTTGATACACAGATCCTGTTGCTAAAGTTGTAGCACAGCAGTAACATGTCGACTCTGCCATGACTCTCTAATCTACCATCTAACATGCTGTGTATTCATTCAACTGAACTGAACAGCTGTCAGGTACTTTATGCCCTAACTTACTGGCCTCAGATATCACCCTGCATTTCCCATATGCATTTTAATTCAAGAAAATTAAACGGCAGCTGTGAAGAAATTGTGTACATGACTCAAATGTGTTTTGCGCTAACAAGTCCTTTTAGAGGGTAAATACGCAAGATAATTTTGACTAGGGTCAATACAATTCCCAGCAGAAGAGATGGACTTCAAAGATTTATTTGTTGAGTTTAGCATCACCTCTAATTTCTCAGCCTGTTCTCAATCTGTTAATCTCTCTACTCCTATCTTCATTAGCGGCTCCACAGGTAGCTGCCTAATTATCTTCACAGGGCAGTGAGTTCATTACTGTTACATTGGCAGGTCCGATGTGTCATGGGAGGACACATGCAGGGGTGAATGAACAACTTAAGGTTTTCCCCAACATGTTAAACAGTGAGGCAACCCAAAGCAAATATGTATGCAGCTAATGGGTTGCATCCTTGTAGCCGAATGCTAATTTCACATTTACTAAATTCATGTCTGCCTCTGGAGGACATCTCTTGGCAGGCTGTAGTAGGGGAAGGAATAGGGAAAGTTATTTTGAATCCAAATTTCAGAGTTAATGTATTGGGGCATATAATAACAGATTGCTGTTGAGTTGAGAATTCCAAATTAAACTGATGATAGTGATTCAAACCCATGCTGTCAAAAAAGGTGGTTTTATGGTCTTAGTTGAGCACAGAGCTGGTCAGACTAGTGATGGTTTTAGTAGTGTTTTGGGTATGTAGACAAACTTTTTTTCCAGCAAATTAGAAGACGATGGGCTAAGTTGTGCAATATTTAACTGCCAGAAGCCCAAAATGAACAAGCGATAATTGTTAATGTTAAAAGCACTATACTACAAAGGTAGAGTTAAAATGAAAAAAATAAATAAATAATTGAGACCAAATACACCCATGCTAATTAGTTATCTGAGCTGTTGGCACATCTTACCCTAAAGCTCTTCTTCATTGGCAAAAATGCATGACTACAACATATTAAACTCAACCAACAGCATTTGTGGCTTTTTTCTTTTTTGATTATTACAAAACAATTATCATTACTCCTTTTCTTACAAATATATATATATATATATATATATATATATATATATATATATATATATACAATTTTATTTAAAAAAAAAAATATATGTTTCACTTAGGAATGTGGTCAAGATTTAAAAGAAAAGTGTGAAGCTTATAATTTAATGAATTAAATATTTTTATCTGTTAAAACTTGCATTATTTGAGCTGTAAAGCTGTTTTCATAATTGGATATACCTTTACACAGAAAAGGTAAGATAAAGGAAGATATTGTTCATGCTAAAATCATGTTAACACGCATATTGTTTAATTTTTGTGCCTATAGCTTGAAAAAGTGAGTATTCCAAATTGGCACCATTCACTTCCATTCTAAGTGTCTCATTGTTACCCAAATAAGTCTAAATTATTTTTTGTGGTAATTGACATTATGTCACAAGTGCTGTAGATTGAGCCTATCTTGCATTAAACCTGAAATATTCCTTTAAAGTCTGCATGAAACGAAAGTTGTGACAGTCTTGTCTTCCCTATTGTGACGAATATCTGAGTGAAATGGCTTTTTGAACAGGAACAAATGTAGGGCGGGACTTGATTTTAGCCATGGGGAATTGATTGGATGGTTGTGGTTTGCTATTGGTGAATCTCATGTGAGTGACAGGTTGCCCCACCTTCGTGCCAGTAAACACATCATCAGAGAATAGAAGAGATGTCGCTGCAACAGGGAGAGGAGTTGTTTTGATTAAAGATTATGGGGCACATGAATTTAAAACAATAAGGATGTGCATGGATAAATCATTTACTATAAACACTGCAATATTGCATAAAAAAAAAAATAAAAAAAATATAAATTGTCCATTTTGATTTCATGGTGACTTTAAGGGAATGACACATCTTACCCCCACTCTTCTCTATAGTGAGCTTTTTAAACTGGCTTTTATTTAGACTGCACTACAAAGACAATTACACTTTTCCCCGTGTGTTGTCAGCAGATTATTAATGCAGAGTTTCTCTCTCTTTCTCCTGGCTCACAGCATGTCTTTGCTGGACTGGAAAGACCTTTAGCGTGAAACTGTCTCATGCTTGAACACTTCACATTCCCTCTCAAGTGCCTGAGAATTGCACTAATTTATTTTTTTATTTTTTTATTGTGAAGGTGCCTTCCTCATTTGACAATCAGTTGTGGGTGAAATTAGCCTTGTCATTTCATTCTCCACTTCTATCGTTCACATGTTTTGTCAGAGCTGCCGATAACTGAATTTGCTTACAGTGATTTTCCTGCCTTGGATTTTAGCTTCTGAAGTCTGGCCTTTCTAATATTCAACATGTTCAAGTGAACCACACAACTACACTCACAAAGCTTTAGTTTATAAGCTGTTAAAGAGTCATTTCAAATGCATCATGGTAGGAGAGAATGCTTCATGAATATTTGCTTTTTTGATGCTTATTTTGCAGTACGTCAGCTGCATATCAAGCAACAGTGGTGCAGTTGGATCTGAACCAATTAATTGTTTTTTTATTCAGGTCAAAATTAACATCACTGATCTGAATACATTACATTACACCAACAAAACTAACTGTAAATATCTTCAGCATTACAATTGCAGGTTACCACTTTTTACAGTGTATGATCGTTACTCCATGCAAATATATTTATGGCACACTAAAACATATCTATACACACAATTCACTGCAGTTTCCAGCTGAAATGAACACTAGAGGCAGTAAAACACCAACAACTTTTATTGTTGTCACACAAATTATAATTTCAGGGGCAGATTATCAAGTAATAACTACTTATTTTTGCACAATTACTTGCACAGTACTACGTTATGACCTCAATACACTTTTACCATAGTGTATTATTTGTAAACTATTACATTTTGATGTTTGCATCACATAAATAGCTCCATATATATGGCTTTCTGAAATAGTAAACTTGCTCAGAAGCTCACCTGGTACATCAGTGCACTTTTGATGAGGGGTGCATGAATCACAATAAAAAAAAAAAAAAAAGTGTGACAGACTTGTAGAAACATGCTAAAACGGCATAGTTGCTTCAGCAAATGTGTTTTTATTTCACATTTGCTTTTGTTAGCGTTATCGCTTAGGTTTAGTGTAGGTTTTAGTGTAGGTAGTACACTATTTTCAAGCGTGATAGAGCATTAACCTTTTAGCGCCACTCACCGGGCATTTCATTTCTGAACTTGTGATACATATAACAACTAGTGCAATTATAATGTTGTTAGATTCACGTTCATCATTTATCAGATAAAACCAAATGTTCTTTTAGGGCCACTCAATGGACATTTCACTTTGAAAGTGTTGCGAAATGTGCAAGAAGCAACATAAGAAAAGAGAAACACAGGAACTACAAGGCTGTGGCTGAAGTCAGTTGTAGTTCTTGTGTTTCTCTTTTCATCAGTGGTTCTTCAGTGATTCTTGTTAACAGCAGGTGTTCATCACTAATGCTCAGTCATCACTTAATTAATTGCTTAATTATCTCATTAACTTGAACTCTGCTTCAGTGGTACTTTAACACTGTATACTAAAGTGGGACCATATGTACTCTGAGCAGAGTTGATTTAACTCTGGGGATTTTGCTGTGTAGGGCGACATTTCTGCAAAATGATATTATATTTCTTCTTGCACGTTTCGCAACACTTTCAAAGTGAAATGTCCATTGAGTGGCGCATTTGGTTTTATCTGAAATAGATGAACCTGAATCGAACAACATTTTATTGCACTAGTTGTTATATGTATTGCGAGTTCAGAAATGAAATGCCCGGTGAGTGGCATCAAAAGGTTAATGCTCTATCACTCTTGAAAACAGCGTACCACCTCCAATATTTTTCCATAGGTGTAAAGTAGACTGTGAATTATGAGAAAAAAAAAAAAACAAAAAAAAAACTTACATTTGCCCCCGGTGTCCCCTACAACTCCAAGCCTAGGTGGAGAGTTTGCTGGTTCTTAGAAGTTGAACTGACACAGAATGGGGGGCTGAAAGCGCTCTGGGTGTTGTACGAGTGCTGATGTGTGTTGTGAGGTGAACACACAGCTAATAGACACAGTGCCAGAGGAAAGCTCTATTTTTGGTCTCAGATATAGATAAGTTTGGCAGCTCTCCTCACTGCCTCTCAAAGAGTTACAGGTCAGCCAGCAACGAACCTTAAACGAGTAAAAGAGCGAGTTGTAATCTAGAGCCGGCTAACCCTGCCATCTCTGAGACAGCCCAACATAGACGCCTCCTCTGCCAACTGGTGCGAGAACTGAAAAATGGAAAAATGGAAATATGGATTTTGCAGTGCAGAACAGAATAGCATAGACAGGATTTTGAAGAAAGCTGTCATGCAAAAATTGTATTCAGTGATACGAAAGATAGGATTAACGAAAACGTATTATGTCTGGATTTGTTCAAATAGGTACTTAGGTTTCTTAACACTCTGCATGGATACATCACAGTTGCGTTTATCTTATGCTGCATTATGCCTAAAAAATGTATTGATCTGCAAATGTAATTCTCTATTGATAGCCGCTGTACTGAAGGAATCAATAGGAGATAGACCCTTTCTGTGTGTTAATGCTGTTCTAAATTAGGCAAATATTATATTTGAAATACATGCTTTTCTCTGAGGAGGCAAGAGAGGCAATCCCTTCTCAAATAAATAAATAAATAATAATAAAAAAAAAAAAATATTTATATTATTATATAGGAGTTTACAACCCACAATTCTGACTTTTGTTTCTAGCAGTTGTATCTCAATTCTGAGAAACTCACAATTTCTAAAAATTAAAAGTCGTGAGATAAATCTATACAACCAGGCAGTATATTTTATATTTAAGTATATTTTGCTTTGATTCTTTATATGTTTTCCTGGATGTGTTTCAAGGGATTCAACCTTTTTTCTTTCTTTTTTTTTTTTTTTGGTTTTGCAGTGATGAATATTATGCCATAAATGCTGTTGATTTGAACTTAACCGGAATTGTAACTGAACTTGGAATATTCCTTTAAGGAATATTTGTCATGACACTAGCAAAGCAAAAAAAAAAAAAAAAAAAAAATCAATGAAAGCATGTACTGATAAACATGGATACCTCTTTTAACAATGCATAACAGTGAATTAAATGAAACAAAGTTCTGTTTAATAATATCTACTGTAAGTTGTGTGAGTGTGTGTTATGAATAGCATGAACATCCATCAACATTTGAATATGCTGTTTAAGTTAACAACATATTGCACGTTTTTCATTAAGCATGGATTCTAAATCTAAATTAAACACACAGATGGAGTAAATCGTGCATGTGCCATTATTCGTCTTTGTCAGCATTCACACCATTAAAATCTCAATAAGGCTTATGGCCTGTCGGTCTGTGCAGGCGCTCCTTGGCCAAAGAGCATGTCTAATCCCGCACAACCTCTCAGTCACGTTTGGATTTTGTTTAAGCCAGGCTTGATGAAGTGCTTAGCACATTGCACAATAGAAAAACATCTTTAAAAAGCTGTCAGCTCAAACTTTCTGCTTTTTAAAGTCTATAAGAACTGGAAGAAAGTTTCCAAATGCCTCTAAGACTCATGCAAACGGGATAAGCAACCTTAATTCATAAACCTAGTTCCCAATTCATCTGATGTTCCCCAAGTTCTGTACATCGGGGTTCCAAGTGGTCTATACGTCAATATATCCACATATCTCAGGTTTATGTCCTCCTTTTACACATATTTTCGTGGTTCCACTGTGAATTTTGTGCAGCTGTCTCTGTCTATATATCTACACAAGCTACATTTTGAGTTTATAACCCCCTTTAGAATGTCTTATCATGGTTCATTCATTCAGTGTACTATTTTTTTTTTTTTTTTTCTGGTAGTTAAGGTGAAATACTTAAGTTGACATCCTATACTCTATTTAAACTGCAACTGTCTAATTCTTTTATAATTATTATGTATGCAGCTTTTATGAGCTTGTATTAATGAGAGCCTACATGGGATATTCGTGCTTTTAAAATATCATTTATCAAACAGCAGGACCATTTAAATGAAATAAGGCAAAAAAGGTGTTTAAGAATTGTGGAAAATGTAAAAGAAATGGTGAATAGTCACTGTTTCTAAAATATACAGGCATTTTATGCCACAAGACATTAGGATTTTTGAAGGTAAAAAAGAGGTCACATTAAAGGATCACATTTTTTTTTTTATTTTTTTCATATATTTTATGTATCTATTCTATTCTTTCACCCTTGTTCCAAAACCTAAACCAAGATTTAAAAATCATACAAAAAATAAAACCAAAATTAATTTAGGGACTATTATTTTGCAATATGCCATTTTCTCCCCTCTGAGAGAATTGCTGATAGATTTTTGCTAGAGAAATTTGCTTTCCATCCATCTTTGAAAGCAGCGATAAGTGTGAAATTCTGATTATTTGTTGCCGTAAACGTAATGCAGCTGGTAAAGTGAAGCCAAATTATTGCCATACTTTCATCGCAGATAAACCCAACAATCCATCAATGGGCGAGATAATGACAGCTGATGATTACAATAGCTTATACAGCGCCCCAAACTCCTGCAGGGTGTAACATGAAGAGAGGGATGCTGGGATTACCATTGGAAGGGGTAGAGAGCCGGAGAAAGAAACGAGCGAGGGAGGGGTAATGCGAAAACAAAGAGGAATCTATCCATGATCCCCATCGTCAGACGCGTCTCCCGGGTTTTGGCAAAACGACACTCCTGCGCTTTAAGAGGGAACCTCAGATTAAAATTCTTGGGATGTTAATGGAAGATGGCGGTGGTCTTAGGGCAGGAATGGAGCTCCAAACAAGCTCAGAAGCAAAGGCTAGATGTGTGTGCTGATACATGAAGTCCAAAGGCACTTTCGCTCTTGCCTGCAGCTCTCTCAAGTCTTGTGACTGAAAAACATGGGGTCAATCCTTTGCGGTCACAGAGCCTTTTGTCAAAACACCCTGGCTAGAGTTGAAATATTTGTCCAGTGGCTGAAAGGAACTTGTTTTTGAGTGTCTGGTTTGGATTTTGAACACATTATGACGTCTGTATGCTCGAAATATCAATTATTAAAACTGGCAGAATTGACTTGTATGTATTTCCAATTGGCCAGAGAAAACATATTGTAACCAGGGGCTCTAAAGAGAAAAAGACAAAAACGCAACTCGTGGCGGGTATTCTAAGTCTTCTGAACCCATACGATCAGTTTGTCTCACGGAAATTTAAGTCATTAAATAATTGTCTTTTATATTGTTACTGTAGTAAAGCCAAAAGAAATAATTACAATATATATATATATATATATATATATATATATATATTAAAAGGAAAACAAACTTTAAATTAAGTATTTCTTTTTCCATCTACTATTACAATATTTTAGATGCATTTTAAAAGCACAGGTCAAAAGTACAAATAAAATAAAAATATTGCAATAAAAATATTTCATATAAGCTGTATGATATGCTGTAAAATGTCAAATTTGATCTTTTGTTTTTAATATGACAGTACAAAATGACAACAGTACGAAAATTTCTTGTAATAAATATGAAAAATGCTTTTAAACTAAAAGTTAAATTATTTATTTTTACAAAACATAAATATGAATATGAAGTTTTTACATAAGTTACATAAGTTTTTAGAAAGCTGTATGATATGCTGTAAAATGCCAAATATTAACTTTCTGTTTTTTTTTACATTACAAATTTCCGAAATTTTCTGTGGTCCTCGTAGCACCATTTTACAAACCCTATTTTGGAGGTGAACTATGCCTTGTATGAATTTCTGGACTACATGATTTGGAATTTTTCCACGTGACTCATTTTGTCAACAAACTCTGGCGAAGACGGGCTTCAATCTCCATTTTACCAGATGTGCATGTGACAAACAGAGCTTTGAACTTTGTTCATTATTCTCAGCTTGATATTCGCAGAACAGTCATTCCGCTGTCAAAAATACCAAGCGTGTAGTTTGAGCCATATAAAGTTCTTTTTATCTGTGTCCTGTATGCACACACATTGTCTTGTCTATGTCATTTGTACAGCAAATATCAGGGTTGTGAAGTCCTTTGGCCCTCCAGTAGTTCCTGCATGCGTGCTATAAGTATACAGACCCCAGCTCACACAAAGGGTCGACAGCCGCTGAAAGGGCCCTGAGATATTGTCCAGAGCTTGATTGACTTGAACATGCTGCTCCAGACAGCACTTCACACTTCATAAAGACCAGAGAGGAAAGGTTTCCCCCTAAGAGGACCCTTTGTGTTCATGTAACAGAGTTCAAAGTGCTACATTGTGGACAACACTGGGTGGTCTTTGTTAGCCTTGGCCTGAAAACATATCAAGACTCATAACAACATTATAATGTAGGGCCAATGAAGACTACATAATCGCATACAGCCCCTACCATTATCCCTTCACCAAACTTTACATTTGTCACAATGCAGTCAGGCAGGTAACGTTCTCCTGGCATCCGCCAAACACAGACTCGTCCATCAGACTGCCAAACAGAGAAGCGTGATTCTTCCTTCCGCAGAACACGTTTCCAGTGACAACATGCTTTACACCACTCTATCCAATGCTTGGTATTGTACTTGGTGATGTGAGGCTTGCATGCAGCTGCTCGGCCATGGAAACCTATTCCGTGAAGCTCCCGCCGCACAGTTTTTTAATGTTTTTAAAAGAAGTTTCGTCTGTTCACCAAGGCTGCATTTATTTAATTAAAAATACAGTATAAACAGTAATACTGTGAAATATTATTACAATTTAAAATAACTGTTTTCTGTTTGAGTATATTTTATAAAGTAATTTATTCCTGTGATGGCAAAGCTGAATTTTCAGCATCATTACTCCAGTCTTCAGTGTCACATGATCCTTCAGAAATCATTCTAATATGCTGATTTGATGCTCAAGAAACATTTATGATTATTATCAATGTTGAAAACAGTTGTGTACTTTTTTTTTTCAGGATTCCTTGATGAATAGAAAGTTCAAAAGAACAGTATTTATCTGAAATACAAAGCTTTTGTAACATTATACACTACCGTTCAAAAGTTTGGGGTCAGTAAGAGTTTTTATTTTTATTTTTTTTTTAAAAGAAATTAAAGAAATTAATACTTTTATTCAGCAAGGATGCATTAAATCAATCAAAAGTGACAGTAAAGACATTTATAATGTTATAAAAGATTGTATTTCAAATAAATGCTGTTCTTTTGAACTTTCTATTCATCAAAGAAAAATATTGTACACAAATTCTATTCATCCTGAAAAAAAAAAAAAAAATATTGTACACAAATATTTTGTACAATTGTACACAATAAATGTTTCTTGAGCAGCAGATCAGCATATTAGAATGATTTCTGAAGGATCATGTGACACTGAAGACTGGAGTAATGATGCTGAAAATTCAGCTTTGATCACAGCAATAAATTACTTTATAAAATATATTCAAACAGAAAACAGTGATTTTAAATTGTAATAATATTTCACAATATTACTGTTTTTACTGTATTTTTAATTAAATAAATTACTATTAAATGGACTAAAGTTAAAAATAATAATAAATAAATAAATGAACCAAAGCACATATGGAAGGCCTGACGGGAAGCTCAGGTCAGAATTACATCAAGATGTCTCAAGTTAAATGATTTAAAGGTGTACAGACATGAAACAAACGTACTGAAAACGAAGAACAATTGGAAAAATGATCATTCCACTGTGACAGAGCAGACTTGTATAGTTTTGGGAATCATTCCTTACATATATGTTTTTCTATTGTCTGCTACAGGGCTTCATATGTGCTGATGAGGCCAATGGGACAGATGCAGGGTTTAGGGACAGAGAAATATTCATCCTTTGCTATGTTTATTGCCCTTTTTTTCTGAGACCCTTTCAAGATTTACTGTCGTCCACATCTTGAAAGCTTTTTTATTGTTGCAATGTTAACCCCAAATGAGCGTCCCCCCTCCCCAGACGCCTAATATATCATGTATGAAACCTGTGTGTCTCTCCACAACCCACACAGTCTCGATTAGCTGTGCTTTTGATGGTTCAGTGCAATACCATTAGTTTTGGGATATGCATATCATATTGTAGCAATATTTAAATGCTCTCTCTTATTCAATTATTTCTCTTTGTATTGTACATACACACTTGCCGCTCATTTCTGTTTGTTACAGTACAGTTCTCTTGAGCCGCACTGGAATGTCTCATGACATGACATCAGTACAGCAATTGGATGGATTTATCTGAACTATATATATAAGCAAGATAACTGTCATGTCTATTGTGATGGTAAAAGGATATAACACCCACAAATCTGGATTATATGTTAACCATTAGATTTTCTTTGCTTTGAATAATTCACTTAACTTTGAATTTATACAAAGTAAGACGAAATGGATTGTTGCTGAATTAAACTGTTTTCTGTTTGAATATATTTTAAAATGTAATTTGTAGTGTTGGTAAAGCTGAATGTTCAGCATTATTATTCCAGTCTTTAGTGAAAATGAAAAAAAAAAAATAATAATAATAATAAATAATAATAATGATTAAATTGACACAATTAGTACATTATAAAATCACATAATATATCTTTTAAAACAAGAATGATTTCCTTTTTTCATTAAAATCATCTTCAGAGAACAGTTTTCCTAAATGAATAATCATGTTGCGAAAACTTAGTACATTTCTATAATGTATTTAAAGTGCTCTATTTTTTGTGCACTAATTTTGTACTTAATACACTAAAAAGTCTTCTTTAGTACTTCTTACGATAATCTTAAGAACATCTAAGTGTACTCAACAGTGCATGAGACACCACGAAATATGAACTAAAATGTGCTTTTAATATACTATCTCTGTATTTAAAAAATGTATTTAGATACTACTTATAGTACATTTGAACCCATAGTGTACTACAAGTGGTAATTAAATATATTTTTTAAATAAAGAGATAGTATATTAAAAGCACATTTTAGTTCATATTTCATGGTGTCTCAAAATAGCACATTTGAGTACACTTAGATGTTCTTAAGATGATCTTAAGAAGTACTAAAGAAGACTTTTTAGTATATTAAGTACAAAATTAGAGCACGAAAATAGAGCACTTTAAATACATTATAGAAATGTACTTTTTTTTCCACCTGGGTTCGTATCTCCATTTCGTCTTTTTTTTTTCTTCATAAATCATTGTTATGTCACTACTATTACTAGGTCACCCTTTACATCTGTTTGTCGATTTTGCAAATATTTAACCAATGAAAAACAGAAAACGGACAACATTGTAAAAACGATCCCCGTTTACATAGATCCGTGAAAACGACTAAAAACGCTGTATTATTCATGCCAGGCCAGTAGTTGGCGATGTCACTTTGTAAAGAAACACTATGCGCCAATAACATGTAATACGTATCTGCATGATGTCACCAAATTCATGTTTTTGTAGTTTACACGGAGACGATAACAGTATCGTTTTCAAAAACGTGCACTTTGAAACCCGTTTTCAACAGTTTGCATTTTCGAGCCCCCAAAATGCCGTTGTTTTGTAAATGGATGGCCAAAACGCATAAAACATTTTCCATTTTTAGTTGAAAATGGTGTTGTGTAAACAACCCCTAAATTCTATTGGACCCTCAAATTGGATGGTCAAACCTTATAACTCTACCCTGACTCAGTCTTGAATGAATTGCCGTACTTTTATACGTTTTGTTTTATGTATTTGAGGAGCAGAGAAGAGTGTCTTAAATAGCCTGTGTAAAGATTTTCATCTTTAATAACATGATTTTGGCCAAACAACAGAAATACACTGAGCACCCACAAAGCTACAATAAACTTTATAACCTGTAAGTTGCTGAAAACGTAATGTGACGCATTTACTGCCTCAGGAGCAGCTGTTCTAATGATGGACAAAACATAAATGTCCAACATTCTTTGTCTAAAACCGATAAAAGCTCCATTTGACCTTAATAATATAGTGACATATGTAAGTGCTTGACCATATATAAAACCACAATATGAACTTTAATTATTTAAACACTGTTTTAATATTGCCATTTGTTTCTATCACTGTACCACAGTACTGCCAGTATTTCTTTGTAAGTGAAGTAGGATTTTTTAAGAAAGATGGTAATGAGAGTCCCAGATGGTGTAAATGTCCTTTCATGCATGTAAAACAGACCTTTACCCAAAGCAGCCGGCCCCTAGATGTACGGTTCCTAAATCAGATCCCAACTGCCCGTAATCCTCCATCACCCATGAAAACCCCTGTCTTCAACATGTCTCCGAAGGCATTTATCAGGCCTACCTCACACCTGCTGGCCACATGGGGCAGACGTTTTGATCTTATCACCATAGCAGTGCAAACACACTCTATGTTCTCTGAGCTCGAGCTGTTGCAGGTGCGCTCAACCATGTGTCAGGTGCGCAAGTGCCGATCTACCACAGGTACTGCTGCATTGTCAGACTTGAGCTGGAGTAATTCTGCTTCAATCAAAACATGTCATTGTGACAGCTCTTGCTATTCCGAAGGACCTGAGGAAACAATTGCTGCTTTTAGGTCTTCTTAGTTTGATAGACTTCTGAAAACAGAACTGTGTTGGCGAGCTGAAACTAAGCATGAACTGTCACAATATATATATATATATCTATACCTCCACGCATATCTCTTTCTTGGTCAAAGTGGATACCAACCATGAAAAGAAACTTTTAAGCCTGCTTTAACTTGAAAGGGAATCTGATCTCAAAGATATTGACTCCTCCATTGGCTTTAGCCAAAACTGAGCACCTATTTTTTTGTAGCGTAAGTGGGTGTTGCAACTGATGCATGTCCTGTCTGTCAAAGAGGAACTTTTGTGCTCTTGCACACCTGATCATTCATGACACATTCATTCCAATTGCTGAGTGATTGTCTGACATATTAGGCTCAATGATGCTTTCTGTGTTAGGATGTGAGATGACAGTTCCCACCAAAGGTCTAATGTCTTTTTATTATATTATATTACATTATATTATATAAAATGTTTAGTTCCTGTCTTATTCATGATAAAACACGACCCAACTTCACCCAACGGTTCTTTGTATCACTACACAACACCCTTTGCAACCACTCTTAGCAGCGTAAACTGACATTGACAGTTGATACATTGATGACATTGATGTTCATTGAGGCTTACTGTATTATGCAGAAGAATATTCTGAAAAAGAGATCGAGTGAGCGAGTTTATTACCTGCATTAACTTTAGCATTTTCATTCAGGTCAGTCCTATGTTCATAATAAAAAATCTGTTTAAATGTCCGATGTATTATCTTGTTCTTTTAACAGTTAAGGGGTTTTCCCGTGACTGACAGCGCCAGTCAAAGCATTTTTCGGTAAAGACTAGAAGGGATACAGCTACGGAGACATGCGCACATTAATATTGGGTCATTTAATTACTGTATTTGCATTATTGTAAGGGAAGGTTTAGGGTTGGAGTAGGTGTAGTCATTAATAAAACACAATCTGATAAGTAGCCAATAAGTAGCAAATTGATTTACTGTTATTTTATTGTAAAATTTTGCCTCACTTCCGGCCGTTGCTGTATCCCTTCTAGACGCAACCACATTTGTCAGTTGCGTCTTGTTCCGTGTTCACAACAGTTCAGTCTTTTCAATGTAAAAGTCTTCGCTACTGACTGAGACACTCATAAAGACAGTCTTTGCCGCCATCTAATGGCATAATAATGTAACTTCTGTTGCTGTTCACGGCCAAGGACTATTTTTCCGGCAGAAGGAAGGCTTTAGCGAAAGTTACTTCATGAAAGTTGCATTGATACATATTTTTGGCTTTAATATTTGTATTGTGTGGTAACTGTTTTATAAAAGCAAAAAGGTACTCAAGGCTAGTGCTGTGAATAAGTCACGGCTGACTGCTTCGCGTCGTGCCTAACAACGCCCTTCACCCGTGACTTATTCACAATACAGCACAGCCTCTCGTACCTTATGGCTTATATTATATTATATTATAAACTATAATATAATTTTTTTTTGTCAGAATACATGACATATATAATACAGTATATACTATAATATAATGTTTTAAATTATTCTTGACAGAATGACTTGAATATAATATGCATTAAAATATGTAAAATAATACAATAATTTTTTTTTCTTGCAAAAGAAAAAAGAAAAAATTATGTTGTTGTTGTTGTTCACATAATGGTGTTATAATTCTATTCTATTGTATTCTATTCTAATTCTAATAAATAAATAAAAAAGTCAGAATACATGGCTACTTTGAATGGCCATCAATAGTTTTTTTTTTTTTTTTTTTTTTTTTTTACGTGTGTGTACATAATTGTGTAATTCCGGTATCTAGCAGCAGGGGCCATTAGTAATGCTAACCAGCCAAATTGTGACCCTCTGGTAGAACCCCTATTGACCTCCCAAAATGAAAATGCAATAACACAAACACAATGACTGATAAAATGATTATGCTTTTAATTTTCATGCCAGCAATCAATAACTAGATCTTAAATATTTACTCTACTGAGGGTTTTTACAAGGGAAATTACAAAGGATATACTGCTTAAATAATCCATTCTTGGTTATTCATAACCTCGGGACCCTAAAGGCAAATTCAGAGTGGTATTCCTATTAAAAGGCAGTGTGTGGGATCCCAGTGCGACTGGTTAAAAGAGAAAAAAAAACATGGAGTGGGGCTAGAGGGTCAATCCCATCTAGATAATGACCTTCCCTTACTGTAGAGCTCTGCCTTAGGTGTACTTTCTAGGAAGTCTAGAGTTGTTGTTTTTTTTTTAATTATTATTATTTTATTTATTTATTCATTTTTATTTTTTTGTATGCAATGCATTTAATGCTAAATGATTTTAATGGTATAAAAGACTCTAAAAACCTGTTAATTGGTTAATAGTAAGTTCCCTTATTCTATAAGGTGCAAATCAGTTACATACATTTAGAGTTTTACGTTCTCATGTCATTGCAAACCTGCACTCACTTTCTTGTTTGGAACCCAAAAAGAGATATTTAAAAAAATGTTCTGCTTGCTCTTTTACATGCAAAATAATAATAATAATAATAATAATAATAATAATAAAACAGCTTTCAAGTTTAAAAAAGACAGCAAAAGCACCAGAAAAGTGTACTAAAAATTGCCCATACAATATTTGTGCTATAGTCATATAGTCAAGCCATATTTGTTTCAGACAAAGACCTAAATTTACATCTGAAAAATGGTTTTTGGAAGCTTGAAAGCTTCAGTTTACATTTATTGCAAGTGTATGGAAAAACTGAGCGAGCAGTAATTATTCAAAATGTATCCTTTTGCATTCCACAGAAGAAAGAAAGCAACATTTGACATGAGGATGAGTAAATGGCTTCATTTCCCCCTTTTTTTAGGGGAAACATTCTATTAATCAGTTATGTTGTATCATATTCCAGAGTTTTCTTATCTTGTTGTACAGTAAATAACACTTGGACGACCTCCCATGATTAAACGTGCCAGATCTTCTCAACAAGAAACGGCAAGTTTACTAGTCGGCCCCGAGGGTGGCATTAAATCAAAAGATGGCCTCTCTCTGAATCAACACAAAGCCTCGACACAATCTGAAAGCAGGTTGCTGTCGGAGCACTTCACCAGTGCTCTCAATTAATGCCTTTGAAATGCCATCTCTCATTAAGCGCCAATGCCGTCCGACGTCTCGCAGGAATTAGCTGTGGGGAGAGAGCGCCGAGTTCGATTTCAAAGAGGCTTCTGGTCAGGGAGGCGGGGCTTCTCTGTTGCATTATGGATGCGAAGCCATGCTTAGACTCAAAGAGACTGAGATGATTGGGAAACTATTTAATTCCACATTTAAAATTGCTGTGAATAATTCTGAAACTCACAATTAATTGAAAAGCCTTGTATGGCTCCATGGTGTTATTTATTCTTGCCACCAATAAAGTTGTCTGTTGTGTCTTTAAAAATATTGGTAACACTTTATAAGTATACAGTAATAAAGTCATTTGCAAACTACTACTTTATAGTTAATTCAGTTAATATATTATAGTCTCCACTTTGTTAATTTATTAATAGGCTATACAAATAGTGAGTTCTTCATTCATTGTCACTGTAATTATCTCTGATTGTGTTCATCAGAAAGAAGAAAGTCATATACACCTAGAATGGCTTGAGGGTGAGTAAAGCTTGGGCTAATTTTCATTTGAAAGTGAACTAATCCTTTAACACAATTGAAACGCAAACATGAACATGAATAATTTCAATAACATTAAAGGGTGGTTCAATATTAATATTATAAAGCGACAAGAATATTTTTTGTGCACCCAAAAAAACAACAAAATAACGACTTAAATAGTGATGGCCAATTTTAAAACACTGCTTCATGAAGCTTCGGATCTCAACAAAAATATCTTAATTTGTGTTCCAAAGATGAACGAAGGTCTTACGGGTGTGGAACGGCATGAGGGTGAGTAATAAATGACATTATTTTCATTTTTGGGTGAACTAACCCTTTAACTAAGGATAATCACTTCTTTAAAAATATATTGCTTGTTCATTAACTAATGTTAACAAATGAGAACTTATATAAAGTGTTACCAATATATTAGTAATAGATTTATGCCTAAAAATCAATTTTCACACACTTCCGCAGAAAAAAATGTCATTGCAACATATACAGATAATGGCTTGGCTGAACACCCATAGTAGACATGTTGTTAGAAAAGTGAAATTACGGCTTGCATAATGAATTTCAGAATAGTTGGATGACTTCATTCTAAAAAGCTCTGAGTTCAAAACTGCACAAACTGTTGTTCGGTTCCAGCCATTGATTTCTAGCTGTGCTTGCGTGATATGTATTGGTTGACTCTCAGCGCGTGGACATTGAGCTGTTCACTTTGCTTAGTTCCCTGCAAGAATTGATCCAAAAGCTATTAAATCTGTCATGCTATTTGCCCTGTTCTCTGAAAGAGTTTAGGGATGTCACTTGTGAATGGAACTGGCCCTGGTAAAGTTGGCCTGTGGTACAGAGAAAAGACCTCAAACCTTAATGCCCGCTGGAGTGCATTATAACCATTACCGTGGCACTAGAATTCCATTTTTGCGGCGTAGCACTCAATCACTGTGAGAAAAAACAGCGCGGAGCACAAGCTGCGGTACACCACATTTACGCTACAACATTGTCCTTTCATTGATGTTAAGACAAATGTCTGTCTCCTCTGTAGTGGTTCTCTAAAAGCTATGCACAAGCAAGGCAATTCATACTGTTTATGTGTAAATGTGTGTGTACAGGGTTTGAATTTGTGTGGTGGGCTCCTAATCCTGTTTGGAAAAGAGTTTGCATAACAAAAAAACAGTACACACTACCTGCATTGTCTCTAAGCTAGCCTGTGTTAGTGGTTAGTGTGTGCGGAAAGGCAGTAGTGGGGGTGGGTGACTAGAATTCTCTCCCATCATTAGGACACAGGAATAGACTGGTTTGTCTTTGTCTAGTCCGTTCACCTGCAGGCGGTAGTAGAAAGATGGCTTCTCCCTTCAACTAATCGGTCTATGCCCTGCTGGTGATGGATGATTTATCCTCTGGGTTCTTGTAGTGTTGTGGTCCTTACACAACTTTACAGTGCAAATGAAATGTACTTTTTTATGTACTGCATATCAAAACTTTAGGATGAAATATCAGGACTTTGACTGTTTAACCTCAACAAAGCATGTGGTCTTGCCAGACGGCCTGTGGTTGTTAAACAAATGAAAAATTCACTGCCGTACACAATGAAATCTTTGTCATGCTTTTCTTTTTTCATTATTTTGTTGTTTGATTCAGTGTATAATTTAGATGAAAGATGGGCATTGCGATTATCTATCTATCTATCTATCTATCTGTCTGTCTGACTATCTATCTATCTATCTATCTGATGTCTGTCTGTCTCTGACTATCTATCTATCTATCTGTCTGTCTATCTATCTATCTGATGTCTGTCTATCTATCTATCTGATGTCTGTCTGTCTGTCTCTGACTATCTGTCTATCTGATGTCTGTCTGTCCGTCTGACTATCTATCTGTCTGTTTATCTATCTATCTATCTGATGTCTGTCTGTCTGTCTCTGACTATCTATCTATCTATTTATCATCTATCTGTCTGTTTGAATATCTATCTGTCTGTCTGAATTTCTGTCTATCTGTCTGCCTGTCTATCTATTTATCTAATGTCTGTCTGTCTCTGACTATCTATCTATCTATCTATCTATCGATCTGTCTGTCTGAATATCTATCTATCTATCTATCTATCTATCTATCTGTCTGTCTGTCTGAATATCTATCTATCTATATATCTATCTATCTGATGTCTGTATGTCACTGTTGCATGCAAAAAGCTCATAATTTCAGTAAATCTCTATTTTGATTATACGTTGATGGTATTGTAAAGGTGTAGCATTATGCTGCATACAGTATATATATAATTTTATGTCATCTTATATACATGGTGTATACATGTCGTTTCTACCAATAAGCTGCTCTGTTCAAGAAAGCTAAGAGCTATACAACATGCCTGGCCTGACAGCTGGCATTCACTGGGTGCAGTCGTGGCATGCAGGGCTGGGGTTGCCAGGCTAAAGCATGTGGGTGTGAAGGCTGACTGCCATCTGGACCTGGCTGTTCCGCTGCCCTTTGGTCCAACAGCAGTGCCCCCAGACACATAGAAGACAGTCCCACAAGCCCCTTCACCAGTGCCTGACATAACCTCAGCCCAAAGACGGATGGCACCCACCCTCATAACTGTCACCCTTGGCTTTGGACTCTCAACGTCAGCCAACTACCAAAGATTGGGCTCATTTCCGCTTGGATAGCTGTGACTAATGTGCGGGTCACTTTGGAAGAATGCTGGATATCAAGGCTGTACATCAAAATGGCTCCACTCACTGTGCAATATGAGACGCCCTTCTCAAAGTCGACAGGGTACAATTTAAAAACAGCAGCTCAAATATATTCATTTTTACTTCTATTGGGTTTCTGTCACTTGTTGTTAAAGTGACATCTTCCCAGAGTCGCACACTGCGCACACAGATGGACCTCCTCAAGTAAGCCAAAACATTCAGTGAGATTAAAACATTTATATATATGTAAATCTAAACAGGCACAATCCATTTTTACAACATTGTATTTTGGTTTTAGTTGAAACATTCTAGAAACCATACCTAAAAAAAAAAAAAAAAAAAAATGGAAACATTGTGAAAATGTTTAAAGTAGGGTCAAAAACATAATTTTAACAACTAAAACAATACTAGACCAAAGTCCAACATTTATTATCGGTACATTTCAAATAGATGTTTCAAAAACATATTGAAAATTGAAAAATAACAACAGCATTACAGCATTTCTGCAACACTATTAAAATGTAACACTTTAAAACCTGACTATGTTGTATTAAGTAAGTAAGTAGAATAAAAATATTAGCACAACCTTTTCAGCACTTAAAAAAAAGGTTTTTACAGTGTAGTTGAGCTAGTATAGAGGAAATAATTCACGGTTTGCGGATGTTCACTACAAAATATGTATTACTCTCAACCAAAAATTCAGCGTTATTCATGTTTTATTCAAACAGCTTTCGTCTGAAGCTGGCAATATTGGAACAGATACTTTTATTTATGTATGAAATGCAAATGAAGGTGTGTTAGACTTTTGAAGAGGACAGTCTAAGTGAATAATTACTGCTCTTTCCATGTCTCTTATACCGCAGTCCGATTTAATGTAGACTACTTACACACCCGATATCTATTCAACGGATAGTCAATTGAAGCACTAATAGATAATAAGATTAAGTAGCTACAGGGATGAATATGCACGTGTCCCAAGCTTATCCTAGTAGACGGTGGGAATATTACCACACATTGCAGGAAAGCAGGAACATGTCCAGTCCCGCAGTAATGAGGTTGGAAATTCAGCATGGCTAATGTACTCTTAAATGCTAATTCTGCCCACTGCTTGGCCGTGGCACTAAAAGCACCTCTCACACACGGCTGGGGCTTGATTAAAATCTGTGTGCGGCCCCGCCGGCCCCAGCCAGATGAGGGTGAATATGAATGAGTGAGGTTAGTCCTCCTCATGCAGCCGCAGTCTCTGTCCTTGCCTTCACGCGCTGCAGCCTCACACCGAGTGTGCTTGGAATGGAGATGAGAGAGGACAGGAGAGGTGGAAGACATGCTGGGCGGACGGTCGGAAAGCTGGCAAAAACAAATGAGAAGGGCAAAGCTCAAGCGACACAGATCAAAAAGTCAAAAATGGCAGGAAAGGATACTGTCCAGACATTATTTAAATGCTAAGATAATGCTAATGCATTCTAGAAAACACTTTTTGGGTGAATTTCACAAAAGCAATCCTAAATCATTCTAATATGCTGATTTGCTGCTCAAGAAACATTTATTATTATTATCAATGTTGAAAACAGTTGTGTACTTTTTTTTTTTTTTGATGAATAGAAAGTTCAAAAGAACAGAATTTATCTGAAATAGAATATTGTATTGTAATTGTAACATTATAAATGCTTTACTGTCACTTTTGAACAATTTAATGCATCCTTGCTGATTAATAATAGTTAAAATTGTTTTTAAAAAATTTGGATTTTATGAAAAATATCTTAATTTGTGTTCCGAAGATGAACGAAGGTCTTACGGTTGTGGAACGACATGAGGGTGAGTAATTAATAACATTTTCATTTTTGACTTCAATTTTCATTTTTGGGTGAACTAACCCTTTAAAGCAACACCATGGAACATTTGCTCACGGTTAACCCTAACCCTTCCCCCATGTGGTTGATAAGCACAATTGTCTGCTACCAGTGTCGTAAATACTGTCGCTGTCTAAGCTTCCCCGTGGGCAGTGCAATACACGTGAATTTGTTTACTAAGCTGACGGAACCGGCGAATGCAGAAACCTCGTTTGGAAACCATGTCCACCAACCAGGTAAAGTAGCCCGTGTTACACTATGTTCTACAAATATCATTACATAGTTTTATTTATTGTTACTCCAGAATTGAAAAGTACAATGACAAAAAAAAAAAAACGGTAGTATGTTAGCCTAGTTTTTTTGCTTGCATAGTTCGTATGTAGCATTGTTTGCAAAGGGTGTAATTTGTATTATAGAATAAAATGTTGTCCACATGGTTTTGAGACTTGCAAATTAGATTGTTTCGTCTTATAGTTAGCTGTTGGCTAACTCCACCCAGGCTACGAGTAAAATATGTGATATGTAAGGGATGGCTGTGTGTACCGACCCGAACACGAAACTTGCAGAGTTGAGTAAAGTCTTGAGTCAGTTGATCACAAGTCCAAGTCAAGTTGCAAACTTTTTTTTTTTTTTTTTTTTTTTTTCTTTTGGCGACTTGATTTTCTATTTCTGGTTTTCAACATTGATATTAATTTGAAATGGCTTAGAAGACTTATTCATTCAGGAATCAGTTTCTACTGATTGTGCTGTGCATTTTTGATTCACTAAAAATAACCAGCTCATAAGAGTCATTCATTAGGGGATTGGGCTGCGCTGTGTGTTCTGCACTGTAAATTCTGTAAATTGTGTTTTGGTACTCTGTCCACATCGGCAGAAGAATCCCCCCAAAAAAGTTGGCATGAAATGGAATTTGTGATTATCTTTTCTTCCCTATTGTGTATATCTGAGTGAAACGGCTTCTTGAACGAGAACAAATCTAGGTTGGGGCTTGATTTTGTCCGTGGGGAATTGATTGGATGGTTGTGGATTGCTATTGGTGGATCTCATGTGAGTAACAGGTTGCCCCACCCTCGTGCCAGTAAACACGTAATTGGAGAAGTGATGTCACTGCAAGTGGGAAGGGAAAATTATTTTGATTAAAGATTATGAGGACACGTGTAAAAAAAAAAAAAAAAAAAAAAAAAAAAACTATGCATGAATAAATAGTTTATAATAAATACTGCAATATTCAATAAAAAACAAGAACTGCCAATTTTAATTTTATTTTTTTTATTTTAATACACTGAAATAAATTTGGTGTTTGACTGACTTTCACTCAAATTGTTAGTAAATTTCACAAATAATTACGAAGAAATGGCAAGTAACACACTGAAGTAAGAACACAGAAGAAAGACTGAAGTAGTATTCTTGTAAAACATACTGCAATTTATTTAAAATTTTGAAACTTTATTTTTTTTAAGGCGGTTCTAAATACGATCCTTGGTTCTCAATCTTATTCACAATACTTTTCTCATAATGATTACTATTGTTTTATCAGTTCAAACTAGAGTTGTCAAAAGTACCAACTTCGGTACCTAGTCAGTACTGAAATTTTTAAAATGTGGCCTGCTTTCAAAATGCTTTCAAATGCTCCCGTGCGCCAATAACAGACATTACCGATGAGCGCGTCAACACAGTGGCCAAACAGAGGTGTTTACAAATCTGCTCAACAGCACTCAAAGCGTCACATTTTTAAAATTGTTGTACGATACTGAAGTCAGTACTTTTGACAACTCTTTTTCAAACAATTCTTTTTTTTTTTCTGTGAAATGTTTTGTTTGAAAAGTTTGCCTGTGCCATTCCTTTTACATAAACTCCACTTGGTTTGATATGTTGTTATGTAACGCAGACATTCAGACATTTGAATGTGTTTCTTAACTGTCTAAAAGTGTACTTTTTGGATGCCTATGCCACAGTATACAAAAACCGTTTGATATGTGTGAGAGTCCCTGCTGCCTACAAGTCCCCAGCCTCCCACACACACATAAAACCTCCGCTGCCTCGTTTTCTGCCTCTCATCAAACTGCAGCCAGTTTTGCTCCCTGACAGAGCACAGCTCCAGCTCTGGATGCACTACAGACAGCGCCACAAGGAGACACCACCACTGGAGCCAGTACGCCTGCCAAGAGCTCTGGGCCAGAGAGGCCCCCAGAGGCCCTGGGGTGTGAGAAAGCACTGCATGCCGTCAGCGCGTCCCTCCACCAGGCCTCAAAACCATCACCAAGGCCATATCAAAGGCTGGCTCGCCGCAAATGCGAGCGGTACCCTCCCCTCCTCGAGGTGGACTCGCTTGAGCTTGTTTAAGCTGCATCGTCGTGCTTGGATGAGCAAGATTTAAATGCTGTTCAACAGAATAAATTATTACTGACTCCAAATTTTCCACTGAAGTAAGTAGCATCAGTCATTACAGCTGCAGTAAAGAAGAAACTCAAGCAGAACATTTTGCTGGGAAAGCTGGATGAAAGGCATGAAGAAGGGAAATATTTGAATAGAAGCATCATCAGCTAACCTAAACACAATGTTCAGATGCTGAATGCAAAAGTCGCATTTTAGTTCATTGCTGACTCTTATTTCAGCTCATTGTTCCTTTTATCTCGTCTAGCCTTTGTGGAAATAAAGTACACTTTAGCATACTTTTAAAAAGTATGGAGCCTTGCACATATTTATTAATCTTTGTTAATGTTAGTTAATAAAGATACAGTCTTTCATGTTAGTTCACAGTGCATTACCTATAATGTTAACAAATACAACTTTTAATTTTAATAATGTATTAGTAAATGTTGAAATTAGCATGAACTAAGATTAATAAATGCTGTAGAATCATTAATTCTTAGTTCATGTTAACTAAAGTAGTTGACTAATGTTAACTAATGAAACCTTATTGTAAAGTGTTACCAAATTTTCAGTATGGAAATAATATAGTCTAAAAGAATACTTAAGTATGAACTGAATGTATTTTTTTTTTTTACTTTTAAGTTAATGTTAATTACAATTAAATTAAAATGTATTATAGTTTAAATGTATATTAAATGCAATTAGTTGAACTTTAGGGTGCTTTTTTTGATCTACTTAACTTAAGTAAGTAGTAAGTACACCTTTATATGTAATTTAATCTGCCGTATGCCATGTGTCATGTATTTAATTATATTTGTAATTACACATTCGTAAAGGTGAAGTTGCAATTCAGTACATTTAAAATACATAACTTTACAACTTTACTTACATAACTTTAAATGTATTATCAAATAACACGACAGTTAAAATTCTAATATGAAGTGTTATTCAACACATCAAAATAAGTGTACTTCTTTAAAGCACGACAAAAGATTGTTTTTAGTTTGACATTATTACAAAGTGCACTCGTTAAAAGTGTTCTTAAATATTAATAAACATAATCATGACTCTTTTTAAGTACACTTAAGTGTACTTTTATTTAATTTATATTGTTATCTGCAAGTACAGTTTGTTAAAAATATACTTTTGAGATCTGAAGTACATTAGTGCACATTCAGTATGCACACTTCTTTTTTACAAAGGATGGTAAGTCAGAGTAGACTCAAACTTAAATACGCTAAATATGCTTTATTGCGACAAATGCCCAATAATTCTTTGTAGTTCAGCAAAGCTAGCGCTGCGTCCGAAATTGAATACTTCCCTACTGCGAAAAACAGTACGGCAAAAGAGTATGTCCAAATTTATAATATTCGAAAAACTATTGGTGAAGAGTACCCTGGTGACCTTCCGCAGAGATTCTGAAGTGTGAAGTTTTAATAGACACTTTGCAATCCAATGAGGCCACATTAGATTTATGAATGGCAGTGAAGCGACGCAACTGACGCTGGTAGGTCATGTGACAGTAACAACACTTCATACTACCCATATACTATATAGAACATACTTTTTAAAGGTTGCAAAGTAAATTCAAATGTAGTACCTACTCGGTATGCGATTTTGGATGTAGCCTAGATGTTGGAAGAGGTTCCAAGTTGTTTGCTTTTAAAGTACAACACTTCAGCTTTCCTTTTAGGATAGGATTGCTAGTATGTCCTCTAGAAGCGGCTACACTGTGAAGCTTTAACCTTTGGCCTCAAGGAGCTGTTGAAAATTCCCAGAGTGGCAACACGCTAGTCAGATAATAAACGACTCCCCAGGACAAAGGAATGGAGATTTATTTGCTGCCGAAACATTTAGCGTAGACGCAAGTGTGTCACTGCGGGCCTAATAAAGGTGAGCTGTGAAGACAAAGAGGAATGGTCTGAAGCTAACGCAGAAGAGACTGAACTTACTTGGTACATCCGAGGTAATCGCCAAGACTGACTTGGCCATAACAGCATTTCCATCACCCATGTTAAACTACTCGGCTTGGCCTTTTTATTGCGATTTATTGTTCAGGAAATGGCAACATGCACTTAATATAGATTGGAATGTCTACACTTTTAATACAGTTCCCAGAAAGGTTTTCAATCATGTATCAGCTTTCAGTGTTTTCCTTTTTTGTTTCTTTTTTTCTGACATTAGTAATGCTGACAGAGCTTGTGATGCATATGTGGTGTCTCATAAAACCAAACTGCAGGTGGTTGGTGTGCTTTTAAATATGGATTTTGGCACATGGCGTAAGTTGGGTAAGATGAGCCACTTACCTGTTTCGTTTATTTGTAACTGACAAATATGCATCAAATTAAGTTATTTGCATGGAAATTAAATGGATGGACATTTTATATGCAATTCAAATACAGAAATTTAGGCCTAATGTTTTTGAGTGTAAAAATAAAAAAATAATAATTTAACATTTTGAATTCTTATTATTTTAAGGTTTGTTTGTCTGTTTTGGTTTATTTTTGACCTTTCTGCTATGTTATTCAGATGGGATAATCAAAGAGAGACTTAAGGCTCCAACATTATTCACATTATTTAACTTAACAATTTAATAATTTTCAGCCTTTTAGTTCAGCTCCTTTAGGGTACATTTACACAACAACAATGTACTAAAAATGACAATGATGTACTACTTTTTCACCTACAGATGACAATGTTATCAAAACGATCTCCATTCACATGGATCCATGAAAACGAGTAAAAACGCTGTATTTTCATGCCAGGCCAGTAGTTGGCGATGTCATTTTGTAAAGAAACACTATGCACCTATAGACTGAACACGTGATATGCATGTGCATGCCATCACTGTTTTCACAAATTCACTATTTTTTGTAGTGTACTTTTGTTGTTGTTGTTGTTTTACATGTTGTTGATCATTTTCAAAAATTTGCATTTTCAGGCCTCCAAAGTTTAGGCCCAGGTAGTTGGTGTCTGGTTAAAGACATGTCAAGTTAGCACAGTGTTTGATTAACCATGGTAGGGGATCGTAGACTCCTGATGTGCACCTGATTAGGATAGACGTATAAGATATAACTAATAAACGTTGTGTAATTAAAATACTGTGAAACCAAATTAATAATGTCTTTTTTTAGATGAATGGTAAGATAATGCCAAGTTTGCCTTGTTGCTTAATATTACTTTCATCTTATAGAACCAATAAGATGAAAACCTGACAGGATTATTAAGCAAGACTGTGCTCTTAAGCTCAATAAAATGTATTATGTAATATATATAAAGGGGCAAGCTTTATAAAAGTCAGTAACATCAAGAACAGTATCATATTCTTCTTATCATGGACCCAATTTAAATCCAAAGTTAAACCTCATACCCTTACAGTTTCTATATTAAATTTAAAGCCTTTAATCCTAAAATAAACAGTCAAGTAAATATTTATATCATGTTGATGTCTTTTGTGCCATTAATTAAATCACCTAAGGAAGCCAGTGGAGGCTTTCATGAAAAACATTTGTCATGTACACTATGGTAACAGGAAAATGTAGAATACTTTATTTCACTATTCTGAACTCTATTATTATTTATGTTTTAATAACAAAGCTCATTCTACACACACACACACACACAAAGCTGGGTTAAAAACAACTCGAGTTGGGTTGAAAATGGACAAACCAAGTGATTGGGTTAAATGCTTACCCAACCTACTGGGTAGTTTTATTAAACCCAACTATTGTTTAAAAATTACTAGATGGCTGGCTTAAAATGGCTTAAAACCTAAAATAGGTTGGAAATTAAAAATCAGACAAATAATTACTAGAGGCAACAATAATAATCAAAAGGTGAACATTTATTAATAAGCAAATTTAATGTTTATTGTTTAATTATTATTCATTAAACTTATTAAAAACAACCCAAGTTGAGTTGAAATTGACAAAACCAGCAATTGGGTTGTTTTAACCCCGTGGTTGAGTTAAATGTTTGGTTAACTGCGGTTAACAATAAACTGCTAACTCAGTCATATGCCTGGGCAAGTAAATGCACCCTCAGACGTGATTTAAAATGACCCAATGTACAGCATCTAATATCCAAAGGCAGGTTATTCCAGAGACAAGATACAACAGATGACCTCAGTGGCCGTATTCACACATCTTAAGGCTAAAAGTAGCTCCTAACTTGCCAATTTAGGAGAAACTCTTAAAAATAATGGGCGTGTCAGTCCTAATTTTAGGACTCCTAAAAGAGCATTTCACAAAGCATTTTAGCGCTAAAACTAGCTCCTAAATCTGTGAAACGCTAGTCAAGAGGACTCCTAAGTCACTAAGACCAAATCAAAAACAGTCCTACAATGATTGTTGCTGCCAATCCACCTGAGCAATCCACCCAAAGACACTGTAGTGTACAGCATTGAGGCAATAGCGATAGACCCTTGGGTGCTGAGCCTTTTCTTCATAAATGCAATACATACTTTGATTTATAGATTTGAATCTATGCTAAAAATAAATCTTTAATAAATAAATAATAATGCCTGATTACCTGCGGCAGTTTTTTTTACTAGTTCACACTTACAAATGATCAAATAGAGTAAAAAAAAAAATTATAATAAGTGTATTTGGCGTGCTGTCCAAGGGGATCGAGGGCTCCGAGCTTGGAATTTTGCCCAAATCCAGAGTTCTCCTCGTATCCTCAGCCAGCCGAGAGTGAGGAACGGGTTGGTGGAGGGATGCAGAAAACTGTTGAGGTAACTATGTGAGTCGGCTCTCGTATATATACCTCCACTCAAGCTGATTAGATAGACTGTTTGAATGTGCTCCTCCAAAACTTTGTTTATAAAACATAATTTGTCACTTGAATTCTGCAATCTCTCAAGATGCAAATATATAAGAGGCGGACAATTAGCTGAACATATACTAGTTTAATTAGTGACACTTAGCCTACATTTTAAAACCTTTAATTGAATATGGCAACATTTTTATTTTAAAACCTTTATTCGTATATGGCAACATGATACCTCATTCTACAATATTTCTATGATTAAATCATAGTTAGGGCATAGTTAGTAAGCGTGTTGACATCATCCATAGCAACAAGGTCAACCCCGCCCTTTCTCTTAGCTTAAGACTTCTCTGTATTCCTTAGTAAAAGTTGGTCTCAGCAGCTTTGTGAATAGGTTTTAAGAGAAATCTCTTAGCTAAGAACTTTGACTGCCATTTAGGAGAACTCTTAGTGGTAAGATAAAATGTTTCGTGAATACGGCCCCTGAAATATATTTGGGATTGTTTTTTTTGTTTGTTTGTTTGTTTGTTTGTTTTTTTTAATATTGCAGTTTAGCTGCATTAACTGCTAATAATTGCTGATAAGCCACTTGAAGTGTGAATTGTTTTTCCTTCATTTGTGTCTAAAGGCCCAGGTGCTGTCATTAAGCCATGGCTGGTATCTAGCTTTAGGTGTTACTGTTTTAAATAGTGCACGCAGGTTTAAGATTTTAGTACATGTTGTATTAAACTAATAAATCATTGCTTCAGTACCCATATCAACAAGACTTGACACTGTGGAACTAAATCTCTGCAAGATTATATGCATCCACAAACTGACTGGCAGTAAACGGATTAATAGCATGTAAACGTTTTCCAATGGCCTATAACTCTGCAGGGCACCCGAAAACACCAGAAGATAACAATAAATCCAATGTGTGCCCATGCCTATGAGTAGGTCCCATTACAGATTCTGTTAAAGTCCACAGAAAAAAACAATGGTTTTTTGAGACAATAAACATGAATATTAAAGGGCTGGTTCATTGCTATTTCACTTTTTTAAATTTAGTTAGTGTGTAATGTTGTAGCTTGAGCATAAACAGTATCTGCAAAGTTACAGCGCTGAAAGTTCAATGCAAACAGAAATATTGTCTTTTAAACTTATGCCTACAAAAACGACCGGTTTGGACTACAACGAGCTTCTTCCTGGGTTGGTGACATCATAAACCCTGCAATTAACAAACACTGCCCCCGGGAACACGCAAAAAAGTGGGCAAGGCCATGCCGCATGCATACAAGTCTTCTTCCTAGGGACACTGGACTTTGAAAACAATGTATAAAATGTATGTTTAATTCTGTTCCAGACAATTATAATGCTAATTTAGCTGTCTGTGCTGCACATTTTATAGAAGACAGCTTCCAGAATCTACACGAGTTTAATGCTGGATTTGCACAAAGGCTATTACTGAAAGATGGAGCATTTGCACTTTAAAAGCAGAAGCTGCTGTTTATGAGCCCCTAACTGTAAGTATGTTTTATTTTTTTATAAAGTTATATAGTTTCTGGGACGTAAACAAAGACTAATGCGGTTTGGCTTCGCTAGCCAGTTAGCTAAATTCTATTTCATACTTCTCCAACAAACGCCTACAAACACCAACAAACTTTTATGTAATCACACCAGCGAACTTCTGTCGGTGTTTGTTGGCGTTTCTGTTATCAGCGTACAGCATTGTTTCATTACGACTTTTATGTTGTGTTTACCCACATGCTCGTTCATGCTATAAATTAAACAATACCTTTACAAAAATGCTACTACTCAGTCATGTATTCAGCTACAGTAAAGCTTCAATCAGAACACTAAGGGGCAGCAGTAACATTTACAAGTGACAGCATATCTAAACATTTTGACACAAATACAAACAAAAATACTTACCATTCATGAACGTCCATTAAAAGCCGTGCTTGCAGAAGTTCTGCTTGACCCTCTTCATCATTACTGCTATCTGGGTCTGATTCTGGCTCAAATTAGCACGGCAATATTGATGCCATTATTAACATTTTCACTGAAACAAAGACTGGACTTTGACTGAAGCACATGCAACTATTGCCCGTAATGGTAAGGGACATGGCGTTTCCGGACAACATGAATCGTGACAACGTATTCCGGACAGCGAATCACAATACACAGGGACAGCTAAACAATCTCAGTCCATTGCGTATTTCTGAGGGAGGGGCTTCATAGAACCAGAAACTCAACAGAGCGTTTTTAGGAAAAGGGAAACAGCGGTGTAGAATAAAGGTAAATATATATGAAAAATATGGCGTTTTTTTAAAAAAACAAAGCATTAAGACATGTTAAACATAAACACAATCAAGCCTAGAAAAAAAAAAAAAAAAAAAAACAGTGAATCAACCCTTTAAAATCACCCAAAATTAATAAGATATCAGAGATAGGAATCACAGTTGATAAGAAGTCTTAAAAATCATTGATAAACTCCTTGTTTTATTGAAGGAGGTCTATTAAGTGCACAAAGGACTGGACTGGACTATCCAGATCAATCTTAAACAATTGAACCTCAAAACTCACATAGGATTCAACTGAAAGCAGTTGACATTTAAAACAATTTCTAAACATTGTAGCAACCCCACCACCCCTACCTGTTGCCCTGGGAGTACTCAGAAAATTATAATTATCAGGGGCTGTGCCAGAAAGAGGGTCCATTTCATCAACATGTCTCTGTCACAAAAATAAAGTCTAATTCACGAGAAGAAATAAAGTCATTAATTGAAAATATCTTTTTGGCAATAGACCTGGGCCCGTATGTTTAAAGCTGCTCAGAGTAAAATTTTAGTCTTAAGTGTGTCAAAATTCTAAGAATGACATAATTGTACTCTTACTCTTAAGACTTAAGAATAAGTATAATTCATAAAGGTTCAAAAAAAAAAGTGTCAAGACTAGTTCTTAGCTCCTAAATTATTTAGGAGAGCTGGAGAGGTCTCCTAACCTAGTTAGGAGTAAGAAGATGGCAGCAAAGAAGAGGACATACACGCTCTCCAATAAAGATATGATGTATTGGAGTTATATGATGACATGGAGTTAATAAAATGATATAAACTTAATTGTCAATTCTTATTGTAACTGACTTAATAAGAAATGTAATAACTTTAAATAAATGTAATAAATATTACTTAAACAATAATTTATGTTTATGTTTAATACATTTAAAGGTGCTGTATGCGATTTCTCAACTTTGTTGTTGAACACTGTTGATATTTGAAATGAACCCAAACAAACCCACCCCTCTCTTCATTGCGCCGCCTCCAAAACTCACACTCCAATACTAACTACCCTGCTCCGAGCTGGTCTCGAACCCCGGCCCGATCGCTGCTGGCATGCGAGGTGAATGCACTACCAATGACACTAAACACATCATTCTCTAGTGGGTGTCAGTGTGCAGTAGTTTAACTGCAAAACTCTCACTATCTGGCCACTGTTGCACACGTAATGCAAGTGGATGTCTATCACAGCTGACGTGCAACAAAATGCTTCATGAAAAATAAAGTGCAGATAATGAACGAATGACAAGGAAGCACAAAAAATGAACATACAGTACACAAGAGTAAATACAAACAAGAGTTTCTCGTTAATCGCCAAAACAACAGCAGCTCCAGACAATTAAAACCCAGTGTTACTTACATGATAAGGAATCAGAGCAGCCTCCGCGTCTGTTTTCAGGCCTTCCTGCTTAGCTCTCTCCAGTGCTGGAAAGCTTTTCTAATATAAAAGCAGGTCCTAAAGCGCTTGCCCAGTCATAAATCTTCATTGCAGTGATATTCTTTTGTGCTCTTTTGAATTGTGTAAACTTACCACACCAAACATAGTGGCCAAAATTGATGTGCAAAGGTCTTTTTTTTTTTTTTTTTATAAATGACCCTACAATTTTGCTTAAACCAACAAAATATGAGGAAGATATATTTTTATGTTTATATTATTTAAATGTTTTAAAATATCACATTGTCTACAACATAATCAGTTTTTAATATTTCATTGGTTCTCTCTTGTTTTTATAATTTCTTTGCATGACAGCCTGACCAAAAATAATTTGAAATAATTTGAAATTTCATTATCACACATGAAACAATTGACTCCAAGCACAGCTACACGATATGCTTACATCTTTTAACACATTTTTTAAAATATTTGAATTAAGGTTGAAGATGTCTATTTTCATATGGCTGGACATCACATTTGGCCACTACTCTATGGCAGTTCATTGACTTTCCAACTGACAATCAAACCATGTGGCAAAAGCAAGTCACTTATGTTGATAGTGAGTGGGCTTCTCTGGAGT
This sequence comes from Hypophthalmichthys nobilis, assembly GCA_037950665.1. Lineage (NCBI taxonomy): Eukaryota > Metazoa > Chordata > Actinopteri > Cypriniformes > Xenocyprididae > Hypophthalmichthys > Hypophthalmichthys nobilis. The sequence continues at coordinate 28,681,924 of CM075476.1, read as the reverse complement.
TGTTGAAGCCATTGATGGAACTCGCTTTCACATTATTGCTCCAATTGTAAATGAGAAGACATATCAATAGAAAAAGATTCCACACCATCAATACTAATTTGTGATAATTTTGCACAATGCAAAGCTATTTTTAAAAATAAATCGAAATTGTCAGGACACAGACGGAGGCAGAGAGGTGAGTGAAACACACAAGTTTATTTAACAGAGGCACGAACACAGGCAGACGGTGGATGCAGGTGAGTAAAAGGACAAACACTTAGAATGGTGAAGTAGCTGGCTGAATAACAGAGTAATGTCTTTGCAGATGCTGGAGAACACAGGGATCGGAGAACTGGAGACGGAAGACAACAGGATGGGAACACAGTAAACTCAGATGAGTAGCGGGTAAGGAGACCAGGTACATAGACGAGACCAGACAAAGGAGTGAGGGAAGTGAATGTCTTTATATAGTCCATGGGTGATGAGGTGTAGGTGATCAGTATTCAGGAGACTGTGAACGAGTGGGTGGAGCGTGGAGATCCGGTGATGATGCGTGGATGTTGGTGGGCATTGGCTGTGACTCCGTGACAAAAATATTATAACGTTTAATGTATAATTATTGGCGTTGTGCTGCTGTGACTTCACCCTTGCAGGCTTGCTATTGGCTGATTCAGAGGTTGAGGGCAGCCATTTTGAGTTGACATCATTGTAGTCCTTAGTTCACGTAAGCCAGCACTTAAGAATCAGTCTTATACTTTACTAAAAGTTGCTTTTAGCTTCTTTATAAAAGTCTCCTACTCTTAGAAAAGTCCTACTCTTTACTAAGAGTTTTTTGACACTTAAGTCAAAACTTAAGACTATTATTAGGAGCATTTCTGAGAAGTTTTATACATATGGGCCCTGGGGCCATATTCACAAAACATCTTAGGGCTAAAAGTAGCTCCTAACTTGTCGATTTAGGAGACACTGAAAAAATAATGGGCATGTCAGTCCTAATTTTAGAACTTCAGAACTCAGAGTTTGAGTTCTGGCTCGTGGATCTTTCCAGATCTCGTTCCTCCTTTCTCTCTTTAACTTCGCTTCCTGTCTACTCACTGTCCTATCATAATAAAAAGGCAAAACTGCCAAAAATAAATCTTTGAAAATACATAAAATAATAAAAAAGAAAATAATGTTCTATTACCTGTGGCAGTTATTTCACAAGTTTTCACTTACAAATGATCGAATAGAGTAAACGAGAAAAATAAGTGTAATAGCTGTGCTGTTCGAGGGGAGGCTCCGAGCACGGAATTTACCCCAAACCCAGAGTACTCCCCCGTATCCTCAGCTGGGAATAGGAACCAGCCACGTGTGAGGAATTGGGTGGTGGAGGGATGCGGAAAACTGTTGAGGTATCTGGGTGAGTCAGCTGTGTATATACTTTGCATGCCTTCTCTCGAGCTCATTAGATAGACCGTTTAAATGTGCTCCACCCGAACTTTATTCATAAAACATAATCTGTTGCTTGAATTATGCAATCTCTCAAGATGCAGACGTGTAAGAGGCTGACAATTAGCTGAACATATAATTGTTTAGTTATTGACACTTAGTCTACATATTAAAATATTTCTTTGAATATGGCAGCATTTTTATTTTAAAATCTTTATTAGAATATTACAACATGATACCTCGCTCTACAATATTTCTATGATTAAATCACTGACAGAGACCCCTCACCTATCAGCCAATCACTGTGGGCATAGTTAGTTAGCATGTTGACATCATCCATAGCAATGAGGTCAACCCCGCCCTTTCTCTTAGCTTAAGACTTCTCTCTATTCAATTGTAAAAACTGGTCTCAGCAGCTTTTGTGAATAGGTTTTAAGAGAAAACTCTTAGCTAAGAACTTATTTATGAGAACTCTTGATGGTAAGATAAAATGTTTTGTAAATACAGCCCCTGGCATTTATCAAGGCCATCTTTAAAATGTACCCAGAATCTGTGTAGCAGCAAAACAAGCTTCAAATTTCCAATTTTGTCCCTTGTTTCTTGGCCACTGTGAGAGGTGATGATGCAATATTTCTGACGCGTGCAAAGTAGCAAGAATAGATCCAAAGAGGCTTGGTGATGTTTCAAAAGGATAACTGAAGTTTATTAAATCAAAAATAAAGATGCATTGTAGCATAAAACAAACAAACAAACAAACAAACAAACAACTCAAAGGCCGCTTTCAAGCTTTCTCCATGTGTAAACTGTGTGCTCTTGCACCATCCTGTCAGGGGTGGCATATCCTTTTAAACATTTCTCTCACCTATAGAGGGCACACACTCAAAGAAATAAACAATTAACAATACAACAACAGAATTATTTTTAAATTAACAAAATTGATAAAAAATTAAATAAACCAGTAACTATGGCTCCTACACCCGGCCCCTAATTGAGGGTTAAAGCATCAATTACAATAAATTAAATGTAAATGGAGCCAAATGTGTCTATACAAGAAAATGAATACTCATCTGTATTCATTTGTCACTTCTATGGTTCAGACCTAATCTTCTGCATCTTCTACTGGCAGGCAAAGTTTGGTAATAGGTCTTTCCAAGAAACCAGTCTTTGTCTTAAGTTTAACAGTTCTTATGAATCCTTTGGAATCAGGTATAACTTCTGTTACTCTTCCAATAGGCCACGATCCACGAGGTGCTGAACTGTCCATGACTAGCACAATATCTCCTTTCTGCAGTCCTCTTTTAGCAGTAAACCATCTTTGACGTTCCTGCAGTAATGGTAAGTATTCTTGTGACCACCTCTTCCAAAACAGGTCTGCTAAATATTGTACTTGCCTCCAACGACGTCTGATGTATACATCTGACTTTTGAAACAATCCAGGTGGCAATGTAGGGCTAGACTTTAACAGGAGAATGTGGTTTGGTGTCAGAGGTTCTAGATCATGATGGTCATCAGACAATGTGGTAATGGGACGACTATTCAAGATTGCTTCTATCTCACAAAAGAGTGTTTGTAGTTCTTCATCATCCAGGGTGTGTTGTTATAAAATAGAGCATAAGATCTGCCTCACCATTCGAATGAGTCTCTCCCATACTCCCCCATGATGTGAAGCTGATGGATGATTGAATGTCCACTGAATTCCTTTCTGGAGCATTGCCTTCTGGATTCTGCTTTGGTTCCATTCTAAAAGTGAATTCTGTAACTCTCTTTTTGCACCCACCAGGTTAGTTCCGTTATCACATCGAATATGCAGTACTTGACCTCTTCTGGCTATGAATCGTCTTAAAGCATCAATGCAGGAATCAGTGTTCAGTGAGTGAGCCATTTCTAGGTGAACTGCTCTGCTTGTCATGCAAGTGAAAATGACTCCATACCTTTTTACTTGACATCTACCTCTTTTTGTCTCGAAAGGTCCAAAGTAGTCAACGCCAACGTTGCTGAAAGGTGGAAGATCAGCTCGTAGTCTTTCCTTTGGTAAATCTGCCATCTTTTGCTCTCCAATCTTTCCTCTTACACGCTTGCACACCACACATTTAGAAAGAAATTTGTGGGCTGCAGAATTGGCATTTATAATCCAATATTTCTTTCTCAGGTGTGAGAGAACATGGTTTCTGCCAGCATGTCCAAGCTGTTCGTGTATGTGTTGAAGGATAAGTTTGGAGATGTGAAGATCTTTTGGAAGTATCATTGGTCGCTTTGACTCCTCAGGCATTGCAGACTTGTCCAATCTTCCTCCAACCCTCAAAACTCCATCATCCATCACAGGATCTAGCTTGTACAGGCTGCTTAATCTATTCAAGCGCTTTCCAACAAGTGATGCCTTTTCAATTCTTGACATTTCTTCTGAATACCTTTGTTTCTGGCAAAACTCTACAATGGCCTTTTCTGCTTTCAAGAGATCGTCCAGGGTTATGGATTGTCCTCCAAGTGATGTCTTTAATGCTTTAATTTCGTAACATACCTTGTTTTGGCTCCGAGTGTCCTGATTTACACAGGTTGCCTGTATTTCTTTTCTTTTTGCACTGAGCAAGCGAAGGATCTTCTTGAACTTCAAGAACCATGCTACTGCCATCTTCAGCTTTGTCCAAGCTGAGAAGTAGTTAAGCAGTTGGCTGGTAGGATTTTCCTTGTCTTTAATGACAGTACTATATACAGTGATGTTCCTTTTAACTTCAAGATCATCAAGTGAGAGAGACATGGGTCCCATGGACTCTTTAGGCCATTCCTCTTCTTTCTTCCATAGAAAGTCTGGTCCATGGATCCACTCTTTGCACTTCACCAATGTGCTGGCACTCACCCCTCTTGATGCTAGGTCAGCAGGGTTCTGCTTTGTTCTAATGAATTTCCACTGTGTTGCATCTGTGTTTTCTCTAATAACAGAGATCCTATTAGCTACAAATGTGCGGAATCTTGCATTCTCATTTGCAACATATTTCAGCACTGACTGACTATCAGTCCAAAATGTTGAGTTTTTCAGATCTAGCTCTAATGCCTTCCTTACCATGATGTCCACTCTGACTGCTAGCACTGCGGCTGTAAGTTCGAGACGTGGAATTGTGACTTGCTTAAGTGGGGCCACTCTGGCTTTCCCCAACATGAAAGACACATGCATAGTGCGCATATCATCGGTCAGTCTCAAATAACTCACTATGCCGTATCCTTGTTCACTGGCATGGGAGAAATGATGCAGCTCTGCTTGCTTCAACATTCCAAAACCAGTTGGTTTTACACAACATGCCACTCTGTAATCTTGCATCTCATCAAGATCCTTTATCCACTTTGTCCACTTATCTGCTGCAGCCTGTGGTATTTCCTCATCCCAACCACATTTACTCCTACAGAGGTCTTGGAGAAGTAATTTGGCAGGTAGAGTAAAGGGACTCAAAAATCCAAGTGGATCATACATGGAACTCACAACTGATAGTAAGTTTCTTCGGGTGTGGGATCTGCACTTGACAGTGATGTTGAACTTAAACACATCATTCTCCACGCACCACAACAATCCAAGAGCACTTTCAGTGGGAAGCTTTTCCCTGTCAAGATTCAATTCCTTTACATTCAGGGCTCTGTCTTCCTTTGGAATGTGCGCAAGAACAGTGCGACTGTTACTCAACCACTTTGTGAGGTGGAATCCTCCTGTTTGACAGAGAGATGTAAGGTCTTTTACCAGCTCTACTGCTTCATGCTCTGTTGGAAGTGACTTCAAGTAATCATCTACATAGAAGTTGTTTTCAACAGTGCTTATCACCTCAGTTCGAAAACAGTCTTTGTTATCTTTGGCTGTTTGCCTTAGAGCAAAGTTAGCACAACTGGGGGATGAGACCGCCCCAAATAGATGTACCACCATTCGATGTTCCACAGCAGGCATACTGACATCACCACCTGGCCACCAGAGGTCAACATTTGATCTTGACACTCTGATCTGGTGGAACATTGCTTTGATATCTGTCATAACTGCTACAGGCTCTTGGCGAAATCTGGTGAGGACATTGAAAAGTGTGCTGGTCAAATCAGGACCCTGAAGAAGTTCTGAGTTAAGGGATTTACCTTGAAAGGTAGCACCACAGTCAAAGACTACTCTTATGGTCTCCTTTTGCGGATGGTATACACCATGATGTGGGATGTACCACAATTTACCATCTGATCTTTTCAGCTCTTGTTGCGGCACCACTTCAGCATAGCCCTTATTTATGACTTCTGTTAGAAATTTAGTATAGTCTGCTCTGAATTGTTCATATCTTTTTAACTTTCTTTTCAAACTTTGAAGTCTCTGTTCTGCCACTCGATAATTGTTAGGCAGCACTGTGTCATCTTTCCTAAAGGGTAGATCAAGAGTGTAATGTCCATCTTTCAACTTGATTGACTCTTCTGCAATCTTGATGAAGCTTTTGTCCTCAATAGACATTTCAGCCTTGTCTTCTCTTGACCTCTTGTTAAAATCATGGTTGTATTGTTGCATCAACATTTCTTCCAAGTTTGAGACAGAAATTCTGTTAACAACAACACTATCACAGCTATTCCTGTTTCCTGTGCCTTTGCCTTGTAGAGGACCATTAATAACCCATCCTAGCAGGGTCTTAACTGCGTATGGCCCATCCCCTTGGCTATTAAGGACTTTCCAAGGTTCAATGGCTTTGGGAGAATTGCTTCCAATCAACAACTCCACCTTGGATGGAATCCTAGGAAACTGTACCTGACTCAGTTAAGGCCATTTAGACAGTTCTTTCTTTGTGGGAATGTTACAGGTGTCAACGGGCATACTCTGTTGTGTGTAGACTTCTGGTAATGGAATAAAGTTATTTTCTTCCAATGAAGAAACTTCCAACCCACTGACGACGTAAGAGGGCACAGACTTATCCTGGCTCATTGTTCGAAGAAGAATATTGGTCTTTCTTCCAGTAATGTTGAGTTTCCTCATAAGATCCTCTGTGCAGAAGCTTGCCGAGCTACCGGGATCAAGAAAGGCATATGTGTGCAGAATCTTACTTCCTTTAGAACTTTTAAACTGTACTGGTACAATCGACAACAAACACTCTGTGTAACTCTTTACACAGAGTAACTCTGCCTCCAGTATGCCTACCATCTTTTCTTTAGTTGTTTTGATAATTTCAGTGGTTTGATATGTAACACACTTGGATGCTGTTTGTTGCATATGGTGCAGGTAAGATGTTTTGTGCAGTTTTTACTCACATGCCCTTCTTTGGTTAGGCACCCAAAACAGATTCCATTCTGTCTTATGAAGTTTAACTTTTCCCTGTGTGGCTGCTTTTCAAACTGCAAGCATGACATCAACTCATGTCCAATGTTACAGTAGAGACAACATGATGATGGCTGTGAATCCTTAGATGTGGTCTGTGGCGAGTTCACATGCACGTTGGTCGCAAAAATGCGTTTGGATTTAGGCTTCACTAAGACTTTGGGCTTTCCTTTACTTGGGCTTGAGTCTTGGATATCACCAAATATTGGGTCTGAGACAATGTTAGCTTGTTTTTCAATGAAGCTGACAAGATCTATCATCTTTACCTTGTTACTCCTCTGTTCTTGTAACTCAAATGCCTTTGTGCGCCACCTCTCTCTGAGCTTGTATGGGAGCTTGAGAGCAATACTCCTCATATTGGAGACTGTGTCCAGTTCTTCCATGAACTCCAAGTCTTCCATTCCATTGCAGCAGCTTCTTAGAAACAATGGGAATGCCTGTAAAGTCTTTGGATCTTCTGATTTGATTGAAGGCCAGGAGAGTGCTTTCTCAATATAAGCACATGAAATCCTATATGCATTACCAAAGTGTTCTTTCAATAGCTGCTTTGCCTTTTGGTAACCTCTGCTCGGTGACATGTGTTGGCAACTTCTTACGAGCTCCTGTGGAAGCCCCCTTGTGTACTGAATGAGAAAGTGCAGCCTGTCTGCATCATCATCAGTTTTACTCTCAATGATGTGCTCAAAAGAGTGAAGGAATGACCTGTACTGCAGAATATCTCCATTAAAGATTGGAATTTCTCCTCTTGGTAAGGTGGAAAGAAGTTGTTGTTTCACAAGCATGTCTGTCAAGTTGATTTGTCTTTGAAGAATTGTAGCAAGATCAGGCCCTTGAATGATATTAGATGACATTGAGTCTCTACTTTCTAGTGGTCTTGCTTGAGCTGTATGAGAGATTTGTGCAGATGATTTGGAATCAGTGATCACAGAGGTGGGTTGATGAATTGCATTGCTGTTCTGAGGATAAGAATGTCTTGATGCTGTAGAGAGTTGTGCATGAACAGTCTCTTTTGGACGCACCTCTTGTGTGTTTGTTGTACTGGATGGAGTTTCATTCAACATCTCACAATACACATTCATGGCATCTTTTGTGACTGCATTTTCATTTGTTACAGAGTTTTCAGCATTCTTAAGATACTCAATTTTTGCTGTGTTGGCTGCAATTTCAGCTTGAACTTCCCACATCTCCTTCATCTTCCTAAGTTCCTCTTCTTTTTTTTTCTATAGCATGTTTTCGTTGCAATGCATTGGCTATGGCAAGTAAAGCTGCCCTCTCTGCCTCTGCACAGATACGCGCTGAAGCTGATGTTGACCCACTTGATCTACTTGAATTTGATCTGCCAGATCTACTGCTACGCACAGATGAAACCACCGAGATGTTATCTTCATCATTTAGCTGGTCAGTCACTTTTAGAGCAGAAGAAACTTGAGTACTAGTTTGAGAGTCAGGTTCTTGAATAGTAGACATCCACTTCTCAACATTAGAAACAAACATATCAACTTGGTTCATTCTTGGTTCATACCAGGTTTTCAGTCTTCAACTTTATCCTCTTCACTTAACACTTGTACATATGACTCTTGAAGTGACTTGAATTCATCAAGCATTTCACTGAACTTCAACATGTTCCCCTTTACTTCTTCAAGATATTCAGCATCAGTCATCAAAGAGTTAACAGTATTCATTCGCCTTGTAAGATGGCTTGTAAGAGGCTTTCAAACGAACAGCAACCTCATTCAAGTCTTTTTGAGCGGAGCTTGGGGATTGTTCTAGATCAGACTCATCCATTTTGTCTCAAACAAGCAAATCTCCTCTTTCCAAAGACAAACTTTTCAAATTTCCTTTGATTCCTCTTTAAAATCACATTAATTAAGACCTTTGAACTCTTCCATCAAATGAATCCTTTCATCCACAGTTTTCAGCAAACTTGAAAGTCTTTCCAATAACATTCAAATTTAACTCAGCACCTTGTTTCCACAAGCACATACCTCTTTGAGAAGTTTCCTTTGTTTGCTGCTTCCAATGCCATGTGGTCTCAAACAGTCCATCCATTCCTGTTCAATTTTAAGGATAATCCTCTTCATCTCAAACATATTCCATCTTCAAAGCAAGTTTTTTGACATTTTGTAGCAGCAAAACAAGCTTCGAATTTCCAATTTTGTCCCTTGTTTCTTGGCCACTGTGAGAGGTGATGATGCAATATTTCTGACGCGTGCAAAGTAGCAAGAATAGATCCAAAGAGGCTTGGTGATGTTTCAAAAGGATAACTGAAGTTTATTAAATCAAAAATAAAGATGCATTGTAGCATTAAACAAACAAACAACTCAAAGGCCACTTTCAAGCTTTCTCCATGTGTACGGTCAAAAAACTGTGTGCTCTTGCACCAGCCCCCCCATCCTGTCAGGGGTAGCATATCCTTTTAAACATTTCTCTCACCTATAGAGGGCACACACTCAAAGAAATAAACAATTAACAATACAACAAGAGAATTATTTTTAAATGAACAAAATTGATAAAAATTAAATAAACTAGTAACTATGGCTCCTACAATCTGTAATGAAGAAGACATGTCCTTCTGCAATTTTAAAGATGGAACCAAATCAAGAGGTCAGAGGTTCCCATGGTTTACTCCCCGCCAACGAGGACAATGTTGTATGTATGTCTAGGCATCAGTCTCTGTGATATGGGAAAAACAATCCAAACAAGAATACCTTAGGATGCATGAGCCAGATGACTTTGACAAATATTATTATGACAAATATTTTCACATTCATTTATTACAATTGGTCAAAAAATAAAATAAAATAAAATAAATAAATTATATGGTTCAGTTTAATTGCATTTTCTTTATTCTTCAACTTTGGACTAGTCAAAATCTGTGGAACATCTTGTAGTTGTGATGTAAACAGTTTAAAGGGGTCATGAATTGAGAAATCAACTTTTCCTTGAGCTTTTGATAAGAGGTCATCATAATATATAAGAATATCCTGTAAGTTTCAGAACTGAAAACTTCCTTGTTAGTCCAATAAAAGCTTTTATTGACACCAGGCCCAGAGAACGACCGATCCTGGAATGTGCCTATCTATAGATAGGTGAAACACCATCTCCGCAGAAGAAATCAATGCTTATTTCATCAATGCAACGTTAGCCCCGCCCACTGGTGTGTTAGTGAGATGAGGAGGAGAGAAGAGCAATACAGGACATAAGTAACATTACCTTCAAAGGATCCTAATGCTAGGAATATGGTTATTTATTTTCAACAATGTGAATGTCTCAGTTGAGCTTTATTTATTTGTAATCGATATTTCACTCTGAATTCTTTGGTAAATCAATCTCATTTCAGCACAGTCTTTGCAAACAGACTTTTACGATATGGACTCGACAGTAAAGCAACAACATGTAAGTAACTGTGTTAATTCTAATACCTGATCTGATATGTAATGATGTACAGTAGATGTTCTTTGTCTATGTGTCAGTAAATCAAACCAGTGACTAAACGGTGAACTTCACATTGTTTCTCTTAGTAGGATGAAAATAATCTGTTATTTAAATGGTGATTAAATTATATAAAGAAAGCGATCAAAGTATGCTCCCTTTGCAATCGCTGGAGCTGTCAATCAAACAGCACAAGTTTATCAGTGACTGAGTTCTGGACACGCCCCAAAACTCCTGTTTTATTCAACAAATCTCGCATTTGCATTCGTTAGTGTGCAGAAATTGAGTTGCAATGACGAGATCACTGCTTTCATGTGCTCAACAACATGTCTGTGATCGGCTGTTCATCAGTGCTTTTATGCCACGATATAAATATAATGCCATAGATCTAAATGTAATGCAACACTTTTCACAATTAGTTAGCCTTCCGAGCTGTAATAGTAGAACATGCTAAAGGTTTTCAAGAGAGTAATACTTAGCTATTTCAAATGAAAAGATATTAGCCAATCACAGCAGTGGGCGTTTACACTGAAGTCTCACAGCAGACACGCCCCTTAAAACAGAGCGTTCAAATCAGAGGGCTAAAATCAGGGTAGGAAAAATGCCTTTTATTTCTAAATTATGACAATCTTTGATGTAAAAAGCATATTAACAATATAAGTGCACCCCAGGAAACATTATAAAATAATAAAACAATGCAGTTCATGACCCCTTTAAAACTATTTACATAGGCATCCTCTGTATCATTATTTTGCATCAAGGGAGGTGCGAGTTTTGTTTCATCAGAATCAAACTTGGCTCCTATACTTAATCAATTACCACAGGAGGCCAGTGTTCAAGGCATCGATGTGAGAAACTGTAGGGAGAGGAATCGACTGTATGATTCACAGAGCCATTCTTTCATCTCCTTGTTTCCCTCAGTATCATTGGCATGCCGATACTGAGTCTGATCTCAGTTCAGGCCTCACTTATAATTGCCTCATTTATAAAATAGTTGCGATTTTCACTGGTCTTTAAGTGCTGATGACTCAAACAGAAATCTATGAGGTGTGCAAGGGTGATGGAAGGAAAATGCACACCACTTATTTGAGCTTTTGAAGAGAGAACATCCTCCGGTCTAATGAACAGGTGACATGAGAGTGAAATAACATGAGTTTTGATTTTTGTTTCAACCCATTCAGACAGACAAATAGATATATAGATATACAGACAAACTTTCAGAGAATTATACTGTAGATATTGATAGACAGACAGAAAGATAATTAGATGCTAAAAGACACAGACAGACAGATAGATAGATAGACAGACACTGAAATATAAATAGATAGTCAGACAGACAGTGAGACAGATATTCATTACAGATAGTCATTCTTTATGTCTGCCTCAGGGGAAATTTTTTAGAAATAGCTGGAAGATTATTTTCCCAGCGCTAACTGCTTGATTGATTGTAGCGTGGACATTAGTATGCTCTGTTGATAAAACAAAGAGGGGAAGTGAAAACATCTGACACTCAATTTATGTCGTCCATAGTCCAGGGAATTCGGACGGTGGACTACATGCAGGACGAGGCCGGGGCAAAAGGATGCATTAAATGCCAGCATGCAGGGAATCTGATACCGAACTCTGAGGTCTCACAGTGAAAAGGAAATATGGTGTGGCTTATAGATCTGACAGACACATAATTCAATATAGCCTTGGGAAGATGTTAAAGAAAGTCACTCGGGGAGACTGAACCACTGAAAGTGGCTGAGAGAGTATGGTTATTGGTGGTCACACTGTTCACAACAGGGGAAAGTTGACGACAGCTTATGAGAAACACTGTTTTAATCACTAGTTCAGTCATGGAATCCATTGGGATCTCCGTTAGCTCTGCTGGAAACCCTAAGCCCACTTTATATATTTGCTCAGCTTGCTTACAATACAATGACTGAACCGGTAGGGCCGACAGCAAACCGTGGGAGGCTCGCTGGTGTTTTGATGTTGTGATATCAACAGGATGGTTTCGCGAGCTGGATGCAAATCAAACATATGACTCATAAGCACCGCATAATTAGCTATGCCACTCCAAACTGACTTTCTATGAAACAGCGGGATACGCCACTCGGTTCAAACGATCATTACGCTGCATTAACTTGAGCTGACACTCAAACACAATGTCCTGACCTCTCCGCTGTCTCCAAATTACACTATGCACACATCCCGGGGCACAGAATAACAAAATGTCTCTGACTTTTCATTAGTGTACCGCGGCGAGCTTGTCATGCTTGCTTGTCACCTGGGAGTTTGGCTAGTCCAACATGGCCTCTCCTATAGACTGCTGGACAAAGCCCAGATCTTTACTGCCAGGCCTCAGTTTTGTTCCAGAAGTTTCCACCCCTCCAGTTACACTGAGGGAAAATCAAAGAGCTTGTGCTCAGTAGCCAGACCATGTCAAAACCTGTCAGGCCAAAGAAATGACCAGCGGGCTGACATTTCTGCTTCTTTTACGCTCTGTATAAAGTTACAGTTTTCAATACTCTCAGTGGAAGCGAGGTTATAGAGAACGTTTGCTCACACACTTTAAGTGTACTCAAATGCCTAAAAAATGTATTCCCTTAAATACTCCCTTTTTTAAAAAATCCCCTTTTTTTTTTCCTTTTTTTTTTTTTCAAAGGGTTATTTTTATTTATGTATTTGTTTATATATTTATCCTTACAAAAAATGTACTTTGGTGGTTCTATGGTAGAGTGATAGCTAATATTAAAGTCCCCCTCGGTGGTGAAAATCAAGTTTTTAATGTTGTTTATATGTCTATGTGGTGTTTTTAATATGCTTTAAGACAAACCATGTGCAAATTCATAAGTCAACACCATTGCTAAGTATTTTCAGTGCAGGCAAAACTGCAGTGATCAGGGGCCGGTTGCATAAACCACTTAGACTAGTCTTAAAAGTTAAGACACTATTTTTTTTCTTGAAGAGTGGTCCTGATTTTTTAAAGTTCGTTACATAAAAAGGTAGATCGGTGTAATTGGAATTGGAAAAATAACATTGATTACCCCTTGGTTAACTGCAAGTTGGTCAAACTAGTTCTTAAGACACAGTCTTAATATAGTGACTAAGTTTATGCAACTGGCCCCTGAAGACAGTCTCAAACCCGCGGTTTGAAATCGCCTACTACTTTGTAACTAATCACGTCAACGTGCTGGCAGGATTTAGCATATCATTAACTATGACCGCTCTGAAGCAGGAGAGTCTCAAGAAGCCAGGTTATCCCAGTATATTTTTCTGTTGATATAAAAATCGGGTAGATTTAGCAATATAGTGGGTGTATGATGTACATTACAATGTTATGATGAACTATATGCTTTTCTCCACTGACGTTCTGAGTTGTTCAAAGCGTTTCTAAGGATACTGATTTTTAGAAGGCAGCTGTCTGACTCAGATGGCGAACGGGAACATGGTTTGTGTAACATTTGCAACACATTATTAGCAATAACAATGTAGTCAAGCAAAAGGCTAATCACATTAATTACAGTTATGTGTCCGATGTTGTAAAAAGCGATCCTATTGTACAGCGTTTACCTCAGTAAGTTGATCGAGTGGATCTCTGAGCTTGTGCGAGTGAGTGCATGAAGATTTTTTTTTTTCTTTTTTTTCCACAGGAAAAAATGTTTAAATGTGTCATTTTGGTGATCAAAGATGAGTTTCAAGGAATAAAATTATTAACTACACAGGGACTTTAAAAATATATAAAATGTACACTGAAATATGTAGCATACCTGTGATTATCAAACTTTAAATTCAGCAGGAGTATAAATGAAGTTAAAGTTGAATGTTCATTTGTGCTCATGAATTGAAATCCTTTTCCTTGGCAACTTTATTTCAAGTAATACAATGTTTAGTTATTATAACCATGAACTTAATGTTAAAATTGTTCACATTTCAGTTTTGATATCTTGCTGGTATAAAGGCTTGATCTTCCTTTTTTTTTTTTTTTTTTTCATTATTATTATTGTTATAAATTATTAAAAGTGGCTTGAAACTGAATCTTAATCTCAAAACACCATGAGAAGTCTAGAAGGCCATGCAAATCAAGCACATCTGCACAGGTCATCATTTCATAAACGGTACCAAGGTGAATGTTTGGCTCATGAGTATTAATCAGGTAAGTTGACTGGACATTATCCACCAAATTAATATTCATGAACTTACTTAATTAATGTCTTTCTATATGGTGATATCACAACCTGCCACAAATTGTGTTTTTCCTTCTAATTGATACAGTATTTTTTGTATGCGTTTTTTTTCTTTGCTTTGTGTTTCTGTTTTTTTGTGTGTGTGTGTGTGTGTTTTTGTTTTGTTTTATCTTGTCTTGCCATGTTTTGTGTTTTGCTTTGTGTTTTTGTTGTGTTTTGTCTAATTTTATATTGATAGAACTAATGGAATATATGGAATCGGAGAAGATATGAAGATAAAAAAAAAGAAGATAATAAAAAAGAATATCCGTGTTTGTAATGTAATTTCTGAATTCCATAATATCAGGAAGGGAGTTGTGACAAATTCCTTCAAACTACAAAAACAGCCACATAACTTACTGTCCTGGCAGAATAAAAAACCTCCTGCTCAAACAAGTATTTGCCTTTTTTCTCTAAAAATTGCAATTACAGCTGTCACAAAAAAATCACTATACCATAAACTATTCACCCTGTTGTTATTTTGAGGACAAGCATCACTTACTATTCCTCATACTTTGGCATGTAACTCATCCCGCACAATTTGTTTAGGAGACATGAATCAATACTCAAATCATACGGCTTGTTGAGGAGAAATGTGCTATTACTTTTGCAAGCAACAAGACTTATAATTTTTACTTGGCATCCCATAGACTTACAGTGAAAGATGGACCTGACAAAATATCACAGAGATTTGAGGATGGGTTATTTGAGTGTGGGCCAGAACACCCTTGCAGCCACCTAGAAACATCCCTGATTTATTTTTTTGTATTATAAGCAATATACAAAAACTCTAATGGAATAATTTTAATGGCATTAAACTAAAAACTTCAATAAACAAAGTGAGTGTACACGCAAACACACACCATTAGACAGCTTTTGTGAAACCATGACATTTCTACTTTGAATAGCGAGCTTGAATTTCTTTGTTACCATTGTGAAACTAGCGACGCCATTAGTTATGAGTAAAATCAGGTTAATTATGTCTTAATGAAAATGCAACGGATATGATTGGAGGAAGAGAAGTATTTTTAAACAATCGTATTTTCCATTTCCACCACCACTCCTCCGATAAATTGCTCTCATTCATCATTTTTTATCAGGAGCGCACTTTGGGAATCTCCACACAATGTGCTACAGTTCCTTTGGAAAATGAAAATAGATTGTCTTCTAATTAATCTCAGACTTCTTAATTGCTTAATTACAGTCATTTACAGCTCAATACGAAAACAGACGAGAAAAGGCAAATAAGGAGCTTCATGTTTTATTCACCGCATCTGAACCGCACCAAATGGCGAGGCGAGGTTTTCAAAGGACGTGCACATCCATGCAGTAGTTTTGATTGACTTTAAGTCATTCAGTGTCAGACAATGTCACCCACTCGGAATGTCTGTGAATTCCTGGGCCCATAAATGAAGTGTCCCTCCTAGATAGATAACAAGGTCATTGCCCCACTTTCTCCGTGCTCTTCAGAAATCATTGTGTGGTTGAGTGTGGCCAGACGGCTGGCTCTCTCTCAGAGACACAATGTCTCACACCCTTTGACAAACTGTACTAACAAAGCGGCGGTTCGGTGGAAACGGCCCAACACTCAAAGATGCTGATAGCCCGAACGTCCACTCTGTCTGACCCTCAAATACATTCCATAACTCGAGCTGTGCTAAAACACATCTGACGCCAGTTATCAGTGACAGATTGTTGGAGTAAAGCACAATTCTGTGTGAAAACATTCGCATGGCTCTGAGCTTCGTCTTGGTAAGAAATTCTTCAGAATTGTTCATGTCATGGGTTGTTAGACTTTTTAGTTGGGAATGGTTCAATGATAAATGGGAAGAGGATATCCAAGATGAAAAAGAAAAACATTTGCACAAATAGAAATGTAATCTTTGTGTTCAAGTTGCTTTTTACACATTTTTTAAAAAAAACTAAATAAGGGAAAATGCCAAGTGGTGTAACCATAATTTAAAATCTTCCTTAGACATTTAGGGCCAGAATTACTAACAGCTTGCACCAGCACAAATCCTCTTTTGTTGTTAAAAAACAACTGTCAGGATTTACTAAAGACACACAGTGAAAAATTAGCAATGAAAAGGCGTGGACAGTTATTTTTGTGGCTGACATTTTTGCAACACGTTTTTTTTTCCAGATTAAAAATACTTTTCATTGTATAATTGATTGACATTGACAGTCAATAATAAAAGCATCAATCAAATTAAAATGGCTCTTATAGAAGATATGTCAGTTATTCTGTGTATAAAATACTAATATATGTAAGTATGGTCCACAACACTGAATGTATTGCAGGCTGAGGTTTGTGTTGTAACAAAACCATATGAGAATTCTATTTGTTTGAACAGCTTATAAAAATGCATTTAATCTATGCCTTGATAATGTTTATCCTTTGGCTGGACCATCAGCCAACTATTTATACTTCACATTTCATATCTTGCACATTTCCAACTCTTAAGCGAATTGGCACGCTCTTGTGTCATGTTCAACATCATCTCTGTTCTCACATATTCACAGCAGCCTGAAAGATGACCTGGGGAAAAATGCGCATATTCATACAGTATGTAGAGAAAGCAGAGCTAGCGAGAGATAAAAGACATAAGGACATAAACCAGACCTCTCTGTAGCGTATGGAGTAATCTGCCTGGCGTACAATTACACACACTCACACACACTCCTCCCACACATATCACTGCCGCTACAGCTGGATGAAATGTACTGTCTCTGCTTGCACTCATTTCTCAGCAAGATCTTTGAAATATTTTCTCATTTGCAGTAAATCAAAATTAAATATGGATGGTGCTGGTTGATGGGGCCTGTGTTATTAATCACTGGGTACACTTTACGCAGCTCGACTGTGTGTGAACCAGTGGAAGAACACCTGCCTTGGCGACTGCGAAAGGAAGCAGGCAAGCGGCAGGCTCTGTTTTGGCCAAACTCCAGGGGTCAGCTTGTATGCTAATCTGCTAATATGGTGAATATAATTGTAATTGAATCATTAGGGCATACAGATGAGCAGAGGAAACAAGCTATTTCTGCATGCCAATATTATGATATCAAATTGGTGAACAAGGTTAGATGGAGAGCTGGCGATTAATGGAGCCAGACAGACTTGATTTATAAGCCTGCTTAGAAGCAGTATAAACGAATAGAGAAACAGTGTCTTCACTAGAAGCACCCGGCACTGCGTCGCTTGAGGCCATCTACGACTGAATTGTTGAGGCAGCATGTCACTTATGAATGCTTAGTAACAGCTTTAAAAAAGCTGTGAGATCTAGAGAGGACTCCAGCAACAACAAAATAAAAACTAGAAAAAGAGGACGTTTGTCAAGACAAAACCTTATCTGAAAGGTGATGATAGATAGATAGATAGATAGATAGAAACGAATAGAGAAACAGTGTCTTTAATAGAAGCATCTGGCACTGCATAGATAGATAGATAGATAGATATTCAGACAGACAGACAATAGATATATAGATAGATATTCAGACAGACAGACAGACAGACGATAGATAGATAGATAGATAGATAGATTGATAGATATTCAGATAGATAGAAACTAATAGAGAAACAGTGTCTTTACTAGAAGCATCCGGCACTGCATAGATAGATAGATAGATATTCAGACAGACAGATTGATAGATATTCAGATAGATAGATAGAAACGAATAGAGAAACAGTGTCTTTAATAGAAGCATCCGGCACTGCATAAATAGATAGATAAATAGAAACGAATAGAGAAACAGTGTCTTTACTAGAAGCATCCGGCACTGCATAGATAGATAGATTCAGACAGACAGACAGACAGATAGATAGATAGATAGATAGACAGATATTCAGATAGATAGATAGATAGACAGATATTCAGATAGATAGATAGATAGATAGATATTCAGATAGATAGATAGACAGACAGACCCATTGCTTAACCTCAGAAGGCCTTTATTAACCCCCTGGAGCCATATGGATTACTTTTATGATGGATGAATGCACTTTTTGGGGCTTCAAAATTTTGGGAACCATTCACTCCCATTATAAAGCTTGGAAGAGCCAGGATATTTTAATATAACTCTGATTTTGTTTGGCTGAAAGAAGAAAGTCATATACGTACACCTAGGATGGCTTGAGGGTGAGTAAATTATGGGATAATTTTCATTTTTTGGTGAACTTTCCCTTTAACTCAGGAAGTCAAGGAATGTCAGATGAAAGGACCAATTAATGCAAAACAATTTTTGGGCTTAAATACATGATTAATAAAATTCACAGCAATCATACATTATGACATTCACAAACAAAATAATGTAATTTCAGTCACTAAAAAAAAGTCGCTGGAATATCTGTGTACTGCGTCAAAACGGGGCGTCTGTCTTCTGATTTTATCGTGCTTGCAGTGTAGACAGGCGCATTGATTATATAATGGGAGCGATTGAGTTTTGTCGAGTACACTGCACACATTCGCTGAATCCACAGTGAAAGAAAGAGAGGGCTGAATGTGTTGGCGAGCAGGAGAGTAGACAGTGGATTAAGTGCACTACACCAAAGCTCTCAGTGCAAAAGTGTTGTTCGGCTCAGAAAGGCAGCGTTACATGGGGGTGGACAAGGGTTGGTGGGAGCGAAAAAGAGAGGGGAGTGTTGTCTCTACTCTGCCACATGGCGGTAGGCTGGAGGAGATGTTGCCAGGCAGCCTTTTGTGCAGTTCAAGGCTGTTTGAAATTTCAGTTGGATGCAGGAGGTTCATTAAGGAGCCTTTTTGCCCAGCGTAAAAAGAAGTGTCCATCACCTTTAGAGCTCATGTGCCCACACTCACGGTGGCTTAGGTTTGCAGACACATAAAGCACTCACATGTACGCCCACTTGCTCAGTTGTGAAGAAATCTCTCGGTGCGCTGCTCTAATTTATATGCCATCAGAACTCTGAATATGTGTGCGTTCAATAAAATAATCAATCTGGGTTGAAGCCAAGGCAATAGAAGCCAAACAATAGATTTGATTAACAAGCACAGCTTACATCATATCAAATCCAGCCTCGGTGAACCAATCATACTCACCGTCTGAAACCGTAGAGCCTCTTTGTGACTGTTAAAAGCAAAAAAAAAAAAAACGAGGAGCTAGACTCCAGTATATCTGGCTCGTTCTCCCATTGACCTTTATTGGAATTCAGGGCACCGTGAACACAAAAAAGGGCTTGTTCAGGATGAAACTCTCTGCTTCCTGGAACCTTCTCCAAGAATAGCAGGGGGAAAAAAGTATGACTTAGAGTAGCAGTGGCGCTCTAATTTTATGTGATCGTATTTTTTTCCTAAACTAACAAGCGCCGTTGTCTTTTAGTCAGGGTTTGGATTTCATCTGTCCTACTTTCGGAGGTTCTCTTGGATCGCAGTGGACATTCAATCACTTGTTGTCTGCCTGCGAGAGTCCTGGTTAATATTTCCGCACTGACCGCCGCCTGAAGTATTATATACTTGGGGCTGTTGTATATCATCATGGCTACCGTCCCTACACATCAGGATCAGGTGTCCTTGAACTTGTGGGCTCACTTGAACTTCTCTCAATATGCTTGATTGTAGTGATTGTCAATGTAGATACGGATTTAGATGGAAAAATCCATATCCAAGTGCACCTTGCACTATCATTGAATGTGTCCCAGAGGGCTTATACTTACAGGGACTGTTGAACGTTTCAATGGAGACCATGACATTGAAAGGAGATACTTCTCAACCCTCGAGAGACATCTTCAAGACATTCCCCCCAAAATATGATCCTTGGTTCCATAAATCATCTTAGTACTTCATATAACCAACATTTATAATGTGCCATATTGGTAATGGATGCATTCTACCAAAGCCTGATGGACCTTTGACAGTTTACTAAAAAGCCTCCCCATTCTCCATCGCTTGAGAAAATGCAAATGTAGTCACTGGCACCTGACTTACTCAGAAGATTGAAGGGGCTTATACAATTTGTAATAAGTAGTGTACAATAGGAGTTTAATTTTCACCCTTGAGTGAACAAGGAATATTCGTTTTTGGGTGGAAGGGGGTGGGTTGGATTCCTGAGCCCGTGAAAAAAGAGTTCATTTGGATGGAGGGTGTTTGCTAGTTATTTGCAGGGATGGAAATGAAGCCTCTTGCCAGGGCATCAGCTGCAACTGTCAGAGGTCTCTGAAGCGAACAGGGCTGGGGATTAGGGGGCAGATTGTAGCGAGGCAGCCGTTATGGTAACTGAGAGGCAGTGAGCAATTCAAGGCGATTGCTTTGCGGATATCTGGGGCCCTCTTAAGCTGCCTGTCACAGGTGAAGGAGTCTCAGAATAATTATCACAGTCTGTCTTGCTTTGACGCTGTAAGGATTCTGTAGCTGCAAAATAAATTATGTTTATGTTTGCGATGGGATTTTATTATAGAAGATAACAGAAAATGGACATGAAATATATTCCTTATTTAGATGTATTTTCTATTCACACTTCCATTACTCTGCATGAGACTTTCCTCTTATTAATTACTGGTGCTTAGACACGTATTACTATTGCTCATACTTAAAGGTTTAGTGACCAATAACCTTAAGTTTAAACTGCACTGTTGCTATGGGCAATATATATATATATATATATATATATATATATCTCAAACTATGTTAAAACTTTGAAGTGTGCTACTACTTTTCAAGTGAACAGACTTGTACATTTCTCCTGGCAGACAACAAAACATGAAAAAGAAAAGAAGAAACTCAGAGCATCTTAGCAAATACATAGCAACACCATGCCATTTACATAGCAATGCCTTAGCAACCACCTAGCAAAATCCTAGAGACCTTCCAAACACCTTGGCAACCACCTAACAATGACCAAACAACCATCCAGAAGACTTTAGCAATGCCCTACCAACTGTTCAGAAAACCCTAGCAACTGCATAGAAATGTACTAAAAACACTAAGAACACCATAGTAACTTCTTAGCAATGCCTTAGCAACCACATAAATCACCTAACAACCATCCAGAACACCTTAGCAACACTGTACATTAGGGACAATCCAAAACACCCTAGCAGCTGCATAGCAATGCAATAAAAGCATTAAGAACACCTTAGTAACTGCATAGCAACACCTTGGCAACCATCCACAAGACGCTATCATTTTAATAAACTACCAAAGTTTATTAAAAATAGACAGGATCTAGAAAAAGGCAAACAGATAGATATAGAGCTGACACACCTGTTATCTAGTAAATGTTTGTAGCAAGACAAGGACGATCTCTCTACTGGGCACAATGTAACATTTGAAGACAAGACATGTGATACGCCCACAACCACTCAAGCTGAATGTCAGTGTAAAAGATCCTTCATTTTCAACCTGGCAGTCCTTCCTAAACTCCCTTTCTCCCTTACTTTGCTCTGCGGCATTTAAGCTAGCCGTATTCTTGTGGCTTCTTTGATGCACCGTCTCTTTTTAGATTTATAGCTCAGTCAGAGCCAGGTGTAACACTTGGAACTGGGGTTAAAAGCCCTTTTATTGCACAGTTTTATGAAACCAGGACAAGGAAACAAGAAACTTAGTTTTGGAGATTAGAGAAGGAGATAACTGTTTGTATTCCTCCTTGAAATTCCAGGGGATAATATAGGACATTCGCATTATGGACTCCAGAGGAAAAAAAAAAAAAAAAAAAAAAATGGATATATGTACATCTTCCCCCGCAGGAGTTTGGATCTTGTAAGAGATTGCGTCCTGGGTTGACATGAGCAAGAGGGGGGAAGCTACAAGATGGAGAGACTGTAGTTTTACAAAAGAAAAATTATATTGCTGCTATGTTCTTCCTTGAAGGTTTTAAGGAAGAAAATCAATCTTTTTGGCTAAGTAAACATTTGTCCAGCTATAAAAAAGTTGACATGAAAACAAAACTTTACACATAAATTGATCTTATTGTCTGCAATTTCTATTATTTTGTTTGTTTGCTGTATGGGATTGGTTGTTTAATCCAAATGTAATAACTTGATCCTTCTCTGAAATTAATTTCTCCACTAGGATGTGCAACTTTATTAATTTTGCCCAATATCCAAGTAGGTCCTTAAGCATTGTTGACTTATGACAGTGGTTCCCAGACTTTTTAGAGTGGCGTACCCCCTGAGGCATTTAACATCCTTATGTGTTACCCTCCTCTTTCACTTAGACTGCAGTCACACCTTTTCCATTAAAGGACAATATTTGATTAAATTGATTTCCTAGTGCATTTGTTTATCTAAAACAATGTTCAATGAAGAAATATGCAATGATGATAAAAACAAAGAGATACTTTAAAATATTAAACTAAAACCACCAGTAGGTGGCAGTATGTCACTGTCTTAATGAGTGAGTCATCAGTCATTCATTCATTCAGTAAGGAAGCAAGTGGCTGTATTTATGAATGGGTCATTGAATCATTGACTCTTATGAATTGTTCAATGCCACAGATTCATTTACGAAACACTGCTGTGTGTTGCAGTTCTGCTGTGGCTTTCATTGGAACTATTATTTTGTTGCAAAACAGAGCAAACAATACTGACAATACTGTGTTTAAACTGATCTCTGTGCACAGTCTGTGTCTATAGGCTATTTGTTCTTCATGCTAGTAAGTGCAAAATCCCCACTTTTACGAAGGTACATTGTCGTCAATCCATCATATGCACACTGCCTGTTAGAAATACATGCTTAGTTTTATTTTTGGGGGTAGATGGGGTAAATTTAAATGAACAGCAAAACTCAACTTGTTCATGTACCCCCTTTGTCACGTAACTCCAAGGGTATGTGTACCCCAGGTTTGGGAACCATTGAATTATGGGATATACCACTGTCATGGGGCCTCAGACTTCCAGGGATCTCTTAAACCTTAGGAGACTGGCCATGGACTCCCAAAAGCAGGTGAACGACAGGGACCTCGGCATCCAATCTCACTTTTGGATACACTTGTTTAAGATTTGTTTAGGAAGTCATCTAATATCAGCCTTTAGCCAAATTGTCTTTGTGACTGAACACAGGATAAGGGGTTTGCACTATGGGCATCAGGCCTTAAAAAAAGAAAAGGTAGCCATAGGCCCCTTTTGACCATGATCTAGCCCTGCTAACCTCCACAGCCTGGAAAGAGTATTGACTAGCCACCCGCTTGGATTGTAATGACTTTGAAAAAGGTTACTGCTTCTATGATTGACTGCTGTGATGTCTCAAGGTTACGACCAGGAAGAGTTCCACCAAAGAAACATTATGATCAGCACAAAGACCCCACACAATGAAAGGTTATTAGAGTAGGAGTCTAGTGTCATTGATGTCAGTCAAGTCATACTTTGGTGGAATGGATGGGAGAGTCTGGCTTACCAAACCACTGTTTTCATCTGCCTTATTTAAAGGAATTAAAGCCAATTCTGTTCCACTTCTTCTCTTACTTTCTCTTTTCTTTGCTTTCACTACGTCCGCAAGCCCCCTCTCCTGCCTCCAATTATGGACATGCTTTCATCTGTATGCTCAGGAATGAACTGATAGGATCAGGATAGTTGAAGAAAGAGCCATTGTCTTGTTCATCTTTCATGGTACTCATGCCACCTCCCTTTTTTACCCCAGGTTTAAAGTAATAGCTCCCCCAAACATGGAAATTCTGTCATCATTTATTCGTGTTGTTCACAACCCATATGACTTTGTTTTTTCTAAAGAAGTGTAGTAGAATTCTTGTTAAACTTAACTTATATTTAACCCAGAATGTTTCTTTAAAGAAACACTTCAGCTAGCCATATTCCAGTGTAGTAGTCCTTGTTGATTTACTGTGTTACTGCACAAACTGACATGTTGGACTGGGAATTTTTGGTGAAGGTGAGCTTTCCCACAGCACTTTGTAGGACAATGTGGATACACTCGATTAGAACTTGCCATTTCCTGGTACAGCAAAAAGATTTGAGAAATGAGCTGTTAAAACTTGTCCTATTTATTTTTCCTCAGAGTAACTCACTCTTTGTAGGAGTTGTATTGTTTGACAGAGGGGTCTGGGATTTTGTAAGCATTTTTTCAGAGACTGTTGCTTCTCCAAGACAAAAAGCCTGACGTAAAGCTGCTATGATTAATACTTCCAAACCCCCATATTCGGCCGAGTCATTGAAAAAAAAAATCTCTTTTTAAGCCTCCCAATGTTTGATGACTGTGGCTTATTTTTTTTTGCCGCAGTTAGTGCCCCATAAATCATGGCTCATATTTTATAGAGTTCATAGTTGAGCTTTAAGCAACATTGAAGTTAATGAGGCTTAACAACAAATACTAACAATCCTGTAACAGGACACCCTGCCACATTGAACTGACCTCCCTGTGAGATGTTATTTTTAACAAGTTCATGAAATAATAAATCACTTGTTTCTGGACTGGATAAGACCTCTTATATATAGTAAGAAATGCATGACCACTTGATAGTGGCTAACTAGTCCCAAAAGTGATTGTGCTGGATTCATTGAGATACATTAAGCTACGCTCTGCTGTTTTTAGGAGTTCCTCGAAAAGCAGTTACTTGTGTAATGGCAGTGTGGAAATCTGAGTTCCTTGAGGACCCCAGGGGCCCGGGCCTCTCTCAGGATTGCAGCCCCCAAAGGACTAACGTAATTAGGCCAGGTGAATGGGGTGGCAGCCTGATATAGTGGGGCCTTGTTCCTGCTGATGTCTGCCTATTGTCTGGGCAAGCTACTCGGATGATTTTCACCAGGAAATAGTTAGGAAAAGGGTGGGTCGTAATTATGAATAATGCAGACATAATAGAAGATTTGGCAATTGGTAGAATCGATTGGAGGAAGGACACAGTGGCCATATGTCCCAGGTAAAGGGTTGATTGAAACTTTTGTTGGTGTTCAGGTCCTTGCACGCTGAGTCTGAAATTTTCACATACGTTTTTCATATTCATCATCCTAAAAATTCATCACGCACAGAAACCTTGCACACTGAGTTTGATGCGCATGAATTAATCCGTTACGAAACGATTCGCAAAACAACACAAAATGGAGTCTTCAAGCAGTGAGGGTTATTTGTTGCCTCTCTCTTCTTAAAAAGAGAAAAATAAAGAGGAAAACTTTGGGTCCATCCAATCCTGAGATTCCATCTCTTTGTATTCCGCACATTATTTGTCATACAGTGCTTTGTGCTACGAGACGAACTGGATCAACTTGTCAGACGCCATTCTGGATTTTGGCGTTCGCTTGTACGGTGGCTCTGAATTGTCAAAACACGTCGCAAAATGCTTGCTACGGATGTGAAAAACGCAGAAAATTGAACCCGATCCGAATCGTTTTATGACGGATGAAAGTTTCAAAGGCAGGGTATAAACTTGATTGACACAACATGAGGGTGTATTTGTTTTTTAATGTGCGAAAATTTTGAAAATTCAGTGTGCAAGGACCTTTAGAAAGTAATAATGATTTCATGCTTTTCTTCTTAACAATTGAGTCTCCAAGAAAATATTCGGGTCAATGAAAGTCCCTTTATTAGTGTGTACTTGCCTTTTCAATATTTCACACACATCAAATTAAAAATGTCTACTCAAACTGAACTCCATACTATTAAAAGAAGGATCTATTCTACTCAAATCTAAAACTGTTCAAATATCTAAGAAAACAGGCACTACATCTGTGCCGAAACACAAAGATGAGCAAATCTGCCGAAGGGAAAAGAGTGAAATGAATGGATATATTGTGTATTCCCGTTAGCCATGGTTACTGGCTTTTTCTTTTTGCCTGAAACTGTCTCTTCCAAGCCCCCCCTCTCTCTTTCTCTCTATCTTTCACCCTCTCTGGTGCACTGAGCTGCTGCCGGCAAGATAAGGGCTGGTCTCTCCGAGTTTAGGCTTAACGTAATCCCTCACCCCACCCCCAAATAAGACAGTGCTTGTGCTCATCCACATGGAGACGGAAAACAGAGGATGTGGGGAGGATGAGGGAGGAAGGATTGTGGGGCACTGCCCCACATTTGGAGTTATTTATTTGAGCATGAAATGACTACAAAGAAATACAACGAATGGTGGTTCTGGGTAGGGAAATGTCCTGTACTCTCCGTGATCACAGACACTGGCTAATCTTTGACAAGATCCTGAATCCTGAATCCTGAAGCCCTGAGGCCCGTCTACCTGTGCATCGAGATACTAGCTAACACAGAGCTCAGGCTCATACAATGTGCTCTATTCTACTAGATCTTGATTTCTTTGCTAAATTCAGACTTTTGTCTTGCTACAAATGCATTTTACCCTTCATGTCCTGTGCCGTGAAAGAAATCTGCACTGTATCGCTCAAAATGCATGCAGTTTGTTGCTTGATGGTGGTCTATAATATATACAGCAAGTTCACGTGTCCCATACCAGAGTAAACATCAAAAAGCCTTACCCGGGGCTGAACATTCAATATTTGCTTTACTAGCACAGAATGCTTAAACTCCCAGCATCTAGAGCTATCAACTAATGAAACCAACCAAATTGCATTAGAATGAAAGGAAAAAAAATGAGCTTTGCTATTAGGATGTTTCATTCTCCGATCATTTGTTACAACTTGAGCACCTGAGATTGATCTTATGTAAGCAGCAGTGGTGTGTGTATCTGTAAGTATGTATGTTTGTCACTATCCTCAAATGATTCATTTTCTTCAGTGTTCCAGGCATACACCGTTGATATGAATCTCCGACATTGTTATGCATGTGTCTTGATTGGTTGGCATGTGGGTAATTTCACAAGCTAGAAAATCTGTAAGAGCTTTTGAAATGTTACAGTATACCAGGTTATAAAAGTGTAAAAGTTGCCACGCGCTACAGGTTAAAGAGTCAAAGACTCATTAAAGGATTTAAAATATTACAATATGAGAGTTATAAAGGGACTATTTGTACTGTTATACAGTATTATCCATTCATTTTTCTTGATCTAAATTGACTAAATATAAATCCACTTTTGAATAGATATAATCCAATCTACTATTAACAATCTGTCTGACTTGTTGAGACAAGCATCTGAAAATAGTTTTCCAGACAGAACATTGCTCACCTTAAAGGAATATTCCAGGTTTAAGTTAAGCTCAATTGACAGCATTTAGATAAATAAATAATAATTTACAACAAAATTAATAGTCTTGCCCCTCCTTTTCTTAAAAATAAATAAATAAATAAATAAATAAATGCAAGGTTATTAGTGAGGCCCTTTACAATGCAGGTGAATGGGCAGTTCATAAACTTAAAATTCACTTGGAAAAAATAAAAAAATACAACTTTACAGCTCAATTAATACACAAGTTAAATGAATTGATAATACTAATTAATGTAAGTGCTTGTAAAATTGTAAATCCCTCACCAATGATATTTGCTTTAACAAATAAACATGAAAAATCATTTGCAACCAATTTTACTTCTTTAATGTGACATATTTTTTAAACAGAATAACCGAGGAAAACTACTGTTATTGTCCATTTTAATTGGGGCATTAGACCAGTACTGCCAATTATCCAATTCACAATTCAAATATTTAGGCTATAATATTGTTTTTTATAATATGTGATTTGAAATTTTTTTTTTTTTTTTTTTTTTTTTTTGATAATGTGGCACACTGCTGGAGCTGGTAAATAAGAAACAACACACATTCAGCCAATTTGACCTTGATGTGGAAAGAAAAATCTATCTTGCCTTCAAGAGAAGAAGTCAAGGCGGAAAGATAAAAGCGTTTTCAAATAAAAAAATAAAAAAAATACAAGCATAGAGAGAATACAACAAGAACTGCGACTCAAACGATTTTCACAAACAGTTTGCAGAGTTCACGAACAGGGTCTTTCTGTCTCTTTGGTAAAATTTAGAGAAGACTGTCGTCTGAAAGACAGCCTCAAATTTCCATTCGGCTTTGTTTCTCACAGTCGCTTCAAAGAGCCGCCCAGACAAAAGTTCCAATAGAGCAAGCTTATTTATTTATATACAGATTTCTCTTTTTATTCCTCACAAAATCACTGCATTGTTCTTCGAAAAAGCACCATGGGTGGTCTGCCAAAATCTAGTGTGGGGGGGGAAAAATCACTTTGTGACGGATGGCACAAAGGATTTTATACAACTGCATTATATCTTCAAATCTTATTGTATGTTAACAGAGTTTCCTTCACATGCCTGAATTAACATAATTGCATTATTATACACACAATATGACAATATGCATGTAGAGGTCACAAAATATTTGCGATAAAGCCATAGAGAACATTAATCATGCTATTCACAGCATTTCTGCAGCATATAATAATGCATTGACTATTAAGTGATCTATTCAGTTGTCTTATCACTTTCCTGTACACATGGTTGGACTGCACATTCCTGTTTGTGTATGCAAGTTTAATATGACAATAAAATGCACAGCATAAATATTTATGCCTTAGCTTACTTAATTACACCCTGTTGAAATGCACAATTGCATCTAAACAGGTTATGTACGCTACTTGCAAATGAAACGGTGCATTATCCAAGATGAATGTTGATAGTTTTAGTAAAAATGCTTGGAGACATTGGTTTGTGGTGAACATGTACGTTGGATCATGTTATGTCAAAAGACCATCATGTGCAACATGCATGGTACTGTAGCTGGTTTTACAGTTCGATTTGAGCTGTGAAATTGTTCAAATTGTCCTTGAGACAAAGAAATTTCTGGGTATATATTACTAACCCAGTTCCTGTTGCTCCATGTAAACAGTCTATTGGTTCTTATTATCTGGTTTATATTATCCGATAAGTGAACTTAGTAGCCATAATAAAGTTGACGTTATTATCATTCAACAGAATATTAGTCTCATGAAGCATATTTATATTAAAATACTGTAAGGCCAAATGCATTTTTAAATGAACATGAACTTAAAGAGTTTTGCATTACAATACCCCCAAACCAATAGAATAATGTTATATATTTTGTTGATTTGTCTACTTACACTTTCTCAAATGTTTCCAGCAATGTTTAAATCTGCTGTTTTAACCTGTTTAACATCCTATCATGTCGTTGTGTCACCTGTCAATGATGTCATATCCGTGTTACCCTCGATTTCCAGTTTTACTTCTGTAGAAACCATAGAAACACCAAAGACGCTTTAATATATTATGTTTTATTAAGACAGGTGAGCAACTGTTTGGATACATTTATCGACAGAAAATTATCTTATTGTTTGAATCTCACCTTTTCTTGATTTACAGTGAGTAAAGTGTTTGTACATGCCTCAGAGACAGCACTGTTTTGTAGCATAGCATATGCTACGTAGCATAATCAGAAAGGGCTTTATTTGTAGTAACAGTAATAGAGCATTTTCCCACTATACAATGTATTTTAAGATGAATTGCATGTCATTTAGCAACAGAAGTCATCCAGCTTTTATTGATATGATATTCTAATATTGATCTAACTTACTGCAGTGTGCAATAAGTGTCACATACCAGCCACCGAGTGAATTTTACGGTGACAAACCACGGTAATGTTAATAAAACTTGAATACATTAGCTCATCCATGAACATGATTCCTGCCCGAGTCCTATCGGATTGCTTTCCATCGGCTGTGGAGGTGAAGAAGACAACTTCCATGATTCCACGTTCGTTCATGTTATTGTTTTGAATAAGCAAACTTTAGTGGCAAATAAAGATAAAAACTTGTCAACAGTTAAGCTTGCTCAAAAAAGTTTTATATAGAAAAAACAGACTATTTCTCCTATCCTCTCTTCCTCTCGTTCACAGACATCTTTTGGTCCCTATTAATACAAACTGGAACCGGTGTGGTTCCACTTGACATCACTTGCATCTCAGCGATCCAGGTGATGAATTAAACACATCTGTTGTCTCCCTCAGGGAGTAATACCTTGTTTGCTTGCCAACATTTCTTGTCATTACCCAACCAGCTGGCAGGCCAACCATTTTTCAGGCATGTACCTTGTTTACTAGTTAGCCTGCCCGCATACTCCACCAAAACAGACGAAAATCCAACCCACTGTTTGTCTCACAAACCAGACTTTTGATTATCAGCATAAAGTCTAGTGCAAACTACAGCTTATTCTGGAAAAGAAGACAGGAACAAACCAACTTTATTCATTCAAAAATACATTAAACTGCTATATGCTGTTACTTGAATACACCTCTTCTATGATGACCATGTTTTTAATATTCTGAATTAAAATTAATTTTAATAATTTTGAGAGACAAAAAAGTAAAAAAAGGAAAGAAATTAAAAAAAAAAAGTCAGGGTGGTACAACTGCCCACATATCATACTTGAGAAAGAAGCCTCAGTAGAAGACTAAAATTCTAAATAAAATCTAATTTGGCATTATGTATTTTATTATTTCTAAGAAAAAATAAATAACAAAACATGCTTCACTACTTATTAACATTTGAAAAACTTATGTTTTAATGACCACAAAGTCATGTTGTCTAAACAATATGCAAAAGAAAACATAACCAGAAATTATTATTAAGATCCAAATATTTGACAAGTCAACATTGTAAAATGTTGTCATAAATTACATTTATGAAAGAATAATTCATAAAACTTTAAAATACATGCAATACAAATAAATTAAAAGCACAAATAAAAATACAAATAAATATAAAAGCATTTTAAAATATATTAAGATGTTTATTGTGTAAGGGAAATAGTATGTTAATACTTTTGTGTGTGTGAGCTATATGCCATTTTTGGCTACTTTCCGACAAACTTTTGCACTCGTCTAATGGAACACATGATGCATTTGGTAGTTTTGGAAAAAAAAAAAAAAAAACATTGCTAAGCTGATAGTGGCACAATATGCATTTTATTAGATACACCTCAAATGAATTGTCCATTTATTTTACTAGCCCAATAGCAGATAATGCTGAATCATGCCAGGGTTTTATATCCAGAACAGACAAACTTTATGCAGAGGAGCTCAGATGTGTATGAGAATCTGTCGTCTGACCGTTTCCCGGTTCTGCTAACCCCTCTGATGAAGCCCACATTTGCCTCCCAGAGCTCCACCGTGACAAATCCCAATCAATACTCATTACCTTGACAGTCTCTCAGCTCGCACGCTGTACTACTGGAAACATCTGCCAGTGATCTCAAGTTCACGCTGCTCAATGCCATTAGCATAGCATAGCTGAGCATTTGGATTCTTGTTCTTGCATTTAGCCTTTGCTCCTTCACAAGTGGGATCTCCTCTTCCGATTGGAGGTTAAGAGGAAGAGGCTTGCCTTGACATGCATTTGAGTGAACTGTCGCATTATATCAGTTGTAAGTCTGCGGTTTTGTAAATTATTCATCACCTTACTCATTAGTTTCTTATTGCCTGTCATTACATTTTAAAGCCAAGACTGTTCCAGATCCTCCAGCAATGTGGTATCCTCTTCGCTTTTGTCAAACAGACAGGAAACAGCTTCAGTGATGCTAAATCATAATGGATACATTTGCACTCAGCTTTTAATGTGGTGAAGACGAGGGAAATTGCTTGTTTTGACTCTAAATGTTAATTATATTTAAAGAATATTCTGGGTTCAATACAAATTGAGCTCATTCTACAGGTGATTACTACAAAAATAGTTTTCACAAAAAAAAAAAAAGTTGAGGTTACTTACATTGTAAGTAAATGGAGTCATTTTTTCAAGGTTTTTAAAAGCAGAAATGTGAACACAAGCCTGCGCTGCATTCACTACATCAACTGCGTATGACAGCGGTTCCAATTGTTAAATAAAGTTGTTATTTTTGTATTCTCGTCGCTTCGTAACTTTTAAGGTTGAAACACTGTAGTCACGTTGACTATTTTAACGATGTTTTTACTACCTTTCTGGGCCTCAAAATGTGCAATGACGTTGCTGCCTATGTATGGTTCAGATACCCTTGGATTTCATCAAAAATATCTTAATCTGTGTTCCAAAGATGAACGAAGGTCTTACAGGTTTTGGACAATGTGAGGGTGAGTACTTAATAACAGAAATTTCATTTTTGTGTGAACTAACTCTTTAAGTTGGACTTCAGTACATTTGGTTACATTTTATTTTAAGGTGTCCTTGTTACGGTGTAATTATACATTTAAGTACTGAGTAAAAATAATTACCTACGGCCTGGTTTCACAGACAGTGCTTTAAGTCCAGGATTAGACCTTAGTTCAATTAGGACATTTAAGTAGCTTTTATAAACATGCCTTAGAGAAAAACGTTACTGGTGTGCATCTTGAGACAAAACAATGGCTTCAACATGCATTTTAGTCTGGGACTATAGGCTTAAGCCTTGTCTGTGAAACCGGCCATAGTACTATAAGGTTAGGATTAGGGTTTGGTTTAGGGTAATTATGCATAATTTATTACTACAGTAACTAACGTGTGTAACAAGGACACTGTAAAATTATGTGTTACCCATCTTTATGTAACATTTAATAACACTACAGTAAAAAAAAAAAAAAAAAAAAGTAAAAGTACTTTACACATCAGAATAAGTTAACTTCTGTAGAGCATGGCAAAAGATTATTAAAGCACAATGATTTAAAATGTACTTAAAAATAAAACTTTTAATTTCACATCATTACAATGTGCACTTTTTCAGTGTGCCTTGGCATATTTAGAAATATAGTTGTGAAAGTGTACTCTTTAAGTGTACATTAATATTGTATTATTTGCAAGTATACAATTCTTAAAAAAATATATACTTTTAAGATTTGAATTACACTACAAGTGCACATTTAATACAATTAAGCACACTTTTTCACAAGAGTTTACAGTGTAACGTAAAATTGAATATAGACCTACCTTGTAAGCAATTATTTCAAGACTAAAATCATCTTGTGGTTATACTATTGAAACTACTGAAACTATACTATTGAAAGTGTGTATTTTAATGTTTATGTATTGGCTCCATTCACTTCCATTGTAAATGCTTAATTGTAACCCAGTTATTAAACATTTACAAGGTATGCATGTTCTATTACAGTGTATATGTGCTGAAACTTCTATAACCGCATTCACTCAGTTAACATGACTGTATGATTTTTAAGACTTGGAATACAGGATGTTTTTGGTTCACTGAGCAATGCGAAATGTACCTTTTCTGACAGTAAATAAATTGTGCATCTTTACAGCCAAACTGATTACTATTCATGTTACTCTGCGTGAACACAAAAATCAGGATGTGGAAATGACAATGACACGTGTTTCGCAGGCTCATTTTTCCACCTCTCCTCTGCCCATATTCTGTATGATAAACAACTTCTTCTTCAGACACACACCATGTAAATGGCATGCTAGTTTTTTTTTTTCTTTTTCTTTCTTTTAAAGTTCTTCGTTCTGTGATCATACTTTTCAGACGCATGGTGAAATTAGGTTTAGCTTTTAAATTGAGTAAATAAATGATTTTATAATAAAAAAACAAATACAATATATTTTAATTTAGTTATTAATTTCCTAATACTATACATTGTAGCATTACCTCTTTTCTCACAGTGTCTGAAACGGTTCGATCAAGGATTCGGTCTCACTAAACTTCTCCTTTCTGGGAGCCTCCTCTGCTCTGATTGGTCAGGTGGCCCAGTCTGTTGTGATTGGTCTACTCTGCTCTGATTGGTCACATGGCCCATTCTCTTGTGATTGGTCTACTAGCATATGTGAATTTCAGCCTGCAGTCTTCCTCAGCACTTACAGACAGTAACGATGGTGTTTTATGATAACATCAATTTAAGCAGTCCTCATCCTTTGGAAGTGCATCAAAGTGGATTTTCTTTCGCAGCACAGAAACCAAACCCTTTTGAGGGTGGGTCAAAGTAGACATTGTTTGCGAGCAGCCAATGAATACCATAGGTGATTGTTATGCAAGTTTGTTACAAACCTACATAGGTTCGTGCAGGAATTAAGACTGGAATTACTGATGACTTTTTTTTTTTTTTTTTGGAAGTCAATAACTCCATTTATCTGCATTTTGATCTTTGAAACTTTTCAGACCTTTTACATTCACAAACAGCTACAATAAACACCACATGAAAGGTAACATTTGAAAAAGCATAATAGGGGAACTTTAAAATAGAAGTTTTGAAGTATTTTTCAGCCTGGATGATATATCGGATCATATATCTGCTGTTTGTTGTCTACCTCAACACAATCTGTTGGCCAGGATAAATATATCATCTCTGACCTGTGTGTATCATGCATGTGTCCACCTGACTGTTAAGGTCACTGCCATGGTGCTCAAATATGTACAGCAAACATGAAATCTCAGCCAGAGTCAATTCATATGTATTCTCAGGCCAATAACTCTTTAACCTTGGACCATATGCAGCCTCTGCAGATTTGTGGCTGTTTGGTCTATTGCTAAAGTGATGAACTGGCATTAGCATTAGCCTGGAATTCCCCACAGAGCGCGTCCAAACCCCCAAGCTGTCCGACGTCTGCATGTTTATTTGTGCATGAGAGGCTGGATATGTGTAACCCTGTCAGAGAACTCTGCCAAGAACTCCCAAGGTGAGAGAGAGTGACCTCCACCAACTGTCCCCGACATCTCCCCTTTTCGCATCTTCATTATTTCCTCTGTCCACCGAAGGGGTCCTGGTTCTCTCTGGTTTATTATTGCTGAATCTTTATGCAGAAACAACTACAAGTATAAGTTTGAAATTGTCATGAAGACTGTGTGTCAAACATTAAATAATCTGAACTTTGTAAAATGTCATATGGTACAACCACTTCAAAAAACTTTATAAGTTAAGAATATATTACATTTGTTTAAAAGTGCATTTTATTTTATTGATATATGTATTTTTTTCCCACATGTAGTAGAAATGTAAAGAAAATACATTGCTTTTTACTTAATGGTTACACCATGACTTATTTAATTTAATGTTATTTAATTACTTAGCTTGCCTGTAATTTAATTGCTTTATGTTTTCAGTAGCTTATGGCTTGGGAAACTACAGTTTCCATAACAGCTACTAAACAGAGTTAAATCTAACACTATTGTTATTATTTGTACTACAGAGGCCCCCATACCTACCGAGCATAGCAACATGTTCAGTCAGGCTTGTGGACTCAGATGTTTTGCAATAAGCGGCTGTGTTCTGCTTGGATAATTAGGCTGTCAACCCCACATTGCACAGATTTCCAACGTTTTAAACTTTCGGAACATCAAAGAGCCGATAGTGGTAAATGAGGTACATCCAATCCTGTTGAGTGAAACTCTTCTGGACGCAAAACAAGTTCACTATTTTTCCTTTTAAGACTTCAGAATGACTTGAACACAGCAAATAATTTGAAGAATGTTATGCTCAGAAAAAACAAAAACAAATCAACTATACATGTCTGCATATAGTCATTGTTTAATCCTAAAGTGCCCCTATTATGCTTTTCAGATATTACCTCTCATGTAGTTTAATGTAGTCAAAGTAATTGTCTCCCAAAAGAAAGAGCCAAACATATGTTGGTCTGAAGCAAATTAGCATGATGCCAGTCCATGGTCTTCAATGACTGAACAAGAACATCATCTACTTTGACCCGCAGTTGTAGCTGCAGTTGTAGCTGAGGCTGAAAGAGTTTGGTTTGTGTTGTCGAGATGTTGCGAAGACACTGTTTTGGATGTTTAGGATGTTTAGGATGAGGACTCACAATCACAACAGACTGGGCCATCTAACTAATCTGACTAGAGTAGACCAATCACGAGACTCGGAAAGGAGAATTTTAGAGAGTCTGTATCCTGTGAAAACAGAGGTGATGCTGCAATATGAAAAAAAGTGTTCTTCACTTCGGATGCATGTAAATCTATTGTAGGATCCTCCAAATCAAAATTAGGAACCTTTAAAATGGCGTAATAGGGGTGCTTTAATGAAGTTCAAATATTAAGTGCAGCATAAAAGTGAGAAAAAAAAAAAAAAGCATCTAGCCTGGGTTTAAAAAAGTGGTATGTCAGTGTCATTTACAGTAAAGCCTAAAGTATGTTTCGGTTTTTACACATACTCTAGGGTATTTATACATAAATTTGGTCATTGGCTTGTTGCACGTCATCCAATTTTTTAAACTGCTCTGTTTGCTTTTTTTCGCATTAAGTTGTTGGTTAACAAAGTGGCAGCTGGTTGTGCATTGAATGGACAATAAGAAATCATATATCATGAGAAAAGCATTTTCCTACGGTGGCCGAGAGAGCTCAATGCGAACACACGCAAATAGAAAAAACACCAGCAAATTAAGGGTGTACTCACACTAGGCGCTCTGAACCTTGCCCATGTACGTTTGACCCCCAAAGCCCGGTTCGTTTGACAAGTGTGATCCGTTCCGTGCCCGGGCGCGGTTCATTTAGCCGTCCCTGGCCCGCTTGGAAGAGGTGGGCTAGAGCGCGGTTCGCATGCAGTGTGAGTGCTAATCGCGCCGGAGCATGGAACAGCTACTACTTTTGTGTGCACAACTGTCATCATTACAACGGCAAACATCTTTATTACTACTTTGATAGTACACTTATCAATTCATGTAATTAATTCAAGTGTATTTGGGTTTATAACGGGTCTGGTTCTCACCTTATTGATGAACAGGAATTGTAGTTTGCGAGTAAAGCTGCATATTCCTCCATTATCAGCTGCCTTTGTAATAATCCTCTGATATGTGCAAGTGAAAATCGTTGCGCGGCATAAATGATAAATATATTAGAACGAAAGTGCATTTCTTCCTGTTTTCTTCCATTCAAAAAGTTGCATTGTATATGACGTAAGCGTGCTCCGACACCCTAAGAAAACATCATCAGTTTGACAACATGTGCTGCAAAACTTTACAACACAACCAAATACAGAAACGCGCTGCAAATACTCACAACACATATACCATGAGGATGTTAATATAAACAAAAAACTCACCTTTTAGGTAATCGACAACACCCCTGACGAGTAGACATTGAACAATAAGTATGTTCCAGCCAGGTTTGTCACTGGGGTCCGCTTGAAACATATCCTTTGTCATCTGTTCTGTTTCCAGCGTGTTTATGTATTTGGTTGCGTTGTGATCACTTGCAGCACATGTTGTCAAACTGATGAAGACATGTTCTTAATTTGCTGGTGTTTTTTTCTATTTGCATGTGTTTTCTTCAGTCGCAGCTCTCTCGGCCACTGTCCTGATCAAAATCTAATTTATCTTAATATACTCATATTTAATTGGAAAT
This sequence comes from Hypophthalmichthys nobilis, assembly GCA_037950665.1. Taxonomy (NCBI): domain Eukaryota; kingdom Metazoa; phylum Chordata; class Actinopteri; order Cypriniformes; family Xenocyprididae; genus Hypophthalmichthys; species Hypophthalmichthys nobilis. Next base: position 28,644,437 of record CM075476.1, on the reverse strand, counting down.
ATCTTGGTGCTCTCTGAAATATTTGGAGCTGTAAAGAGATTTTAATTGGGGAAAATGACTGATAAACTTCTGTGGACGGTAGAAAATGAGGCAAAAAGGAATGTTATGGTGCAAATAACGGCCATCTGACACAAGATTATGATGTTGGTTTATGAGGGTAGTCTAATGATCAATTTCAATGAGACGAATGAAAGCCATTACTGCCAAAACCTTCTCATCGCAGATGTATTAATGTTCATGAGGGAATAAATAACAAGTAAAGGTGCATGGTTAAGCATGTATAATTATCCCACTCTAACATTAATCCATTTTCTTTTTACAATTTTTTTTGAAATCGCTAATTTGATAAAGCTATTGGTGCCATGAATATTGACACAATTGGCCTAACTGGATGTCGAGGTTTGGGTCCCTTGGAGGCCATTATGAAGGATAGACAGCTGGTCCCTGGCTCGGGCTGGCCAGAATCAATCTCTAGTAAACAAGGCCGTTCTGCTGGATGGGGAGGAGGGGTAATTGAGTTTTCTGTTATGTTATGGCGGCAGAACAGGGACTCCATCAGTGGGAGCAGTTGGCTGCCCCGTATCCTGCCGGGCACCAGAACCTACCATTATGGTGTCATCTCAATTGCCTTTTCAGTGTCTCCATGAAAAATTGGATTTGATGTAATCTTGCTAACTGTATTTAAGTGCATTATAGATGCATTTAATCTTTATTTGCTATGAATTTATGCAGGATGGGACGTACAGGGCAGTAGTGCATTTGGCACTGTCACATATGCAATGGGAGAGCTCAAATAAATATGTAATGACAGAGTTTGCAAAGAAATGAAAACTATGATCATAGTAAAGACATATAGATATTTATTAAAGCAGAAAATAGTAATTTTTAATAATGCATATGTGGATTGTTTTCTTTTATACACTGTAAAAAATTATTTTCAAGATTTGTTATCACAATTTTTTTTTTCTTTTGTCAAATCAACTTAAATAATTAATGTGGTTCAGATAACAGAATATTTTGAGTTTCTGCTGATTAAACCAATCACCTTCATTGTATTAACTCAAATTTTTAATTTCAGTGAACTCAAAATTTTAAGGCAACCAGGTAACTTACTTTTTTAAGCTAAACCAACATTTTTTTTTTTACAGTGTGTGTGTGTGTGTATATATATAATTGAGTTTTCTGTTATGTTATGGCGGCAGAACAGGGACTCCATCAGTGGGAGCAGTTGGCTGCCCCGTATCCTGCCGGGCAGCAACATTTTTTTACAGTGTGTGTGTGTGTATATATTATATATATATAAAACAATCCACCTTTTTTCAAGATATTTGTTTCATGTATAATTGCAATCGCCAGTACAATGCTTAAGAAGATACAGGGGAAAAGGTGGGCAGCCAAAACATGTCTGGAGGAAAAATGACAGCAAATTGGTGTGTCAGAATGCAAGCACACAAAGAAAGTAAATCAATGAAGAGTAATGAAGTGAAGAAAGAACACTTTAAACAAACTGAGCATTTTGACAGCGATTGAGTGGCTCTGTGACCTTTTATCTGTGTAATCTAAGCTGGCTTTTGCACTCCGTTCCTGACTGCTCGCTGAATGCATGTAAAAGTGAGGTTTCGTCTAAAGCCCTGAAAGCAGCGAGGCCCTTGAGAAACTTCTGAATCTGGCTGTCAAGGCTAAAAGCTTCAAATCGTTTAGATATAAAGTGCACAGATTCACACAGTCCTGTTTTTAATGGTCTTTCTCGCTTTCCTGCCCCCTTCAATACATTTCTGTAATTGCGTTCGATGAAACAGGGAAGACGGCGTTGGCATAAACGAGATTGGTGTCTCGCTCGGGACTAGTGGTGTGATAATTGACTTGGAAACGGTGTCTCTGTCATGTACGGTTCCCCATCTGTGCTGTGGGCTGTAAGTACCTGAGAGGCCGTGTCAGGGGCCAGTGTTCGGATCAAGGGGCCGCTGCCATGAACGCCATTAACTCACAATGGCACTTCAGCTGTTCTGCGCCAAGCAAATGTTGAATGGGATGGTCTGTTTTTGGCTGGCGGGCCGCTGGGACATACCCTGCTACCTATGCTAGACCTCTAGCTGTTTGCTGGCCCTTTAATAATAAGTGGAGGACTGTACCAAGTACTAGAGTGCTGATGTTGCCTTCAAACATGCTGGAAGGATATTAGTGAGGGACATCAGAAAGTATACTTTGCATTAGTTTGCATTAGCTTCGTAGTGAACAGTAAAAAAAAAAGGTAAATCTCCTAATGATGACGTCACAATATGATAATTATGATGTATCACAATGTCATAACTTGAGTTTATATTATGCAATTGCAATTTTATTTATAATTGTGACTGTGGTGCGACTTCATATTTTGCAATTTCAGGAGCATCATGCATTAAATGCGGACAAAAATATATATCATGGCCATGAATTAAGTATTTGTTCCAATGAATTAAGATTCATTCTCTCGTTTTGGTAAATCATGTCCATGAATTAAGAATTCATCCCCATGATTTATTCATTTGATTTAATTAAAATAAGGGACTGAATTAGTAAAACGTGCTGATGTATTTGTAAGTTGTGGGAACAAATTGTAAATTTGTGGCCATGATATACAATACAATATGTTGCAAGCGCCCAAACCTCCATACTTAAGGGGGCGATAGAGTTACCTCAATTGTCTGTGCTAGATGTGTTGTTATTCAAATAGCTAGCTCCACCAAAAAAGAAGAAACAAACTAGAGTATGCAATTCTGGACGCAGCCTAAGTACTTCTTTTTAATAAGTAATTAGGCTACTTTGCAACTGCTAAAAAAGAATGGTCTATATGGTATGAATGTACGTATGTAGTATGAATGTAATCCAGATGTACTACATTTGTCATGTGACTTCATTCAGAGATCCTCTCCGGTGGCCTCATGGGATAGTAAAGTGTCCATTGGATGCACTCTTCAAAATCTCGCTGGAAGTAGTAAGTCGTCTTTTCACCTACTGTTTTATGAATACTGTGAAATAGGGCTGGACTACCTAAAATCAAAATCTCGATTAATAGAACATTTTACCTCGATTACGATTAATGAACGATTTTGTTTTTTTTTTGCCCTCATAGTTCACTGACAAGGTTTGTACTGTAAATATGCTGGAATATTTTTTCCTAATGAAATAGTGCTCCGACATGACATAGCTCAGTTTCAGCAATTTTTATCTATGGTTTGAAACATTTCTTACAGATTTGGATGGAGCGTTTTAGAACAAATCTTTTAAGTGAAAAAATTGTGAAGGATAACTTAGGGAAAAACAACTGAGGGACAACTGTTGTAATTGCTGGATGCTTAAATAATCTTTCTGGAGTCTCTAAGTAGATTCATACACAAGTACATTTTAATAAATTGTACACGTTTCAGTCGTGAACAACTTTTTTATTTACGAATTGGTTTAGTGAATGGTTCACATGACTCACTCAGATCATAAGCTACTTTTCGCCACCTATTAACCTGAAGTTGAACGAATCTGAACAAATATTTTGGTGAACAGATTCAAAAGACTTGTCTCAGAGATTAAACAAAATCTCCACCAATCACATGCAGAGTTTTTTTCTTCTACATACATTAGCTTTATTTTACATAAAGGTTGTAAATAAATAAATAACAACACATGTTCTAAATTGAGGCCAGATTGCTATATGGAAACTATGGAATAGACTTAAAATACTTGTAATACATGTAATACATTTAATTAAAATATTTTTTAATTTAGTTCAATGTACCATAGCAGTATTTATCGATGACAAAAACAATACATTTATTTACAGTTATATTAATAAAAATATATTACTTTGTAAAATTATTGTGAGAAATATAATAACAGTATCTTTTATATTACAAGAAGACAAAAACCTACCTTATCGTGCCTAAAAACAGCAAGCGCTCCAACTAATACCACTTTCCTGGGGCTTAAGGGAAAAAAAGAGCAAATAACAAGACACAAAAAGGTCAGCATAGCCTCTGTTAATACACCTTTAAGTCTTCAAGGGAGGGAATCCATCTAACTGCAATGTTTTCCTTTTGATGAGGTGGAGCACCAGGAGGTAATAATCCTGTCAAGAATAAAGAAGGTGCTGTTGGCAACATCCATTGTGAGCTTTACCTCTTAGTATCATTAAAAGTGCAGCATGTCAACAGAAAGGAGTTTCGTCTTTTCTTGACTCCATTATTTCCTGACTCTAAAGCCAGTAAATAATGTCAGAGCAACGAAAATTGAGACCACATGGCCAGTGAGCACCATCTGTCCTTATGCTTGGTTACTTTCAATTCTTGTTACGTGAAAACGCATAGCTCCGTAAACCATGCAGTTTTTTTTTATTTTCTTCTTTTTTTCTTACAAATGATTAAATATCTTGATTTTATATGATGCACAATTATTTTATGCACTGCTTCAGCTGCAATACGGAGGTTAAAAATTTGTATAAGGCACTTGACTTTGTGCCGCACATGGACTGCAGCAAACCATCCCCGTTCTTGTTGATTTATTCACTTTTAGATAACCGTGAATAAGTGATAGTGATCTCTTTGCCATGATTAATGGATAAAGACCGTTGAGGGTATTCAGAAGCAAGTCAGCACTTAAACACCAGTGTCTGGAAGCCAGTAGTCAGAGCACTTTATTGATGACTCAAAACCTCTTTGATTTCCAGAGCTTCATTCTGAGGTAAACAACCAAAGAAGACCAGCTCTAGGGCCTTACATTTAATTCATTATCATCAGGGGGAAATAAATAAATAAAAATACATTAACATACTTGACATCCCTTGTAAAAAAAAAAAAAAAGAAGAAGAAGTGTGCTTAATTGTGTTGAATGCTCACTTGTAATGTACCAAATCTTAAAATTATATTTTGAACAAACTGTACTTGCAGATAATATATTAATGAAGTAAAAGGACACTTAAATCCACTTTCATGACTGTTTCTTAACTTTTAAAAGGTGCAAAATTTAAAGTTTTACTTCAAAATACATTTTAAATTATTATATATTTTGTTGTGTACACTTGTTTTGATGTGTTGACTAAAATACTAAAGCACATACTTGATTAGAATTTATAACTGTAGTGTGTTATTTGATATTACATTTAAAGTTAATATATTTTAAAAGTGCTAAATTGCAACTTTATCATTACAATGTGCAATTGCAAATATTTTTAAATGTATGACACAAGTTTCAATAGAAAATGACATTAATTTAGCACTTAGTTTATAAATACATATTTCAAAGACAAAAGAAGTAATAATTATAAAAATACAGATAAAGACATACTTAAGTCCTACTTAAGAGGGTCAGAAAAGCGCTCTCAACTAATTGCATTTAATATACATTTTCATTGAAATGCATTTTAATTATGTGTAAATAGCATTAAGCGTCCAGAAACATAACATACAGTTTACACTTAAAGAGGGGGGTATCACACACAGTTTCTGCCAATCTCATGTTAATTTTGAGTACATATAGAGTAACAATGCATCCTTCATATCTCCGAAAAGTCTTTTAGTTTTGTCATATTTATAAAAGATAGATACGCTAAACCGAGTCTTTCCGAAAAAAGCCGAGATCCTGGAGGCGTGTCTGCCGTCAGTGCTGTGGGCGGAGCTAAAGAGTCACGAGCACTCGCAGCTTTTGTGTAGAGATCGTCTGCTAGCTGCGACATCATTATAAATACAAAGGGAACAAAAAGGTTCATGTTGTTTACATTATATGCACTTGTGCGCGATTGCCAACAAAACGCAGACATCTGATGCAGTTTTACTCACCACCCGTGATCTGCAAATCCAGTGCAGAAATGGGACTGGTTTACAAAGTATTCATCACCGAAATCCCGGGAACAAACAAATATACGTGCACAACTCTGTTGCTGCCCCGGAAAAACAAACTTCATCCTCTGTTTCCTTAACGCTGGGTTCTTTGGGAAGCTGAAAAAGGTAATCCTTTCCTCACAACCAAAAACACTCCTTTGTTTACAGGAGCTGTGTCTCATTTCGGAGGCTGCGTCCTCCAGAGGTCGCATTTGAAGGCTGAATACTTCATCAAGGATGTCATATTTAAGAAAAGTAACCGTAATAAAATTGACTGATATTCATTGTGAGGTGTAAAATACTGTAATTTCTTTCTTACATTGCAATCTAACAGTTATTTTTCTTAAATGAGACTGCCTCAATGATGTATGCAGCCTTCAAAGGGTGCAGCCCCTGAATTGGGACACAGCCATTGTTGGAAAATTTCTCGGCTTCCGTATCTCGAATGAAATGCGTTGATGGGCATGCTCTTGCTCTGGGTGATGTGTGTGTGCACGCTTATCAGGGAGGAGTGCCTATACAAGGAATTCCGCTCTCTTTTGACGTCATACAGGACACACTCGAAAAAAACTCTCCGAAACCTGTACTGAAACCGGAAGTAGTGGATTTGGCACAGGAATACTCTGTCATACGTCCAACTAGTGTTTTGAAACTTTGGCCTTGTTTAACATGAGAATGCAACTCTTTAACAGTATAAATAAGTCATTATGCATGAAATAGCACCTTAAGAATTTTCTTCTAAAGTATATTATTTCCATAAGTACACTTAAAAAAAGAAGAAGAAAAAAAAGGATGTTAAAGTGTACTTTTTTTTTTTCAGTGGCATGATATTTTCATGGACAATGTTTTTTAAGAAGAAAAATTGTTAAAGTAGCGTTCACTCACTTCAGGATTCTCAACCATGCTCAAGCTCTTACAGTTTAGAGCAGTGGTTCCCAATCCTTTCCTGAAGGACCCCCAGCACTGCACATTTTGTATGCCGCCCTTATCTGACACACCTACTTCAGGTCTTGCAGTCTCTACTAATGAGCTGATGAGTTGAATCAGGTGTGTTAGATGAGAGAGACATCCAAAATGTGCAGTGCTGGGGGTCCTCCAGGACAGGTTTGGGAACCACTGCTTTAGAGAACACTTCATCTGAGCATTTGATGGATATGAATACTTAAATTCCATTCTGAGGATTGAATCCCACCAAGAACAGGGAATGCCAAAATTGTCTGATTATAGGGCACTAAATGGCTCATGAAAACAAGGAAAATAGCTTGGGCCAAGAGAGACATTTGGACCACTAGACATTTGTCTTATTGGACAAGGTGATTTGGACCACTAGTGGTTGAGCATGATGCTGAGATAAAGTGCGGGGGGAGGAATTTTGGGTTCTAATTACCAGCAAGTGAGCAGTGTGCAAACACCGGGACGTAGAATGAATTGTTGGCAGATACTGAAGGACTGACCAAAAAAAGAAGATTGATAGGAGTGCTTAAAGAGTGATGCTGCAAATTAAGGCTCTTTCAAATCACCCTTTTCTCTTCTCATTGGCTTCGCCTCCTTCCGTACCAATCCCTCTGAAGGACTTCCTTTACAAAAAGCTGTCAGTCTCTAAAAAATAAGGGAGACCACTTCCGAAAGGGCATAGTGGGTGAGGGGTCAGAGGTTAACTGCTGCTCTGTTGGCTGAATGGAACTTTGATGACAAGTTTTAAAGCTTGTGTACAAGAAAAACAAAGAAAAATGAGGAGGTCAAATGGTGGACAGAAAAGCAAAAGAGTTTCCCATTACTTCAACTGAAGAAATAATGTACAAATAACTATACAATTTGAAATAATATTAAGTAAACAGATCATGAAACCATCCGTACTTGAGTTCACAACCCATTTTGCTTTGAAAATGCAACGTATTTCCGAGTGAAATAGGATATTCAAGGCAAAAAAAGAGGGGCAAAAGTAAGGAGGGGCTTCTCTCTTAAAAATAAAGATTCTTTACGTCATTTATGGTTCCATCAATGAAACCTTCATATTGCACAATAAGTACTTTATAATAGTAAAAACTTTTTTTTTTTTTTTTTAGATTATTAAAATGTTCTTCACACTAAGATTTTTTTTCTAATATATATATATATATATATATATATATATTCAGTTAAATACATTTTATGTATTTTTGAATACATTATTAGATACAGACAAAAAAAAAATACACCAGGAATTCCATGTGTTTTATATGTTGATCACCCAATTGTGGTGCTTCTTTAGCCGAGCAGAAGAAAAAGAACATTAAAGTAAATGAGGTAAATTCGGATTTCATGTTGACTTATGACACTGTTTATACTTTTTTTTTTTTTTTTTTTTTTTTTTTATGTCTGTTGTGATCTACCGCCAGGCCTTTGGAGATAAAGAACTACCTAGTCAACACAATCAATCCTTTTATCTATTCCCAACAAGTAGCTTAACCCCTCACACTTGGGATGTTTTATTGATGTCGCGTTCTCCGGCCGCAGAGCACAACTGTATGCGATGTCCCTCTGTTCGTCCCCTGACCTCATTCTGACTCTACCGTTGCATTTTTCAAAGGAGAGCTCAGAGGCATTGAGAGATGCAAGAGGGCTACAGGGGTCTGTAGAATAATCATCAATAACCCATTTAAAGACAGAGAGTAAAAGGTGGGTGGACGGTGTTGTCGATGGATGTGAGAGAACTTAGGGGAAGGAGGGGGAACCATTTCCCTAAAAAGCCCTTGTGCTATTTCGAAAGTCGTTTCCACAGGCTTTAGTAATTCATGGCCAGACTTCGGTGAGAAAAAGATGCATTTATCACCTGGACAAGACATTGGTGCTGCTTGGGTAAGAAGGATGAGGATCCCAGGTGGAGTAATGGGAGAATGTCATGTGTGTGTACACACGAGCGTCTCTGGGCTTTTGCGTTTTTAAGATGGGTGATGTGAGAATGAGATCTATGTCTGGCCGATGTGTGGGAACCAAAAACAGCTGTTTTCCGAGAGTTGATGAGGCAGGCATTACTTTAGCAGAGGCTTCTTTATCCCAAAAGGGCTTTTGAGAGGGACGTTGAGCTTATCGCCTTTGAGATGTAGTTTCCAATGTAAACAGTGATCGTGCAATGCATCTACAACCAATCAAAGAAACTTTCAGTGAACAGTTCTAAAGAACCTTTTTCCTCTATAGAATCCTTTGTGGGATGGATAGGCTCCATGTATGTTAAATGTTCTTCATGGAACCATCAATGCCAAAAAAAGAACCATTATTTTTAAGTGTTGCCGTAGTTTAATTGAGATAAAAACTTGCTAGTGTAGCCATCACTCTAAAAAACAAACCCAAGCAATGCCATAGGAAAACCATTTTTGGTTTCCCAAAATACCTTTCAGTGAACAGTTTTTAAAGGGTTAGTTCACCCAAAAATGAAAATAATGTCATTTTTTACCCACCCTCATGTCGTTCCACACCCGTAAGACCTCAGCTCAGTGAGGCCTGCATAGACAGCAATGACATTTCCTCTCTCAAGATCCATTAATGTACTAAAAACATATTTAAATCAGTTCATGTGAGTACAGTGGTTCAAAATAATATTATAAAGCAACGAGAATATTTTTGGTGCGCCAAAAAAACTAAATAACGACTTATATAGTGATGGCCGATTTCAAAACACTGCTTCAGGAAGCTTCGGAGCTTTACGAATCAGTGTGTCGAATCAACGGTTTGGAGCGCCAAAGTCACGTGATTTCAGCAGTTTGGCGGTTTGACACGCGATCCAAATCATGATTCGACATGCTGATTCATAAGCTTCATGAAGCAGTGTTTTGAAATCGGCCATCACTATATAATTTGTTATTTTGTATTTTTTGGCGCACCAAAATATTCTCGTCGCTTTATAATATTATTTTGGCCTCACTGAGCCATCGGATTTCAACAAAAATATCTTAATTTGCGTTCCGAAGATGAACGAAGGTCTTACGGGTGTGGAACGGCATGAGGGTGAGTAATAAATGACATTATTTTCGGGTGAACTAACCCTTTAAAAGAACCATTTCTTTTCTTAGCATGCAGAACATTTTAATAATCTAAATAACCTTGTTCCTCTATTGAATCTTTTGTGCAATGAAAAGGTTACACTGATGTTAAAGGTTCTTTATAGAACTATAGATACCAATTAAGAATGAAGGATATAGCAATCATCACATTCCCCTTAAACTTTTAGAAAATTCCCTCCATATTTTAGGAGAAACCAAACAGAACAACATGTAATCTGTAAATGACAATCCTAGTGCACGTTTTCCAACATCCAACATTCTGTTACGCTAATGAATAACATAATCTGTCACCCTCTTTTCACATCTGCAAGATCTTAGAATATTGAGTTTTTGTGTTACACACAAAAAAATGGGAATTTGTATGGCAAATCCAGTCTCGGCCTTTGAATTCTTGTGTGACCTGCACCATTCCTATGCATGCGATCCATTTCTTTGGAAGCATATGATGTTAAATCCCACTGAGATTAAATTAATTTCTTTTCAGTTGTAGCTTTGAGTCTTTGCTCAATGTCTGTCGAATGTGAAAAGCATTGTGGTAGAATGTGTCTAAGGCAATTGTCTATGGACGGATCAGGCCTAAGAGCCATTTAAGTCTAAACTGCCGTTAAACACATTGAAATTAGGAACACATTGGGAAGTCACGGACAACTGAATGCACGCATGGAAAAAATGTGAGGGTTTGTTTTAAAAACAAAAAAATCTGTTATATATAAAAATATATGCAATAAATGATAGTTCATGATAGTTTACATTATAGTTTGTTTATATCTTCTTAACAAATTATAAAAAAGGGAAAAATGTTTATATATATAAACATACTATTATTAAAAAGTTTGGGGTCAGTAATATGTATGTTTTGAAAGAAATTAATACTTTTACTTCAGCAATGATATTAAATTGATCAAAAGTGAGAGTCAAGACATTTACAAAGTAAAAAAACAAACTTAAAAAAAAATATATATTTTGGTATATCACTCTTTCCACAAATATATCAAGCAGCTGTTTTCAACATTGATAATAATCAATGTTTCTTGAGCATCAAATCAGCATATTAGAATGATTTCTGAAGGATCATGTAACACTGAAGACTGGAGTAATGATGCTGAAAATTCTGCTTTGTTCACATGAATAAATTATATTTTAAAATATATTAAAATACTGGAACAAAGTTATTTTAAATTGTAATAATATTTCACAATATTACAGTGTTTTTCTTACACAAATTAAACATTATTTATCTTACCACAAGGGCAAATTGTTTTAAGTTTCACTAAATTTTGTTACATGTACACTTAAAGACCCCATGAAGCTCAATGTATATTAGTTTTGATGTTATATGCTAATGTCCTCCTAAGAGCCTTAATTAATAAAAACTCAAATTAAGAAAAATATTTTTTTTTTTTGTGTAATTACATCAGTAATTGCAATGTCACCACTAAATCATGAATTGACTGACCTAACTCTAACCCATAACTTAGTATAATCTTGTTTTTTAATCAAACAAACCGAGAACAACCTTCTTTTCTTTACAGCTTACTGTACACTGCAAATTATTACATGATTCAGAGAGCAATACAATATGGTTTAAAGCTGAGATAGTCCAAAAAGAATGAAAAGGGAAGATTCAAATGCTTCACACCACCAAACAACAACAACAACAAGAATTATAACAACAACAACAACAACACACACACACACACATTATACATCTATCTCTGTTAGGACATTAATTGACACAATGCAATCTCCGTACCCTAACCCTACCCCTACCCATCACAACTAAGTGCCTATCCCCAAACCTTAACCTAAACCTATCCTTAACGTTATTATAACCTTATCGATAAAACCAAGTACTGACCCTCAAACAGGCCTTTAAAGAGGTCTCAGAAAGTGAGGGCCAGCCAAAATGTTCTCACTTCCCTCCAGGGGCATAGCCATCATTTCAGAAGTGAGGGGGACAGAAATGGTGGGTTTTTATCTGACCTTTGTCTAATTGATAGATTTTATTTATTTTTTATCTCATCTCTTGCTTTTAATAAGAAATCAAATACACTGCTGAACAATAACCAATATCTAATATTTTCCCCTATATTTGTATGACAATTTTATGATTGGTTTATGTACTACAAACACTTCTGCATTAAGTCCTCATGGATTTTATACAATGTAAAAAAAAAAAAAAAAATCAAAGTGACAGTGACAATAAATGCAAATGAATGCTGCTCATTGAACTTTCTATTCATCAAAGAAAAAAAAAAAAAAAAAAAGTATGGTTTCCACAAGCAAATCAGCATATTAGAATGATTTCTGAAAGATCATGTGACACTGAAGACTGGAGTAATGGTACTGAAAATTCAGCTTTGATCACAGGAATAAATTACATTTTAAAGTATATTAACATATAAAACAGCTTTTTTAATTTGTAATAATATTTCACAATTATACTGTTTTTACTGTATTTTTTGATTAAATAAATGCAGCCTAGGCGAGCATAGAGAGTTCTTTCAAAAACATTAAACAGGTTGTCAATTAGTACTGCATTATTCATATACTTTGTCAATAAATACCTTGAGATGGCTTGAAAAACACACATAAACCATCAATCGTGTGTTTGTCTTCACGTTTCTGCATTTTATTCAGCTGCTGCTACAGCGAATAGCTGAATTACTTCTACGAAACCGTTTTGAAATTTCTGCGAGAGAGCGCCCTCCAGCTTCGAGTATGAATGAAACATATATTACACGAGAGTGAGCGCTCCATAATGTTTAGATCACCTCATTTTAGTTAAGAATAAAACGAAAGGTCATGCAAAAATTTGCGTATTCTACGCCCATGCTTCCCTTTCGTCATCCTCATCCTGATGGTCTAAAACTCAAAGATCCTCACAAAAGATATTTATACAAGTACACACACGCACACACACACACACACACACAAATCCCCAATTAAAGGCCAGGTCTTGGACTGTTTTGCTGGCAGTGGAGTGTTAACTTAATGTAGCATGAACAAATCATTATGCTGCTTCACAGATGGGGTCAGTCAAGCAGAGGGACCCTTGTGCTCCTCTCAGATGGACATTTGACCATGAACCCTGATAAAGAGACCAGAGCTGCACGGTCTTACTGTGCAAATCTGACTGAAAGCTATCACTTAGAAATGCTGGGGTAGTACAATAGATAAAAGGTCTGGGAGAAAAGAAAAAAAGTTGGACCATTGTATTAGTTTTTTTTTTTTTTTTTCTTTAAAAAAAAGGCAATTACTTAAATGTACTACAATCACTCTTAATAGATAGCATTGTTTTTTAATGACTTTTGAATAACCCACAAGACTATAAAAATTGTTTCGTTTTGCTGATTTCTGTGAGATGACCTTTTGGAAGTTGTAATCATAGGATGCCCTTGATGACCTTTCCACCTCACTGGCCTTGGGGGCCCAACCATCAAAGGAAATGTAAACATGTTTTAAGGCACTATAAAACCCAAGAAAGGTAAAGCACATACTTTCTACCATTTTACAGTTTTATTACAGAGCAGAAAGCATGTTCTATTTGAGCTTTTAAATACAACTAAGTGCTTGAGAGTGGATAGTAATGGACTGCGCCGTTCAAAATCGTTACCAACCACAAAATTCTAGAAATCAGAATTGAAAAATTAAACTGCACATGGTGTTTGCTGGTGAAAAACTTGCCACCTAAATGCTTAGGTGTTCTGAGAGGGTTTTAGCATATTGGTAGTGTGTTCTGGTTGTACAAATACTATGAGCCAGTATGATTCTTCCCTTGTGAAAGAGAAGTACTGTACACTTTAGCATACTTTTAAAATCAGTACTTATGGAAACAATACACTTCAAAGAATAAACTTAAGTGTGAACTAATATAATGTTTTCAGACAATTGAATGTTAATTGCAATTAAATGAAAATGTGTAATAGCTTAAATTTATATTAAATGCAATTAGCTGAACTTAAGAGTGCTTTTAAGCCACTTACTGTAAGTAGCACATCTTTTTTTATGTAATTTCATAATTACTTTTGTCTTTGAAATATAGTTGACTCATACTGACAACAATTTATGGTAAACTAAGATATTTAATGTCATTTCCATTGAAACTTGTCAGGTATTATATAATTACGTTATAAAAGATGAAGCTGCAATTTAGTACATTTAAAATATATTAACTTTAAACATAATTTTTCTTTTAACACGCTACAGGTAAAATTATTATCAAGTGTTAAGTGTACTTCTTTAAAGCGTGACAAAAGAAAACATGTTTTAAAATGTATTTTAAGGTAAACCTTAAAACTAAAAACTAACCTAATTTGACATTATTACAAAGTGCCCTTTAAGAAAACATTGTGTTAAAGGAATAGTTCACCCAAAAAATAAAATTGTGTCATCATTTACTCACCCTCAAGTTGTTCCAAACCTGTATAAATGTCTTTTTTCTGCTGAACACAAAGGAAGATATTTAGAAGAATGTCAGTAGCCAAACAGATCTATGGTAGTCAATGGGAGACGGTATCTGTTTGGTTACTGACATTCTTTCAAATATATTCCTTCGTGTTAAGCAGATCATTTTCATTTTTCATCCTTGTGTTCATCAGTTTCATTTTTGGGTGAACTATCCCTTTAAGAAACATAGTTGTGAAAGTGTGCTCTCTATAAATACACTTAAGTGGCCTTTTATTAATATTCTATAATCTGAAAGTACAGTTTGTTTGTTTGTTTAATATACTTTTTAGATTTGAAGTGCAAATTTAAAACAATTAAGCACACTTCTTTTTCACAAGGGTTGCCTTAGCAAATACCACAAAACCGGTTTGAAATTCTATTGCTGTATATTAGCATCCGAGAATCATGTTTCACAGCAATGTGCTGATATCCTTGTCACATTTCTACCTCGGCTATGCTAAATCAACTGTCTGCACCTGGCGAAAAACAGTGTGGCCTGTATTAAAGTGAGCGACTAAGGCATTTTTATTTTCCTGCAGTACTGCATTTGAACCCAGATACTTTCTCAGTGAACCTATGAGAAAGCTTTGCAGTTTACAATTTGGGCCAAGATGGTTGAGCGCTAGTTTATTAACTCTTTGGATGGTTCGAGTGTTTCCATAAAAGTGAATTACAGCCTACGTCATATGAAATAAATTCCTGCAAGATGTAGTTTGTTTGTCATTTACACAGAGCATTATTGTTCAGGAAAGCTTAGTGACTGTGTATCTAGCTTTTAACAACAAATGCCATGCAAATCCAACTGGTGTTTAGCCACTTGGTGGCAAAGGTGGGTCATATTTCAAAGATACGCTGCGCTACAGGCTTTGGACTAGTTTTAGGTACTACAGCAGGAATGGGATAATAACTTTTGCATGTAAAACTTGTTTTGCATTGATACATTTCCATGCAGAATGCAATAGAAGTGCTATGGCCGAGAAGTACAACAGTTGTGTGCATGAAACGTATCCAAAAGCTCAAAATAATTGCTGTCTTGTCCTTTGGTGCGTGCCAACAAAAGCAGAACAAGAGCGAAGCATTGCTGCATGCCTCCAGATACGATCACAGTTTGATCAAATGCTGCAACTGAAGCCCATTGCAGCTTTATAACTCTCTTGGCATAATATATTATGACTTCACCATGGGAGGTCCAGAAGTATAGCTCAGACTTGCTGGATTTGAATGAACTGATTGGTTTCTCTCATTTTTAACATTTGTTATCTGTTTTTGTGTTTGATCAACCCTCTGTTGTAATACATCAAAGTGGATTGGGTCATTCTTTTGCGAGCTGACAAATTTATATAATTCTGTGTACTATAACAGTAGGATTGGATCAGAGGATTGTTGTTTGTCAGAAGTAGGGTTACATAAAACATAAAAGTACTTTGGTAGCTAACATTTGACAATGTTAATTATATATAAATAATTAGTATAATATAATTATGAATGTAAATTAAACATTGTAACATTTTCAAATTTTCAAATAGAAAAGTTAGTTACACCCTGTCTGACACATATACGATAATTTAAATAATATTATAATATAAATATTACATTATAATGTATGCACATAAAAGAATATATATATATATATTATGTACATAATGTATATATTTCTAAAATTATATAAATTTTCTTAAAAATAGGGCGGAAAAAAAGAAAAAAAAAGAAAACGAAAAAAATGCAAACAGATTAAGTTACATATTTATAAAGTCTTAGCTAACAGAACTTGTAATTCATTCAGTGGATAAAATTACTGTAGAAACTTGGACAGGCTCCAGCCCTATGACCCTAGAAGCTTGTATAAATTACTGTACAACATATTAAAACACTTTTTCAACATTTAACTCAAACCTATCTTCATTATATAATTGACAATTAGTGTTTGCCAGTGTTGTTTTATTGTGTTCATGGTAACACTTTAGTTTACAGTGTATTGTTACATGTTACATGTAGTTAAAATAGTAATAACTATAAATGATGAATAATTACAGGCAACTAACCCTAAACCAAACCAAACCCTAAACCTAACCTTATAGTAAGTACATGTAGTTACTTAATATTACTTAGTACATAAATATATAATTACAGTGTAACAAAGACACCTTAAAATAAAGAGTAACCCTTCATTTTAAGGTGTCATTGTTTCAGTGTAATTATACATTTAAGTACTGATTAATATTAATTAACTACATGTACTTAGGGTTATAGGGTTATTGTTAGATTAGGGTTAGTTTAGGGTTAGTTTCATGTGATTATACATAATTTATAGTTATTACTAACTACATAAAATGTTACCCAATATCCTTATTTAAAACGTTTTGAACAAGGTGTTCCAACATATGAAGCACTGCTACAGAAAACACACATTTGACCTTTTTAAGGCTTTTTAGTAACACATATCTCCAGTATATTATTCAAAATATGTGGGAATCTGCATTTCCTCCAGCTGACTATCAGTTACAGAATCTGTAATGAAAAGTTGAGTAATGAAGTTTGATGGTGCAAATTCATCACTATTTGCATTTTCTCCACCTCCTCCATATAAGAGGTGTAATTTGTCAGACCAAAAAGCCACTGATAAATTGAGAGTAACAGGAAAGATTAATTAATTATTGTATAAGTGCTTAGATAATGAAGTCTCATCAAAACATTATGTATGACTCAATAACTAGATCTGAAATTTTTATTCCACTGAAAACTAATTACTTCTGAGATTATAGGAAATGCAGCCCACATTCTCCACCATGTCTGCCTGGTCTGGCAGTGCATAAATTCTGTCTGTTTATATATGCATACTTCACATATTTTGCTGACACTGAAAGCTGAGCTATTATGCTTGCCATGCATCAGATTTTTCCATTTTTTTCCATTCAGGTAAGCACTTAATAAAGTCTTTTCTTGCTCAAGTTTTTTTTTTTTTTTTCCTTCCATGATCATGAATCAGGGGTATGCATGAATCAGGCCTGCATACTCTCTGCGTCACCGATCTAGAATGTCAGCAAGTGAGACAAAGCAGTGACACTGAATAAATTGCCACACATACTTTCTTTAACTAAAAGCAGTGTTCTGAGTTCAGTACAGATTAAGCTCTACAGCATTTGTGGCATAATGTTGATTACTACTTAAAATAATTTTTACTTGTCTGTCCATTAAAAAAAGGTCAAATCTTATAATAAATCCTCATACACACGAGGACGATTATCGCGCATGCTTATCGCCAGTGTTTTTCGAGACATTTTTCGTGTTCATACCCAAGCGATTTTCACTGGCGATGCGCCGAGTGAACGTGCAAATTCACTCCCTGACAGTATATGGCACTTGTGCTGAACGGTAGTGGAAATAAACATATTTATGATATCAATAACATTAAAGAAAATAAAAATACAGATATAAAATGGCATATATGGCATATACATGACACAAGGAGATGGTAGTCAGAAACGGTGGTGCAAATAAGTCACAATAACAGTAGTGCAAGTGAACGGTAGTGCAAATAAACATATTTATGAAATACATGCTCAACTATATTTCTTGAATGTAAAAAAAAAAAAAAAACAGTAAAAATACAGAAATAAAATGGCATATAATATACATCTATTGGTGTGGCCAAGAACTGGCAGAGCACCGATAGTTTGTAGGGGTCTTCCTCGTCTACTTACTTCCTCTTCGTCGTCTTGGTATCAATGTGTGCTCGGCAAGACTGTTTTGTGCTGGAGTGCCACCAAGTCGTGTTTTACTGTAAATTCAGCAGCTCCAGGCACATGAACAAAAGCGCCAATCTCATTGGTCGGCCAATTTTCAACGCGGCGTGTCAAACAAAAAAAGAATGAACCCGAGGCGTTTTTTGAAAAAATGACGCTTTTACGCCTGCCGTTTTTTGCAACGGTGTGCACACTCACATTGGCGCCCTTTGTTTAGTAACGAGGCGTTAAACGTCAGCGATAATCGTGCATGATATTCGTCCCGGTGTGTACAGGCCTTAAGGTTTCATTTGTTAGCAGTAGTTAATGTTAATTTCATCATTTACTAATACATTATTAAAATCAAAAGTTGTATCTGATGTCATGGACCTGAACTAACATGCACTAACAATTAACAGTTGTATTTTTGTTACCGTTAACAAAGATTAACAAATACTGTAACAAATGTATTGCTCATTGTTAGTTCATGTTAATGAAAGCATTAACTAACATTAAATAATGAGACCTTATTGTAAAGTGTTACCAAAAAATAAGGAAAATAAATAAATAATTGTTACAGTAAGACATACTGTCATGTGTATATTCTGGTTTGGATTTATTCTAGTTCCTGTTACCTTTGTTCTTTTTTTCCCACCACTGGTTTGTTTGGTTGTTAATTATTTCCCCACACCTGCTCTGTCTCTACCTTTATTGCCCAGTTTGTATATACAGTAAGCTACAGTAAGTTTTCTTTAGTTCTTTGTCCTGTAATGTTTATGTTAAGCGTGGTTGCTTAGTATCTCCTGGAGTTCTCTTACGTGTTCCTGTTTCCTGTTGGAAATATTATTAAAGATTTTTTTTTTTTTTTAATCTATCCAGATTGTCATGCACTCATTACAACACCATAGCATGGTGGAAGTAAACAAGGTCAGCTTGTAACATTAAAACTGACTTTTTACACAGAAAATAAATAAATAAATAAATAAAAAGTAGTCCTACCTCATAACGGGCAGTGTAATTGTTAACTAAACCTATTAAAAAATTATGTTTCCAGTAATTAAAATAAATATTAATTGAAAACTTTTTACTTTAAAAACTGTAATGTCCAAATTGGGCCCAAAGTGTCAATATTTTGTGTGGCCACCATTATTTTCCAGCACTGCCTTAACCTTCTTGGGCATGGAGTTCACCAGAGCTTCACAGGTTGCCACTGGAGTCCTCTTCCACTCCTCCATGACGATATCACAGAGCTGGTGGATGTTACCAGACCTTGCGCTCCTCCACTTTCCGTTTGAGGATGCCCCACAGATGCTCAATAGGATTTAGGTCTGGAGACATGCTTGGCCAGTCCATCACCTTTACCCTCAGCTTCTTTACCAAGGCAGTGGTCGTCTTGGAGGTGTGTTTGGGGTCGTTATCATGTTGGAATACTGCCCTGCGGCCCAGTCTCCGAAGGGAGGGGATCATGCTCTGCTCATTCATGGTTCCCTCAATGAACTGTAGCTCCCCAGTGCCGGCAGCACTCATGCAGCCCCAGACCATGACACTCCCACCACCATTCTTGACTGTAGGCAAGACACGCTTGTCTTTGTACTCCTCACCTTGTTGCCGCCACACACACTTGACACCATCTGAACCAAATAAGTTTATCTCGGTCTCATCAGACCACAGGACATGGTTCCAGTAATCCATGTCTTTAGTCCGCTTGTCTTCAGCAAACTGTTTGCGGGCTTTCTTGTGCATCATCTTTAGAAGAGGCTTCCTTCTGGGACGACAGCCATGCAGACCAATTTGATGCAGTGTGCGGCGTATGGTCTGAGCACTGACAGGCTGACACCCCACCCCTTCAACCTCTGCAGCAATGCTGGCAGCACTCATACGTCTATTTCCCAAACACAACCTCTGGATATGACGCTGAGCATGTGCACTCAACTTCTTTGGTCGACCATGGCGAGGCCTGTTCTGAGTGGAACCTGTCCTGTTAAACCGCTGTATGGTCTTGGCCACCGTGCTGCAGCTCAGTTTCAGGGTCTTGGCAATCTTCTTATAGCCTACGCCATCTTTATGTAGAGCAACAATTATTTTTTTCAGATCCTCAGGGAGTTCTTCGCCATGAGGTGCCATGTTGAACTTCCAGTGACCAGTATGAGAGAGTGAGAGCGATAACACCAAATTTAACACACCTGCTCCACATTCACACCTGAGACCTTGTAACACTAATGAGTCACATGACACCAGGGAGAGAAAATGGCTAATTGGGCCCAATTTGGACATTTTCACTTAGGGGTGTACTCACTTTTGTGGCCAGCGGTTTAGACATTAATGGCTGTGTGTCGAGTTATTTTGAGGGGACAGCAAATTTACACTGTTATACAAGCTGTACACTACTTTACATTGTAGCAAAGTATCATTTCTTCAGTGTTGTCACATAAAAAAAAAAAAAAAAAATATATATATATATATAATAAAATATTTACAAAAATGTGAGGGGTGTACTCACTTCTGTGAGATACTGTATATATATATATATATATGCAATAAGGTTTACTAAAAAGTACTAAAATTACTAAAAATGACAAATTTAAATAAAAATAAATTAAAACTAAATAAAAATATTAAAAAAAACTAATAAAAATGGCAAAATCACATAACAAAATTACTAAAACAAACTAAAGTGAAAAACTAAAAAAATGAAAAATAAAAATATAAAAATAAAAGCTAATTGAAAATATTAATTGATACTATAATTATTAGGGTTATGTTTAGTTAGTACTTTGTGTTTTTTGTTCGGTTAGATGGTGTTAAACTACCTCGTTTCTCAGAGCACATAACATTACAATTAATGAATGTAAACAACTTAGTGTCCTTGTACCTGACTGCTGCAGATCCATTTCAGTGTTGATACTGGTGACATGGAAACGCATAATTCAGAGTCCGAGGGCGTGAACAGCTCCGGCTAGAAAGTCACAGGTTGCCATCTCTTAATTATGGTAATTATGGTGTGAACACAGCATAAGCTTGTTGTTTTGGAGGAACTGTAAAAGGTGGCTGCTGTTTGTTTGCAGTGCTCCGTGACCGACGTCGGTCTGTACTCTGCATAGCATGAAATGCGCTGATGACGTATAATATCTGCTCGAACAGGGTGTTTGAGAGTATGTAAAAACATACATTGACAGGCAGGTACATTGTATTATTTCATTTGGACTGAATATAATGATTGGATGAACATTTTAGGGTCATACACTTTCCACAGATAATATATATATTTATAAAAAATACATTTAGACCATTTAACATAGTGATTTCTATCAGGATATGGGGACACTTTCAACCAGTATAACAAAAAAATGTCAACAGTGATAGTAGGCAATGATTTTCTTCTGCAGAGGTGGTCTCATAAATCCAGGGAGAAACAAATTATTAATGAATTAAACACATGTTCCCTTTTCTGTTGATCATCCTCCCTTGTGTAGGCCTTAAGTTCATTCAGTTCTTGGTCCAGTATTGTCTATGTTTTAACATGGTTGTGTTCTCCTGAGTTTCTCCCTGGATTTATGAGTAAAGACCTAAACCAAAAACGGACTTACCAGCAGTCCGACTGTTCTGTTTAGAGCAGCTCACCCACTACCTGGATCACTGAAGTCAATACAGACATGTCCGATGAGCGCATCAACACAATGGCCAATCAGAGGTGTTTACGAATCTGCTCAACAGCGCTTAAAGCATATATATTTTTTTAAATTTCAGACATTGTGTTGTTCCTGGCTTCATCTTTGCATAAGCTGCTGAAGGAGACCGATGTCAGAGAAAAATGGTTTCAGTTTATTTTAACAAATGTCCTAGTCACATCAGTGCTGACTTGTGTGTTTGTACCATACATTTTACCAGCAGCTGTTTTGAGAACAAGTCAATACGATACTGGCTTTGCCCAAAAACTTTTGCTCAAAGATTAGGCTGTGCAACTGTTCTGGAACCAGCAAGGATCCCACAAACTGTAAGTTTTTCACATATGACAGGAAATTAGAGTTAAGTTCATAATGAATAATCCAAGAATTTTTACTTCAAAGAACATTCTCTTTATAATGGTTAAAGCTGTCGATCACGACGTTTTTCTGGACACTTGCGAAAACTTCCGATGTAGTGAAGCTCTTAAATAATGAATCTCTTTCTGTATTTGCATCGTGTTTGCATTGTTAGTTATGGTGAAAGCATTTAGTGAGAGTGCGGAATTGCGTTGCAATAGCGAGATCACTGCATTCTTGCGGTCAACAGACTGTCTGTCATCTGTTAAATGTTAATCACAGCAACCTTCCATGTGATGGGAATATTTCTAAACATAATCCAATAATCAACACTTTTCACGATTCGTTAATTTCGACAGCTGTAATAGTAAAAATGTAGTGAATTATTCGAGGGGATTCCACATGTAGTACTTATTTATATTCCAAAGATGTCAGCCAATCACAGCAGTGGGTGTTTACACTGAAATCTCACAGCAGACATGCCCCTTTAAACAGAGCCTTTAAATCAGCTTACACTTTCTTCGTAAGTAGAACACGTAAGGCGGTCTGGTGGAAGATACATATTTAACTTCATAACTTAAATATAAATATGGATATTTTTTACACAAATGCATCGCTTCGCTTCAGAAGGCCTTTATTAACCCCCCGGAGACGTGTGGAGTATGCTTATGATGGATGGATGTGCTCACACTCGTTGATCCTCGCTCACTGCCATTATAAAGCTTGGATGCATGAGGATATTTATTAAAATATGTCAGATTGTGTTCATCAGAAAGAAGAAAGTCATATACACCTAGGATGGCTTGAGGGTGGGTAAAGCTTGGGGTATTTTCATTTGAAAGTGAACTAATCGTTTAAGAATGTGTGCTCTCTTTAAGTATGCTTAAGTGGCCTTTTATTTCATTAATATTGTTATCCTTGAGTACTTTTTTTTTTTTTTTTTTAAATATACTTTTACAATTTGAAGTACACCACAAGTGAGTATTCAATACAATGAAACGCAGTTCTTTTTCACAAGGGAAACCGTCAAACTTCATTCGCCTGATCAGTGGAATCCTGCTTTGTTGCCCGTTAGGCTGGTTTGAAAGTTTTTCCATAAAGGTTTTATGTTTTGTTTAAATGTTTTTGTTTACAATTGTTCTTTTTACTTCACATATCCGGGTGAGATAGCCTGTCTCCACCCTTGTTTTGTCGTGCATACGGTTGTGGCTGTTTTCAATGTGTGTGGACAGAAGAGGAAATGAGAATGAATTATATGACAGCGGTTCTCTCAGCACACTGACAAGGTGGGTAAACGTAATGCATCTCAATGGGACATGCTGCTTTCTGCATGGGCTTCCCTGTCTATGGCTGAGAATGAATTACCCATCACTCACTGCACTGTGTCCTCTCTCTCTCTCTTTAGATGTGACAGCCCCTGTTTGGACAGGTGTGTTTGTGTGGGGGCCTTGTCCCTTTGACCCTTTAAAAAGGTAAGTCAAAGGAGTGGCTTTGTCCAATGCATTTGTCAGCCATAGTTCTCATATTATAATCATTAAGAGTCTCTTTAAAAGGCATTGTCAGTGGTTTTTCCATTCATGTGTTTGACCAGTCAAGTTGATGGGTAATAATCAGATTCAAAGAAGTTGCATATTGAGTCATAGTACTTAAAACCAATGAAATTACCTTTATATCTCATGTCTCTTTAACCCCCAAAATATTTTGTTGTATGAATATCTGTATTGAACACATCTCTGCCTAAAATAAAATAAAACAAAAACTTTTATTCTAGCTTCATGCATTCTTTTTTGTTATTTATTTTATTTTATTTTTATTTTTATTTAAAGTGGGTAAAAAAAAAAAAAAAAAAAATATTTTGGACAAAAGCTTAGAAAAACACATTTTTGTCAAAGACGACATGAAACGGAACTTGCGATAGTCTTTTCTTCCATATTATGACATATATCGAACTTTGACTTGATTGGTCAAACACATAGTTTGAATGTCACCTGAGGAAAGTGATATCTTTGTCTTTGTCCTTTTAAAAGTTAAGGGGATTTCCCATTACAGTGCTCAAACAACTTCCTTGTTTATAACCAGTCCCTTTCAATTTGCTACTGACTCACTCATAAAGACAGTTTTTGCCCCCATTTCTCTTGTGTTTAAACACTATCTACATAAGAGCCAGCAGCAAATTCCTGAAGCACTGGCCGAGATGAAGCTGTTCTCTGCGGGTACATGAGCGCTGAATGGCCGCTGACGGCCTGGAGCTTACATCTGCGAAAGAGTCTAAACAAATTGTAAAATAGGCATTATGTTTATATATGAGTCACATATTTGAGGTCTAAACGACTACATTCATGCCAAAAAAAAAAAAAAAGTCCTAAAACTTCTTTCCGTGACACAATAACAGTAGTATTTGTAAAAAAAAAAAATATATATATATATAGTTGCCACAAACAGAGTGATACAAATGGTCAAACGGTTCCAGTGCTGATAATGGGGGAATACTGCACGGCTTCAATCAGATTCTCTGAGCCAATCAGATTCGAGAACCAGAAAGAACAGGGCTGGATTTCCCGAAACCTTCTTAACTGTATGTCGTTCTTAAATTATACCTTAAGCTGTACCTTAACGTTAATACATGTTTCCCGAAACGTTCTTAGTTAAGTATACCTTCTGTAAGTCATACTTTCGTAAGGTTGGTCTGGACCACCCTTAGCTATTATAGCTAAAAGTGGTCCAGACCAACCTTACGAAAGTATAATACCTTATCACTGTTGACAGTCAATACAAATATAATTCTGAAGCTGTAATACACCCAGTGTTCAATTAGGATAATGACAGAGAATGAAATGCAAAGATTCACTGCTAAATTCAAATGTGCTTTAGCGCTGATCCAGAAACAGACACGCGCTCCGCACTCGTCACAACTATTCAGTGTTTTTAACCTCATCAGATTTATTTTAGGTTTCAGACATTTAAATTCACATTTGAATTAAGTAGGCTACTACATAAAAAAGACATTTATAGTTTGTTAATATCAAATTCCATATACTGATGTCCAATGTTCCCTCTAATTTTTTTTCTTGCTGAGCAAAGCTTTTCTCTATTGAGCGGACATTTTTGGCCACCTGAGCAAAAACATTCTTTATACCAAACCTGTACAGTGTACGTAAACACACACACAAAAAAAATGGTCTTATCATGCAATTGTAACTTTTAACTTTAATGTGCCATTTCTATTTTATTTGACCCTTGATGTAGCTTAGTGATATATTAAAGCATTTTCGAAAACAAGCAGTTCAGTCACTAAATTAAACTGTGTTAACTGTACCAGTCTTTACCAAGTAATTATATTTAAAAAAAAATCTCCCACAGGACAGTTCAGTTCTTTATAATAATAATATGAGCAGTTACACTGAGATGGTTCGGGACAACCGTAATGTGTTTTTGTACAGTCAATTATTACCAATTAAATTAAAAAGTATTAAACCATCAAAATTAAATTTCAAAACATTTTAAACATGATGACGTTTTATTTCACATGTCTTTGCGTTTCGCGTTGCCTCTCGTATTGAGCTACTTTAGTCCGCAAACATGACTCAGGCCTGCTCACACGCGCTCACATCATTCTCTTTCTATGAAACCTGTAGACCGCATTTACCGGTACTAACTCTATAGCGACAATAACTCAATAGCGGTTGACCAGAGCACTGCAATTATTTCTCATTTAAACTACAATTAAATGGATTTCCCCACACATTTCTCTTCTGAGTCTGTCCTCTGCGCGGCCGCGCACGCGCGCAGCTTAGAGGGGAACATTGCTAATATCTACGGAAGCTGCAACAATAACCCTTTCAATTATATAATTTGACGAATTGTTTTATTCATATCAGATACACATTGTGTATGAAACAATAAAGTTTACTCTATTCTTCTCCCAGTTCACCAGCCACTTACTTGTATGTATTTCAGGGAAACTTTTTCGTAAATCCGACAGCTCTGAATTGCAGTGCAAACTCATTGCGTGACAAAACACATTCACTTCCACATATTTTACAATCGGAATATGTCACAAAATTCATGATATAGTTAAGTTTGTGAATATTTTGAATAAAAAATGAAAACAAAACAACAACAACAACAACAACAAAAAAACGATATAAATGCCTTAAACCCACACTGATGGGTTTATGATTTGCATTTTGGATTATTTTTACAAGATCACATGAGTCCTGATAAATGTAATTTCTACTTCTTAAGTGCTTCTTTAATAAAGACGACCGCTTTCTCACATAACGCAGTGAAGCTGCCCTTGTATAGAGTGAATACGGGGGGAATTGTCTGTTTTGATTTCCTGGTGACTTTAATCGGTAATAATAACCATGTTTAAAGCAGTCGCATACTGAGCCATAGTACTTGAAACCAATGGAATGACCTTTATATCTCATTTCACAGCAAAAATCAATGTATCAAAGGTTTAATATACAGGCTTTCTTCAAGCACACATGGAGGGCTGACTCCAACAAAAAGCAGACAGTGGCGCTAAACAAAACCTCCTGCTGTTAACACCCCTGAGCATACAACATGTCATACACCCCCTCAAGAGGCACCATTCAAGCTCTGCATCATGTTAACAACAGCTCAACATGGGTGTAGGGGTAGTAACTGATGGAAGACGTGGACAAGGTGCATTTCAACTTCAAATTAAACATGTAGCTTGCCTTGTTATATCTACTAGCAAGGTATATGAAGGCTAGTATGGATAGCTGACTACTTGTGAAAAGATTGAAATTATTATTCATAGTTAATTCCATGATCTTTATTTAGTCAGCATGTTTAATACGTTTATACGCCAACCTTCTGTCATTTTTTTCAACAATGATAACAATGATTGGCTGATTAGCAGAAGTGGTTCTACCTGATGTAGAATTTCCAATAAAATGTTGTTATTTTATCAGTCTTGTTAAGGCGTATTTTAGTTCACATTCTGTGATGTATGTATGTTTATTTATTAATTTGAAATAATAGTGTAAAATAATTCTACACATTTGCTATTTTGTTATAAGTGTTTTTACTTTTAACGAAAGCATTTTATATAAAACTTTTCAAAGCAATAAAACTTATTAAAAATTATTAAAAACTTAAATATTATGTATTATATGAAATCATGTGTAATGTTATTTTAACTATGTTTACTATTATTATATATTTTGGTTTTCATTTTAATTTTAGGTTTGTTTTAGTGATTTTGTTATGCTTTTGTCATTTTATTATTTTTTGTTTTGAACTATTTCAATTTAGCTTTAATTTATCTTTAGTTCAGTTTTAGTCATTTTAGTACTTCAGCTTAAAGTTTTCACAATACAAGTATGAAAATTAGTTTTTCATAGAATACTTTATTTTTATTTTAGTTTTATTTCAATTAAAGAAAATGTGAATAATTTGTGTGTGTGTGTGTGTGAGAGAGAGAGAGAGAGAGAGAGAGAGAGAGAGAGAGTGAGTGAGTTTGTATGTTCTTACTGTTGAAACAAAAACTATTAAAAATGTTACATATTTGCTGTAACCGGCTGTTATGCTGGTTTTGGAAGTACTGACACCTAGTGGTATGGATGTATTATCATGCAAACGCAATGATTTTCAGTAACTTCAGTTATAAAAAAATGCAATATTTGCATTAAAAATTAGCCATTTCTAAACAACAGCATCCAAAATTAGTTTTGAGTCATGTGATTTCAACATGTCTGACCCCATGAGGGAAACCGATGCATTTACAATAAACAACTTTCATTATAGGCTACTGATAACTGGAGTTTTCATCATGATGAACATATTTTTTTTTTAAAGTAATATTCATTTATTTTTGTGTGTGAAAGTTTTTAAATTACAATAAATAAATAAATAAAAATATGGAGTTCACCTTTAAAATGTGTTAACTTACAATTATCATTTTCATCAGCAGTTATTACTTTTCCAGGGTCATAATCTTGCATCCAAATCTAATAATTTTGAAATGACTTTCCTTTCTGGCCAATGTCACCAAGTCTGCTCATTTTTCAACCCATCCCCTTTAATCACCTGACTGGATGGACTCTTTTCACAATCTGTATAATTTCAGATGGATAAAATTGTATCAAACCTTCCTCAAAAATCCTTTTTCACAGAAATAAATCACAGAATGGAAGTAAAATGGATTGTGAATGCCATTACATGTAGACTTATTCATCTTATTAGTTCATGTGTGAACTTGGTAGCCCTACATGTGCTGCAGTGCACTAGGTTATTCAGGGTTTTTTAGCCTAATAATGAGTGTCATGTCCCTTACGCTTTCAGCCACAGCCGACTTCGGTTAATGAAGGTGCCTCAAGACCAAATGTAGAAGAGTTTTATCTTAATCCAATGATGTTGAAAAGAACATTATCATTAGTAGGAGTTATTACAGTCCATTCACACATTGCCCTTTATCAACATTTTAGATAAATCAAACACATGTCCTGGTAACTTCAAGTTCATGTGGTGTTAATGAGAAAGCTCCTGTTTCTAGAGCCGCCCCTCTCCGCGCAGTCATTTGTTGATCCTCTCTACTTATTCGGACTGGGTTTTTTTCCACTTCTTTTCCAGCTGACCTCTCCCAAACTCAGTGGCAGATTAGTTCTCGGCTCCCTCAGGGAATACAGAGGGCCAGTGTTGCAAATTTGTCACCCAGAGTGTTAAAAATCCCAGAGGAATGTTAATCTTTCTGGTCTCCTCACACACTCCAGTAATCCACCTACTGCCTCCAAGAAACCTGGCCACCCCGTTCTCCTGTGACTGTCTGTATTACAACACGACTGAAAATTAATGGATTATTTAATAATGATTCTTGTAGATATAACAGACTCATTTTAGTTTATATTAGTAAATAATGTAAAATTGTATTTATTTATTATTATTATTATTATTATTACTATCAAATCAGCCTAACTTAAATACTTAACTTAAATTTTTAGACATTGTGACATATTACATTTAATACATTTTACATTTAATACCCCCCTCTCTCTTACATTTAATACTATCTCTCTCTCTATCTTTTTTTTTTTTTTTTTTTTTTTTTTTTTTGTGGTAAGTCTCAAATGATAAAGGGTATGATTCACCCTTTTGCGGATATTCTTAATACAAGCTTTTGTCCATGTAGTGAAAAATGTCTTGAGGAAAACATGGGTTATAGCTACTGTACTGAAGTATACCGTACAAACCTTATGAATCATCTTTATTTAACCAGTATCACAGCACAAGGACTCAGAAGGAAAATAGAAGTTGAAGTTTTTTTTTAACAGCTTGACCTGCAGATATGATTGAATCCTTTATGTGGAAAGCAGTGGGCTTCAGACAAGGAGAGTCAGTCGGCGTACAGTGAAGAGTCACAGTGAGTCAGAGAAGAGAACATCTCACCCCCACATAACCCAACCTTTACTAATTCATTGCACCCATCTGTTGTGTTGCATGAGCCTGGCCTCTTTGAGCGACGTGAATAAACTCCCTGGAAGCGATGACTTCTGTTTTTGGACAGGGCATGGCCCTGTTCTTCTTGTTGAATACTTTATAACCCAAAGAAGTTCACAACGATGGTTATTCAAAACCAGCACAATAAAAATAGCTATTCAAAGAAATGCAGTATCCAGTGATTTCTTGGTAACTTTCATCTGTAGTGTTTGATTTTAAAAACACAGACATTTGCAACATATTTAACTTCCATAATGGGACACACTTACCCGAGTGTGACAGTAGCAATGCTCTGAACATTATTCATTAATATTAATATTTCAAGGCTTTTTGTACCCTATATGTTAAAGTTAGAATATAAAATATGCGGCAGGACTTGATTTTATCTAGATTTGTTTGGAGTGTGCATGTCTATTGATTTATTCTGAAATACATTAAAATACAATTCATACAGCCCTAGAGTAAAAAAAAAAAAAAAAATATATATATATATATATATATATATATATATATATATATATATATATATATAATTATTATTATTATTATTATAATTAAACATTATTAAACTGCTTCATTTCATATTAATATTTGAAAGACTTGACCGACTTTCAGAAAATAAATAAATAAATAAAACAAAATAAGTCTTTTAAAATATCAGGTAATTTGAATTTGTTATGAGAAAGCAAGGCTAGATCAGGCTGTAAAATATCATGTGGTGTAACTCCCCAGAAATGTTTACCTTTTTACCATTTTTCAGTATTTTTCATTTTTTGTTCATGGTAACTAATGTACTTAACTAATGTTAACAAATGGAACCTTATTGTAAAGTGTTACCAACATTTCTTCAAAGTTGTTTAAAAGTATTTCCAAACCATATAAATCCAGCATAATGCATAAAGTTGTTTTAAACTTTTTTTTTTTTCAAATATTTTTCATTATATTTTCTTCCTTCCTTCCTGTCTTTCCTGCTTTCCACTCATGTGGAATGGTTTCAGAAGCGTGGAAAATGGTTTCAAAAGCACAGCAAATGACTAAGCTTAATGAAAGATGAAGGATTAGGACAATAATTAAGAAAGTTAAAACAGGGTTAATTTTGTCTTTAAGCATAGTTTGATTTATTCAACTATTCAACCATTGAGGCATTTCAAGTGGTAGTTTTAAGGCTCAATAGGAAGGTGTGACTAAAACATGCTTTTGGGTTGTCAGCAAGTGCAGTCATCCACGCACGCTACATCTAAAGCCTCCGCTGATAGATCGACACTTCGGTTGAACTTTCCAGGTGTGGTTGTTTAAAAACTTGAAAGCGTAAATAAAATGATACAGGTAGATGCGATTCAAAGCCAAGACCAGACACTAATAACAGTGTACATCCCAAACCGTGCTGCCTTTACAGGAAAAGATCTTTCATGGTATCACTATGTGGTTCCTTGTTTACAAGAAGAGGAACGGTAGAATGATGTATGCTCTTCGGTAGAGCCAAGAACCCAAACTACCGGGGCCAGACAGAAGCACAAAAGATGTTGAAAATCTGTCTAGAAGAAGATATCCCTCTGCTCTCTACACCTCCCATTCCCCCGTCACCTCTTCTTCCCCTCGGGACACGGGAGAAAACAAGAAAGCAATTTGTTAATGCTGGTGGTGTCGAGTTATTGCTTTGTTTCCTATTTCACAGAGAGCTTCGGTGCCAAGGAAGAGTGCGGGAGGAGGATAAGAATTACAGGTTGTCCTACAGTTCCTCTACAAAACAGCCCTTTGTTTGACACCTTGACAGTAAAGCGACCCCTCCGCATGACTCGACAGTCAGACACCTAGCATATCTCTTTTCACATTCTCGAGAAAGACAAGGAGATCCGAGAGACGAAGGAAGGAGTGTATTGAGTTAGCCTGACCCTGCCAAAACCCTCTGAGAGGTCGCATAATTGGCATTTTTCATCTTTGAGTACAAAAACACTTCAGAAGTTGGTACGGCCCACCGCCCTCCACCCACTCCCATCATGCCTCAGTCCTCAGGCTACCAGATGCTGACTTCGGGGCTCTGATTTCAACAGTGCTTTGTGTTTGGCCACAGTTATCAGAGATTTACCCATCGGCGGCACCTATCCAGTGGCATTAAGGGTGCGTAGAATTTATGGTTGCATGTGCACGGGGTAACCTTATAGTGTCAGGGGGTTCACTTTATGTCAGGTAATACACATTTATTGTGTGCGACCTGTCAAAAGTATCAAAGGGTGAATTTCAAAAGGGTTGCATATATTTTTGACCAATGAACTTCAATGACTTTTGCAGCCATTTGTGATCTTTGGATTTTATGGAATTTTTAAATCTTTATTATTATTATTATTATTATTTTCAGAATGCTCTCTAAAAGAGTAATTTACAGTCAATTAAATATTTTAGAACAGAGAAAAACAAACATTTTGTATACATAATATAAATCTCTAATAAATGTTCCATTCCATTTCCAGATTTTCCAGGTTTATTGCATGAAGGAATGTCTAGGTCACATTTTTTTTTTTTTTTTTTTTTTTGTATTGTGACATTGTTTTAATTATAATTAAGCATATCCCCCCACCTCAATCTACTCCAAATCCCCATTTCTATAATGTGTAGGCGAAAATAATTGCCCTTTGCTCTCTCTCTCTCTCTCTCTCTATTTTTTTTTTTTTTTTTTTTTTTTTTTTTTTGTGAAGGCGTTATCTACAAAGTGTGCCAACAACAGCAAATTTGGTGTTATTATATTAGATCAGATCATGTACAATAATTTGATTAGACAAGAATTCTAATTCTCTTCCAAGAACGTGGATATTTTGTACAAGTTGTTAGCACTATTAGAAGACCAGGAGCAAACTATTACAGACAGAAATACAAAAACAAACTACCAAATTTATTAATTCTGCGTATCAACCACTGTCTGTAATGTGGATAGTAATGCATCTACCTTTCAATGGGACAAAATTCTGGAACTGTCCTCTCAACTCTCCAGAGAGCAGACACAGACTGTGAGTGTTGCTGGGGAGCGAGCGGGAAAACTTGGAGCGGATTATTGGAATCAGTGAATCTTTAGCAGAGTGATAACAGAATGCTTTTATAGGAATGCTCTGGGTGATGAGGGAGGGGGTCGAAAGGGGCACCTCAGCAAATGAGGGCAGAGTAGCAGTGGCTCTAGCCACTGGGCCACCCCCCTGTGCATGACCCTGCTTCCCTGACTTCCTAGGTTGTCTATGAAAGCATGTAGATTGATTTTTATGTGAAGGACAAGGAATGTTTTTGCAGAGAAAATCAAAAGGATGTGATGGTTATGCTCCCGAGAGCCTCTATTCCATTCAATGACACATGAAATGAATGCATATTCAATGCTCAGTATAATGCCGAAAGAGCTATTCTGTAGTGTAATGTCAGTGTGTCATGCAAAAAAAAAGAGATTAATTTGAAACTATAGTCTCACATAGCCAGATCTATAGTCTAAAATATACTTTATAAACAAACTGTCATAACTAATTACCTCATTTGTCAACATTATGCTGGTGAATTACAGAGCTGCTGCAAAAATATCCACATTGCTATGATCAAATGCTTTCTTAACTGCTGTTTTCTCACCACTGTCATTTTTGTTGTGTTTATGGTGTTACTGAGAGAAAAGCGCTCAGCACATATTTACATATTCATCTAAACAACACTCGCAGCAGCTTGGGTGGCGTCGGGGTATTCATTAAAAGTATATCGCTGCAAATGTATTTCCACCTTTTTTACTTCTAAGCGAAGAACAAAAAAAAAAAACTTTGCTGTGATAATCGCATCGTGAATCGCATTCAGTCTGTTGTACGTTATGAGGGTACGAGTGTGAGCGCGAAGCAGTTGATGGCTGCAATTCACTTAACGGCCACCAGTGTTGCTAATAACGAAGGTTTCTGAATTCTACATTGAGCCCTTTTAATGTGATGTTTTGTTTATTTAAATAAGAAGACAGAGGAGTAGCAGATACTACATTATACATGTATGTATTTACTTTAACTTTGCATTACGACACTTTTTTTGCTAAATTAAAAATAACTTCAATAATGATCACCACACTTTAATTCAATGCTAACAGAGTTAGCTGATGTACAATCAACAGATGTTTATTGCCATTTTAAAATTTGAATGTTTATCCACAATCTATCCCTTCATCTTACATAGAGTGCAACAATTTCAAAATTGAGTTTCAAATGAAAAATAAAGAAAATCATTGGCCAAGAAAGGATTCTTATGCTTTTCCCATGATCTCCTTGTTTTAGTTATTCTCTGGCTCAAGACATGAGAAATTCATGTTCTCTAAAAACAATTTTTGGCAGATTGCACAAAGAAACTGTTTTACTGACAATTAGACAAAGAAAAGCTTCCAAACAAGCCCAGAAGTTAAACGTAGAAGTCTTTGGTCCTCTCAAAATCCCCATTTTGACTTACGTATGCAAAAGCATAATGGCAATGATTTGAATCTTCCCAAAGTTAACAACTAAATGTATGACAACCTTGATTTGAACTGTGGTTGTACCATCCTTCTCTGTATTTTGCTGATGTCACTCATTGCTTTCACCACGTCGTACATTCATGAATGAATACTTTGATTTCTTTTCATTCTTCAATCTACTGCTTTGTACTAGCAAATGATGGAAAGAGATAATGAAAAAGAGAGAGGGAGAAATCAAATTAAAGAGACTGTAATCAACAAGCATCACATGGTAATTCAATTTAGGAAGTCTTTCTTATGACTTTAATTTCCATAGTTCAGATTTGGACTCATATGTAGGTCCTAAACAAAATGGCTCTTTGACAGTTTATTAGCATTTAAAGTTGGGTTTAAATGAAAAACAAAATTCCCTACATAAACTACAGCAAGAAAGTCTGGCTGACCTTTGTTTTGCCTATTACATTTGACCACTGGGACAAACTGGCCATTCAAGATGTACTCATCTTGTTTCTGTGACGAATCAATTGTGTGGCTATGTTCTGCTTTGGATATGGAAATAATGACAGAAGTTTAATTTTTGGGGTGTACGGTCCCTTTAAATATATATTTTCCATTGCTAATGCAGGATTAGCCATATGGTTCATGCTATTAACAAAAACCAGATACCACACAGGAAGAGGACTTCATTACCAGGATGACTTTAATTGGTCCGATTTGAAAGATATACCAAGAATGCATCTGTGAAGCAGATATTTTATTAGCCAAATATATTTATTACTGTATTTCTTTGAAGTTACATTAATGAGTGCATATGTCAGCTTCTTAATCTATGTTAGTGTCTGGCATTTGTATGAAAACATGCACAAAAAGAAGATTGCTTTGTCTGGCACCGGCTAAATACTTTCATGGATCTGAGAACGACCAAAACAAAGAAAAGAAAAACATTCCAGTTCTGTTCAAAAGAAAAAATGAATCTTAGTCTGTGGGCTTTATGACACAGATGTCAAATACTGTCTTATTCAGTTTTAAGATACTTTGAAGATGTAGATTATAAATGAGATTCATGTCCACTGACATTCTATATGTACTCACACATGTTGATGTCCCTGTAGCTCAACTGCTAGTGTAACTGGATGTAATCAACCCGATCCAAGTGTGATTCGAACCGGCGTCTCCGGCATAGGAGGCGGGTGCGCTAACAAGGACGCTAAAGACTGCAGTGTCTAGTGTCAGTTGCTAGTGCGCCTCTTGTGGCCAGGGGAGTGAGGTTTACATGCACAGCTTTTACTAGCTTGCTTCTGTTACACTCACTCCCCTTAACCTCACTCCCATCCGGGTCATGGCACCAAATGTAACCAGTCCTACTCGACCAAGCGGGATTCTAACTGGCAACTCTGGCATGGGAGGTGGGTGCACTAACAAGGACTCTAAAGACCAGTCTCTACCGTTAGTTGCCAGTGCGCATCTTGAGGCCAGAGGAGTGAGGTTTACCTGCACAGCTCTTACTAGCTGGCCTAGCGGTTACACTTTATTTTAAGGTGTCAGTATTACAGTGTAATTATACATCTAAGTACAGAGTAATAATAATTAGCTACATGTACCTACTATAGATTTAGGATTAGGGTTTGGTTTAAGGTTAATTTAGTTATGCATAATTTATAGTTATTACTACAGTAACTACATGTAACGTGTAACAATGACACTTTAAATTAAAATGTTACCACACTAGCACATGTTGCTAGCAATTCCAAGGTCACAAATTTGAGGACAATCATACGTGTATATGTTGCAATATATTTCTAACTACCCTTGAAAAAAAGAAGTGGACTTAATTATACTGAATGTGATTTGAAGTAGTATACTTCAAATCTTAAAAGTATATACAGTTGAGCTCAAAAGTTTACATACCCCTTGCAGAATTTGCAAAAATGTTAATAATTTTAACAAAATAAGAAGGATCATGAAAATTGCATATTTTTTTATTTAGTACTGCCCTTAATAAACTATTTCACATAACAGTTGTTTACATAAAGTCCACAAGACAAAAAAATAGCAGAATTTATAAAAATGACCCCATTCAAAAGTTTACATCCCCTTGATTCTTAATACTGTGTCTCATTACCTGGATGATCCACGACTGTTTTTTTTTTTTTTTGTTTTGTGATGGTTGTTCATGAGTCCCTTGTTTGTTCTGAGCAGTTAAACTGAGCTCTGTACTTCAGAAAAATCCTTCAGGTCCATAGATAATAAAACATGAAAAAAGTTTGTCATTTTTATCCTGTTGGTAATTTCTTTGTGGGTGTTGGCTCTTTTGCTGTTGTAGGTTCTCAGAATGTTTGAGATAAGTGAAATTGTTTGTCGAAGTGATATGGAACTGTAATGCGGTCAAATCCTCAAGAACCACTTGCCTGGAACAGCTGTAGTATAAAAAGGTAATATTGCGAAAATTATTTGGTTTTCTTTTATAGGAACCCTTAAATTGATTTACATGTATTTCCGATTTAGTAAGATCAGAGTCATGTATTCTTGCAAACTTTGTGCATGAAACTTTTGGGCATGTCTTGGCCCCTGCTTCTGATAAGATGATATTTTGTCTCGTTTTCTCTACTGTAACAAACATACACCCTCATTTATTTACTTTATAAGTTTCTAATTATGTTCATCTACTAAACAGTTAATTTTCTGTTTAATTTGAAAGTGTGTCCAGACTGTATATGATGACTATCTTTTGCCATATAGTCACTAACATTTTCTTAATGTTTTCTTCTCAGACCTGGGCGTGTTGACCAGTTCCATCAGACTTCTTGCTAGATCCTTCCAAAGTTGGTGTGATGTTTTTTTTTCTTTTCTCAAGGTTTATTCACACTAGTTCCTCTCATTGGACTGTGCAATTTACACTTTTCTCTTTGGCATTGTTTTTTTCCTCCTAAAATTGTTATACTGTTTAAATATAGAGCAGTGTAGTTTCAAAAATAAGCATTCTCATTATTCATTTTCATGGTATGCATCTACAGATCTTGAATTTCTTTTTAAAAACATTTGTTTTCTGCTGAAGAAAGGCCGTTGTACACATCTGGGATAGCATCAGGGTAAATGAATATTGAGAATTTAGTTTTTGAACAAATTCTTAAAGGTATTCTTATTTGTGTTGGTTAAAGTAGCAAGTGCTATTTTCTTTTTTCTTAACTTATTGTTTGTGTTTATGCTGAGATTCAGTTTGGGTCAGTTTCAACCAATTTGTCAATGCCCATTCTGCCTGTTTTTTAATAAATAGCAAATGATGTACCATAATCTATTTCTTCATTATTTATTTACTCTCCATCTAGTTAAAATATAGTTTGACATGTCTGTACACATTATATACTATACTAAATATTTTAATTATGTATTGTTTATGTAATGTATTCATTTATATATATATATATATATATATATATATATATATATATATATATATTGTAAAATTTTTGCTGTAACCATTGCTGCAAGTACTTTACTGTGAAATTACAGTACAGCTGTAAAAATGTAAAACGGTATTGAAATGGTAGAATTACGGTAAATGGCTGGAACCACAGCTGCCAGTATTTTACTGTAAAATTACAGCACAGCTAAAAACGGGGTTGAAAGCATAAAATTACGGTAAATGGCTGAAACCACAGCTGCCAGTACTCTACTGTGAAATTACAGTAAAGCTCTAAAATGAACAACAGTATTGGTACTGTTGAATTACAGTAAACAGCTGTAACCAATCAAAGAGTGTCAAATGCAGCTTGAAAAAATTATGGCAGAACCAAAAATATTGCCTAATATTCCAAAAAAAAAAAAAAAAAAACATTCCCGACAGCAGTGTTGCACCACATCTGAGCACAGATCTAACATGGGTCCAATTAAACAAGTATGGTTTGAGTAGTAGAGATCTGCAGTATCAGGGCTGAAAGACCTTCAGGCACATGAGTGGACACCTTCCAAGAACCTCCACACCTCAAGTCTGATATCTACAATCACCCCTCTGGGCAGGAACTGATAGGAGATGTGAGGTAGTTCCATTACGACTCTTTAAGGTGTGGAAATTGTGACATACCACTGAGAAGCTGGTTTTCATTTCATATAACACAATTGAATTATGGTTAATTGCTGTTGTTGTTTTGGTAGTGTGCTAGCCCATTTCTTTATTCACACAGTTTTTCATAATGAAGTAAGCATGAAATGAAAATTCACCCCATTTATTTTCTAAATGCATGTTATTAATTTTATTGTGAACAATTCACCCATGCATATTATTTTGTTTTTGCTTTTTGACCTCGTAATTCTTAAAGGGGTCATGACATGAGAAATCAAATTTTCCTTGATCTTTTTGCATATAAGAGGTCTTTGTATCATTAATACATCCTCTAAGTTCTAGAACTTGAAACGTCCTCGTCATCAATAAAAAAGCATTTATATAATCAAGCTGTAAAAAAAGCTTCACTTGGAATCTGTTCAACTGTTCTGGAATCAGAATCTAAATATAATTCAATAATCAACACTTTTCATGATTTGTTAATTTCAACAGCTGTAATAGTAAAAATGTAGTAAAAGTAGTAAAAGCAATTGCAAAGATGTCAGCCAATCACAGCAGTGGGTGTTTACACTGAAGTCTCACAGCAGACACGCCCCTTTAAACAGAGCATTCAAATCAGAGGGGTAAAATCAGGGTAGAAAATAGCCATTTATTTCTAAATTATGACAATTTATTATGACTATTTTTACAATATGTAAAAATCATATTAACATTATATGTGCACTGCAGAAAGCATTATAAATAATTAAAAAAATATCCAGTTCATGACCCCTTTAATTAAAATGTCAAAACTGGATCTTCCAGTGAAACGACAAGACTTTGTCTGTGTCCGAAATCTCATATTCTCTTGAGTAGGTACCTATTTTGAATAAGTACTTACTTTGCAAGCTCTAAAAAAAAGTATATTATGTCAAATACATACTTATATCAAACTTCTCCAATAATTTTGTCCAGATACATTATCCCACACTACACATCTGAAACATGTTGAATATCATTGCGGATGTAAAATGGGTTATGAACACTGTATTATGTAGAATTAAAAGACATATTAATTTGGAGTATCTGCCTCCTAGTAATTTAAAAATACTGTCAGATCTATACAGAAGTTGCAGCATTATAAAGGGCTGTGGATTCATTTTGAAGTTTAACCAGAGAGCTTGATAGAAGTTTTTTTTTTTTTTTTTAATTTTTTTAAATTTTTTCCCAAATCCTAAACAACACAAAAGCAATACTGCACAAACAGATAGGGAATTGACAAAAAAATCAAGTAATATACCAGGGAGAAAAAACGACTCATTCCTCCCAGTAAGGCTGTGAATGATGAGGCTGTTACATCCAGCGGGTAAAATGCATCTATTGCTGGTTGAGGTATGGTATTTATTTGAGTAGACATGCCTACCTGGGGCCATTTGATACAAGTTAATATGTTCTCTGTGTTGGCCATAAATTTGAGGGTAATTTAAAGAGAAAAAAAAAAATAATAATAATAATAAAGCGAAATAACCTTTCTAATGACAAAGAGATAGCAAACCTTGTTTCCTCAAGTTAGTCATGTGGTGGACTTTTAGTGCATCTGTACACATATATCACATCCCTGGGAGACAGGAAGTGCTGTCTTTATCACTCATTACCAATTCAGTCTCCAGGCCAGATGTTAGAGTCTTCTGCTCAGTGGAATTGCAATGTCTTCCATGGGATCATGATATCTCCTGTTCCAATTTCTTTTCCTGTTTATAGTCTTTTCCCATTATAGTTTTATACAAAAACAAACTGGCCCAAAATATAAATAAATAAAGGAATATATCCACCAAATAAATACATAAATCTTAACTTGCTGGCTAACATACATGAGATTTTATCGAAATTGGGAGAATGGTGCGTGAGAGTTTTGGAAGCATCAGTTAGAATGAGAAACAATGAATAAATCAGTAATATTTTGCATGCACCATCATTTTCCAGGTATTTTTACAGGAAAAAAAAATATGAATAAATTATTTTTAATTTATTTAGTTAGTTAGTCATTTAATACACAGCTACTGTACATTGTAAGGTGACTAACTGACTGAAAATCCAAATAAATCAAAATCAAATAAAATGTAATCGTTAAAGTGTTTGTTTTGTTTTGCCTAGATTATCCAGACATTTGTTTTGTTTAGTATGGATTATCCAGACATTTGTTTTGCTCTCTTTTAATGCTGCGTAGCGATGACGCATGGGAAACACCCTCAGACGGTGCTGATTGTCTGAACCCATAGAATCATGCCAATTTATTGTCTGATGGCGTGAGTGCCGCCTCAGAAGTGCTACGTCACTCTTGATATAGTCAATGCGCCATCTGCTCCTCAGATTTTCTTCTTCGGAAGTGGTTTATCTGGCCCATGCTAGTTAAGCTATTTGCTGGATATTTTTATTTTTGTACTTAAGCGACTGCATTTAGTGGAACTTGCTTTGTTCTCCTCTCAGTGAAGCACAATGGATCTTCATCTTTGCCAGCCATCGTGTTCTTCCTTCATTGCAAGCAACGACCTGCACTGTGTGTCACATGCCTCGGTCGCATGCATGTGTGGCTATTTAAGGGCGTACCATAATAATTTTTGATATATTCTTTGAAGTACCCTACACCTTAAAGTACCATGTAAATATCTGATGCATCACTGTAACATGATACCGCAGTACTTTTTTAAAAAGGTTTTCTGACCTGTTTTTATACAGTGTTCAATGTTTTGATAAGATGCAGTCCCTCTGGACAGGCAGAAGTGTCATCTGGGTTAGCAGGAAAGTGCGCAGTCAGTTTACCCTGAGGGTGTTCCAGGGGCCAAGATGGTGATTGATAAGAAGTGTTAGGGTGAGTTTAACCCCCACCGTTGGGACTGCCCTGGGTTAACACATCCTGAGTAATGATCTCTTCTCAGAAACCATGATGAATCACTGACCCCAGAACTGTAGAAAGCATCTACCCAAACCAGGAAGTGTTTGTTTGAGAGATCTCTGTCCATATCTTACATTAACAAGTGATGGATGAGATCAGCCTGATAAGACATGCAAATTCTGGATGCTGAAGTCACCATTTCCTCATGAATTTCAGAAGGAAGCTTGAGAGTTTGCACAAATTTGGTTTTATGCAGCAACACAAGGTGTAAAAACCCCCCAAAGGGAGTTTATTGTTAGGTCTGTCACGCCATAGGCGTCTGTCTAATGTACTTCCTGTTAGCTGTGGCTGCTATCCTGGGGCAAGGCAGGTAAAATTAACTCTGGTAATGTGAATCATAGGCTCAAAACTTATTGGTAACAATAAGTTTATAATAAGTATACAGTAATAAAGTTTCTTAAAAGCTTCTTAAAATGTTTATATATACATTAAGCACACACAGGTTTGTTTTGCTATCAAATGAGGACATTCCATAGGCGTAATGGTTTAACTGTACATTCTATCCCCCTACACTACCCCTACTCCTAAACCTACCCATCACAGAAAACTGTCTGCATTTCTACATTTTTAATAAAACATTGTTTAGTATGTTTTTAAAGCTATTTTAAATATGAGGACTCATGAAATGTCCTCATATTTCATGTTTACGTAATACCAGTGTAATACCCATGTCATTATACAAATTTGTGTCCTCATAAATCACAAAAATGTGCGCGCACACACACACACTTTTGGTTTCCATGTTTTAAGGGGCCTTTACATAGAAATAATGATTGTTATACTGCACAAACTGTATATTCTATTCCCTAACCTAACTAATGTATTTTAACAACGTGATCTCACAAGTATTGACATATTGGACAGTATTATGTTATTTGTTTTTTATTACATATATTTATTAAAAAGTATTACCAACTTATTTTCTAAAACTTAGTAAGCTGCCTGACTGTCTTCTGCAGCTCCCTTGTAAGGCAACAGACTGAAATTCCAAATGCAGTGAGAAAATGATCAAATGAGAAAAATAAAGTACATTTTATTGCTAAATTATTTGTTTTGTCCGGATTATCCAGACATTTGTATATTCACATATAACACATATTCACTATTAACTATGACTTTTCCCTCAATAAACTCTTTCTTTTCCCTCAATATTTTACTGCTTAATAATAGTTAAGGTAGTATTTTTAGTGGTTAAATTCAGTTATTGGGTAGTATTAAGGTATGTAGAATATGGTCATGCAGAAGTAGTAATAAACAGCCAATATTGTTTTGTTTTGTTTTGTTTTGTTTGGATTATTATTTTTGTTCCTTTTTTTTTTTTTTTTTCATCTTATTAAGATGTTGTTGTTGTTTAATAATGTCTAGATTTCTTTTGTGTTTTGTTTAGTCTGGATTATCCAGACATTTATTTTGTTCTTTTGTTTTCTGGATTATAAAGACATTTGTTTTGCAATGTTTTGTTGTTGTTTTTACATTGTTTTGTAAAATTTTTTTTCGTCTGAATAATCCAAACATTTTTTTGTTTCATTTTATTTTATTTTGTGTTGTCTGAATTTCCCAGAAATAGGCACTACCATATGCTTAAACAATCCATTTTGTTGAATTACCAGCAAAAAATATTTACATACATAAATACTGCCTGAAAATTGACCAACATATTCATTAGCATTTTCCTTGCTTTGTGCACCATTTGATTACTTTTTGTCTTTATTTTGTATTATTATTTTGTTTTTACACTGAGCATGGATTGCTCTTAGTGCTAAAAATATGTCTGATCCTGCTTCAGAATTTCACCAAAAAGAAGGTATCTAACTTGTGGAACGTAGGCAGCTCATTAGGTTTTAGAACACAGCCATCAATTATTCTAGCTTTAGGCATATGAGATGAGCATTGATGAGCACAACTGATGTACGTTTCCTTCCATTCATCACTCATCTCCATTTATCATCGTCAATGTATTCTGTTTGGGTGCAAAACAGAGTCTGCAGACGTAGAAGTCATTGAGATATTGCATTCAAAACAACTTTGATGTCAGCACAGTCTTGGTTGTACCGTAATCCATCCATTAAAGAGCACACAGCAGGTACAGGCATGTTAGAATCGGTGATCTCTCAGTCTTGTCTTTCTCTGAGTAGATCCAGAGGGAGGGGTTTGAGAAGAAGAGATAAGGTTAGACAGGATAAGATCAATGCTGGAGGAATGCAAAGTATCCCTCTTTGCACCAGCTTAAACCTGGAGGCACAAACACAGACCGAGACGGTCGTAAAGCACTTATCTGAGATGGTCTGTCGTCATGCTGCCTCATCTGATGATTAATCTGATCATGTGACGCACACACTGGCGAATTGTTGTGTACTTTTCTATTGTCATACTAGATCTTCTTCTTTCCTACTGGAGTTTATTAAGTTGAATATATAAAACCCTGGTCAAATAAGATTCAAACTTAAATGACAGTACATATTAATGATGCTTTAAGTAGAAAACAAAACAATAAACCAAGAAGAAAACTGGCATGTCAATGACCAGGTTAAATGGCAGCTGTTGTAGCTGGAATTTTAATTAAGGTATGTTTTCCGAGACAAACGTAGTCATCTCTTGCACGTCAATGTTATCTTGTTATGCAAACCAAATATGCACTTTTTGTGATGCTTATGCTAATAAGAAAACACAATTTTTACTTGCCCACAAAAATTAAATAAATAAATAAATAAAAAGGTCAGGCCCAACACACTCTCATGGCAGTTCCTAATTGTTTTACATTTGTGCAGATTTGTATGAAGTGTATTATTATTTTATTTATTTATTTATTTTTGTGTGTGTGTGTGGGGGGGTATGTATGATCTGAGGAGCAGATGGCGCATTGACTGTATCAAGAGTGACGTAGGCGGCACCCACGCCATCAGACAATAAATTGGCATGATTCTATATGGGTTCAGACAATCAGCACCGTCTGAGGGTGTTTCCCATGCGTCATCGCTACGCAGCGTTGAAAGAGAGCAAAACAAATGTTTGGATAATCCATACTAAACAAAACAAATATCTGGATAATCCAGACAAAACAAAACAAAACAAAACAAAACAAATGTCTGGATAATCAAGGCAAAACAAAACAAAACAAACTCTTTAGCGATTAAATGTACTTTATTTCCATTTCTTATTTGATCAATGTATTATTTATTTGGATTTTCAGTCAGTTAGTCACCTTACAATGTAATGTTTTTGTCTTGTTTGTTTGTTGATGTATTGACAATTGTATTTTTGTTTTGTCTTATTTTTGTTATTTTGTTGTGATTGTTACATTGTATGTTGGGACCCCTCGAAAACAATATGGTACATATTGAGGGGTTAATTTGAATAAATAAGTTGAAAAATTGAACAACCTGAGATTCCATGAGAAAGCATAACTAAAATGTATGTTTTTTAGCGGAAAAAATGAAGGGGTCCCAATATACAACGTAACATAATCACAACAAAATAACAAAAATAAGACAAAACAAAAATACAATTGTCAATACATCAACAAACTAACAAGACAAAAAC
Organism: Hypophthalmichthys nobilis; assembly: GCA_037950665.1. Taxonomy (NCBI): domain Eukaryota; kingdom Metazoa; phylum Chordata; class Actinopteri; order Cypriniformes; family Xenocyprididae; genus Hypophthalmichthys; species Hypophthalmichthys nobilis. The sequence continues at coordinate 28,599,909 of CM075476.1, read as the reverse complement.
ATTAATGAACATATTGCTCCACAAAATTGCCAAAATGGCTAGTAGTAAATACACAACAAAATACACTGATTAGTGAATAGTCAGATGTAGACGTCAGATATAAATAATATAAAAATTACAAAAAAAAAAAAAAAAAAAAAAAGAATATTTGAAAATGAATGTTAATTTATTTGCATAAATTGGAAAAAGAAGTGGTCCCAATATTGAGCCTTGGTGCACACCTTTTGCTGTGCACACACCTGTTGAATTGTTCTTCAATGGCGGGTGTTGTTAGCTTGTTCTGGGTCATTGTTAGGTGGTTGCTAGTGTGTTCTGGAAGGTTGCATAGCTCTCCTCAACAAGCTATAAGTTTAAGTTTAAGACTTAATTCGTGGCGCATTTGCATGACCAGCTGTACCCGATGCGAAATCTGTGTGGAAATATTTTGCCTCTGTTTGCACCAAGTTTTATTTTGGCCTGAGAAACATGCTCAACTGCTGGAGAACTGGAATTACGATTTAATTAATGTTTAGCTTGAGGCTGGAGCTCTTGGTGGGGGGTCAGTCTACATGTCCTGGTATTTTCCCACAATGCTCCTTTTCAAGTCTGTGTGTATTTGTGTGAGAAACAGAGAGGAATACAGTTTCACAGCACCTGGATGCTTTTCTCTGCTCTGTCATTAACAACCACTGAGCCTGGCCCAGTCAGCATATGCGTTGTTGTGTACTTGCACAAATGTGTGTGTGCATCCTTGTTTATTTCAGCATCATTAGAATGCACATCTTGTAAAAGTGATCAGACTGTTGTTGTTTTGTTGTTTTTTTTGTATTTTGCAAACGAGAAAATGTCTGAAAAAAATCCTATAGACTTATATATCTAAAGACTGCAACATTGTGGAGACTTGAGGTTGGACTCTTTAAATTGCAGGTGTGGCAACTCGGAACACATTCGTGGGCACCAGGATTATTAGAGTTATGAGAAATTGTGGTGCGAGGAAATAATAATCTACGCTATACACGAAAAAAAAAACCTTTTATTGACTTTTAAGTTTGATATACGACATTTTCATCTCTGAAAATGACTGTGTACTTTCCCTAAATTGGGCGTCGCTAGAGTTCATAAGAGGTAACATTTAATTCTTAATACTCTGCCAGATCCTTTTGTTTATCTTTTTGATTTGATTCAATTCTTTCTCTCTCTCCCTTTCATTATCATAATAGATGTTGATCTTTCCATGACTCCATACTCCATGTTTCACTGCAGTGAGTGTGTCTTGGAAGCATCACCCTGGTTTCATGTTCAAAGTCCTCCATTGCTCATATTCACATCACAGAACGTGCTGTTGAAGGAGCCATGTTGGCCATAGATGAACGACCGGTGATCATCTGCTATGTGTATTATGGCTTTTGAGGTATGTAGATTTTGCACACATAAATCACATGAGAGAATGTAGACTGCCAAACCTGTTTTCAAACTATCCAAAAAGTCCCATAATTAATATCTCTAAGGGATCCATCCGTCCGTCCGTCCATCTGTCTGTCTGTCCATCCATCCATCCATGCTAATCTTTCACAGCTTTGTCAAGCCAACATTAAACTTATTGATGCCTTCTTGTTATTTTTGTCCCTACATTTAGCTCCACTTTTGCTGCAGTTCAATCAAACAGTTCACCTTTCACGTTGAAGTTGTTACTTTCATTTTTTTTTTTTAGCTTATTCAGTTTTATTCATTTGGGTAAAGAACACAAGCTGAAATGCCACACACTATTTTACATATGAAAAACACTACAATTTAGACACAATTCAGGTTTGACTCACTGAGTTGGGAGTTTTTGTAAGATTTCCATTTGTAAGAATAGTGAGATCGGGGCGACTCGTGGCAGAAGATAAACTGAAAAATGAGCTTGAATTGTTGAGTGAATGAGAGTAAACAATCATTTTCTCCGTTAGCCCTTGAAACCAGTCATAAAGAGAACAATGATTTCAGTTGGGCTTAATGGAGACATAACTTAATGGAGTTACAGCGTTTCAAAACCAATGCATTTGGAAAGAGCATCAGGAGACAAACAAACATTCGCTTGAAAGATCTTATCTATGATGATCATATCAGCGATGATTGAGCACTGTTTATGTTTAAATCTGCTTAAAAACTTATAGTTAGCATTTTGAAATCTATAATTTGACTCAACATCCTTTTACTTGCAGGACATAATGATGCCCCATTTTATGCTTCTCATAAATGAGTAATTTGTCTCACCGTTTGTCTATTTTCTTTTCTGTACAATAATAGTTTAGGAGCCAGTTTCAGCTCTGAGTGAGTGTGTCTTAACTGTAATTGAATCAGCCTTTATTTTCCAGGAATTTAATCAAGTGATTATCTCCAACGAGAAGGAAAGAACATCAATCCGAACAATGAATACTTTTTTATTTTATTTATTTATTTTTTTAATAAAGTTTAGAGAATAAAGTTGCTGCTTTGTTTGGCTGCTAAACCCCCAATTAATTACTTTGACCTCGGATGGAAATGACTTTTTGACTCCCCTCCGTGTAAACCTGCAACATTAAAACAGACATTTTGAATGACCTCAGTGAATTCTGTTTGTGACGGTTCTTAAACTCGCTGCCAGTTGCATCTTCTTAATATCTGCCAGTTTCTGTTAAAATAGAAACTGCACAAATTATCATTTGATTAACTTTTGATAGTTTAAATTTGGTTTGTTTATTTGTTTAACCCCTGCCTGAGCACATTGTGACGCATAACGCCGTGGGTGTTGGATTCAACCAGAGTGAATGCTCTGTCCCATCTATTGTCTGCCTCTGCTTTTAGTTCTTTTCTCATCCTCTAATCATTCCCCTTATCACTAATTTATAATTTACAGACTGGCAGTGTTGTCTGCAATGGAGGTACAGAAAAAAAGTAGAATATTGTGATCTTGGAAGCTCCCATTTGTCATGAAATTTTGTAATAAAAAGTTTCCAATAGAGAGTTCCCACATCTTTTCAAATTTTGCAGTCCAGAATTACTGAGCCAAAACACACACACCTACACACACAGACACACACAGATAGACTGATCACTATAGAAATGAACTAAAAGTCTAAAAGTCTCTTTAAAAGTCTCTTTACATCCTGATAGCGATCACTAAGTTAAGTGGTCTAAATGTATTTATATGTACGATACGATAGGATGTCCTACCTGCCAGTCAATGTATGTTTTTACATACCATCGAGCACTGTGTTCGCGCAGACATCATACTTCATCAGTGCATTTCATGCTATGCAGAATTAAGACAGACAGAAGCCAGTCACGAGCACCGCAACCAAAACAGCAGCCACATTTTACAGTTCCTCCTGAACCAAAAAACAATGAGCTTATGCTGCATTCAAGCCATAACTACCATAATTTGCAAAAGATGGAAACCCGTGACGTTATCTATCTTTAAGCTGTTTACATTCATTATTATTGTAATGTTATGTGCTTTGAGACATGAGGTAGTTTAATGGCGTCTCTTTTGACGCTTTTGTTTGCTCCCTAATGTATTGCTGTATCATGTGTTTTGGAGGAGGCGTGGCTTTGGAGATGCTCTGAAGGGAGGGTGGGATCTTATGCTTTCAAAGCCAGCTCGCTATTGCTAGCCTTTAAAAATAAAGTTATGAATATTTTGTATTCCTACCCCCCAACCAAAAAATATATTCTTAAGAATGTTCATATATATTTTTAAGATTGTTCTAAAAACAAAGCATAAGAAGTGGCTTATAGCTTATAGCCTAGTGGTTAGTGCCGATATATGGCGCAAATGCGTTCTCGGCGACCCAAGTTCGAATCCCGTCTCGCTGATCCTGCCCCCCTCTCTCTGCCCAATGCTTTCCTGTCTGCTCTCTATTGTCCTTTATAAAGGCACAAAAAGCCCATAAATATAACTTTAAAAAAAAAAAAAAAAACAAAGCTTAAGAAGACTTTAAATTCTTTAATAAGAATGTCCTTAAAAAATAAGTGTAAATAACCTCTTAAAGTTAAACAAGAAAGAAGATGGAAGCAATATAGCAATAATATTTCTCTTAAAAAGAAAGTGACAGGTGTATGGCGGTTCTTGCTTTGCTTCGATCTTTCTTTTGTGTGTGTGTGTGTGTGTGTGTGTGTGTGTGTGTTCTTAAGAAAATTAAGAGTTTGTTTTTTCAAGAATTGCACTTCAGAAAATTTGTACAAACTAAGAATATTTAGGATGTTTGTTGTTAACAATTTAAAATAAGGTCTTATTTGTTAGCATTAGTTAATGCATTAACTAACATGAACTAACAATGAGTAAGATATTTTTACAGCATTTATTAACTTTTGATAATACAAATGTTCATTATAGTTTACAGTGTATTGAGTAATATTAACAGACTTTTGATCTTAAAAATGTATCAGTAAATGTTGAGATCAACTAAGATTAATAAATGCTGTAGAAGTATTCTTCATTGTTAGTTCATGTTAACTAATTTTGTTAACTATTTTTAACAAATGAATGCTTATTGTAAATTGTTACCTTTGTTTAGTAAGAAGATTTGGTAACACTTTATTTTACAGTGTCATTGTTACATATGTTACATGTAGTTATAGTAATAACTATAAATGATTAATTACATGCAACTAACCCTAAACCAAACCAAACCAAACCAAACCTTAATCCTAACCCAATAGTGATAATTTTCAGATTTGTTTCAATTTTTCAAACTTTTGCTCCAGTATGTATGTAACACCCACATTTTACAAACAAATGTCCAATGGATAAAATAAATTCCTACCTATTTTTTTTTCTCTCATTGAAAATCTTATTACAATGTCACATTATTGAACTAAGTGATTTGTAAATGCCTTAATAGGAAACAGTGTTTATATAACTGTATATTTATAAAATACTAAGTTTGTGTTAGTATTTTGTAGTGTAAATAATGTCATTTTAATCTTGACTGCAGCCATAACTGCTTTCATTTATGCATAGCTTGCAGCTGGCAAGTTACAATTTCAAAGTAGTTTCCCCAACACTGTTTTGAAGTAATTACAGACTACAGTAGATTAACCCCCCAAAAATGCAAATAAGTTCTTGTGTAATGTGAAAAATGTAAAACTTGTAGTCATACCAGAAAGGTATCTGTACTCTGTAACTGCTGTCATGCCAAGGACATTAACAAACTCTGGTGTCTCGGCTGTTTAGAGATTTGATGACGAGATCCACTTTAGTGGTTGTCTAGATTAACGTCTAACCTCAAACTAGCACACATGAGTGGTGCAACACATAAGTGCTTTACAAACTGCTTACAGGTATACAGACTCATTTCATGTTCTGAATTTATTACTGGATCAGAGCAAATACATGGGTAAACAAGCTCATAAAGGCTCAAATGAGGAATAATTTAGAGTTGTTTGTGATGGTTTCAACATGTTAAAGCTACATTGATTGAGTTAGCTTTAAGGCACTGACATATGCCATATGATATAAAATCTATACAAAAATATACACCAGTCAAAAGTTTGGAATCGGTACGATTTTTAATGTTTTTAAAAGAAGTTTCGTCTGCTCACCAAGGCTGCATTTATTTAATTAAAAATACAGTAAAAACAGTAATATTGTGAAATATTATTACAATTTAAAATAACTGTTTTCTGTTTGAATATATTTTATAAAGTAATTTATTCCTGTGATGGCAAAGCTGAATTTTCAGCATCATTACTCCAGTCTTCAGTGTCACATGATCCTTCAGAAATCATTCTAATATGCTGATTTGCTGCTCAAGAAACATTTATGATTATTATCAATGTTGAAAACAATTGTGTACTTTTTTTTTTTTTTTTTTTTTTTTTTTCAGGATTCCTTGATGAATAGAAAGAACAGCATTTATCTGAAATACAAAGCTTTTGTAACATTATACACTACCATTCAAAAGTTTGGGATCAGTAAGAATTTTTATTTTTATTTTTTTGAAAAGAAATTAAAGAAATTAATACTTTTATTCAGCATGTATGCATTAAATCGATCAGTAAAGACAGTAAAGACATTTATAATGTTACAAAAGATTATATTTCAAATAAATGCTGTTCTTTTGAACTTTCTATTCATCAAAGAATTCTGAAAAAAAAATATTGTACACAAATATTTTGTACAGTTGTGCACAATAAATGTTTCTTGAGCAGCAGATCAGCATATTAGAATGATTTCTGAAGGATCATGTGACACTGAAGACTGGAGTAATGATGCTGAAAATTCAGCTTTGATCACAGCAATAAATTACTTTATAAAATATATTCAAACAGAAAACAGTTATTTTAAATTGTAATAATATTTCACAATATTACTGTTTTTACTGTATTTTTAATTAAATAAATGCAGCCTTGGTGAGCAGACAAAACTTCTTTTAAAAACATTAAAAATCTTACCGATTCCAAACTTTTGACTGGTAGTGTACATCTATAAAATACTGCACTATTCTATTAGAATACATGGCATAAACGCATAAAATTCCTCTAAATTTATTCTAAAAATGTATTCTATCAGAATACACAGTTACTTCTGTTTGGCCTTCAATGGCAAAATATCATTTTTGCAGCCAGGCGATTGTAGTTACCAGATCCACCAGCAGGGTTACCTGGTTAATCAGACAAAACTTGACCATTTGGTTATAACTTCGGCCATTTTGCTATTTTGCAACCACTTGCTCTCTCTGCAGCCAAACTCAGATCCCTTGACCTGGGCACTCAAAATGATTGATCGGCAGTGTGTTTCTAAATGACAACTTTTCTGATTGGCTAAACAAGAACAGGCTGTTTCCCTAATGCTTTGTGTTTACAGAGCCTTAGGCTGTCACAGATATAGGTGTGATTTTTCACAACAGCAATTTTAGTGATATCTATCAGGTAATAGAGACATTTTATGCTTGTTAAAAAAGTTGCTTACAGCACCTTTAACAAAATCCGTATTTGCTTCAACAAAATATGGACATGCATCAATTCGGAGGTTCCTGACATAACCAGACAACCACATGCCTGTAATTATAGGGAATTCATAAACGTTCCCTCAAACTCATGACTCAAGACATGCCAAGACATGCAAGTCTACAGTTCTCACGCTAGACTGTGAGACTAATTAATTCAATATTGCAACTGGGAGATTAAAGTCTTTTTGCCTGTGACAGTGCAGCGTGGAAAGCGTTGCTTTGATCTGCATATCTGTCCACTCTTTTGACTCCCTCACAGGCTTAATGAATATTTTGCTTCAGTTGTGCTGTCATCTCTCACCACAAAAATGACAAAACAACCAGCCACAGGATAAACTAGTTTATTGCACCTCCACCTCATCTTGAGTAAAGCAGCATTGTTTGTCCTCTTTAGCTTATTAATTTTTATTGTGGTACATTCTGCTTTGTGCTGTTTTTTGCAGGTGGTAGGCTAGAGGAAGATTACAGGTGAGGGTATTGTCAAACCTTGCAGTAAAAGAAAAGAAACACAGAAAGTCATCCCAGCAAACAATTGTAATCGAAGAATTGCTTGCAGCCATTATATTCCAAGCGTAAAAATTGCAATAATTTGGTTTAAGTTTGGTAATATTTTAAATTCTGTAAAAATATATAAAGTAAAAAAATGTCTCAGGTTACGAATGTAACCATGGTTCCCTGAGAAGGGGAACGAGACAGGTGTCTGAAATACGTGTACACTTTCTTTGGTTTTCCCACAGAATTGGGCTACTTTTACACTGTTGCTTTTCATGTCCGCGGGTTGAAGCGACCCAAAATAATATGATATTTAGCCCTTGGATTGCGAATTTTACCATGGGAACCCCGCCAAAAAAACACATATTTTACCCCCAGAATGTGATTTTTACCAGGGAAAAAAAAAGCATTTTATCATATATCATGTTAACAAGAACACATGAATTAATAACTTTAAGCTTTGGAAACACACTTTGGGACATATTTTGGGCCCTATGCATCTGATCAAACGTTGCGGATCCAAATGGCACCCGTTTCATAGAATGACTCTATTATAAATTCTGTTGTTCCAAAACATCTTTAGTTTTAATTTGCATTATCTGCTTCTGTCTAGTGAAGAACAATGCCCAAAGCTGTGTACTGAATCTTTCAAGTGAATCTGGATCTATGACTAAGACATTTGGGAGAAAAACAACACTGAGGCAGGAAACTATCTTCTGTGAATAACTCACCCAGGAAACAAAGGCACGATTACGCCGACCACGCAAATGAAAATCATATAGATGTTTCTAATCTTCTTAATCTCTCACTAATGCAGGATCTTTGTAGGTATTCTCATACTAAACTTTGAGTCGAGTGGTTCCTCTAGCATTAATGATGTAAGTGTTCTTAAAAATGCTAAAGATGGTACCAGTTGAAAGCCTGTTCCTCACTCAATGACATAAGATCAATTCTCACCACAGTCTTTGTCTTATAGTCGGGCACTAAGTCAATATTTCTTTCTCATGATGACACAGGAATGGATGACACTGTCTTCTGCGAGTGTATGCTGCATGCTGGGACAAAATGATGGTCTGTTTTTGTGAAGAAGATAAGTTTGAAAACTCAAATGGAACAGTTTTTATATGGAATAATGGAGTTCTGAATTCAGCAATAGCTGTAAACTACCCCATAGTATTCATTTATATATTTACAGATCGCATATTACTTTCAAAAATGTATGTATGTCTGTAAAACATTTTCAGCTGGTTAAACTTAGAAATGAAAGTTCACCTGCTGCCTTAAAAATGTGAGTTAACTCAACTTAAAGATAACCTTTGTTTCAACTTACAAATAGCCAAGACAATGTATTACTTTAAGTTTAATTTTTAACTTAAAGTAATGTGTTGTCTTGACTATTTTTGAGTTGAAACAAAGGTTATCTTCAAGTTGAGTTAACTCACAATTTTAAGGCAGCAGGTGAACTTTAATTTCTAAGTTTAACCAGCTGAAAATGTTTTACAGTATGTATGTATTCATTCATTCATTCATTCATTCATGTTTTATGGTTTTCTTGTCACCTGATAAGAAAATGGGTCACTTGCATTTGGTGGACAAATGTTTAATTTGTATGTTTTCAATACAATAACAATAATTTCCTGTTCTATTAATTGTTCTTAGAAATAAAATAAAATGACTTTTTTAAGGTTTTTATTCAATTTAATTTCAATAATTTAGATTTAATCTCTCTCTCTCTCTCTATATATATATATATATATATTTTTTTTTTCAGATATAAAATATATATTTGGAAGCTAAAAAAAAATGTTCATCAAGATTAGTTTGTATATAAATGTTTTTAAATTTGTTAACATTTTTGAACAAATTGGCACAGATTCCACTGCTTACATCAGAACCACACTAATAAATTAGTATTTCTTTGTCATGCATATTTGTGGGTTTTCCAGTCTTTGGAAGTTCTCCTGAGAATAGATACTGAATGTTTTAAGTTAATTAAGTAATAAGGGACGTCTAAAACCGAAAGCAGACACCCTGGCCTTATCTTTGCTCCACTGAGATACCAAAACTGAAAGTCTCTCTCTATCTCTCAACAAGGTTAATAGGGCATTTCCATACCTGCTATTATAGGGGTAACCTTGAATTCAAGAGATATTCACTTTTATTGTGGGTTCAAAAAGAATGCAATGAAATTTAATATTTTTAATACAACCACATTTACACTTTGTTTGATATAGCTTTATTTTATTAAATAAGTTCTCATTGTTCTTGTGTGCGTGTTCTGTAGAGACTATCGCTGTCATATTAAGCACACATTCCTGACTCAGTTATGTAAATGAAAACAGCTGTTTTTTCTTTCTGTGTACATTTCTCCGACACGGCCAATTAATCACTCTTAAGCAGCACATCAGTCTCTAAAGGTATGTTCCTCATCTTGTCTTTTCACTGTAATGACCTGCAGCTTTTCAAAAATCCATATTCATCTTCAGTCCCGCTGGCACAGCTGTCAGACTAACTGATTGATAGATGTGTTCACAGGTGGCAGAAATAAGAGATGGGTAGTTAGGTCCTTGTTTTTTGGGGTCTGCAATCTTAAAAATAAAAGTTCCAAAAGGAGGTTTTGCACCAATGCCATATAAGAACCATTTTGGTTCCCCAAAGTACCTTTAAGTAAACAACCATTTGTCTAAGTGTAAAGAACATTTTAATAATCTGAAGAACCTTTTGTGCAATGGAAAGGTTCCATGGATGTGAAAGGTTCTTTATGGAACCATAGATGCCAATAAAGAACCTTTATTTATGAGTGTGGAAGAAGTAGTGAATAAGTCTTTCTTTCCTCTTTTCACAGTCCTTAAACAAGTTGTCCAGGAACCTCCTGGACCAAAGCAATTAATGAAATAGGTTGCTGGAAAACTACTTGACAGATCCTGACCAGAAGGTGTGTGGTATGTTTTGAGTTTATCTCCTTGTTAAAAACTGATAACCTCATCCAATCCTTTCAGGGCCAAATAAGGAGGGATACTGAGTGTCCTATCATTCCAGGGAGGAGTTCTTAAGCATTGCCAAAGACAAGGTTCATTCCTATTAGAAGTTGTTTGGCTTGGCCCTGTTTTAAGTTCAGTCACTCAAGCCAACAAGTACATCTGCGCACTGCACCTCCCTGTACCTGTCGAAAACATCTCACACAATCCATTAGAGCATTATCACAAATTGCAGAATTTGAAAAGAGAGCTGTCTTAAATTCTGCACATTGAATACAAATCTGAAGATGAATAAACTCTCAAAAGTCTACTTTTATGTACGGTAATGGAGATTGATATTTGTTTGTACTTTCTAACTTTGCATACCAGTTTTGGGGAAGCTGTTTTGAGCTTGTAGTTTGTTAAACAACAAGCTGCTCATAATTTAAAGTAGTTAAAGTACTGCGAAGTTAACCAAACTAGTTAGCTATAGTTAGTTAGTAGTTAGTTACACTACAAGCTAGTGACCTAAATATTATTAGTAACACCTTATTTTACATGTGTGGTTTAGAGAAATTACTTTAGTAATAAGGGTAAATTATGCGTAATTACATGCAACTAAACCTACGCCAAGTCCTAACCCTAACCCTACAAAATTACTAGCCTACATATTACATAAGTAGATATATTGTAACTTTCACTGAAGTTGAAATCACAATCACTAACGGACCCTTTCTCAACACCAAATACAGCATATTATTTAGAAAAAAAAATGTTTACAGAACAATAATATTTCAATAAGAAAGACAATAGGAAATAAACACAAGCAAACAATTCAGTCAAATGTACAAAAGCAGCACTCTAGTACAGGATTTAAGTTAAAAATAGCCTAAATATAAAGTTATGAAACTTAAGTTTCCCCTTAACTCAAATTGATTTGCATCTGAAACAAGTAATAATAAGACCAAAGATTGCCCATTTGAAATTCCCCAAATGAATTATATCTCATGTTTAACCACTATCTATATGATCCAGCGGCAAATTCCTGAAGGACTGGCCGAGATTAAGCTGTTCTCACACACAGTATATATATAAATATTAGGGGTGGGAGAAAAAAATCACAAAAATTAGTTTTTAACCAGATGCGCGATGACGCTGAGTGTGCTTTAGAAACACTCGTATTCTGCTTGCTTCCAATTCCTCACACACATTTATTTACAGGTGTGAGTCTTGAAATGTCTCATTCACACAGCAACTTACAGTAGCGTCTGGAACACTGCCTGTATGAACGTGCAACGAGAGTCAAGCCCGTATTCTCTTACTAGTAACCATAATGACGGTGACGAACATAATATTAAAGATGGCGACGTCCATAAAACTGAAAAGTATTATCACTTTTGACATGACAAGAGACTAATTGAACCACGAGTTCATTCATCAAAACTTCATTAACCAACAGCAGCATGTGAACACGTGATAGCCGTAAAAAGTGTTCATGTCCTCGTAGAGGTCGTAATTACAGCTTGTAAGCTGGGAGTTTCCTGAAAGCTCTCACATGTACCACGTGGCCGCTGTACCACCTAAACGCTGTAGATTCATTTAGGCGTTGATAGTGGTGCCATAGAAACGCATAATTCCCAGTCAAAGGATGTGAACAGCTCCGAATATAACGTAACATCTCAAGATTCCGGTAAATCCGGTAAAAATCACTTGCAGTTCTTGAATGGAAAACTTTCAGATAATCTTAAATACTGAAAGCACTATTTGTTTATTGCTTGTAATATGTTTATTTGCTCCTCTTTATCATTTGCTACTTGCTTGTATGTTTTGAAGTTATAGCCTATAGGCTGTTTAAAATTCTTAAAAAAAAAACAACAACAACAAAAAAAAAAAAAAACAATTGTTTTTTAATTTTATTTGTAATTATACTTATAAATACTTATGTAAGGGTATGTAAATGTAAGGACTTTAAGATTTTCAAGTCGGTAAATTAATTAATTAATTAATTAATTAAGAAGAAAAAAAAGTAGATCAAGAATCGTTTTGGAATCGGATCGGATCGTGAGGTGACTAAAGATTCCCACCCCTAATAAATATATATGTGTGTGTGTGTACGCATTTTTGTGATTTATTAAGACACAAATTTGTATAATGACATGGGTATTACACTGGTATTACGACGTAAACATGAAATGTGAAAACATTTCATGAGTCATCATATTTAAAATAGCTTTAAAAACATACTAAACAATGTTTTATTAAAAATGTAAAAATGCCAAATGTTTTCTGTAATGGGTAGGTTTAGGAGTATGGGTAGCGTAGGGGGATAGACTGTACAGTTTGTACAGTATAAAAACCATTACGCCTATGGAATGTCCTCACTAAGATAAAACAACCTGTGTGTGTGTGTAATATAACATTGTATAAACGTTGTTTTTGAAATTTGATAATATAATTTTTGAAATTTGATAATAATTAATATTCTTTGTAGTTTTTAAAACATATTATTATTATTAATTATTAATTTAATAATAGTATTTTGCACCGAAAAATCATTCTCGGTATATTACCAAAGACAACAGGTTTCGTTTTTATTTCGTGTTCATATAATATTTAAGAAAAAGAATGTTGTCAGTCACAACAGACCAAATGATTTTAACTAAATGCATACATTCATGATGGAATATAATGTATGGGTCAAATTTGTGAAAGGTTGCACAGAGTTTATATTTCCTCAATGGAAAACAAATCAAAACGACTCTTACAAGAGTAATTTATATGTCCCTGCTGGCGAATAAAGTGATGCTCCCTTTTGTATCCATAACATTACCAGCTGGAGTTGCCTTCTTTGGAAGAAATGGTGCCAGAACAACATCAAGTATTAATCACACCATGTCCTCTTCCTGACACCATTCCAAATGCCTTGTTGTTCACTTAGTGCAAAACACTCAGTTGCTATGCTGAGCCATTCATCCTTTTGAGAGGGAAAGTAATCTGACTTATGTTTGTATAGCATTTGATGGGGTCTGAGCAAAGGCAGCCTGGCATTTTATGTCTTCTTTTCCTCCTAAACAAGGATGAAAAGCAATTTATACTGCAAAATCCAAACTACGCCCATTATGTCTGCACATTTCCCTACTCAGAGAAAGGTTACCTTGTAAAGAGGTACAGCTATACAGCCATGAAAATGACTACTTCTTTTCATGCAGTGACAGATAGCTATCTAGTACTCCACTAGAGTTAGAGCTGGAACAATTTACATGTTGTGTTTGGACAAGGCTTCCATCATTGGGATACCAAAGCACATAAATCATTCACAGCACCAATAATAATAATAATATGGCAGGTTTCACATATTTGAACATATAAATTTAGATGAAACAGGCTGATGTCAAAAGAACTTTTGAGTTTCACAAAGAACTTTTTATTTTCTGGTTGTTTAGAAAATTATCATGTGCTGGGGCTTGAAAGTCAGCGTGAAACACTGTTTGCAACCCATTTTACTTCTGTAATCTAATTTAATCTTATCCATCAGCAATTGATTGGATGGTGAAAAGTGGTTGGAGGTGATGATTTCATGTTGACTTTAATAAATTCTAAAAATGAGCATAAAAACATTTGAAAACGATGGAAACTCATTTACACAAAAAAACTCACGTGACTAACAGTGAGCCTAAACAGTGGATGTGATTGGATAACTGAAATAACCAGCAGACAAATCGCATCGCACAACATCTCAAATGTTGGTTTGGTCATTCTGAAATGCCTGAGCCAAGTCTGTCATCAGAATGATTTGGTTTAATTCCCTTTCATAAGCATCTCACATGCTTGGGTTCTTAAACACCAGCATCTGAACGCAAGAGAACATGACAAAGTTTCGTCTGCACGCTTCGAGATGCAAGACATTTATGATGTATGAAAAAAGAGCCATAGTGCATCAGCTTACATTTTTTATTACAGGTATTTTTATTGCAGCACTTTCCCAGGAAGTGACAATTTTGTTCTCTTGAACAGATGGGATGGAACGCTGCTTTATTCATGGGATTAATTTATTTATGCAACATTCCAATTTTGCGCACAAGTTAAATTCACAGCTTTGGATGGAAACAAAGCTAGTTACTGAGCAAGCAATAAGTTTATAATGGACCCTTTTCACATTTCCATGGTCAGAAGCAGAAGTCATCATAGCTGGGTAAACTTCAGTTGCTTCCCAGGTAAGTTTGAGATTAGTTTGAACAAACTCTGATTTTTCGGGCTCAAGAAGGTGGATTGGTTTTTAGCGGTGTTCATCGTCATGGTAACTTAAGCTACACGGCTAACCTACTCCAGAGCAAGTTTTATTCTGGGTTAAAGATCACAAACCTAAAGTGGACCAATCAGCTGTGAGTAAAGTGACATGCATCTGATGCAATAAAGCCACTCCCCCTGTATCTCTCACTCCAAATGTAAACACTTTAGAGTAAAAGAAATTTAGACACAAAACGTTCTCAGGTTACGTCTGCAACCCTGGTTCCCTGAATAGGGAACGAACGCTGCATCGGAACGCGGTGGGAACGCCTCTGTTAGATGCGTCGTGAAGCACATGTGTAAACTGTCCAATAACGTGACGGAATGTCATAGGCGGGTGACGTCACAGACCAGGAAACTATAAAGCATACCCAGAACAAAGAACGCTAGCTTCTGATTGGATGAAGCAAAGCGCTCTCAGGCATGCTATGAGTATGGCAGGGCGACGCAGCGTTCGTTCCCTATTCAGGGAACCAGGGTTACAGACGTGACCCGAGAACGTTCCCTTTCATGGGAACTCCCGCTGCGTCGGAACGCGGTGGGAACGCAATACCCACTACGCCATATGTATAAATGCCTGAATGTATCAAGACGAGAGAACAGAAGACCCTGGAGTGGAGCCAAGATCTAGGTTATAAAACCTAACAAAAGTGTGAAGTGAGGACCACCCTGCTGCATTGCAAATATCCTGCAGGGAGACTTCAGAAACCAAAGCTTTAGAAGCAGCCATACTCCTGGTGGAATGAGCTCGGACAGCCAAAGGGGAAGGCTGTCCGGAGGACTCATAGGCAAGTGAGATGGCCTCAACCACCCACTTGCTCATTCTCTGCTTAGACGCGGGACACCCTCTACTGGGTGACCCGTAGCAAACGAAGAGTTGATCCGTTTTACGCCACAGGGCAGCTCTGTGGACATAAGCATCTAAAGCCCGAACAGGGCAGAGCAGATTAAGTTTTTCCTGATCTGGGTTAGAGAAGGGAGAAGGACAAAAGGCCTGCAGCATAATAGGCCCTGCAATATTAGAAGGGACCTTAGGAACGTAACCGGGTCTGGGATGAAGAAAAACTTTGACCATGCCCGGAGCAAATTCCAGACATGATGGAGCAACTGAGAGAGCCTGTAAGTCTCCAATTCTCTTGAGAGACGAAATGGCTAGCAGAAAGATAGTCTTGAGAGTGAGGAACTTCTCATGAACCTGTTCCAGAGGTTCGAAGGGAGCCAGGGTCAGACCCTCTAAAACAATGGCCAGATCCCAGGCAGGTGTCCTAGTGCGCTGAGCAGGTCGGCCAGAATGGGGCTATGAGTAGAAGCCGAACCCCATCCCGTCAAACCCTCTCCAGAACTCCTGGGAGCAGAGCAATCGGGGGAAATGCATACAGACGCCGCCTTGGCCATGTCTGTATCATGGCATCCAACCCCAGAGGAGCTGGATGGGTGAGGGAGAATCATAGCTGACAGTGAGTTGTCTGTTGAGATGCAAACAGGTCTACTTCTGCACGACCGAAGTTCTGCCACAGGAGCTCCACCACCTCGGGGTGAAGTCTCCACTCCCCGGGCCTCGGCCCCTGCCTCGACAGGATGTCTGCTCCCTGATTCTGGGACCCAGGAATGTAAGCTGCCCTCAGAGAGAGCAGCTTCCCCTGGGCCCACAGGAGGATCCGATGGGCCAGCTTGCATAAAGGACGTGACCTCAGACCCCCCTGATGGTTGATATAAGAGACCACCGACGTGTTGTCCGTACGGACCAACACATGATGGCCCCTCAGGTCTGAGAGGAAGTGTTTGAGAGCTCGAAACACCGCCATCATTTCCAGCCGATTTATGTGCCAGGAAAGAAGATGGTCCTCCCAAAGACCTCGAGCCGAGCGACCACTCATGATCGCTCCCCAGCCCGTGAGAGAAGCATCCGTCGTTAGTATTACGCGACGACAAGGAACTCCTAACACGGGCCCTTGGGACAGGAACCAAGGCTTTTTCCACATGACTAAGGCACGAAGGCATCGCCGCGTGACCTTGATCATGCGAAGAGGGTTTCCCCTCAGGGAGAACCCCTTGGTCCTGAGCCACCACTGCAAGGGTCTCATGTACAATAGGCCAAAAGATATCACATTGGACGCTGCTGCCATAAGACCTAGCAGTCTCTGAAACTGTTTCACAGTGAGTGACTGGCCTAGTTTTACCGCATTCACAGCTGAGAGAACTGAAGCAATATGGGCAGGAGAAAGCTGAGCCCGCATGATCCTCGAGTCCCAAACTACGCCTAGAAAAGTGGTCGTCTGAGCTGGAACGAGCACACTATTCTTGACGTTGAGCCTGAACCCCAACCTTCTCATATGAGCAAGAACAACATCTTGATGTTGAACCACCATACTCTGAGATCGAGCTAAAATCAACCAGTCGTCGATGTAATTTAGTATGCGAATGCCCTGGAGTCTCAGGGGAGCCAGTGCAGCATCCACACACTTTGTGAAGATGCGGGGAGATAAACCTAGGCCAAACGGAAGAACCCGATACTGGTAAGCTTCGCCCCTGAAAGCGAACCTCAGGAACTTCCTGTGTTGAGGATGGATAGACACATGGAAGTAAGCGTCCTTCAGATCGATTGTCACAAACCAATCCTCGGACTGGATTTGCAAAACAATCTGTTTGAGTGTGAGCATCTTGAACTTTAACTTCTGCACTGTGCGATTCAAAACACGCAGGTCCAAGATGGGATGCAGCCCTCCATCCTTCTTTGGAACAGTGAAGTAACGGCTGTAAAACCCTGACTGCCTGTCGGGCAGGGACACCCGTTCTATAGCCCCTTTTTTTTAGGAGAGTCAGAACTTCTTGTTCCATAACCAGAGACTGCTCTGGGTTGACTACCGTAGATAGCACCCCGATGAAGCTGGGCGGCCTCAGCCCGAACTGAATTCTGTAACCCACTTCTATCATATGCAGCACCCATTGAGATATATTGGGCAGACGTTTCCATTCTGCCAGAAAATCTACTAAGGGAACCAGTCTCTTGAGACTGGCCTCTGGTGTTGATTGTGCGATCAGACCAGTGTCCTGAAACGGCGAACCGGCAGGAAGCAACTGAACTGAACGCTCCACGATCCTCCTCCGAGGGTCACTGGAGGCGCCTGCGCCCTGAAGCACACGAGGTGGCAGCGTTGGCAGAACGGCCTCCTGAGGGCGCTGAAGAGAAGCGGGCACCGTATGATGAGGTGAACTCCGCTTCTCCCCAGAGGGGACCACCCTCAGAAGCCTGACACCACTGGCGTCAGGACTTCTTCTCCGAAGACTTCCTGGGGATGATGACAGTCCTCAGATCTGCCTTCTTCTCAGGAGCCTTCGGCTGCGACCGCCACCCGGACCCCCACCCACCCTGCTTCTGAGGGGGAGCCCGAGTGGTGACGCTGATCTTTTGCTGTGCTCTGTGCGAGGAGCTGGTACTCGGCTGAGGCTGCTCCCGCCCAGCAGCCTCAGAGACATGAGAGCGGCGGGGGAGAATTTTCTGGAATGCCGCCGCTTGCTTCTTTGCCTCCTGAAACCTGTCGACGACCGTGGTGACAGCGTCGCCGAACAGGCCAGAAGGCGAAAGCGGGGCATTCAAAAGGAAGCTCTTATCTTTCTCCTTGATGCCACTAAGGTTGAGCCATAAATGCCTCCCGGTGGCCACCAGGGCTGCCATAGACCGGCTGACTGACTTGGCCATCTCCTTGGTGGCCCTGAGAGACAAATCTGTGGCACGACGCAGTTCTCGAAGTGCGTCTGCAGAAAACTCCCCGCCCTCATCTATCTCTTTTAACAGATCAGCCTGGTAAGCTTGCATGATGGCCATGGTGTGCAAGCATGCCGCGGCTTGACCTGAAGCCGAGTACGCCTTGCCCACTAGCGCTGAAGTTGTCTTTAGTGGCTTGGTGGGCAGTGTCGGGGTCTTAAGTGACGATGCAGCCTCAGGAGAGAGATAGCTCGCAAGCGTCTCTTCAACCTTGGGCATCGCCGCATAGCCATATTGTTTCAGCCCCAAGATGTTAGAATAATTAGACGTAACAGGACTGAAAACACGATATGATGCAGGTTTATTGCATGACCTCGACACCTCGGTGTGGAGGTCGGGAAAGAATGGCAGACCCCGACGAGGAGGTTGAGATCTAGATGGTAAAAATCTTTCATCTAAGAGGCTTTTGGATCTTTCCTCTTGCTTCTCGGCTGGCCATGAGATATTTAGTTTGGCAACAGCGCGAGTAACAACCTCCATAAGCTCCTCATATGCAGGTGTCTGAGGTGGCGAGTCCTCAGGATCGATACTCAGAATGTCTACCTCCTCAGAGCTAGACATCTGAAGTACCAGTGCCTCAACCCGGGGGGAAGAAACCGCGGAGCGTGCTTCCACCTGGGAGAAGGTACTGAACCTGGCAGGTGAGGGCAAAGAAAGGGCGGCGCCCGTCTCCAACCCCTCTGCCAGATCCATTTGCGAGCCCCATGATCTGAGCCGCCGCTCTGCCTCGGCAGCAGCGGGACCCGAACCATGAGGAACGCGAGCCGAGGCGCCCTCCTCGAAGAGCGTCCGGCGGGAGCCACCTGGGCATGCTCCACTCCCAAACAAACAACGCAAAGCTTGTGTGTGTCCCCACTCGTAATGTAGCGAGGGCAGGGAGAGGCACACGGCTTGAATTGTTTGCTCGCCATTTATATATATATATATATATATATATATATATATATATATAGTCTTATATGTAGCAGGGACAGACAACAATAAATAAGACGGTAGACAGATACACAGAGCGCTTGCTGAAGACACAGAAGCTAGCGTTCTTTGTTCTGGGTATGCTTTATAGTTTCCTGGTCTGTGACGTCACCCGCCTATGACGTTCCGTCACGTTATTGGACAGTTTACACATGTGCTTCACGACGCATCTAACAGAGGCGTTCCCACCGCGTTCCGACGCAGCGGGAGTTCCCATGAAAGGGAACTTCTCATCTTGTGCTGCTAATTATTTATTATATTTATTGTATATGAATTACAATTATGTATAATTGATATAATATATTCATATAATGATTATATTAATTGACAATTAATATTAAACTTTGCTTTTAAATTAATATAAATATAATACATGCATTGATATACAAACTTTGCTTTTAAATTAATATAAATATAATACATGCATTGATATACAAATTAAGCTTGTGTATTCATTTGAACTCTTTGTGAACCTATATTAAAATATTAGGCCTATTTCTTTAATTCACATGCATTGATATAGTCAGATATTTTAATTAAGCTGCCTTCTTAAACTTGTGCTCTAAATGTGTTTAATTTCATGATATTTTTCACAACGATCTTTTAATCTTCAGCAGAGAAGTGAATTGCCCAGCTCTCACGTGAGAAGTGAATCAAATGGACGTTTCCCCATATTCGTGTGATTGGCAGATCGTTGCACGTGTCACACTTTCAGGTGCACGCCCTTCAGAGTTAATAGCAAATTCTGGATTAAACCTGAGTTGACAGAGAATGTTTATACCGAGTGTTGTGAGCCCGTTGAACCAGATCTAAACCAGGTCGGATATATCCTGATTTGGCAACTCTAAACCTACTCTAAAAATTCAATGTTTGTTCAGCTAGCTTCATGCAACAGGCCTCTAGTTAACGGAAACTACAACAATCTACAAGAGCATCTTATGACATGTTTACTGGCGTGAGGGCGGAGCAACCTGTCACACACATGAGATCCACCAATAGCAAACCACAACCATCCAGCCATCCAATCAAATCCCCATAGACAAAATCAAGCCCAGACCCACTTTTTTTTTCTTGTTCAAGCAGCTGTATATCCGCTTAGATATACATTCACAATAGTTTTAATTTTTTGATATAATTGTCACAGACCCGCCAGGCTCCACCATCATCCAATCACAGCGCACTCCCTCACCAGAGTTCTATTCACACACACCTGTTTCCAATCAGCACCCAATCACCACAGATACTTAAGCACACCACTCACCTCAGTCAGTTGTCTGGTCTCATTTATGTGAAGGACTCTTCATGTTAAGCTCCAAGACTTTGTTGTTACTTACCTTCTCTACTCCAGCGTGCTTCCCCAGTCTTCGTGCTTCGTCATTTGTGTGTGAGTTCACCTACCATCTCTGTGTGTCCAGCCAGCTAACCAACCATCTGCCATCCACGATCCATCAACCTGTAAGACAAAGGACAGTATCAGTATTTCAGTTACCACATCGCAAAGGCTCTATCTGCCATTCACTTACCTGCTCATCTGTGTTTAACCTGCTGTTTGTCAATAAACAACCATCTGCTTGCATACCTGTTGTCTCCTACTCTTCTGTCCGTAACAGGAGACCGGACCAACACCGAACGGCAAACAGCATGAGCTCTCCGGATCCTTTTCAAGATCTCGTGGATGGTCTCCATCGAGTACTCACTGCAAATCCACCAGCATCTCCACCAGCGCTCACTTCTGTCAACACCGCCATCACTCCTTCATCACCAGTGTACGCCAGTCCCATGGCCAAACCGGTGCCCTTCTCTGGCTCGGCGGAGGACTGCAACGGCTTCATCCTGCAGTGTTTGCTGGTCCTGGAGATGCAGCCGCAACTGTACCCTGACGATTGCTCTAAGGTAGCTTTTATTATATCCCAGTTGAATGGTCGTGTGCTCCAATGGGCTGAAACTATGTGGTCACAAAATGGACCTGTTACTCAGTCTCTGACCAACTTCATCACCCATTTCAAAGAAGTTTTCGGTATACCTGCTGGTGATTCGTCTGCAGGTGAGCAACTCTATCATTTGAAACAAGGCTCAATGTCTGTCAATGATTATGCCCTCAAGTTTAGGACTCTTAAGGCTGCCAACAATCGTTACTCACTACCTATCGTCAGGGTCTGGATCCCAGGGTGTGGCTGCATCTCGCTGCATACAGGGATTCCATCGGGCTCTAATGTTTCATACAACTCTCCATCAGATTCGCCACTCGTATGCAGTCGTGTCTCGAAGAACACCAGGGCCAGTCACTATGCACACCATCCCTCCGCCAGCCAGAATCCATCAGCCCTCCAGAACCAGTCCACGAACCCATGCACTTACAGAACAATAGACTGACACTCGCTGAGCGGCAGAGGTGGCTGACCCGGGGGTTATGCTTATACTGTGGAGCCACTGGGCATGTCATCTCAACATGCCCCATTCATCCTCCTTGTCCCATGGTGAGTGCCATTCTTCCCTCCATTAAGAAAATTAAACCACTCACTACCATTGTAATGCTTACTGCTGTCGATGCTTCCATTCCAGTTATTGCTCTCTTTGACTCCGGATCAGCCGGCAACTTCATCTCTGGTGCCCTCTGCCGCCAGCTCAAGCTCAAGACCACATCTACGTCTTCCGTCTACCAGATCCACTCCGTGACAGGCAAATCACTCAGCTCATGAAACATCAACATCTCCTGGTTCTGGAGGATTCCACCGCTGATGTGATTCTAGGGTGCCCATGGCTGGAGCAGCACAATCCCATCTCTTGGACCACCGGCGAAATCCTGAAGTGGGGCGACAACTGTTTCCCAGACTGTTTTCCTCTCATTCCCCAGCATCCCGTTCCTCGTCCTGAGACGCTTCCTGTTTGATCAACCTCCATAGAAATCCCTGCTGAGAAACAGTCTGTGGATATTCCTCCTTGCTATGCCCCCTTCAGTGATGTTTTCTGCCCGAAGAAAGCCTCCAAGCTGCCTCCACACCGGCCATGGGACTGTGCCATCGATCTGCTTCCGGGTGAGTCAGTGCCCTGTGGGAAAATCTATCCGTTGTCCATTCCTGAGCAGAAGGCCATGGAGGAGTACATAGAAGAGGCTTTACAACAAGGTTACATCCGCCCTTCCACTTCCCCTGCTGCTTCGAGCTTCTTCGTGGCCAAAAAGGACGGAGGCTTGCAGCCTTGTATTGACTACCGGGCTCTGAACAAGATAACTTAAGTTCTGCTATCCTCTTCCCCTCGTCCCAGCGGCTCTGGAACATCTCCGCTGTGCCACTGTCTTCACCAAGTTGGACCTCCGCAGCGCATACAACCTCATTCGGATACGTGAGGGGGACGAGTAGAAGACAGCTTTTGTGACCCCTACTGGACACTATGAGTATTACGTTATGCCGTATGGCCTGGTCAACGCCCCCTCCGTATTCCAGGACTTCATCCATGAGGTGCTCCGGGAGTTCCTCCACAAGTTTGTCCTGGTCTACATTGATATACTGATCTACTCCCGGAGCATGGCCGAACATTGCCACCACGTTGCGGAGGTCCTGAAACGCCTGAGAGTTCCAGCTATTCCTCAAGGCCGAAAAATGCTCCTTCCATCAACCCTCAGTGCACTTCCTTGGATACAACATCAGCAGCAGTGGCATCCAAATGGACGAGGGGAAGGTCAAAGCCATAAGGAACTGGCCCACTCCATCTACCATCAAAGAACTCCAGAGATTCCTCGGATTTGTGAACTTTTACAGAAGATTCATCCAGAATTACAGCTCCATCGCATATCCACTTTCAAGCCTCCTCCGTAAAAAGCCCAAGTCTCTGTCCTGGTCACCCGCGGCCAACGAAGCCCTCAACACCTTGAAAGAAGCATTTACCAGCGCACCGCTCCTCATTCACCCTGTCCCAGAGAAGCCCTTCATCGTAGAAGTAGACGCCTCTACCACAGGAGTAGGAGCGGTGCTCTCGCAATAGCAGGGCTTCGCAGACGCAGAATGACAGCCGACCTTAGACGCGCCACCGCTCCAGTCTATCATCCAGGTCAGAAGGTCTGGCTGTCGACCCGGGACATCAGAATGCGTCTGCCCTGCAAGAAGCTCAGTCCCAGATTCATTGGCCCCTTCACCATCAAGAAGCAGATCAACCCGGTCACCTATCAGCTCCAATTACCTCCACAATACAGAATTCACCCTACCTTCCATGTTTCACTCCTCAAACCTCACCACCCTTCTGTTTCTGTTTCCACAGAGCCTGGCATGGAACCCCCCCTTTTATCCTGGAGGACGGAGCCACGTATCAAGTCAATGAGATCTTGGACTCCCGGTGCCGTGGTGGTCTCCTGGAATATCTGATGGACTGGGAGGGCTACGGTCCTGATGAGCGCTGTCACAGACACGCCAGGCTCCACCATCAGCCAATCACAGCGCACTCCCTCACCAGAGTTCTAGTCACACACCTGTTTCCAATCAGCACCCAATCACCACAGGTACTTAAGCACACCACTCACCTCAGTCATTTGTCCGGTCTCGTTTATGCGAAGGACACTTCATGTTAAGCTCCAGGACTTCGTTGTTACTTACCTTCTCTACTCCAGCGTGCTTCCCCAGTCTTCGTGCTTTGTCATCTGTGTGTGAGTTCACCTACCATCTCTGTGTGTCCAGCCAGCTAACCAACCATCTGCCATCCACGATCCACCAACCTGTAAGACAAAGGACAGTATCAGTATTTCAGTTACCACATCGCAAAGACTCTATCTGCCATTCACTTACCTACTCATCTGTGTTTAACCTGCTGTTTGTCAATAAACAACCATCTGGTTGCATACCTGTTGTCTCCTGCCCTTCTGTCCGTAACAATAATCAGTTCAATTTGATTGTTAAATATTTTCTCATATAGTATATATGGGTGTTGAAAATATATATCTGCCTAAAAAACATATATTATAATTGAGAGAAACATATATATGTGACTGTTTTGGACCCATTGACTTTCATTGGATGAAGGAAAAAAAAAAAAGTATTGAGATTATTGTCTCTGCTTAGTTTGTGAAACATGTCTTGACAGAGTCCAGAAAGAGTACTGCCTCTCTGTATTTTATTATAGCGATATAGATGTTTTATCTTAACTCAAACTTTATCTAAAATAATAATAATAATAACTTTAAAAAAAAAAAAAAAAAAAAATCAATATGGAACAATAAAGAAGCCAAAACTATCTGAGATAGTTGGAAATGAGTATAATGTTAACCAGCAGTGAGATGTTTTCATTTCAGATAAATGGCTGTAGATTGTGAAGGTAAACTGGCTGTTCTAGGATGTTGAACCGCCACCCGTAGTTCCTTTGATCAGAATGTCTTCTCCAGAACTCAGACTTGTTTGTTTGATTCAAGGTGATATGAAACATACCTGCATTACTACATTACCTATGTTTCAGATTCATATCAGCCCACACGTTTCTGTTTCTTTCTATATTGTCGGTAAATGTCACATGCAGTGTGATGTTTTTTCATGATGAGATACGCTCTGCTATGCAGGCAAGATGTCTGATTACCACCTTTCTGCCGGAGGCTGTTGTTGAAGTGTTTAAACTACTTCCCTACATCCAAAAAATTGAGAATTAAGAAATTCTATACAGACATATTTGGAAATATGACAAAATCGAGTCCCACCCTGCATATTTTTTTCTTGTTACAGAAGCCATTTCCAGAAGTCTCGTGTGTGTGTGTATACATATATATATATATATATATATATATATATATACACACACTACCAGTCAGAAGTTTGGAATTAGTAAGATTTTTAATGTTTTTAAAAGAAGTTTTGTCTGCTCACCAAGGCTGCATTTATGTAATTAAAAATACAGTAAAAACAGTCATTTAAAACAGTAACAGTAAGTAATTTATTCCTGTGATCAAAGCTGAATTTTCAGCATCATTACTCCAGTCTTCAGTGTCACATGATCCTTCAGAAATCATTCTAATATGCTGATCTGCTGCTCAAGAAACATTTATTGTGTACAATTGTACAAAATATTTGTGTACAATATTTTTTTTCAGGATTCTTTGATGAATAGAAAGTTCAAAAGAACAGCATTTATTTGAAATATAATCTTTTGTAACATTATAAATGTCTTTACTGTCACTTTTGACTGATTTAATGCATCCTTGCTGAATAAAAGTATTAATTTCTTTTCAAAAAAATAAAAATAAAAATTCTTACTGACCCCAAACTTTTGAACGGTAGTGTATAATGTTACAAAAGCTTTGTATTTCAGATAAATGCTGTTCTTTTGAACTTTCTATTCATCAAGGAATCCTGAAAAAAAAGTACACAACTGTTTTCAACATTGATAATAATCATACATTTTTATGAGCAGCAGATCAGCATATTAGAATGATTTCTGAAGGATCATTTAACACTGAAGACTGGAGTAATGATGCTGAAAATTCAGCTTTGCCATCACAGGAATAAATTACTTTATAAAATATATTTAAACAGAAAACAGTTATTTTAAATTGTAATAATATTTCACAATATTACTGTTTTTACTGTATTTTTAATTAAATAAATGCAGCCTTGGTGAGCAGACAAAACTTCTTTTAAAAACATTAAAAATCAAACTTTACACATCACAATATTGAAGAAAAGAATATTGCAAATTCTGTTTCATGCTAACTTTAAACACTCCAATCTTTATTGCCAAAATACATTCTCTTAACCCAGTTTATCGTTCATCGGCTACTATTAGTATGCCAAACATGGGTTTATTTCCCCAAAAGTGTAAATATTGAGCCCCCCAGGCACCATTTAAACACTCAGATCAGTAAATCTCTTTTCAGCTCAACCAATAGCAAGAGTTTGTGGTGTGGCTAGTGTTGCAGGAGGAGCCAGAGGGTGTTTAGAGGTTGAGGGACCACAGCTGACTCGTTACATAGGAAAATGCATTCAGCTTTGGGTACAGGAGTGCAAGCCAAAATTCAATGCATTTAGACTTTCAAAGCTTAAACAGGTCATGACCACGTCAAAGCGAATGAGGCAGTGCGATGCATTACGCTACAATGGATGCTTTAATACAACTTTATCATGCACCCGTTCAGAAAGACAAATGTTCCAGTTTATATTGTTTATTTTGATGTGTCCAGTGTACAAATATGTATACGTATTTAGTGTTTGCTCATAGAAAATGTCATTAAGATGTTTGATTTAGAGTGTATGTAAAACAACTTTTTCAAAGATGTTTATCAGATGTTTGTACACAACAGATGTTTTCCAGATTAAATGCTCTTTAGCAGACATCTTAGAGACATACCTGCTCTATGGGTAATGTCAAAAAGTGCCTGAGTGTCTACTCAATTGCTTACTCATCATGACACATAGCAACACAGCTAAAAGTACATAATATGTTGGACTTTTTATTTTAAGTAGCCTATTTTTACCTGTTGAGACATGCCTTCACAAGCACCCCTAAGAGCTGTTTGTGATATTTGTGTTTGGGGAGGTGCATTGTGTGAAAGGGGCTTTTGCAAAATATGCATTATTTTTGTAATTCTTTGTAGGCTCCACTAGTGTCGCAAAAACTACATACTGCACATTTAAGAAGGAAAAAATATGACTGTTTCATCCAGTTGTCAAGTGAATCTTTAAGCTTATAATATATAAATATATAAATAATATTTATGGAATACTCTTTAAACAGATATAACTCAAACCCATTTTAGGACGTTAATGTCATTGTTAAATGTTACTGTCATAACCGCCAAACTCATGCAATTACTGTTGTGATGACAAAGAGTTTTGCATAATAATAGAGACAGACAAAGTAATAAGTGAAGAATTACAGGCATGTTATGTGAGCGCTCTTATCAAATATTAACTCAGGAACTTATGTGCGTGACTGCACACTACAAACCAGAAATAAACTTGAAAGCGTGTCAGTCAAACAGACAGGTGACGAGATGAAAGGAACTGTTAAAGAAAGACAGAAATGGCCAGAGAGAGAGAGAGAGAGAGAGAGAGAGAGAGAGAGGGGAAGAATAAGTAAATTTGCTGTTGTACAGCCTAAAGCAATACATCTCCCTCGAGACCTGTCTCACCTGCTAGACTGACAACAGAAAAGACGAGGAAAAATGGGTTGAGAGAAGTTGAAAAGTAATCACATACCGGAAAGGTCTAGACTTCCGAGCAAAAAAATGCCTCTGTGTACTGTATTGTTACTTATTGAAAGGTTTATGGGTGAATCATGGATTTGGTGTATTCATTATCATATATCTTTGAAATACCGGCACGTCCTGGGGTGCGTTTCACAAAAGCATCTTTAGCCAACTAACATTGCAAGTTCCGCCGTTACTTACATTGTTCAGTGATTTGGTGTTTGCCGAAACCATAGTTCAAACGAACATTCACAAACTGTATTGCAAACTTGTTTGGTTGACACGACAGCTCTCGAGCTGTGGTTAGAAGCATAGTTTCTTGTTTTTATGACATGTGGACTTAATAAATCCTTATCTTGAGCAAAATAAACAAGCTGACATTAAGTACAATGTGTATCTTTTATTTCGAATATATAGCCTGAAAATGTCATTTATATATTTTAGTTTGTCAAGAGATTTAAAGCACCGTTTTTGAAGAGTGCACATGTGCGTACGTGCTCTAGTACGTAAGAACAAGCATTGTTCTAATCTGGAAATAAAGCAAAATAACTGAGGAAAATGAGAAATAGTCCTCTAATGACATGTCCGTAATTTATAGCAAAAAAAATCTAGCATTAATTCGATCTCAAACGGATTCATTTAAAGAAGTTATTACTCACCACCTGCGTGACGTCATTGAACGGCAGGTTTGCGACAATAAGGTTTCGGGAAACAGTCGTGACTAGCTAGTTGATTTGTTCAACGATGCATCGTGCTATGGTAGTTCAGCAGCGAGTTACATTGTTGTTTGGGAAACGCACCCCTGAAAGTTAATTGTATTGTAACAGAAATACAAAGTAAATGACCATTGTAGGATGAATCATTGATTCATGCTTTTGTTTGGTCTTAAGCAGAACAGCTCAGTGGTGATTCATCTCTCACCTGAGTGACTTCATAAAATGAAACCTCTTAACTGATAAACTGCGTCTGGATGCTTGTGACTAAATTCGATGTATCATTCTTACTGTGTGTGATTTTATTTAAAAAAAATAAATGGTGAATGATAGATTGTGTGTTCATTCACGCTGAAAACAGCCTGTAGACATCAACTTGGTTCGCTTATGAACTGAAAAGGAATAGAAATGAAAGTTCTTTCATGTTTTACTCACCCTCAAGTTGCTCCAAATTTGTATGACTTTCTTACTTACGTGGAATACAAAAGGAGACGTTTCACAGAATGTTTATGCTGTTCTTTTCCAGAAATGAAGTAAATGGAGACAAATGCCATTGAGCTCTTAAATATACCAAAAATGTTCTCCACATCACTGTTACGCTATATTCCAAGCGTTCTGAAGCAGACCGAAATGTGACAAATATGGCACATCAAGATATTTGATGTAAATCATCCCAAACACCACTTTGAGACAGTTTGTTTAGAAATGTTCTAATCAAACGTAATACTGCATGATAATTATATAATATAAATAAAATTATATATTAAAATCTAATCTTTAAGCTAGTTAAATCATTCATCATAAATGCTGTAAGTGAATTTAACATCAATGTACTAAAATAATGAAAAAAATATATATTTATTTTGATATTTGTTAAAGATTACTTTTACTTATGACAGCAAAAGTAAACAAATATAAGGCAAATGTAAAAATAAGGCAAATGAGCAGAATATTACATTTACAGTATTGACCATTTTATATCCAATATGGATTGTGGATTAAAAAAAAAAAAAAAAAAAAAAGGTTCATTAGTTAACATTAGTTAACTACATTAGTTAACATGAACTAATAATGAACTGCACTTATACTGCTTTTATTAATCTTCTTTGTTAATGTTATTTTCAACATTTACTAATACATTATTAAAATCTTGTTAACATTAGTTAATGCACTGTGAACTTACATAAACAAACAATGAACAACTGTATTTTCATTAACTAACATTAACGAAGATTAGTAAATACAGTAACAAATGTATTGCTCATGGTTAGTTCATGTTAGTTAATACATTAACTAATGTTTAACTAATCAACCTTATGGTAAAGTGTTACCAAAAATTCTAATGCTGTTATAGGACTGTTGTATTGTACATCCCTAGTAAATTTCATTTCATTCGAAGTCCCAGAAGCATCTCACACGATTGCATTCCCAAACACCAGGCATCCGCATTCAAATGCAAGATAACATGACAGCATTTTTTTGCATTTCATTTGCGTGCAAGTCATTTATGATATATGAAAAAAGAGCAAATGTTTTATACAATATTCCAATTTTGTGTGTAAGTAAAATTGGTCCCACTTTATATTAAGTGGCCTTAACTACTATGTACTTACATCAAAAAATAAGTACAATGTACTTATTGGGTTCATATTGAATTGCAAAACACTTTTGCTGCTATTGAGGTGGGATACGTGTAAGGGTAGGGAAAGCTTTGGTGGTATGGGTAGGTTTAAGGTGTAAGGGATGGGTCAACAGTGTAATTACAGAAATTAATTACAGATGTAATTACATGCAGGTGTTTCTAAAATATAAGTACATACATGTATGTAAAAACATGTATGTACACAATAAGTGCATTGAATCAAAATTATTAATTTAAATGTAATTACATAGTAGTTAAGGCCACTTAATATAAAGTGGGACCATAAAATTCACAACTTTAGATGGAAGCATATCTAACAAGAATGCCGCTGAAAGCACTATAGTTGCAAGATACCAGGTAACCATTATGATCATATCTCATGAGAATGCAAACAGAGCCAGTGACCTCAGCTTTTCAGAGTTCATTTCCTGTTATGGCTGACTATTCACAACCAGTCATAGTCTTGTATTAACAGATCTGAAACCTGCTTGATGTTTAATGTCGTTATTTGAGTGTGTCTGGTGATTAGCCACGCTGTCATAACCTGAGCCAGATGACTGAATAATGGCAGTTTATGTTGGTGCTCTTGACAGATCAAGGCCGACTGACGGCTCCAAGGAAGGCGTAGCCACTGAGACTCAAGCCAAAACAGTCAGGTAAGGCACGCAAACACACACACACACACACACACACACACACACACACACACACATTTCTTTTTAGATAACATTACTTAGTGAATATTTACTCTATAAACTTACAATTACCCTGAAATGTGAATTCAGGTGTGCTGATGATCATTATTTACTGATTTTTTTCTTCTTCAGGCATTTGAAAGATTTTAGACTAATTGGTGTCAACAAAGTATTCCAGTGTTTACTTTAAATCCCTGGTGCTCAGGTAAACCGAAAATAATGAAGGCTACTCACTAAGCTTTTCTATTCTCTCCAAACTTCTGCCTGGATTTGGACAGCAAACCACAAAGCGCCTCTCAGCTGACAGCTAGTTAGCTGCCCTGTAACACTCAGAGCTCATTTATGTCTTACTGTGTTCCTGTGTTTTGTAAGTTTTCTCTCCCATAAACTATAACTTTTTTTTTCACTGCTTTTGTATTAGAGTTTGCACCTTTCATATTAAAGTAAGAAGAAAAACGACTTCTCCTGCTTTTTGTCACATTTAGGCATTTTCAGTTTAGTTGAACTTTGAAGTTTTAGAATTTGCTA
The DNA here is from genome assembly GCA_037950665.1 of Hypophthalmichthys nobilis. Taxonomy (NCBI): domain Eukaryota; kingdom Metazoa; phylum Chordata; class Actinopteri; order Cypriniformes; family Xenocyprididae; genus Hypophthalmichthys; species Hypophthalmichthys nobilis. The sequence continues at coordinate 28,568,746 of CM075476.1, read as the reverse complement.
TACAATTTAGAGTTCAAGTTTTAGAATTCTGCGGAGATTAGAATGTAATCCTTTTGGCTTCAGATCTTTCCACAGAGCTGCCTCCTGTAGTTAAACTCTTAATTATGCCTTCCACAGCTAATTACAAGTTGTTAAAAGCAGAGTAGATAATTAGTAATTAGTAAAAGATCTGAGAACTGGTTTAGTGGCCAGATTTTCTCCATCATCCTGAGATGTTTGATGTCCTTTCATGTCATTTGTATTTATACACTTAAACAATCCACATTACAGCATAAAAAGGTATATAATTATAGAGATATTACAAAATAATTATTTGTAAATATTACTTACAGTATAATAACTATTATAATAATTATGTCTAAGGGCATTTAGGTAGGTAAGGACACAACTCAGATTTTTCTAAAGAAAAGTTTTTTTTTTTTTTTTTTATTTATTTATTCCTTTCCTAGAAAGCAATGCAAAGCTGCAAATAAATAAATAAAATTAAATAAATAAATTAATAAATAAATACAAATAATAAATAAAAATAATTCTTCTTCTCTATTTTTGACTTGATATATTAAAAAAAGTAAAAAAAAGTATCAAAATTAAATAAGTTTATGTTTGAAACAAGAGAAAAAAATATGGGATTGGAAACAACATATTATTCTGTTAACTTCATTAACGTAACAGCATTTACCTGCAGTACATTGTAAACATTGATTTTCTGAGGTTATAAAGATTATATGTTTTACAAGAAAATACTATTTCAGTTGCTCTACTTAAAAATATTTTAGGATTAAAGCAGGTTTAATTCGCTAAACAGTTCCAGATATGGACAAAAAAGAAAACGAGAGATGTGCTATAAGCAAATTTAGCCAATACAAGTTCTTGTAATGTTGCACATTACCCGAAATGGCTTCCTCAGAGAGTTAGCTCCCTCTCTCCACAGGAGCAATGTCTTTACTCAACAGAATGGAGCTGTCCTTTACTAAGGGTTAGACCTGCAAAGAAATGACCTGTCACCGTTGTTCAGTGTCTACCTACCTACCTTCTCTTTTCTTTTCTTGCCGTTTCTATGACTACCACCTTCTCAAGAGCCGAGGTGCCTTTACATTAATGCCTGTTTGTAAGCGTTTTCACATATTTGCAAACAGACTTTTTATTTTTTTTTACAATCATAAATGTACAATATGCACACAGAGTTTTGGGATATAAAGCATTTAGAATGCTAATCCAATCAAATGCTAATGATCGTCTTTTGGATGATGTTGTCCCTTTAAGGCAAGTAAGTTTACTCAGCACCCACTTAGCAATGCCTCTGGTCAGCCTTTTTTGAAAATGGCAAAAAAAAATGCTGCATAAACTCTTGCAGAAGTGCATTTGCTGCAGCTAAGAATGATAGCGTTAGCCTAAATGGCGCAATAGTTTTTCAACATACCAGTTACCATTTAGAAATCAGCATTTTCTTGGCTTGTAATGAATAGGGAAAGACTAAAATCTAAAAACTGACAACTGGTAGCTAAGCTTTGATTTCAATAACACATTTCAAATCAGCAATGCAATCTAAAAACAATATAAATATAGCCTCTGTATCTGAAATCATGCTAAAGCTGCATTCATGCCAAGTAAAATATGTTCATGTCCTTGTTGAACTTGTAACTTTCCGAGAACCCCAACTTGTACCACATGCATTGCAATGTCATGTGGAAATACTTAAAATGGTAGTGTCTTCAGCAGTAAAATAAAAAGCTTGTTGAATTGCACTAATTGAAAAAAAAAAAGCATTACGTTAACTGTGCTTGCATTTTGATGCATTGTATTTTAAAGGCTTGCATTTTTATGGGCTGAAATTCAACATGGTTGTATATTTAAGATGTGAATATTTCAATTTAAAATATTTCACACACATTTTCATTATTAAAAATTCAATAATTTATATTTACCTTTCAGATTTCACTTCCAAAATATTCATTCTGTTTAAAAATACAACCTATAAAGTTAGACTAGCAATTTTCGGTCCATTTTATTTCGCTTTACAAATTCGCTTCCACAAATTCAGTGGTTCAAATTCGGCATAAAATTCAACATTTCACATCTGGGAACTGCAGGAAAAGCAGTAGAGTGCAGATGCATGATCTCCATCTGCTGTTAGTCTGCTTCACCAGCAGGTGCTGCTAGCGCGTGTTGACGAAGAGCAAAGCGACAGTTAGAAACAGGTCATTCGTTCATTAAAACGGATTTGCAGAAATGGAGCAAGCAGGAAGTGAATGTGTGATGATTAAATGCAGAAAAGCTGATAAAGACACAAAAGCTGCATTTATGTTTAATTCAGTGTCTTAACGGTTACTTTCCCTGTGTAGGCTACATGTAAGCAGCTTTCTCTCAGTGAACGAGATTATAACGTTATTCCCCGATGCTGATGTACAATTCAAACATTAAATCTGAGGTAGACATATATATTTCTCTCTGTTGTTAAGTTTCCTTAATTTTATGTCCCGGCGCTGTGTTGCAATACTAGGGATTTCCCTGCCTTCAGGACGCTCTCCTGTCCTCATTTTGAGAGAAATCATGAGTAAGTGCAGAGGTGTTGTGTGTGAACATGTTACTATAGTTCTAGACTAAATGTGATCATGTAGTTACTCATCTTACATGCCCAAAAACAGATTCAGTATTCCTCTAAATGAATAAAAACAGTGAAAAACAAACCCAGAATATTAACAAACCTGCAACAATTAAATATGTTAAATAACACAAATATACTTTATGTATTTAATCTCACTTTATTAGCCAACATCTTTGTTGCCCACCATTGATTATTTAATTCAACCATACGAATAAGCAAAATTGACTTTAGATAAACATCATATTTGTATTCCTTTTTTTTATTGCTGAAGTGTTTAAGTGTGAACTGTCTTCTCCTGCTCCTATTCAGAATGACAGCACAGCTGAAAGGTTAGTTTGAGCTGCACCCTCTACTGTACATTTGTGAATTTTTAATTTCCTTCAGCCTGAGGTTTATTCAGTTCACTTTTGCCAAAAATAGAACTTTTTTTTTCTTATAAAAAAAAGCAAGTCTAACCCAGGTGAGAAAAAAGTAACACAAAAGTAATGTAATGCATTACTTTCCATAAAAAGTAACCAAGTAACCCAAGTTACTTTTCTAGGGAGTAACACAATATTGTCATGGATTACTTTACTTTAAAAAGTAACTTTCCCTGACACTGTTATTAAGTGAATGTCCTGATTTTGCTGAAATCAGGTTCTGCGTTATTAAGTATTTGAATAATATTATCTACAAGTATTTTTTTATTTTTTTTTATTTTTTTAAATGTACTTTAAGATTTTATGTACACTACATGTTAATGTTACAAGTTTTTTTTTTCAGTTTGGGTAAGGAAGTGTCTGCTAAGAAAATACATATACAACATTACGTAAACATAAGTAGCAAAGATTCTCACTGTAAAAGCCTCTGAGATGGGAGCCAGTGAATGAGGGCAGAGATGAGAAAGACTGCCTGATACTGATCAAAGTCGAGGAAGGGAAGGAGAGATAGAGAGAAAGACATAGGATGTCTCCTAGAAAAGGGGCAGTGATCAAAGCTCAAGATGAAGGGAATGCAGCAAACTGGGAAATGAAGGAAAAGGAAGTGAAGGGAAACTCCAGCACCTTTCAGATTCGCTGAACTTGACTGTTGTGTGCATTCTGGCTTCATTATTTCCTGTTCATAATTTTACAGAGGCTGGCTGAAAGAGGGATGATAAAAGAGAATGGGAAGGCTGCCTACTGTCTGTCCCAGCCTGGTTTGTTGCCAAGACCATAAAGATAATGTTGAGGAACTGTCATGTGATCAAACAGCCACAGTGCATGGCACTGCAACCTCATCTGCTGTTCAGATTCGTTAATGAGCTGAGCAACTGCGGGGGAAAAATTGGGAAGTTCACCTTTCGATGTGTTAATGGAAAATTTCATCAGCCCTCATTTCTCTAGTTTGGGACTTGAGGGATTCAGAGAAGTCCAGATGAACAACTTTTTCGCCTAAGGGTATTTCTTTAGCTAAGAGGACTTTTGGAATTTTTAGCATGAAAAAAAAATTCACTTTCTCAAAAGTTATATTTCTCCAATAACAATGTCAAATAGTGGACATACTGTATATTCATCACAGATGAATTCTTTTTTTTTTTTTTGGCTCTTAGTTTTGTTTTCATGGACTTTTAATTTGTATTCGGTAGTACCTGTGTTCCTTTGTTTCAGTTTCCTGCTTCTCATTTGTTGTCATGGACAATCATTTATCATCACAGGTGTTAATCATTGGTTCCCTCATTTGCCCTGTTTTTAAGTTGCTCTGTCTCAATCTTTGTTTGATGGTTGTTGTTGTTCATGTTCTTGTTTGTGTTTCACGCATGATGTTACGCCTTACTTCCATCCTGTTTAATAAACCTTGTTGATATTTTTATATCTAGTTGTCAGTCTTCAGTCTTCTTCAATCAACGTGACAGAAAAAATGACCTCTAAGATGAAATAATTTGCAAAGTTTGCTGCGAAGGCTCACGATTTTTTGATTTACACTGAACAGTTCTAACGTCTTGCCATCACCTGCCCCTATAAAAAAAAAAAAAAAAAAAAAAACTGCCCCTACGACGACGAGACCCTCAAATCACTGTTCAGGATTGGGGTCAATTATCACCATCAGGTAGACCTCCCAGACACCTCAGGACTTGACTAGAGGGAGGCCATCATTAGGTGTCTGGAGAGCGTCTACCCTTGATCCAGGACACAGCCAGACCCAGAGCCCAGCCCAGCACCACCCTTGACTGCGGAGACTTTGCCTGAGCCCCCCGCATACAGAGAGTGATGAGTGAACCCAAAGAGGAAGGGACAGCGCCGACCATCTCCCCGGAGCCGGTGCCCCAGGGAACATCTGACCAGGGGTCTGAGCCAGCGACAGCAGCAACAGAGGGAATACTGGTGGAATTGGACACTGAGGACTGGCTGAGGGATTTGGAGGTACTGTCTCCCACCCTATCCCACCCTGAACTATCAGTTTCTTCTTCATCTTCACTGTTGCTAGACAGCATTGAAAATGTATCATCGACCTGTTGGGAACTGGAATTATCGTCATTGATCTCATCAAGATTACCTCTTTTACCATCACCACAAATCTCAGCCAGTCCTCTAGCCCCACCTCTGCTGGATACCTGCAGCCCTTCACCTTCCCCGGTGATGCCTTGCAGCGACATGAAGCCTCAGGTCGTCCAACCTCCAGCCTCACCTGAGCGAGCGGATCCTTTGGCTCTGCTTCCGGCCTCTGATCCCTTTGCTCTACCTCAGCCTGGCGACCTGTCAGCTCTGCCTTGGCTCCTCCCACCCTTGGCTCTACCAGAGACCCTCAGCCTTGCAGCTCCACTGGGTTCCCTTGTACCACCTGCTCCCCTTGGTCAGTTGTCACTCTTCTTCCGCCACTGATTTTTAGTGGTCCTCCGTCACACTGGCTCCGACTCCGTCCTCGGGCACTCTAACTCCACCTCGGACCCTCGACTTCGCCTAGGTTTCCAGTGCCAGTGATGTCGCTCTGTACCATCGGCTCTCATCTGCGCCCTGGGATCCAGTGGCTCCACTCCATTGGCCGTCACCAGGATGTTGTCAGCCACAGCAACACCTTGGCTCCTATCTCCCTCGACTCCGCTGTGGGCTGTCGTCACTGCCATGCTCTGGACCTGAGTAAGCGGGCATGTTCCATCTTCGCCGCCGGGTTTCGTCGTCCTCATGTCACCACTCCTCCACCGCTTACTGTCACCATCCCGTCGCCATCTCCTCGTCCTCCACCGAAGCCACCTCCATCTTCTCTTCATGTTGCGAGGTCACGCCTTCCAGGAGGGGGCGTAATGTTACACATATTCAGTTATGTTTGTTCTTAGTTTTGTTTTCATGTACTTTTAGTTTGTGTTCGGTAGTTCCTGTGTTCCTTTGTTTAAGTTTCCTGCTTCTCAATTGTTGTCAGGGACATTCATTTATCATCACAGGTGTTAATCTGTCACAGGATGAAGGTAGATGAAGGCTGAATCACAATAAACAAAGTTTAATACAATAAGCAGGCGTAAGCGTAACAGTGTGAAACACGAGCATACACGAACAATAACCGACAATGAACAGGAAACAGGCAGGAACTTAAATACACAGAGAATGAGGATACTAAACGGGAACAGCTGACAAGACTTAACTAATTAGAAACCATAGTGACTAACGAGGACTAATGCAGACAAGACAGAACTGAACTAAACTGAACATACATGACATTGCATGTGACATTACGCCCTGTGGAGTTGGTGAGGGGCAGCAGCCTGGGGTAGTTGGCCACAGATACCATGGTGGCGCTGACGGTGGGAGGATCCAGGGTGGAGCTTGACTGAGGGGGTGGACGGAAACCTGGGACCGAATGGAGGAGGCGGAACCATGGTGAGTGGAGGAACCAGCGGAACATAGCCAGGAACCAGGGCGACATCGTAGGCCTGGAAGCCTAGCGCTGAGCTGCTGGCTCGCGGGACTGAAGCAGCAACGGGGACTCGGATGTCCAGGGCGACACTGGAGCGAGTGAGGATGACGGGGAGGTCGTAGGAGCGGCGGTGGCAAAGACGAGGAGCTACACAACCCCAGTGGTGCCGACGGATCCAGGGGGCTGGCCGTGACCAGCGACTGAGACGGGACAAGGACAACAGGCAGGGATACGGGCTGAAGATTTACAGATTGGACTGGCGAAGATGATGATGATGAGAGGGAGGGTACTTGGGTAGGAAAAGGATCCGCGGACCACAGGTCTATAAGGTCACAATCAGCTCCTGGCTCTGAGATGGATCTCCTCACTTTTGTCGACTCCGGGGCTCTGAAGTTTTCCAGCTGTGGATCAGGAACAACCTCCGGGGGCGCCTCGGGCATGCTGGCTGAGGAAAAGAGGCGACCGTTCCAGAGCATCCAGGCCGGGTACTCCAGATACCGCCTGCTTTCTGGGAGAAGGAGACGCAGCGCTGTTGAGTCCATCTTTTTTGTTTTCTCGTTTTCGAGAGGTCGGTTATTCCGTCACAGGATGAAGGTAGACGAAGGGTGAATCACAATAAACAAAGTTGCAGGCAGAAGCGTAACAGCGTGTAACACACAAACACAAGCTTATATTTACCTATTGTTTTCAATATTTTCTTCACAAATCCCATCTCATTTTTCATCTCAAGCACTTCACTGACACTGTTGATAAAAAAAAAAACTAAACTCACTTTAAAAATAATCATAACAATAATAATAATAATAACAAACCAAACTCTATGATTGAGAAACGCAGCCCAGATTGACCAAGATAGTCTAATATGTTGACTCCTGTCTCATCTGAATGTTTGACTGTTTATCTTCCTAAACCAGCTTGAACCACCTGCTTTGACTAGCTTGAAACCATGTAAAACCATTTACATAGCTGGATTTTCCAGCAGAGGGACTACATTGATGACTTTGGTCAGTGGGACAAACTCATTATTCCAGAACCTAAAGCGATGTCGTTACACTGCTACATGATATGTCCATTCATTAGCTGTTCCATTTGAAAATTTTATAGAAAACTGAAAAGATCTCTTTGGGTAATCAAGTTCTAAACAAAACAAACAAAAAAAAGTACTATAAAAGTATATGATAAGTATTCCGAAGTGATAAACAAATCAAAATAATCGTCTTTATTCACTCTCACACACATGGCCAATGAAGTATGATGCTGGAACATAACAGTCAAGTCCTATCAATTATTTTTACTTTACCTTTTTGTCCTTTTGGACCTCATTGACTTAAACTGCTTGCATTTCAAGAGTGCGTTTTCTATCTGCTTTTACTCAATGTCTAGTTGTCGTTGGGTGATCCATCAATCTGTCACCCCCAAAGCCTTTGTTTCACCTTCCTCTTCAACCCTAACTTCCTTTCATCCCTCTTTAAGTGATTCTCTTTTATCTTCTTTGCCTTTCTCTATTTGTCACCTTTCATACCCTAACTTCATCCAAGTTTGCTTCCTGGCTGTCCAACATCCCTCGAATACATCCGGCCCATTTCATTACATTTTTCCAGCTAGAAATGAACTAAGATCAGGAAAAGTTCAGAGCACAATGTCAATGTTTATTTGCTTCAAGAAACTTCTTCCTCAGCCAAATTCCAACTAGTCCATACATCATTCATTAGAGATCAAAAAGGGGTGCCTTGGCACCCTCTACACCCTTCAACTCGTTCACTGTCCCTCAACATTACTGCTTGGCTTGCACTTTTAGCACTTCCACATCTTGGAGCTGTTTGTTAATGCACTGCAAATGAAAAAGATCCCCATGTGACTGAAGCGCTATGATGCTTGTATCGACTGTTAAACATGGGTCATCAGAAGCTTGCTCAAGTAAGTGGAATACTAATGAATGCTTGAAAGTATAAGACCATTTCGTGTTAGGAATAAGATCCAAAATGAACACGCATCGGAGCCAAACCCAAGTAAATGAAATGGAATTATTTGAATTTGTCAAAAATGTCAGGGTGGTACAACTATGCTTTTATAAATCATAATATAGAATTTAAAAGGTTGAAATTCTTGTAAATAAAACAATATTTATAATCTCTTATTGTTAATATTTGTGTCTGCCAAGTCATCGACCAATAAAGTCACGTGGTGCAACCAACAGTCAATGAGACAGTAAGCCATAACAAACCTTTGTGAAAAGAAGTGTGCTTAACTGAATTGAATGTGCACTTGTAGTGTACTTCAGATCTTAAAAGTATATTTTTAAAAAGCTGTACTTGCAGATTATTTATATATATTTACACATGACAATTAATTGGACACACATTACACAAATTGCACACACATTGAAATTATTAGTTTACTATAAATGTTTTTGTCAGTACACTTTAACAATATAAAAAAAAAAAAAAAAAAAAAAAAACCATTATGAAAATACATATAAAGTCCTACTTAAGTGGGTTAAAAAAAACACTCTAAAGTTCAGCTGTTTGCATTTAATATTAATTTAAAGTATAATCAATTCTGATTTAATTGCAATGAACATGCAATTAAGTGTTCAAAAACATCACATTTAGTTTGCACTTAATATTCTTTTAAAGTATGCTACATGTATGCTTAATGCAGCTGAGAGTAATACACTCTTATTTGGTAGCTGAAAGCATAATCAGTTGAACCAGAACATTTAATAAAAAACACTCAAGGGGGCAGGAATGTGTTGAATGTGATTGACAGATAGATGGATGACTGGCATCCTAATTCTGCAGAAAGCCCTGTGGATAGAAAACACACTTAAGTGGCCTTTATTGCATTAATTGCATTATTAAAGTACAGAATTTTGAAATATACTTTTTATATTGCACTACAATTGCACATTCAATAGAATTAAGCACACATTTTTTTTTTTTTTTTTTTTTTTTAATACAAGGGGTCACTCAGGGCATCACTACAATTCCAGTCATGCTTCTTAATACTGATTTCTCTAGTAGAAATTTTTATTTCATGGCATTAACAAAACCCTCTTTGATCTAACCACTCCTCAGTCCTTCATTCGGTGTGAGACAACTAAATAATATCCACTCCTACATCTGTTTATGGATCCTACTGCAATATTCTGCATTGCAAAATTATTTTTAGCACCAGGAACATGGGGGGAAAAGTCCAAGACAACACAATGCTGTTGAACCAATAAAGCTGGGATGCTTGCATCTGTTGTGTGTTGTATTCAGTTCCTGGCCGAGAGCAGACTGTAGCAGCACTGGGACTGCTGACTGCTAGCCTCTGCCAGCAAGCCCTGTTGGTCGCAAAACAAATATCTCTATAAAAAGATCTGCACACGTTTGATATTGGCTTCAGAGGAGTACTGCAAGCTATCCAGGAGGATGGTGAACTGTACGTTTGTTCCTGGAGAGCTTTGCACTTCTCCTTGAGTTCTGGCAGGTGTGCAGGTGTCGAGAAGCACACACTCGACAGTTCTCACCGATTGTCTGGCAGATACACTTCTTTGTGTGTGTGTGTGTGTGTGTGGATAGAAGGTGCACTCCTCCTTTAGAAAGGAGAAAAAATATTTCTCCAAGAATTTTTGTAGTGACTTAAGAATTAAGATAGGAAGTTTGTTTATACAGCCCCTGGTTTGCAAATCGAATTTCACTTTCTGCATTTTGTTTTCGCCTATCAAGAGGATCTATTATGCTTTTTTTTGCATGTTTACCTTTCTTTAGCATATAATGTTGATGTTTGAGCATAAAAAAGGTTTGCAAAGTTCCAAAGCACAAAGTCACTCCGAAGTTATTCTCTATATCAGTAAGCATGGTTTCTGAACTCCCTGAAATGCCATTTAATACTTTAATATACTTTGCTGCCAAATCAAACTCATATGGTGTAACCAACAGGAACATGCAAACAAACAAACAAACTAACAAACAAAACAGGAAATTATTTCATGGAGGCCCCTGCGGATAGTGGATAGTTTAACCTCTTAGATAATGTAACTCCCCAAAAAGTCAATGTTATTCATGAATTTATATTTCATGATATTTGTAAATATCTTTTACACCTTTAAAATATTTTAAAATAATTATTAAGATGTGTACTCACATGTAAGGAAAAGTACTTTTTACTTGATGGTTACAACACATGACTTTGAATCATTAAATGTGTTCTTGAAAACTGTATAAAAGTTTTGTATTTGTTTATTTATGGACACAAGGATACAAGGCTAAATGAATAAATGTCAAATTATTATCAAGTAGATTTAGATTTTTTGAAATATAATAATTATAGCAGAAATTAAACTAAACAAAATAGTCTTGCTTGAATTTCTGAACCGTAGTAGCAGTAGCAGCATTAATTGTTGCTTTAAAATTAAACATAAAAGAGGGTCTACATTTATGTTTACTCACCTCAATAAATGGCATTACTGCCAGTTAGGAATGAACGAATGCTTAATAAGTTGTTTATTGTTAAGAGTGTCATTATAGTCCAATCCCAAAATGTCTTTGAGAATTTTCTGAATTAATTGGTTCCTTTAGCTTGATGTATGAAACAGAAGAACAAAGTATAATATATCTTCACACAGCCAGAATGGCGTTAACAAAAAACAGCTGTGCTAAATTCCACCGCTGTATCTTTTCCATTGTCTGCGTTTCCATTTTCTTTCATTCCAAACAGAGCTTTTCATCACTGTTCCTATAAATTTAGCTTTTTATTAAATTTGCTTTGGTTTTTGGCACAGATATGGACAGACTGCTGTCATTCTCTTTAGTAAATTACAAGTCCAGGTGCTTGAAATAAACACTGATAATGAAATGAGTTAGGAGAGACTGATGTTGCAAAACAATGCAGATCCATGTGAAATCACTTTTCCACAGACATCCCGAAGCAATATCCGAGCAATCTGCCAATCATTGTCTAAAATGACAGTATTTACTCTTGCTTTATCTTATCAGGAGTTCACTAAAGGAAAGAAACTATATGCGGTTTTCAGTTGCAGCCACAATGGTCAAGTTTATGAGATGAGAACACATTGTGTTTGCAGCAGGGACAAATTTCTATGGGAGCTTGTCAGTTAAAGAACTATTGGTATTGGCAATAATTAAGTTTTAATATCTGTAATATAGATTGCAAATGAAAAAAAAAAAAAAAAAATTCAGAAACTCGTGGCTCAAAGAAAATCTTGAGTTTCATATTCGTAAATATGACTGTATTTGCGTTCACCGCATAAATATGCTCTTTCCAACATGACTTGAATGCATCGTTAATTAAAACTTTCGAAGTATTATCTTCCCAGGAGGATTCAAGGCTGCAAATAAGTTTATACATATTTAAAATGGGGTTAAAATCCCCTAATGGATTCTTTCTGATTGCTTGGTAACATTTTAGGGGATTTTATTCCTAGTTTTGCCTTTTTTGTTCCTGCTGTGATGATTCCCAACAGGGGATGATTTGCGTCGAGTTCTTCCCCTGACATTTAAGCGTGACGCGCTCTATAAGTTATGCAGGACAATGAGAGTGTGTGTGCACGCGCGGTAGAGAGGCATTTCAAGAGTGGTAGTAGTGGGGGAAGTAATTGTGTGGGAATCTGCGATAGGCCCCTGGTGTTTGAGAGATAAGTCGGTCTCTCTGGGAGTCAAGAAGCTGCTGTTAAGGCCACATTAGCCACCTGTGGAGTCCAAAACACAGAGTAAACAAACAGCCCAAGGAGCCTGTTGCTGCTCAACTGCAGGGCACTACAATAAAGAGAGCGTAATATCAGAATGTGGCTTCAAAGAATTTACTCATTATGGCTTGAGAGAAAGCTTGTGCTTAAAAAAAAAAAAAAAACTTGCAATGGATATTTGTGGACCAGGATGCTGATTGGTCAATAAGATGCACTGGCAACTGATGTTAGAGACTGTGGTCTTTAGCATCAGTCAGCCCGCCGATTCAAATCCAGCTCGGTGCAGGTCGAAAAGGACCGGTTACATTTGGTGCCGTGACCCGGATGGGAGTGAGGTTTAGGGGGGTGAGTGTAATGGAGGCCAGCTAGTAAGAGCTGTGCCTGTAAACCTCACTCCTCTGGCCTGAAGAGGTGCACCAATGACTGACGTTAGAAACTGCAGTCTTAGGGACTGCGGGCCGGTTACACTAGCAACAGCATTGGCATGGAACTCCTGTTCACCAAATGTCCTTAGGAGAAATAAAAATATGAGATCTACGACATTAGTATCTTGTCAAAATGCAAGTACAGTTTTGAGATATCTTCTGAAACTCAAGATAATTAGACATTTATAAAATCTCTCAATCAGGGGAGTCAATTTTTTGCATGATTCTTAATTATTTTCATGACAATTTAGCACATTTCCACCCACCAAAAAAATTCTTATTATAACAAGTCCCTTTTTTAAAATAATTAATTATTCATTATTCTTAAAGCTGATTCTCAAAATTGATACACATTTTAAATCTGTAAAACAAATAAATAAATAAATAAATCTCAACCAGTGTTATTTTTGGTATTATTTATATACTATTATAGATTTATTCATATTTTGAATTATTCTATTTTTATGTTTTAATTTTAATTTTATTTTTACAAAGTGCTTTAACTTTAACTTATTTCAGTTAGTTATTTCAGTCAATGTAGCAAGGCAACATTTCTCATTTTCGTTTTTAAGTTTGTTTTTCATCTGATATTTGAACTTTACACTAATTTGTACTAATATTTGTATTTTATTTTACCTTTATTTTTAATTGTTTTAATACTACTACTAGTAGTAGTAGTAATAATAATAATAATTTTTAATAGTTTTATTTAACTGAAAATAATACAGTGCCATGATATATAAAATTTTGGAATTTATATATTTTTCTTATTATAACAAAATATTTTTTCTTGTATTACAGTAATTGGAATTGGGAGGAAAATGTACTTAATTGTCATGAAAAATTATGACACAATGAAAAAAAAAACTAAAATTGAGTTTGCTAACACTTTCTTTTAGGGTGTTTTGACTAGTTCCTTATTAGCATGCATATTACTAGAATATTGGCTGTTTATTAGTACTTATTAAGCACATATTAATGCCTTATTCTGCATTCTTAATCCTACCCAATACCTAAACTTAACAACTACCTTACTGACTATTAATAAGCAGTAAATTAGGAGTTTACTGAGAGAAAAGTCGTAGTTAATAATGAATATGTGTTCCCTATACTAAAGTGTAACATTACGTTTTAAATTAAACTTTGGGAGATACATTCATGTATAGACAGAGCTAAGAAGGCCTAGTAACACTTCTCAAGATCATACTGCATATGCATGAATATGCTAGGATGGAAAATAAATATTGAAAGTAACTAAATCAAGAGCTTGCTATACTTTTACTCGCACTGTAATGTTGGTTCTTAATAATTGAACAGACGGTGTTATGTTCAATCTGAGCACACTTTTCTATTTATATGATATACAGCACAGAAGCACTGACTGTTAGGCCGGGGACAGAAATTGCAGAGTTTGCAGTTTCATTTGCAATCAATTGTAAAATATTTACCTCATGCAAAGACTCTTTATTTGAGAATATTGTGGCGGGCCAATTTAACATTGCACTTTGAAAATTTCTTTACTGTGTTCACAGCTGAGTTAAACTGGAGCGTCGGTGATTAATTAAACGAGATGCCATCCACTAATGGCCAATCCGGAAGATCTTCTCCAGCACTGATCCACTTCAGAGCAATAGCAGTCTAATCAGCCTGTGCAAACCACACTTAGTCTGTTGGCAAATTTACAAGCCAAGCAAACTAATGAGAAGAAAACTAGAAGTTGCCAAAGGCCTCATTTGAGTCCTGCGCACAAACGTTGCTTGACGAAAATCAGGCTGAAAGGATTAGTGGAGACAGAATGAGATTCTGCTCAAAAACAACACCCAAGTGCCGCATTCTGCAGATCCTTTATGGGTCATTGGCTCTGTGCGGTACATTTTCATATCCCCATCATACGTTTCTTCAACTTTTCTTCAACTGTAAATACTGTATATTAGTGTTATAGAATCGCTTGCTAATTTTTTTTATAAAGTATTTTCAGCATGATTTTATTGTAACTGCAGTAATTTTCAGATGATAAGTGTAAAAATGGCGGAAAATTATGTTAAAATAACAACATAAAAAAGAAGGCTTGCCTCAAAATGGATGATTTTTAGAGATGAGCCTTTTTTCTGAATAATTCATATTTGTATTCGGTGCTGGTTTCAGTGTTATTTTAGTATAAATTATATACAAGTATAGGCTTTATTCATTAGATTTCATTTTAATTTCAGTTAAAGTTTTAGGAATTTAGTTGTGTGTTTTTGTCATTAGTAGTAGTAGTAGTAGTAGTATTAGCACTCACATACACATTCTTCTTCTTCCTTCAGTACAAATTTGTCGCAGACCCATGAATGAGGTGTCATTGTCAAATCGTGGGGCTTATTGAGGATAACACTGCTATGACTTTTAAGCAATTGGGCGTACTATTTTCATCCAGCGGGTGAAAAATCAGGCGAAAAATCCCTTAGACTTAACAATGCACAGAACTTTGTGACCTCATAACTCCTCATCAGAATGTTGTAGGGTCTTAGGGGTGGGCTTATTTCACTCGGCCTAGCAAGCAGCCAATAAATGGTGACATTTCAGTGTCCCAGCAAGGCCCTAGCAACCAGTTAAAGCACCCTAGAAACCACCCCAAAGACTTTTATTGCAAAACAACGATATGGATTTCAGTAGATCAGAACATTGTATTGAGTCATGGGGGTGGGCTTTTTGGACTCAAACTGCTCCAAGCACTTTTTTTTTTAAAAAATATCACCATGGCAACAATCTAGCCACACCCTAGCAACCATTTAGACCACCCTATCAACCGTATAATAATTTGAACCGGCCATATCTCTGAACCAGAATAACATAGAGAGGGGTAGCCTTTTTGACTCAGACTGGCTATAGTCTTTAATTATCATCATGCAAACTGTCTAGCCATGTCCTACCAACCAATGAGAGCACTCTAGCAATTGTATATTACAATTAAAAGGCAATATCTCAGCTACAGAACACCACAGAGATATATGGGTTGTCTCTTTTGACTCAGACTGTCAGTAGGCTTTAGGTATCCTGGCAACAGTCTAGCCACACCCTAGCAACCATTTAAAGCACCCTAGCAACCGTAAAGTAAATTAGATGGGCCATATCTCTGGATCAGAACAACTTAAAGACATTGGGGTGGGCTCTTTTGACTCAGACTGACAAGTAGTTTTTAAATGTAAAATATTTGACAAGGAAATAAATATTAAATAGATATTTAATATTTAATTTTTTAATTAATTTAATTATCTGGCAACTGTCTATAGCCGTATAACCGTATAGCAACATAAACAAGCCATATATCGGTGTAAATTGTATATTCTGTTATGTTCTGTTTTTAAGGACTTTTAGTTAGTTTTACCATGTGTCCCTGTGTTTCGGTTTCATTGACTCTTATGTTCCCTCTCTAAATGTACTCTAAAATGGCACATGGTGTAACCATCAAGTAAAAGGTAATAACATATTTTCCTTACACCTTGAATACAAGTGTACACATGAAAAAGGAAAAATATTTTAAGGTAAAACCAGGAATTTTAAAATTCATAAATATCAGAGTTTTTGGGGAGTCGCACCACATGACATTTTACATGCATTGCACACTGTGCATACTACACTGATACAGGGAGGTTAGACAATCATAACAGAGGTAATTTACATATAAAACTTTTATAATAAAATTATTTAGTAACACTTTGCAATAAGGTTCATTAGTTAAACATTAGTTAATGTATTAACTAACATGAACTAACCACGAGCAATACATTTGTTACTGTATTTACTAATCTTCGTGTACATTAGTTAATTAAAATACAGTTGTTCATTGTTTGTTCATGTTAGTTCACAGTGCATTAACTAATGTTAACAAGATTTTAATATATTAATAAATGTTGAAATTAACATTAACAAAGATTAATAAATGCTGTATAAGTGCAGTTCATTATTAGTTCATGTTAAATAATGTAGTTAACTAATGAACCTTATTGTAAAGTGTTACCAAGTATTTTATAGGTACAGTGTCAAAATCAGTTTAATACTAAGGGTCATGAAATGGACATGAAAAACTATATTAGTGGTCACATATAGTGAAATGTGACCAGTAAGATGCCAGGCATATATTTTCAGATGAATTGTGATTCTACCACCATTCATTTTGAATAAAAAACAGGACAAGGATATGACCTGTTTTTCCTGTTATAACATGCACTGAAGAAGAAAATGGTTTTGCCATCATTTCATCCATCACAATTATACTTCCGATATTGAGTGAACACAGCCTCGAGACCGACGCTTAGGTCTAAACTTTGTTTCCATACAACGTTAATTGACTGCAAAATGCTTAAATTAGCTCAGTCATTATCTAACTCGTTTAAGTTAACGAGCCAAATTCTTGTGGAATTTGTATTGAATGGTTGGAGTATAGGACTTGACATTCTGCACATTACGTGGGTGTCAGGAAATGGATTCAGATGGAGGAATTATTTTTAGATTAGCTACAGTGAGAATGTGTATTAGGCAGTTCTTCCTTCAAACCGACTGAAACAAGGATTTTGGTAGAGAGTTTGTATTTAAAGAGACCATTTTATATATATATATATTACTGTATTTTTGCAGCCATGTTGAGCATTAGAGACTTTGGTGAATATAAGTATACATTTATATCTAAAATAGCCTTGAAACTCGTAAATGAAGCCTAAAGAAGCTTAGTTCCCTATAGTGTTTGATATGTCTGTTGGAAAGAATTGGTTTTGAACCAAACTGAACTGCTAAGTTTTGGCTGATAGTACAGTGTCTCAACTGCTGGGGGTGGGTGGTTGAATAAGGGGTGGACAGGTCAGTTTTGCCAGCACACCCTCTCTCCATTCATCCCCTGTGGGCCTGCGTCTGTGCAAACAGTCGCCGATGAATCCTAAGCCTGTTAATCGCAATAGCACACCAAACCCCACAGATGGTTAATCTGCCCTTTGTCTCCCCTCACTCCGCAAACTCCGATCCCCTCCGTCCCCCTCGCCATTCACAGAGATGGTGTTTATTTCATTCTGTAAATTCTTAATCCTGTTTAGCAACACTCTTCGAACCCTGAATGGCCTTTTCCACCCCTTTCCCTCCTGCTCTTTTGTTTTTTCCCAGCTAAAAGGGAGAAGGATCCAGGCCTGAAAGGAAAACTGCTTTATCCTTTATTCGTGACTGCTGATTGGTGGAAAGAAGACGCTTCACTAGGTTTCAGTTCTTTTGCTTTATCTATTCATTTTTTGAAAGTTCATGCTCCTGCTAATTGATGATTATGCAAACTAATTCATTTTTTGCAGTTTTTTTTTTCTAAATCATTTTTAGTTTTGATCTATATTAATCTAAATATCCATTAAAGAATATCAACTCATTTTAAAATGTTTAAATATAGTGCATATAATAATAATAATAATAGTTATTATTATTATTATTATTACCAATTTAATAATGTATTCATTTTAAACAATTTGCCAATATAGACTAATAATAATAATAATAATAATAATGGGGAAGCTGACATTTTCAGATTCTTAGAGGTATCTGTTTCTGTTCTTGTCCAAGATCCACTGTCACTTTTTTCCCACAAGCACTCGACGGCTGTCAGAAAACAGAGTCGTCTGCTAAGCATCTGCTTTGAGCTGCAGCCGAGCGACAAACACTCACACAGTGTCCAAATCCAGCACACCACGCTCTCTGTGGAATGTTAAAGCAGGATCGTTCGCCTGCCGGCTTTCACATGCTGTCTTTGTTCCTCATTTTGTTTCCCAAATCAAAGTCCCCCCACATTTGTTGTATCAGAAATGACACATTGGCATTTCTGCTTTTGTAAATGGCTGGATAAGACACATGAAGCGACTGAGGCCTTTGTTTTCATGAGAATGTTGCAATCCAATGTTTGGAAGACTATTTTTAAACCGGCAGATAAATGGGTCAAGTTATATACACATTAGATCACTATATATATATATATATATATATATATATATATATATATATATGAATTTTATAAAAGCTGTGTGCGCAATACAAGGCAAAATGTGTGTGTTGTCTCATGCTACATACAACGTAGCTACTTAACTTGTTGGTTCCTTGAAATGCAACTTTATTTTGAAAACAACTACTATTGCGCTTTGTTGTTAGTGGTTAGTCAATAGTGCTACAACTTTTAGTTAATTATCTACTTTTCAACACTTGTTACAACACAACTCCACATCAAATGGTTTTGTTTAGTTTGCTAGCTTGAAAGCTTATAAACAATGAAAGAATCCACCTTACATATTTTGCACCTGTTCTTTTTTGATTTTTCTCGTTTTGAACAAACACAATTTACATTTGAACATGTAGCATAAGCGTCACAAACATCAAAGGCTGGTTGTGCACTTTGAAGTAAGACACAAGACGAGACACCTGCTTTTCAGACGTAATAATTGTTCAACTCAGTACACATTTAAAACCCAGTTGAATGATAGAATGTAGGCGTTGTGTCGGCAAGTCAACTATACCTAGCCTTATATCTAGCTAGGTTTAGTGACTAACCATCAAAGCAAAGCAAACTGCTGTTACCCATGGAGATATTTATTCTTCAGTCAGGAACTATAACGTCTATTCAAACCTGCTTTTGTTGTTGGGCTTCAGCAATACAAATATGCTTAGTCATTCAACAAGTGCTCAAATGAAGAGCTGGCAGGTAAGACAAAAAGCCTTTGCTTAAAAGCACAAGGGGTAACAAAAGCAGTCATTCAATGACAAAAATGAGAAACACATTCTTTGAGAAAAGACAGAACAGATGAAAGCAGTTCGTTGGAATGAAATGGGATACAAACAGCCCGAAAATGTGAAAATGAAGCACTAAGAAAATGCATTATTGGC
Organism: Hypophthalmichthys nobilis; assembly: GCA_037950665.1. Lineage (NCBI taxonomy): Eukaryota > Metazoa > Chordata > Actinopteri > Cypriniformes > Xenocyprididae > Hypophthalmichthys > Hypophthalmichthys nobilis. Next base: position 28,549,275 of record CM075476.1, on the reverse strand, counting down.
AACCGTATAAAATTTATATAGGAAGTAAAATTTTGAAAACTGACAAAAAATTTATAATTTTAATTTACAATTAAAATTATATACATATATACAGGTGCTGGTCATATAATTAGAATATCATCAAAAAGTTGATTTATTTCACTAATTCCATTCAAAAAGTGAAACTTGTATATTATATTCATTCATTACACACAGACTGATATATTTCAAATGTTTATTTCTTTTAATTTTGATGATTATAACTGACAACTAAGGGAAATCCCAAATTCAGTATCTCAGAAAATTAGAATATTACTTAAGACCAATACAAAGAAAGGATTTTTAGAAATCTTGGCCAACTGAAAAGTATGAACATGAAAAGTATGAGCATGTACAGCACTCAATACTTAGTTGGGGCTCCTTTTGCCTGAATTACTGCAGCAATGCAGCGTGGCATGGAGTCGATCAGTCTGTGGCACTGCTCAGGTGTTATAAGAGCCCGGGTTGCTCTGATAGTGGCCTTCAGCTCTTCTGCATTGTTGGGTCTGGCATATCGCATCTTCCTCTTCACAATAAGGTCAGGCGAGTTTGCTGGCCAATTAAGAACAGGGATACCATGGTCCTTAAACCAGGTACTGGTAGCTTTGGCACTGTGTGCAGGTGCCAAGTCCTGTTAGAAAATGAAATCTGCATCTCCATAAAGTTGGTCAGCAGCAGGAAGCATGAAGTGCTCTAAAACTTCCTGGTATACAGCTGCGTTGACCTTGGACCTCAGAAAACACAGTGGACCAACACCAGCAGATGACATGGCACCCCAAACCATCACTGACTGTGGAAACTTTACACTGGACCTCAAGCAACGTGGATTGTGTGCCTCTCCTCTCTTCCTCCAGACTCTGGGACCCTGATTTCCAAAGGAAATGCAAAATTTACTTTCATCAGAGAACATAACTTTGGACCACTCAGCAGCAGTCCAGTCCTTTTTGTCTTTAGCCCAGGCGAGATGCTTCTGACGCTGTCTGTTGTTCAAGAGTGGCTTGGCACAAGGAATGCGACAGCTGAAACCCATGTCTTGCATACGTCTGTGCGTAGTGGTTCTTGAAGCACTGACTCCAGCTGCAGACCACTCTTTGTGAATCTCCCCCACATTTTTTAATGGGTTTTGTTTCACAATCCTCTCCAGGGTGCGGTTATCCCTATTACTTGTACACTTTTTTCTACCACATCTTTTCCTTCCCTTCACCTCTCTATTAATGTGCTTGGACACAGAGCTCTGTGAACAGCTAGCCTCTTTTGCAATGACCTTTTGTGTCTTGCCCTCCTTGTGCAAGGTGTCAATGGTCGTCTTTTGGACAACTGTCAAGTCAGCAGTCTTCCCCATGATTGTGTAGCCTACAGAACAAGACTGAGAGACCATTTAAAGGCCTTTGCAGGTGTTTTGAGTTAATTAGCTGATTAGAGTGTGGCACCAGGTGTCTTCAATATTGAACCTTTTCACAATATTCTAATTTTCTGAGATACTGAATTTGGGATTTTCCTTAGTTGTCAGTTATAATCATCAAAATTAAAAGAAATAAACATTTGACATATATCAGTCTGTGTGTAATGAATGAATATAATATACAAGTTTCACTTTTTGAATGGAATTAGTGAAATAAATCAACTTTTTGATGATATTCTAATTATATGACCAGCACCTGTACACTACTGGTCAAAAGTTTGGAATCGGTAAGATTTTTAATGTTTTTAAAAGAAGTTTCGTCTGCTCACCAAGGCTGCATTTATTTAATTAAAAATACAGTAAAAACAGTAATATTGTGAAATATTATTACAATTTAAAATAACTGTTGTCTGTTTGAATATATTTTAAAGTAATTAAATAATAAAGTTTGAAGTAATTTATTCCTGTGATGGCAAAGCTGAATTTTCAGCATCATTACTCCAGTCTTCAGTGTCACATGATCTGCTGCTCAAGTTGAGATCAGCATATTAGAATGATTTCTGAAGGATCATGTGACACTGAAGACTGGAGTAGGAGAGAGCGGGGAAAAACCTAACGCTTTTTGACTTTCTCAGTTTGTGTAAATCTACATAGGGTTCAGGGATTTTCTTTTGTTCCACATTAATTTCACACATGTCTGGTACAAATATGTGGCTTTGTTTCATTAATACAGTGTATACTTTTTCTTTATTTACTCTGAAAGAAGGGAAGTGAAATGTGACATGCCCCATAGGTGGGGCATATTGTAACATGTGATGGGGCACGTTGTAACAGGACCATATGACAGCTAAAAATGTTATCTGACTTATTTAAAAAAAATATATATACATGACAAACTAAAATATTTTGTCAATAAAAGACAATAATTATTTTTTTAATATAAAATAATAGCATTTTTTTAGAAATTCAAATTTAAATAATTTTGTAGTTTGACAATGAACACTCTGCAAAACACAGCTATACAGCACTGGTCAAAACAGTACACCCAAACAGATGAAGAAACATACCCAGACATTCAGAAAAACATAGGGCTGAACAAAACACTCCCCTCCCTCCACTCACAGCTCTCACAGAAAATGAGATAAATAGATGAGACAGTACAAATGCTGAACATTTCTTGAAATAATATTTTCTGGATGTTCAGGTTCTTCCTCTCAGTCTTTATTCACCTTTTTTTCCCATAGTTTATCATCAGAAATTCATAAAAGTTAATTATGCCAGTTGTATTGTAACTGTATAGAATAGTATAGTTCTATTAGCGGGGCGCATTGTAACGCAGTATTACGCAGTGTTACAATGAACCCTATTTGCGCAACTGGAATTTAAACCTGGTTAGTGTCTTCTGATAGTTAGTGAAGCATTAAAGAACTACCCAAACTGCTAAACAACAGATTGGAGATTAAAATAATATCAGATTTGTCTAATTTTAAATAAAAACAAAAAATATAGCTGAAAAATTAGCTTAAGTAAGAAATTTACTTTTGCTATTGTTAAATAAATGTTCAGTGATATCTTCCAAAGATTTCTGAATTTTGGCACATTTTTTTTCTCTATATATTGTCAATATGGCAACTAGTAAATATGCTACGTTTCTTCATGCTAGCGTGTGTGGAAGTATTTAAACCATGTGTGTTACAACTAACCCCGCGTTAGTTTGTGCCCCGCACTCCCCTAATGATGCTGAAAATTCAGCTTTGCCATCACAGGAATAAATTACTTTATAAAATATATTCAAACAGAAAACAGTTATTTTAAATTGTAAATATATTTAACAATATTACTGTTTTTACTGTATTTTTAATTAAATAAATGCAGCCTTAGTGAGCAGACAAAACTTCTTTTAAAAACATTAAAAATCTTACCGATTCCAAACTTTTGACTGGTAGTGTATATATATATATATATATATATATATATATATATATATATATATATATATATATATATATATATATATATATATATATATATATATATAGATAGATAGATAGATAGATAGATAGTGTGTGTGTGTGTGTGTGTACAAGTATATTTTGGTTAAAGATAACAAATAATGTTTGTTTTGGAACATTATTTTTCATTACAATTACACAACTTTCAGGCCAAAATTATCTTACTGTAATAAATGACAATTATTAAACTATTACAGTAATTTTCACTGTAATAATAATAATAATAATAATAAAAATAACTTATAAGTAAAACAATTGCATTATGGTAACGATGAAGACTGTATTTTTTATTAAATTATGAATTAAATATGAATTAAAATAAAATATTTATTTGTCCTAAAAATAATGATACAATGAAAATAATAATAATAATAATTTAAAAAAACAAACTCTTAAGTAATTTTTGTACTGTACATTAACTGGGTTGCAGCAGGGATGACTTTAAATACTGTGAAATCAACAAACAAGCCTAGACTACCTTTTTCCCCATCTAGGCCCACATATAACCCAACTATTGCATCTCTGTATCTCCTCTGAGCCCAGGAAATTTCAGAAGTTGTAGAATGCCTTAGGACTGCAGAGGCAGGAGTCGTGTGTGTGTGTGTGTGTGTGTGTGTGTCTATGGGCTGCAAAGACAGCACAAAAAGCAAAAAGATACAGACAGAGATCTGCACTTTCTCTCAGACAAGTCTGTATGATCAGCTCAGCAGCACTGAATCATTGCCTTTGACAATAAATACAATAAATAAATATTTTATTTATTAAACATTTTATTTATTTTAATAATATTTAATAATATTACTATTAACAATATTGTTATTACAACATAGTGTAAATAACGTTAACTGTATAGTATAGAGTGTATGTATATATATATATATATATATATATATATATATACTTTGTGCAACATGTTTGTATATTTATTTATTTCAGGCAATAATAATAATAATAAATTTAAAACAGATGAGCATTATTAGACTTTATAAAATAAATAGGTACATTTTAGAGTTATATAGAAAATAGATTTTATTTTATATGCAATTTTTTTTTTTTTCATTTACAATGCTTTCCCAAGTTAAAAAAGAAACCTATACCAAAATCTATTTAAAATACATTTATTTCATACTAAGTGTCACAGACACACCAGGCTCCAACACTGTCCAATCACAGCGCACTCCCTCTCCCGAGTACTGATCACATGCACCTGCATTCAATCAGCAGCCTCATCAGTCACCACATATAACACACTCACACACCTTCAGTCACTGTCCGGTCTCGTTCGCATTAGGACTTACCTGTATGCTTACCTCAAGGACTCCCATCTATCTACTTACCTGTCTCCAAGTCTCCTCCTGTTTCTCCAGTCCGTGTGTGAGTTATCTATCGTCTCCGTTGTTGCATCTCTCCACCATCGCCCAGGATCTTCACCACTACAAACACAAAGGACAGTATCACTCATCGATCACCCTCCATTCACCCATAATATCATCTGCATAACTCACCTGCACTTCTGTAACCTCTGCTGTGTGTCAATAAATACCATTAACATTACATTCCAGTCTCCGACCCTTCTGTGTTGTAACACTAAGTATACTTCAAATCCATTATTTTTTTCCTTATTTATTGACATATCACATAAGACTTTACTGATATAAAATAAAAATTAAACTTCATTTGGAATATTTCTTTATTGCACAATGCAAATTTCTTAATATTATGCCTAAAAAGTGTTTTAATATCACTATTAATAAGGATTGTATGATCTTTGTATAATATATTTAGTCTTTAAATGCAAGATATTTAAATTGTACCTAAACTAAATATATATACACTGTATATATATATATATATATATATATATATATATATATATATATATATATATATATATTCACTAGGTGTCACGTACTGCTGCAGGCAAACTGGCGAGGAAGACGAAGATTCTCAAATACGTAATTTAATAAATGAACAGACAGGCGAACAGGTAGCACTACATACACATTGACGATACCGGACAAAGAAATGAACTCAGGCAAGAACTTAAATACACAAAGGAAAATGACGAACAGCTGACGGAGACTTGGCGGATGGGCGGATGGAATGCAGACGGAGAGCCAATGAACTCCCGCGACGTCGCTGGCTCGGGAGACCTCAGTGACGTCACGTCGACGAACAGCATAGGTGGAGCCAGAGTACCCGAGGTCTAAAGCGGAACCAGTGTGATGGAGGACAGAGGTGACTCCGAGGGGAAGGAGGAACCCGCTGCAACCGCAAGTCCATTGCAGAAGTGGTGTGACGACTGACCAAGGGGGAACCGGCAGGACAAGGGAGCCCGGAGTAGCCATCAGTCCGAGGGTCTCCGGTCAAGCCGTAGATAGGAGGAGACCCGGCAGAGCCGGCAGGTCGACAGGCCGAGATGGAGCGAAGAGGTCGAAGGCGGGATGCGGAGCCACAGGATCCTTTTGCACGGGCGCTGCAGGTGGATGCACGACCTGCGGCTCGACGTCAGTGCGGGGCTCCCACGGAGACGGCGCAGGGCTGTGGACATCCGGCAGCGATGGGGTTGGAGGACTGGCTGAGGTTTGGGGTGACATCAACGTTGGCAGAGCAACGGTAAAGATGACAGAGTTCGTGGTACAGTCCATGGATAATGATGATGATACCGGGTGGGAGTTATTTCCTCGCTGAAGTCAATCAGCCAGTCCTCACTCTCCAAAGTCATCTCTCCCTCGTCCGCTGATGTCGTGGGCTCACGCCCCTGGTCAGATGTCAGATGGAGTTTCACCTCCGGGGCGAGGGTCACCTCTGTCCTCGTAGTCTCGAGCTTTGGCTGATGCGTCGCGGCCGGTGGAAACTCTCCATCTGCGGGGGGCTCGCACGAGTACTCCGCGGTCCGTGGAGAAGATTCGGGCTCTGGGTCTGGCTGTGTTCTGGACCGGGATGTGACGCTCTCCAGACACCGGATGATTGCTTCTCCCCAGCTTAGTCCGACTAAGGGAGGTCGACAGGATGGTTAGCCCCGACCCAGAACAACGACTTCAGGGTCTCGTTGTCGTAGGGGCAGATGAGTGCAAGACGAACAAACTCCTGGGTAAATAACAAAAAAATCGAGCAAACGTAATCCATTTATTTGGTCCGGTATTCGGTCATGTACTGCTGCAGGCAAACAGGCGAGGAAGACGAAGATTCTCAAATACATAGTTTAATAAATGAACAGACAGGTGAATAGGTAGCAACACATACACAGTGACGATAGCGGACAAAGAACTGAACTCAGGCAGGAACTTAAATACACAAAGGTAAATAACGAACAGCTGTGAAGATGGTTAGTGTCCATGGTGACTGATGAGTGGCGGAAACTCAGAACAGAGAAGCACATGTGATGAATGACAACCAAAACAAACAGAACATGACGGTGACTGTGACACTAGGGTTATCATTTATTCAGTCATTTTAATTCTCAGTTAACTGTCATACTTGTTTGAAAAATGTTGTTTTATTTATTTAGCCATTTATTTAGTCATTTTTAGCATTGTTAGAAGGCTCTGCAGAGCAGATGGTGCTACACATGACCAAGAACTACAAGGTTTGAGAGACTTTCAGTATCTATCCTACTTCCTCCTCATTACCTTGTTACATCACTACCTCATCGCGACTTGTCAGGCAAGTTTCTGAACACTCAATAGATGTTGGTAGCGTGTAAAAGTTGATGAGCATTTGCCGATGCATTCATCTCTCTGATGTCAGAGCATTGAAAGTTAAAAGAAAAAAGTTTTTTTTTTAAATGGCACAGATGAATCATCCACAAGTTATTTAAACTTTCCATTGTCAATACAATTCTGTACAATAAAAGCAATCCTTAGAGATATTCTCAGTCATACACACCTGCGGTTTATTACATCACAACATAATAAAATTTGTGAGTGTGTTTATTTCATTTCTAATACAATGAGCAGCTGTGGGCTGACAGGAATTCTTGTCTGGACACGCACCGGGAGCCGTGTTAAGCAGGGTGTTAGTGCATGTCAGCAGTAGAGGCAGAGGTTGTGTCAGGCCACAGCAGGGCTCGGCTGTTGGCAAGAGGGAGAACACGACGTCCTGCCGTGTGATAGCACCAGTCAGACGGCCTCTCCTCAGTGGAGGTTAAAGTGTCGTCCTCTGGATGGTGACCCACTGACACCTCCTCTGTTCGACTGTGACCTCTCCTGTCCACCTGCTGCTTTCAGCCATATCTGTGTTTGTGGTGAACAAGCTCTCTGTGGCTCAATGTTACAAATCAAGCCAATGGATTCTGGCCAAAATACGTTAAATACATGAGATTTGGACCAATTATAACATTAATGACCTTTCCGCCACTGCAGATGTCATTAACGAAAAGAATTTGATTTAAATTCTCAGACTGTGCAAGAAATAAACATGGGGTGCATTTCCTGTACAACAACATAACTCACTGATTAACTACCATAGTACGATGCATTGTTGGAGAAACTAACCGATTGGTCATGACTGTTTCCTGAATGGTTGCACCATTGAACATTGGTTCAACATTGGTTCCTTAGTTTAACAATATAGCACTGTCATTAATGATGTAACGCGCAGCTGGAGGAGTAATAACTTCTGCTGATAAATCTATTTGAGATCTCAGAGAAGTTAATGTAATGAACATGGCACCTAATGACTATTTTTTGTTCCATATCGTTTTTGCCTTATTTGATGTTTGATTCATCATGGGTGATGAATATAGAATGTACTGAATGTTAGCTTGCTTATTGTGCCCAAGAGCATGATATATGTAAGTCTATGTCATTTAACAAGGAACTATGCTTCTAACCACATAGAGGGCAGTAGTTCCAACCTCGTAAGTTTGCAATGCTGTTCATGGATGTTAGTGCTTTCGAGAAACGCACCCCAGGTAAAAACACATCCTCCAAACTTTTAAGCATTCTGTGTCAACTAAGAAAGGCTTAATTAATGATTAAAAAGTAAACACTTTGAAAGCTTACAATTTGAATGTCTATGATACATGTATGCAGTACAGTTTTATGAAAATGCTTCCATAGAACGTTTCTCTGCGTAGCAGTGTTAAAGGGGTCATGAACTGCATTGTTTTAGTGTTTTATATTGTTATATTGTTATAATGTTAGTATGCTTTTTACATCAAAAATTGTCATAATTTCAATAAAAGGCATTTTTCCTACCCTGATTTTAGCTCTCTTATTTGAATGTTCTGTTTTAAGGGGCGTGTCTGCTGTGAGACTTCAGTGTAAACACCCACTGCTGTGATTGTCTAATGTCTTTCCATTCGAAATATCTAAGTATTACTGTCTCTTTTTAGCTCGTTTTTACTATTACAGCTCTCAAGGTTAAGTTGTCGTGAAAAGTGCCTCATTACATTTAGATCTATGGCATTATATTTATATTGAGGCATGAAAGGTTGCAGTGATGAACAGCCGATCACAGACATGTTGTTGAGCGCATGAAAGCAGTGATCTCGTCATTGTAACTCAATTTCACAAACGAATGCTTTCATCGTAACTAAGAGATTCGTTGTTTAAAACGTGAGTTTTGGCGCGTGTCCAGAACTCAGTCACTAATAAACTTGCGCTGTTTGATTGACAGCTCCAGTGATTGTAAAGGGAGCGTTCTTTGATTGCTTTTTATATATAATTTAATCACCGTTTAAATAACAGTTTATTTTCATCCCACTAAGATAAACAGCGTTGTTGTCCGTTTAATCACTGGTTTGATTTACTGACACATAGACAGTATATGACAGTACTGACTGTACATCAATCATTACATATCAGATCAGGCATTAGAACAGTAGGAGTAACTCAGTTACTTACATGTTGTTGCATTACTGTCGAGACCATATCGTAAAAGTCTGTTTGCAAAGCCTGCACCGAAATGCGATTGATTTACCAAAGAATCCACAGTGAAATAACAAATACTAATAAAGCTCAACTGAGACATTTGCATTGTTGAAAATAAATAACCATATTCCTAGCATAAGGATCCTTTTAAAGGTAATGTTATTTTTGTTGTGTTGTATCGCTCTCCTCCTCATCTCACTAACACGCCAGTGGGCGAGGCTAATGTGGCAATGATGAAGTAGGCGTTGATTTCTTCCGCGGAGGCGGTGTTTCACCTAACTATGTCAAAGATAGGCCCATTCCAGGATCAGTCTCTCGCTGGGCCTGGTGTTAATAAAATCTTTTATTGGAGTAACAAGGAAGTTTTCATGTCTGAAACTTAGAGGATATTCTTATATTATGATGACCTTGTATATATCAAAAGCTCAAGGAAAAGTTGATTTCTCAATTCATGACCCTTTTAATATCTGGTTTATTGGAGACAATCACAGTCTAGAATTTAAGTAATTCATGTATGAATTTATTTGGAGTTTGGAAGATAGCCTATTTAATTAAAATTCCTAACCAAATAAAATACAAATAAAAACTCTGAATTTAACATTTCATCACGATAGTTCTAAGTGTAGCAGTGTCATTCATTCATTTAAATTTAACCATCAGAAATGTTTTATATATATTGCAGCCTGAAATATTGTACATTTACCCCTGGTTTCACAGACAAGCCTTAAGCCTTGTAAAATTGTAATAAACAAAATGTAAAATTGTAAGAGTAAAATGATTTCAAGAGTAAAATGTTTTTATTCTGTGGCCATAATAAGAAATAACCAAAACTGTGGTTTTCAGTTCTCTTCCAATCTGTTTACAGTGTCGACCGGTCAAGGTGTTGGATAAGTAAAGCTGGTTAGCTCTGAGGGTTAGTCTCCCAGGTCATGAATATTTTAGTTTTGCTTCAGTGTATACAAGCTAAAGTTCTAGCTCCAACAGCAGGGCCAACAGAGTGAGCAGCCCAGCACACACACAGTCTCACACCCTCGACCTGCTGCCTATAAGTGGATGCAGATTACGTATACACACGTCTGAAAATAATATAAAAAATTATCAAGGTTAAATTATTTAGTATTACTATTCATGCAAAAAAAGCTTTTCCAATCATTTCGACAACTGACCTTCAGAGCAATTACATGGCCAAACCGATTTTAGTCTTGACTGAAACCTGTTTATCACCACAAGAGCTGTATTTTGGTGTGCTTGCTGCTCTCAGAACAGGTTTTAAAATAACATTTTTTAAAATTCATATATTATTGTGTACTCTTTGTTTATCGCAATTTATAAGGGATACTATTCTTCCATTATACATCAGATCTTCTGTGAAAAATCTTGAAATCTATCTTGAAACATATTTCTCTTTTAGTTTGGCGCTTCAGTCATTGCAATGAAAATGGTATAAAAATCTCAACTAATAACTGTGTGAATTATTTATATATGCACAGGAGAACTTCTCACGAAAAATTCTGCCTAATTCACAACACATGCGCATGCACATGGATTTGTTCTTAACCAAAGTCACTTGTACACTGTACATAATGTACGTATACAGTATTACAGTATAGTAAACATTGTCTGATTACTGTACATACATTTTCTGTCAACAAACGTTTTAATGATTGAGGACACGGTTGTTCTCCCAGCATGAAGTTGGACCTTTCGACCCACCACAGCCATAAGGTCATGATCGAAAACATGAAAACACCTTATTTCATCAGAAACATCATCTACAATCTTGGCCTCCTCTACCTCTTCCATGGATTTTTCTCTGTACCCTTCCACCATGCATCCTTACTTCTTCTTCCCGGCTGTAGATCCTGTTTGTTTCCTTGTTGTTCTTCCATTATCAGAATTTGTAACACTTTGTTGTGCTCTGTCTATATATGTTTGCCAAATGAAGCTTCATGAGATCCACCTCTGAGCTATTTTAGAGAACTGGTTGATCATTGGTTGATCTAGCCCTTTACATTTCCCTTCATTAGTGAAATTCAAATTCACCTCCGCAATTCATCTGTTCAGGACACATTTACAAAGAAAAAAAGTTAATAAAAGTTGTCCTAAGAACTAAGTTGTCCTAAGAAGAAGGTTTTTGGACAACTTTGATGAAAGGTTTTGATCCACTTCAAATGTTGACTACTGTAGTTCATCCATTTTACTTTTAATGACTTATGCAAGGAATGAATTCCTAGATGTTTTTAACGGTAAGACTATTCAACAGGGAACCATAATATATTTTGAATACACATTTACATAAGCAATTGATAATTAGGAAACAGCAGACACCTGCACATAATCAATTGCATGAATGTACCAAAAGCATTTGCAATTTGTTCAAAAGAATGAGAAATTGCTTTTATGATGTGCACAAGTGACTAGATGACATGGAGGTTGAGCAAGTAGTTTTGAGAATTTCACTTGTGATCTGACAAATGTACCAAAGCAACTGAGAAAAACTGTAAATGCACTATAAAAATGAATAAGTATTGTATAGCATTAATAAACTAGAAAAACATAGAATTTGAACATGGCCTTGTGAGGAAGTTTATTTATTTATTTATTTATTAAAAAAGTTTAATTTAAAAGATAATAAAAAGTCTTAAATTTCAAAGGTTGGATGGATGAGTCAGATAGATAGATAGATAGATAGATAATTATGACCGATTAAAAATGTTTATTTTGGATGTCCTTGTTACGTTACATGTACACTATAATAGTAGCAGTAAATTGTGCACAATTACAAGCAACTAACCCTAAACCTATGTTAAGTACATATTGTTGTCAATATTACTCAGTAATTATTTGTGTAATTCCACTGTAACGAAGACACGTTACAGTGGCTACGTTTATATGCACCAATTTTCGTCAATCCAAATGAATTGAATCCGATTGCAGATCTGTTTCCATGTACTCTAAACAGTGTAATCTAATTCAAATATCAGTTTATATGTGTTTTATATACATTTCGATTAAAACTTTTGCGCACGCGCTCTGCGTGTGTGACGTCACATCAATCACACTTGCGGTAACCCGGGTTGCGTCAACAGACGATAATCATGTATCAACGATAGCCAGAGATATTGTCAAAAGCATCGAATCTTGGCAATAGGCCTATTAAGAGGATTTGGTAATTAATGTAGGCCTTTTACATTCTTCTAGTCTATTATTATAACTATTAGGTTCGGCTTCTTTTATTATTAAATTAATATTATACGTGCTGTGAGGATAATAAAAGATTAGCCTATTAGCTATCTTTGAAAATGTTTTAAACATTTTTTTAGGTCTTTTAGCCTATACGATGAATTATAGGCCTATAATTAAAATTATTAAGAGTGCAGGCTATAATATTTCCTAACATTGCAGTCATCAATGAAAATTAAGCGCAGCTTTACTTCAAGCACCGACTTTAAAAAAAACAACCTGTTTAACACGAAATACTATTATTCTCATTTGTTACACTAGCCCATATGTAGGCCTACAGCCACAAGAGAAATAATGGAATAAATTAAGACAGTTATACCGTTATCAGCATATTATGTTGAAATTCGTCTCTGAGAGAATATGCTCTGTTAATGCAGCATCAGACAGCTCCGTCAATTTTACTTTGTTTCTGTAGTGAATATTGACCGAGGTTGAGACTTTTTCACCGGCATAACTCTTGTGCAAAGTTTGCACGTTGCTTCTTGTGTGATATCCATTGGCTCCCCTTCTTGTTTTAAAACAGAAAGATTTCCAATATTATGACGAAGGGATACAGCTACGCCACTGCCTGTTGGCATACATCTTTACAAATAAAGACGTGAACGTGAACTTGCGCACTGCGTATAATGCGTGTCAACATTGCGCTGCGCATGTGCCCCAGAGACTTCTGAATACGATTGAGAAAGTAGTCAGATTCAAGCGTTTACATGGTAATTTTTTGCTGTTGGATCGGATTAGAAAAGGAATAAACCACCCCTACCAATCCGATTGAAATTTCATTCGGATCGAGCTCAATCGGATCTATTAAGGTGTTTACATGAATGTTTTTCAATCCGATTGAGCCGTCAATCTGATTACAAATGGATTATTTGGGTGCATGTAAATGTAGCCAGTTTCTCTCAATCGCTTTGGCTCTATTCTCAAATTAGAATTTTTTTCTTTTTACAATAACAATAAGTTCATATCTCATAACAGTTAGTTTCTTGTTCAAATCAGATTTGGATTTCTTATTGATTTAAGTAAATTGCATGTGTTTTGGCACGTGTGCAAACGAGTAAGTACATTTGTCTACAATTTGCACAATATCTAAATGCACATGGTTTGTTGATCAAAACTAATGAGATGATTCTCAGTGAAACTGTCAAACTTTTCACAGCTTTTCACATTCTTTAATCATGTGAGCCTCCACATACAAAATGATCCATTAAATTATCAAAATTTGTCAGACATGCATGTATATTCCATAAATACCTATGACATGTAAAGTTTGTAATGTCTGCCATATTGGCAAATGGGCTGCCAATAGGAATCACAATCATACCAATCATCCAATCAAGTTTTGAAGCATATAGTTGTTATGAGACATGCTGGATAAACATTCACGACAAGGAGGAACGCAAAAAGGTAGACTTTAATAACGACTATCCAAAAGAAACATAAGAAAAACCACATCTATACACAAACAAGAACCGACAGAGAATGAGGGAGAACACAGTATATAACGGTATATATACAAGGCAAACAAAGGGAACTTAACAAGATAATTAATTAGACACACCTGAACTGAAACTCAAATCAATCTGTAACTATGACAACAAAATAATGGCGGGAAAAACTGAACAACGGAGGACGTGTGACAAAAAGAACAAACAGTACAAAACAGACAGACATGTGACAATAGTAGGCTATATGGAGTTTTTTTTTTTTTTGTAGAAATGTGTTCCATGTAAACTGAAAATTCACAGTTGCTTGTTGTGGAAGAGCAAGATTTGTAAGAATGTGTGGTGTTAGGGGAAGACATAATAGAATATGTAAAAATGAACAATCAACTGTGAATTTTCAGTTTACATGGAACACATTTCTACAAATATATGCTGTGTAAATAAAATGTTTGGTCCCACTTTATATTAGGTGTCTTTAACTATGTACTAACATTTGAATTAATAATTTGATACAATGCACTTATTGTGTTCATGCATTTTTTTGTATTGTACTTATGTATATATTTTTTTAAATATCTGTATGCAATTACAGCTGTAGCCTAATTAAATCTATAATTACACTGTTGACCTTCCCTTACCCCTTAAACCACCCTTAAACCTACCTATACCACCAAACCTGTCCCTAACTTTACCCGTATCCCACCTCATAAGTGCTCTGCAATACATTATGAGCACAATAAGTACTGTACTTATTTTTTGATGTAAGTACATAGCAGTAAAGGACACCTAATATAAAGTGTGACCAAATGTCCATTTTGGTTTTGTGTACTACAGTATTGACTTTTCCTACTACATTTTTACCTACTGTCTGAATCTGTATAAAGCTCAGTGTGAGATACAAGAGCATTCAGCCAGACAAAACTGACATTTTTGTATAGTGTAGAAAGCAGACAGTGTCAGCTAAAAAGTAGAAAACACATGCAATTTGTATATAACAAATATTTCCATGGTGTAAAAACATCTAAACTTTTTGACTTGTGTGGCTCACACGATGACAAAAACACGTGTTAAGTTGGTGCCATTGGACAATTTACTGACACAATAACTAGGTTTTGAAGCATGAATTAAATGTTTTGGGGTAGTAACTACATTTTGTAGATATGCAATAGAGTTCTGATGTTCCAGCAAACAGTTGTGACAATTGCAAAATCGAAAAATGTGCCAAAGCAATTGAGAAAAACTATAAAATATATTGTGACCGAAATGCCATAGCAGTCAACACAGAACATCCTGCATGGTTGTTCTAAGTTTGAATTTATGATGTCAAGATAATTATATAGTAGTGTGTGTTGTCAGAGTGTTATGATCATAAAAATAGCTTATAGAATTTATGGTTTACATGCACAGTTTTGTCATGAGGGAAACAACGATGAATGCTCTCTAGTGTTCCAAACATCCGATGCAACCCAAACATTATTATTACTCTGGAGAGAAGCAGAGAGAAAAGAAAGAAAAATAAAGGAAAATGCAGGCATAGGCAATCACAAACACGCATGTTTAATTTCCTCAGTCATGCATTTGATTGCTGTAGGACGGGAGAGACGGGACTGCAGGATATCAGAGAGAAATACACACACACACACACACACATAGACACGGCATTAGCGTTTCGCACCAATTAAACTATTTCTGCAAAATATGACCCATCCATGACCTCTCAGTCGGTGCTGGTGGCCGTGTGGATTAAGCAGTTATCGTCACAGTAGATCAAACAGACGGTGTGGGGAGAGAGAGAGACCCATAGGGCGAGAGACAGACAGTTAGATGTGAACAAAGCAGTTGGGGCACAAAGAAAATATAAGGCTCTTAAACTGGCCCCATTTTCCACGGCACAAAGAGGCATTAGCATAATCGGCATCAGACTGCACCGTCAAATCAATCCATTTGTGCAGAGGAACCTCATTACCTGAGTGTACAGGAGAAAACCTGTGGTGTAGGCAGGTATGTGTGTATATATATACACATACCTGGTATTCCCTGTGTTATGGGGACCAAATGTCCCCACAAGGATAGTGGTAATACTGGTAAATTTTGACCTTATGGGGACAATTTTGTGGTCCCCATGAGAAAAACAGCTTTATATCATACTAAATTGAGTGCTTTTAAAATGTAAACATGCAGAAAGTATTCTGTGATGGGTAGGGTTAGAGGTAGGGTTAGTGTTAGGGTTAGGGGGATAGAAGTTTGTACAGTATAAAAATAATTACGTACCTGTGTGTGTGTGTGTGTGTGTGTGTGGATTGTCACGATACCACAATTTCAGTAGCCAATAACATTGGAATGTCCTGATTCTCTATACTAATCTCTGTACTAATTTTTGGAGCACAGCAAAAATGAACATGGTATTGAACACATTCCAAACATTTAATAGATTGTGATGGGGAAAAAAGTGTGAAATGCAAGATATTTTGAATAATGTTTTAGTCCATACAATGAGAGTTAATGAGGTCTGTATAATTTACATGTAAAGTACTTGATTATAATTTTAACTGTATTTTTTTTTAAAAATTATTTTACATTAACGTAAATTATAATAAATGTTCAAAATTTCAACTTCATCATTACAGACATGTTATTACAAATATATTGAAATACATGGCACAAGTTTCAATAGAAATGACCGTAAAGTATATTTTAGTTTACTATAAATAATTTAATGGTTTATAAGTTTCAATTTTATAGTAAAATTAAATATTATTCATACTATGGATTAACAATTTTAAATGTGTAAAATAATAATAATAATAATAATAATAATAATAAAACCTTTTGTATAAATCTTAATGGAACATGGGAATAGACAATTCCAGTTTATGTTATTCATATTCATAAATTTATATATATATATATATTTAAATTCACCAAAATATGGTCTATTCTCTTCATTCACAAAGTGTTTAAAAATAAGGCTTATTTGTTTTTGTTTTTTTGTTTGTTTTTTTTTTTAATGAAGCAATTATGAAATGACAAAAGATTTACTTAAGTCCTACTTAAGTTTGGCCAAAAACACTCTGAAGCTCAGATAAATGTATTTAATCAAAGTTGAAATTATAAATTAAACATTTTAATTTAATTGCAATTGCTGTGCAATTAAGTGTCCAAAGACATTAAGTTCACACTTAAGTATATTTTTAAGTTTATTATATCTGTAATAGGTACTCTTTTTTAAAGCATGCTAAAGTGTACTTCTTTTTCACATCGTGAACTATTTAACGATGTAGGTTGATGTACTTGCTTTGTAGACAGCTCAGTTTTCTATGAGTGTTCTAATTTTGACATGTCACGTCATTTGTGGTGTAACACATTCGCTTCGTCTACTCCATGTTGTATTGGACATTAAAGGACGAGTGTAAGTCGTTACTTACAGGTACACACTGTCAGCGGAACAACTGTGTTGATAGTTTGATAATAATGAGAACTGAACCACGACATGCAAACACATTGATTCATACACTTGCATATGAGGAACTGTGAAACTCAGATGTCTTTGGCAAGAAAATTGACGAAGAACAAAAATGTAATATATGAAATACATTTTAATTGTTTAATTAACTTTTAAAAAATAATAATTTTATGTAATCACCCCTATAGATATATTGTAGAAACAATTTACAATATGGTCTCATCGGTTAATTTTAGTTCATGCATTAATTAACATTAACTAACAATGAGCAGTACATTTGTTAACATTAGTTAATAACAACAAATGTTCATTGGTAGTTCATGTTGGCTCAGTTCCATAACATAATGTTAACAGATATAATAATATTAACAGATGTAACTTGATTTTAAAAGTGTATTAGTACATGTTGAACTTAAAATGAACTAAGATTAATGAATGCTTTAGAAGTATTTTTGGCCACACTTTATATTAGGTGTCTTTAACTACTATGTACTTACATCAATGATAATAATAATAAATGTACAATGTACTTACTGTGTTGATGTTGTATTGCAGAACACTTGTGCTGCTATTGAGGTGGGATACGGGTAAGATTAGGGACAGGTTTGCTGGTATGGGTAGGTTTAAGGGTGGGTTAAGGTGTAAGGGAAGGTCAACAGTGTAATTATAGTGTAGTTACCAAAATGTATTAATTGCTTATATATATATGTATATATATATATATATATATATATGTGTGTGTGTGTGTGTGTGTGTGTGTGTGCGTGTGTGTGTATAAGCTGTGTTGGGTAAGTTACTCCAAAAAACGTAATTATATATTAGATAATATATAATTATATATATCTTCAAGAGTGTAATTAGATTAATTACTCTCTAAAAAAAATATTGGATTACTTCTTAGTTCTTACTATCTAAATCCCACCATATCAGTCTTAACCAGTTGAACAATACAAGGATAGACGTGAAACTCTTTTACATTTTTTTCAAATGAATAATATAAAATTGCATAAAATATTCTTGAACTGACCAAAATATTTAAAGGGAGACATTAAAAACATACCTTATATTAAATGATATTAAATCCACTATTGTTATATATAGAATTGTTCTGTCTATATAGTATTTAATGCAATTACATCAGAAATAACTGTAATTATATTACTGAAAAATTAAGAATTAGTAATTAATTACTTACTAATGCATTACACCTGACACTGAATAAACATACAGTTTAAAAACATGTACACAATAAGCGCATTGTATCAAATGATTTATTTAGCCTAAATGTTAATAGGCTACATATTAGATAAAGACACTTAATATAAAGTGGGACAGTATTTTTAATTATCAATGTACTTAACTAATGTTAACAAGTTGAATTTTTATTGTAAAACGTTACTGATATTTCTTTGTTTTCTATTTTCGTTCTCATTTAATTTCACGTTACCAAAAAAATTGATATTTATAGAAGTTTGAAATATCACCATTTACTGTAATTTATTCATTTTTGAGTTGATAAAAACAGTATGAAAGCAAAAAAAAAAAAATGTTTAACCTTAAACTCACCACAGCCCCCAACCAGCTCGCCAGTGTTTTCCCATAATGCAACGTTCTTGCGTTGTCCTTTCTATGATCCCACTTGCAATTATGTCACAGTCTAGCTACGGGCGGATTCACATTTCAGCCACCTTGAACCAATTGTATGTACTCAGACAGACTCCGCCCCCACATCACGTAACCAAAACGCAGCTGTGGCTGACCTATCATTAAACGTTACCGTCATTCACACGATCCACTTGGTACGTTCACCTGTATTCAGAGTGCCATCGTTAGCAACGAACATGTCGATTTCCGGCAAAGGTCGAGTCATTTTCAATGTTTTTGTCCTGTCCCGCACTTTGCTTTCCTGACAGCTCCTGGTGTTTACAGGTCAGCGACGGTAGAACAAGATAAAGTGTGAAGTGTAATGAGGTGACACTTTGTTGAACATAAAAACACCTCCCACTCTAATTCACACAGCTGCAGAAATGTTAACACACAACCCCAAACACCCCCACTGTTATCGCCTTTGTCTGGCTGTCAACTAGCATTAGAAAAACAAAAATCACTTGTTTTCATGCACACGGAAGGCTAGGGTTGTGGTAGTTGGGCCACCTGGTCACAGCAGGTCTATTATGCACTTATTAGGAATTAAACTTAGTACATATTACAAGAATGGTTTTAAAATATTACATCTTTCTAATTACTTTGTAGCTAATAATAGTTTTAGCTAGTAAAGAATGAATTCCATTGTGTTATCATGAATAAAACACAGCATGTAATGCTATCGACCAATCAGAATCAAGGACTAGAACTAACTGTTTTTTTGTTTTTTGTTTTAAATGGTGATATATTTGTACAATATTGATAAAATATTGAAAGACCTGGCAATGTGGATATTACAGCACAAGCAAATAGATTTGCTTTATTGCAGATGTGGTTTTACATTCTAAATAAAAAGGAAATTCGCCTACATAAATAACTGGTTCTGTTTATAAATAACAGTAGATTAAGCTCTGAGCAAATGCAATTAATATTATTTACATCACTTAGCCACTTCAGCACATTTCCATTTAATGTTTTAATATTCTTCTCTGCTGTACTGAATGAAAGCATTTGAAATTCAACAAGGTCATAAAAGCTTACATGTTAAATAAGTAAATAAGTTAATAATGAATCCAAGATGAGGAAAAATACAGGTGTCCTTAACAAAATTATAATACTAATGTTAATATTTATGTCAATTTGTGAGTTATGTAAAATGAGATTGTCATGGTTTGTGTGGTAACAACAAACGCACAACGAAGAAGATGAAGAGTAACAGTCTTTTAATAATCCACTAGGTAAATTCCAACAGAGGTAGCAGTGCATAATGCAAAACACTGACGAGACCCGACAATGAAACACAAAGAGAACTGAACTTAAGTAGAGGTGATAATGACACACACACACCTGAACATAATGAAGAAATCCAAGACAACAAATTGACTAAGGCAGGAACAGTGAAAACACAAGTCCATATGGTGTGACATAACGCCCCCTGCCGGAAGACGCTTCCTCGTGCTGTAGAGAGAAGGCTGGTATGGAGACGGGTTTGTTGAGGATCTGTGCCACTGGTTGTCGTGTCAACGAGGCCCTCACAGGGGATAGTTGATACAATCTTTGCTGACACTTCAGGGATGTGTAGTGTTCGTGTTTAGGCGCAGGTCCTCTATCTGATCCGGATACGGCCCAGATCCGGCTGACTATGGTAAACCTTTGGATAAACAGAGAGACTAATATTAACATAGATGCCATTCTTCTTATGATGTAACAAGTACATCAGCTGTTATAGGAAGTGTTCCCAGTTCCGGCTGACCTAATTTATGCAGCCTAACAATCATTTAACTGGTTTGAAAATATAAATTGATAATGTGTTATGTGTATACCAGGTTAAAGAGATGCGTTTTTGGTATAGATTTAAACTGACAGAGTGTGTCTGCTTCCCGAACAATGCTTAGAATACTGTTCCAAAGTTTAGGTGCTAAATAGGAAAAGGATCTACTGCCCGCGGTTAATTTTGATATTCTAGGTATCAACTGGCCAGAATTTTGAGATCACAATTCTAGAAGGAACTCTAGCTGCTGCATTTTGGACCAGCTGGAGTTTGTTTATTAAGTGTGCAGGGCAACCACCCAGTAGAGCATTACAGTAATCTAGCATTGAGGTCATGAACGCATGACTTAACTGTTCCGCATTTGTCATTGAGAGCATATGTCATAATTTAGATACATTTTTAAGATGGAAGAATGTGGTTTTACAGATGCTAGAAATGTGGCTTTCAAATGAAAGATTGGTATCAAAGAGCACACCCAGATTCCTAACTAACGACAAAGACTTAACAGAACAGCCATCAAGTGTTAGATAGTATTCTAGGTCATTATGTGCAGAGGTTTTTGGTCCAATATTTTTTTTTTTTTTTTTTTTTTCTTTCTTCAGAATTTAGTAGTAGGAAATTTCTATTCATCCAATTTTTTATATCAGCTATGCATTCTGTTAATTTTGTGAATTGGTAAGTTTCGTCAGGGCGCAAAGAAATATAGAGCAGAGTATCATTGGTGTAAAAGTGAAAACTAACGTCATGCTTTCAAGAAATCAAATCAAGCCATGACAACAAATTAACTAACACATTAAAACACAGATTCCATATGGTATGACAGATATAAAATATATGACATTAATGATTATATAGTTTTTAAATGTTATGACTATATTAACTGTATATTTTGCCTTTTTATTTTTTCAATATTTTAATATACTTAAAGTTTGGTGGCCTTTGGCATTTCTTATACTCATCAAGGACAGGTGAGAGGACACTGTGGTCGCTGGGAAATAATCACAGCATGTCTGCTGCAAATTTGATTAAGACTGATAAATATCATCGCTCAGTTAATGAGATGTCAAACGCTAACTGGACTTTCCCAGCCTAACCTTTTCCACCCGCAAAACATAATATAAAGACAGGACAGCACGTTCTTACATATCTCAAGGTCATCTTTCACTGCACTGGTCAGGTGGCTTTTCATTTTCATCAAAAGACAACATGGGAACAGAAGATGGAGGTTCTCATAGCTAACGTTTTGATTAGAAGTTCAAGGTACCAAGCATTAAATGGATTCCTCACAGACATCAAAGGAACTGAAAGTTCTAGTCCATGCGCTTGTCTTAAAAATGTTTACACCACAGTGCATGAGAAACATGTTAAAGTAAAAAAAAAAAAAAAAAAAAAAAAAGTTTGACAACATTCTTTAATAATATAACAGTAGCTCATTGCATAGTGAAAAACTCATAGGTAGCTTGGTGTTGGTTTTCAATAACACAGTATTACAATTAGTTTTTGCTGAAAATGTCAGTGTTTTTATAAAACGTTATGCCATAATGTGCACATACTGCAGTCCTTTTTTTTTTTTTTTTTTTTTACATTTTCTTAAGATTAAAACTTAAGAAAATGTAAAAACAAAAAAAAAAAAAAAAAAACAAAAGAAAATATATGCAATACTGATAGTGATAATACACATAGGAACACTAATATATAATATAATATTATATTAAAGGGTTAGTTAACCGAAAAATAAATTTCTGTCATAAATTACTCACCCTCATGTCGTTCCAAACCCGTAAGTCCTTTATTCATCTTCACAATACATATTACAGTCTTTCTGAATTGCTAAAACACTAAATCCCATTCTCTAACCCAAATCCACAATAGCCTAAAGCAATTTGACAAATAAATCACTCTTTCTGTAAAACATTAAACAAGTTCAGGTAGTTAAGACACTTTGAAAATCTCACGCACTCTTTTTGCAAAACTCTAAACACATTCTCACTCACTAAAACACATTTCAGACTGTGATGCACTTATGTTTCTAAACGCTAAACACAGGCAGGCAAAAGTTAAACACAACTACAACACAGTTGTCATCGTTTACACGCAACGACTCAAAGTTGTTCACACTTATTTCAAATGATGTAATCAAACCAACTGTACATAATAGAAGTCAGTTCAGAGTGCCAAAACTGACTCAAAATGTTAGAGGGTTTTTCCCTTTGCCTGGCAAGAGACGACATTGGCTGTGATGTGGACAAAGTCCTGAGGCCGGACCCAGCATGAAGACATGATGCCGAGGCAGAATGAATCTCTCATTGACCTTGATTTTGCAGTTGCACAACTCTTTTGAGTGTATTAAAACATGTTTCTTATTTGGAGTTCTTTTTAACCTTGTTGGCTTTTGCATTTGTGTTACTGTATTTTTACAATATACAAGTGCTGAATATACAGACATTCAATAGGCCTACTATACAATACTACCGTAAGTTGAGATTACTATACTTTTTTATGTAATTGCAAAATTTGTTTACTTTGTTACAATATACTTTTTTCTGTAACTACATGCTTTGGATGCTGTGTTCTCCATTTTTTTGATGTAGTGTATAATGAATGATCTGTAGTGTTTATATATTGATTGATGTGTGTATGATCTGAAAGCATTATTTGATTTTGATCACAGATAAAACAGTTTTGAAGCAATTGTTTGATTTTGCCAGAAATCAGAGGTTCTTTGAATATAGTTTGAAAATTTGTGTTTTGTGTAGTACTCTACACAAAAACATCAAATGATTAGCCACATACACACCAAACACATTATATATGTGTGTGTGTGTGTGTGTGTGTGTGTGTGTGTGTGTGTCTGTGTGTGTGTGTGTGTGCGTGAGTGTTTTTGAGATATATGAGGACACAAATTTGTATAATGACATGGGTATTACACTGGTATTACAATATAAACATGAAATATGAGGACATTTCAGTCCTCATATTTAAAATAGCTTTAAAAACATACTAAACAGTGTTTTATTAACAATGTAAAAATGCAGAATGTTTTCTGTGATGGGTAGGTTTAGGTAAGGGGTGGTGTAGGAGGATAGAATGTACAGTTTGTAAATTATAAAAACCATTACGCCTATGGAATGTCCTCACTTTGATAGCAAAACAAACCTGTGTGTGTGTACGTATGTGTGTGTTTCTGTTTATAGAAATGCAAGGGGGAAAGAATAATTTCTTTCTTTCTCAAAACACTGAGTTTTGATTTCTAAGTGATCAAATTATGTATAAGAGTTTTCACACATGATCATTGGGTGTAAGTAATTGGGAAATGAGTGTGGTATTTAAATGGCAGTGTTTCCCAAATGAAACACAGGAGCTATTAGTTTTGAGTGATGTGTCTAATGTAGAGAACTGTGTTTAAAGTTTTGCAAAAAGTTTGTTTTACAACAGAAAACTGAGTTTTAAATCAAGTAATGTGCTTGTTTTGCAGACTTGGTCTGAAGATTCGGTACATGAGTGAATGGTTTTACTGAGTGGGCCTCGGGTAACACTTTTAGTGTGTAAGCAATTTGAAAAAAAAAAAACTGTAAACTTGTGCAAAAACACAAAATAACACTTAATTTCAACATTTATTTGTCTGATGCAAAGCATGTTGGGAATTAGAAATCTGCTGCAACTCAACTCAACCATATGAAGTTCAGCTTACTACAATGAAATTTTGAGTTCACACAACATTTTTCTATTAAGTACAATGAACTTTCTTTATTATTTGAGTGAAACAAACTCATTTCATTTAATTAATTTCACTGTTCAGTTTTACAGTATATTTGGCCTATACTTGTACTTAATATTTTGATTGATATATACTTAAGAATATTTTGCAATCAAAGTTATCTACATAGATAAATATTTGGCTGGTTTTAAAACTACAAGTTTAAACTAAATAGTGGGCTAGAAGTTAATAGCTAGTAAACTAACCTGTATATTCACTTGAGCTGCGTCCATTGTCATTATCATGATGTGACCTGCAGAGTCAGTTACGTCGTTTCACTGGCATTCATAAATTCGCTCCCGTGGCCTCATGGAATAGTAAAGTGTCCATTGAATGTGCACTTCAGAATCTCAGTGGAAGGAGTAGGTCACCCAGGTACTTTTCGCTTACTGTTTTTCGGATACTATGTATTCGGACATACTACTCTGTTTGCATACTTGTTTTTTGAATATTGTATAGTAGGGAAGTTTTTGATTTTGGAGGCAGCATTGTAGAATAGTTCACAGTATCCACCTTATTCCCACACCCCATGACGTTTTGCGCAAATTATGGGTATAACTTCCGTTGAGCTGTAAACAATCAGTGAAAGGCTTGCTCTATGAATGTAATTTTTTTTATTTTTTTTTTTATACTGGGTACAATGAGATGACATTACTGTATTCTACTCACCCTTCAACCATCGAACAATAAAAGGACATTTAAAAGTGTAAAAGCAATAAAAAAGGTACCTTCAACAGACCATGAATAAGCCCCAAAGCGCGATTCTTTCCACAGCTATAACGGACGGGTTTCCGTCATTTTGACAGATAATAAATTGTATTTACCTGTGAATACAATCCTGGAATGAGACGTGAGGATTTGAGGAGAAAAAAGAGTGATTCTTTGTGCATTTCAATGAATTATTAATGGGATATATCATAAATTAAATCGGGAGAACAGACCACAAATGTGCACTATATGTTGTCCTTTTTTATACTATTACAGCGGAATGCAAAGGGAAAAAACAAAATAATTATGAGGAAAAGAATGCAGCGACTGAAAAGAGCTCTTGCCATAGATATTGTTGTTATAACATGTCACATTAAAATACCAAGTGTTACGTTATTCTCATGATGTCTGAAAATAAAAGATGAAGGAAAATTGACAGCTCATTCAGTCAAACTGATGGATAAACTTTATTTGTAGGGTAACCCTATGATTTGAAATGATTCGTTTCTGTCTTTTTGAATGGACGTTCCCCAAACTGGAATATGCCACCCGTAATTCAAAACGCAGTAGGAATAAGGTGGATAGTTGTGTTGCAAGCAGGATTTCTAATGAGCATCACCTTTGTGCCACACCGATCTCGTATCTCATGGAGGAGCTTCGGAAGCAAAAAAGGAGGAGCAACGAAGGAAGTGCAATGAAGGAAGAGAGAGGACCAGGCCTGGATTTGTGTTATGTTATGTTATGTTTTGTTTGTGTATGTGTGTGTGGCAGTCGTCCATGAGGGGCCGCCACTTTTACTTTCGTTTTGTGTTTATTTATTCAAGTATTGTTGAAAGTTCGCCGGTTTCCACCTCCTTCTTCCCTGAACAACAAATCTTGCTACAAGTTACAATACAAAATAAAAACTTAGAGGCAAATGAGCTGTGCACTTAGTCTACTAGAAAATACATTTAAAGTATACTTATATAAACTAAAAAGTGGGCCAATTTAGTCTTGAAGTATTGAAATAGTATACTTAGAAGTATAATACTAGTAAATTGATTTTTAGTTTACTTCCTACATAAAGTATACTTGGAAAATATACTTGAATTTAAGTTTACTTAATAAAATTAACGAAGTATACTTTTTTTTTTGTATGGGTAGGTAAGTAATTAGTTACAGGTTCAAAATACATGCAACATGTAAAAACAGCCTGCTTGACAAGTTTCAGTCTTTATAGTAGATCATAATTAATATATTGTTTGAGTAATGACAGCGCATGGCAAACTAATCCAGTTTAGGGTGCGCAGCTGTGCTCAAAGATCTCAACAAAGGCCTGCTTGTTGCACCACTGTCAATGCAGGCTGCCATTTTGGATGGATCAGTCAAGGCGAACAGAATTGTTTTGGGGGTTGGAGGTTGGAATGGGATAATCCTGCTTGACATTGTTGGGAAAGTACGGTGGAGCCTTCCCTAAAGTCAAAATGGAGAAAAGCCTCGCTTCTAGAGATCCCCTGCTTAGATAAAGTCCTGTTTTTTGACATGGAAAAACAGAGGACAATGTAATGTCGCCAACACCTACTGCAATTTAACTTAGACTGAAACAACAGAAAGCATACAGTACTCCAAAATATGCATTCAAGCTCATTAATCACAATAAATACAGAACTGAAGACATGACAAAAATTAATAAAACACGTTTTATTAGTCCCCTGGTAAGGTTGCGGTTGTTCTACCAGAAATCCTAATGAAACACTATATGAAATAGTGCATAATAAGAATATGATTTGTGACCGTTCAATAGATGACCACTGAAAAAAAAAAAAAAAAAATTGAAACCCTTAATGACACAGATATATCATACTTGTGTATTAATTTCCCATATGGAACAGTACGTATTTTCTGCCTCGTATTGGCATCGGCCTCAGCTGCAAACACAGTCCGCTGTCAACTCCTTCTCCAAACGGCACACAAACACCCCCATTCTTGTGGGAACCCTCTTCCAATTAAATGTTGTGGCGCTGGGCCTGTAATTAGCGTTTCCAGTCAGTTGCTGTCTGCATGTTGCTTAGCTGAGACAGGCCTGATGCTAAACGGCACACTATTTGTCCAACAATTATGTCAGGTCCCCGTGTCATGGCACAGACGTGACCAATTAGCCGAACCTCTGCACCGAGTGAGAGAAAGAAAAAAGGGATTAGAGCAGAGGAGATGGGCGAGGATGAAAACAGGGTGAGGGGGAGAGGAGTGGGTGGAGAACGAGGCGAATCTAATGGGAATAAGAGAAAAGAACACATAGAAAGGCTTTTGCCGGGAGGGAGGTGGAAGGCTGCTCTCTCTCTCTGTACTTTCTGTATTTTCTGAAGCTGTACTGATCATTTCTTTAACCAAAACATGGTCCACAATATTCATCAAAGGATGCTTGGTAAAGCTCAGTCTATTAAAATAGTTTGTGAAGCTTGTGTTTATACCGCATTATAAAGGTTGACTTAACACATTACTATGTATTCATAAAAACTGTCTTTTGTAGGTTCTCATGTAAAATATCATTGTGTGCACAAGAGACTCAACTTACAATGGGTTCCGATAGAGATTGATGTTAGCATGGTGCTAAGCTAACAACACAGTACTCTTATTAGCACAAAAAACAGCATAAAGAAGTTGCATCCCAAATGACGCAATACACTATGTACTTATGCACTATGTACTCAACTGTGCAGTGTATGAACTTAAAAAGGTTATTTTGTCATTCATCATCAGAATCTGATAGCCCCTCCCCCTCCGCTAAGTAATTAAAGCTGCAACAGTTGAGTGCAGGAAGTGGTGTCCAACATTCCACACTTTCTCCAATTAATTAAGCGCATCATCTGCGTATTTAAAGTGCACTTTCTTATTTGTAATTTTTAGTATGAACACACTGCTCACACTACTACAAAACGCCATAAAATAGTGCATAAGTATGTGAATTGGGATGCACCTACAAACTAATAAAAGCATTTTAAATGACACTTCTCAGTATTAAATGAAATATATAAATAAATATATAATTACTATCAACATTTCTCTCCCTTCCACCATTTTGAATTTAGGTTGTCACTGAGCTTGTCACAGAGAATCCTGTGATTGTCTTTTGCATAAAGGATGCAAAGGATGAATAAACTATTGAAACAGTGCAAATGCAAAGCAATACTGCTCTATAAGCACATAAATCTGCACAAATGCTATCTCTTCATCTAAAGAACCTTTCACGTCTGCTCTTGTCAAAACATTTTGCCATATAGGATGTGCGGTTGCCCCGTCTGGAAGCACCTCTGTTTCCCTTTCCAATCTGACAACAGCTCTTGTATGCACGCCAGCCACTGTAATGTCACGGCTCTCACCACAGAGACTGACAGCGACTGGTTGCCATTGCAAATCAAGAGATAGCACACAATACAAGCACTGTGTCATCACATTCCTGTCCCATAATATCTGTCAGGGCTTGCTTAACTGAATCTATTATCTGGTACAGCCCAAGGAACCAAGGAGACCAAGGAGTTTGGTGTGGTAAGATTTCTTTGTATTCTCTCTCTCCCTCTCTCCTGTGCAGGCAACAAACAAGTAATCCTCCTTTAAAGGACCTCTGAGCGTATCGCAACAGTCCTGAAGAAAGTGTGCAGCAGCTTACAGCTCCTTGACAACAAGAGAAGGAGAAAAACGCCTAAGTATGCAAAGACAAAGAAATTCTTTATATTTTTTTCTTTGTTTTCTTAGTTTGGTACTAGTACTTGGAAAATGTTCTAGCATCATTTGTTTGTATACACCACTTGTATTGATATTTTATTTAATGCACTGGAATGGTGTTTTTTTTGTTGTTGTTGTTTGTTTTGTTTTGTTTTTTCAGAACCAGATCTAATCATTTCAAAAATAAATTAAGATGCATTTATCTTCTTTTAAGTTTTGCTTAATGCTTATTAATATTTTAAAACCCGTTTTTGTCTAGTAAATTGTGTTGTGCAACCAACATGCAGAAATTTAAACACAAAACAAAGCACAAGAGACGAAACAAAATATAAAACACCAAAATGAAACAAACAAAACACAACAAAACAAACCAAAACAACAAAACCAAATAAAACTAAACAACAAAACATAAGACAAAACAAAGCAATTAAACCAAACCAAAATATAAAACACAACACCCTGCAAATTGCAGTTCAAAGCCACAGCTCCTCCAAAACACATGAACATACAGACCAGAAGCGAGACGACCAGAGACAATGTTATTAAATTACATCATGTGTCATTCACCGGTGATAAAACTTTACAGTACAATGAGTAACAGTACTACTAAACTAAAGTTATGGTGATGATACACGGGGCAACTTTTTGAGAAATGTTGCCAAGCAGTGTTTCTTGGGCACTTTCCCATTGAGAATGAGCAACAAATTTCAGAGTATCAGAATATTAGCAGCCGACCACATGACCGGCTTGGAGAATTCAGAAAAAAAAAATTCAAACAAGATGTGTCAACTCAAAACAGGGAATTTACCTCATTTAACGCTTAAAATACCAACAAGTGTCCAATTTAATGTATGCAGACTGTAATTTAGCCATCGAATGTTTTCAGTTAAATACTAAAAAGACGTGTTCTGATTAATGTCTGTAGTGGCGTAGGCTGTTGGGCGTATGACACATGAAAATAGCTTTTGACGCGATTGACTCTGGTTCGAATCCGCCTTTTGCCAAACTCGCTCTTCTCCCTTTTCCTATCATAAATCAGATCAGAAAGGCATTTATATTTAATAAAAACGAAGAAAAAATTTGAAAAGTTGAAATAAAGTGCCTAACAAGTATATATAATAAAGTATTTATTGGGCTAGCAATAGATTTGCTCATCTCTGATTGGTTGCTGCCAACTGTTCGTTGCCCTAATTAGTTGCCCTGTGTCTCACCTGGTTGCCCGTTGACTGAATGTAATGACTTAACGAACATTTTATGGTTCTACGCCTTCCACAGACAATATATATATATATATATATATATAAAAGATACATTTAGACCGCTTAACATAGTGATTGCTATCAGGATATGAGAAGACTTTCAACCAGCATAACAGAATCACCTAGTGTACCTTTAATTATTATTTGTCAAGGACCCCATTAAGTGTGACTTAAGTGTCTAAATATTTGGGGGCCACTGTTTACAATCTTTAGAAAATAGTCCCTTATTGTTACTCGTGGCATGCCATAAAATGACATATTGCTAAGATAACCAGTGTAAACTAAAGTAATAAAACATCAAGGCCAATATCTCGGCAGTTATGATGATTCTCTATTTTGAAAGTCCAGAGCAGTGTGAACAACACATTCAACTCCACATACTTTCTCACAATCTGTATCTGCAAGGCAGGTGCCCTGACCTGTAAAGATCAAAGCCTTCCTCACTCAAATACAGGGCAGAGTGTTTTATAGAGGAGAATGGTCTTAAAAATCCTCAGGCTTTTCAATTAAGTGAGAATTTGTGGCCCCAACATGCCTGAAAAAGCTACCACAATTGAAGACTTCGACAATTGAACATGTCAATACACAATAACTTTCAACAGAGGTAAATCAAGCAAGAATACACACAGCAAACACAGGTATTTCTTAAATAATTTAATTGCAAAAGGGGTTTTTAAAAATATTTCTACAAGAATGCATTATTTAATCGCTGTTTTTTGTCTTCACCATTAAATACATCTCAATGCTTTCCAAAACAAAACAAAAAGAACAAGAAAAGAAAATATTTTGAAATGTGTCTTGCTTCTCCTCAATATAAGTACAGCACTCAGCAGACATTTTGCTTTTGCATGTCAGTGATTTGTGATGTGATGTGATGAGAAGACCGTTTTAACTGCTTGGAAAGAAAAAAACATTTTTTTGCTTAATTTTTAATATAAAAGAGTAACTTTGAAACTCAGGAAAAATGTCACAGAAAAACAGGAAAGGAGTGGAGGAAAGAGAGAGTCCGAGATTGGCACAAAGATACTGAACCAAAATCATGCAAGTTATGTTCCAAAACTGCTTTGATAAAAAACAATGACAATAGCACCACTTACCTAAATACAGTCATACACACACACAAACATACACACACTCAAATCCAGTTATGAGAGAATATACCATCAGACATGTTGAATGTAACAAAAGCAGCTACGTTTTGTTCCCGAACGGCTCTGTAAGTTAGTTGCAGTGCAGATAGGAACTTTAAGGAACAGGGTTCATATACATCAAGATCAAAAAAGATAATGTCTGTCATCATAAAATCACTTCAGTGTGTTATATTACATGGAGCTCTTGTAATTGAGAAAAGAGGGAGCCATTAAATGATTTGTGAACTTATGAAACGAAACCACAAATAGAGGAGTACTGAGCAGAGTATATGCAGTACCATTTCGCAAAGTGCAATATATAAGCACTGAGACTATTCTAGATACAGGTTTTGGTAAAAACGTTCTGTATTAGCTTCAAGCTTTAGTTCTTAACCCATCCGACATGCTACTATTTTGCATATTTTATGTCTTTATTGTTTGACGTGGGGCCATGAAGTCTTTACATAACTACTCAGAGCAGACCAGAATAGAAGACAAGAGCCATTCAAAAACTGAAATATGCTGGTCATCTGTCACTGCCAGGCTGTAAAGAGCCTATTTGCAAGAAAAAAAGATGAGCGAGGTGAAGGAAGGCTTAAAAAATGTGGAAGACAAACCAACAGTGTCAGGAAGTATAACGTATCCTGCTGCCCGCATAGCACTAACATGAATTTCCATTGTAGTTGAAGATCTCATTTGAAAACAGCCCCGGAAATCCTGTAATTCCAAAAATATGATTTCTAGAAGTTAACAAAACGCTTGGTGAATGAGCTTTACAAAAGGATATCTTAGAGAATTGTTACTAACAGTTTTTCTTTGTGGTAGAGACGGAAAGGCTTAGATTTAATATTGAAGAGATTTACTAGGGATCTGCCCAACATTGATAAAAAGTTCAACACCTCTATTCATTTCTCCTAAACCAATTTCAATGCACTTCCTCTGCATTATAATTATTATTATTATTATTATTTTTTTTTTTGTCAAAGAAACATTATGTCATTCCAAAAAACTTTTGTTTGTTGTTGCACTTCTCTTTTTGAATGTCAGAATATGCTGATTCAAATTTATATCAGATCTTTAAATAAATTAATCATTCCTTTTGGCCTCTTGGGATATGTTAAAAAAAAAAATCATTATAAATTGGTATTTCTCCACATAATATTATTGATTCACAAGTAATAATATATAATATAACTGGAGCTCCTCATCACAAATTATTTCATGCATTTGTGCTCCACTGTGGAACACAACTGAAATGTTCATCTACAGAATATGTGTGCATAATCCTTATACTCTCCCTTTGTTTTATACACATACACACAGAGAAACGCACGCACTACAACATAGTCATTCTGACACGTACACACACTCATTTTAGAGATGGTCAGTGATTAGCACTGTTTTTACACTGAAAGTATTTTGTCTTGTTTTCCAGGAAACAGCTAAACATTCTTAAAACAAGATAAATTTATTTGAAAAGCAAAATAGTATTCATTAGATTTGTTTTCTTACCCAGTTGACAGTTAGTTTGTCTTAAGCTTTATTTGTATAACCCTTAGTGAATTATGTTAGATTTATGCTTAACACAAGAAAAAAAAAAAAAAAATA
The DNA here is from genome assembly GCA_037950665.1 of Hypophthalmichthys nobilis. Lineage (NCBI taxonomy): Eukaryota > Metazoa > Chordata > Actinopteri > Cypriniformes > Xenocyprididae > Hypophthalmichthys > Hypophthalmichthys nobilis. The sequence goes on along the minus strand of CM075476.1, from coordinate 28,516,240 downwards.
GGTATATAGATATATTCTTTGAAAACAAGCCTTAATATATTGCACAATTTTGCAATCTTTTTTTAAAGGATGTTTAGACATTTTTCCTGGAAAAAGACAAATATATTGATTTAAAATTATTTATTGCAGTGTAGTACAAGTTATCACAGTCCTTCTCATTTCTAACTGCTAAAGAATCCTGATATAATGGTTAATGACCAGCTAAATGTCAGCCCATTGTGGAAGAGAAACTAAACAAAGTGAGGGAAAACAACAGAAGAGAATAAAAAGAAAACATCAAGTGAAATTGTGAAAACATAGCTGAACTATGAAAGCATCCTGAGTTCACCAGGTATATTCTAAGAAGTCCTTTTGTCAGTTTAAACCTGGTGGACAAATGCAACTTCCTCAAATCCGGTCCTGCAACATCCGTGATCTTTCGCCTTCGGCTGTGCCTCTCCCTCCTGTCCGTTTGAGGCATGTGCCCTTAAATAAAACACCTTCAATATGAAGATGGGGAATAAGCACAAAATCACACGCACAATAGAACATCTGCTAGCACTGGAGGGATTCGTGTCCACGCGCTTTGTGAATTTATATTCACTTTTAGTTTTTTGTCTTTATATTCAAGTTATGCGTACTATTAGAAGAGTTTCTCTTCCATAAACAATGTCCATCCAGGAGAGTCTGTCCCTCAGAGTCAACTTCAGGGAGAAATGCATTATGGGAGGCTTTGGAGATTGGCCGAATCCCAGCCAGCCTCCCAAAAGAAAGTATCACACGCACGCATGCAATCGCCAATCCCATACCGGAGCCTCGTGAGCCAGGCATTGGGATATGGGCTTTCCTCTCCGTTCTTAAAAATAAGTACAAAATAATCTTATCTAATCCTGTCGTGTGTAAAATAATGCAGTTGTTACAGGAAAACAGGAAAATGGAAAAGAAAAAGTTGTCCGAGGCACTGCAAGCCAGTTTCATCTGATTAGTGGAGATGATCAGGCATCTGGGGTCGTCTGTTAGCTCTCTGTAGAACAGTTCCACCCCCATTTCAGACCTGGACGGGCAGCGTTTGGTTCATTTGCAGTCTCATGTCTTGAATGCTGCCGAGAATCTTCTTTTGGTGGCCGGCTAATGTCACACCTATCCGTAACAGATCTCTGTAGAAAACAACAACAAAATAAAAACCTTATTGCCACTGTTATGAAATAAATATTTAATAACAAAGTGGTTTCTAAAAGATAGAATAGAACTGATGTTATTCAAGCAATAAACTCTCATGGGAATGTAGCCAGGTGAGCAAATCCCTTTAGCAAATTGTCACTGGGTTGAGCAAATAGAGCAACCCCACCCTTTGGCTACTAAACTGAGACAAGTTTGTGGTGCAAAGCCACTTCTCAAACTGGAGGTAGGTCAAGCGTTGGTCAATGATTTGCAAGGGTTTGCACCTAGGGCTACCAGATGTTAAAATTCACATAAAGAAAGAGCTACAGTATTAGCATTACCACAAACATGACTTGGAATAATATTTCACTGTGCAACAGACAGCAGTCATACAGTAGAATGAGTGTGGTGCAAAGATTACCGCAGGCTTTATGATAAAAATGCTTCCTGTTGTTTCATTGGCTGAGGTAATCTAATCCCTTCATGAGGTTTTAGTTTACACAGCTACACGTGTAGCTAAAAGCTAGCACAGACTTGTCTTTTACTCTTTTTTTCACCTTCCGATAAGAAAAAGACTGCAAGAGGATGGACGTTGTCAGGGAGCAACCGGCCCTGTGGCGGCCCCCAGTCTGTCTGCCCTTCTCATCTCTACAATCGCATAACATTAGCAGAGTAATTTCACACAAAGTGTAAAAGTGTTTTCTCTCTTTTGCCTCTGTTGGTCCCATCAAGCCAACAATGCTGGATAAAATGATAATAAATGGAGCCCATTAGGAGAATTACTAGTCATTAAGAGCACAAGAAAACCACCGACTGGTACACCTGTCAAGTTGCCAAATTGAAACAAATTACCCCTGCCTCCATCCTTTATTACACTTTAATGGGCGTGATGAATTTATAATTTTTTTTCTTCTTTTATTCGTTTATTTGACCCCAACTTCTCTCTTCACATCTGTATAGACATTTAACATGGCGACAAATCATGGATTTCTTTTTTGGACAGTGACCTTTGTAAGATTTTTTTTGTTCATGACATTTTTTGAGGATGAAATGTTACAGTAAATTAAAAAGCGAGATGAGAAGAATAAGCAGATGCTCTATCACTAACCCCGTCCTGATCATTAAAATATTGAATTTCCTGTTCAAAACTTATTTAATTCCCCATTGTCTCTTTAATTCCCCATTGAAGTTCTGTTTTTGGCTGTTTTTACATTGGTTTGATTGCTTGGTCTAAACCAGAGTTCGATTCCATGCAATTGGCTCAAGTCCATGCTACAAGCTCCATTATAAAATCACCTTTACTCCTTACTGGAAAAATTAAAAGTTGGAACAATAAAAAGTGCATGGTGCCTTGAAGTCAAACTAATGTTAGACCACCAAAACAAAGAGGAGCATTCCAACAAATGGTCCAGACACTCACTCTGCAGTCATCTGGGCCACCAAGTCAAAAGAAGCAAAGCCAGCATTGAGGAAGTTGTCTCGGTAGCGGCTCATCTTGATGGCATCCAGCCAGTCGCCCACAGTGGTAAAGGTGGTGTAGTCAGGCACACAGCGGTCGAGGAGCGGCTGGGAGGCCCTACAGAGAAAGAGAGGAGTGGAGATAAAAAGAGAGAGAGAGAGGGTTAGGTCACGCCAGGCCTCCACCACCAAAACCTCACCCCCAAACCCCCCACCACCACCTCTCCTGCCCGTAGGGCCTGTACCTGCCACTGTGGCCTACTGGCTGGAGACATGCAGGGGCCTGCCAGAGAGAACTTCAAGGAAGCTGTGGGTGTGGGTCCATATGAAGGAGCACATTTCTGGTCTTAAGATGGGTTGTCTATTGATACTTGATATGCTACAATTCTATATTAATTGTATTTTATGATTCTATATTCCTTTACAATTTTGTTTATGCATGGCTTGATTTATCCAAGTAGGACAAAGTAGGTGTATCCGCATCTTTTGTTGGTCCTGGAGCAGCACCCCTATTGTGATCTATTTGAGTAAATCATGTTTGCCTGCATGCACTCAAACAAGATCCTTCTTGCACAATAGCACAACTAAATTTAATGTCATGCACAAAAGCAGCCATTTTAAATTAGACAAAACCAACAGAGACCAGACTTGATCTATGCCCAGATTTGGGTCTTAATAACTGACAATGAGGTCTGGGCAGTGGGGATTGGGAGGCAAAGTTTGAGAGCAAAGACACTCCTGTCTGCAAGCTCTCTGCTCTGCTGAACCTAGCTGTCTTTTGATGGCATTAGATTAATTAACAATTAAAAGCATAAGAAAAAAGTTAATAAGAATGGAACAGAGGCTCTATTGAAGACAAGGTCTGTAGATGGATGGGAAGAGTGATTTTTAATAAGCTCCTGCCTTTAGGGCTGAAGGGTTTGTGGTCATTAACCTGGAAGGCAGCTTTCCTTAATGGAGCATTGTTAGAGCTGGTCTGGCTCTCACGTCTTAGGGACATTGACTTAAAGAGAACACGGGAAAACTGTACGAGAAAACCAAAAGGATAAATTTCCATGCATAAATAATCTACCCTTAACTCAGCACAGAGAGTAATTATTAACTAAACAAACTGTCCTTAGTTTAGTTAAGGAATGGGTCACTAAAGATATTACACAGTACATCAAGTACATCAGTACAGGAGCCCATCTCTCATTCTTTCTTTAAGCTCAGCAGGCAGACCAACTCTCCATTGGCCCCTTTAAAATCTTGTTACTTGCTAATTAAACCATTCCCATCTCTGAATTACAGTAACTAATTATTTTTTTCCTTTATCCTATGATCATTGCAAAGTAGACAAAGTGTCTCCCACTGTTTCCTGGTTGTTGGACCTATGGCCCAGAGGCGGGCACCCCGAGGAGGGGTTAAAATCCGCCTGAAGCATCTTGCTAACAATTACTGCGTGTATCACTAAAAAAATAAAATGCTGATCAATTCTATTATATAGTGACTGGCATCTGGAAGGCATTAAATATCTCAAACAGAAAAGGCTCTAGTAAGTGTAGACCCGAGCAAGCATCTCAGGCAAAACAATCAATAGCCCTGTGATGGTGCAATTAAACCAAATGTTTTATCGACTTAAGGTAATCTTAATTTCTATAATGTCAGAGTTTCTCAGCTTACAATGTTGTTTGTCAACTGAAAATGATCTGAAATCAATGGTCTCTTAATTTAAATGCCTCTGTAACTTTGGCCTAATTCTGAATTTAAAATGAAAGAACCAGTTTGAATAAGCCTTTAATACTGCTTGCATTGTTGAGAAGATAAAACTCATTCAAACATATTAACTAACATACTAATATGAGTCAGTCCATGTGTGCCCTTACCCAGAATGTGTGCTGGTGACCACCTTAAGGCTGGCAGCATTGCGAATAAGTTTGTCCAGGGTGTTGACGATCTGAGAGAACTTAGGTCTCAAGTTTCTTTCTTTCACCCAGCAGTCTAGCATAAGTTGATGCAAGGCAGTAGGGCAGTCCATGGGTGGGGGCAGTCGGTAGTCCTGCTCGACTGCGTTGATCACCTGTTGATCAAAAAATAATAATTGTTTGGCTTTAGTTTACTCTCAAATTATGTTGAATAGAGGCAAAGTAGAGCGGAAACTTACATCTTGGTTGCTCATGTCCCAGTATGGGCGTTCGCCATATGACATCACCTCCCACATCACAATGCCGTAGCTCCAGACATCACTGGCTGAGGTGAACTTCCTATAAGCAATAGCCTCTGGGGCTGTCCAGCGAATAGGGATCTTTCCCCCCTATAGATGTAAGAGCATACAATGATTTTTAACCTGTTAGGAGCTAAACATTTTTAATTGCTATACATATTAAAGGATCAAGGTGTGAATGCTGACCAATGAGCTGGTGTAGGTGGGGTCCGTGGGATCATCCTCCAAAAAACGAGAAAGACCAAAATCGGACACCTTACACACCAGGTTGCTGTTGACTAGAATGTTACGAGCAGCCAGATCACGGTGCACATAGTTCATGTCGGACAGATATTTCATGCCAGCTGCAATGCCTCTCAACATACCGACGAGCTGGATGACTGTGAACTGTCCATCATTTAGCTGTTTGGAGAGAGAGAGTGGGAAAATCACAGACCCATTCATAACAGAAATGTCTGCTGTCTAAGTGTTTTTAACTTTCCAGGATGTTACTCATCAACCAGCTGATTCATCTTTGAATGTCACTGCTAGCAGCTACGCTATTTGTCATCTCTATTCAGAAAGTTTAGGATGTTATTCAAGAGGATAGGTGAGAACATCTCTTTTTTTTATTAGTTTATTAGAAAACAACTGCTTGGATAAAACGTGTGCTATAACCACAGCAATTATGGTATATATTACTTGTATTTCCACAAATGTTCCACAACAGGAATCCAGGCATCAAACTTAAAAATTAATTAATTAATTTTATTATGGGAGTAATGGTCTCTAACCCGGAGAAAGGAATCCAGTGCTCCGTTCTCCATGAACTCAGTAACAATCATGACTGGCCGACTCTTTGTCACAACCCCTTCCAGGCGGATAATATTTGGATGATCAAATTGGCCCATGATGCTGGCCTCACTCAGGAAGTCTCTTCTTTGGCGCTCTGTGTAGCCTGCCTTCAGAGTCTTGATGGCCACAATGATCTCACGCCGTCCAGGGAGCTTCAGACGGCCACGACACACCTCTCCAAACTCTCCTACATAGGTATTGTACAGACGAGAAAGAGGCAGAAAGGGTGGAGTGGAGAGAGGAGAGGGGAGAGTGGAGGAGTGTGGGAGAGAAAGGGGAGAGGGACAGTTACTGGTTAGAATCAAGGAGCCAGGGGGAAGCAGGGGGAGACAGCAAAAGAAGCCAGGGCTAAAGGTGATGCTATTGGAGTGTATCCAGGGGGCGAGGGAAGGGGTAGGGTGAGGTCAGGAATGCTTGAATGGGAAAGGGTCTTGGAGAGTTGTTGGGGGTTGGGGAACCAAAAAGGAAATGGAAAAAGTAAGGCAATAGAGGAAGGGGTAAAGGGCAGAAGCAGCAAATGCTAGGGTGTGGAGGGAGTGAGGGTAGCAATGTGGGAAGTAGGTGGGGAAAGAAGCTTGGGAGGATTGGATAGCTTGCGTCTGCAATCTAGGCCAATGTGTAAGCAGGTGCAAGAGAAACAGAGGGGTCAGGGAAGGACATGGTAGGGGTTCATCACTTTAGACAAAGCTGGGAAATAGCAGGTTCAGGTAGCAGCGTTAGATGTTAAAAGCCTTGTTTGTTGGAGTCTGGCATGGGGCTCCTCAACTCCATTCCATTACAGCATGGCTGCAAAGTCTTACTGAACCAGAATCCTACTTCTCTTTGCTTTTGGCTCTTAGAAAATAAACTGCTAACACTAATGTTAAGATCTAGAAAATTTACCAAACAAAGGGGAGTGGTCTCGAGGGCAGGAAGGAGCACCATGAATGGAGAAGTTAACAGATCATAGGGTCAAGAGGACAATTAGTTGTCCAAGAGGTATAATCAGGCTCAGGACAGGCTTGGTAAGTTAGCAGGAATGGTAGCTCTATAGTTAGCTCTGAAGATAACCTCAGAAGCTCCATTTTGTAAGTAAAGCTGTTAGAGACATTGGTAAGGTGCTAAGGGATTGGATTTTGGAGCGGGATGAGTTGATTGAAGTACCGCTTGAAGTGAAGTCCTCTAAAGGTATGGCCTGGGTGTGCCTAGCTGTCTTCCCCCTGTTGCTCAGGAGCTTGTGTTGTTGGTTACCTGCGCCAATGACCTCCTCGATTTTCACACAGGAAACGTCAATCTCTTTGGCAAACTCGCGGATGGCCTCATTTGGGTCCTCGTAGGTGAATGGGTCAATGTAGACCTTCATCCCCGGAGTGACTATAGGGGATTCAATAGTGCGAATAGCCATATGAATCACACTGCCATAATACACAATATTTATAGCATTGTTAGTCATTCAATGGCAAGTAAACTCTGTAGAGACTTACTGTATTGTTGGAGTTTTTCTGTGTATTCTGATTCTGAGCCATTCCGTTGCTTCCTGTTAACCAAAGACAATACAGTCGGTTACAAAAGGTTCGTGATTTCTTAACTAAATATAGAAAAATAAGTATTTTTTTCCCTGCCAACCCCTTCAGGGACATAAATTGAGGTCGATTAAAGAAAGGGAATGATATGACAATTAAGAGAACAACAGATTCAGCCTCAAGAGACCCTTGTCACTTCAGTTGACTGAATGGTGGAAGTGAAATCTGCATAAAGACAGCTAAGAAAAAGAGTAGCAGCATTGGTTGTCTTGCTCCCGTTACATACTAAGGAATCTTTACTGCCACATTGTTTAATTCACTCCTGTCTTTTAATTCTTTCCTTCACACTTTCTCCACTATCAGTCCATTAAATGCAATGCAATTTAAGCCCCCCTCTAGTACATGTTAATGCAATCCCTTTGTTGTCTAACTAGTAACCGGGCCAATAATACCCGCTGGTGATTTGTATCTCATTTCCAATTCAAATTCAGTTCCGAAATATGCCAAGGCCTACATTTTTTCAATCGCAGACAAGTTAAGATACTGAGACACACTGTGCTGATTAGAAAGAAAGAGAGTGCAAATTGAGAATTTTTGCATGATAAGGCTTTAAACACACAGCTGCCTTGCCCTCAGCTGTGGAAATGGAAAGGTGGCCACAAGATGGAAACTGCCAGTGCCAACGATCACCAGGACACTGCGGAATTCCAATGTAGGGCACATGTACATTTGAGACCACTGGATACAATTTACAAAGTAAAAGACCCAAAATAACTGACAACCAAAAATGAATCTGCTTCTGAGAGTGCCTAAAATGCATCCATTAATTGTCCAATAGGTTCCAAGCAAGCATTATCGGTGACTAAATTACATATTCATTCAAAGAAGTGTGTTGTTTCATAGGTATACTTTGACACCTAATTATTTCTTCGACGTTTGATGTGATCTATTCATAAGTGCAATTACTGAAATTTATTAAGATAAGTAAAATTTACCTGAGGCAGACAATGGCAATAACCACCACAACAATGATGAAGACCAGCCCTGCCGTTAGAGAGCCCACAATGAGGGGTAACTGCTCCTGTAGAGTCTTGTCTGCATCAGCTTTGTGAGGCACACAAAGAGAGATATCATAGGAAATATTCAAGAGAATCATATTTCTCAGATCTATTTATAGCATTTCTTTTTCTATGAGTGTTATTTATAGGATTATTAATGCAAAAGTTCTTCTTAGATTTACACCAATGCTTGATATGCTTTTGAAAGCAATAATTTTAATGTGATAATCTAGGAATATAGGGTATTTTACATACTCTGGTGGTTGGTGCTGAAGTCGGTAGGGCTGCTATAGCGGCCATACCCTGCCACCGTTCGGGCTCGAACCTGCACCACATACGACGTGCCCGGCTTCAAACCCTCGATGCGTGCAGAGCTACGCTGGGCTGTCATGGTGTGGGCAATAGCTTCTCCCTGGTCCTGTGGGAACAGTGATAAAACAAGCCATATAAAACCAGCCAGCACCCAAAAGAGAGCGTCTGGCAGCTCTAGTTTAATCTGTCAGTACAACACATCAAACACGGAGCAGATATGCCTGGCTCTTTCTTCTCCTCTATGCAAATCCTCCTGCCTCCATCCCTGCCAAGCTCCAACTGCCTCGCGGTATCAGCGTTCAAAAGAAGGGGATGAATCAAGGAAGGAGTTAGGGAGGAGAGTGTTAGGGTACGAGAGAGAAAGAGAGGAAGGGTTGATGCTGTTGTCAGGATGAACGATTATGTATAGAGCAGAGGATGACAGTGGTGGAATTGTGATTGAATGCCTTTCGCTTCATTGACTTACACTGGCTCTTACCTTCTCATGGTATTTAATCTCGTAATCCAAGATGATGCCATTTGGTTTTTCAGGGGGGAGCCAGGAAAGACTCATGGTGTTGGCTGAGGCCCCCATCAGGTGGACAGTAGGAACTGCAGAGGGAGCTATGTGGGGTGAAATGAGAGAAATCCTATTTTAATGAAAACTGAATATCTTTTCTTTTTTTTTTTCTCAGATTTAGAGCATGGTCAGATTCAGGATTACCAAAGAGCTGCTTTGAAGTATAAGCATCAGACAGCCCTTAGTCTTGGGCACTTTTGGGGGCCCAACCTCTCAAACTACACAGACAGAATAGATTCTTAAGTCTCTTGTGAAAAGCACCATGACAGACAAACCGGAAGGCTTGGTATCTGGCAGATCCAGTCCACACAACTTACAATACAACCTACACACACATGCAAATATGTGTATAGCTGCACACACCCTCTGTTCACTCCCTAATCTCTTGTTATGACCCATGATGCCTTCGTCTTACTGACTGTCTTCCACATATAGATTAATCTCATATTTTTTATATTGTGATATAATTTTCATGGTGATTATTCACATTCTTTCCCAAAATAATGTGATGAATGTAATGTCTATGAAGTTTTATTGATTAATTGATTTCAAACTCTAATGTATCTTTTGTTTTAAGGATGAAATGTGACATTTTCACCCATATATTTGTGTTCACACAAGTTGTTCCATAGCACCTTGCTTATCTTAGCACCCGGCTTTACATAATCTATACTGTCCCCATTTGTCCTCAGACCTGATGTTGCCGTCTCCGGTTTCTGATGTTATCAAGTTCTGTTCACACACTGCAGTAGCTCTCAACATCCCCTACTTTCTTGCCTCTGTCTCTCTTTCCCTCACTTTTTCTTTGTTAAAAATGTTTTAATCCCCAGGTCCGGCTCTTTGATCCTTTCCCTAGTAGCTCTTTATTATTCTGTCTGTCTCTTTGTCTGCCTCCCCCAAATATTCGCTCTCCCCAACCCAACAGCATCCACCTCCTAACCTAGGCCTTGCTCAGAAAAGCCTCACCCTGAAAACAATACTCCCTGGGCAGCCGGCTTGCTTACTCTCACCCCAGGATTAAGGGGCCTCATCCTGTGGAGACAGTGGAAGTAACCATGACGTCCCTTGAGCTGACGGCCCATATTTATTTTTTGTCTTAAAAGGTGGATGAATATTCAGGCACAGTCCTAGGAGATAATCTGCTCACAGACTCTCCTGAATTTTTAGAATCATGGGGGTGGGCTGCTGTGTGGGTGTGCATGTCACCCTTGGATTGACTTATGTGCAACAACAGCCTGGGTCATATTACAATGCATGTGGTCAATCCCTGATAGCAAACAGAGACATTCTTGCAGCTGGGTGCTAGCACAGAGTGCTAAGGACAGAGTTAAGCATATGCATGACTCTAATAGCTATCCTGAGAAGACCAGTGATCAAATAAAAACTTGGATTAAACAATAAGAGGCTGTTTCCACATGGTTAATGCATCTCCACATCTCACTAACCCCGGAATGCTCTACCCTAGAGTAGCTTAGCTTTGCTACTGAGCATTATAGCACAGCTATCTGGCGTCAATACATTCAGAGGGGTGAGCTCTTTGAGTTAGTGTCGTGGGTTGGAAGTATCTTAAGAGAACCATTACAGTAGTTTTTAGTTTTTTTTTAACCGACTTGAAGCAGAAACAATTCACTCAACTCACCAGCCTGGTTGGTGGTGATGTTAACAGAGGCAAAGTGAGGTGCATAGGGACTCTTGTTGGAGACTCCATTGACAGCCTGAATCTCAAAGCTGTACTGGGTGTGAGCCTGAAGGTTTCTGACCGTCACGTGTCTCTCAGTAAGCCCAAGGTGGCGGGGAGAGATATCCACGTTGTCATCACACCGTGTGCAGGTACCACGTTCGGGCAGACATTTCTTACAGATGACGTTATAGAGAAGGTCCTCCCTTCCACCTTGGTCACGTGGCTCGCTCCACTCGAGTACAAGCGATGTCTCATTTACACTGGAGATTACATTGCGTGGAGCTGAGGGCACAGCTGCAAAAAGAAAATATTTTTTGTCGTTATTCTTCTGAAGATACAATTAACATTTCAATCAGTTAAGTGCTTGTTATTGTGTTCAGACAATTTAGTATTCATAACCCTGTCTAAAAGACCAGCCTAAGGTGGTCTCCCTGTTTAGTAAAGCTGGTGTTCAGTTGGTCTAGCTGTTTGGCCAGCTGATTTCCCAATGCCCAATTGACAAGTTCTCCAAAATCCAACACAACTATCAAGCAGTGGAAACCAGCATGGTAAGCAGCTAAGAATGTCAGTCCACATTAGGCATTTTTTTTTTCTTTTTTTTTTCTATGCAGGAAATTTAATAAAATTGGTCAAATGGGGCTTAATTTACACTCAATGCATATTAAGCACTTTCATGTAACTAAAATTAAGCAAAACCTTGTTTTTCCCACATGTGCTGCTCATTTAACATCAAAAAAATGGCAAGAAATACATGCAGTGTTCACTTGGGAAAATGTGTTTTGGATGTATCCGTTCAGAGTGCTGACAATGAACACAACCAAAAAGAAGCTAATATAAAACTGGAGAAAGGGAAATGTTTTGAAACAGTCCTAGCATTCTCCTATTTGTTGGGCTGTTGATAGAGAAATTAGTTTATATATAACTAAACATATGAATGTATATACAATTTTTGGATCAATGTAGCTTTCGAGAGCAGAGAACATGGCAAATAAACAATACTGCTTATGTTTAGATGAGGTCATGATGGGTGAAATGGTTACTTACTGGTGCATCCTGATTCAGGTGAGTCATTGTCCGCCCGATAGTAGTTTGTCCTGCAGGAACAGATGCTGGCAGCTCCAGAACTTGTTCGACTGTTGGGCGGACATGGGGAGCAGAACCCTTCACCCTGCTTGGACTTGAAGGTGCCTGGACTGCAAGCTAAAGAGATAAAGAGTTGTTTACTTTGACCGGTAGAGATAAAAACGATAGCTGTAACTAAATATTCACACCAAGTTTACTTTTTTACTACTAATTTTCGATGTATTGCTTCCATCTAGGTATGTGACAAAACATTTCATTGCATTCAACAGCATAATCAATAGCAATTTCCCCTCTGCAATTTGCATTTTGTGAGCTCTGTTTGCCTTAATTTTCCTTTTGTTTTCCTTGCCCACAGTATGCAGTCTAATCCTTTCCATCTTGGCATTGTAAAATACGAAGGCCCACAGGTTCTTGCTTACGTATTTGTTTGGCACCATTAATTTGCTGTTGCTTTCCTCCAGGGAAATAACCCCCTCATGACAAGACGAGTTCCAACAACATACCCTGGCCTTGCAGAAACCCCATGCGCATATGCCAACCTTCAACTTCAATTACAAACAGATGCCTGTTTGTTCCAAACAAGAGCACTTTTCGAAATGAACTCTTTCAATCAATACTCAAACACGGGGAATGTCAATGTTGTACCACAGGAATTGTCCCTCTAAGATAAACAAAGCATATTGAAGGCTACAAGGTAAAGTGTGAGCTGTTATCTTATGAATACAAAGATTAATGTGTCGTTCACAGGTCTTTGGCCTTTGTGGAGCTCTGACACCATTTACCAACATTGTGTACACATTTTATCGCATCTATGATAAATGCAGAGGTGCTCTACTGGCACACAATGTGGTTGTGATCTTTCTGCTTGGAATGTCACCTAAATGTCTTGTTAAGTGATCAAGGAGCCAGTTTTATGTTTATTAACAGCAGGGAAGGAGTATGACACCAGTTCCCAGCCTTCCGAGCGATTTATCAGTAGTCTCTAAGGCGTAGGATCAGCAAATAATGAACAGTTGCTGTTTTTTGGGGGGAAAAGATTTGAACATCTGGTTTCTGGACTGATAGTGTTCAAAGCAGAAGTGTTCCTGGGGTCACCTTCTAAGTTCTCTTTCTCAGAATGTGCAATATTGACATAATGCTTCATTAGTGCAGGAATACTGTTAACTTGGGTTAACTGGGGACTTTGTTTAATCATTAATCGGGGAGGCCAGAGGTAGGTAGTGAAGAAGGAACATAGAAAACAATTCACATAGCAATAAAGATGAAAGAGTGTAGGCCTTGTGAATTTGAGTTTATCGCACATAACGTATCACTTTAGAGATTAATGAGTCCTCGGTGTTTTGCCTCACATTTCAGAAGTACATAAATCAACCAAAATCTTGGGGAGACAAATGAGACTATCTAGATTCTAAACCCTATGAAAGACTGCTTGAAATTCCCCTTCAAAAAACTGAGGCTGTTTTCTGAAGGGTTGAAAGTGCTGATTAATCGCTTCCAAGAAGGTAAGAAGTCAGCCCTTTCCTTTCATCCTCATCCTTCCTCTAGCTACACTCCTGACAGAGCAAGAGAGAGAGGAGAGGTGAAAGAAAGCAAAGAAAATGCAAATCCTGTGGCTTTTTCATGAGTTCTCTTACTTGTGCACTCTCTCCAGTACAGTCTATTGCACACACTCTATTTCCCAAACCTTCTTCACTTTCTCCCTATCTTATTGAGAGCAGAACATAGGACTTAAGGGAGTGATTAGAATTTGTGGTGAAATTGGAAGCGAGGATAAAGAATGGATCGTAGAAATATGCAGCGCTAAGAGAAAAAAAAAATCGGTCTTGTCGATTAATATTCATGTGAATATCCTAACTGTGCTCTGGCAGGGTATTAATGAGACCAACGGCCTTCAGATGAAGGCAAGCAAGAGAGAGGTGACAGAGATTTATCCCTCCTTTAGTTTCCGGTTGGCTTGATTAGAGAACATTTTATCAGGTCACTGCTGCCAGGGTTTTCACCTTGAGCCACCACAAGCAAACAAATGAGTTTTTAACTGTACATCAGGCAGCAGATTTCTGAGGACTGGCCACTTTCCCCATGGGTATACACAGGTTTATTATCAAGTTGGCAGTAGAAGAAAAATCCTTTATTACTTTGACAACGACATACATTTTCTGAATAAAGTGGGGAAAAAGTAATAATGTGAGTGGTGCCTGCCTATGCAAAACTCGCTTCCACTATGCTAAGGTGTTGTAAGTTGTTTTCATGGCATTGTTATGCATCTCCAAAGGTGTTCTTTTTAGGATACTATGTGGTTGCTAGGGTTTGGTGGCTAGGTCATCAAGGAGTTGCAATGTGGTTCAAAAGGCATTCTTTCTTATTCTTTTTAGCATACTATATAGTCGCTTACTTGTGGTTTTTTACTATCTCAAGTAAAAAGAGCCTACAAGTCTCATGATATTCTAGTCCCTACTTAAATTTAAATGTACAGGATTTTCCCCCTGATTTATCAAACACCAGGTGAAAAGTGAAAGTAGTAGTCTATCTTTATATGCTTGGTAGTATATGATTTTTAAGGCATCATCCATGTCCACAGCACAGAGTAAGGGACTTACGGGCCACAGTTTGATACTCAGGGTAAAGTATTTATGAGTAGCCCTCATAAATGTTGATGTTTACCTCAGACACCACTAATAATCGTCTTTTCTCTATACACAAATAATTTGCTGTTCAGTTTAGTTCTTTATCCCAGTGGTTCACTTCTCAGTGACTGTCTTTGTAGTTCTTACAATGTATTGGTACCAACTGTCTCCTTGTGACCTTTCACTTCTGGTGCCTTGACTGTCAGGGTTACTTTTCTATCTCCATCTCGTGCTCTTCATTAATGTTTCACTGCAGCCCTTGCCCTTGGTCCGCAAATCGATTCGGGTCTCCTCTCACTCCCAGCTCTCCATTTGACCCCTGACCTCCTGCTGTCTGCTCTGCTCACTTTCATCGTGGCTATGTTACACGCTGGCTTAATTCACCTCAGTCTGAACCTGATATGTTTTTCAGCAAGACCGCTCTTTTCTCTCAGCAAAATGTTCCACTCTGATAGACATACAGACTCTTTTACTTATTCATTGCTTTGCTCTGCTTAAATTGAGGTCGAATAACCAAATTTGCTGTTAGGCCAAACACCTCAATAAAAAAACAGGATGATTTGTCCATTTGGCTTAATGTGATACCAGGAGATAAGACAAACTGCACAGTGAGAAAAAAAAAACAACACATATATCAGCACTCACCTTGACACTGCGTCTCCTTAACTGCAGGCTCGAACCCAGCCATGCAAGTACAGGAACCTACAGGAACCATCCACTCTCCATCTCCATTGCAGTAGAGTTTAAGAGGTACAGACACCTCAAGAGCGTTCGGCACACAAGTGCCTGGGGCAATGACTAGTGACGTAGCCTCGGCTCCTGTGGCTGTCTCTGGGAAGACGGCAAAATTGGCAATGGTCGTGGAACACTTCTTGTAGAAAACTCGGACAGAGATTAAAGACATGCAGGCGCCCAGGTCCTGGAAAGCCAGATAGAAGCCGGCCTTGGAAAGTGGTCCAAAACTGCGAATCTTAGTGTTGACTCGACCAGACTCCAACATAGAGAAGCTCTCATCTGGAGCAATGGTGTCCACCTTAACGTAAGGATTCTCCATCCAAAAAGGACTGGTGGCGGTGGCTGAATCCGAGTCAGACTCATAGTAGAACAGATTGAAGGTCTCTTTACATGATCCTGGAATGTTGGGAATACTGTTGCAATCTCGTACGGTGAACTTCATCTCCACATAAACACGGAGAACATCCTTTCGAGGGATGAAATCACTGCGAAGCCAGTTGTTCTGGTTAAGCTCACGAACATTGCACACTTGGTATGTTCGGATGGGGTTCATGGCATCGTCGTAACCGCTAACTTCCTCCCACTGAAGAAAAAAAAGAACAGAGGGAAAAAAGAGAACACTGTCATAGATATACAACAACTTGCAAGTTCACCTTCGGAATGAGCTAGCACTTAATATATACTGCATTTGAGGATTCTTCTACAGAACAATAGCAATAACAAATGTTTTTATCTAAAGTATGGTACAATACGCCTCATTGTCAGTATTATAAATGAAACTATTCTCATTTTGATGTTATCCAGGGCTTTAGAATTCTGAGGTGTTACGCTACAGAGGTACGGCAGGCAATAAATTGCTCTTTCTCAGCTACAGCCCCACACGCCATAGCTAAGAAACAATATAACAGAGGGAGCAAGCTGAGAAAAAGAGTGAATGGGGCAGATGAAAGAGAGGGGAAATTAAATTTTGTGCTTTTTGGTTTCTGCCTTTTCAATTACACGTTGTGTATGGTGTCATTAAGTGGGGAGCTGCACGTTGGTCTTTCATCTGCGTTCACCAGTTCAATGAAGAAACCTGCCTGGCAAATTCATCAAAATTACAGTGGAGTTTAGGAACTCCATTGAATAAAACAACGAGTGGATGTTTACCTCATACCTCGAGTGTGGAGTACTCTCTGCATCACTTCACAATTAATTACTGTTCAATTAAACCATCATGATTGTATTGTATTCATGCAGAGCAACATTCAATCCTCTACCTAAATGATTTCTCTTATCTACCAGAATTAAGAGTATGCTTCTTTGAGTGAGATGTATCATCAAGAGGTTGATTGTTATTGTGGTACTAAAGGCTGCATTGTGCGTCCTACATTAGCATGTTTACAATGAGTATACAGGTCTTGGTGACAATGAACATAAGTTTTGAGCGGAGATTTGGCGATTTGACGATAAATTAGCAACACCATGAGATGCGACAAGGTTGAATATAGTTCAACATTATGCAAGTGAGCAAGTGAGCTACTAATGGTAGTAAAGACTGTGGTCAAGTAAGAACACCTAGCCTACTAGCAATCTTGGCAGCTAATGAAGGTTTATACATCAACCTCTTCTTGCTTAAACAAACAGCATATATCAATGAGAAATGATTTATCTTCAATTTGTTAAAGGAACAATTAGATTAATGCTCAGCCTTGGGATACCATCCCACTTCTTTTGATTACAGTGAGTTAAATTTTAGAGTAAGAAAAAGCAACCCTAAAGAAGAAAATAAGCTGTAGCCAAAAAGGAAAAATAAAACTACGCAGCATCAAGAGATTTGTTGAGAGAGTAGCATAGTGTTCGTGTAGAGGTGAAGTCTTTAATTAACACAGCGATATGGATGTTGTGTGGACAGGTCATTCATCCCTACGGGCCCCAGGGACCCCAGGCAGACAGGGCTTCCAGAAGTCCCTGCTTTATCACAGCCTTTCTGAGCCAAGGGTGCTGAAATCAATAATAAGCATCAGGTCAATGGGACAGGAGAAAGAATGAGGTGTAAATGGGCATTTAGTTCAGTGCAATAAATTGCTGAGAGAGTAAAGATGGGAAAGAGGAAGTGGCCCACACATTGCACTGATTTGGATTTCTTTTGGCATAAAGCCACAATAAAACATTCCTCTTTCCAGGATTAAGATTGCTCAATCAATTTATTTTCAACTCAGTATTAGTGAAATAAGCTTACAAATTGTGTTTTCTGCATATTAAACTTTGATACGAGAAAGTACTTTCATACACACTTCAGCTTCGAGTTGAATATTTATACACAATCATTTTTTTTTTTTTTTTTCCATACTGCATATCTTCGATTTGTGAGGGGGAAGATGAATTCATTTATTTATTTACTTTAGCCATGGAATGATGGTTCATGTGGTTTATTTATAAATATGTAAGTGCATTTTTATTACAGCTTTTGTTTATCTTGGAAGAATTAGCAGGTCAGGTTTAAGCAACAGCATGCCATTATGTTTATTTTCCTTAATGGTGTTACAGTCTGTATTTATCTGTGTTTATTTCTCAGGTTACAGGTGTCAGACTAATGACTAATAGAGTATCTCTCTCTCTCTCTCGCTCTCTCTCTCTCTCTTTCTTAGCTGCTGAGTCAAGTTGGGAATTATTCCAACTTTTTGCCCCTGTTTTTATTATCTTGGCACAGTTCCCACTTTGGATTTCTGGGTGCGACATACCATCGAACTTAGTGTCACATAAAATTAGAATTGAGTGTGGCATAAGAAAGAGAGATATGGAGGGTGCCAATAAAGCCAGTGGGTAAATCTCCAAAAACATACGGTCAAAATCATATTTCAGCCAAAAAGAAATGGGAAATTGTATTTAGCAAAAAAAAAAAAAAATCATTATTTATATTTAAAAATTAATAATAATAATAATAATAATAAAATAGACACATAATTATGACAAGACAAGGCACCCGTATTCTTATAACTTCAAAAAATAAATATTCACTTGATTTGATTTTGGTTTGAATGTGACCAGTTTTCATGCGATTCACACCATCAACTTCAGAATGAAATAAAAGGTGTCCAGAACACTGTGATATTTAAGGTAAGGATGCACTAGTGCCACATTTCCCCTGTCTGTCCTAAAATACAGAAGGGCGGCGTGGGTAAAATGTGTGTATGACGGAGAGCAGAAGGGAAAGAATTGGAGAATGTATGTCCTGAAAGGAGGCATCTGTTGGGGTGTGAAGGGGTTGTGCTTTGGCCCATTGTGCTAGTGAGTTTTAGTGCTTAATGGGGGCGGGGAGGGATATTTACAATAATAATATATGGACCGGGAAGGTGAGATGCCAGTTGATTTGTGTCTTTGGGGCTGTTCTTGAGCTTCGGTGCATTGGTGCTAAGTTACTCGGAAGTAAAGGTTTTGGGGAGGGGTGACTACAACAGCTGAGATTGTATGGCTGGGGCAGGAAGGGCCAATGGACACATGCAGAACCCTGAAGTACAGGATATAGAGAAAGAGAGGTGCAGACCAAAAATCGGAGAATTACACAAATCTGAACAAAAGAAGTAAGAAAAGGCAGCAGTCTCTGGGTATTGTGAAAGATATACTGAGCAAAGGATACTTCTGCTGTGTCTGCCAAAAGCTTGTGGGCACAAATTTCACTTTTGGAGAATGAATGTAATACAGCTAGGGTGAAATCTGATCTGGGCATTGGCTTTATCTGATGAAACTCAGAGCTTCCTGTGTTTAACATGCTATATTTGAACAAGGCTGCAACAGGACTGTTTATAATACCTCTTGATTTAAAGGTAGTTTAACTATGACATTTACTGTATGAGAGAATCTCACGAAACATGTCAAGAATATGTATAGTCATTTTTAACACTCAAATTAAAGATTTCAATGGAAAAAAATAAGAAATTAGGTTTGTCTTGAAAAAATTAGGCCAATATTAAGACTACTCTATATTTTGGAATGATTTTAATGACAATTAAGTAATATATATATATATATATAGCATTACCTATATGCCTGAGATGACACTTAAAATGACACTTAAAAATGTGCTTAATTAAAAATGTGATTTTATATATATATATATATATATATATATATATCTCAGTCCTTCCAGGATTTCGTGGGACTTTTTCTGATTTTTATGGCCTAAAATGACTGAATTTGCGGCGGCTTTTCTCAAAATTTGCGGCTATATTTGACATGTTAGCATTGTTTTTACCTTTCTGACCTTGAGAACCATTGCAGCGCTCCAGACTAACATTTGAGGGCAATAGAATTGGTGCCATTAAGTTCTAAGGTGGCACCAGCCCCTGATTTGGCAGAGCTGAGAGGGCTGACAGAAAAGCACTGAGCTTGAGTTGAGATGCAGATAATATTAACTTATATTTTATTATTATATTTAATAAATATTAAAAATATACACTACCAGTCAAAAGTTGTAAAATGGTAAGATTTTTAATGTTTTAAGTTTCGTCTGCTCACCAAGGCTGTATTATTGTGAAATATAATAATATTTCACAATAATACTGTTTTACTGTATTTTTAATTAAATAAATGCAGCCTTGGTGAGCAGACGAAACTTCTTTTAAAAAACATAATAAATCTTACTGTGTCCAAATTTTTGATTGGTAGTGTATACTAGAGTGTGGAAATCTGCAGCATCTACTACAGTGGTAATTTATTGTATTTTTTATTTCTAAATAAAGTCATTGCTTTCCTACATTGTGAAACTTTTAGTTTTACAAATGGGGACAAACTATGGAGGATGAACAATGTAATAATGTATTGGACATCACATTAAAAATAACATTCAAATTGGGCAATATTGAAAAGTTGTGTGAAGCACTTAAAAGCATTTGAAAACATTAGTCTATTTCTGCCACAGGTTATTTCTGTTGGTGTTACTACGCTACACTAACCTCACAGAATTTTCTGTTAAACCACAGATATCAGATCAAACAGTTTCTACGTTGACACTGTTTGATCTGATATCTGTGGTTTAACACAAGAATTCTGTAATGAATTTGAATGCTTCTCACAAGATTTTACATCGATATTATTAATTCTGTGGTGAATTCAAGCCCTTTCTTCCCAGTGCTGTGTAATAACGGTGTTGTGTGTTCGAGATCGGCCCACTGCTCTGAACTCCTGTCTCGTTGTCTATTATTGGTCTGAGCTACGCAGCTCAAACGAGTTGACTAAATGCATGTTGCGATGACGTCACAGGACGCGTCTAAGCCCAAAATCTGCGGCAATTAAGAAAAAATGCAAGTTCCTCCGAATATTGTGGAGTACGCGAAATCTTGGAGGGCCCTACAAACAGACCGGTTCATTTTTTTCTTTTTAATGTTAGGGTGAAATGTCACCTGGATTTTTTTTTTTTTTTTTTTGAGATTTACCTCATACTTTATTTTGACTGAAGGAGTGGATCAAATAAGCATAATGTACTCTCAGGTTAACCAAAGTCAAACATAACAGTAATAACTCACCCCAGTTTCAGGATGTGAGGTCCATGCAAGTTCAGTGGTGGCCCATTTGGTGTCCATAAGTGTTTCTGCAAAAAAATAAAATAAAATAAATATATATAAAAAAAAGATCCATTCAGTTTGAGGAGCAAAATTAACAAAAGAAAGAAAGAAAGAAAACTAAATGAAACGGAAAACCTTGGGAGGAATTGATTTCACACTGTGAATGACGAACTAAGCAACACATAACAGTTACTGTCCATATTGTTAATAGGTAGGCTATTAATGCATTGTGGTAAATTCACGAGTGCAGGAACAGAGAAACACTATCATGCTAATCAACAGTGAAAAGACGGTAGAAAGGCAAAACAGCTTTGTGGGTGATCCAGAAGGCATTGTCAAAGATTTATGACAGCCCTCCTCTAATTAGATTTAATTAGCCATGTATTTGCTGGGTGGGAAAGAAAAGCTAAGTGTTTTTGAAAGACAACCCGTTACCCTTCCCACACGTACACATACACAAAACATCCACACACTCGCACCCTTAAGCTAGCAGCTGTAAAACTCAAGAGGATATATAACAGAGCAAAAGAGTTCTTGAATAGCGCCATAAAACTCTCAAAAGGAAGATCTTCACAATTTCCTCAATACCCAATATGTTCTGCCTGTCTGTTTTTTTTTTTTTTTTTTTTATCCCACCAGCCATATGTGCAGCTCTCTGTTTTTATTATAATGAAAGCACACTCACTCAAACATATTGAGTCAACCATTTTGCCTTCCGCCACCTGCTTTGGCTGTTTATGTGTAGCGGTTGCAGTTACAATTGCACGTTGTTACTATGGTTTTACTAAATTAGATGGATGGGACTGTTTTACAAGTGCACTGAAATCATATGTTAGAGAACAAAACATCGGACTAAGTTTCTTGTCTTCCGAAATGAGCGCTAAATCCGGTTACACCTGGTATTAACATCCGTTCCGGGGGTAAACAGGGTTTGAAAGTTGTCAGAAACGCATTTGTGACTGTGATTTAAAATGCAACTTAAAAATAAATAAATAGCTGTCTTATTTCAAACAATAAACCCTAAAGCTCTCTTATTTTAATGGAAAACCACAGAAGCTTCTCTTTTGTTGACAACTGCCAGTTTATAAGTGCTTCTCATTACAAATTTGCGAAGATGATTGGCACATATTATGTTCCCAAATGCACACTATAATTGTCCCAAACTTCATGTGAAGCAGCATTTACGAACGGAGCCACTCTAAACACAGGATCATAAGCTGCATGTGTGTAAATGAACACAGTGCCATGATTCACTTTCAAACACGCTACACATATTTAATTATATCGCAAACAGCCATATCGCAATTTAAATTTAATTTCAATCAATCGCGCAGCCCTACCGCTTTGTGTTTGTAGCACAATGAAAATGCATACTAATGCCAAAGTCCCTTTAAGGTAAGTCATGTGACCCGGCAGCCATCTTTAAAACTATTTCAGTTAAGCAAGTGCAGCTTCTATTTCTTTGAATAGGTAAACATCAAATTCTCCAAAGCTGTTCACCAAGCTTACGATTAAATTTCAAATTTGAAATCACCAATAAAATCTAAGAACTGTCTAAGAAATTTTGATTCCAAACGCTCAAATCATGACAAAAAAAAAAAAAAAACTGCATTTTTCAGGCTGGACCTGCCAATGCGCATTTTCAGTCATAAGGACGCATCTCAGAATACATAGAAGGCGTGACTTAATCCGACATATTGTATGCATCACTTTCTCCCATTCATAGTAATATGAGTGCACTGTCTTTGTATATCAAAAGTCTTTGTTGATCTGTCCCAGACAACATTGAAAGACAGCCTACTCACCTGTCAATCAAACTTGATATTAATAGAGTTGTCTAATTTGACCACCTGAGATTGTATTACTTGAGATGGATGTTAATGCCAGGTTTAAATTACTTTTATCTTCTCCACTCATCTTTGTTTACTGGTGAAAACAGACATGAAAAATGTGTCTGCTGGAAATAGCGAACTTGATTGTGGCTACTTGAGATGTTTCAAACACTGAGGTCTTTGTACAGTAAGTAGAAACCATCTGAGGCAGTTATTTATTCTTCATATAGAATACGCCATTGGTTTCCTATTAGGATGTCATATATTGTGTTGGGATCATATGTCATTTTGTGTTATTGACTGACAAGTCAGCTGACATTCAAACACACTCCACAAAATATCTTGTTGTTTAAAAGAAAACCATAAGTCAGCTGCCAGCTGTGGAAAAGCAAGCACGCAGGTACTAGCGCAAATAAAACGCCAGGCAAAACCAGAGAAAAAGGAATGGAGTGAAAGAAAATGCGTCTCAGTTCTGACTCAGTGAAACAGGCGGAACGTTCAGGAGCATGCGGCGATTGACTGCAACCTTCTGTTTTGTTTGCGTTTTGTAAGCTGCGCTGAAAAACAGCAAAGCTGAGCATTGTGTCAGCTGAGCGCGCTTTTAGATGAGGAGGCAAGTCCTGGCTCAATGTGAGAGCGAACACAGTGGAGGGTGACCCACCCCTCACCCCAGCCTGCCGCAGTCAGGGGGGGCGAGAGGCCATGCCCTCAATGCGACAATTCATTCACACTCCAGCATGAAGCCTACAGCAGCACCAAGCCTCCATTACGGCCTACAGACAACTTTGCTCCAGTTAAAATGGCTCCACACAGGGAACGTTTTGTTTAAGCAGCAGAGAACCCATGGTTTATTTCCTGTTTCTCCCACTTCTCAGGAAAATTCGAAGACTATGGGTAGTTTCTGGCAAGATGTTGAACCTGATTGACGAGTGCTCTAAAAAAACCCTTCCTTGCGCAATCCGTCTGGCATTGGATGTTTGAGTGTGAAGCATGGGCAAACTTTGAGTTATAAACCCAATGACATAAAAGAATCCACCATAAACTCAAGTTAGTGAGGCAGAACATTTGAAACTTGAAAAAGTAGGCCGACATTTAAATTAACTGCCGTAAATTAAAACGCAGGTTTCCTTATTCACCTCATGTTGACTTAACTGTCATAAAAACAGTTTTTTACAGTTTTTTCAAACTATAAAACACTAAAGTATAATAAAATAGCAATAACATACTATATAAACTACAATATATTTTTAATAATAATATGTATTTTTAATATAAAATGTCACCACTATTGTGTAAAGTGATAAATGGTTTGCAGTTTATAAAAACTTATAAATTAGCAAAAATAAATCATTATACATATGGCTATATGGCTTAGTAAGGTTTAGAACATTCTCATAAAGTCTCAAAATCTCAGAAAATGTAAATATTTGAGTTTACTAAAGCACATATCATATAACATAATTCGAGGAAAACTGACTTGTAGCCAAATGTTTAGAAGGAAATATGGAAAAATGTGTAAAGTTACTGTAAATTTGTTTTTGGTCCAAACACTTTTTTTTTTTTTTTTCACTGAAGTACAAGAAAATAGCAACAACATACTATTTTAGCTACTTAAAAACTATATAAACATATGTATATATATATATATATATATATATATATAGTTGATATATAATTTCACCACATTGTGTTGTCACAGGTTTTTAAATATTGTGTAAAAGGGTAGAACTTTATATTGACTTACTATATATAATGGCGTTGTATAATGTTTAACCTAATGTAAATATGTCAATATTTTAATTGCATATTAATAAGGTCTCAGACTCAAAAATCCCAAGAAAAATTATAAACTTGAGGTTACCAAAGCACATTTGTGGAAGTAGGTGTAAATTACTAAACAATAAGTCATTGTTTTTGGTTCAAACACTAAATATACAAGTTGCATGGCATACACACATTTAGAGGAAATTTATCATTCATAGAATTACACGTTAACACACACACACACAGGTTTGTTTTTGTGAATTGTGAGGACATTCCATAGGAGTAATGGTTTTTATACTGTAAAAAACGTATTTTCTATCGCCCTACACCAACCCTACCCCTAAACCTACTCATCACAGAAAACTGTGCACATTTTTACTTTCTCAAAAAAAAAAAAAAAAAAACCTCATTCTGTATGATTTATAAGCCTGTTGAAAACATGGGGATATGGGGTAATGTCCTCATAAGTCACCCTCTCCTTGTAATACCTAGGTCATACTCATGTCATTATACAAATTTGTGTCCTGATATGTCACAAAAATGCGCACGCAAGCACACACACGTATTGATGTAAGAAAGGTCAGCTCTTCCATTCTAATCCTCTAATGATAGAGCAGCGTTAATAACAGAGGAAGACAGAGAAACAACACACACACACAACATGCTCATTCTGCGGGTTTACTAGCGCCTTAAAATATTTCTTTGTTCCAGAAAGCAGTCTACTTTAAAAAGAGATGCATGTGAACAAAACCACCTCTATTGATACAAAGAATGTTCAGTGGATTTAGAAACTGACTCAGTGCCGTGTGGGCAGACAGGTGAGAGATTACTGCAGGATTTTAGCCCAACTGCTTTCAGCTTTAGCGATTCCTTTTTTCCATGTTGTTTGGAGGTTAGAACATGTGGAAAAGCAAGGAAAACTCAATGTTAAACAGCAAAGACTAAAAGAATTACATTTGCATACACACACACACACACACACATATATATATATATATATATATTTTTTTTTTTTTTTTCTCTTTAATTATTATGATTATTTTAGCACAGATTTATCTATTCCAATTAGCATCTAAAGGTTTGCCAATTTTGTCTACTGCTGCGCTGTTGTGAAATCATACCGAATGACTGCGCTGTTGTGAAATCATACCGAATGACTGTGCTGTTGTGGAATCGTACCGAACGACAGACTTAAGGACGAAAAAAAGAATGTCACTCTCTGTCTCCAAACACTTGAGCTCTGTTTTGCCACCCAACATTGAGATCTGTCAACAGCGTGGGGAAAACACTGCATTAAACGTATTAAAGCTATTAGACTGATTGCTTTGTATGTGCTTTTGTTGCTGCTTTTATTAGCTGTTGGGGGGTTTGGTGAAGCAGGCAGAAAGTGGGGGAGAGATTCTGGGAGAGAGAGGGAAAGACGTTGAAAGAGGTTGGAGGAAAGGGAGGTGGGGGGATCCTATTTAAATTGAAATGTGGTGAGCGGCCCAGGCTTTTGTGCCACACTGGAGTGTGGTGATTAGAGGAGTAGGCTGCTTTTGGCGAGCTGGCGTGCAACCTCTAATTGGTCGACGGTTCTTGATGTAGGTGGCTGCATCTCCAACACCCTGAATCCTCCATGGGAATTCCATGAAAAGAGTGTCCTTATTCCCATCCGTCCACTTGCCGTCAGTCACGGCACAATGCCTGTCACTCTCTGGGCCATTTACGTACTAACAAGGCCCACTGTCAAAGCTGCAGATGTAGCTTTCATTTCATGACGGAATTACTGTAATTTCCAACCAGTAAAATCACCCGTGTGTTTGTCGAATTTGTAATTGTACAGTGGAAACTCTTAACTTCAGGAAATGCAGACTTCTCCCACTTGATTATTGTTGTCATTTTGTGCTACATTTACATCTGTGCCAGACTTTTGTCCAAAGCTACATATAATGTATTCAAGCTATGAATTTTATTAGTATATGCGTTCCCATTCTTGTCTTCTTGTCTTCTTCTTTAAAGAAACTTTACTTTAAAGAACATTTTAAGCCATTGTTGTAATAGTATTTTGTCATGCTTTAAAGAAGTATACTTATTTTGATGTTGAATAGCATACTATTTTAACTTTGACATTTAAAGTTAATATATTTTAAATGTACTAAATTAAAATGTCATTACAAATATATTTAAACACATGACATACAAGTTTCTATAGAAATATCATTACCATAAATGTAATATCAGTTTACCATAAATGCTTCTCAGTACATTTGGCAGTACACGTTTTTCATATTTCATGTTTCAAAAACAATAAAAGTAACTATGTAACTACATAGAAAGATGTACTACTTAAGTACATTTTACATTTCTTGACACCCGTTACAATGACAGGAAGGTGACAAAGAGCATGAGTGTGCCTGCTAAATTTTTGTTTGTTGTGTTAATTAGTTCTTCAGCTGACGTTAGAAGATGGCAGGATTGGCGCAAGGTCTTAGGGGGTCTGATTTTGAAGCTGACATGATCAAGGGAATGGGGTTGTGGAAGATGAGCCCGTTTGCTTTGATCAAACAGAATCAGACATGCCGTTCACTCTCACAGACAGCACAAAGACAAGCACGCGGGTTCATATGGCGAGCAAAAGATAAGACACAACCAAGATGAATATTCAAGCTTTGTGTCAAAAAGAGGCTTGTGAACCCCATAGTGCGTTCCAGTTCCAGTTCCAGCCTTAGAAATGGGCATTGCACCCCCTTACCCACATTGATTCTCTTTTTTTTTTTTTTCCCCTTTCCAAGGTCTTTAATTACAGAGCACAGTCAATCTGGTGAACAGGCAGCCCCTGGGGCGGCTGTCTGCTAACCAGGTGTGCTCCCAACTATGTGTTCCGACTGTCTAAATGGGCGTCCTTAGCTAGTAAGCCCATTTTTGCATTTTTGTTAAAGTATAAGTGGTATTCAACTGCTAAAAGTCGTATATTAGTCCCTTAGAGTAGTAATGTGTACCCTTAACGTACTACTATGAACCCTTGGCTTGCTTAGTTTGGGTTTAAAACACACCTGATATTCCGTAATATTATTGATTTGACACTACTGGATGAGAACAAAACTTGAACTGAATTGAGCTGGATGATGACTTGTCTTTAGTAGAGTTGCTTTATAGCTGAATTGAATTTGTTTCATAATTGACAAATTTTACAACATCAGCAATGCTACTGAACCAAATTAAATCAACACTAAACTGACTCAAGCTGAATAATGACACTATTGCCTTCTGTAGAGCTGCTTATAGCTGAATTGAACTCATTTCATAACTGATGAACTCCACA
Source organism: Hypophthalmichthys nobilis (assembly GCA_037950665.1). Taxonomy (NCBI): domain Eukaryota; kingdom Metazoa; phylum Chordata; class Actinopteri; order Cypriniformes; family Xenocyprididae; genus Hypophthalmichthys; species Hypophthalmichthys nobilis. The sequence goes on along the minus strand of CM075476.1, from coordinate 28,488,608 downwards.
CACTTACTGAACTGAACAAGCACTGAACTGATTTGAGCTGAATAATAACACTATTTTTTAGAGCCGCTGATTTTGCTGATTTTGTCTCATATTTGATGAAGTTTTGCATCATTGATTCTGTTATTTTTTTCAGTTTATTACTATGAAGCTCCTTTGAAACAATCTATGTTATAAAGCATTGTATAAATAAAGGTGACTTGACTGTAAGGCATAAGTAAGATACAAAGATGCCACTTTAAGGCTACTGGGACAAAGGATAAGCTGTTTCACCCCTGAAGGTACAATTTCTGCTTCTTTCTGAGAGTGTACGCATTATACATTACATTATACAGTTTACATTATATACACGTACATTATTACGTATTGCGTATATAATGTTATAATATTGTAATAAAAGCATTATTACATGGTTATGCAAAATACTAAACATTTGGCATTTGCATTTCAAGTGAAAACATTATATATATATATATATATATATATATATAATTACTGAAGCCATTTTAACCTGACCACCTACGGCTATTATTGTGGTCAATTACCATGAATTCGGCACGTGTCCCTTAAAGCACTTAGCGAAAGAGTTACGATACTGCACATCAGTTACTCTGTTGTGGCTAGACAGGACACAAGATGCGTTGAGATGGAGATAAAGCACGATCAGCTATTAATGAGCACTTAAGCTAACACGCTGGCGTATTCTGATACTGAACGTTGATCCAATTACAGATTTCACACTAAACGGGAGCCGTCTGTTAGACTCACATTGCTACAGGAGTACAATCAATTAATGCGTTTGTGTTTCCTCTTGTAGAGGCGAGTTATTGTATGGCCACAAGGCAAACATAAATGCCTAGGCCTCGTCTGTGTTCATAATTTTAGCTTGGCCTGTTGGTTAGAAAAAACTTAAATGTGTTCTCCACTAATCAATATCTACCAATGCTTTATTCTAAAGATGTATACTTTTTGGTTCTCCAATCCTTCCCTCGAAACGTTACAGTATGATATCTTCGCACTGATACTTCAAGCATCGTTACACAATGTTAATGACAGTGTTTGCTGATCAGACAGCTGTACTTTTATGATGCATGATGTGTTTTTTGTGGCTTCCTAGACTTAAACACTAGCATAACGTAATTTATGCGTCAGAACATGTGATACTCCACACGGTCATGCTTCGGTATTGCTGTTGATGGTCATGACATCTTAGCAAGAGTTTCTGCTTGGGTTTTTTATACGTAATCATAAAAGAAAACTCTGTTTGGAACCCCTAATGGATATGGTGATGGAAAAAATTTATGAGATAGAAGGGAAAATTATATTTCAATGCTTTTGCGTTCTCTTATGCAATCACCTGAGAAAATTTTGCAGTTACTCACACAATGTTTGTGTTTCCCAGAAATAAATTTGCGTCCACTTGCAAAACTTTACGACTATGCATAGTTTCGTGGGGGAACACAAAGGTTTTGCGAGTTTCTTGCACTGTAAACCCCAACGCTCAAAATAATTAATTGGTTTGAGTGGGACAAACTTAAATTAAACTAATTAGTTCAGTCAAATTAACTTTTATGAGTATTTAGCACTTTCTTTTTCTTTCGAGTTCACGGAACTGACATTTTAAGTAAACTGAACTGTTCCATTGTTTTAAGTTTTATGAACTAATTTCTTCTAATTTAGACAAACTTAAGTTTAACTGAAACTGGACTGGGATTTCTATTTCCCAGCATGCAGGGTAATTTTAAGTTAAATGTATAAATTAGTTTACTCAAATATTTTAATTTAAGAACAATTAAAATGAATGAGCGCAAAATAAAAATCTGCTAGTTCTGCTTACTTAAACTTGGAATTTCTTAACTTAAAAATTTTGATGTAACCGATTGCCTCATTTTTTTGAGTTTTGCCAACTTATTTGGGTTTACAGTGTGGGAGAACCCAAAGGTTTTGTGAGGTAACGCAAAGATTTTCTCAGGGGAGTGCAAAACTTTTGCATGCGAATGTAAAGTTTCTTGGGGGAACGCAAAACTTTTGAGCAATACTTTTGCAACTATGCAAAGTTTATCAGGGGAACACAAAGGTTTGTGAAGTCCTTGCAAAGAAACACAAAAGATTTTGTGAGTGAACGCAAAGATTTTGAAAGCAAACACAAAGTTTCTCAGGTGAACGCAAAACCTGTGTGACTATGCAAAGTTTCCTAGGGGAACACAAAACTTTAGAGAAAACACAAAAGCATTGAAACATATATTTTTCTTCTAATTTTTTTTTTTTTTTTTTTACCTCCATATTGACACACCTAGGTACTTTTTTATATTACAATTTTCTGCATTTTAGAATGGAAGCAAAAACATTAAAACAAATGGAAATATGGAAATTATATAGTAACCATAAAAATGTTAAACCAACCTAAAATATCTTACATTTTTAGGTTCTTCAAAGAAGCCATCCTTTACTAGGGTCTCAACAACTCTTTCTTTCTCCCTTTTTAATGTTTCATTCACACCTTTTCTATCTCTGTCTTCTTTTCCCAAGTGTCTGAGGGTGCATCAGTCAACAGGAAGTGTTTTGACAGGCCGGCGCTGATCACAGCCTTCCTTTCCATCCACTTCATTCTCTCTCATTCCCCGCATATCTCTGAAACCCCTTCTCTCTTTTTCTCCCTGTCTATCATGCTCCCCAGGTCTCCATTACTGTCAGCGGGAGGCAGGGCCAGCTAGAATAAATACAGATGACTCAACTAGCCGTTGAAAAATGCAAGTAAGAGTAAACAGGTTTACAGAACACTTGGAAGAGGAGGAGGGACACTTTGACTCCTAAAAACATCACATAAAAAGCACTAAGAAAATAATAAAACATATGTTTAAGCCATAAAAGGTCATAGTGATCCAAACCAAGCAAAAGTGCCAATTTGCTTCATTATGTACCACACGGAAATGCATTCTATTCAGTCAAAAAAACACCAGTGACTTCCTCGGAAACTGATTTTATGTTTCTGGTGTCACCCTGGTGTCATTTCTCAGATTTGATGAAATGTCAAATCTGACTAACCTTTAGAGATCTTTGCTTTTAGTGAAGTTTAGACATTATCTTAAATGCAAAATGAGGTTAAGAATTTTAAACAATACAAATTATATATATATATATATATATATACATACAGTGAGTGGAGAAAATTACAGTTCATGGAGCGTGATGAATCCTGTCATTGGCTGAGCCTAGCGTAAGCACATTGTAACCAACCGTCAAAAAACTCTCCCTTTCCTCAAGCGTAAAAATTAAAAGGACTATAATCACGATAACTATGTTATCTATGACTATGATTGATTTTCTCGTTCTGGTTGAAATTCAGCTCTGACTGTAATAAACTGCTAGGGATGCAAGTCTGCCAATACTGCTAAAAAAAAAAAAAAAAAAAAAAAAATCCACGCTCAATAGAGAACTCAATGCGCCATTACCCCCAACTCATATTATCATTCAAGCTATGTCCTTAAATCTGGCATACGGTACTGATGGAGAAAAAGATCCTGAGAACTTTGGTATTTTCATGTGGTACTATTGAGGCATGTTGTCACAAAGTGAACTGTATCTTTTTACTGAGCAATAACACTGAAAAAGACATAAATGTCCAAACGGAAACCTGAAAACCCTACCCTAAGAAATTTTCACTCAAGTGAATGAGTGTGACAACTAGCCCCGGTCTCCAGGGAGCCCTGCGTCCTTCCTTTTAAAATCCTGGATGTGTTGTGTTTGGAAATATTTTTGTATTCCCCTCCTGTGTTTTGTAATCCAAGTCAAGGAACGTGGCAGGAGGCACCGCTGACTTCCTCAAACTTCCATTCCAGGTTCATTATGGAGGTATTTTGGCACTGTGCTGCCCACTGGCCTTGCCTGTCAGCAACGGAGAGGAGTTGTTTGTTGAAGCGGCTGTCCAGGGACTCATCTCCATTCTCCAACAGCCCGTTTGCCGTACTTGCTTCCCTTTGACACGTTCATTATGCCACTGCAGAGGCAGCCAACAGACATCTAGGCTAAATATATGGTAATGGCACGATCCCTCAGGACTACTGGAAGGCATTTGCCATGCTATAACACTAAGGAGGTACTTCAGAGTGTGGCGAATGTTGAAATGCCCCCAAACTCTCATTTTCTCCAACCTCTTTTACCTTGCGATAAAATGTTTGTGAAAGGACGTCGGGGATGACATCACAGTTTGTGATCGATAAAGGCACGCACACAATGCGAAACACAAAAATGCACACATATATGGGTGTTTCTTCAATTATGGTTATTTTTTCAAGATATAATATTTCCATATTTTACAATTGAAAGTCTAGGTGTGTGATAAGTGTAAAACTATGCAATATACAAATATAACCTACGTAAAAGGCATTGAAACAATTGCAAAAATAAGATATTAAAAAAGAAAAGTAGCAAAAATAATTGTTAATGTGACAATCTAGCAAGAAGTTGAATTCTGTTAGTGTTAACTGAGATAAGCAATCAAAATTAAACATGCCCATATAATTGTATTCATCCTTGCAGTCACTCAGAAGGACCTATAACTCTAGTGTATATAAATGTGAAGGCTTTACAGTTCTGCTATGAATTAGGTATTGAGATGTACGTCAGGATACAATTACTCCTGATATAGCCATCAGCCAAACATACATCATCATCTTACTATGCAAACATACAAATAACCTCTAATGGCTGTTAAATATGAGATTTCTGCTTTGTATCATGAGACAGCTGTTTGTTAGCAGCTACGTTGGACTGATGTAGGCCACATTTCCAGCGTTCCAGTGGCTTTGTAATGTTTCAAATATACCGTCTGGGGCAGCCAGTGAGGTTGAGATTCCTTTTCATTTCTTGAAAAGAAAACCCAAGCTGTGAGGGCAAGAACCCTGCTAACTTTCCAGTGCTGTCACATATTAGCATTGGCAGCTACTGCTGAAGACATGGGAACAAATCTGTAGCTCAGTTTCGGCTGTCATGCTGCATGCTAATTATCAGGATATGTTGTGGTTTACCTGCTTGAACAAAGAAAACATGACTAATGGCTCCAGCTACACCGCAGCGTAATAGGAGTTATTATGTTAAGTTCTTTCTTTTTTTACATTTCTTGCTACATGTGACACATTAGCCTGAGGCAGTGCGGGTATTTTTTGACTACCTCTTCTCACGTTAGCTCATTAAGCCCAGAGCCACTTGTTAATGTTTACCTGCCTACTCATTATCTGATACAGGTCAGAGCCGCAACAACAAAGAAAGGTTAGGCAGTTACATACAGGAATGTGCCTGGGTAGGGCTTTTGTGACTGTTTAGCCGACAAATAGACACAAAAACAAATACACCCACACAGATGCTCTAAATTTGATCATTGACTAAAGCATGGTTTGAAACTGTCTTGAGTGAAAGGGACACTATCATTCATGCTATATTTGGGAACACTCTTCCTGGAAATTTCTGCCCCACTCTGGCACTTTGGAAATATGTCAATAGCAGAAAGTAGGGTGCAGAAATATGCAAATTTCCAAGCATATTCAGGCACAAGATTTTACCCCATAATCATGTTATTTATATTTTAGTGCTCAAACCAGAGGGAACTGATCGGTTGATGGCAATGTTGTTCAGGGACTAATAAAGTTTGCTGATCCAGGTATGTCTTTCCTAGGTAGCATATTAACCTACCTAGAATGTACCTCTGCTTACTTTTTCTCTTTTTTTGCAAAACTACAAAAATATACCTATACATACAATTCACTTCAGTTTCTGCTGCGTCACAGCTACATCACTGCAATTAGTCAACTATTGATGTCGGTGCCAATAGCCTAGTGGTTAGTGCGCCGACACATGATGCAAATGTGTTCACGGTGACCCGAGTTTGATTCCCGTCTCGAGGTCCTTTGCCGATCCTGCCCTCCTCTCTCTCTGCCCAATGCTTTCCTGTCTGTTCTCTACTGTCCTATCTGAATAAAGGCACAAAAAGCCCATATATATACATATATATATATATATATATATATATATATAAATATAAACTATTAAAGCATTGATGTAAACAATAGATCTACATAATATTCACATATTCAGTTCATAGTGGACATAATGTATTAACCATAATTAGCAATAATATTTAAACCTATAACATTTTACGTAGATAACATTTAAACATAAAAATGTTATATCTTACAGTTATGACTTTTTGCTCGCAATTGCGAGTTTATATCTCCCAATTCTGACTTTATAACTCACAATTTTTAGTTTATATCACAATTCTGAGGGGAAAAAAGTCAGACTTGCAATTCTGTGGGAAAAAAAAAGACAAAATAACGAGTTTATATCTCACAATTCTGATTTATCTTCTCAAATACTCAAAAACTCGAAATTACAATTTTTTTTTAATTATTCTTTTATTCTATGGCTTCCATAGACTGATACTGCAGAACTGTCATTTTCTGCCACCAGGTAGTCTCCGTCCACAAAAATTTCACCGTTGTTTGCAAACACAAAATAGGTCTATATTTTTTTCAAACTTTTAGCTCCACTCACCAGTCATTTCTGAACTGCTGCAATATGTACAACATTCAAAATAATAACTCTTAAAACTGAACACACTTTTAGCACCACTCAATGGACATTTCACTTTGAAAGTGTTGTAAAACTTGAGAAGAAGAAACGTAATATTATTGCAGAAATGTCTCCACAGCCACATTTTTTTTTTTCCCAATGAGTTTGGGATGTAATTGGAGGCTATAGCTTATTATTTCTGTTTATTCCTTGTATTTTCCCAGTTGGCTAAAGCAAAGAATGTTGGATACTATTCGCCCCATGCTTATCTGTTAGATCTTTTCAACCGCGTTCTTAATTGATGCTCAGTTAATTAATCTCACACTTGGCTGCAGTAATAACTTGACTCGTTAGACCTCTCTAAATGGTTTTGGCTGTTTAACGCACAGATGCAGACTGGCTGAGTGTATGGAAGATGGTCATCAGAGTAATTTATTCATGGAGTCCACCCCTGAGACTGTTGATTAAAAAAGAAACAACTGCCTGATGAGGACACGTGGCCGTCTAAGTCATTGGCGATCACACAATCACGCACTTAAGTGTTTCACTTACCGCAAATTGACTCACAGATTGTGACAGAAGGTATTAGCGATGGAAGTTCATTTCTGTGCAATTATGTTGGAGAAGGTTGATAGAACGGTTGACATCCAATTCTAGGGTGCCCCATATGGCCAGGGGTTTAGATGTCTCTGAACAATTAAATAAAAGCCTTGATACATTGGAGGGAGACTGTGAATGTTTCAGTAATTGTGCATGCAAGGAAGGGGGCAAGCCATTTGAAAATCTTCAGATATAAATCAGTACACAGTGCAGCTGGCCTGAGAAGGCCACATTTCCGGGATCGTTTATGCCACAACAATCCATCTCCACAGTCCTTGCTGTCCGACCTGGGTCAGTTGCAATACTTCCTGCCCGCTTCAAATTATTAACCTAGACTTTATGGGTGTCACTTGCAGCTCTTGACCCCAAACGAAAGGAATGGTGCAATTTCTTTGCATTTAATACCTTACATACAGTGCCATCCATACACCATATTCTATATAGATACACTTTACGAAACAGGAACTTAACAACTACTTGTATGGGAAGAAAAGGACAAGCACATTATTCAAAATTTCTCTTTTTACATAAGTGTTATCTATTGCTCATGCTCATGTTGCTCCATATTTTTCTTTATTTTATTTTATTTGTATTATTTTTGGGAGATTGACCCCTTTTATCCACACAGCAGGTGTTTAAATATCATAATATTTGCATAAACAGTAAGTAAATCAGGTGGAAGACAGGTAGGCCAAAGCTGAGGTATGTCTCCAGAGGCTGATTATGGCACAGATGCGCTGATGAAGGGCCAGGGGAGGCTCCGTCTGCCTGCCTGCCTGCCTGCCTAGAACTGTACTGTCAGGGGCTGACTAATGTATTATTCACCCTTCATTGATGTGTAACTAAAACCAGCGGCTGGGGAGCCTGGGCCACCAATACCCCCCACAGACGGTAAACCCCCGACAGGCTACTGAGCTCCATTGATTTATGGGTCTCAGTAGAGGGCCTGGTGAGAAGGCTGAGAGAGGGGGAAAAGGATGGAGTTAGACATGAGATGGGTCTCATTTTTTTATTCCAAAATATGCTTTCACTATCTGGTTATGTAATATCTAAAACAATTTTAGGTTGAATTTCCTGTTAAAATAACCTTATGCAGTTAAAAATTATTTCACCCACTCATAATCTAAATAAAATAAAGCATATAAGGTCAGACTGTGGGTGTATCTAGAGACGTGGTGCTAAAATGACACAGCTATCATGTGAAGACTGACTCTGGTGGAAGAATTGAGGGAAATGGCCACATGAGATAACAGTTGAATCAACAGGAACTGTGTATGTGGGATGGGAAATGCAGGGCTGCTGCTGCTGGGCATCTGTTTGAAGTGCAGGTGACATGGAAGGTTATAGCAATCTAGAGTCAATCATTGACTGATAAATCAAACACAGTGGCTTTAACAGCGTCTACACTGAACCAATAAAGTCCTTCAGTAAGACTGTGTATTGTATAAACACTGGTTTGTTGCGGTAATGTAAAGTGCCTGGGAAACCAATGGCACAGATAGAAAAGAGGGCAAAAGACTATTACTGGGGAAGAGAATTTTATATGAAAACACCCTTCAATTTAGGAAGTACTGTACAGGTGCTAGGAGATGCAATTGTCAGGTATAGAGATAATGAGAAGTCTGGGAATCGTCTGCTGTTGTTCTCTTTCACACACTTGAACACACACACATAGATCCACTAAATCCAACAGAGAGAGAGAGAGAGAGAGACATGCCGTCATGAAGACTTGGTGGCCTCAACACTAATTACAGACCGGCTAACCACACCTTGACTGCCTGGAACCTACACATGAACTTTTGCATTTCAGGTATGTTACCTCTTGGTGGTCTCAAAGCAGGATGAGTTCAACATGGGAGCGCTCATCAAAAGAACCACAGGGTGTGCACTGAACCTCAGCATAGATTACTCATAGGAACAAGTCAGCTGTACAGGAGTTCCATCACTGGAGGAGTGACCATATGTATTGGTTTCAACCCTGTATTTACATCTTCCTCAGAAGAGGGATGCATAAATGGACATGTTTCCCTGAGTCTGAACTTCATAACCTGAGGACAGGCGAGTAGAGATGCAAAGGAATTACATAAAAAAGAGAGATAAGAATTGGCTCATTTCCTGTCCTTTCTGTATTGAAAAAAATAAAAGTTTAAAAGCTAAAATAAGAATCTCTAGATATTACCCTCTCGATATGCTTTAATAGTAAGTGCCTTCGTGTTTATGGCACCGCTGCAGTGTCTTGATTAATTAACCAGGCACAAAGCTGTGCCCAGTGTTGAACTCTATAGATTACTCTTAAGTGCTTGCCTACTTAGCTAGCTTCTTCAGACCAAGCTGTCTCAAATTGACGGGAAGATTTATGAATAAGTAAGAACAGTGACGAAGTGCCTGCTTAATTAACCAAGGAAGCGAAATCTAGTCCTCAAAAAATTCGATCGCCACCTATTTTGATGGCAAGGCAGCATCAACAACCATCTCCTCTTGGCCTGCCATATTGACCAATGGCTGGCTAAATTGAATGGCTAATCATCACTGTCCTTTTAGGTCATTTCCCAGAGGACACGGCAGGGCAAAAGTGGCAATGAAGCTGTTTCACTCTGGTGTATCTCACACCCATGATACAAATATGGCCCCTCAGTTCACCACCCCCATCTGGCCATGGGATATTTTAATTTGTTTCTAGTGCCAGCTCCATTTCACGTCAATATGCTTCCTTTCACACCCCATGAGGGTTTGCATGACGTCAGCATGCCAATTTTGCTCTTGTCCTTAGTTAGAGACCTCTGTTTGACTCTCCTCCATGCAGTGCATGACATTAGGGTGGTTTGGGGCTGCTTTGTGCTCTCGCACCTTCATTATTTCACATATGTCATGAGTGGGAACTTACACTCAGATTTTCTTAAAAGCCATGGGCTATGAAGTATCAAGAGACTGAACTTGTCAAATCTATCCTGCAAGAGCTTGACTTACATTGCTTATAGACATTCCACTTAGCTCCCATAGGATAAAATGACAGAATAGAGTTGTAAGAACACACACACATAGTCACTAATCTTATCAATGACTGGATACAACAAAGATTTTGTGGTTAAATAGCCCCTGTCCCCAAGCTTCTGCATGGTCCTGTTCTGGGATTCTGATATCACTGAAGGGGTGAGATAACAGATAGGGAAAATAATGCCACAATTAGAATTATCTTCCTGATAAGATACGACCATATAAGGTGCCCAGGGAGAACAGGGAAGAGGGAGGCCTGTAAAAAGGTGGTGGGAAAGTGTAGCAAAGAAGTGACAGGGAGTGGAGAGAGGGATGGTAAACAGAGTAGAGAAAGAGGTGCATTGTCTTTACCCTCTCTGTCTGGATAAAGCCCACCTGTTGGGGGAGAGGCCTCTGAACTTCCCACACTTGTTCTCTGGGTTTTCACCAGGTTGTCATCCCTTTTACAGTCGACACGCATCTAGATGTTTTTGCAGCCTTACAAATGAGTATACCAATAAAACCGAGTGACAGTTTCAAGCCACCAACTGTTGCAATATAGGAGATAACATCTGTCTGTTACACTGGAAAGCAAATTTTTTCCTGCCTCGAGAGTTTCTTCATTCTGTATGCAGACTGTAACCTCCTTTTCTACTTTCCCACTGTCAGGTAGACCTGATTTCAAGTGCAGGCTCAAGGCTGTCATTGATTGATCCTCGCTGGCTTTTCAGATTCATTAAAAACCCTTGCATATCCCTTGCCCATCAAGAGTTTCTTAGACTAGCGCTGAAAAAAAAGTGATAGGTAGAAAAATGGACAGAGAGAGAGAAAAGGCAGAAACAATGATCTCCTCTCAGGCATAGCTAGGCAGAGCAAGTCAAATTTAAGATGCAGAGATAGATCCATGGCAGCTGTCCAAGACAGAAGATGAAAACTCTCTGCTCTCGCTGTCCTGATCTCTGCCTCAATTCCCACTGCATTCATAACCCCATCTGACCAGCTCCAGTGTATTTCCATTGTCTCTCCTCTCAGCACCTTTTCAGATGAACTGCTCAACCAATACTGTACCAAGTGCCTTTTGGATACCAGACAATTCTCTCAGTCTTTCTCTGTCCCTTTGTACGCCTATATCCTCATTTCTCCCGTTCAGGTTGAGGGCACTTTAATAACAGACAAGCCACTCATCACGGCTCACAAGTGACTTGGGGGTGCATGGCATACCTTATATCAAGGGGTGTTCAGCCCTGCTCCTGGAGATCTACCTTCCTGCAGGGTTTAGAGCTGTAACTCACTTGTCTGTATTTTTAATCAACCCCAAACCTTGATAATTTAGTTCAGGTGGGTGTATGGTTAAGGGTTCAATCTAAGTTCTGCAGAAAGATCTCCAGGAGCACAGTTGCCTGTCTTACATCTAATGCTTCTTATCTTCTCTAGACTTGAGACAAGGCTGGAAAAGGGCAGTTCTGAAGTCGCTGAAGAAACATGTCACTTCATCTACAGGGCTGTTCCTGAGACATGACGAGCGCCCTTTCTCCATGGCAGTTCTGGCCTAGGTCAGATACACAGGAAGTTGATGGGAAGATGACTGGACAGATACTATCTTCTAACTCATCAGTTCCTCTATCTTGCCATTCTTCTATAAGTCCTAAAAAGCTGGTAATGAGAGGCTCTCAGAGGCTTGGCACATTTCGAAAGGGCAGTTGCCAGAAAGGCTAAGTGAGAAGGAAGTGTGATCGATCAAGCCTGACAACAAGCCATAAATGAATCAGTCACAGAGATTCATTGAGAATCCCTGATTGGATGTGGATAGTGACCCTGCCGAAACTAGATGTTATAGCAACAGTTAAAAAGCAGGAGAGGGTACAAGGGATGTTGTGGGAAAATATGCTTATAATTACAGAAGCAAAATATCTCATGAATTACAAATAACACTGAACAATATCTTAAGTTTATACTCAAACATGCATGGTAATTCAACAAAAATGTTATCAGCAAAGTGAGATTGGCATCATGTCTTACAGGAATTCACCAAAGAAAAGTGTGGTAGATGCATACGTGGCACTTTGCTTTGAATGAATCATGAAGACATGAATCGTCTGATCCACTTCCAAACTCGCAATGCCTTCCGGGACTTTTACGACACGTAACCAACTGTTTTTCACAAGCACCTGCATTTGCACCTTGCCAAAGTGTCACTGCTCTAAGCTCGAACACCAAATGGAGAGGTGACAGATCATGTAAGCAGTAAAATAATTCCTGTCTAACACCAGTTCATTCTGTGTTGTCGGCTAAACGAATTACCCTTACATAAGCATACCATGGTAATAATAGTTTCTGCTAAAATAGTAACTGCACTTACTGTTTATACAATAAAACTGTGATAACTTGGTATATTATATTAGCTAATAATAATATCCTGTATTACTTTACAAAGATTTTACAATAAGAGTAATTGTATTCCAAATACAAAATTACACATTTTTGTCAGCAACTATGGTTATCATGGTACATTTGTTGTAAGGGTATATTTACTGTTATTAATATAAGCTTAATATAAATAAAAACATTAAGAGAATTCAGCTTTTTTCCTCTTCCTCAAATATCCCCAAATGCAAAAATCAAACCAGTCAGAACTCATTTTTGTAGATATACGCATTAACAAAATGAATGGCTAAGAAAGTCTACAGATGTGTAATTGAACAGCATGGCTCAAAAGTGCAAATTTTAGTCTAGATTTAACAGAAAGGGTAAAGGGCCAGTGTGCTTTTGGGCCCCTGCCTGGGGCTCCTAGTGTTTGATGTGGAGATTATGAGCATGTTTTAACCATCTAGAGGCCTGGTTTGATTGGTAGCGTGGAGTTTAGAAGCCATCATTTGCCTAACACCCCCCACCCTGTTCGCACATGCCCCTATTGCTAATCAAAGCAGACATTTGCACCTAGCATTAGCATTAGCCATTTCCTGCAGGGCTTCTAACATAACACATCCCCCCAAATGAACTGTGTTTGAAAACTATCACAAATATTTCTGACAGTTACATTTTTTTTTTTTTTTCACTGTGTTGCACATTAATGTCAGTTCAGTATACCCGATTTTGGTTTATATTTTGGGTTTAAAAGCTAAAATGAGGTTCTGGATTGTGTTCTCTCTCTCTCTCTAATTTTGATGAATTCATATCAAAGAACTCTTCTGCTTCATCAGCACTGGTTTAAAGCTCATAAACATCGTCCAGCAAAGGATTAAAACACTGCAGCAAGAAGTCTGAAAGCTAACTAGTACTTGCCAGACAGCTTCACTATAAAGTAATGGCTGTGGCATTCTTGTAAAAATGTGTTAGTCATTTCTCAGGAGCATAACAGGACTACATGTGTGTGTCAGATCACATGTTATCTCACTTCCATAGCACATGCAGCCTATTTCTGCATGCTACTTCTATTAATGTATTTTGACACACTACGTGCATGTAGAAAGATAGAGTTCCCTCTATTATATCTGGTGGTTTGAAAATGAAGCAAATTATTATTTCACTATATGCAGCTTATATACCACAACTTATGCAGCAAATAGGTCACACAATTTTCATCCAGTGCTACAATGCTCGTGTCCATAAAACACATCCTATAACAGTCATAACCATAAAAATGACACATTTCAAAATGATTAATAAAAGTTTCTGAGCAGAGAAAAACTCTTTGCTGCATTTTTCTCTTATCAAATTGGCTCTGACTGTAAATTCACTGTAAATTCTGAGTCCAATTCTGACCTGTAGGTCAGAGAGGGAAAACCATTCAGATGGAAAGAAAAAAATGATTGTGCTTGTCATCATGTGACTTTGTTTTGGTATTCTGCGCTGCCTTTTCAATGGCTGTTTTGGTAGGAAATATATTCCCTGCCAGCACCACCCATCTTGCTCCTGACCAACTGAAGACAGAAGCAAGCTCCGATGTCTCTTTTTCTCTCAGTCCCTCTTTCTTTCTGCCCGTCTTTAGCTCTCGATTTCTCCCTCTCATTCCGCTTCAGTAGCTGCAGACAGCAACGGGGGGATTTTGGCAGTGTTCAGGCCCAGACACATTCTCTCCTCACACTGTCGTGAGTGTCAAAGACCTATTTTTCTGTAAAGGCCTTTGCGTCAGCTGCCAGGATTGCCCTTTTGAGTGGACACTCCAAAAAGAGTGAATTCTACATTCCAGTCAGCGTCCAGTCCACTTCTTCATCAATTAACAGAGCACTTGGTTAAATATTGGCCTTCAGCACAAGTTATTGCTCCACGCTGGGCTCAGAATGATGGCAAATTTTACATCCAAAGCATTCCTGAATTCCAAAGGTTATCAGTGCTAATGTTTATAGGTTAGTGATATGAGCTTACGCGGACCACCAGAGTAAGTGTGCTCATGATGACCCTGCCTAGTTTTCATAGCATCTTTAAGCCTGAGTCTGAGACCCCTTTGAGCTCCTTACGAGAGTCTGAAACAAAGCCAGCGGACATCTGTTCACCCTATCCTCTGTTTAACATATGACCTTTCAATGGCTCTCACACATGACTTATATATTATTAAAATTCATTATTTTATATACAGATATTCTATGAAATAAGCTAAAGCTATGTACATACATTAAATGCAGGCCCACCACCATGAGGAGGACACGTTCCACCCAATATTATATATATATATATATATATATATATATATATATATATATATATATATAATAGGGTGGAACGTGTCCTCCTCATGGTGGTATATACATATATCTATCTTGACTGTTACACCTATGCATACAGTAGATAAGTGAGGTGTGTGTGTGTGTGTGTGTGTGTGTATATATATACACACACAAACAATAAATTATAATTTTAGCGCCTACCATAAAATTATAATAATAATAATATATAGGCCTTTTTGGCGGGTTTGTTTGTACTTTATTAGTGCTTATATTTAGTTTGTCTAATTGAATTAGTTCACTCAGCGGAGTGTAGGTCGTGCGTATGGTGTGAAGAACAGATCAATGCTTTGACCTCTTTTTAAACCTTTTGACCGGAGATTTTACAGATCGATGATGTCGCATCGATTACTGAAGTCTGGTGTTGCGCTCAACAGCTGTCATAATAATAATAATAATAATAATTATTATTATTATTATTATAGCTTTCTGTTTTTAGTATGTATTAAAGTATTATTAAAATATTAACAGCGAGAAAAAATAAATAATAATAATAGCGATATAGCCTAAATTACTGTCGTATGGCCTACGCGTAATCTTTGACAACATCTAGAATTTTATGCTAAATAATATGTTTTAATGGAAAGCAGACTATAATTTATGCGATGTTTTAAGTTTTTCATTATTTATTGTTTGCTATCAGCAGTTCCATTTTAAACGGACCTGTAGTGCGGTGTGAAAAATGGTTCTTGAAAGTGCAAACATTCCATTTAGCCTCTCAGATAATGAAAAAAAAAAAAAGAAAGAAAAAAAGTATTAATAAAATGTACACATACTGGTCTATAACATTTTAGTTTACAAAAGCTCACATGTATGAGTAAATGTAACCTTTTTCTAAATATAAATAAATGGTTTGCTCACATTGCGCGTTTAGGCCTTTCCTAATACTCACATTACGACTCTTTAGTGAATGTGCCCTGTAATTATTCTCCTGTTTCTCATGTTAATGCTGTTTACCCCCAAAATTATCCTGCTATTTCGTCAATAAAGGCTACATTTGCTTTAGCTGCGTTTACCTTTGAATTACCACTTCAATTAGACATTGGTGGGCAGATACACGCTCCGAAAAAGCATAAAATTTTCCTACAGGCGTAGGACGTTTGCTTTTAACGACTAAAATACTGCAAATAGTAGGCTATAGTGTATTTTGGGGGAAAACAAACATGAATAATGTCAGCTACGTTGATTCATGGGGTCAAATGGTCTTTTCTCGCGTTATCCTGCGAAGGTCTGTTTTACCACATTCCGATGAGATATGCCTTAAATTACTGTAGTTACCTCAGAGTAAGTATATAGCACAAAATGTGTTTATCACGTGTATGTGCTAAATAATAAGTGCAGTGGGGTAGTGGGAATTAAAACCAGGCCTTAGACTAATTGGACTAGAAGAGAGAGAGAGAGAGACTTGGATCCCAACGCGTGTGATTTCACATTCAAACAGAGAGAGACGCGTAACTAATGATTTATACAGGCAACATATCAGAGTTGACATTAGAAATGCATTAAAAAAAGAAATAAATAAAAAAAAAAAAAAAAAAAAAAAAGATTGCTTTCTTTGATTTTTTTTTTTTTTAAGGTTCTAGACTCTTATAGGTGGAAATCTCCAGGGAACAAGAAAATGACACTATTCTTGCCAGCGATAAAACTAGAAGTATAAATGTAATTCAAATAGACTTTAAATACACTTCAGTATTAACGGACACAAAAGATGGCTCGTACTTACAGCCCTAAACAATATAGGACTACTAAATAGTTGCTGATTAAGTTATTCATTGTTATCACGTATAACTCTAAAATTCCATTATAGCCTATCATTAGGCCTATATTTTCAATTAAACATTAAGATACTTGCGTGCAATTAAGGACAGTTTATAGGCTGCTTGATTTTTAATTAGTGAAACAAGGAGAACAAACTTAGTAGCTAAATGAGGCCCGTAGCCTTTCATATAAACGTTTTTTTTTTTTCATAGC
Organism: Hypophthalmichthys nobilis; assembly: GCA_037950665.1. NCBI lineage: Eukaryota > Metazoa > Chordata > Actinopteri > Cypriniformes > Xenocyprididae > Hypophthalmichthys > Hypophthalmichthys nobilis. The sequence continues at coordinate 28,471,779 of CM075476.1, read as the reverse complement.
CTAGGTTATCGGAGAAGAACATAAGTTTATTTCAAAAACATATATAGACATATCCTATAAAACCTTAGATAAATAAATTTAACTAAACAACCTTTCCGCATCCGACATCCACCCACTTCACTCATTAAAACATTCAAATAAAATTAAAATAAACAAGTAAAGCGATATATCCTCTTATTTAGTGAGTAATAGTGTAGATGGTGTTTAGAAAGTAATAATCCAGCATTGAGCAGTAAATTGAAAGGCTTTTTCATCTAAAAAAGGTTATTTGGGGCTCTAGTTAAAACAACAGCATATGAAAAAAAAATCCCCTGTTAATAGTAGGCTATGATACGAATTTTATTGAATTGTAAGTGCTTTTTTAAAGAATCTCACTGGCACTTTCAATGATTTTAAACAATCCTTCACAAAAGACAAGTCAATGCAGAAATACAATAAGCAATTGTTCGCGATGCCATGCTTGTCGCTAATTGTATGGTTAAAAATAACAATAAAGAAATAAATAAATCGACTTTGTTGTTCTCCCTGAAAATCTATTAAAGCGCCCACTCATTTTCATCTTTATTGGTGTCAAAAGGTCCCCTGGTCTAATGGGGGTCCAGACTTCGAATAATTAATTGAATCAAAAGCCAACTAAACTACCGATCGGAGTCATTTTAAAATAAATGAATCATAATTTTGATTAAAAAGAACACACACACACACACACACACACAGTCATAATTGCTTCAAAATTTGCCTGACATGAAAGCAACAGATACAAAGAGTAGCCAATAAAATGTTAATTTAAAAAGCCTAATCTTGGTCAATCTATGTTTGGTTCAATATATATATTTTTTTATACAATATATATATATATTTTTTTCCGGAATAAAATGCTCAGTTCCCCATGATTCTTTTGAGGGAACCTCAAATTTGTGTCTGACTGACAGAGAGCCTGTTCAAGTGGGACTCCCTGTAGATACATTTCCTTTACGAAAGACAGAAACTATTGTCTTGGTAAAAGAAAATAAACAACAATTAAGAGGGAGAAGTTCTGCAATGTAATTGCATGTGTTGTCATTCAATAGCCAGATCGATTCTCCAGTGCTTTTTAAGAAATATCGGACCAGACGCGTGTTTCTGCATTAATTAATAGCCAATGCATAAAACTAAAAGCTCGTTATTATTAGTCTATTATAAGCGCAACTCCTATAGACGCGCATCAATAGTGTCGACCGGTGACGTGCCTCCCTTGATAAGCACTGCGAGTAAAATATATTTAATAGGCTAGGTCTTACCTTCAACAGCCGAGGACAGAGGCAGCAAAAAGCCGCATAAAAACAGCAAATAATCCATTGTCATAAACCAGAGACTTCGGACATGAAAGTGGAGGAGATTGTAAAATCCTTCAGACCCTCTGTCCAGCTTCTGAGACCCTCTTCTCCAACTTCAGATGTCTTCTGCTAAGCTCTGTTTCCATAAACCAAAATCCTCTAAACATACAGATAATTTCAGCAGTGTTTATGTAATCCAATGTGCAAAATATCTAAAGCAGCGCTAAAAGAGGTTTAAAACTCATCCACCGGGTGCTCTTTCTAGCTTATTTTTCATCAGTGGAGAACATGTGTGTCCGTTTATAGATGTCGCACAGTGAAATCCCTACACGGAGAACAGTTGTTTAAATGTCCATTCGTCCTCTAATAACATTCTGTTGTAGTCCAATAATAAAGCGCGTCCCGTAGAATCACCTTATAGCTGCTTTACGCGTAAAATCCCTGAGCGCGTTTCACCTTCTGAGCGCTGACCGTTGCTGCTCCTCTGCCTTTCCATGTGCACTGGAATGAAGATCGGCTTCTCTGAAATCAGGGAAAGAGTGACAGAGGGAGAGAGAAAGGAGGTGGGGGGAGGAGTTACGCTCAGAATCAGCTGTCAGTTATTCTGGTGGTTCCGCCCCCTTGAGAATCTGGCGCAGTTGGCAGGGTGAGAGCGCCGCTCTGCGGGTCTAACAGCTTGCATGTCTTCAAAATCTCTTGTGGAAACGAACAAACCTAATACTTTCTTTGGGTAACATTCTATGTTACATTGTGTATTAACACACATAGGATTATTATTTTAATAATCATTACATTATTAGCATTTTTAAGACCGTATAAAAAAAGTAATTGTGCGATTTTTTGTTTTTCAACAAAACTGGCCAACACAGTATACTGTAGTAAGTAAAAGTTAAAACTATTTTAATTTGTATTGATTACATGCATAAATATACTGCAAAATGAACACTGTTATCTTTTATTGTAGCCTATCTGCTTTATTAATTGCTGAATTATGGATGCTACTTTTGAAGCATAAAGCAGGATGGAATTGTTAAAGGTTTGGCATGGGTTGGGGAAACGAATAAGATGTGCCACGTTGACCTGTCTGTTCATTTTTTTTTTTTTTTTTTTTTTTTGGTCAGGTAATGCTTTATGATATTACACTAAACATACTGTTAATATTTGTTTTACATGAAGTTGTTACATGTTGTACTTTGCAAGCATACTTACTTATCAGAAAGGTTCTCTTCATCTTGCTCTTGCTCTGTTTCACACAGACACACACACACACACACACACACACACACACACACACACACACTTCCCCATCACTCCCTCTCTGTCTCTGTCTAGATGACAACAATTTTGAAGCCTCTTTGAAATATAGTAACTATATCCAAATTAAATAGGTTCTGCCTTGAAAGCAGTGTTTACGCTATTGTGCTTTGTAAAAAAAAAAATAATAATAAATAAATAATAATAAATAAATAAAAATAAAGTGTAAAATGCAGTAGTAATATTTTAATTTAAAATATTGTTATTATTGAATGTTTATTTTGCTTTGTTACTTTGGGTTTAAGTTAGGAGTTACATAATCTAAATGATAAATGAAAACTGAATAAGTTACTTTACATTTAAAATTACGATAAGGACCATTTACCCATCCCTTGATTTATTTTATTTTAATGTTATTTATTTTTGAATAATGTTTTAATCATTTAAAAATATATTAACTTTATTTTATCTTCAATGTTAGTCTGACAACCTTAACTTCATCAATGTTTTGCATAGCTGCTTGTATGTTGTGTGAACACATCAACACACTTTTTTACGTCAAAAAAAAAAAAGTTGTACAACATTGACTTTAGTTGCAATTTTTTTTTTTTTTTTTTTATTGTTTATAAACAGATGTTTTGCATAAACATTAATAAGTTAAACAATAAGTTAAAGGAGACTTGTCTTGCAGACTTGTCCATTAAGGAAGGACCATAACTACTGAAGGTGGACATAAGGATGTAAGTGAACTGAGGGATTCAGTCTAGTAACTCTGCAATGATAATGAATGTTCTTTTTCTGGTATTTGTGCAGCAGATAGGACAATTCGTAGTCTGATCTCTTTTTTTTTTCTTTTTTTTTTTTTTGGAAGACTGCACGAGAGCATTGCCGTTCACTCTGCTAGTAATGAAGGCATACATCAATATCTGTATTTGTGAGAGAACAATGCACTTTGACAGTGATTTTAAAATGATAAAAAAAAGCATTTATGACATAAGTCTCACAGTCTTGCTGTTTTTAAATGAGTATGGTAAGAGGTTTTGATTTGTTTCTCTCTTTCTACACTGTATTACCTTATAACGTTTTTTGACACTACTGTCAGTTCATTAAAACATATAGTGTGTATGGCTGAAATAGAAAATGATCCAGAAAAGTGTAGTGTGTCTTAAGTGTATATTATATAATCCTTGAAAGTATTATAAGATAATACAATAATGAGGTATATAGGAGCTAAATGTAAAAGGACCCAGTATAGAGCCTTGATTCACCCCAAATGTTTAATTTAGCTTTATCTGAGCACTGATATAAAAGCCAATAAAAGCAAACGTTTCTATCATATTTCAGAATTCAGATATTCTAATTATGCTTGAGAGGTCAAGTGCTTCAGGAGTTTGGCGCAAAGTTGTATTTGGCATCGTCAATAGCTGAATCTATTTCCATAATCTTTATGTCTTCAATGTTATATTGATGTCATAAATTACTTGAAATAGAGCTGCATCATTTTTATTTTGCTTACTAAAACCAAATTATTTACAAAATGCATTATTATTATAAATAGAATGTTGCACTAGAGTTTCTAAAATGAAAACAATACAGTATTTATTTTCTATCTAAAGTCTCATTTTAACAATAAAAGACCAGCTAAATACTGCAACAAAAGTGGGTAATATAGTCTAAGTGTAACTGAGTGAGTATCAATTGCAGTTCCAACATTTCTGTCATAGAATTGTTATTTATGGGGGTGCTTTTGCTGTATAAAGACACAAGTGAGACTTGAATTATTATGTAGGCAGTCTTGTGTTATAATGAAATCTTATGTGCGATCTGAAAGAGGGCTGGGTCATGAGAACAGGGATTAGACGCACACTGAGGAAGTCTTCTAATAAGAATGTTTGTTAAACTAAAAAAGTATGTGCGTGAAGCCATAAATAGGGGACCAAACTAAAACCCTGACCAAAACTCTGGGGTCTATTTCGCATGAATGGAAAACTCAAGTTAATAGACTGATTGGCTCATTGCCTTTAGGTTCCATGTTGTTTTGCAAACGTTTTATTACTTGGTTATTTGTCATTATACGCGAACTGTTTTTAAAGGTTAAACGTTATTTGAATTCTAGTTTTCACTGAGAACTTTTTTTGGTTTTATTGTCCCTATGAAGAGTAATAACCGTTCAGCATATTTTATAATACTTGAAAAGTCTGTTTTTGGTCAAACAGCAAGATTTCTTTAAACATTCTTTTTGTTGCATAGCCATGGAGTGCCTAAAAAAAATAAAAAATAAAAAATAACAGACTACGCACCTGGCATTAATTATAATCTCAATAAGTAAAGTGGCAGACATTTTATTGCCATGTAGACATATGGACATTTCTCATACTTAAACCCAATCCCCTTCCACTACTGGACTCCATGCATGCCTGCCCAACGCCGCCACTAACTTCGATGCAGAACTAACAAACACAAGCGCTAAAGCAATATGGACATGAGCGTATTGTTTTGTTTTGGGTATATGCAGTGAGGAAACAAAAATCTGATGACAAACTGCAAGTTCGGAGACAGTCCCCCCCCAGGATGGTGGTACTGGTGTCAGCATATCACAAGTTTAAAGAAAAAAAGAAAGTGGTTCTGAGCTAGAAAATGGCACTTTTGCATCGGCCCCTTAAACATGCTGGACTCAAACCAGGAATGAATAACGTCAGTGGCCTGGGGTGCAGGAATGAAATTGAAAACTTAAATTTGATTTTTAAGTAAAAACATACTTTGAACTTTTTCACCACTTTGAATTTAATTACTCATGAAAAAAAAATAGTTGTATATAATAATATATACAAAGTAATATTTTATAATATCAAGAAAAAAATGTTCTAAGATCATAATAATAATAAAGCGTTCTAAGATCAAAAATCATTGTCTAAGAAATAAGCATTCAGTTGACATTCTCATATTTAATGCACTTTAAATCAACTTCGGCCATTTTATGCTTCCCATTTGCATGAAATTGCTGAAATAAATTACCTTGGATTCTAAAATATAATTCTCAAACCTAGTAATACTTCTAAAAAAAAGATTGTGGTGTTTGTTTGTGGGTAAGTCAAGATGGAGGGGAACTGCTAATTGATGTCCCAGCACCTACAGAAACCCTCCTCCTCTCTTTATCACTGCCTTTGGTTATAGTTTCTTCCCATTGCTCTGCACTTCAAACCTACCCCCTCCCCCCCACACACACACGCACACACACACACACACACACACACACATACCTTACAGCAAAAGTCCATAAGCGTGAAATGATTGCTGACAGGTTTCACCCATTTTAAGTATAGGGCTTTTTAAATGCATTGTCTCACAGAGCAAAACATAATTGCCACAGAGAGGAGGTGATGCCAACAGACAACAATGATACAGTTCTTAGAATTGAACGCTGGCATTCAGTTTCCTGATTCGTGCCAAAGGTCTTGCAAAATGTCATTTCTGACTCATAATATAATACTATACATAATATAATTATATAATACATAATATAGTACATATATATATATATATATATATATATATATATACAACAATTATACAATATCTTTACAATGACAAATAGCCACTCAGACACCACCAATACTGTATGAAAAATTTAAACCAAATGTAAACGGTAAGTGAAGTCCCTTCAATCTCATTCTGCCTCTCCTATTTGACCTTTGGCCTCTCTTACATATACTAAACGAGTCCGGTCTTGCCGTATTACCACCGCGATACCAGTACAGTGGCAGCGGCTATTAAGAGTCGATCACAATAGGTCAATGTCAACACACCCTCTAAAACATGAAAGGAAGCAGGACGTTAGAGGGCAAGGGGGAATTCACTTTCATTTCCAAATGCATTGCGGATACGATCACTCGGTTATTACGGGATTGAGGTGATCCAGAGGTCAGGGAAGTTGATAAGTTTTTCATCCAGAAAAGTCCATTACATATACGGGTATTAAAAGCCAGTCTGTCATCAAGCCCCTTGCGATTGTGCAGATCTCGTTTAATTTGTTTTATGTTTTATAATGTTTTCGGCGTAATGGCAGGCCCATGGCAGAGAATAATTCTTGCACCTTTGTTCAAAGCTCTCTTTAGTATTTACTGTAATGCACCTAGCCGCAAGTACGTCTGGTTTGAATTAGGGCCATGCTACTTCTAACATGCTCCCCATGGTCATGCAGCGTGTGATCAAACCACCCAAATTTCTCAGCTCAAGAACTCATGGGTAATGGGAACCAGAGTCATTGGCTATGTTTGGGCAGACCCGAAATGCACAAACACCCTCCATCTGACTGATGTTCTCTGGAATCTTCTAAGCAGGGGGGCTGTTGACGGATACATGCGTTCAGGAAGGAGAAATCCCGACATGACAAAACATCCACACACTTCATCATTGTTCTTTGTCTCCAAGTGTCAGATTGTTTTGGGGGCCTCATTAATCTTATTGTAGTTCGCTTCATAGCAAACACCTGGAGATATTGAGCGTTTATGAACGCAACCCAAATGCAGATAAAGTTCATTGCGACTGCAGGAACTTCACAAACTTCACCGTTTACTGCCAAAATTACAGCTAAGACAGATATATGGAGTCAGTGAACTCTCAAGCTAACAGCAGTAAACCAATGCTCTAAAATGTTTTGGATGCTGGTGGTTGTTCTTCACCAGTTAGGTTTTTCTGGTGAATAACATGGTTATCCAGCATGACGTCATTAGTATTCATAGATGTTCATTTAGACTCCAGTTTAAAAAAGTTTGGAATCATTATGGGTTTTTTTTTTTTAATGTTTTTGAAAGTCTCTTATGCTCACTCAAGGCTATGAAATGGCTATTATTTAACCAAAAACACAGTAAAAACAGTAATATTGTGAAATATTATTACAATTTAAAAGAAATGTTTTATTTTTGAATATATTTTAAAATGTAATTTATTCCTATGATCAAAGCTGAATTTACAGCATCATTACTCCAGTCTTCAGTGTCACATGATCCTTCAGAAATCATTTTAATATGCTGATTTGCTGCTCAAGAAACATTTCTGATTATTATCAATGCTGAAAACAGTTTTTTTTTTTTTTTTTTTTTTTTTGCTGCTTAATATTTTGTTTGTGGAAATAATATACATATGCTGACAGCATTTAAAAGATCTTTAGGAATCCTTTATATTAAATTTATACCATAATCATATTTGTACAGTTACTTATATTTGACTATTATGTAGATATTTTGTGGCCCAAACCCCATACTTACTGTAAAGCTAACAACTTCTCAACAAATAATAAAAACCATAATAATATGGAAGTAAAATAATCAAATATAATGAATGTAGCCCCCAAAATTTCAAGCCTTGAAAATACAATGCATTAAAATGCAAGCACTGTTTATGCAATACATTTTTAATTAGTGCAATTCAACATGCTTTATTGTTTTAGACACATATCATTATTTTAATTCCATATTTATTAATATGGCAGATAAATGCACATTGATAATAATTTTAGTTACAATGTACTTTTTTATGTAGATATTTTTTGCAGATTTGTATTTATTTATTTATTTTAGCTATCCCATGCCATGGCAAACAAAATAAAAATGATTAAATAATGTTTAAAAATTTCATAAAATTTTAACATCTTAAGTTTTAGGCTTGGGAAACGTGATGAAATCCTTTGAAACAAGTGTTACGTGACAAGAATACAGCACCAGAAATCACACAGAACAGAATTAAACTGTTATAATGTCAACTACATGTAATAAATGAATGTGATGGCACTGAGCATATCTAATTATTGTCATGTATTCAATGAAATCAAACAATTATTTCAATAAATACAATAAACTTAAAATGCTTAGAGTTGACCATACATAAAATGCTTACATTTTGGATGTTGTCAATACACTTACAATGTACGTTTCAATGTCTATTCAAACATACAAAAATGTATGTGTGCTAGAACCACACTTTATATACGAATATCAGGATTACTAATGAGATTACGTGAGATAAACTTTAAATGAGCCCGTTATTATCAACCTATAATTTTAGACACCAGAAAATGCCTGAAAAATGATGTGTCACTCTCTCCTGAATGTATATCTTGTGAGTTACATACATATGTTAATAACAGTCTTTTGGCTCCCATAGTCAGGGATTAGCATGGAAACTATGGTTCATATCAATTGTAGAATGTGTGGCCTGTAAATCTCACTGGAGCGTGTTGTGACACAGAACTCCAACCCAAGAAAGGGCAAGATTCCTGCGAGAGAAGGTAATCCACATGTACCCCCACCCATACACACACACACCAGTCCCGTTGTTGCCAAGACAGCAATCAGAGAACCGGTCCTGTTTTTGTGCATCTTACAGGTGGTGGAAATGAGACAGATAGCGATCCATCAAACCCAAAAGATTAACTGCTCACAGCTGATAGAAAACTATGAAATAATAAATCTCATATAAAACTGCCCTTAAGCAACGTTTGTCAGTGCACAAGCCCTGAATTGTTGCAGAAAACAACTTCAGTTAAAGTTTCACATCACTACAGTTTGTTTCACCTCTAAAGGTGCGTTCACATTTAAGGTGAAATGCAGTCATTTCAATAGGAATCCACACAATTGTATGGAAGCTTATACATAAAAGTAATTGCGACTTTTTTTCTCTCAAACAGTTTACATCTCGCAATTCTTTTTTTTTTTTCTCTCAGAATTCTGCATGTGCATGCAGTCAGTTGAGGTATCTAAAAACTTTGGGGAAAACAACAGAATTGCAAGATATAAACTCAGAATTCTGAGAACAAAAGTGAGAATTGCGAGATATAAACTTAGAATTCTGAGAAGTTACAATCGCAAAATGTAAACTCAGCATTCTGAGAAAAGAAAGTCAGAACTGCAAAATGTAAACTCAGAATTCTGAGAAAAAAGTCAGAATTGTGAAAAGTCCGAAATCAGAGAAAAAGTCAGAATTGAGATGTAAAATTGGAATTCTGAAAAAAGGTTAGAATTGCGAGATGTATATTCAGAATTCTGAGGAAAAAAAGTCAGAATCGCAAAATGTAAACTCAGAATTTTGAGAAAAGAAAGTCAGAATTGCGTAATGTATAATCAAGATTAGAATTGCGAAATGTAAATTGTTTAAAGTCAGAAATCTGAGAAAAAAGTCAGAACTGCGGAATGTAAAAAGTCAGAACTGTGCGATGTAAACTCAGAATAGCAAAATGTAAACTCGCAATTGCAAGAAAACACAATATTTTTATTTCGTTGCATAAATAAAATTCCAATTTCGCAATTCCCAAGGACCAAATCTTTCCAAATGCAAATCACGCAGTAAGTTCATGCGGATTCACTGCATTGACCAATAGAAAGCTGTTTGGTTTGAAAGTGAATTCTGTGTGAGCTGTGCTTCATACATTACTACACTATTAATAATAGACAATAGAGCTTTTTTGCCCACAAAATTTTGTTAGGTCAAGTGGTCAAAAATGGGCATTATCGGCTGTGTGTGGTCATTGACAGAATATTGTGAAAGATATCAGGCTTTTAGGCCATCATGGCTGTTTTGTCTTCAGCCATCTCCGCTGTGGTACCTTAGGGAAGGTGTAGCATTGCTGCAGGTCTCACAAACGACAGAACAGGGGTGTCTGGAGTTTCTCTTGGCTCCTATGTTGAAATATAAACACGCAGGATGCCTGGCGTCACCGAGCAAGCACCTGGTATTTCAAAGTGGTCCCTGGCTGTGACAGTCAACAGGCGGGCTGGACTGCATTGTATGTTCTTTTTTTTTTCTCTCCCTGGTGTTTTAAACCTCACCTGGTACCTTGTTTAGTCTAAACTCTCTGTAATGTACACGACTAGATTGCCACAGACTGCCTGGATTTGGTCAGAGGACAGATGCTGTCACTGTTACCTCAAACAAGACAGGCTTCTAATCAGAAGTGTCATGCTCATTAATATCGAACGTTCCTCTCAGATGTTTGAATGCAATTTTAAATAAAAGTAAAAATTAAAAATACAGAAAAAATAATAATCAAACAAACAAGCACTTGTTTTCTAACATTTGAAGTTCACCATTTATTCTGCCAAAGACATGAAGCAACTCAAGAAAGCCAATTAAAAATTTGAACCTGCAATATTTTACTGTTAGATGGAAAGAGGAAATAGACGCCCTCAAATAAAATGTAATTTTTGTCAAAATTTACATCATACTCCCTGTAGATTGGGTGTATTTATTGACTGAATTAAACTGGTACATTTTTGGCCCAGTTCACTGGCATGATGTCACATGACGGATTGAACGGTTCTGTGTTTGGCATTCCTCACTGTTGACACACACAGCAAGAAAATACTGGGTTTCTTTCAGCACCACTCTGACACTTTCCACGCCCACCCACAGCTAAATAAGCCGAGTTGTGAGGTGGACCTCTCTGCTGTGACATTATACATTCCCTGGTATCTTTCTAAAGCTTTTCCAGTTTTTTTTTTCTTTTTTTTTTTTTCTCGAAGTTAGTTATTCATAAGAAGGGATAAGTGTTGCCAAGATATCAGTTATGATTTCAAATCTACTTTTCTTCACTTGTGTTCTGATACACCTGTTTAGCCAAGCACTGTCCAGAATGCAACTGGCCCGACCACCATTTTTAAAAGTAGACAAGTCACAGTAAGTGTTGCAAATTCAAGTACCTTCATTGTGCACAGTACAAATACAGAACCAATGAGTGCAAATTACATTTTACGTTTGTAAATGCGAATTGGCAACACTAGGAAAATTTTCCAAATCTACACTCTAAAATATGCTGGGTTGTTTCAACCTACGTTTGGGTCAAATATGGACAAAACCAACCGCACTGTGCCTCATGTTGTGTGCACGCCTCCATCTTGGAACACATTTTTGTTTGAAATGTTTGTTTTCTAATAATCTCTGTCAGGATATGAAATAAAGTGCAGTTTGTATGCACAAAAATCAATCACTATTTTAGGGGGCAAAATACATATCTCATTTGAAGACTGAGAAATTTGGGTTCACAAAATATACATTCTAAAATGAAAAGTTTGTTCATCCTTAGGTGGAATAAATGGAAGAAACTTGTGTGCTTTGAATTTTGTGCTGACTTTACATTTCCATTGATGAAATTCAACTGCCTTTTTGTCTTTCTGTGTATGAAACAGTGTTTTAACTTAAACTAAAACTAAAAATATTTAAAAACATTTACATTTTTTGAAATTAAATAAACATTTACTGAAATAAAAGAAAACATAAAAAACAAACATATTTTATTTCTTGCCAATATTTCTATTTTTTTTTTTTTTTTTTTTTTTACTTAATTTGAAATATTAAAATTACTAAACCTAAATCTGCAATAAAAGAGAATAAAAACAAAATAGGCACTTAAAAAATCTAATACAAATGACAAAAAAAAAAAAAAAAAAAAACACTACAAAGTTACTAAAACTTTAACTAAATGTAATAAATACTATATTAGTACATTAATGACACTAAAACTGGTACGAAATGCGTTAATGCATAATCCATTCAGTCCACAACATTAGCCAGGTTACATAACATTTGCCACACAGTTAAATAATATGAAACTAAAGTGTTAAAATGACCATATACACTGTAAAAAAGAATTGTTGGTTTAACTTAAAAGGGTAAGTTACCTGGTTGCCTTAAAATTTTGAGTTCATTGAAATTAAAAATTTTAGTTAATACTATGAAGGCGACTGATTTAATCAACAAAAACTCAAAATATTATGTTATCTGAACCACATAAATTATCTAAGTTGATTTGACAAAATAAAAAAAAATGTTGTGATAACAAATCATATATATATATATATATATATATATATTTTTTTTTTTTTTTACAGTGTATTAAATTATTCTTCTAAAAATAATAATAATATCAGCAGTTCTAGTGACACCATATGAATTGTAAAAAGAAATAATTTTCACACAGGCTTCCAGAACACTCCCCTGTCTGTCATTGGTCAGACAAACAGATCCCAGTCCCATCTCAGACTCACACCATTGGTTGTTATGCTGGACTGACTGTTGTGCTCAAACATATAAAACAATTTTCATAGTACCGCAGTGACAAAACGTTGACCTTTTCCAGGGAAAACAAGCTGTCTCTCCATATCAAGCAGTGAGTAAGTTACACACACAAATGACACCATACCCATTAACTATTTAAATTCTTTGATTTTAAATGTGTGAGAAAGTTTAGCAGAGTACAAGCATGAACAGTTTGGAGTTATCAAGGTCACTGGTCCTCCCTCACTGTGTCTAGTTTCATTTTATCAAATTAGAAAAGGACAAACCCGTCATCTGTGCTGGGGGCAAAGGTGTATCTGTATTAAAACACACCGTAAATTGAATTCACAGTTGATGAAACAAATAGATTTTTTCATATTGAGTGAACTCAAATGAAACGAGATGGCCAGCTCGGGGCAAGAATCTGTCCCATCTTTTAACACTGTGCTCAGCAAGATAATTAATGAATGTTTAGAGCACGATCTTTGAAAGAGAAATGGTTTAAATCCTCTCACCCCCCGAGGGCCAGATCCTTACCTATTACACGCCAATAAGAAGCTATTTTACATCACAATGAATAGCAGCGTTAGGCTGAAATGACCCAGTAAAAATAAATATCTGAGCACTGGCCTTTTTACTGAGTTTCAAACAGCAGTCTACATTAAAGAGACTTTCAAATATTTTGTTCCCATTTTCAGGGGAACAAAATATATTGAAATCTTTCCAGAAATCGGCAAACCCACAGACAGTTTTTTTTCTTTTTTCCCTGATTTTAAATAGGAATAAAGCTGCATTTTGACAAAGTTGCAACTATATATATTTTAAAACAAATATTTATATCTATAAACTAGATCCACAAGCAGAATGTTCCACTTTGGTTTCTGTCTGTGTAATAATCTGTACTTATTACATTTGGATGAATAGAAATGTCTGCGTTTTCAACCATTTATAGATTAGACCCTCCTGTAAATAACAAGTAAAAGCAAAATAAACAGTGACTGGTTGCTTTAAACAGTCTCTTTCTGTGAGCGGCTCTTATTCTGATCAAAAGTTCATCACATTGTAGGCTATAAATCTGTAAGTGCATGCTTTTCTATCTTGGAAATGATGTCTGTTCATTAAGGTCCATTAATAAACCAACATACTTTTCCTTGATTTCACACGTTGGTCTAACTGACCTCAAATCTAACTTTAAAATTAACAAGCTGCTCTTTGTCAACCAGAAAGCAGTTTGGCTCTTAACTAAGTACCCTATGGCCAGCCACTCGTCCTGTTCCGGATGTCACGGTTTTGAGTCCATGGCACGATAGGCACCAGTGCCCACAGATAAACCTTCAGGCCTTACTCGCGGGAGGAACACCCACATGGCAAACGCATTGACGCGTCTCCTGCTATTACCAGATGGAGGCCTCTGTCGGAATTTCACACCCTATTGACACTGTCTTTCCCGTCTGTTTGTACTTCTGTCTTCTCAGTTCTAACTAACTGAAAAAAAGAGGTGTAGGTGTAGTGTTTGAGAGGACGAACCTAAGTTTTAGCAGAAGTAAAAGCTAAATGCAGGCTATAAATGAACTACACCACGACGGCATGACTTCACTTCACAATTAAGCTTCCGACAACTCTTTCAGTCTTTACTTAAAAAAACAAAATTTCAGTGTAACTTTCTTTGAAGCCCATGTTTATAATGAATTATAGCTCAATTTATACTTATTACTATCATAGGCATAATTTGCAGGTGGGACGGGTGGGACATGTTCCCACCACTTTTTGCCAGGGTCGATATTGTCCCCTCCACTTTTTGAAACATCTCGCAGCAGTGGCAGCACGAATGTATCTAATACAAAAGAAGCATCTTTAGTTGATTAGCAATTAGTTCGTTTGTGTTAAATAACAGGCGATCTGTTGCTGGGATGTGTTGTTTTTGAAATCAAATGTGTCCCTGCACTTGATATACAATCACTGAAGAACATCTTTGGTTTTAATGAGAAAAAAAATAAAAAATAAAATAAATTATACGAGGGTGGATTAGAACCCAGAACCTCTGGCATGCTAAACAAACACTCTACCACTCACCCATCAGGACAATAAACTACTATGTGCGGATCTACATATTTATTGACTATATGTAAATACTCTTGAGACAATATGTTACATTATTGTAGATGTAAGGATGAGGGGAAATGGGAACGCAGGGGCACCGCGTTTGATTTCGCAATCAAAGGGGCACAGGCTCAACATGAATACAAAGAGTACAATTTTAAGTATGCGGTACATGCATTTTAAAAATTTTTAAATTTTAAAAAGATTTTCTTTATTGTGGATACATTTATATGTCATTGGCCAATCAAACACAATCTAACAAACAGCTACTTTCAAGTCTTCTAAGGTGGCCAACCAAGAAAGCCCATGTGTCAAGCATGACTTGTGATGAGATGAAATCGGTGAAGGGGATCTGAGTTAATTAGCTTAATCAGATTGGTTATAGGGGGAGGGGCCGTTAGGTGCATTGGGTGTCCCGTCCTTCAGCTCTGAGATCATCAGATGCCCGTGGCGTTAATCCCCCAAATTGAAAGGTGCCCGCTCTTAGGGGTTAAAATGGCACTCGCTTCCGATCCTCAGGACGAGAGAGCAAAATTGAATTTTGGTGCCAAGACTCCCTACGCCTAGTGCTGATTGAATTTGCGCCCACAAATGCGATGTGGTGTAACTGGCAGGGTGAGCAAAACAAGGGCCAGTGATGCCGCCTTTACATGCTATCAGAAATTTCCTACTTTCTGTAGATTTCTGAAGCCGTAATTATAGGTTTCAAGTTCTTCGTTGCTGGAAAGGATAGAATTCATGAAAGACAGATAAATTTTGGTCTATTTCTTGGGGAAATCTTATAAAGTCAAAATGTCAATAGATTTTGAATAAAATGTAGCACACCATTCATTGACAACCATATAGGCTAAATATTACTATTATTGCTAAACATTCACCGTACTATCAAGATATCTAGAATTTCAGTAAAACATATTTACGCTGTGTAAAACACATACAATATGCATCAAACTTTATATATATATATATATATATTAACATACATGACTGTAACAGCAAGATAAAGCAATGTAGATGTTGAAGGAAAAAAGAAATAAACTGTCACTCAGCAATAGTTCTCTCCTCCGCCATGTTTAAAAAACTAAAATTTTGGTCTCAGAATTAGTCGTAAATATGACTGGAGAGGCCATTCATGTCTAATTTCCAATTAAACTTGTATTTATGATATTTCTGATAGCATGTGAAGGCAGTATTTGGATACGTTCATACGACAATGATGTGCTAAAAAACAGAATTGTTTTTCCTTTGAGTTTTTCATGTACAGATGACAACATTGTCAAAGCGATGTCACTTTGTCATTTGATGTCACTTTGCCTATAGACTGAACACGTAATAAAAATGCGCATATGTCACAGTTTTTGTAGTTTACACCGAGACAATATTGGCATCATTTTCAAAAACATGCACGTTGAAAACCCTTTTTCAAAAGGTTATGTTTTCAGGCCCCCAAAAGCCGTTGTCACATAAACGAACCAACATGTTCTCCAACCAATACGACCATATAGGTCGTTTGTCACTTCCCTGAAATACGACCCATAGGAGTGTTTACTAAAGTTGCGCCCCTATTGACAACAGGACACTTTCATTTCAATTCATGAAATACGACCCATAGGAGCGTTTGCTAAAGTTGCGCCCCTATCGACAACAGGACACTTTCATTTTAATGCATTGTTCCCTTTTATCTGCATCATATTTCAGGTTTCGTGTAGCTCAATTGGCAGAGAATTGCAATAACAATATGCAATCATGTGGTCATGCAATCGTGGGTTCGATCCCAGGGAACGCATGTGCACATAAAGTGTATATGAACTATAAATCACTAAGGTTAGGTTTAGGGATGGGGTGGGTGTAGTTGTTAATAAAAAAAAAAAAAATGAGTTTTGCTAAATGGAAATAGGAGAAATGGTGTAAAAACCCCACACATTGCATTTAAATGAACATGCATTTTGATTGGTAATGACAGTCATAGGTCATTTCATGACGACAGACGTTACACGACACTGTCATTATTTTTACGCCAGCTAGAGGGCGCATGACTTTAAAACTTAAATATAGGTCGTAATAAGGTGCTTGAAAAACAACCTATAGGGTCGTTTTTTTTTGGACAGTCTCAAATGAACAGCCAAAATGAATAAACAACTTTACATTTTTAGTTGAAAACCGTGTCGTGTAAACAACCCCTGAGTTGAATCATTCAAACAAAAATATGCCTAAATAAATTAAAAGTAGGGTAGGCAATTTTCTGAGAGGCTAGCAATAGCAAGCTAGCTTTGATAGCATAAGATCCCACTCTCCCTTCAGTCAACTCTATAAAGCCACGCCTCGTACAGTAGGGAGCAAACAAAAGCATCACGAGAGACGTCGTTAAACTACCTCATGTCTAAAAGCACATAACATTACAATAATAATGAACATAAACAACTTAAAGAGCTGCAGATTCATTTCGGCATTGATAGTGCTGCCATAAATAGATAATAAATTAGAGTCACAAACCACTCCGAATATAATGTTACAGGTTTCCATCTATTCCAAATTACGGTAGTTATGGTGTTACGCTGATGACGTGTGATTTCTGCACGAGCAGGATGTGCGGAGGTATGGAAATACATAGGTTGGCAGGCAGGTAGGACATTGTATCATTGCATTTGGACTGAATGATTGGATGAACATTTTATGGTCCTATGCCTTCCACAGATGATATATATACATACAGTATAAATACATTTAGACTACTTTACTTAGTGATTGCTATCAGGATGCGTCCTGGGACTTTCAACCAGCATAACAAAAAAATGTTTCTGAAACAAATCATCCTGCCTTTAATTTTATAGACCTCCGAAGACTAAGGATGTTTTTATGTCTGAATTTGCTGATTTATTGTCTCTGCTGTGTTTTAAAGTTTAAGAGAATACTTATTTGGGGAGATTTTAATATACATATCGATCAAACTAATTCCTTGATGGCCAAAGATTTTTTGGCGGGATTAGAATGTTTCAGTCTTACTCAGTTTGTAAATGCCTCCACTCAAGGACACACACTTGACCTGGTGATTGCAAATGAGTCACTTCTCCTGTCGATATTGGTCTTTCTGACCATTTTGCAGTATTTTTTCAACCTGGATTTATCAGTTCAATGTGTACCTATGGCTCACACTGTAAAGTTTTATATGTGTAAATCAATTGATCAGACAAAATATGCAACTGCTGTTGGCTCATCTCTTACTGAATTAGGCTCAGTGTCGTTGGATGATGACATTTTACAGCTAAATAATGTGCTGGCTACTAACCTGGATTTATTTGCACAACAAATAACATCAGTCTTCGATTAAAGAAGACTGACTGTCAAAAATGGAGGGAAAGTGGCGGATTTCAGGCTTAACTAGTCACTATCTTGAAACTGAATCTGTCAAATCTGCTTATTTTGCATGTATCATTCAGGAACATCAGCGTAATCCTAGACATCTTTTTAAAAATATCGGTGGTTTGCTCAAGGCTTATGATGGTAGCATGTTGACACACCAGCTGTGTCATTTTTTTTTTGTTTGTTTTTTAGAATTTTTTACTACCAAAATTGTTAATGCTCATAAACCGTTTTCTGTGCTTTCCTCTCCTAATAGTTCTCATGCTAGTGTGAAGAGTTTTCCGTGTGCCCTGTTTTCAAATTTTGTGCAACATGATTTTTCCTCACTTGTAACAGTTGTTTCAAGTTTGAAAACTATTACTTGCATAATTGATCCCCTTCCTACTGGTTTGTTTAAGTCTTGTTTTGAGCATTTGTGCCCAGCAGTGCTTTACATTATTAACAAATCCTTAAGTACTGGTGTTGTCCCAGCTGCATTAAAAACTGCTGCTGTTACCCCGGTACTCAAGAAGCGCAACTCAGTTTTGGATCATTTAAATAACAATTGACCAATATAAAACTTTTCTTTCCTGGCTAAAATTTTAGAAGGAGTTGTAGCTTTACAGTTGCATAATAATCTTTCTGTTAGTAATCTTTTTGAGTGACTAACAACTTACTTTTGGCCTCTGATGCTGGATCTCCCACTATTCTTATTCTCTTAGACATCAGTGTCGCTTTCAACACTATAGATCATACCCTTTTACTGAATCCCCTTAAAAACAGTTTTTGGTATTTCCGGCACCATCTTAAACGGGTTTAGATCCTATTTGACTGGACGCAGACAGTTTGTTACTTTAGGGGAATATACTGTAGGTCTGATATTGGGTCATTTTCTACTGGCAGCCCTCAGGGCTCAATTTTAGGACCCTTACTTTTTAGTCTTTATTTATTCCCGCTTAGTCCGTTCTTACGAATTTTGGGTATCAAGTATCACTTTTATGCCGATGACACACAAATATATATTTACTGTAAACATGGTCAGAGTGAGGCTGTCTCATTGCTCACTAAATGTATCTCTGAGATAAAATCATGGATGGCTAATAATTTTCTGTGCTGCGGTGATAAGACTGAGGTCATGCTTATAGGTTCTCCTCATCAGCGCAGGGCTGACCAAAGTCCTCTTATCATTGATGGTTCTGTACTTGAGTTTCAGAACAAATTAAGGAATCTAGGAGTGATCTTTGATTCCTCATTGACATTTGACCCTCATGTAAAAAACATTGTTAAGACTTCTTCTTTTTTTCTTTTTTTTCCATCTCAGAGATATTGCAAAATTGCGTTTCAGAGTCAACATAATAAACACAAAATCTTTATGGTGTACATGCAACAATCATAAGTGTTAAAAGTGATACTATATCACACTTTTGACTTAAATATGAGATTTTGATTAGACCTCATTCAAGCTCACCTCAGGGTTTTGGCCAAATGCAATAAGCCTTTGCAAATTGAAACACCTACTTCATAAAATCCTTCTTCCTCAAAATATGATTCACGCAGACTGAAATTAAAGACGAAATTATGTTCTTGTCTTCAAGGCAGCATTTACATATCAATCATAAACATGCAGCTATTTGTGCACACAGCATACAGCGTTTCATTCTATATTCTTCAATTTACGTATGAAAACAAGTATGTATGCTTTGTTAAATACATTTCACAGTATGCCAAACTTTCACACATACTCAAAGACAAATTAATAGAAATTAGTTTTTGATGAATAAAATTAGTCGTTTTTGACTGTTTGTGCTTTTATATAAATAGTCATATGAGCTTGTAGCATTTGGTACACGCCTTTTTTTTCAATGCGCACATATAAATAGGTCTGTTAAGAGGTCACTTTCCTCATCATACTGAATTTTTATTTGGGCTATTATTTATAAACCAAACAGAACACACGCTTTAAATACGCAAAACTGAAACAATGAAGCCACTTGAGGATACTTTTCTGATATTGCTGAGTCTTGAGATGGCATGTAAGCCCTTGTAAGATTGCAATGTAATTCATCTTGTTGAGACACTGGAAAGACTGCCAATGCCTGTCCTGAAAACAATGCCTTCAATACTGTAAAAACCACAGCAGATGGGTTACAAAAACACAACTTGAATAAGTACTTTTCTCATAACCTTGACCTGGAAATGCAGTAAAAATGATGATATTATTATTATGATATAACCTAATTTGAATGCATACAAAGATTTCAATCTCTTGAAAAGCCCAGAATGTCTCTGACAAAGCTTCAAGTTTAGATGTGAAATTAGGTTAAATGAGCTCCGATATGAAAGTGTTCAAATTCTAGGTGATGTCATATATAGAATGATTAGAAGTGGTGCGATACGGCTCTTTTTCTAATAATTCATTTTGAAGTGAAGCTGAAGCGCAACAGAAATAGCTCTAATCACTTGAGGCCTCTGGTTTGAAGTGTTCTGCCTCTTCAAACTCTCCCACTTAATGCTTTTAGAAAAATATGAACTATTAAATGTGAATAATCACCATGGCCTAATTACAACACATTTTGCAACAAAACTTTGCCACCCAACAAAGCTGATAAGCTCACAAATCTTCATTCAGATGCATTAATGAAGTAATGTTTATTACATATTTATTACAGAGAGTTTCCATTTGTCAGTTTAAATGCATCATATCTTATGATGAAAGATAATACTTGGTATGTAGTAATAATAATAGTGTTTTATTATTATTATTATTATTTATACCCATTATCTGTGTCTTAATGCAAACTTATTTGTGACTGAAGAAATGTCACGATTGTCCTCAGTCTCCCCTTCTGTTAATATACGGACAGTCTGTTTTTATATCTATTCTAGAGTTTCTGATGCCAGAAGACAGCAGTTGGGTCTTAATGCAGTATGACCCTCCTGATCCGTCTTCTCTTGAGGTTCCTAAACACTGGACAAAACCCATTCCTGAATGAGGATCCTTAGAGGTGTTCCCTATTTCACTTAGGACTATTTTACACAGGATGTGATGGAGACCAACTGGCTTTTTACAGCCCCTGACCATGACTTCCTTTATTAAGTCACCTCTTTTGGGATCCACACTCTTCTAGACTGCAGCCCTTGTAAAGCTGACCATTTGTCCCTGACAAATTACCTCTGCCTCAGTGGAACGCTGCAATAAAAAGCCCTTCACTCATCTTTTAGCAGCTAGATGTTGTCTTGTCGTGTCCGGCTCTTCCTCTCTCGCTTCTCAGGTTAATTACAGGGAGACGCTTGCTCCACAAGGACGATTCTTAGAAAATCAAATTATCCCAGAATTTTATTACTTGTTAATTTAATTTCATAATTTCACTTCCCCGTGGTTTCACTCATTTTATTCTACTTTGCTTTCCAAAACTCTTAATAGTGTTTATTTTTATGTGGATTACTTTATGATATTTCATCTAATGAAAGGATGAAAAAAATAGGAATAAGTTCCTAAATATCACTTTGTGTGTTTCTTGCAGTTTCTGAAAAAGTTCTGAAAAATGTCACAAATACTGCTCGAATTTACTGAGTAACAAAATTCAAAGATTTCAATATGAACTATCCATGCTATCTAAGTTCATTTTATAGTTAGTAAAATTTGTATTGTATGTCAAAAATGCACCCATTTGCATTTATTTTTCATTATTTTAGGTAAAACATCTAAGAAAAATGTTAAATTCGTAATTGAAAAACAAATGTAAAAGAGCAATCTCTGAGCAAATAAATAAATGTTATTTTTGTTAAGTTACATGTCAAACACTAGTTGTGATCAAACTTTTATGCCTTCTATTCACTACTGTTCAAAAAGTTTGGGGACAGTAATATTTTGAAATGTTTTTTGAAAGCCTGCATTTATTTAGTCAAATATATATTATACTACAAAAAAATTAAATACAATGCTATAAATTATAAAGTATAATAATCAAAATAAACAAAGCTGTCTTCAGTGCCACATGATATTTCAGAAATCATTCTAATATGCTGATTTGATGCTCAAAAAGCATTTCTGTTTATTATCAATGTTGAAAACAGTGAAAACCGTGATATGTTTTATTTTTCAGGATGTTTGATAAATAGAAAGTTCAAAGAATAACATTTATCTAAAAAAGCAAGTCTTTATGGTTACTTTTGATCAATTTAATGTTTCCTTGCTGAAAAGTATTCTTTTTTTAAGGTAGTGTATTTAGTTGTCCTCTAGATGCGGAAGTCCTGTATAAACAGATGCGATCATGTTTCAGTGAGCCAGTCATTTTCCCCATGAACTCGGGCGTCTAGACATTCCCACTATGTAAGTAGATAAGTAGGTGTGAGGTTTACAATATTGCTGTCATTTCAAGTCATTAGCTGTCATTTTTCACTCTTTCAAGGAAGGAATGAGTGAAGCCCCCCCAGGACAAGAGGCATCAGCCATTTGCCCTCCAGAGCGAATCTGCATATCACAGGTTTAGTCTCAGATGAAAGGGCTTCCTGACAGCTGCTAACTGAGACATTTAGAGATCACATACATTTTTCTCAAGTTTAACTTTGATTATCTGTTTTTGGCTTAAAATCTTTAAGATGTATAATTAAAATAAGAGGTGTTTGGTTACACTATTTTAAGGTGTCATTGTTTAAGTGTAATTATAAATTGAAGTACTGAGAAATATTAATTAACATGCACTTGTACATGTACTTACTATAAGGTTAAGGGTTGGTTTAGGGTCAGTTGGATGTAATTATGCATAATTTATAGTTACCACTATAGTGTGTACGTATATATATATATATATATATATATATATATATATATATATATATATATATATATATATATATAGCAGTGTTTGAGTTTGAACATCTGACTTCTGATTGAAGACCAGTATTTTTTGACAATTTAACAATATTGTTGAGATCTCTATTTGAAATAAAAAAATAACATATTAATGTCATTTGTCTGTCAGGTTTTCAAGTTATTAGTGTATTATTAGTGTATTAAAAACAAGAATTTGTTCCTTCTTTAAAGGGCCTTCTTTCATTAAACGCGCTGATAAACAGTGTTACTACTGTCTGTAGTCACACACTCTTTTTCTTGTAGTGTTACTCGTGTCGAGCAACAGGAAGTGAGGGAGACAGTGGCCTCAAAAGGCCATGAGGCACCAGGATGTGACCCTTCCTTATCTAGTAGAGGTCATGTTGTCGTATTGCCATCAGTGGAGTGAATTTGCCTCTGAAAGTATATTTGTGTGTGTGTGTGTGTGTGTGTGTGTGCGTGTGATGAAAGTGAGTGAGTTCACACCATCCCTTGGATGGGTGTCAATGAGTTTCGCAGCTCAACCGTCAAAGCAGATGTACCTGTTACAAAATAATTTGCTCTGTTTACATATTTTGGTTAAGGTGAGAGTATAGTTCAAAACTGTAACTAACAGTTTTTGTTTGTGTGATTCAAATGAAGGAGATTACGGACATTCATACTGGTTATGAAAGAGTATACACGGTAGTCATCACATTTCCTTCTGCAGTGAATATTTCTGTTTGCTAATAAGAAAGATGTAAACCAAAAAATGCCATCATCCCAAGGCTATTTCATAGGCAAAATGTAAACAATTATAAACAGCAACTATGGTAGCACATAAAAACATCAAACCATTGTTTCAGCTAACAGCTAAAAAAACAGAATTTTTACTTAATGTATGCTAGCATAGATTTGTTACTGTTAAGCAGATGTTTCTAAAGCTGTATGAAGCAGTTTTTGTTCTGAGGTTTTCAGCTAAAAAGGCTAAAAATTAAATTTAATATTCCTTAAAAACTAACAGCTCCCATTTGATGGGAATCACTGACAGAATGAACAAATGAAAAAATAAATGAATAAACAATAATGAGCAATAAAGCATTATTTAAAATTTAGTTTGGTAGAAGGAATTAGGGTCAAGTCTTTTTATAATACAGCTGAACTGGAGGACGCTGGTTAATAAAAAGAAGAGAACGCATGACAGAACAGATACAATTAAGTGAAGGATCGACTAATGAACCACAGCTACTGCGGTGAAGCCATTCGAAATGTTCACACTCTCACAGTCATCTCTCAGCGCTTGTTTTGGAGGCCTTCCATACTAGCCATGTGCCTGACGCTGGATAATTTAAAGTGAGGGATATTATTATTTAATCAAGTATCAGGAAATCAGCCTTTGTTAACACAGTGAGTGAGCT
The DNA here is from genome assembly GCA_037950665.1 of Hypophthalmichthys nobilis. Taxonomy (NCBI): domain Eukaryota; kingdom Metazoa; phylum Chordata; class Actinopteri; order Cypriniformes; family Xenocyprididae; genus Hypophthalmichthys; species Hypophthalmichthys nobilis. The sequence continues at coordinate 28,447,492 of CM075476.1, read as the reverse complement.
GTCAGGAGAGAAGAACAGCAGAACTAGAACTGCAATAATCATTAAAACTGGTAGGAAAAAAGAAAGACTTTGCTTTATGTGCTATGTGTACTTATTGGCAGAGGATTACATCAAAAAAAATCTGATTTCATTACGAACAGAGATTTAGCAAGTGCAAGTACGGAAGAGTCAAAAATGTATGGGGATGTAAATGTGTACGAAAATGTAACTGGAAGCCAAAAACACAAAATGAATGATCAGAATTAGAAGCAATTTTCAAATTTGTGACGGGCACCATGACTGTCCTGTGGGTGAAAGCTAGCATTTCAAACTCCAGTCCTGTAGGTGGCATACATGCATCGTTTAGGTTGGTTTGACAAACAGCATATACGCAAGGGCTGCATTTAAGTCCAATTTTTTACGCCCTTTCCTCACTAACTTACCTCCGCCTTGTTCACTCGGATGTATGTCATTGCTTTCTTTGCACGAGTGCCCACTACTGGCAGAACCCTTGCAATGTGTTTAAATGGAACACTCTAAGCTTGGAATCTTCAATGGAGCTTATGTTTAATTTACACTTTTTTTTCTTTGTTGTTGTTTTTTTTTTCTTATGAATTTGTTTTACGCACCATTCTGTAGACTTGTACGTATGCTTGAGCTGTTGGAGAATATATATATATATATATATATATATAAATACACAAATGAAAACTATACTAAATAATAATAAACTATAACTGTGTAAAAAACAGTCAGCTTAAGGTAGCTACAAGTATTATGTGGTTAAATGTCAAAATAACTCCAATATCATACACTAGAGTTGTGTGGGGTGGGGGTAAATTAACCCTTCAATGCATGACTGTTTCGCCAATCATTCTTACATATTCGGGTCTTTATCGACCCGTATCTATATCTAACACGGAAGGATCTTTACCTGTCGCGATAATATTAAACTCCTCTGATATTAGACTAACAATTACAGAAGAATAAAATAAAACATATTTTGTTACCTATATAATTTTCAACATCTTCAAAATCAATATTTAGATTGCTAACAGCTTCACCAGATCCATCCAGTGACAGTCATATTTGATTGCTTTCGGTACTTGCTCTGCAGTAAATCGCTGAGCCATTTCATGTTTTGCTTATTCTTTTCTTTTCTGTCTGAATGAATCCTCACTTCATCATTGTGTTTCAGACAATACCACCTTGTGGAATAAAGGTGAATTGCACTTATTCCGTCATCAAAGATTCAATTATTGTTGTGCAGAAAAAAATATACATACACTGATACACACCTCGGGTCGTTAGCGACCCTATACAATTTTTACAAAAAATGAATACAAAAATAGGCATTCTTTTGTAATTCTATGATTTTTTTTATTGTTATATTCTTTATAATGAATTGATTAAGGAATACCAAGAAGGTTGATGTCTAACTTTAAAAATGAATGAGGAGGAGGGTAGTAATTGATGTCCCGGGTCGCTAAAGACCCAAGGTATGCATTTAAGGGTTAAGCATGATCTGCTGTGTTGTCACAATCGTGTTGCATAGTGGTCTATGGATCTGCCTGAAGTTTACATATTGAGTAGACTTGTTCCCTCGGTCAAAATCGAGAGGTCGAGGGTCCGTCCAAATAAACTTCCCTCGTCTACTTGATGAAGTTGAAAGCACTTCAAAATGGCTGTGGGGATTACCCTGAGTGGAAGTGCTTAGGGAAGTTTGCAAGTGTATGTCTATAAGTGGAGTTAAATGCAGCCAAGAAGAAGAAGAAGAAATGCACAGTTCTGCCACCTACTGGACTGAAGTGTAAATTACAAGTGTAAATGCCAAGATTTTAGTCTTATTATTGTCTATCACCAAACGTGCTTGGAAAATTATCAGTGAGGCTCATGGAGATTTTTGCAAACACTTTTATGTGGTTTATTAAGTGTTAAAGTGAATCAAGATGTATTGCTATTGAATTCACCCAAATGGATATTCATTAAATTACCTTTTGTAGTCCACAGAATAAATAAAGTCATACAGGTTTGGAACAATATGGGAGTGATTAAATGATGACATAATTTCATTTTTTTAGGTTGAGCTGTACCTTTAATAGTGAATTGTTTTCTATTGTATTCAATATTCCACAGATAATCTAACCTTTCATTGTCCTTGCATCTTTATTGACTACTTTAGTGATATTTTGTGGAAAAAAACATTGGCCATCTTCATTCTGCAGGTAAATTCGGTTGTTACTTCTCTACTATCTCAAATAAAGTAAAAAATAACTGCAACTAAACAGGTTGGCATCCATGTTTCTTGTTTTGTTAGAAACTCCTATGTTCCAAAGAAAGGAAGACCAAACACGGCCCTCCAAGATGTGCTATGTTCCATAAATGGCTTAGTGTAGAGTCTTGTAACAAAAAATGACACATCATTATTCTTGTCCACCTGCAGAAGAAACATTGACCCTCTTGGAAATGGACTTGACCCCTCTGGCCCCTTAAAGATCCTGCAATCACAAGGCTCAGCTTGACCCCAAGAGCCCGGTCAGACAGAAGCGGTGTCATGGGGGTCATATCATTGATCTGCTCTATGAAAAGCCTGCTTAACCTCAAGACCAAATCCACAGAGAGAAACCAAGCAAGAGTAATAGTTTCAGACTGGTCCTCCACTGACTTCGATTAAGGAGAAAATGAGGAATACTGGCCATATGTGCTTGTGGTGGGTGAGGAATGCCACCTATTTTGTTTTTAGAACAAGGAGGTGGATAAAAAGAGATCATGTTGAAAAGGTTTTGTAGGATGCCAGCTCCAAAGGAGATGCTTCATGGTTTGATTGAGTTATTTTTGATGCTGATTATCTGGGCATGCAGAACAGACTCTGGTCATTATGTGATCATTGCCCCTTACAAAAACGTCTGTGAGACACATGTATCTATGTTTGCAATAGCATCCAAAGACTGCCAGTATTCAGATACACCCAAAGAACAATCCAGAACTCAGCAGCTTTCGTCACTTAAAATGAATCTGACATGCATTAGGTCAAACCAAAGTATAGATTTTGCCTCTCTTGAATGAAGGTATTCATTCCATCAAAGCAGGCTGCTTCCACTTCCCCTGATTGGCTTCATTCGAGCACCTCACACATGTTGTTCAGTCACTGGGTCACTGCCTACAAATTATTACATATTGGTGAAGTCATAGTTTACAGCCCAGGACAATTTCACTGAGCAATGATATAAATGTCATATTAATCAGCATATCTTAAGATTTTGTGGCCAAATCCATCCGTGGCTCCTGCAGGGGGCGGTCTATTGGGAATATGTTTTTTCTTGTTTATGGCAGAACCATGAGGTTCACATTAGGCACACTAGCATAACTTAAAATGTCAAATTCATGGAGAGACGATGACATTGAATGGTCGTTAGTTCCACAGCATTATGTTTTACTGTTCTCAAATTCATACTGTTCAATCCTAATACAATGCGATCTCACGAGAATATGTATGTATTTTAACATAAAGTGTAGTTCTACCATGTACATCTACTTACGTTTTCATACACACTAAAATGTACAATGTTGATGTATTGACAGCACTAAAACGTAACATATTTACGTATGAACAACTTTACCAACATACAAATTTGTATGTATTCCTATTCATGAACATTAAAATCGTGGCATTAATGTTTTGATTCTATTGTATTCAATTCATATCAATGATGTGTTTTCAGTCACATTTAATCGCTCTGTTTGTGACTTCTCCTGCAAACTCGTTTGGGAGGATTACATAATGTTAAACAAGACTACACTTTAAAACCTTAAAATAAATAACATTTCTGTAATCGTTTAACCTGCTTATTTAGTTTGTTTGCCATGAGACACAAAATTCATTTTTTCCTAAACAGCGACTGACAAAAGAACCAGAAAATACACCAAAACACAACATAAATTCACAAAAGACATCAACTTTACTTGATTTTTATTGAATTTATTTAATTTTATTGTTTGCGAGGCCCTGCGATCCAGCGATCTTGATCTCCATTCTCAGCAGCGACCGTAAACGTCAAATCCCACGCTAATTTATGAATTCAAATTCATATTTTTACAATAAATAAATTATTTTATTTACACTTGTCTTTCTTTGATTGCACTTGTCAGTTTAATAACTGTACGTAGTTTTAAGAAATGGTTCTGGTTAGGTTTAGGAGTAGGATTAGCAGCTCAAAATATCTCTTTAATGCTATATTGTTACTAAAATTGTCATTTTCCTACACATCTCTGTCCATTACATTTTATTCTGTATATGTATAAAATGTATATGTTTAGGTTTGGAAGTAGGGTTAAGGGATCTTACATTTATCTATAGGTAAAAGGAAGATTATACTGAAATATTTATGATATGAAAGATTGGTAAATATTTAACATTTTGTAGCTGTAACAACTTAATAATGCTACGTTTAAATGTTGCCAATGTGTCCATATCGTACTTTGCAGCATCTATCCAAACGTACAAAAAAGTATGTTTTGTGTCTTTGAAAGTTACATATTAATATTTATGTATTAACAATGAGACCAGGCTGCCTAATACGGCACTTGAGTATTTAAAACTATGCTAAACACTGTTCAAAAGCCATTAAAAATTTGTATTTATTCAAATATCAAGTGGGTTTTTAAAAATGAAAGTGTTTGTACATTGCGGATTGTCTAAAGGTTTCCCTTAAGCAATTCCTCTGGGAAAGTCTTACTTTTAATATAGTTTTAAAAGATATTTTAAAAATCTGTCCTCTGGTTCTGCCTTACGCCACTGTGCATATGCTTCTTTAACTATTCAAATGTCCAACCCCAGTGGAGAAATATCATTCCATTACAGAATAAAGCTCAGACCCAAAGGAATTTTGAGAAACTCTGACAAGATGAGTGAAGACAGTCCATGTCTTCTCTACAGCTTTGTGATGTCAAAGAAATCAATCAGTCTCCACCACAGCTTTCTTTAAAATTGGGTTAAACAAGAGAGTTCTGTTTTCTGAGAAATCTGGTTTAGTAACATAAAATCCTTATTCTTCATCTCTGGCAACTCTAGAATGGCCTTTTCTTTGGCCATCTAAGATCAAACTGTCAAGCAAGTAAATAAGTACAGTGAGAAAGCCTCTTTGTGTGATCTTCCGCTGTCAGTGAGGAGATTGCTCTTCTTTAAAGCGTTCAATGGCCGTGGATCAATCAAAATCTCTGCTCACTGAGTTTTCCCCAAGAACAGATTGAGGACACATTGAGTCCCACTTCAGCTGATCTGAGCCTGGCCGTCAGATGCGCCCATTGAGTGGCACCTTTTGAAGTTGGATTAAATGTTTTAACATGCATATGTTTAGAAAAGGAAATAAATGCTGAAAAAAGCGAATGAGAGAGAGACAGAAAGATGTTCTTGTAAGTTTACCAAGTGTGGGAGCAGGAAAAGAGAAAGGGGGAGAGAATGGAGAGTTAATTCCCCAAGAGGGATCCTGCTCGGGCATTAATCTTCACCATTTGACAGCTCTGAAAGTTTTTTAGAGAAGCACTGTTTCCTTGAGCCATTATAATGCTTCACTCAAGCAAAACCCCCTTTTAGACGGGTGGGGTGGTCCCTGAGGGAGGACTCCTGTTTGATTCTGCACACCGCTGCCTCATGGAGGCCAATGGTGGAGGGATAGGAAAGAACAGGAAGCTACGGACACGCTCACCATGTCCGCTTCACACCACTCTTCCCTTGTCTGATCTGCTCTGAAAGTAAATGATAAGCAATGTACACATCCCTGGACATCCTGTGGAATCTCTTTCAACTTTCAGGAAGAATATTTCTTATGTCCAAAAGTACAGATTGATCAAAGCATGCTATTCACTATATATATATATTTTAGGAAATGAGGGCTTCATTCTAGTTAGGGAATTGACCCTTTGCTGGGAGTTTGATTGACATGATATCTAACCAATCATAACACAGAATCTGCGGTTTTGTCTGACAAAGCGGACAGGGGAGTTAGTAGATTAAGGTCGTGGACTTGAACTTGAAAAATGGTGTGTACTGACATCTTACCTCGATTGAAACAACATTCCTTCTGATGTTCATTTATGTTTATTTGATGCTATAAATTAACTAGTAGGAAGAGATGATCGGTTCACAAATCGCTTGAACTAAGACACTACAGCGATCTGTCACGACACATTAAAGAGTCACCAAACATATTTTTTTCATTGCGTGAGAACATGCCGTGAGAGCAGTATGGCTTGCCGGACATAGCAACAGTAACTAAAGGGTGTGGGTCTTTGTGAACGGTCAATTGATACCTCAAATAATCTTTTGAGGACAAGTGTGCTATTACCATTACTCTTCCTCGAGATCAGACTTGCAGCTTCTTATCAGACTTGGCAGCCTGATGAAAAAACAGGTGAACAGAAATCTCACTTGAATTACTGTTTTCTTCTGTAGGAGCTTTGCTAGGTATTCATATTTTAAATTCTGCTAAAAGATCGTTTTTAATTTGATGGTCCACTTTAGACATTCTACTAACTATAAGTAACTTTGCAACTACATGTCAACTAACTCTCATTAGAGTATTAGTAGACTGTCTGCTTAATATCTGCTAACACTTTATTTTGATGCTCCTCAACAGACATTCTACTGACTATAAGTAACTTTGCAACTACATCAACTTATTCTACTTACCCGAACCCTAACAATTAATCTAAGACCTAACAGTCTACTACAATCTCTAATACTAAAGTGGACCATCGAAATAAAGTGTAACCATTCTTTATTGTCAATTCAATATCTAGTGGTTAAACACCCTAAAATATATATTTGCATAAAGGGGACATATCAATTACTCTTGCAGTTAAGTCATTGATGGTAAATGGTGGTCAACAGGAAGTTAAAAGTGAGAACTTCACCCAGAGGGAATAGGAGTTCCTGTGCTTCCTGCAGAAGGGCAAAATATCCCCCTCTCTGGCACAGACTCTCAAATGCACCTCATACACACAGCTCATTGTCTGTCTGGTTCTACTGCAATGCTCTGACAGGGCTGCCAAGGGACTGTGCTTGCTGTCACTGGATGTCCTTCAAAGAGAAACAGCCCAGATCCTCTGTGTCTGGCAAAGAATTAAAATTCAGCCCAGTCACAAGCAAGGGTCAAGGCCACTGACCACCATGACCACTGCAAAATCAGCCAACAAATTAGTTTCTTAACCTGGAACAGTCCAAGGACAGTTACTGTCTGTAAACAAAAGCAATAGAACAGAAAATGTATGATGTAGCTTGGCAAAAGCACAGAGTCCTCATTTGATATGCAAGCATGAACATACCTATTCTCTTGAAATCTAGCACCAGTTGTAGTCAAGGTCTCCTTCCTATTTGCAGTGCTGACGCTTACAATTCTACAGATTTGTGTGGTCGGCAGTGGTGGTTGAAAGCTTAGAAACGTGCTGTGTAGGATCACCTTGATGACTGCTCAGTTTAAACCCTTGGTTAATTACCCTCCAGTTCTTTCCTGTTTCGCAAGGAAAATGGGCCAAGTTTCAACTCTTCGGTTCCTCTTGTTTGAAGTGGACCCCTCTCCAGTTCCTCTTTTCTTTAGCTCATCCACATTCAAGCACTGCCTAGTCTCTTAAATAACACAGCCCCTTCCCATTGTTCCCTTGCGGGCACCTTTGACCACATTGTAATGGCCTATAAAGGATGCACACTGGAATGTGCCCACACTGGGGTTTCAGCCTAGCAGGGAAAGCGTTTGTTTAATTGCCTGTAATTATCTTCAAATTGGAAGGGGGTGAGGGAACACCGCATGTGTGCTCAGCTTGCCGTGGCTCGTTACATCCAAGAGTCCGTTGAGCAAATTCGAGCAGCATGGGAGATGCATAGCTAAACCAACACAGAACTGTGGCATCAAGCCACTGGGAAACGAATGTGCCTGTTCGAAACTAGAACACATATTGTCCTCTACATGGCCATGGATGCATGCCAGTGCAAATTCCAAATTTTGATTTTTTTTTTCTTTTTTCTTTTAATCTCTCTGTGGCTTTGAACTGAGTAGTAAGTGGCAGTTGGATTTTCATGGGGTTTGATAGATGTACTTGTATAACAAACAAATTGTTGGGACATAGGTCCATGTGAAAGGCATTAATGAAACCAAAGCCATAGATCATCCATGGTTCATACCGCTGAAATGCCCCACCATGAAAAGATTATGATCTAAGACACCGATGCATACTTGCTTTCTGCACCAGTGCCAGACCTTTCATAACAAATGGAATAAGCACAATCAAACCTTGAAATGGGCATACTGGCTTGGTTCTGTCTACTCAAACCATTGAAACACCGTCCATCATCATCAAAAGTGTATTAATAGACCGGACAAAGTGATTGGATGCAGTGATGGTGATGGATTGGTCCAACAGCCACACTTAGGATGCATTTCCAGAGACTCCAACGCCAGACGCCATCATAGACAGATGAAAGTGTTGGCCTGGCCTGACCCAGAGATCGTCAGTCTGGGGGATGAGCATGGCCCAGACACATGCAACCCAAGCCTGATTGAATGATTGAATGAAATTGCCCCTCTAAACAAGGTCATCCCTCTTGGTCTGGCTGTTCAGACCCCATTAAAAGGCAAGATGATACATAACCCAAGTAATTTGTTTTGATGGTTCAGCTGAGTGGAAGTCACTTATTCTTTTTTTGCATGTGACCCCACTGTTGTCATATTTGTGTCATGCCTGGCATCAAAAATACATCTAGGCAGCAATGGGAAAATGGTAGATCCTTTCTTTATCTCTCAACACTGGCCAATTGAAGTGCCGATAAAACCATCTTGCATGCACATAGGCAGTAGAGGACACTGGGAATAAAGGACACTACAGTCTTGCGCGTCTATGTGAGTAATAGCTAAGCTTGAGTGGCCTTGGATCCACTCAAGCTGATAAATACCTCATAATGTTAACAAGTATTCCCCCTCTTTGTATTCCCAGAAGAAATCTAATAATGATTTTGTCCCATTATCACCCTTTCCTGGCAGTTGAGACAACCAGTCAATTCATAACAGAGAAGTAAAAATGAATACCGAACGAACATAAAAGAAATCCAATTTCAGAAGAAATGAAGTGCACTTGGGATTCATGTGCTCCTGGTCTAGTGCTTTGTATAATGGGTTTTAATGCATCACTTTTTTTGTGAGAAAAGTATTTATTTGATGTATTTAATGCAAATAACTTTCTTGAGGCCTATGTCAAAACTTGTTTTGCTATTCATTATAGTTTGTTTTTGTATTATTCAGACATCTAATAGTCAGTTTAAAAAATTGTATCAGACCAAGGGGGTGTGAAATTTTTTTTACGTATTAATAAATCTAACATTGATCTTCATCTGAGGCTGAAGTTGAAGCGTGTAGATGCATTTGTTGTTCTTACGATTTTTTTTTTCTTTCAAATCCCCATCTGACGTGTCACATGTGTACTTTTCATTACAGCATTAATACAGATAAACGTTAATAATACCATGACCATGATGAATGGATATATGGGTGTGTCCCTGCAACCTGCAAAATTGTAATTTCCTCCATGTGAAATCATATTAATGGATAGTTCAAGCTCTAAAATCTGACTGAGCCATATTCAAAGTCTTTGTAAAATAGCTGATATAAATACACTTGTGACACATAATTTGAATGAAAATAATTAATCAGGTTTCAATATCACCTAATTTAATTTAATGAACTGTATTAATTTGTGCATTTATTGTGATTACTATTAGTGTTGCTTGCGGGCAGCGTTCAGACATATAGCGCACAATGCTTTAGAAAACCCGAATTTGAGTCCTGACTTTTGGGCTATATCCATGACTGAATGAGTGCACTCGATAAGGTACCACTACAAATGGCTGTCCCTTCAAATTGTGCAGTATATGGTGCAATTTCTGGCACAGATCTGGCGCCTTATTTATAAAGACGTGTGTATAAAGATCCTAAATGCAAAGTACGACTGTTTCCGAAATGTTCTTATGAACGATTTATGAAGCGTCTGTATGCAGAAAAAGTTTTCCTAAATGCAAATAAATCTTAAATTCAAGCACAAATGTACAAGTGCATCAATTACACCTACAAAACAGTCACAGAAATCTCTTTTATGGTTCATAAGAAGTGTGGCACTCCTCATCAATGAGCAAGCAAAAACAAAGCGTGCTCTCGGAAAACATTTTATTATCAGGAAATCATTAACATAAATGAACTAATTTCAATGATGTAACTTTTAAAAAGCAGTCAAAATGTTGCTTGATCATTTGCACATATAATTATATTAATTCATATTGTGATTGCTTATTTATCTTTACATTTGTTGAATTAATTCGATAAAAGGTATATTTAGTGCCAAATAGTTTGTACTAATGCTGTTCAGTTGGTGTATGCATAAGACCATTTTTTGTGTCATTTTCTGCCTTTATAGTGATTGTTTCTCACTTCCCTCACCTCCTAAAATCCATGGTATTTAGAATCAAATCCATCCATACGTGTGTTTTATTGTACATGCATTTTATAAATGAGGCCAATGCTATTTTCATAAATCTCTTCCTCTTTCTTTTCTTGTTTCTCCATGTGCAGTCCTATCAAAATAGAGGCAATAAATAAATAAATAGCATATTAAATAAATAACCACAAGCAGTCATGCATTACATGGAAATTTTATCATGATTCAGAGGGTTATACCACTTAGCTTTGTATTTTACCTGACAGCACCCCATAACTACAGTATGACCTCTCAGGGTTTATTGTTTTATATTCTTTCAAAGGATAAAAGACAATATAATCAAGGGTAGTTGTGCAAACAATGCAGTTTGTTGAGTCTGCAGTATGTGACTTCTAACACTATCAGCTCTTATATATATGATTAGTGATACAAATAGGCACGAATTCTCCCTCACCTAGACCCAACAACTTTTGAACTGACCTATAAACAGAAGGGGGTTGGGGAGGTGTAATACTCTTAGTGAAGAGGGGATATATATGCCATATCATCTTCCTTTCCAGATGTGTGGTTGGGGTCAGGACAGTGTGTGTGTGTGTGTGTGTGTGTAGCACACTCCAGTTCTGGTGGTCTAGTGCACTGAGGAATGTCACACTTGCTGGCACTTGACGCCACTGACCTGTCACTATGACGAATGGTGTGATACAGACCCCGTGGTCCCAAAGCGCACAGACCCCTGAAGCAAACATAAAACCATCCCTCACTTGAGATCTTTATTAAGATTTTATTTTAAGCCTTCCCACCATGTCACATCATAGTTCATGTATATGTTCTGTATAATTCATACCCAGCCCTTTTTGCAATGGTCAGCATTACACTAAAACATAGTATGATGGCATTATGTAAAATGGGAACTGAAAATAAATAAACTCAATTTCTGCATTACTGGAATGTATCAGAAAGTTTATTTTAGACTGAGGTTCTGTTTCTCAGGAACAGATTGGTTTCACTTTCTGACTGGTGTTAATTTATGTTAACTGCACAGAGTTGCACTCGAATTGCAATCAATGGAGCCACGGCTGCAAGCCAGAGATTGACCAGTATCGAAAATCTTTTGTCACTTACCTAACTTCATCATGCGACCCGCAGTATGCAGATATATCTAAATAAAAGCCTTTCACCCTGCAATGTTTTTTTTTTTTTTCAGATATATCTGCATTTGCTGCCTCGTGCAATGTATGGACCCCGTAAAAGTGTGATGCAATGAATTTGGCTTTGGTGTTCAGTTTTCATGGTTTTATTTCATTCATATTTTCCACAGGCAATTTATCCTGGAATTTGAATTTCTCTCAGCAAAAATGCAAACCAATTCCCACACTGGGCACACCGCAATTTACCTCACTCCAAAAGAAGTAAGACACACAAAAACACACACTCTCTGTCTCTCTCTGTCTCTTTTCACTTGCACAAACACACACTAAATACTAAACTTCTGGGGAAGGATTTATTTTCCCTTCTGTAAATCTTCTAGTAATCACACACATATATCAGTTTAAGCTTTCTCTGTCACTGCTAAAGACATGCAATGGAATATTTCTATGCAAAATACAAGGCAGCAATTTAAAATGTTGAGAGGGTTTTGTAAATAACATTATTGACAGTCATGATGACACTTTTTCTTTTCTTTTTTTTTTACTTCTAGCATGCTAAGAAATGCCTGCAACTAGCATGGAAATCTAGATGAATTCTGTACATACTGTATAATGACAGTATACACTATCTTTTACAGTATACACAGTATACTGACTAATATTTTATTTAGAAAGCATAGTTGTAGCACATTATGCCAGAAAAAAATCTTTATAGAACATAAACAGAAGCTCAACCAAACCTGCTTGATGCGCGAGAACAAACCTCTTGAGGAAGCTCAAACATGCTGCGTAACACACAAGAATCAACCTCATTGGTTCTCGCACGCCATGCGAACATGCTTGAGCTTTGGTTTACCACAATGTTTGGTGAATGTTTAAAGTTGAATAAAAGCCTAAATGAAAACTGTTCATCATATAAAACAATCAAGTCTCTAAAGAAAATTTGGATTAAACTGTTCAATTCATAAGGATTAGTTTTACAAACTCTTTATGAAGTTTTTGAAGTGTCAAAGTACTGCGTAAATAAAACAAATTTACAGCATACCTTTCGGTAATTATAGTGTACGAGTACGTACGTGTAGGTATAAGAGAACAATATGTAAAGTTTGGGGAATAAAGGGGTAACTTGGTTCTAAAATACTTACAGTATAAATAATTTGTTAATTTGGTTATTACCCCTTTATTCCCCAAACATTACATATTGTATACCTATATACATATTTTATAGGTACACTAATTACTGAAAGGTATGCTGTAAATTCGTTTTTATTACGCAGTACTTTTCGGGCTGTAATCTAAAGCATTACCAACATGAATTACTGGAAAATTCTGTCAATGGTGGGGAAAGAGTTAAGTAGATTGTACACTACCAGTGGACCACGCACAAATTCACATACTTGGAATTAGGAACATATCTTTATTAATCAATATTTTCAAACAAATGTATTGTATTGGATGCCAAAACATGTAAGTTTATAAAACTATGTGAAAAAAAGTATTTAATAGGCTACGCCATCAAAAGAGTAAACACACAACTAAATTAAACATACTTAGGCCCGGTTTCACAGACAGGGCTTAGACTAAGCCAGGATTAGGCCTTAGTTCAATCAGGGCATTTAAGTAGCTTTTATAAACGTGCCCTAGAAAAATAAATAAATAAAAATAAAAAATACTGGTGTACATCTTGAGACAAAACAGATATGTTTAGGATATGTCAGAGCAAGATGCTTTCAGTTAAAACGGCTACAATATGCATTATAGTCTAGGACTAGCTTAAGCCGTCTGTGAAACCAGGGTTTAAAATACTTGATTATACTTTTAAGTATATCTCGATCAAAAGATTGAGTACAAGTATAGGCCAAATATACTTAGAAATATATTTATTAGTATAAGTCAAGCGTACTTTTGTGATTTTAAGTACATAAAAAGAAAAAAAGTAGACTGAAAGTATATTCTTGTTTTTAGTATACTTATGGCACACTTGAATAAACTTTTTTTTTGTAAGGCTACACCCCACTGACAGGTTTAGTTGTGAACATTACATACTTATGTACTTACATACTTTTTTTAAGAATTGTATTTTACCGTCCAAATCACACTGTACAAATTAATGTGAAACTGCCTCCTCATAAAAGAGTTTTTTTTTTTCATATGATCGGGTTGAGAAATTCAAACAAAGTGTGAACTGCCCCAGTACACAGATATCAACCCATCACAAAAGAAGTACGCAAGTCTTTAAGGTACAGTAGCTTTGATGAACATTTTAAGTGGGCTTCTTGGGGTGGGGATCTTCATCCACAATTTAGCATTTGAAACCCCAAGAGGTGGTGTCAGCAATTCACCATCTTTTTTTTTTTTTCCCTAGACCTTTTATCTGAAACTAGGTCTTCTCTGATATTTGCATTAAATTACTTCGTGTGCTTCAACAGAGAAAAACCTATTATTAAGAAAGATGCAGCTGGCTTCTCAATGTTTAAAGTGGTCAGTCATCCACATTTAGACACCTAACACTCGTTCTAAAGTGGGCTCGATTTGGTCTGTGGTGGTTCACTTCCCTTCAGTCCTCATAATCCACAATCATGCAGTTGTTTTACTGTCCCACACTGTTTTTCCTTTTTAGGGATGATACTTTGATCTCAGTGGTGCTCTTAGGGTTTAATTGCCCCTTTATTTGTGGAAGCAATGGACCCTGATAGTGCAGAAGATAAGAAAGGCTCAGCTGCATAAAAACAGTTGGCTACTATTAGGACTGGTCCAAGTGTTCCCAGTGGGTTTACTGTGCTGAGCCCCAGACAGCAGCGACTGCAGCCTACAGCAGCTAAACAGCCGTTGTTCCCTGCTGCTCAGTGCAGCCACTTAAAATTTAATTAGAGCCTGTACCCAGTCTGAAAACCTACTAATAAAAAGTCCCATTTAATATCTTTAAATATCTGATGAAAGTATGATGTTTATTTATATATTTAACATACATTTGTTTTTGTACAAGATGTTTACTTATTTAAGAATAAAGTAGAATCTGCATATCAAATTAAATTGTAAAATTAAACATTATAATATGCACTATTTTTATATTGTTTTAATTCCCATCCTCTTTTTGAGATTTTTTAAAATGATCACAATCACAGTCAGCGCGAGAGAAATTGTAATTGTTGATGTAAAACGAAGGCTTAAAGTCAACATGAAATCAAAACCCCCACCCTATTTTGAGATATATTTAGATTTAAGAAGTTTTGACAGCTCAATGGAAATTGCAGTTGTTGACGAAAGCTATGAAATCAATCAGAAGAATTTCTGTCAGCTTTGATTTGGTTGCTTCAGTCCTGGGCAGGACTAACAATCAAACGGTAATTGCATTGGCTAGTTCTCACATTTCATGTCTGCGTTTTGTTTTTTAGCAAATGACATTGGGCAAACGCAGAAGTAATTATTATTACTATTAAGCCCAACAGTCTACCCGGCATTAGCCTGACAGATACTGAACTGACACTATGCAGTCAACCTGAGAGAAAACGTGAGCAAAATGAGAAGTCAAGTTAATATTGTCAAACATTTATCTCATTATTGTTAGTATTTTCTCACAGAAACATGGTCATAGGCAGCAATACCAGCCAATATTTTCTTTTATTTAATACGATTCAACATACTATTTAAGTTCCATTATAAAAATGCTTGATTGGCTGAAGTTCCTTAGTGTTCAGTTTCCCATATGAATCTATCCTTTTAAAACAGTGTTGTATTGTGAAGAGAGGAAATACGTGCAAATTAGCAAAAAATGTTTGAAATCGTACGAGTGTGGTTGTACAAATTCGTACGAATTAGCCACCTTGTAAAATATGTATGAATTGCCATGAGATCGGGTTAGAAGTTGTTACAAACACTCAGTGGTGATTGATAGTGACTTTTAAGTAAATGTGTTGTATTAATCTCATTAATTGTCATGTGTAGCTTGAAGCTAATTGTAGCTATCATTTCTCTGTTACCCATATACAATTATATTTCATGATGTACTTTATCAAATAAATCACAAAAGTTAAGAAAATGTTTTGTTTTCCAAAATGAGTAATATAATTTCTATCGGGATCAGAGGGATTTGGGTGGGCAAGCCATGTAATGCCAAAGTAAAGTAATGCCACAACTTACATAATGCCACATCTAACAGTGTTCAGATCATCTTTTGTCCTGACAAAAAAAAAAAAAAAAAGTAATGGCAATATTTCCATCTGCGGAATGCAACTTTTCCATATTCCAAGCTTGCCTGCTGCACTGAAGTTATAAAAATAAATCTAGGAACTATTGGATTTCAAATCAGTAGGAGTTGAGGAAGTAATGAGCCGTTTTATAGATGGCAACTATAATTTTACTGAACTCTTATTAGTAATTACTTGTTACTGCAAAAAGTAATATTACTCTAACTAGATACTGCCCAACACTGAATATGATCATCAGGTTTTGTTCATGTCAGCTTGAGTGCTGCTGTCATTAATCCAAAAAGGGAGACATACTGTCAGGGAACACACAAATGGAAAGACTAGTAAGTATTTAAAATCCACAACACTTTATTTGCACAAACAAGGAAACTGGAAACTGAGTAAAATAGCAAGCAGCACAGCAGTGAAGATGATGATGAAAAATGACAAATGGGGAGTAGCCACACACACACACACACACTGAACAGTCACTGAGAGATATTAAACAACTTTCCTTTTCTCTTGTAAGATGCTCACATGGAGACTGGAGGATGACGAGGAACTGGAGACTGGAAACAGGGACGAGGAGAGGATCAAGGATATAGGTACACTTCAGGTAAGTAACAATCCAAACAAATATAGTCTGAACCATAGACAAGACTAGACAAGACAATTCTATAAAATTGCTGTTTAAATTCTATTACATTTATGCAAAATAAAAGCATTTTCACTAGTGATCTCAGACCTTTGAACCACACTATTATAGTTATGCAGATCACGATGAAAGCATGGTGATCTGTCTAAAATATCTTGAGTTGACTGTTAAAAGTGTCATGTGTTTGAGTCAAACACTCATCCACAAGTGCTTTAATAGATATCCAAATGCATTGTGGGATGTAAAGTTATCAGCTTTGTGCTGGATAAGTAAATGTCTTGTTCAACCTAATAATACAATTTGCACTTCTTTTGAGAGCCATTAACTATTCTGAACCTTAGTGTGGATGTGGAACGAAACGCCCACATCATTAACAAAATGAGCAGGTCTCGCCCTCGCCTCGCTCTCTCTCCCTCTTTCTCAGAAGCGTGTGAGTTTTGCATGTGCTAAAGTATAAACTAGGTCAAATACTGAAGTTGTTAGAGGATTGTTAGAATGAGAATGTTGTTAGAAAGCAGCCATACGCTTATGCCCATTTTTCAAGTGTGCTTTGTTTTAATGAAACCAAAGGAAAAAGAGATCAGAGTGCATGAGAAACTTATGGAGAGCTCTTTTAAACATAAAAATAAGGAGCAGAGAAACAGCATATTCAAATGTCCAAGCAGAACTATGGCTGTATGGGAGCAGTTTATTCTGAAGTTTTCATCCCTAAGCTTTACTCTCTGGAAACAGCTAACCCTTCAAAGTGACAAATCTGACTGGGCTCAGAGCAAAGTAAATACGACTTGCAGCATTTTGTAAGTCCCTTCGGTAATAATGAAGCAGAAAGATGAGAACACTTAAAGTAATATTTCCAGTACAGTTGTTATTTATTCACTCTCATGTCATTTCAAGCCCGTGTTCTCTTTCGAAGTGGAACTTTGATGCTGTGCCATGGTGTTGATGATATGGGAATGCTTCGCATGAACCGGTGTCTGAAGGAAGACACACACGCATGCCTGAAGTATGGCAACGCAACGCAGTGTTTTGTTTCTGTCACATGAAGAAGATGATAAAAGTATCTAAAAAGGTTCCAATAATAAAAAGCCTTTATTAAACAAAACAACACAAGTATGTCCACTGACGATGAGCAAACAAAACAGCATGTTACACACAAACAATACTCGACAATGAACTGAACATAAGGAGGAACTGAAATACACAGTGATGATGAACTAAATAATGAACAGGTGTGATGATTGAATGAGTGTCTATGGTAACTCATGCTGCCTTCACATTCTATTTGATAATTCCCCCTTCTGAAGTCGTGATTACGAGGTCAAGTTTCGAAATAGGAGGGCGTTCATGTGCAATTTTTACCTAGGAAATATTTACGATAATTCCAAGAGCATGTGAAGGCAGCATAAAGACTAGCGGGAAACTAGGAACAAAAGGAAATGAGCCTCTCATTGGAAAAATGTACCTGTGGGAATGTTTTCGCGAGTCACAAAAGACGTACCAATATGTGCATATCACTGCAGTTTCAATATGAAATGTCCACTGAGTGGCGCCTAAAAGCATGTTAATTTTTTTGTCGAAACAGATAAATGTGAATATGGTACGTTTTTATGACGTTGGTTTTTATACGAATTTTATACGTTCTGATTGAAATTTTGTCTGGTGAGTGGCGCTAAAAGTGTAGTGCTCCATTATTTTTTAAAATAATGTACAAACAACACTAAACCTAAACCTACCCGATAGTGTTAACAAAAGCAAATGTGACATAAAAAGCATCCATAATCGTGCAGTTTTCAGCTTGTTTTGATCTCTCATCTTTGAGCTCTTTTACTGTGACTCGTTTTCCCCCGGATTCGTACCCAAGGCTTCCTCATCCTGAGTCCATCTCCGTACCAGCTGAGCTACCGAACAAGCTTGTTATGTCAAAAAAGCGAAACATATGGAGCTGGTTAACCAATGTAAAGTCCAAAATATATTTGTTTAAAAAATCGTGCACTTCGGTAAAAAGCGTTTTGAAGTCATAACATAATATTGTTCAAGGAGACGTAAGAACAAGTCTTTATTAATCCATAATCTGAACCTCTAACTGTGTATGAAAACGATTAAAAGCGCTTGCTGTTTTACTGCCTCTAGTGTTTATTTCTGTGTGTGTGTGCGTGCGTGCGTGTGTGTGTGTGCGTTTCCACACTTCAACGTTTTATTTCCAATATTAAATATATCTGTCCATCTTTAAAATTGTGCTTTTATTTATTTATTTTTTTTTTTAATTATTATTTTTATGCAGTTACAATGAAAGGGCCAAGAGGACTCAAACTTTTAGGATTTTCAGGCTTTCTGAAACTGTATGAATAACTTTGTGTGAGAAACAGCCCAAAATTATGTTGATCATTTAATTTAATGCAATGTTTTGCATTATTTTCATTTGGACATGAAATACACACACTGATATTAAGGTGTTGCAGATAATGGCAATTTACTATCATAAATGCAAAATTGCATTGATTTTTGTTTTAATGGAAGTGTAATGTTTCTTGCAGTTTATAAAAATTGCAATGATAATAATTTGGATGGTTGACCTCAAAAAACAAAAAACAAAAACAAAAAAACAAACAAAAAAACCTAATAAATCAGTCTAGAAGAGAATGTCTCAATAAAAATATTTGCTTGTAAAATCTGTTTATGACTTTCTGAATGAAGTTAATTAATTTGGCTGTCTGGCGAATGGCAAGGGACCATCATAAGACAGAACGTCTGAACCAGCACCTGTTTGTGTTGGCCAAATTGACCATACTGCAAGCTGGCTTTCCAGACACTCTCGCCAGGTAACGGTGGGAAACAGAAATGCTCAATCCCCCTCAGAACCCTTAAATACAAGCCAAAGTCAACGGCATCTCCCTCCAAACGCTCATATCCCCCCTGACCAATAAGTCATTCCACCAGCATTAGGGACTCAAGCTATAATGGATGTGACATGTGCATTACAAAAACGCAACTTCATTTCAGACAGTGTAAAGACATGTTTTTCCAAAGACAGACACTTAAGGTCCATTCACACTAAGGACAATAACAATAAAGATATAAATCTTTATAAATATAAAAGTATAGGAGAATCCACACCACAACTATAATGATTACGACACAGAGGAATTATATAGTTGGAATCACTTTTAGAATGTTTTTTTTTTTTTTTTTCAGCTGATGAATGACAAAAACAGCCAATCAGGACCCATCCTGCTCTGAAGAGATTGAGCATTTAAAGCATCAGACAACAAATTTGCAGCACATGCTAATAATAAACAGAACAATATTGTGCGCTGATGTGGACACTAATATAGTTATCATTATAGTTATCTTTATAGTTACCATTCTTGGTGTGAATGGGCCTTTAATCAGGTTGCAAATTATGTGGATTTTGGGGTATGTTCCCTTAATTAAGTTAAGGGGTATGCTTAAGGGGTAGGCTTATTAATATTTGAACAAGTTTTGTCTGCCAAATCAAAGTTATATGGTGCAACATAAACACAAAACAGCTAATAAATACCATAATACCAAAGGACCACAAAGTCCCTCTTGAATATATGTTAAAGGTGCAGTAGGTGATCTGGGAAATGCTAACATTAGCCTGCTAGCATTGAAAGCATACGATCCCACCTTCCCTGCAAATCTCCGTCCAAAGCCACGCATCCTCCAAAACACATGAAACACACAAGACTCATGTCTTAAAGCACATAACATTATAATAATAATGAACGTAAACAACTTATAGAGTTTGTACCTGACTGCTGCAGATTCATTTTGCTGTTGATACTGTTGACATGGATACGCATAATTCCTAGTCTGACTGAACAGCTCCGGTTAGAACGTCAGGGTTATGGTGTGAACGCAGCATAAGCTTGTTGTTTTGATTCAGTAGGAACTGCAAAAGGTGGGTGCTGCTTGTTTGTAGTCTGTATAAACTCATAAACTGCATAACATGAAACGTGCTGATGACGTATGATGTCTGCGTGACCAGGGTGCGTGAGGGTATGTAAAAACATAAATTGACAGGGAAGTAGGACATTGTATTATTTTATTTGGACCACATATAATAATTGGATGAACATTTTATGGTCCTACGCCTTCCACAAATGATATGTTTTATAGAAATACATTTAGACTGTTTAACAGTAATTGCTATCAGGATATGAGGAGACTTTCAACCAGTATAACCAGTATAAAAAAAATAATAATAATAAAAAATAAAGTTTCTGTAGAGAATCAACTTTCACATTTAAGGAAAGAAAAAAAAAAAAAATTCTCTTAAAATATGAGATAATTTGGCATTTTTATGACAAGGCAAGACTAGTTCAAGTGTAAAAATGTCATTTGTTTGAACTCTTATTTAAATTCTGCATGAAACAGTAGTTGCAATAGTCTTTTTGTCCCTTTTGTGACATATATCTCGGTGCAGACGCTTCTAGAATAAGAAAAAATGTAGGACAGGGCTTGATTTTGTCCATGGGGAATTGATTGGATGGTTGTGATTTTCTATTGGTGGATCTCATGTGAGTGGCAGGTTGCCCCGCCCTCGTGCCAGTAAAAACGTCATCAGAGAAGAGAAGAGATGGCCCTGCAAGAGGGAAGGGAAGTTATTTTGAATAAAGATTTAAGGGCAGATGAATTGAAGAAACAATATTATTGTGCACCAGTAAATCATATATAATACTGCAATATTCCATAAGAAAATAATAATAATAATAATAATAAATAAATAAAAATTGTAAATTTTGATTCCATAGTGACTTCAAGTCATTGGTATTGACTGGTGCATTCACAAAGACCATACAGTAAGTACTGTCATTTTTTATTGCAGTTGTTTAAAACAATTTTGAAATTGATGGTTTGCAAAGAAATGAAAATTTAAAAAAAAAAAAAAAAAAAAATCTCTTAAAATGCCAAACTCACTTAAAGATGTTGAGTCAATTACACAGCGCAGTTAGGGGACCCAGTGCACTTCAGTCAATGGTGAACAGCCCTAGACAGATCAATATACTCTCAGTGGTATGTGCATTTGATGATGCATTTAGAGTGGATATAATGATGATGGATACATAAATTACAGAGTGCAGGATGCTCTAAAAGAGCATTTAACTTTTCCTATTTGGTGGACATTTAAAGTCTCTTGAACTTGCTCTCAGTATTCTCTGGATGGCTGACTTCTTTTCACCTTTAAACATGACAGCCTGACACCAGGCTTGAACGTGACCTCCAAACAAATGACAGCACAGCTGTTCTGATCTCTACCAAAATGCACTATAAGAATTAAGACTGAGGTTATGACTGTTATTTCCCCAAACCAGTGCTATAGACGTGAGGTATTTTTGTATTTAACGCCCTCAGCTGAGCTTGAGTTAATGATTCGATGTTTTTTTTGTTAAACCCTGCTTTCTTCCCACATATCAGTGCATCTCAGGAGCTTATATTGTGAAATTGAGGCCTATTTCCTGCCAGACATCAGGTGCTTGAATGTAACTGCAGACCTATACTGGATAATTTGCCCTGTAGTAGAAAAGTGACAATTTAGGACGGAAAGTAACAACTTACCAAATAGGGTCCAGAAAATAGCCATCAAGCACACCAATTTCACTCAGGCTGAAATGTTCTTATTTTAACACTCAATAGCGTAGTACAAGATCCGCCAACCGAATTTATGTGATTTATGAACTGCAGTATAAAATTAATTTACACCATGTTCTAAGTAACAATGACTCAACTTTCATGTAAAGTGTGTTTTTGCCCTAACTTACCGCAAATGGATCGTTTTCACATTTCCATGGTTTTCAGAAGAAGTTGGGTAAACTTCTATAGCGGTGAACTGAAACGACAACAAATATAATGTTTGCATTCCCATTTGCTCCAATATCAAAAGAAAAGAAAACATGATAGCATTATATGACTTTAAAAAAGCAGGGAAAAAATATTGATTTGATTATTTTATTTTATTGATTGTGGTTGTATTTGCCGTCACTCCCTCAGCAGTTGTATTAGAAACTGAACATTATATAGTGAAATATAATTTGTTTTTTATTAAACCCAGGTGTATATGTAACAATGTAGCATTTACTTCAGCGCCCAGCTGCGATCTATTGCAACCAAGTGCTCTTCAATGGAAACAATTGCATGTCCTTCTGGTGTCTACAGTGCAAGCCAAAAGTTTAATAATCAGGAAGGGAAGGATTATTACAGGAATGTTTTTAATTTGACATGAGAAAAGACAGAACACGCTTACATTGACGCTGCTATTTCCTGGAGATATTTACTGTGTTCAGTATTTCATATATCCAGCATCCCAAAATATGAACTCCTTATGCACTGTATTGTAGTGGATATTAAGTGAAAAAAAAAAAAAAAGGTTTTCTTCTTTGGATTTTAATAATACCATTGAAAAATAAGAATAATAATTATCATAAGAGTTTTGCATATATATAAATAGTAAGAAACTTGAAATATAAATTTAAAATAATATAAGAATTATAACTACCAATGGGTTACGAAAAATAAAATATATCATCTATTTAAGTAGATATATAATCAATATAAAATATACACTACTGGTAAAAAGTCAGTAAGATTTGTTAATGTTTTTGAAAGAAGTTTTTTATGCTCAGCAAGACTGCATTTATGTGATCAAAAACATAAAAAAAAACAAACAAACAAACAAAACAATAATATTGTGAAATATTATTACAATTTAAAATAAATGTTTTCTATTTTAATATATTGTAAAGTGCAATTTATGTCCTGTAATGTCAAAGCTAAATTTTCATCATCATTACCCCAGTCTTCAGTGTCACATGATCATTTAGAAATCATTATCAAGACTGAAAAGTTTTTTTTTTTGTTTTTTTTTTAATTGAAAGCTTTTTCAGGATTCTTTGACGAATAGAAAGTTCAAAAGAACAGCATTTATTTGATACAGAAATCTTTTCTAACATTATAATTGTTTTTATTGTCACTTTTGATCGACTTAATGCATCTTTGCTGAATAAAAGTATTTTTATTAATTAATTTATTTACTGTTTACAAACAATAAATAAATAAATTATGGAGAATTCATCTGGTTCTAAGGATGTTTAGAGTTTTTGTGAAAAACAAGACCAAATACTGTTTGAAAAATTATTCCTTACAGTGCTCCTTACACTTCCTGCTTTGAGGCCTTTGGGCTGCAAGACGTGCATTTTACTAGAATACTGTATGTTGTTGTATGGACCCGGCCGGAGTGTGAAAGGTCAACCCAAAGAGGAAACCGACTCTGTTTTGTGGCAGTTAGGGTAAAGTGAGTAAGTAGGGGAAAGAGAGAGAAAAATTGAGAGGCTGCAGACTAGTTTTTCAGCAGGTTGACAGGCCTCATTGCTTGACTAACAGGGCTGTTTTGACAGCTGTCAGATGGTCCGTATTACCATTACACTGCTGCGCCCCTGGGACTCTCCATCACAGGCCACTACAGCTCTGGAGAGGCTGCAGAAAAATAAAGAAAACTGGCACGGTTGAGAACCCAAAATACTACCCCCAGTTTCCTCCTTTTACTACATTACAGCTCTGGGGTTCGTGGGCATCTGCTGTGTGTTATTTGGCTTAACGCATGCTGCCAATAGGGAGGGGGTCTGCGGTTCCAATAGCAAAGCAATGGCGAGTCGCGGAGGGAAGTCGGTTTGCACTACAGTATATATCTGCTGATTTGACATTCGTAGTTTCCCGACACTGGACGTTACCTGAAATGAAAATAGATCAATCATATTTTTGTATGACAGATCTCTTGGTTGTTTTTAAGTTAATGGGTTTTAGGATGCATTATTCCATGTATCCACTGTGCCTATCAAGTTTCATAATAATTACAGGTTTGCTTCAGTGGATATCTATGCTGGTGGTAGTAAACTGGTCCATTTCTGTAGGTCTGGCAAAGAATTTTCATCATTTTACTTCATGCTCTGTGTTCTTCATTAGAGTTTCCCACGAAAAGAGAGAAAAATGAATTAAAGCTTTTCGACAGTCATGTTCTAGAAACAAAGAAAACAACATATGACATCAGAAAACTTCCCAAGCATTTATTCATAATCTAGGGTGACTTTGTAATTGCCATTATTACAAGCTGATGCTGAAGAGACAAATAGCAGATCTCCTCTGTCAAAATTAGGACTTTTGAGATCTGACTATTGTTACTGGCTGTAACAGTAAAGTAGAATGAAGAATGTAGTTTTATCTCATGTGAACATAACCTATATACCTATACGTAACCTATATTTAAAACAGGACTGACAACAATATTGTGCTGCTGTGTGAATGTTTTGGGATTTTAGATTTTTGGAAAAAAAGTATAATATTTGAAGAAAGTCTAACCACTTAAAACATACTGCTACTACTACTAGTATTATTTATTAATTAGTATTATTATTAATATAATAATAATAATAAAACAAGAAATAAAGTCATAATGTGAGAATGTTGCAATTGCGACAGTCACAGTTGTGAGAAATAAAAGCCGCAGTTATTGTGCGAAATAAAGTCACAGATGGTAGAAGCAAATAGACAGTTATGAGATATATACTCACAATTGTGAGATATAAAATCACAATTTTGAGAAACAAAGTCAATGTTTTACAATGCAAGACATATGGTAAAATTACAGTTGTGAGAAACCAAAGTCGCAAAATTTCACAAGTCACAGTTGTTAGACAAAGTCACAGTTGGTTGATGCAAAGATGCAATTCTGAGGAATTAAGTCACATTTCAATTTACAAATGGTAGATTTAAAATATGAGAAATAAAGGCGCAACCACACAGTAGTGAGATTTTGCCATTACTTTTTCATTTTTGATTTATTTACTTTGAGGTGTAAATGGGCTTTCATACTGAAGGACTGAGCCAAGTTTGGTAGATGTTGCCTGAAAACTCTAGGAGGAGTTACACACATATTCAATGGATTTCTAGGAGATTTGGGGGATTTTTGAGTGTTCCTTCAGGAAAACCATAAGACCGATCAATTAGAAAGAAAAACAAGTCAGATAAGCCTGAAGTACTGGGTTAAGTTTGGTGGTAGTTTGAAAGCTCTAAGAACAGTCAGAAGTTTTGGTCAAGGGTTAAGGATTCTGAAAAAAAACCCTAACCCAAAATAAATAACAGTGTGTTAGCTTTGTCAAGCCATCATAATGAGAAATGTTCCTTTCTTTACATTGTAAAGTGTGTAAATCATGGTGGCTCAGGGGTTCAAATGAAGGCACCGGGCACTTTGGCAATACAGAGCAGAGTTACTGGAGCTCATAAGCAAACATTCAAAGCCTGCTGAGATAATTGGCTGTGTGAGATTACAGAGCACACACACAGATGGGTTAAGTGTGTGCGGGAATGAAGGCTGCTGCATGGTAAAAATTGTTCCATCAAAGTCAGCCCTTTCCTGTGTGATCAGTGGGGCATCAGAGTTGATCTCTCTTAATTGTTAAAGTCATTGTTCCGGAACTTCCTGTGCCAGCACACAGCTCATTAATGTCCACTCTCGCATACTGCCATGGAGGGCAGACAGAAGGGTCACTCTTCGCATTAGAGCAGCAATGTATTGCTACTAATCCTCCACATATTTTATTTCAATGTGTGTTTCTTCTGAATTAAAAATTGCAATATTTTAACCTTCTGGTCCTCTTCGTTTAGGGGTCACACTTGGCTGCTTCGCGATCAAAAATGACCGAAGCCTTGAAATGTAACTTTTTTTTGTTTTTCAGGAAAACCAAAATATTTTTTGATTATTATTTAAAATTTTGAGGGTATTTTATGATACTATGCAATATTTATACAATTTTTATTAGCTATTTTTCCCCTTTGAAAATAATGTTTTTTCTAACATATTTTTCAATTAAAACAGCATTCCATGTTGAAATAGAGACAAGGCATTTAAAATCCATATTTTTGAAGGTAGATTAGTGCCATCTGGTGGGAGTAAAAAAAGAAATACTTATGTAATGCCATGGTGCCAAATACTTATGCGATGCCATAAGCACAGCTGAAAGCGTTTTTTTTCCTCGTTCACCAAGGTTCAACAGAATTTTGACTACAGTGGTGGCCCCGGCTCCGGTTATGAAGCAGGAAGTTCAATCTCTTCTGGCGAAGGAGACCATAGACATTATTCCTCCCCCAGAGAGAAACACCAGGTTCTACAGCCGGTATTTTATAGTTCTGAAAAAGGATGGAGGTTTACTTGACATTATAGATCTTCGTCAGCTCAACCATTTTCTGAGGACATTCAGGTTCAAAATGCGGACGATACCTCTTATCATGAGTCAAATCAAGTCCGAGGATTGGTTTGTCACGATCGATCTAAAGGACGATTCTGGCAACAGTGACCAGAATCAAACTAGGCCAGCTCATCACTGAGACCCTTGCAGTGATGGCTCAGAAGCAAAAAGGTTTTCCCCGAGGGGCAAACCGTTTCACATGATCATGGTTATGTGCAGGTGCCTTCGTTCCTTGATCATATGGAAAAAGGCCTTGGTTCCTGTCCCAAGGCCAAGTGTTGGGAGCATCTTGACATCGAAAGTTCATGTCAACAGATGTGTCCCGCAAAGGGTCGGGCACGGTCGTGGAAGGCCGCTCAGTTAAGGGTCTGTGGATGGAGTATCATCTCTTCCAGCATATAATTGTCTAGAGATGTTAGCGGTTATGCTAGCCCTAGGGCATTTTCTCCTAGACCTCATAGGCCATTATGTTATCATATGAACAGACAATATGTCAATGGTCTCGTATATAAACCTCTGGGGGAGTCAGAGTTTGCTTCTTCTATCCAGACTGGCGCACCAGATGCTCCTGTGGTCTCAGGGGAAGTTGCCCACCTCTCTCATCCAGCTTCTTCTGGGACTTGATGCCATGGTACAGACATGGCCGAGGCTTCATCTGTATGTGTTCTCCTCCGATCGTTCTGCTTCCGGGAGTTCTAGTCAGGGCACCTGAAGGGAATCATTTCCTGAATGAGAGTCTCTCAACTGAGGTTGTTGAGACCACTCTCAATTCTAGAGCTCCCTCCACAAGGAAACTTTATACTTGAAGAGTAGTCACTTCATGGTGCAGAAAGCATCAGCTGGACCCAGTTAACTGCCCAGTGGCTTCAGTGCTGGAGTTCCTTCAAGACCGTTTTTTCTGCCGGTCTTTCCCCATCCACGCTGGGATGCCATTAGCTAGTGGACCTTTGGGGCAACACCACTTGGTGGTGCGTTTCCTTCATGGTATGCTGAGGATGAGGCCTACAGCTCAGGTTAGAGTCCCAGCCTGGGACCTATCCATAGCATTGGAAGGGCTATTCTTGTTGTGCCGGCACATGTCATGGGATGACATTGCATCAATCAGAATTGGTCTAAGTTGTACACAGGCTTTAGAGCAGTCACACTGAAGGCATTCCCCAAAGTGTCGTCATCGATGCAGCATCTCATTCCCTTCTCAGGGAACAAGGGTTACAGTCGTAACCGGAGACGTTATGTGCTTTGAGATATGAGATAATTTAACGCCGTCTCTCGTTACACTTTGCAGACTCTGCTCTTGCTGTGCACATTCATATGTTTTGGAGGAGGCGTGGCTTTGGAGAGAGAGCTCTGAAGCTTGCTTGCTATTAATAGCCTCTCCAAAATTGCCTACCCTACCTTTAAGTATAACAATAATAATGGAATAAAAATGAAGTCTATGTATAACCTGATATATAATAAAAAAGTAAAAGAAATTTTATCCCAAACCCACTATCTGTAATCATTAAAAAATAGGATAATTTAACATTACATAAGTTATGAGGCACTCAAATAAGTGACAGTACTCCTTCAACAAATGAAAAACAAAACCAGGTGCTCTTGAATAAAATCCTAATTTGCAATTCAATCCAAACTGGTTCCTAAAAAGCCCTAAGCAGGATGACAACATCAAAAACCTCCATTTGTAAAGCTTGTTCTGAACAGAAGGGTTCTTCAGAATTGCCCTTACCAGATACAAGAGGCACAAGACACTTTCTGACAGTCAGACCTTGAAATAACCCCATGACTGTGTTCAAAGCCTATGGAAAAAAAAAAAAAAAAAGTTTTCAGTTTGATGTGCCATTGTTACCTAAGACCGAAAGTAGTCAGGTTTGGTAGTGGTGAAGTGGGGAATTGACTAGTTCGTATAAACTAACTACTAGGTAATGCTCCTGCACTTATTTATGCTGAGTACACACTAAAAGATTTTTGAAAACTTATAAGATTTTCAAAGTGTGAGAGACTGCTCCTATAGTGTGTGGTGTTCCATGATGTGACAAACACAGCACACCACACACAAACAGATTTTCAGCCCGAGTCCCGACTGTGAACACGGGAAATCTCACAAAATCTCTCAAGACATCAGAATAAACATGACGGACAATAGGCAGGAAGAAATTGCATTGACAGTGTTTGGAATGATTCTGGTATGTTTTACAAGACACTCTGTATAAATACTCATGCTGTTGCCACAAATCGTCAAACTGATCCTCCATCTCTGCTGTCCAAATCAATTTAACTTTGTGTTGCGCCATGACTGCGTTTGTTATGCTTCTGTCTTCCGTCAGCTGCTTTCTGATTGGATATTTTTTCGTTTCACGTCATAATCTCCATACCATGCGCACGTTTGTCCCCGGATTGACCTCAGGATTTCTGATCATAAATATTCAACATGTTGAATATTTACAATTCGCGATCGGGGCACCTCCGACGTTCTTCTGAGCAGATTCAGCCACTCTTAACACACCTCACACCACAGGAAAACCTGATAAGATAATCAGGACATACCTAGGATCGTCGGAAGCGGAGAAATCGGCCCAAAATCATGTGTACAGATTATTTTGTAGCGTGTACCTAGCATTAGTCTCCATTAGATGTCCTATAGAAAGAGCCAACCTGGGGTGTGTTTCCCAATAGCAACTATGGTCGCAAGTTCCGTCGTTACCAATAGCCTAGAGTTCGATGGAACCGCAGTTGGCTTACAATGCATTTCGGAAAAGCTCCCCTGATCTAATGAGAAAATGTTGCTTTTTTTTAAGAGGTGGCGATTTTGTATGAATTCGTACAATGTGATTTGTACGAAAATGTGCGATTTTTAGAAAAAGAAAAAATCTCTATCCGTCAGTGAGGTGTAAGCAGAAGAGATTGTACAAATTCATACAAATTAGCCACCAATGCACGATTTGCAATGAGTTTGTGTTGGAATGGCTGTTCCTTTTAAACAACATTTTATCTTTCTTCCACTCTGGATGTTAGAGGTGTTTGGGTAATGGTCTTATTACAATTAGATGGATTAGATGAAAACATACAGTATGGCCAGTGATGGCAATAAATCCACCTTGCAACTAATACCGCACCAAGGCATTGCATTATATGTTTAGTGCTCATTTTTGTGAACTTGGGCAAATTCTTTCCATTTTCATCTGGCCACATAAACTTCTCATGTTCATTATATTGTCTGACTTTAGAAGGAAATCACAGAACAAAACACCACCAGCTGATTTGTCATTGAAACACATGATTTGTCATGTCCGGCTGTTTCCTTTCATATTCTATTCCAAAATAGACTCAACTGAGCTTGTTTAAGGTGCTTGAAGTGTTCTTAAATATACTCATAGCAGCAGGAAACTTACACCAACACCCAGTAAATTCAAAAACAGTGACATACAATCCAAAATAAATGTAAAATAAATTCAAAATAAATGTTATCTGAGAACTTCTACTCAAGCAATCATTCATCTTCATATGAATTATTGTTTTGAAACTACTAGGAGTGCACAGGGCCATTACTAAAAAATGAATGAATGAATGAAAATAACTAAATAATTTTTAATTATCAATTATTAATTACATCATTGGATAATTATAGCCTATTTTTATTTAGGTTTTGCCTCTTTAAGTACACAAATTGGCTACTTTTGTCAAGTATGTTTTAAATGAGTACCCTAACTGTAAATTATATAAAGCTACAATTAGCTTCCACAGCACCATGGTAAACATTCATCTAACCTCTCTTTCTAAGTAGAGCCATTCCTTCTTTCCTTAAAATGCTGTGCATATAGTCACACAGATAAACACATC
The DNA here is from genome assembly GCA_037950665.1 of Hypophthalmichthys nobilis. Classification (NCBI taxonomy): domain Eukaryota; kingdom Metazoa; phylum Chordata; class Actinopteri; order Cypriniformes; family Xenocyprididae; genus Hypophthalmichthys; species Hypophthalmichthys nobilis. The sequence continues at coordinate 28,416,951 of CM075476.1, read as the reverse complement.
TCTCTTCTTAACCGCATGTGTAATTTGACCACAAAACACATATATCGCCCCCATTTCCCTCTCTCTCACCCTCGTTAGACTGCAGAGGAAAATGAGAGATCAGTCAAATCCAAAGCGTCATTAAACATTAGACAAAGCACACTATGAATGAAAAACAGGCAGTAAAAAATGGCTTGGAGACAAGCCAGAGAACCTATTTAATTCTTCCAGCTGCTCTTGTGTTCCTACTACAAATTACTCTACTGCATGTCCAATTTGTTAAAGAAGCTTACATAAATCTTATAAAACATGTATAACATACACAGCAGGATGCAATGCTGAAATTCGATAGACACACATTTTCCACACTGAATATTAAAAAATAAAGCTCTCTACCTAGGGAGCTGCCTACATAGGGAGCGTTTTAAGGCATCAGGCACTATTTAAAAAAAAATGATTTTTCAAAGTTGTGAATAAAACAAAGATTTTTGGAGTATAATTTACAACAAAATACTATTTTAGTCTTTCTACTTCAAAATTTCACATTTAATTCAATTCTTTTTTCTTTTTTTATTATTTGTGAAATTGACTAGCAATTTCTTAGTGAAAGTTGTTCCAAAATGCAGATAGCATGTTTATGCTAACTAAGATACCTTCTTCTGGCCAGATTCTATTGCCTCCGTCATCTGTGAAAATGTCATCTGTTGTATTTAATTGTCATATTAATACATGTTTTAGTCGAATTTATTGAATGCAGTTTATTCATCTACTTAATGTGAAAATAACATTTCTGTTCGTGACACGTGCTGCAAACTCATTTTGGAGGATTACATGTTAAACAAGACTACAATTTGAAACCTTGTGAATAAAATTTCTGCAATTGTTTAACCATTTTGTAATATTTAGTTTGTTTGCTGTGTGACACACAGAAGGCGTTTTCTCCTATGCAGCGCCTGACAATACAACCAAGATACACCAAAGCACAACATAAATTCACAAATCACATCCATTTTATTTGTTCGCTGTACATATCTCTAGAATCCATCTGTTTGTAAGAAACAGATCCGAATTCAGCCCTTTATCCATCAATCTTCATCTTCATTCTCAGCAGCAGCGACCGTCACAGTCAAAGCCCGCGCTCGTTATGATTCAAATTTGAAAGTAGCGCCACCCTCGAGAAGCTTTTCGACATGGTTTACGGCACTGAAATCGAACGCTCATTGGTTCTCACCTGCTTCGTCACAGGTTGCGACATGTCGTGTTTCAGTGGATTGACATTTGAAATAAGTGCGCGCCTTCACGGAGAGACGCTGGATTTATCATATTTTCATGGATTAATAAATTAAATTCTACTCTGTAGGCTACCCTTTAAAAACTATTACCGCCAGAGAGGACTGCGACTGCAACTGCAACTCATCATCATTTGAACTACTTTTGGTGCCACTTTTGACATTTTCGCAATAAATAAATTATTGATTACGCTTGTTTGTCTGTTATTCTTTTGTTTATAACAGTTTTCTTTTAAGAAATATTTATGGGTAGGTTTAGGGGTAGTTGTAGGATTATCGGCTCAAAATATCGTTTTAATAATTTTTTTTTTTTACTAAAATTGTCATTTTCCTACACATTTCTGTCTATTATGTTTTATTCTTTTAACATTCTGTATAAAATGGGTATGTTTAGGTTCGGGATGGGGTTTAGGGATCTTACATTTATCTACAAAACGATAAAATGGAAATCTTTATGATCCATAAAATGGAAATCTTTATGACATGAAAGATTCATAAATATTTTACGTTTTTTCACTGTAAAAACGTAAGTATTTTTACGTTTTAGTGCTATAATTACGTCAATATTGTACATTTCAGCACCGTTCTAAACGTACAAAAATGTACGTTTTGTGTCTTTGAAAGTTATGTATTAGATCAGGCTGAATATTCATATGTGTTAGGGTATGTATTTTTAGTTTAGCAAGATGCTAACATCAAACTGTTGAAATCAATAGAGTCAGGTAGTGCTGGGCGGTTTGACCAAAAATCTTTATCACGTTTTTTTTTTTTTTCTTTTAAGATTCTGGCGGTTTCACGGTATGTCACGTTTTTTTGCACTGGACCTTTATTTTGGCATATTTTACTGTCAGGAGTACATGGACTATATTATATAAACATTGTAAGGACAATTAAAAATTAATTGTAATCAAATCTGTTCATAAAGCTAACAGATTAGTTTAAAATGTAATCAAATAATTGAATTATTTAATTAAATTAATAATATCAATAAGTAGGCTATATTTTTACTGTGCAATTTCTGTCATTTCAATGAAAACCTTTGAGTTTGTGTTTTAATAAACAGTGTTTAATATTATTATTATTATTATTATCTCTATTAATTAAAGTATACTCGATTGTACAATAGTATATTTCTGTTATTTCAAGTAATACCAAACTTTTATTTTGACAGGGTCGTGAAGACCTCTGACTTACTGTGTATATAATATGACAAATGTCGATAGTTTTATCAAATTAAACGGTAAAATGTTCAAGTGACCCTAAGAGCAGCTCTGCAGATGAAGTTCATGTATAGTGAGTGAGACAGCAGACACTGAAATCATCGCGAGCGTCACGCGTGCTTCAGTATGTGTATTAGACTAGTAGACGAAAATGCGGCGCTCATTAATACAGACTTCAAATTTCAATAGCAGTCTTTTTTAGCTTTAATATTCACAGACACTAGTCCGTATCGATATCTGATTTATTGTACAGCCCGACTTCTGATTTATTCATCCAAAAATTGCCAAATTCTGTGACTTTCAGCTTTATAAAGTAAGTTCTATTTGTGACTGGATTCTGTGATTTCATCCGTGTTTTCTGCATCGCGGAAATCATATGGCTCTACATGGTATTTACAGTATTAAAGAGAGATAGTTTTGTGAGTTATTTATTGTTGTGTTATAAAGTTGTTTCCATTAGTGTAAGAAGGGTATGCAGTTAATAGAAGTACGCTCTCTATACGCTCTAAGCTTCAAGGCCATTGAATAGAGACAGCAGCTGTTTCAGCTACACACCGGTATGGCGGTTTTTGAAAAATACATATCGGTCTCGAAATTGAAACCGGTATACCATATGAACCGGTATACCGCCCAGCACTAGAGTCAGGCACTTTTTTTGTATAGCGCACAAAGATGCTGCAAAGCGTTCAATATCAGTCGCTCATGAGGTTCTATTTTATTAAGGGTGCGTATAGAAGACAGTAAGCCGTTCATTTGTTTTTGGAGCAGAGTGCACTGCAAATAAGATGAAGGCATCAGTGAAAGCTATACTTAAATAAGTACTGGTCATGTTGTAAGGATATGACGTCTTTAGACCTTATGTTGCACTCAGTTTGAAATTGTATATTTGTGTGCCTTCAATATCTCACCCTTTTTACCGCTTTCTTTCACAGCAATCCTTATTCATTTTGCAAATTGCTCTGGATGAGGCCATTAACAAGAAAATGTGACTTTTTAACCGTGTAGCCATGAATGAAAAATGTGCACTTCAAAATGCCTGAAGGGTATCAACAGGTCCAGCAAACGTTTAACTCTCCACTTCATTTATTTCTTTATATTAGTACTTTGTATGTGCTAAGACAATAAAAACCTGAGCTGATTTCTGGCCCAGGGAACTTTTACTTCAAGCGTGTCACCTAAATTATTGGAGGTTTGGCTGAAAAAAAAAGATACCCCATAAAACAGAGGGGAGAAAAAAAATCCCTCTAGATCCAGTGTACCCCTGGGAGAGGTACAACTTACTGGTTAATAAACATTGTTCATACTCTTTTGGTTACCAGTAGTCACTGAATGTGCCTTTTTTTTTTCTTTCTTTTTTTTTAACATTTAAAATTACATTTTGTACTGGTACTGTATATTGTTATTATTAAAGTCAAAGAATGTATCTCATATATTTAAATGTATTTAATACTTACATTTAGATTTTGAGTAAGATCAGGTTTTGCCTTACATTCTTGTAATCAATGGAGACAATGATGGTAGCATGGCAACGAAGGAAGTCTCAGTAGTCTAGCCATGAAATTACTAGACCTGACTGAGGAGTTGATGAGGAAAGGTGTTATTTTCTTCATGTGATGTGGCATGAAGCAGAAGTACCTGGAAAATGTCATAATGTGGTCCACAAAAGAGAAATGACATCAAGCGTTTTAACTCACTTCAAGACAATGACTCTGTGACCTTTGACTAAACAAGATGGAAAGGGGAGGTATTGGATGGTGGGAGTGGGAGCTCGGGAACTTGTAGTAATGATATATCCAGTTAAAATATGTCCAAGTGGCATACAAAGATCCCTCATGAGATTGTGGACATATGACAGACAGGGAAAATAAAGATGTAGCTAAGGTTAAGTGTCCTTCACACAGTAGTTGTAAAAGAAGCTGTATGAGTGTATGACTGTTCTGACTTAATGGTGTAAATAGAGAAGTCTAGGGGTTCAAGGACTAAACCCTGTGGTACCCCAATAGTGGGAGAGCACCTTTAAGCTAACATGGGAAACATTTATGTTGTGTTTAATAAAAATTATATGACTATAATGTCTGCCTATTTTCCAAACCACATTTTGGCACTTCAGAAACTGTACACATTAAAGTGACAGTGACACATTCATCAGTCAGTTATACATGACAATATACTCTTGTAATTTTAATCTTAATTCCGGCTGCCCCCTAATATAGCTGTCTTGACAAAATAAATCAACATGAGAATTGGCTGTATTATGGCAAGTTTTAAAACAATAGTGGGCTTTTTTCCAAAATTCTTTAAGAAATTGCATATAACTTGTGTGGAGACTCAGATGTCTCCATGTGTTTGGCTTTTTTGTGGCTTGCGGTGGACCAGGATACTGTTATCTTAGAAAATGAGCCTTTTCTTGACCCATTTCAGATATAACTGGCATGTGTGCATGTCATGTTAAATACCAGTTGAGGTTAGAGCCTTTTTTTACAGTTGAGGTTGGCATGCTAAGGGAAATATCATTCAATTGTGCACATATTTTGTCAAACATTCTCATAAATTTAGTTGTTTTTTCTTCTACAACTCTAAGTTTCTCTGGATATGACTCAGATGGATAAATTGTTTCCTTGGTTGAGCTTGGAAAAATGAAAACATTGGACACCATTCAAACATATAAATTTAATAATGAAACAAGCCCTTTTTTTGTGATGCATGGATGTAAAATCAGGAAAAAATGAGTCAAACTGTGTAAGACTTACTCAGTTTAAATGGTTAAAAGCTTGCTTGAGAGTGTATATAGGGTAGAACAATGTGTATAGGGTAGATAGAACAATAAAGGTGTGTATATAGGGTAGAACGATGTACTCCTGGACAGCATTCTATAACTGCCACCACTAAATACAAATTGACAGCATTACTACTGGGTCTGATGAGCTTTGCAAAACACTCAAAATAAAACATTTTTATGAGACAGTCATACAAGCCATGGTTAACAGAGTGAAATGTTGTCCTTTGAAACCCCTAAATAACTAGAATAAAAAAGCCGAGCCATGTCAACAGGTCACCCAGTGAAAAGCACTTTGTATCTGGACAATTTAAAGTAACCTATACCAATGAACTCCACAAGTAACATAGCTGTAAAAAAGAAAAAAAGCTTAATTCATAAAATAACAGAAGCCACTCAATCTGGGGTAGACAATGCAATTGTGTTTTTTCAATGCATGTTTTTATAGCATGAACTAAAACACAGAAACTCTCTGATGGATTAGAGACGGAATGTTTCTATACTAAGGAGTTTCAACAGAAACACCTGGAGTTTATAGATTTGGCCAGCCTTTGTCAGTGGAGAGTGATAAATCAAAGCGAGTGATAACAACCTTTTTCTACCTCAAATCCCTTTCTAATCATTTCCACAACAAGAACACAGGAAGTGAGCCCTTTGTGGGCCATTTTTCCAATATTAGTGAGACTCTAGAGCAAGGGAAGTGTCTGCTACTTGTAAACGGCCCCTAAGCACACACCATCTTGAACACTTAAACAGGGAGCACACTGTACGATTTTGGTTATAAATTTCTGTTCTAATGCAAAATCATCAGTCTTAGATTAATTGCCTTTGTGATAAATTTTAGCCTCTACTGACAGTGTCAGAAATTTTGTGTCGCAGTTTCGCAATGCAAATGTTCCAACCAGGCTTCTGCAAAATAAGTTGGAATTTGAGTTTAGTTGGCCACACCCCATATAGGAACTTGAATTTTAATTTGAATTGGAATAAAAGAGGCATTTACTGAATTGAAATAGAAATTCACACAAAGTCAAGGCATATTGGGAAATTAAGTGTTTGTCCACCCTATAGTCACAGAAGTTAAAGTGAAAGTTGACCCAAAAAAGAAAATTCTGTCATCATGTCATTCCAAACCCATATGGCTTTGGTTAATCTTGCTAAAGCAAATTAAGATATTTTTTTAATGAAACCTGAGAGGTTTCTGCCTCTAAATTGGAAGTCCACGTACCCAAAACTTTAATGATCCAAAAAAAAAAAAAAAAAAATAATAATAATAATACAATAATACAAATCCGTATGAATTGTGTGGTTTAATCCAAGTATAGGATGAACAGATTTGGGATTCGTTTTACAATGCCTTTATAACCTTTCTGGATTTTCCTTTTTGTTTTGTTTTTGTTTTTTTTTTTTTACATTTTGGTTACTTGCATTTTCAATGGAGGGACATAATCTCTCAGGTTTCATTAAAAATATCCTAATTTATATTTAGCAGATTAACCAAAGGTTTCAAATGACAAAAAGGTGAGTAAGTGAAAAGAAGATTTTTTGTTAGCCAACTAAAATTACAATCATTATGTAGTTTACAATTTTGATTACAGTCAGACTATAACTTTTTTCTCTCTTTTCTTTTTTTTTAAATATCATGTCAACACTTTAGTTACTGAAATCATACCAGTCTGTAATTTTGCATCAGATTAACAGAGATAATGTGATTGTGGCTTGGCTTCATTCAGCATGTAGACGTTAATCGGTTAATTGGGCTTGGCATTGTGCACTTAATCCGATAGACAGGAATTGTGCACAAACTGTGTTTAACCCAAAAGCTGAACGCAACACAAGCATGGTAGGATGAATCATTTCAAACACTTGGAACATGTATGTTTTTGAATGAATAAAGAGACATCATTCATGATGTTAGTCTAAAAGAGCTGAACATTTTAAAAATACACAATAAATAATAATTAAATACTTTAAATTATTAAATAATTGTTTGATTTTAATTAAGTGCCAAGAGGATCTCTGTTGGATCCTTCAGCAAGTATGATTTTGCAATGACCATGAATAAATTTCAGTCAGTCTCTAACTCTGACATGTTCACAAACCTTGTCCACAGAAATGAAAAAGAATAACAAAACAGCCACAGCAATAAAACAAATTATTGTGATTTTTCATTGTTTATTTGGGAAATTTTCTTTCTGGATTTCATTTTAATCTGTTTATTCAGTGTCCCATGCTCTCTTTAACAAGATTTTCTTTGTGTGTGTGTGTGAGAGAGAGAGTACTTTGTACTACACTTTGTACAAGAATTTGTGTGAGCACTTTGTACTACAAAGATGTAGTAAAGACATACAAACGGGTACCATCACATGACACAAAGTATATTCACAGGGCTGGTTTGCATTTAGATACTCTGTGAGTGATAGCCAGTAAAGTCTAACCACTGACATCATTCTTACCATTTATAGGCAATAAAATGAGGTTATAAGCACAACACAGATGCACGTGTGCACATAAAAAATGCATTAACTGCAACAGAACCCCATCCGTATAGAGCTAATAGATGTTTTTATGACACAATATGTTGTGCATTCACTTTAAAGGTGTCTGAATGAAAAGTCAACATATTTTGTGCTTGATCTAGTGTCGGCGTCTCTTCTTTAAAGAGTTAGGTCACTCCAAAAATGAGAATTCTGTCATCATTTACTTCAACACTTCATGTTGTTTCAAACCTATATGGCTTTCTTTCTTCTGTGGAATATAAAAATGATTTTCATACAAAATCACAACAGAAGCCACAATAAAAGCTATATTATATTCTTCTAAAGTCATACAATAGCTTTGTAAGTATAATGCTTTAATTTTTCAAATGTATGTAAAAGAGCAGCACAAGCTTTCTTCAAAACATTATTTTTGTTCCACACAAGAAGGAAAGTCAAGATTTTAAAGATTTATTTTTTATTTTTTTAATCTTTAGGTGAAGTTCTTTATGTAAGTGAAACACTGTGAAACCTGCACAAAAGGAAAGGACTGAGGTTGGTTTTACTTTGTCGTTTTCCTGCTGTAGAACTCCTCAGTTTTTAGACAAACTGTTGAATTCTCTAAAGATCATGTCGTGTGGTACTAAGAGACTTGATGCATCCACACTATTGTGGAATCTGTTGAAATAATAATAAAAATAATAATAATGTTTGTCCTGCATTTTGCCAGCTAGCAACGTAAACCTTCCTGAAATTCTGTTTATTCCGAAATGACGTTATCCCCTGTCTATTTAGTTCTAGAGAACAATGTGCAGCTTCATGAAGTCTAAATTTTCAGCTTGTGAGAACAGGCCAGATGAAGCTGAACAGACTGTATTTGATGGTGGTACATATGTTAAACTGTCTAGGGAATTTTCCATTTAGCCCATCTCTGACAGTTTATACTGCTCCACATTTTATTTTAGGTTCTCTTCAGAAATGTTTAAGTTAGCATGACATTTTGTTTGTTTTCTTTGCTCAAACATTAGTCTTGGGCCAAAAACAAAGTTAAAAGGCAATCATAAGTTAAAGAAGCTACACAAATATGATAAAATATCAGGTAACCACAGTTTATTATGAACAGTCTCCAGATATAGCCTATATATAGGCTAGTTTATATGCATTGAGTGAAAAAGCAGCAAACGAGCTATGCACTGAATGAGTTTCTTGAGGTAAATGTAACGTTATATGACGTTCACAGGCTGTTGACATCTTTACGTGGTTGAAATGCTAATTTGGGCAAATAAATGAAAGGTAATACATTTCGGTAAGTTATACAAGATCTTTCACGTAGCCTACTTTCTGATGTTCATTCGTGTTGTTTTGTTGTTGTTGTTTTTTCATACTATTAGCTAAAGAGGAATACATATTGGTTCACTCGTGCCATGTATATGTTTATACTGAGGCAGATACTGTCACACCACATCAAGTGGGCCAAGGCGGCATTTATCTTTTAAATTTAATAAAAAAAAAAAACAGGTGAGACTTTTTTTTGGTTGTTAAAAATAACAGAACACAAAACTGTCAAAGCCTATTAATAATCATGTTCTAATTAGCCTACTAATAATTACTTTCTTCATAAATGGCTCATTGCACCTTCTGACTGAAATTGAGTTCGCATCATAGGCTACTACAATAATATGAATGGTAAAACGCAAATGCTCCACAGCTTAAAGTTAGTTCACCAAAAAATAAAAATTCACATTTTCTCACCCTCATGTCGTTCCAAATCCTTAAGACTTTCATTAATCTTCAGAACACAAATTAAGATACTTTTTTTTTTTTAAATCTGAGACTTTTCTGTCCCTCCTTTCTATTCACTCTGACAGTGAGTCAAGTGGTTTACTCCAAATGTTCTGAAGAGACACGATCGCTTTATATGATGAACAGATAATTTTTATTCACATATAAACACTGATCTGTGGACATAAGCAGAAGCTCAACTGTACTTGCTTGACTCATGAGAACAAACTGATCATGTTCTTGCCGAAGTTAAAACTAGAAGGTAAAACGGCCTCTTTTTTGAACGATTTACTGTTTCACTATTTCTGAGCCTTTATTACTGTCCAAAGTACCTTTGTTTTCTCTCAGTCTGTCTTATTTTACAATGCCACAGTGACATTATCCAGGAACAGCGTATGCATGGACGCCAGTGAAATCATGGCAGCTGTTTATGTAGATACACCCCAGAAACTCCACATAAACAGGTAAGTGCAAAGTGTGAGTCAGATGTAATACTAATGGGCTGGGTGTGTGTGTGTGTGTGTGTCAGGTTTACTTGAGAAATCCGAACTCAAGAGGCAGGGGAGGTAAACTGATATGGTGATGTTAAAACCAAGCCAGATTTTGTTTCCCATAAACAAAGGGGTTTTCAGATGTCTTTCAAGGGCCGTGCAAATACTGATGTCTTCCAGACTTTCTCCAAAGTCACCCTAGGTTGGCGGATATGTGCTCACTCCTGTTTATAATGCACGCTCGGAGGGTGTTTACAGTCAAAATGATAACACACCCATTTCTTAAAGGGTAAGTTCACCCAAAACGGAAAATTCTGTCATCATTTACTCACCCTCATGTCATACCAAACCTGTAAGACTTTCGTTCATCTTCAGAATACAAATGAAGATATTTTCATAAAATCTGAGACAGTTCTGTACTCTTCACTGACAGCTATGCAACTACCACTTTGATGCTTCAAAAAGTTCATAAAGAGATCATAAAACTAATCCATATGTATTGAGTGGTTTAGTCCAAATTTTCTGAAGAGACACGATCGCTTTATACACTGAACAGATTTAATTTAGGCAGTCCGCTGATAGACGCCTGTTTTCAAACGCTCCCGCTTTCAAATTCAAACACTTCCATGTGCTTTCAAACACTCCCGTGCGTTGATCATTGTAGCCAAATCAGTACTTTTTATTGATAAACTAAAATTGTTTATTGATAAACTAAATTGATAAACTAAAATATGCACATGCACACAAAACTGGAAAGTGCAGTTGTCATTGGAAACTCCAATCTGATAAAAGGTACCATATTAACATTCCTCAAAATCCTTTATTATTTCTCAGACCATTACATGTTAGATGGAGAAAGGTTTGTTAATATAAACTCTTCCTTAAAAACTAGCTTCCTGCTTTAATAGACATACACATTCAATCAATAAAAATATATAAATTTGCTGAAGTGCGAAATTAACAAATAATACCTTACATGTGGTAATTGTAACTTAGGTAAAACTGAGTTTATTAAAAGTCATAAGAAATACGATTACGGTAAGATTGAATATTAAAAATTCAGATTAAATAATGTTTATATTTATGATGATGTTATTGAAAGTGACTTTTAAGCTTTATCAATATGTGTATTTCATTGGAGCTGAACCCATAATTTTGATGTTGCAAGCACCATAAAGGAATTTACGCGATCAGGAATGTTGCATGAGGGCGAAATATTTGAAGTCTCAAGTTCAAATTGGTCACTCAGAATCGCCACGTAGACCAAGAGAAAGCTGATTGGTTTGTGACTTTTGTCTGTGAAATTTAGCCAAAATGTCGCTAATGTGACCACGTCTTAAGACAAAAATAAAAGGAATAGAGAAGAATACAGAGAAATATTATTTTTCTTTTTTATTTAAAGGATTAGTTCACTTCAGAATTAAAATTACTCAACCAGTGTCATCCAAGATTTTTATGTCTTTCTTTCTTCAGTCAAAAAGAAATTAATGTTTTTAAGGAAAACATTCCAAGATTTTTCTCCATATAGTGGACTTCAACAGTTACCAACGGGTTGAAGGTCCAAATTGCAGTTTAAATGCAGCTTCAAATTGCTCTGCATGATCCCAGCCGAGGAATAAGGGTCTTATCTAGCGAAATGATCGGTCATTTTCTAATATATATATAAGTACTGTGGTAGGGTGAAAAACTCCATCTCGTTTTCTCCTCCAACTTCAAAATCACTTGACCTTGTTACCTTTTGACTTAGTCTTTGCACATTTGCTTTCTTAAACACTTGTTCGGTGCTTCCGCCTTCGTCACGTGTGACCTTTCCAATGTGATTACGTAATGCGTGGCGCATCGCAGAGCTAGTGCAAGATGAGCACTTGTGGTTAAAAAGTATATAATTTGTATTTATTTTTAGAAAATGACCAATCATTTCGCTAGATAAGACCCTTATTCTTCGGCTGGATCGTGCAGAGCCCTTTGAAGCTGCACTGAAAATGCAATTTGGACCTTCAACCCGCTGGTAACCGCTGAAGTCCACTAAATGGAAAAAAAATCCTGGAATGTTTTCCTCAAAAACCTTAATTTCTTTTTGACTGAAGAAAGAAAAACATAAACATCTTGGATGACATGAGGGTGAGTAAATTATCAGGAAATTTTAATTCTGAAGTGAACTAATCATTTAAGGCCCTTTATATCAAGCATATACTACAGTTTTGACGTCTGCTACTCGAGCTCTTTAAAGCAGGGTGGATTCTGATCAGCTGGTTATCAGCTGGAAAAAAATTTGCTCTGAAAGTGATTTAAATTATATGGTTCCTCTGTGTCATACTTGTGGCGTGGACTCTGCTATTGTTTTAATTTTAGAACGGTTTTTAAACTATATATTTATCGTTATAGTTATCCTTGGTTTGAATGGGCCTGGAAAGATATAGAAAAACAACATGAACAAGATTCAAAATGGAGTCTTCTGCCTATAAACATTATCACGCCAAAGACATGTTTCTAAACTTCACTTAAAATAAGGCAAAAGACCCAGAGCCTCCATGGTCAAAGAGCCCTGCATTCTTAGCTACAGCCCTGTTCACAAGATTAAACATAGAAAGAAGCACAAAGTTCCTTGGACCCAATACAAATGTAAGTGTCCAGAATGCGGATGGTCACTTTGTAACCTGCTCTGTAACTTTACATCATATGCCAGATTTCATCTTTTCTCTTGACTCAGGTTTAAACAAAGCTCATGAGCATTACATCCGCATTGCCTGTACATAAACAACTGAAATTACTACAGATAAACTGACTGTAAATTAGTTTATACCATATAACATTTGGATTCACATCTGAGGTATTAGGGCAGATATGTTTGGGGATTTCATAGGCAGGACTCCGAGAGGGAGTGAAGAACTGACTGATGAAAAAGAATGAAATGGATTCACATACTAAACTCTTTTTTGTGGTTTGTGTGTCCTGCTGTGAAAGTAAAAGTCGAGTCTTGTTTACCTTTGAGCTGAGGCAATCCTGGAAACATTCACACTGCTGAGAGACTTTTGGATTTAAAAACTGCCTTGACCTTAGATAACCGTACAGTTTCTAAGTACTGCTTCTGACTTTAAAAAGAATTTACTTTAATTGAAGTAAGAGTTGAACAAGTTAATATAGAGAAACATATATTTACACAATTATTTTCATTGGCAGACAAGAAATATACAAACTTTTTTGATATTCATGTTTATAAAACTGTTGTAAGGAAATTTCAGACCTCCTGCCTCACGCAGACCTCATGCCTGTGTTTTAAGAGGCTTTAATTGTCCACAAGTCATTTAATTGTCTGTTATTGTTAACAATTACTGTTCAAATACCACAGTTTGAATAAAAGAGGTAAATGAATAAATAATAAGAAAAATAGAAATACAATTAAATAAAATCATATAGAATATATTATAAATACCAATTCAGGTTTATGTCTGTGTTTACATTCTAATAATCTGCTAATAATTTAACTAATAACTCAACTGGAAAGAAAAGCCTTTATAACAACCTGGTCTCGTAGGAAAGACGTACCTGTAGGAACGTTTTCACGAGTCACCAAAATACATACAAATGCGTACATATCACTGCAGTTTCCAACAGAAATGAACACTAGAGGGAGTAAAACGGCAAGCACTTTTAATCGTTTTCATACACAGTTACGATTATGGGGTCAGATTATGGATTAATAAAGGCTCGTTTTCACGTCTCCTTGCACAATATTATGTTATGACTTCAAAACGCTTTTTTACCAAAGTGCATGATTTGAATAAATGAAAATATTTTGGACTTTGCATCACTTAACCAGCTCCATATGTTTTGCTTTTCTGACATAACAAGCTTGCTCGGTAGCTCAGCTGATACGGAGTTGTACTTAGAAGCTTTGGGTACGGATCCCACTGTCCGATTGTAAGGCCTCCGGGCAGGTGGTGGGGAGAAAAGGGGGCCAGCAGGAGCAATCCGTTTGGATGCATTGACTTGTGGGGTCACAAACACATACACAAGTGGGTCACTGGCAGGGCTGGGGCAAAGGGGCAGAGGTAGGTATAGATGTCTGCTGAGGGAACAATTGCCTCTGACCTGGCAACCGTGGTCAGACAGACTGCAGAGAATGTGTGTGTTGGGCTAGAGCTGCAGACTTCCTCTTGACCACTGCTTGTCCTGCTGTACTTTGAGGCAAGTGCTACTGATGTTGAGGGCCAGGCTGTGGTGGTGCAGCAGTGGGGCGTACCTGTACTGGTGGGAGAGGTACAGGAGCAACAGGAATGGAGGCAGGCAAGTTGACCCCGTGCAGCAGAATATTACATTCCTGCCTCTTCAGTCACTTGTTGTGCCACTGAATGAGAGTTGTTTGATTAACATCAAACAACTGCAGAGTAGAGCTCTGCATTAATACACCATTACCCAGGACCAGCTGTCTGATCTTGC